>OX104129.1:59581246-60848746 GCA_944470555.2 Heterobilharzia americana | reverse complement strand
TTTTTAAAGGAGCCGGGAACCTTCTACTGACCCTTTACAACGATGACTAATACCAATATGGTCAGCTTCAGTCTACTGTTAAATCGCCAAGTCTGAAAATGTCTCTGTGTCTGAAATTCAAGGTGGCCAGGAATAGAGGGTTTTCTGAACATTACCGTTATCTATTCATTTAGCTGAGATTCCGAAAGTGCCACCTAGGTAGGTGACTTTTTACCTGACCTAACCTTCTTACTTGTCTAGTGAAGTCAACAGCTAACGTCTGGCTTTGAGTACAAAGTTGAGTAGTTTTCGGTAAAACCCATTTTTCACTTCATACAAACTGTAGTCACCCGGTGTGTAGTCGGAGACTACAAAGAGACAATTTCTAGTTTCACTAATCTTCTCAGCCTTCAACCCCCCCCCACTGAATCATTCAAGCAGATAGCATACGTGACTGCCAAGCAAGATTCAATCGACCAGTGCATATTCTCCCCTAAGTTGTAAAGCCTTGCGTACATCTGCAATACTGCTAGAACTAGCGGTCGAATCTGCAGAAACGTGAAGAGTGAATTCCACAGATTCACCACATCAGCCCATTGATGTTAGACGAACCACGACGCACGGTTCTTTGGTGCTTATCTCACAAACAGCATACGTCCGTAGCTCGAAATGCAAGAGTTCTGACTAGTAAAGTTTGTCCTATGTAACAGAGGGTAAGGAGGTTTATACCTCCGATATATGATTTAAATAGGAGTTTCATAAGACCAGGAATGCTATCCCATTAACTCAAATTGTCATCGAGCTCTAGGATCGGAAGGAATTATGAACGAACTAGGACTATTAGCAGAAGGGTGTCAAGAAAATTTGGAAAGCAACAATCTGAAAGGTTGACTGTTAATCAGAAAGGCTACGAATGCAGCCAGAAATGTGAAGATGGTTGACACTTTCTGGCTCCCCATATTTGGAACGTTACTTCTTGAAGTCTGTGAACGAGAAATTGAGTCTAGTTTTGCATGGTTACAGAGCTGAAGAAATATCTGCTTGATGCTGGTTAAGTACGGCCTTTTTGTTAGTCTGAGATTAAGGTCTGGTGGTTTTGCATATTACACCGGAAGACGGAACAGAAGGGAAATAATGTGCTTCTCTTATGGCTGTTCTTTTCTAATCCCTCCTTTCTTTAAGGCAACGCTTTGTCAGCATGGAATACTGGTTATCCATGGGAAACGCCGCATTATTGTCATATCACCGTACAACTAACAATACGACTTCGCCCTCAGCGCCCCACCTATAAGGATAACTGATTTTAATATCACGACTATCCAGTGAACCTGTGTCCCATAGGGCTTCAAAGAACAATTGTTCCAATCACCATAGCTCGTTGAGTTATTAGGATATCCAAGCCTGACCACCACATGAAGGTAACAATTACTAATTGGGGGAGTGTTTTTACTTATTCATATTAGCTGTCCTCGGTAGTGTAATGAATGATAAATTAGTCACACCACCTATGAATGCTACGTAGATTAGGATCACGATAATAAGATCATATTAACGGTTAGTTAGATACTAAACAACAAACAGTTAACCCTTCTCATTCACACAGCAAGCTAACAAACAAATTCAACTGCTTCTTCTAGCTCAATCAAGAGAGTTCTCCGTCGATAATCTAAAAACTGCTGGTAAGAAAATTGCTGTAACAAAGGTTTCCGCTCAACTTGGTGGTTAATAGCGAAGTGAAGGACGTAGGTTTTGTTCTATTTGGGACTCGTCAGCCGGATGTACATACACCCCAGTGCCTAGCTGACGAGTCCCAAATAGGACGAAACCCACATACTGGATTCTCCTGCTAGCCTCCAAAGTAGACTACAATATAATGAGTATTCGGGCAGTATCGAGGCATTCGCATAGGAGCCTATCTGCCAACAGAGGTGGAGCAATTCGACCCAGTATACCGACAGGAAATTTTAAATGTCAGTAGCCATTGAAAGTAAGTATTTTAAATTATTATTATCATGGAATGAAAATAATTTACATACTAATGATAATATAAATAAAAATTTGAGCTGCTTTAAAATTTCTACTAACAGTTTCTGAATGACTGGTCTTCGGCTGTTTACCTCTATTATTTTACTTCCCCCTTATTTGCACAAACATTCCAACATTTCAAATATGAAACCTTCTACGCAACTTAATATAATAATATGGTGGTAAATAAATGCTAATCAGGAAATAAGTCTTATAAGATAATTTCGGAAAGATCCCATAGCGTTTGTATTCCCATTTAAAGTTACGTATAACGAGGAGATTGTTACGCGTTAGTTACCGTTTCCAATTCTCAGCCATATGTCGTCGTAAACTGCTGAGTCAAATAATATCTGGGATATTACCAAGCCGGTTGTGATGTACTAATAGATGGTAGCCTATTATTATTTGTCCCTTGAGTTCCTAGTGGAACATGGGGTTTCAGTAGCGCGTCTCCATTGTACTCTGTTCTCTGCAATCTTTTTAACCTGGCTACACGATTGCCCACAAGCTTTAATTTCTTCTTCACACGATCTCCCTCATGTTACCCTCGCATCGGACGCTTAAGTCATCGTTTCCAATTTCGGTTCCACTCGAGTGCCTGGCATATGATGTCCCCAAATGGTCTTCTCAGTGTATGTTCAATCCAGTTCATCTCCATTTTTTTCCTGCATATTTGTTGGGCGATGGGTTGTTGGTTGGTTCGTCGCCAGGCCGGAATTTGCTGTTGCTTATTCTTTCTGACCATCTGATCAATGTTCAGTATCGAGTGAGCGTAGACGGGATCTGTTGATGTACGTCTGCAGTTTGTTGGAAATGCTTTTCGTAATGCGCTAGCGTAGCACAACCATAATTCATCCCAAGGCTCCACACCTTCTGCTAATCATCTATCCACTTCTTTCGACCAGTTTCAGGACTTTAGACAGTAGATAG
The DNA here is from genome assembly GCA_944470555.2 of Heterobilharzia americana. Classification (NCBI taxonomy): domain Eukaryota; kingdom Metazoa; phylum Platyhelminthes; class Trematoda; order Strigeidida; family Schistosomatidae; genus Heterobilharzia; species Heterobilharzia americana. The sequence goes on along the minus strand of OX104129.1, from coordinate 60,845,812 downwards.
TATGTTATGTTTGATGGGGTCTTGTGAACTACTGAAAACGTACCGGTGGTTGACGCTTCCCGGTGCCCACACCGTGGAAGGCTATTTTTTCTTAAAGTACCTGAAAGAGCAAAGGATTTGTGTGATCGCAGAGCTCATGGGATATCTGCTTCAGGCCTGTCATACCATACATAGACTTTTTCAGGTTCTTGATGAAAGATGTGATTATTGTAACGCCGGGCAGAGAAAACTCAAATCGTCGGTGTCGAAAGACCGTGAGACAGCGTAGAGTGTTATTTTTAGGGCTAACCTTTTCTAACTCTGCCTTCCCACAAGGAAGGTAGTATCTGCATGGCACTGGCCATCCAGGAGAAACACTTCATTGCTATCACACCCCATCCAGGTAGCAGCAGTACGACTTTGACCTTAGACCCCCATCATAGTGTGGCTATTTCTACTAAAACAGCAACGCCTCTTCATCTTACCACTCTCCAAGTGACCTTTCTGATATGGTAGGACCTAAAGGGAACAAGCGTTCCAGCAAGTATAGGTTGTTTGGTCATTGTGATATACAATCCTGACCACCACTAAGGATAACAGCTATCGGTCGGGATTAGGTTGGAAGGGGGTTCAGGGTAGCAAGACTGACACTTGTCATCAGTTAATGAAGTGCTTGACTGTTGTTTTGAGCCCTGTCGGGAGATGTAGACTAGCCAGCTAGAGTCGCCGTGACAATAGGAATCAGTAGTGGATGACTTGGTGATATGACTGAAAATCGGTTGGACTAACGTTTATCATCAAATTGTTTATTCTTTCACAAAACTTTATCTACGTTGATATGAATCTTTTTCTATCCAATTGTTCTGTTTATACTACTATGAAGCGTGACAACTTGAACCAATCCCTTTGTACTTGTGTCTACTATGTAATGGTATTTGTAACACTTTTTCAAGCCACTTGGGCAGAATTCTCATAAATACCTTATTTACTGTATGACAGTCTTCATCAGATAAAAATAAATACTCTAGCGAACTTCCTTACTACTTGACCAACCAATGGTATGCAAAAAAGGTGGTCAAATAGAAAGGATCTTTGGCTAAACTCTGCTTGAAGAAATCATCTCTTTACTGGAGTAAAATATAAATGTTCATGCCTAACTATTGCTTATTCAACTGTTTATATTTAGAATAATGTTGCAATGGTATCAGAAGTAACCCTCCCTGATTTTCTATGGTATATCAATTATTAGAGACCTAATCTCTAGCAGACTTTTTTTCAATTTCAAGCCAACCATCGTTTTTTTTTCTTTCTCAGATTCAATTTGTTATTCATCGTAGACTGACATCAGTTGGAGGAACAAAGGAAACCTGGGAGCACTGGACAGCTGTTTCGTCCTAGTATGGGACTTCTCAGCAGTGCGCACCCACGACCCCACCAGCAGGGATCGAACCCGCGGTTGCGCTATATATCGTGAGCTAACAGAAGTTGGAAATATGTAGGATTGGATTCTGACCCAGTGGCTCAATGGTAACGCGCTGGCCGCGGAACCTGAAGGTCGCGGGTTCGATCCCTGCTGGTGGAGTCGTGGGTGCGCACTGCTGAGGAGTCCCATACTAGGACGAAACAGCTGTCCAGTTCTCCCAGGTTTCCTTTGTTCCTCCAACTGATGTCAGTCTACGATGAATAAAAAGTTGAAATAATTCCAAATCCCCACAACTCCCTCAGAATTCAATTGTCAGTTGTATGTAAATATCTAGTTTTCTTCGGAATTTTTTTATTCTTGTTAGGTAAACTGATCTAACGTCTGTTGTTTTGAATATCGGTAGTGATTTATACAATGCGTTGATTTCATCGTTATATATATATATTTTTTCAATAGGGATTAGAAAGAGATCTGAAAGATTTGAACACTAAATTGTCAATAACTCAGTCGAATATGAAAAAATCACAGGAAAACTACTTTGAATTCACTTCAAACACTAAGAATCAATTATGTCAAATTTTAAAGCTTATACAATCATTTATGAATATTTCAGAAACAAATATTATAGATCAACAATTCCATGAGCCTACAACAGTCTATTCAATCTTCCATCGTCTTCGACAATTAGAAAGACGATTAAACTTTGCCAATTCTCGTCTTCCTTTATTACGTACTCATCTGTTATTATTATTACATAACAAGTCAAAGAATATAATCACAAGTTTCACAGACCAATCAATACAAACTGACTGTGGACTAAAATTTTGGATTGAGAATATATTATCTGAGTCAGAAAAAGAAGAGTAGGTCCTATGAATACTAATTTTAACTTCAAAATATTCCTTTGTTTTATTTAAAGCTGTGTTCCTTTAACTAATATCAGTCTACAATGAATAACAAGTTGAAATATTTTCAAATCTCTACAACTCCGTCAAAATTCAATTGAACTAGTGCTCATTGGTGACTAACTTCGAGAGATATTCCCTAAGTTTCAATGAGAAGTCATGACCTTTAGGGGCAAAGCCTGATGGTCATGAGGACAGTTACTCAACAATGATATTTGGTGGCGGTTGCGCTATATATCGTGAGCTAACAGAAGTTGGAAATATGGACCATTGAATTCTGACCCAATGGCTCAATGGTAACGTGTTGGCCATGGAACCTGAAGGTTGTAGGTGGTCACTGCTGAGGAGTCCCATAATAGGAAGAAACAGTTGTCCAGTGCTCCTTTGTTCCTCCAACTGATGTCAGTCTGCGATGAATAACAACTTGAAATATTTCCAAATCCCCACAACCACCTCAAAATTCAATTACATATTTAGATAGTTATACCAGTGTCAGGAGCTGGAAGTTGTTGTATACTCTTTCAGTTCATAATGTAAATGTTCAATTTGTTCCATTCCTTTATGAATTTGTACTGATTATTTTCAGCAGGAGATTGAAACGTTTATCGAATCAAACTTCGATTTCTAGAATAATTGAATACTGAGAACTTCAATACACATAGCGCTTTACTGATTTTTCATAAAGAGGGACTCAATATATTCAAGTGATCTGTATTGATATATCCGTTATTTAGATGTAGTATTCATCATGGATTGACATCAGTCGGGAGAACCATTGAGAACCTGGGAACGCTGGACGGCTGCTTCGTCCTAGTATGAGACTCCTCAGTAGTACTCACCCATGAAATGTTCGAAATCGATATCCCGAACTTCTAATAAGAAGGCATGTGGGGTAACCAGTTGGAAGGCAAGCGAATGCCAACTGGAGACCTTGATTGATAGTTGCTCTATATCGCTAATTGATAGAAGTAAGAAACTGTAGACCATTGAATTCCGACCCAATGCCTGAATGGTTAACGCGTTTGCTGTGAGACCTAAATGTCCTGAGTTAGACGCCCAGCCGGGTCGTGGGTGCGTACTGCTGAGGAGTCCCATACTACGACGAAACGGCTATTCAGTGCTTCCAAGTTTTCAATGGCTCCCCCAACTGATGTCAATCCGTGATGAACACTACCTATAAATTAAAATCCTCATATCTATTATTTATTACTTCTAGTATTGTTCATGGAGTCATAAGGAAAAGAAGAAATAATTCAGCGTAGAAAATATTTCCTTTTCGATGATGTCATTTTATAGGGCTTTACAAGCGTGTTTATATGTATGAAAAACGTATAACAGTCTGTTATTGAACAATAGGTTATAGTTGCATGTTTAGGCTAGTGTTAAAACTGAAATCGAGAATGGATGGTGATTACGTTATAATCTCTTAGACAATGGAGGTAGTGAGAAAGGCAAGGAGTTTAACAAGGAGTAAATTGTTGGTAGATGTGAAATGTAATGATTGAGTGTTAACTTGATAGTTATAAAGAAGGCAAAACAAGAAAAAAGGGTAATAATAAAGGTAACAATAGTGAACTAACTAATTATAATGAAATCGAAAAAAAGTGTGAATGTGTTAAGATCATAGTAAGATAAAAGGCTGAATATACTTCTTCTATACGCAGATATCAGACTTGAGTTGGTGAGTTGCTAGCGCTTCTTCTGTGTAAAACTGTAGAAAGTTTACTCCTTTTGAACTAATCCTTTTGTCACTGTAAACAGCGTTAAAGGAGGATTCTGATGGATCTGTATATTCACAGTTGATCAAAGTTCCAAGAATTAAACTGTTAGTTGATTTGCACTCTCTTCTTAACAAACATCCAGCATAGTGTTCAGAGATCCGTTTGTAAATGCATGTTTCACAAGAGCAGATAAACTTATAAGTATGTTAAAATAGCCTACAGCTGCAGCTTATTCTTAACGCACCCTGAGACCATTTTACTGAATAGATAAACTGATCTATTGCTTTACAAAGAAGAATGTCTTCTTTAACGATTCGGATACCTGATTCTTTAAGATATCTGTTGCTATATCACCTTTGAAGTCAATGTTTATAAATGAAGTCTTCTATGGAGGTGTGAGTAATCGCTGTGCAACTTCTCTTCAGTCATGATTTCCAATTTAGCACTAGCTTATAAGTTAATGTTCGATAATAGACTGTTTGTGTTTATGATAGTACAGCTTTACAAAATGATATCGTCAACAACGAAGATTTCCTCCGCTAAATTATTGTTTCTTTTAGTATTGTGTCAATAGTCTACGTTCGCATAAATCGAGATTTCCGATACCCTTTTGGCTGATACACACGTAATAAGTTTCAAAAATGATTGTAATTTATTATTTGATATTTGCAATCTCCCGTTGCTATACTGAATCGAATTGCTCAGTTGGCAGATGGGCTCATCCGGATACCATGATATTGCTCGATTACTCATTATATTCTAATCTGCTTGATGGCTAACAGTGGAATGTAGGACGCGCATTTCGTTCTATTTAGGACTTGTAAGCTAGATGCACTTGCACGTCAGCAAGTGATGTTGTTCCCTACTGAGACTCCAACGTACTATCCATCGCTTCAAACTTCAAAGTGTTATCTGCTAGGTCACTGGGGAACTAGAGCCACTTTTTGTATCAATTATTGTTTATTGATTCTTGTAATCTTCCTTTGGTATACTAGATCGAATCGTTCAACCTCAGTTGGTTGTAATTTATGCGTTGACCACAAAATCCCACTTCATTTTTTCTTAGAAAATAAGATGATATGATAAGGCCAACTATCATACTACTGACATTTCCAACAAACTACAGACATTCATCAACAACTAGTGCCTATTCTCACTCGATACTGAAGATCAGATGGTCAGAACAATAAGAATAAGCAAGAAGGAACTCTGGCTGTCAACGAACCAACGAAGCAAGAACCTATCACCCAACAAATATGTAGAAGGAAGTGGAGATGGATTTGGTATACACTAAAAAGACCATTCGGGGAAATCACGCACCAGGCACTCGTGTGGAACCTAGATGGGAAACGACGAGTTGGGTGTCCGAGGTGAGGGTGACATGGAGGAGATCATGTGAGGAAGAAATGAAAGTGCCAGATTAAGGAGACTGGAGTGAAGAGAGTGGAATAGAGGCGTGCTACTGAAGCCCTATGTTCCACTAGGAACCCAAGGGACAAATAATATGATAATAATCGTACTACTGAACTACAAGATGGTCAACACAAATTCTTGAGTTGTTATTAGGATGATTCTATTTCTTCTTTGACAGAAAGTTAAGATTTTATGCATTTAAATCGTGTGATAAATTTGGACAAGGGAAGAGATATGCTTTTAAAGTGTTTTGTTTATTTTATATTAGGCAGGTAATTTTTTGCATTATTATTATTATTATTATTAGAACAAAATCGTGATACAGCAAGGGTACCAATAAGTGCTCCACACAAAATAAATAAATACAGACAAGCCACTGAGTTGCGTGATCTCTCGGACTTCACTGAGGTAGTCATGATGCACAGACAATGCTAACCCGTTACAACTATCCTTCATCCTAAGGCCCCACCACATATACTGATCACTGCTCCGCTTCTTCTATCTGGTCCCAGGTTTAGCAAAAAGTGAACGGCGTGGAAGCTGTTGGGACGACATGCGTAACACATGTCCAAGCCACTGAAGCCAGTGTTTCCAGATGACTTCATATATTGAATGACGATCTGCATCATGCCTAAATACACGCTGTCGTATCTCAGAATTACTCATATGGTGTTGCCATCGGATACAAGGAAACCTACGGAGACAACGACGATGGAACATTAAGAGTCGTCTCATATCTTCAACTTGGAGAGACCAGATTTCACAGGCGTAGAGAAGAACTACTCACACTGAAGCGTTGTAAATCCAACCTTTTACAGCACCAAAGGTGGCTCAGATTGACGTATGCCACTTTGGCTTCCAATATACGATGGGTAATCTCATCACTCACACAACTACCCAGATACATGGACTTTTCGACTACATCCAACAGCTCACCACCAAGAGTGAGCGTATGCACAGGCTCCTGTCAATCTTACAAGAGTACTTCGCACTTTAATAGTACAAAGCATATACCATAATTACGGAGACTAATCTTCAACTGATTTTGCGTATAATTAACTAACCTTTTCAATTTCCTAAAAAAAAAATGATGATGTAATAATAGTTTTCGTAATCCTTTTACTTTTGCTTATTATCTTTAAATAGAATTATTACACAGGCTCAAAATGAAGCATATCAAGCTATTAGAGAACGTGATCAAGCGTTAGAACAATTATCTGATTATGTTAAATCATTCGATGAACGTGTTCATAATGCTGAGAAAGCAGGTATGTTATATTTTAGCTGGATTCATATAATTACTTAAGCAGTGTATAATTATTATTAGTCTATTGAAAATTTCAATCATTCTGTATATAATTCATGATCAAATATTATATCGTATTCAACAAAACAGTACCTCATTTCAACTTTAGATAATGTATGAAGAGTAGGGAAGAAAAGAAAGTGAAGATTATTAAACATGAATGAGTAGATGGTGTTATATTGACCAAAAAGTGGGAAACATACATCTCTGATTAGTATTATCGGTTGAATTATTTCATTTATGAATTATTTGATAAACATTATTGTGTACAGTTCGGTTCTAAAGCTTTTGATCGACTCCTCAAATGTTTCTGTATGACTTGTCATTCGAAAATAATTGTATGTTGAGTAAAATCAACTATTGTGTACTATCTCAGTTTCTATGCATGAAATTATTATTTTTCCCTTGGGTTCCTAGTGGAACATAGGGCTTCAGTAGCACGCCTCCATTCCACTCTCTTCACTCCAGTCTCCTTAATCTGGCACTTTCATTTCTTCCTCACATGATCTCCTCCATGTCACCCTCACCTCGGACACCCAACTCGTCGTTTCCCATCTAGGTTCCACACGAGTGCCTGGTGCGTGATTTCCCCGAATGGTCTTTTTAGTGTATACCAAATCCATCTCCACTTCCTTCTACATATTTGTTGGGTGATTGGTTCTTGCTTCGTTGGTTCGTTGACAGTCAGAGTTCCTTGTTGCTTATTCTTATTGTTCTGACCATCTGATCTTCAGTATCGAGTGAGAATAGGCACTAGTTGTTGATGAATATCTGTAGTTTGTTGGAAATGCTTTTCGTGACACGCCAAGTTTCTGAACCATATAGAAGCACTGTCTTGACATTGGTGTTGAAAATCTGGATATTGTTCTCTGTGCTGAGTGCAGTAGATCTCCACACTGATTATTTGAGATTAATGAAAGCCTGTCTTGCTGTGTATCCGATCCTGGCTGGCTTTGACGTCCTCGTCTGTGTCGCCTGTATTTAAAACGATGCTGCCTATGTAGGTGTGTAGGTGAAAGAGGCTACTTCCTTAAGGTTTCTCCTGTTAATGGTGATTGGTGCTTGTTGTTGATATTGTTGTTGGTTGGGTATCTTCATCACCTCTGTCTTCTCTACTTGTTAATTTTAACTTGTTAGTTTTCGAGACCTGTAGATCTTCGAGTTTGTGCTACAAGACATTAGACTTAAATCATCATCAGCGAAATCCAAATCGTCTAAGCTCTTTTCGTCGGTTCAGTGTATGCCCATCTTCTTACTACTGACGGTTTGCTGCTTGATCCAGTCGACCACAATCAGGAAGATCATGGGTGATAGTAGACAGCCTTGTCTCACTCCTGTCTTCACTTCAAGGGCATCACTGAGCTTTCCATTGTGAATCACTTGTCATGCGGCGTTTTCATATAGCTGTTGAATGAGGTTTATATAGATTTGTGGTACTCCGTAGTGATGCATGAAATTGGTTATTTCATTTTTATTGTTTAGAATGCGTTATGGTTATGTAATTTGGTTATTTGTATACTGACAATTCAGATTGCTGAAATATACAGACAATAAGCACTATACTTTGTGTTCTGTTGTACGCTGCTGCTGCTGCTGAGATTTATCATTCGAATGAATTGGGTATACAAGACGTGGCAAGTATATATGTAGTACTCATCACATGTGTAAGGTCAACGTTAAAAATGAAGCCGCAGGATAATGCACTTCACGGAATTGTCATAAGCCAAAGTCATAACAGATGGTGGGAAAAAAAGAGGTAGAATACAATGATTTCCAGCGTTTTATGAAATTAAAGCATCGACATAGCTACACGATTACTACTGGATTTGGGCTATTCTACCCAATACAACGTACAGGTGACATAAAAGATCTTTTGGAAGCTGCATGGAAAGTCAAAACTCCCCTCTGAAGTTATGGTTGATAATCTTTGGTTATCTGCATTGTTGTATGTATGATACACAAACTATTAATCTTAGTTGACTCAAGCTCACAATCTAGCGACGGACATAACTAGACCTAAATCACTTTATCTAACCTCAGATAGGCTTACTCAATCCTGTCGTTATTAACGAGTAATACTTCATTGCTTCTAACATCACTTTCCTTTAAACGCTATTCCTCTCAAGTGTTTAATAGAACAAAATCCATTGTTACACAGTATACTCGCTTCTTGATAACCACTAGGATAACAAGCTTTCACTTTATATAGAGTAGACTGGTGAATATATCCGTCCAAATTTCATTGACCATTAAACTATCTGGGTTAATTTAACCCCTGTTATTATCCTATTAATCATTTCACTTACTATTTTTTAAATTGTCGCATACACTTACCAAAAGAATCCTTCAGAATACCTTATATCTCTGAATAAATATGACTTACGAAACTGAACCGTATCGGCAATCAACTTCCGATCACTAGGTCATAGGTTCAAACCTGGCTTTATTTACTGGTTTTTTTTAGGCAGCCAGGTGAAACAATCATTTTTATACAATCTGTACAGCTCAGACAGTTGCTGACTCTTGATCAAACATCATTTTGTTTTGTATTAACCATAATAGCAGATCAATCCATTTCAACGTAATAGGATATCTCAAGGTAGTATTCACTATGAACCCTAGAGCATTAGGAAACCGTTTAATCCTAGTATGTGATTCCTCAATAGTACGCATCCATCACCAAGCCAGGGATCGAACTCAAGACCCTCAGTTCTTGCAGAGAACGCGTTAAACATTTGATTACCGGGCTGAAGTTCAACGGTTCACAGTTTCCTGCATCTGTTTATTTATGATATAGCGCGATTACTATCCACATACGCTTCACTTACAAAGGTGTGGCGTTTTCCAACTATATCACCACCACACCTTTCTTCTGAACTTTGCACTGAAGAATAGGCAATTATATGATCTCTTAATTATATATATCATCATATTCCGCTTGTTTATTCTCAGTTGAAACAGAACTATGTAATCTTCGAGAGGAAAACAGAATTCTGAATATGTCTTTGCACGAGGAACAAAAGGTTAGCTGGTTGCTTTGAAAAATGTAGATTCTATTTAGGAATGTATATGATTCACTGAAGTTTCATGTAAATGAGTAAAAATATTTGAATGTATCCATTCGACTGAAATTGTGTTCTTATTATTATCTAGGTAGCATGCTAAAGAACCATATAGCTAACATTTGAATTTTGACGAAATAGCAGTATTATTAAGTTATTTATTCATTCCATCTATCAGAAAAAGGTTGGTAAAAGGATGACGATTATTATACTAAGACATGATACTATTCTTTGAAATTATTAGCCATGATTCATGAAGAGAAATGTAGTTTTCTTAACTATGTAATGTTTGAATTTGGTGGTTTATGACTACAGGTGACATAATGATAATAATAATTATGCTTACAGTACAGAATTCTCAGCGTATGATTCACCCATTGTATAACATTTTTAAAACATGAACAATGATTCTGATTGACGATACATAATAAAGAATAACGAATAACAGGATTATTGAAATGTTCAATGACTCCAGGGACATGATAATTGTTATCTATTACAAAGTTGATTGATAAGACTGTCTAACATGATTTTCTTCACACAATATACAAGCCAAATAAGGTATGATTGAATTTTGTATGTAGTTGTGTTTGCATAGAGTTTAATATATTTGCTTTTTATCTTCCCAGACGACAGACATAGAGAGAGGTGTGAATACAGAGGATGCTTGTCATCAGACAAATTATTTTCAGCCAATAGTCTACAAGACTTTAGATGCCTATCCACGACTGCATTTATCAGCTCTGTTAGGGGTGTGCTACTTGCTCTGCTAACAGCCTTTAGATTCCTACACAATACAACATAGTCGCTTTTCTGGAGTCCAGAAAAGAATAAGGGGGAAGAATAAGTAAGTAGGGGTAAAACACAAGAATTAGTGAAACATAAAAGTGGAGGCTGAGTTATACCAGACATTCTGAGTTTCCTAATATAAAAGGTCAAGTGAAGGATTTTTCTGAAAATCTGTAAGATATGAGAGGACCGATAAAGGTAAAAAAAAAGCATAAGCCGAGATGGACTACGCTTACTACATCCTCTATAACAGAGCTACCTACAAGACAAGAGTCATGGGACTGAAGCAATGTGCAAACGTCTCTTTTTGTCTTAAGCTAAAATCAACCATCTGACACCGTCCATGTACGTGCTTGTCATTGTTCTCCTCTAATGTCCCTGTTTATTTTGACACGTATTCATTTCTGTTAGTTTTCTGTTTATGTTGTGTACTATGACACTTTGAACCGGCGTAAACTTCTGTGATTGCTTTTATGTTGTCATGTCTGTCTGTCTATTGGTAACGTGTTAGACCTTTAGAAGAGGTATCATGAAGTGACCAGGTGAATAATAATGATAATAAGTACGTGAACGATAATAACGTGATGAGGCATTTGGGCTGGATACGAATAGCCACTGTTCTCCCTCAGACCTGATACTTCACTGAGCCGCGAAATCCAAAAGACAAAAACCGGCCTGTGACTCTAAGGAAGACTGTTTATTTGACAAAAGCACTTCATTTATATATAGTTTTCATCAATATATGAAACCACAAGGTCAGAAGTTGGATACTTATTTTGACTGGCTAGCTGTGGGACAAAAGTATCCAATAGGGTTTTTCCCGACTACATAGTAACATGAAACAAAGTTTGGAATCTAAAACTTTTACCCTAGCAGCTGATTTCCACTCAGGTCACTTCCTGTGAAATCATCAGTTTAAAACTGAGCATAATTCCATAATAAACTAAGTTGCTAAAATTCACATTAGCACAGTCAAGAGGAAATCTACAAGAGAAGATAGGGAAAAAAGAAAAGAGTGGTGTATACAGTGGTAATAAGCTGTATGCAGTCTCCAACTATCAGTACTGTATGTTTTTACCGAAATATACTCCGAAACCGCATGCATGTTAGTGTAGCAGGCCAAGAGCTACACCTGTAGTGTGAAGGCTAATAATATTGCCCGGATGTCCAAACCTTGATGTGTGGAGCGAGGTACGAATGCGTAACTCTTTGATTGAGTCAAATATCTCCAAGGATGTTATCTAAAAAGATCTGTACTCAATAACAAGCTAGTTCTCGGGGGTGGGGAGGCGGTAGACACCAGTGCTTCAACTCTAGCCTCATTTAGTTTTTTCTCTCGACTAATACTGTTATAATGGTTATTACCATATCATATATTTCCTCCACATTGTATTATTAAGGTTTTATGTAGCGCATCTCTTCGTGACTAAGTACATTTCACATGGAACCAAATTATAACATTGAATAGTCCCAACCTATAGAATAAAATGCGACTTTTCAAACAATCGATCAAAATTATATTTCACTTTTGATATCAACTATCTAAACCCTAAAGAAAGTTGTTTCTGTATCTATGCAAACGCTCAGTTTCTTTACAAGCATGTATATGATATGAAGTTGTTTTTTTTCCTCTTATAATCTCTTAAATATACTTTGGTTTTTTTACCTACTGAAGAAATTTAAGGAATGCTCAGATCATTTACAAAATGAAAAATTAGCCTATAATGATGCCAAACAAAAGTATACAGATGAAAATACACTTTTAAAAGTTGAACTAACTGAAACACAAATGAAACTTACTAAAGCTTTATCAGAATTGCGTCGTACTGAACGTCGTATTGATCGAGAGATTAATGAAAGAAAGCAGCAAGTAAGTGAAGTATGTAGACCTTTAGTTTTGCCTTTCTCTTTCTTTTGTCCATAAACCTACGGTTAGACAGACAGATATTGTTCTATTTTGTCTTATGAACTACACACGTCATAAGTAGGAATAATTCATTTTTTCCTCACACGATCTCCTTCCTCCATATCACCCTCGCCTCAAACGCCCAACTCGTCGCTTCCCATCTAGGTTCCACACGAGTGCCTGGTGCGTGATGTCCCCGAATGGTCTTTTTAGTGTATACCAAATCCATCTCCACTTCCTTCTACATATTTGTTGGGTGATAGGTTCTTGCTTCGTTGGTTCGTTGACAGCCAGAGTTCCTTCTTGCTTATTCTTATTGTTCTGACCATCTGATCTTCAGTATCGAGTGAGAATAGGCACTAGTTGTTGATGAATGTCTGTAGTTTGTTGGAAATGCTTTTCGTGACACGCCAAGTTTCTGAACCATATAGAAGCACTGTCTTGACATTGGTGTTAAAAATCTGGATATTGTTCTCTGTTCTGAGTGCAGTAGATCTCCACACTGATTATTTCAGATTAATGAAAACCTGTCTTGCTGTGTATCCGATCCTGGCTGGCTTTGACGTCCTCGTCTGTGTCGCCTGTATTTAAAACGATGCTGCCTATGTAGGTGTGTAGGTGAAAGAGGCTACTTCCTTTAGGTTTCTCCCACTAATGGTGATTGGTGCTTGTTGTTGATATTGTTGTTGGTTGGGTATCTTCATCACCTTTGTCTTCTCTACGTTTACTTGAAGTCCCGTCTTCTCTGCCTCTTCTGTCAACTTGTTAATTTTCACCTATTTTTAAAAAAAATGTTTATCGCCGATACTTCTAACGGAAATCGAATCGAGTAGAAATCTACTCAAAAACTTTGTGCATATTCGTGAAGTAGACAATAAGCTTATGACAGTACTACTACTACTTGTTTGCCCAAACCTTAGTACATGGAGTAAGGTTTGAACCTATGCATCAATAAACCACAGCCCCACTTAACACAAATCAATATCTTGTGATTATTAAGTTGCATTCCATCAGTGAAATACTACACCAATGTAACAGTCAAATTAGAACCAAGCTTTAATACTGGTTACTTTGAGTTCAAGCTAAGAATTAGAAAAATTATAGTTTGCCGAGAAAGCAGTTTCTTATTTCTTTAATGTTATGTAAAAATGTATTCAAATCATTCTACTCAATGGACAGTTTCCTGCTTAGGATATTACAGGGATATGCTGAGAGTGATCCGGTTGAAAGTTGACGATTATTATTGTTGTCATTACTATTATTATTATTACTATTATTGTTATTGTTATTATTATTATTATTGTTATTATTATTATTATTATTATTATTATTATTATTATTATTATTATTATTATTATCTTAGCGTATCCCTTCCAGTTGACTTGTAAAACACCTTTCTTCAAGAAGCCTACAACTAATTATTTAGGCTCATTTTTAAACAATTTTCCCCTGAACCCTAAATTATCGCGTACCAAGAATAGAAGAACTTCAGACGTTTTTAGGTTTTATGAAACTCTAGGCTCCATACTATCTGACAACTCTCATATACCTTACTATAATGTAGCTTATATTTATTTCGGATATTTTCATGGACCCTAGATAACTTCCAGGATGGATATTCTAACAATGATCGATTCACTGCTTCTACTTAGAATGAACTTAAAAAGTGTTCTCATACACACGTGACTCAATTAACAATCACATACTGAAAAACCAGCAGGTGAAATAGAATTTTTCTTATGGGAACTTAATTTTTTATAGAAATTCCAGTCACTTTTTTTTCAAACCCAAGTATTCTAGATAGAAATAATCGGAAATATTTGAATCTCAGAAGGGGAAAACTTGTGTGATATTGTATTTTTTTGAGCTGGGATAACTAAATCATTAGGTTCTAAAAGTTATGAATAAAATTCGGTTGATGATATCTTGGAAAATAATAGAAGTTTCACAAATAAATTCTTCTGACCGAGTGGTGGTTATAATGATACTGAGACTCAATAGACACCTCAACCGAATACCTTTACGACTGACCTCCCTCAGTACCTTCTGCTTCACTGAGCCACGGAAAAATCAGAAGACAAAGACGGCCTGTGACTGCAAGAACAACGACACCTTTTATTGGGCAAATACATGACATATATGTATTCACAAAACTCTCAGAAAGTAAAGCTATAAATAAACCAATCAGATTTCTTGTGTGAGGTCGAATTTTCCCAATCAGGTTCTTATGTCAGCGCATGCATAAAATCATGATCTGATCATGACTTGAAAACAACTCCCCCTATTGGCTGCCTTTTGTCGCTACGTGACATAAATCATTTTGGATTAGAGACTTTCTTTCAGACATAAAATAGTTTACTTAAATTTTGAGGGGTTGTGGAGATTTGGAATTATTTCAAGTTGTTATTCATCGAAGACTGACATCAGTTGGAGTGACCGGTGGAGTCAAAGCCTGATGGCCGTGAGGACAAATACTCAACGATGACATTGGGTGGCGGTCTGCGCTATATCGTGAGCTAACAGAAGTTGGAAATATGGAGCATTGGATCCTGACCCAGTGGCTCAATGGTAACGCGCTGGTCGCGGAACCTGAAGGTCGCGGGTTCGATCCCTGCTGGTGGAGTCGTGGGTGCGCACTGCTGAGGAGTCCCATGCTAGGACGAAACAGCTGTCCAGTTCTCCCAGGTTTCCTTCGTTCCTCCAACTGATGTCAGTCTTCGATGAATAACAACTTGAAATAAAATAGTTTGCATTTCTTATCAAGTTACTTTTATTTGGACACAATAAATTTTGAAGTATATCATGAAATTTTCAAAGAATAAAATCATCAGTCGTTATCACCATCATATTAGCATTGTTAACAGCCTATACTCAGCTTATTTCATAAACAATCACCACGTATAGTATGTATAAAACACTCTTATAACTTTAGAAATTTATTCTTTGTAAATCCATTGAAAAATTCAGAACAAGCTGGCAATAGGTAATATTTTGGTAATGTGAAAGGCATTGACTACTTATTTACCAATAAATTATCAGTTATAAACCTTATGCTTTGTTGACGCTATCACTTTCGTAATCATAACCTACCACTATACTTTCCGTTCAATTTCCCACCCATAGAATAACCTTTTAACCACTGAAACTGAAATACATTGACATAGTTTTAATAGTCTTCTATCATACAATGCATGCTTACAACTATCACTGACTCCACAACTATTCATAACACTGATATTTTTATTGTGAAAATCCACCTAAATTCAGTTAACCTATTCCAGCGTCGACTTATTTCTATATATCTTCGAACTGAAAAAATCAACGTAGAATCTCGGATACAAATCCTTCTCCTCACGTTGCCACACTTCACAGAAGTACACAACGAATAGGTAGATAGAAAAAGAGTGATATCACAGTAGATAAAGTAGTTTGGGAGAATAGACCATCTGAAGATAACGGTTAGTGTGAATATTCAAGCTTTAGAAAACGTCAAAGAGTGAATGCATCTGCGATAATTGCAACCGATTTTCATCCGAGTCCTCAACCACTGATTCCTTTCATCTCAGGGACTTCAACCAGGCAGTCTACATCTCTTCACAAAGTCAGGGACTTCATCGACCAGTATAATGTCTTGGTTTGGTCATCCTGAACCGTTTTCCATCCTAATCCAACTTTTCCTAGTATGACAAGTCGAGGTAGGCGTTGGCTCGCCATACACAATACATATCCAAACCATCTCAGTCGATTAAGGTTCATAACTTGATTGACTGACTTACCTGGTACCTTTCGCCTAACCTTAACATTGGTCACACAGTGATTCCACCAAATGCGAAACCTTGCAACTGCTTCATGTCGTCTACTTTCTTCGCTCAGTAATTCTTAACGCAACTGTTCAAACTAATCAACTCATTTGTCTTTACAGATATGATCAAATCACCAAGTTATCTAATACAATAATCAGAAGTAGGTGTTATAAAGTGATGAGATCTACTTTATGGATCTCCTCTTAAATGAGTTTCATGGAGCATGATGAAGGTCGTTCTATATCGTGAATTAATAGAACCAGATAAAATCTGAACCATAGGATTACAACTCAATAGCATGCTTGCAGTGAAACTTTAAGGCCTTGGGTTCAACCTCTGATGGGATCATAGATGTGTACTGCTTAAGAATCCTATACTAGGATGAAACAGATATTCAATACTCCCAGGTTTTCAATGATTCTCCAATTGATGTTAACCCATAATGAATACCATCTAGTACGCATAAAATACGTATACAAAACTCTTGTCAAGAAATAACAACTGTACAGCTTTTTACTGTTTCCTATAGCCTGTTATTCACACATTTTTAAGTGTTGGCTAACCATATATGTATCATTTTGCTGAATAAACTTTATCTTATATATTATTATACTAAATATGTATAATTTAATCACTATGGTGTACAAAAAAATATGATTAGTAATTTGAAATAGTGTATTAAACTAGATTAAATTTCTCATTTATCATGATTTTAATTGAATATAGTAACTAGTTTTGTTTTATTGCATTAATTACATATAAAACAGATAAATGATATGGAAAATAATTACAAATCAAAAATTCAAACTTTAGAAAATGCACTTCATTCATTCTATCCAGAATCTTATCATTGCTATGATAATATACCAAAATCATCAGATATTATTCAAAATATGACAAAACCAATTATACCTACATTTGCAAATCATATTGGTAAGTTAAGTTCTTGTCTAATTACATTTTCTTTTAGATGTTGATCAATCAATACGTAAACTTGATCAACTAATTAATCGATTCAATAGTGACTTATCATCATCATCATCAAGTGATTTAGAAGATGAAAAAGTTGTTGATAGATAACTGAATTCAATTTGAAAAACACATATAAATATAAATTTTTACAATTATTTGTTGATATAGTGTTATTGTTTGTATTACACCGTCGTTGATGAGTCTTTGTTGACATATGGGCTCCTGTGCGGATGCCTCGATATTACCTGTGTTCTAATCATATTAGAGATGGATAGTGGCTAGCAGTGGAATCCAGGATGTGGATTTCGTCATACATAATTAAAACACAGACAATATTGAGGCATCCGCATAGGAGCCCATATGCCAACAGAGACTGATCAATTCGGTCTCATCAACGATGGTGTAATACAGGCAATAACGCTAAAACTATACCCGTCGCACAAGAAGAGGCTATCGTGGCTCGATGGTCTAGTGAATAACGCTCTGGTGTTTGAAGCGATCGCTCCCTAGTCCGAATCTCGGTGGGGACAACACTCACTGGGGGTGCAGGTAAATCCAGCTGACGAGTCCCACACAGGACGAAACGCGCATCTTGGATTCCACTGCTAACCACTATCCATCATTACTATATTTGTTGATATACTTGTAATTCTCCGTTGTTACACAAAATCGAATTGTTCGATGCCTGTTGGTACATGGACTCCTATATGGATGCCTCGATATTGCCTGAATGTTAATTAAGGTAATTTACTTGTTTGTGACCAGTAAAAGATTCCAAGACACGCGTTTCCTCCTATTTGGGATTCGTCAAATAGATGTACATGTACTTTTACCAATGTCAATCAACAAGCCAAGTAATTCATACTATAAAGCCAACACTAGGGGTTATATTAGTAGTGCCTCAAGTGGAAAGATAACATTATTGTCATCGCCTCAAGTTGATACACTTTACAGCAGTACACAAACAACAGGTAGGTAGAAAAAGACTGATATCAAAGTAGGTAAAGTTGTGTAAGAGAATAAGTAATCTGAAGATAACCGTTAATGCTGATTTTCAAGCTTTAGAAGATGTCAAGTAGTGATTAGTTTCCAGCCATGTCACCAAGTGTCCTCAACCACTGATTTCTGTCGTCTCGGGGACTCAATCGAGGTAGTCCGCGTCTCCCCAAGAGTAAGAGACTTCGTCGACTAGTGCCTCGTCTTGGTCTGGCCACTCTGAACGCTCTTCCAAATTAATGCAGCTTCCAATAGCACGGTACATTGAGGTAAGCGGTGACTCGGCATGCACACTACATATCTAAGTCATTTAAGTCGACTAGGGCTCACAGGATCATTAATCGACTTGTCTGTCGTAGCTAATACCCTTCGCCTGTCATTGCTCATCTAGTGATCCCACGAAAGGCCACCAATGGTACAAAGACATCTGTAACCGCTTCGTGCCTCCTACTTTTAATGGTCATGTCTCACAAGCCGTAAAACATACGTAATAATAGTAACAGTCCTGTTCCTAACTTGTGAGCATCAAATTTCTACGTTAAGTGTAAGTAAAGAACTCGAACATGGCTATGGTGTTATTCTGAATAAAAGGTAACTTTACTTGATAAAGTACACAGTGATACAGTTAGCCAACGATAAATGCAAGGTATAAAGACAGACTTCCAGATTCTGCCTATTCTGTGGAGTTAGTTGCATAGGGCATTTGACCAGGCAAGTCTATCGTAGAATGTCTGAACACCATCCAGCATGGCTGAGTAAAGGACAAATAAAAGCAACAAGAAGCTCAATACTTTCTCATGTGATGGATCCTGGACACTTATTGAACACAAGCAAGGTGCTTGCAGTTATTTACCTCATACCATCCGTCTTCAGCCTGGTCCACGTATTTGCCCGCTATATACACCAAAAGCTGTTACCGTACACCTCCACAAACTGTATTTTCGTATTCACAAGAAATTTGTACAACTTGTCATTACCTTGGTCACCGAAGTAAAATCAAAGTCTGTCTTCAATTTATTTCAGTTTTTGCCTAATAGACTATCGTCTCAAGGACCCCAAACAGGAAGTCAACATCTCCCCATGCGAACCAGATCAAGAGTAACAGACTTCGTCGACTGGTGTCAAATCATCGTTTACCTCCCCCCCTCCCCGGAACCCTATTCTAACATAACCCACCTTTTATATATTAATGACGGATAGTGGCTAGCAGTAGAATCCAGGATGCGCGTTTCATCCTATCTGGGACTCGTCAGCTGGATTTATCTGCACCCCCAGTGAGTGATGTCGTTCCCACTAAGGCTCGAACTTGGGACCGATCGCTTCAGACGCGAGAGCGTTATTCACTAGACCACCGAGCCACGATAGCCTCTTCTTGTGAGACGGATATAGTTTTAGTGTTATTGCTTGTATTATACCGTCGTTGATGAGACCGAATCGATCAGTCTCCATTGACATATGGGCTCCTGTCCAGATGCTTCAGTATTGCCTTTGTTTTAATTATATATATTAATAATCCAGCTTCGTCTAGTATGGCACATCAATGTAGACGGTGACTTGGTATGCACAGTACACGTGTAAGCCATCTTAGTCGACCAAGGTTCACAGCTTCATCAATCGACTTGGACTGTTTTGTCTAGATCGAGTAACTTGACCCAATATAGTAACGGGAAATTGCAAGTATTAATCAACTATTCGGGAATGATCTGTAGAAAACTAACTGTTTTGACCTATGTACTCGAACGTAAATTCATTACATGATATTTGATAGTTTGAATCATCCGTTGTAATTGTATCAGCAGCATCCTTAAGTTCATGAAGATTGTTTCTGAGTAAACGTGCATATTTGAATACCACTTTAACCACAGTCTTAAGGAGAATCTAACATACAATTTCTCTCCGATTCCAGCAAGGAATAAGTTTGTTTTTATTTTTTTATATTTTGTCTGTGCTTTAAAGTTTCTGTAGCGGTTGGATTGGTTTTACGGCGTAGGGTTGCTAGTCCTATGCCCAACCCGGGCCTACGACTGGCTGGTAACTAGTAAACTAGTTAACCAGGCGAGGTTATGGTATGTTTATAGGCTAATAGTAAATATAAAAGTAGCAACTTAGGGAAACCCAAATTGACCGAAATGGGGGAAAACGTGGGGAGAACTTATGGTGAGCGAAAGGGGGGGGGAAATGAGGAAATGCAACAAAACAACAGCATTGCATGTCCGCACTTGAGGGGTTTGTCCCCACGGCTTCCCCTTATCCTCATTTTTCCCCCATGATTCCGATATTTAGATGCTCTGTTTCCCCATCCCATCTCTTTGTCCCCATTTCCCCTCTAACGTCCCCACGTTTTCCCCATGACCGTCAGCTTGGAGACGACATTGATGTTACATAACTGAGTACTTGGTAGTGGTATAAAGCGAAATAAAAACTCAATAACTCATGGATATCTGATCAGACGGCAAGTGTAAATTAATATAGGTGTAAAACTTGAGCACTGTGTTAGAAGATAATTCTATATTAGATTTGTTTATTTGATATATAGTGCACAGTGACACAGTATTATTTATCTGATAATGTTTCGAATATAAATTATTGCTCATAGTCACTTCAGTGTAATCATACTACTTTCGATATCTCCTTTTTATAGTCTTATCACCTCCTATTCTTTGCTTTTTATTGGTAGTGAGGTTTTCTATATCTCTGGTACATGTCCTGAGCTATTCCTACTACATGTGTTGAGTTTAGATTCCGTGAACAAAGATTATTCAATAATCAATCTCTCTCTCCACTTAATTATATTGGCCTTCAGTACAGTGGTTTTATCCCACCCTATTATGTGGTTGTGTTAATGCATGCGTAGCAATAGTCGAGTCTTTTTTTCTAGATTATTGGTTTTATAAGGGTCTGTCATTCTATATTTTGCTAAATTCCTATGTTCTCCTATTCTAACTGACCCTGACTGGCTAGTTTAACCTATGTACTTGGACCTGCAGTGATAACATGGAATTCGATAGATTAGATTATTTTCCTTAATTGGTTCTATCGGGTTCTTAAGCCGACAAAGCTTATCTCTGAGTGAATTTTTAAGTTTAAATGCCACCCTAATTCTAGCTTGTTAAGGATCCTACGTAAAGTTTCTGATGTACCTTCTTTATAGGGTGGAGGATAACTATTAACCATTAGCGCTTCTTTTACATGTTTCGATTCCTTGCACTGACTAGTTACTTTTCTAGTTCTATCATCTAGACATTTGACTAAACCTGTCTTAACTGATATCAATTGGATGAGATAACTTGAAGTCTAGACACCTGTTCGAATGTGTCGGTTTTCTGTAGACAGTAGTATCCAAACCACCGTCTGTTCTTCGTTTCATCCTGCCATCCAACATAGGTAATCCTCTTTGTTCATTTTCTACCTCGTAATTGAATTGGATTACGTCTACTACTGAGTTTATATACATGAGGAGATTGTGTAAAGTGTAAAGCCAAAATTGGGATACGGAATAACTGTAGTAAGAATAACGAATTGCACAAACAGTTGCTTAAAGTATACAAAAAGAAATAAACGATATTCAAGGTGATTAATTGATATAAACGTTATTAAATGCCAAGTGTTTAGACAAATTTTTTCTACCTTAATGACAACCGTTTCAAATGTCTAGAAAAGATGAAGGCGCAACCCATGCAGCAGTTGGTTCAGGACTTGATGGAAAACTGTTATAGCCGTCGTAATTGCTATTGAATGGTCACTATCAATCAGACCTACTGATCGTTTTCACTTCATTTTTTTCAAAATATGGTGTCCTTATAATACATATGAGGTCATTTATACTCCACAAAAGGAGTTAAACTCATATGTACATTGACTTGTACAAATGAGGGATTCTTACGCTTCTACTCGAAGGTAAAATGGTTCTACTTGTAAAGTAAATCTTTAATGCAGTTGCAGGTGAATTCTTTCTTAGGTTTCTGCATAAACGGTTTATCAGTACATCTGAAATATGTACCTTATGTATTGTAAAGTCAGACATAATGTTTTCTTGGTAACTGTTCATCTCCACTTTTCGAACCCTCTTCATCATATTTCTATAGATGATTTAGTCTGGACAACAGTTTTATGAAAATATATTGATAAGCTTCCCCACTTTATTACCTAACATGACGTTGGAATATATTTTTCTAACCCTGTTACTTAAGCACCTGATCAAACCACTCATTTGTAACAGTAGAATGAAACTACAAAACTGAGTGTATTTCGATGTCTATGTATAATTTATGTGTATTGAATTGTAACGCTTTTTATCTTGTTTACTGACCAAAATGTAGAAGAATGGGACTTTATTTTCAATTTCACGTATAAAAGTCATCATTATATGAGCATTATTAACTTCTGTTGACAAGTCTAGTATCTTTATTTCTTTTCTGCATTTATTATTATTATTATTTGTCCCTTGGGTTCCTAATGGAACATAGGTCTTCAATAGCACGTCTCCATTCCACTCTGTTCTCTGCAAACTTTTAGACCTGGTTCCACGACAGCCCAGAAGCTCTCATTTCTTCCTCACATGATCTCCTCCATGTTACCCTCACCTCAGACGCCCAACTCGTCGTTTCCCCTTTGGATTCCACTCGACGGCCTGGCCTGGCGCGTGATGTCCTCAGTCGGCCTTCTCAGTGTATGCCAAATCCAATCCATCGCCACTTCCTTCTACATATTTGTTGGGTGGTAGGTCTTTGCTCCGTTGGTTCGTTGACAGCCAGAGTTCCTTCTTGCTTATTCTTATAGTTCTGGCCATCTGATCTTCAGTATCGAGTGAGAGTAGGCACTAGTTGTTGATGAATGTCTGTAGTTTATCGGAAATGCCTTTCGTAACGTACCAAGTCTCTGAGCTATACAGAAGCACTGATTTGACGTGGGTGTTGAAGATCCGGATCTTATTCCACATACTGAGTGCAAAAGATCTCCACACTGGTTTCAGGTTAATGAAGGTCTGTCTTGCTTTTCCGATCCTGGTTTTGAACGAATTTATTGTCGCATATATCACTAGATAATTTGATAGTCTCTATACCTGATTATTAGTGTTATTCTCCAATCTGACCATGAAGACATCCGAGCAATAGTCCACAAAAGACACCTAATGCAGTTTCACTTGTTTTCCTATGTAGTTCTTCACTAAATTCAAACTGGACGTTCCTAGTTGGTATCAATTAAAGGCTTTCGGTCCTTCCTGTAATATAGACCCATCGTCATCTCCGTTATCATATTTCATATGGGGATAGAGAGGAAAGACTAGAGAGCGACCAAATCAAAATATACTTTATGTTTTTACGGCTGTTAGACAGACACGCTGGATCAACCAATCAATATTATTATTTTAAACAGTGAACTGTTTATATATTATGATAATCTGGTTGGTTGTGACTAGCGGGAGAATCCAGGACGCGCATTTCCTCCTATTTGGAACTCGTCAGCTGGATGTACCTGCACCCCATTGGGAACAACATAACTGGGGTGCAGGTACATCCAGTTGATGAGTCCCAAGTAGCACGAAACGCGCATCCTGGATTCTTCTGCTAGCCACAACCAACCAGATTATCATAATTAACATTCAGGCAATATCGAGGCATCCGCATAGGACCCCATATGCCAACAGAGGTCGAACAATTCGATCAAACAAAACAACGTAGAATAACAAGTATGTCAATAAATAGTAATATATATTAGTTGTATTTTCCTGTTTTTGGTGTTTGGTTTTTCGACCCAAATACACGTTTCTTCACGTCCACCATGTCTTCTCTACTAATTAATCGGGTCGGAAATTAACTAGGACTTTGTTGAATGTTGGTGGCTGACGCTTGATACCCGTGCATCGTTAGAGGTTATAGCATATACCAGTTTCCGAAGCATGACAGTATCAAATAAATAATCGACTATTTCAATCACAAGAATGTTGGTAGATTGTGAGTATCCATCTAAAACACTGTTTTATCCTGTACATTTTCGCCTCTAATTAGATCAATAAGTTCATACCATCTCCATATATTCTTCGCCTCAACAGTCCTGCCTAACCATTTTCACATAGCATGATGTCTATACTTTCATAAGAACAATAATATTATCTCTTCAGCTATGCGACTAATCTAATCCCTAGTGTTAGCTTTAAAGCATGAATTACTTGTCTATCTGAATAGTTTCAAAGTAGTACAGTTATATTACTATCCATTTGCAACAGCCTTTTGTTCCAAGTTATTTGTGCCTAACAGGATGTCATTGACTTCAGTTTGCATTAATAATTTAGTATTCTACACAGATGCTGTTAACTATAATCAAGATAAATAAAATAAAGATATCTGAACATGATAGTCTTCAATCTTTTGCTAGTCATTTATTTTATAAGGCTTCAAAGTGGAAACATTAATACATCACTGATGACTATCAGTTGAAGTCACTTTAATTCCATAAATATGTAAACCAATACTTTTTCACGGTAGTACTCTTCTAAGCACATTTGAAACTTGTCCTATGTGCAGTATTGTTAACATATAAGCAAATATTCACTTTGGTGACCAACAGTGCTTTTCCCACTGAGACTCGAACCCGGTAGTCATCGCTTTAAACACCAAAGTGTTATCCAATAGCGATATGTACTAGGTTTTAGTCTCAGTGGAAACAATATCACTCATTGGAATACAAGCACATCCGGCTGACGAGTCACAAAGAAGACGAAACACGTGTCCTGGGTTCCACCGCTAGATATCAAATAGGCTCCAATAGAATTACATTTTGTGGAAGATACTGCAAGTGAAGTAAACCAATGTCTCAAAAACGAACGAAGCATCTACTAACATCAATGTCTATGTTATATATTTGTATTTATTACCGAATACTACCAACGAGAGGCGATACAAAAATGTGTCTTTTAAAAATACTTTTAATAATATTTCTGAATACAATGCGAACTCCAGTAGGTCTCCCTTCAAATCATGTGAATTGCTTCAGAAAGTTTTCTTATAAAGTTAGTTTTTTCATTATCTGTTGAATGATATCATTAGGAGATTCATTGGCATCTATGATTAGGTTTTCTTCTTCTTTTCCAAATGGTTCCAGTATTTCCAGCTGACTTTGAACAAGTGTAGGATCAATGAAGTGACCTTTACGATTGTTTATGCGTTGTTGTAACAGATTTTTATCTGCTTGTAGCAAAACAAAAAGTATTCTTATCTGATTATTTTCATTGTCATTATCTGATAAAATATTACGATAAGACTGTTTTAATGCACTACATGCTACTACAGCATTTTTATATTGTGAAAACTCAGTTTTTAGACGTTGAAGCCATGGTAGACGGTCTTCATCATTCAATGGCGTCCCCTGAGACATTCTTATTCGATTACTTTCAGTATGGTAATCATCACCTTCTATGAACGGCCAGAAGATACGACTTGATAGTGCACTACCTATTGTCGATTTCCCGCAACCGCATGGCCCCATGATGACAACAATCATTGGAGCTTAGGTTCCAGCAGTTCTATAGGAGAAGGATAGTAGAGAATAAGGGCTAACTAGCTTTGAAAGTTAATAAAATAAAAGGGATGTCACACAAGTTATTGGGAAATACAATTACAATTTTTTAGTGCATACCACAGCCTTTACCACTTAGATGAACTAGTGAGACATCTGAACGGGCTGGTCGCTGGTGAGGTCTCAGCTCGGATACAGAAGGCCTGTTTGGTGTTCGCCAACTTGCGTCACTTGTGGCGTCGGTAAGACATCCGACTATCTATCAAAGGACAAGTATGCTACGCTGCAGTCCATCCTATCTTGTTGTATAGCTGTGAGACATGGTCGTTAAAAATAGGAGACGTGAAACAGTTACAGTTTTTCAGCCATAGGTGTCTTTTTAGTATTGCTTGCGTTTGGTAAAATCATCGTGTGAGCAATGTCAGGCGAAGGGTATTAGGCAAGTTGATTGGTGAGGTTTTGAAGCCTAGTCGACTGAAATGGCTTGGACATGTACTGTGTATGCCGAGTCACCGCCTACCTCGATATGCCATGCTAAGGCAAGTTGGACCAGGATGGAAAGAGGTTCAGGGTGGCTAGACCAAGACATGGCCTCAATCTCTTACTCTGGGTCTGAGTCGTGTAGGGCGATGTTGGGGTCCTTTAGACGGAGGGAATCAGTGATTGGGGTCTCTTGGTGATATGGCTGAAAATCGGTCACAATGGCACAGATATATATTCACTACCTAACACTTTCTAAAGCTTGGAAATCAGCATTAACTGTTATCTTCAGATTGCTCATCCTCTCACACAACTTTATCTACTTTGATATCAGTCTTTTTCTATCTACCTGTTCTTTGTGAGCTCCTGTGAAGTGCGGCAACTTCAGCCGGTGCACCTGTGCGCGAGTTTCTATGTCGATTTTGTCAGTCCGTCAGGGAAAATACTTCACATTGTCTTACCTGTCAAAAGAGTGATATTATATAAAAACCGATGCATCATATAATTTGAATGCATTGCATGCCAAAAATTTAGCGATAGTATTCGACACCATTAAATTAGGTTATGAGATTTGAATATATCTCTATTCCCAAAGATTTTCGTGATTAGTTGCTCCCTAAAAGTTACATTATCCATTTCTAAACAAAAAACCAGTCTTTGATAAGAACTACGGTCTTTGTTAATCCATCTTAAATTTAATCATACTGTCTTGATGTCTAATTAACTTCAGGGAGGAATTTATCGAAAATACTAGCATTACATGCTTCAACCTACAACAAATTTGTCTCTAAAGCTACTGCTACGTGTAAATAAATAGATATAACCCTATAGGATATGTGGGTCTCATCCCCTATACTCTCAAATATCTTTACGGACTTGCTGCTACACTGACCTTTAGTTTCTTGTTAAGCATGATTGGCGAATGTAAATCTTTCATTCATACACCGTCTGGAAATACGTCTAATAGACGCGCTCCTAAATATCCCTGAATCTCAGGATTATAGTGGTTAGGCTCTATATTCCACTGTTAACAATTTGGTAATGTATCTAGCTGGAAAGTTGAATGAAGGTATGTAGGGAAACTACTCTACAACTGTTGTGAAGGAGAACAAATTCTTCTGTATATTAGCACAGTGAAGAAGAGTTGTCTTTGTATAGCAAATGACTGTAACTGGATTCTTTTTTCTTCATAAGACACATAACCTAAAACCTTCAACTCCGACTACCTCTCCTCACCCTTTCTGGATGCCGTTCTTTATGTTAAATAGCTAACATCAAAGTGTATTTAAGCTAAGAAACTGTATAATCTTGTGAAACTGACGATCAATCAGTCAACATATTCCCTATCAACGCATGAAGCAAACACAACAGAGAATACAAACAAGAATAGTGTTAGAGAAACCAAGTATTCCCTGCGAAACAATGAAGCAAACTGTCTGAGACGATCAAAGATGTAACACAAGAGGCTTCCACGATGTTTTGTTCTTTGTGTACTACTGTGAAGTGTGGCAACTTGAGCCGATCTACCTGTGTGTGCGGTTCTATGTTGGTTTTGTTAGTCAGTCTATAATGTCTCGATTTAAAACTGTTGGTCTATTGATTCCTTTATATACTGATCTACATACACCGTAAATGACTTGTAAACCTGGTGGCCGTGAGGACAAATACTCAACGATGATATTGGCTGATGGTCGCGCTGTCGTGAACTGACAGAAGTTGGAAATATGGACCAGTGGATTCCAATCCAATGGCTCAGTGGTAACGTTCTGGCCACGGAGCCTGTAGGTCTTGCTTTCGATTCCTGGCGGAGTCATGGGTGCACATTGCTGAGGAGTCCCATACTAGGATGAAACAGTGCTCCTAATGTTCCTCCAATTGATGTCAGTCCATGATGAATATCAACTTGAGAAGTTACTCGTAAACCAAAACGTTATTTCATGCTGAAATATAGTAAATTTAGTATCTGCATACAAAGGACTGAAATAAGATAAATTAATGTAGTAGTACCTTTCAATCTTAAAAAGTAGAAACCACATCTGCAACTGATCTTGTTGTACTCAATTTATAACTGATAGTTTTTTCTCCCAGCCTGACACTATGGTTGATTTTCAGTGCGTGCTGAAAAGGACAAAAACAGTAGAGTATTGATACTACTACTGTCTCCTATAATTCAGGTGACACATGTTTAGACCTACAATGCGTTCCATGAACTAGTTAAGTGACCCACCTTGACATACCCTTTGAAGTAGTCTTGTTTGTTTTCGCTGTTCAAGAAGGGGAGAATGCAATTTACGGTTTTAACCAGAATTGAAATAAGTTGTTGCTCTTGGTGGAAAAATGTGATCAACTACAAGAAATGCCAGATTAGCTAAAAACCTACTTCTGCTTTAACTGAAGTAAGGTTTAACGTCGTAATATACAATCCATTGTCTGCTGAGTATACTTGGAAAACTTAATAAGCTGTATAAGAATAATTTCTTATGTGAAGTGCCGTTTGCTTTCCACTGTTTGATAGAATCCAGTTATCTTTAGTGTGATTTCGAAGTCAATTTTCTAAATTATTCCTAAGCTTCAACTTTGAAAAGAGAGTGACTTTTGTTCGTATAGTAAACCTTTTGGAGCTTTTGCGTTTACCCATCAAAGCATATTGTGTTTTTGTCTGAATCGAAAGTAATCTTCGACCAAAGTAACACAGAAACTTTCCTGAGTGAAATTCTTTTATTTAGTCACCTACTAGTTTTAAATGAGCATAGAATGGCAGTCAACTCTCTACTTCAACTTCATCGACTTTGAAAAGGCCTTCAACAGCGTCGACCGAGAAGTAATTTGGCAACTGCCTCGACACTACGGAATACCCCAAACCTTTATCAATCTCATTCAACAACTATATGACAGCGCTACATACCAAGGTAATTCACAATGAAAAGCTCAGTGATGCCTTTGAAGTGGAGATAGGAGTAAGACAAGGGTGCCTACTATCACCGATGATCTTCCTCATTGTGATGGAGTGGCCTGGATCATGCAACAAACTGCAAGGAGCTAGAAGAGAGGTATACACTGGACCGATGGAGAGACCCTAGAAGATTTGGATTTCGCCGATGATGATTTATGTCTAGTGTCTTATCGCGCAAACTCGAAGGTCTACAGGCAAAATCCAACAAGTTGACAGGAGAGGCAGCGAAGGCGGGACTTCAAGTAAACGAAGAGAAGACGGAGGTGATGAAGATACCCAACCAACAACAATATCAACAACAAGCACCAATCACCATTAACGGGAGAAACCTAAAGGAAGTAGCCTCTTTCACCTACCTAGACAGCATCGTTTTAAATACAGGCGGCATAGACGAGAATGTCAAAACCAGGATCGGAAAGACAGCAAAACAGGCTTTCACTAATCTGAAACCAGTGTGGAGATCTACTGCACTCCACTCAGAATAAAGCGTGAACAAGATCCAGATTTTCAACACTAACTCGGTTAAGTCAGTGCTTCTATATAGTTCAGAAACTTGGCGCGTTACGAAAAGCATTTCCAACAAACTGTAGACATTTATCAACAGCTGCCTACGATCGATACTTGTTGTGGCCGAGTGGTGGTTACGTGCATGGGTATAATGATACTGAGACTCAATAGACACCTCAACCGAATACCTTTACGACTGACCCCCCCTCAGCACCTTTTGCTTCACTGAGCCACGAAAAAATCAGAAGACAAAGACGGCCTGTGACTGCAAGAACAACGACACCTTTTATTAGGCAAATACATGACATATATGTATTTACAAAACTCTCAGAAAGTGAAGCCATAAATGAACTAATCCGATTTGTCGTATGAGGTTCTTATCTGAGCGCACGCATAAGTCACGATCTGATCATGACTTGAAAAGAACTCCCCTATTGGCTGCCTTCTGTCGCTACGTCCTACCTCCCCCGTAAAGAGTGTACGACGTCTTTTTATGGTCCGGTTGGAAGGGCTTTGGCCTTCTTCAGGCGACAACTGACTCGGGGCTGAAGATTTGCTTCCGTAGGGTGAGACAGCAAAACTCGGAAATTTTCTTCGTCGCCTCTTCCCCCTTTACTTTGCAACAGAGAATGGTGCATGCCTCTAGAGCGAGTGTTCTGAATGAGACTTATCCGGCTTATAAGACGGAACCTCATTATGAGAGGGTGACGTATCAGAACATACTGAATTCAATGGAACATTCTAGATATCAAGCTTGTGAATCCAACCCAAACCAAGTACGTCTAAACCATGATGATTTGTTAGGTAACAGACGTCATTGAATTTATGATCAGCAAATTGAATATGTCAACTAATCTCACCAACCAGTTTTAAGACATCGCCAGAAACACTTCTAGCAATATGGTCAGTTGGCTGGATCTATGGGCACCCAAGTGTGCACCATGTGTGTCGAGAAATTAAAGTAATATCAGATGCTGTATCCAGCTGCAGACGAATAGGTTTGCCATTAACAGATAGATTAAAATATCTTCTTTTCTTCCCAAAATCAGCTTTGGAAGTCGTGTAAATACCTTGGGTTTTGATGAATGGGTTGCGTTTGATAGAGGGACGTCGTGTTTGCATGGGAACACTTGTATTTGGGGGACAGTAACCCTCTTTGTGCCCAAAACGATGACACCGTCAGCATTTGTGCTTCTTAAAAGGCCAAAGCTTTACAAAATGCCATGAACCACAATACCAGCAAACTGAAGGAGGTTTACGTGACAGTTTCGACTCACGTTGCATGTGCTTGGCTGTAGAGTGTGGGGTTTTCACTGCATTGACTGAACCCAAATCAGACGCCTGGGACTATTGCTGTACAATATTCGCATCATGCTTCAGATTGATCAAGCGTTGGCATTCAGCTGTCACCATCTGCAGTGTCATTTTTGGATCTTGCTCTATGCGTGACAGAATTCTGGTCCGAATATCGGCATCTTCAGGGTTCTGCAAACCACAAATAAAGATTAGACATTTAAATTGGTCCCCCGTCATTTCGTTAAGCATTCCCAATTTATTTAACCAGCATATGTCAGATAATCAGCAGGTAATTTAGATTGATAACGGATATTAAACAAGAATGATTGTTCGCCAAATATCTGAGAAAGAATGCCGACTGTTTCATCAAAAGATAACTCACGGGGATTTTTCGGCAGGATAAGATTGACATATTTGTTGTGTTCCACAGTACCAAGTTTGTGTAATAATAGACGAACTTTGGCTGCATCATCAAATATGGAGCATTCAATACGAAAGACATCTTCATAGCGATTAAACCATGAATCGAAAATGGGACCAGACATAGGATCATAATTAGACTCACTGACAAAATTGGAAATGCTTTCATATTTATCTGAATGGGATACTGAAGGCATTTGACTTGAAATTTGCTGAGTAAGGGCTTCAATTATTTAAGTTGAGATGCTTCATTTTGAGCTTGCTGCAGTTGTAAACGAGATTTAAGATCATCCAACGAGATAGACATTGTCAGCCCAACAGTCCTCGTCGCCAATTTTTGTGACCGATTGGTGGTTACGTGCGTGGGTAAAATGATACTGAGACTCAATAGACACCTCAACCGAATACCTTTACGACTGACCTCCCTTAGTACCTTCTGCTTCACTGAGCCGCGGAAAAATCAGAAGACAAAGACGGCCTGTGACTGCAAGAACAGCGACAACCTTTATTACGCAAATACATGACATATATGTATTTACAAAACTCTCAGAAAGTGAAGCCATAAATGAACTAATCAGATTTCTTGTATGAGGTCGAATTTCTCCAATCAGTAATATAAGAGTAAAACTTGTGAACTGTCATAGAATGTTTTCCATTTTTATTGATTTATTAGATTTATCATACAGTGTAACAGTATTGTTTACTGGATTACGTTTCGGACATAATTTATTGTCGATAGTCATATCAAGATAACTACACAATTTTGAGATATCCTTTATATAGTCCTAATTTTCTCTTCTCTTTGTGAGATGGCCAGTAGGATTTTCCATACATCCGGAAAAGGTGCTGAGTCATTCCTGTTGCATGTGTTAGGTGTTGATTTGATAAACAAAGATTCAGTTATCAATCTCTCCCTCTACCCTGTTATGTTAGTTTTAAGAATTTTCACCCTGTCCCATCCTATTGTGTGTAATTGCATGCGTAGCTATGGCTGAGCTTTTTTTCTAAATTCCTTACCTTACTAGGACCTACCAATTTTGACCTAGCTAAGTTTTTGTGTTCCGATAGTCTGATTGATCCTGGTCGACTACTTTGACCTATGTATTTGACCTCTCAATCGTTGTAAGGGATTTGGTAAACTAAGTTATTCTGCTTAATTGGGTCAATAGGATCTTTTAACCTACAAAGCTTATTTCGAAGTGAGTTTGTAGGTGTAAATGCCACTCTAATCCCAGCCTTATTGGGAATTCTACGTAGTGTTTCTGAGGTGCCTTCTTTGTATGGTAATACTGCGTAGGTTTTGAATTCTCTATTCACAGTATTGCCGCTACTATTACTAACATCATTATTACCATTATTGTTGTTGTTATTACTACTATTAATAATTGTGTTACTGATGTTTTTCTTACAATTCCTAAGGAGCTTATCAGTTAATTCGGGAGGGTAATTGTTGATGATTAGGGCGTCTTTAATGTATCTGGTTTCTTGTTTTAGATCTTCTGTTTTACTAGTACGTTTTTTGGCCCTGTTACTTAGACACTTTACTAAGCCAACTTTAACTAATATAGGGTGAGACGATTTGAAGTCTAAGTAACGGTTTGAATGTGAAGGTTTTCTGTTGACACTAGTATCTAAACTCCCATCTTGCTTCCGTTTTATTCGGCAATCCAACATCGCTAATTCTCCTTCACTGTTTTCTAATTCATAGGTGAATTGGATTACGTTGACTTCTGAATTTATGTGTGTGAAGAAATTATGTATGTGTTCCGATTTCAACACTGTAAACGTGTCGTCTACATAGCGAAACCATATTTTTGGAGCCGGACTAAATTTTTCTACATCCATCCGTTCCCAACTATCCATAAATATGTCAGCCACAATAGGGGATATTGGTGATCCTATGGCAACTCCTTCTGTTTGTTTGTACATTTTATTCTGAAACCTAAATATTGTGGAAGTTAGACATAACTATACTCCTAGTATTATGATATCATCTATTGGTACCTTAGTTTGTGGTGTAAACTCGTGGTCATTATTGAGCTCGTTTCTAACTGCTTCCAGGGCCATACTAATCGGTATATTGGTATACAGACTGACTACATCAAAACTAACCATTTTTTCATCGTAATCTAAATGTATGTCATCTGATTTGTGCTTCAAGTCATAAGAGTTAGTAAGTCTTGATTTAGAACGGTTCCTAATTGGGTTTAGTACCATCGCTAAACATTTAGATAAGCCACAGGTAGGAGTGTTTCTAAAGTCTACTATAGGTCTTATAGGATAACCTGGTTTCTTAATTTCTTCGTAGGGTCCTGTTTC
Organism: Heterobilharzia americana; assembly: GCA_944470555.2. Lineage (NCBI taxonomy): Eukaryota > Metazoa > Platyhelminthes > Trematoda > Strigeidida > Schistosomatidae > Heterobilharzia > Heterobilharzia americana. Next base: position 60,812,047 of record OX104129.1, on the reverse strand, counting down.
TATATGTTCCTTGACTTTCTGAATATAATCAGACTTGTTTAACACCACTGCTGATTTAGCAGTTACTATATCTTTGTCATTTCGGAGGTTCTTCAAAGCATCTTTTCTGCTTTCAGTAAATTTTTTGTTTTCTGTCGCTCAAGTGTAAGAGCACATTGTGCTCGAACTTCATCTGTTATCGTCTTATCTACTGAACTAAGTGCTATTTCAATTTTAGGAATGACATCTTCAGATTAAAAGATCCTATTGACCCAATTAAGCAGAATAACTTAGTTTACCAAATCCCTTACAACGATTGAGAGGTCAAATACATAGGTCAAAGTAGTCGACCAGGATCAATCAGACTATCGGAACACAAAAACTTAGCTAGGTCAAAATTGGTAGGTCCTAGTAAGGTAAGGAATTTAGAAAAAAAGCTCAGCCATAGCTACGCATGCAATTACACACAATAGGATGGGACAGGGTGAAAATTCTTAAAACTAACATAACAGGGTAGAGGGAGAGATTGATAACTGAATCTTTGTTTATCAAATCAACACCTAACACATGCAACAGGAATGACTCAGCACCTTTTCCGGATGTATGGAAAATCCTACTGGCCATCTCACAAAGAGACGGGGAAATTAGAACTATATAAAGAATATCTCAAAGTTGTGTAGTTATCTTGATATGACTATAGACATTAAATTATGTCCGAAACGTAATCCAGTAAACAATACTGTTACACTGTATGATAAATCTAATAAATCAATGAAAATGGAATTCTCCAATCAGGTTCTCAGGTCACTGCATATATAAATCATGACCTGAAAACAACTCCCCTATTGGCTGCCTTTTGTCTCTACGTATCAATACTGAAGATCAGATGGCCAGAACAATAAAAATAAGACAGAAGGAACTCTAGGAACGAACCGACCAAGAATCTGTCACCCAACAAATATGCAGAAGAAAGTGGAGATGAATTGGGCATACACTGAGAAGACCATTCGGGGACATCACGCGCCAGGCCAGGCCGTCGATTGGAATCCAAAGTGGAAATGATGAGTTAGGCGTCCGAGGCGAGGGTGACATGGAGATCATGTGATGAAGAAATGAAAACTTCTGGGCAGTCTTGGAGCCAGGTTAAGAAGACTGTCGAGAACAGAGTGAAATGGAGACGTGCTACTGAAACCCTATGTTCCACTATGAACCCAAGGGACAAATAATAATAACACTAGATTTCAATGCAGACAGTTTTCTCAGCTACATTTTCAGAGATTCTCCATAGTTTCTCATTATCCTACGTGTTGCCTGTTCTAATCAGGTTTTACGTAAACCTGTGAGAGAAGGTCAACCAAAAGTATCGCAGAAATCTTTGTGGCAGACGGGAGTGTCACGTTACAGTGGCTTCTGGCAAGCAGAACAGAGAATGTGAAAGTCGGTACCACGATAACTGTACATACATAAAGTATAGTAATACTGGGAGTGTTAGGCTTTGCCTGTTGTGCTGCTCAAATATTCGCAGCTTGGTTGGACAAGCGAAAGCACTTCTAAATACCATCAGGATGAAGTTAGCATTTAAAATGTAAGTTAATGACTATGATAGCGATGATGACACATCATCGGTCGACAGACAGGTTACTGTGCAGAACTTGGAAAGTGTCCCAAGGTAAACTGGGAGACAGGTGCGGGAACTACACACAAGGTATGTTGATGAAAATTTAGGAGAAGCTACACAAAGCAAGATGAAGTAAACATTTTCAGGTTCTCACATCCGCACACCTAGTAGGCCTAGTCTGAAAACTATCGGCAGTAAGATTAGGTCAGCTTCCGATGAAAATGATGGAGGTTGATCGCTATCAGTCCCAACTAAGTAGCTATCCGAACTGCAGATCTCATCCAGTCCAGGAAATAAAGTAGTGAAAAGTGCATAAAAAACGATGAAACTTCGCCCTGAGGCTGTAAATTTCAGGGTCACTCAACTGGACCTTGATCAGCCTTCCACATTTGACTGAGAAATGAAAAGTAACCAAGACTTAGCAACACACGAAAAAGCCAGTCACAGTCCTATAGTGTGAAGGCAAAGTAGAACTCTGCGTAAAGCCCGCAATCTTCCACAGTTGAAGGCAGACACTTAAAAACGCGTAGCAGTTCCGGATATGACTTTGGTGAGGTACAAGTTTGACAAGCAAGCGGTTACCGGAAAACACCGTGGGTCAGTCAACTTAAGATATCTTGAGTGGCTAAAAAAAAGACAGCACCCACCGAAAACAGATTTCAGTTCCTTAAAGTCATGCTCTATTCTTCAGAAAAGAGGAACCTTATTCTGAAGAAAGCTCATAAACTTCAAGGAACTGGAGTGTTGGTGCATAGGGATTTGTCCCCTGCTGATCGGAGCAAAAAATGAGCAGTAAAGAAAGAACTGAAATCCCAACTGGCAGCAGAGAAGAGAGGTCTAAAAATGGTAGGTTTTCTTGTAGTGAGGCTTCGGAAGCAAATGATACCAAAGCCTCTGTGGAAATGACGAAAACTCATCAAGTTGGCCTCATTTCCTCGCATAAAAATGCATGTAGTCTCTTAAACAATTGGACTGGGCTTAGCAATGTAGCAAGCATAGGAAACCCTGATACCGTTTCTATTTCAGAAATGTGACTCTTATCTGAAGTCAGGGACAATGAAAACAACTTACGAAGGTTCGTTCTTTTTCAATGTGATAGATTATCAATCAGAGGTAGTGGTGTCTTCCTTTACTTGAAAAACATATTAACTGTTAGAGTTATAGAAACTTTCACACACGAAGTAGGGATATGCAAAATCCTGCTTTTGCGATTAAGATGCAAGGGGTATGATATTAACGTTGTCGTAGTATATCGAAGTCTTGAACATGAAGCGGAATAAACTGACTCTGTGGATAGATAAATGCAAATACTTATTTATAGGAGACTTCAACGCACAACCAGTCAACTGGGACAACCTAACAACAAAAGCATCACATAATTTGTTTGATCGTACGTTAAATGTAATATGCATTTCCCTTGGTTCCTCTATATGGCACATTACAGTGAAAACCCGATATGATCATCACCATGCCCCATCACTTTATACTTACTATTCTCCCATTTGATACCTTGTGACCCTTGGTAAAGGTGGCTATTTTCAGATCCACAGCAGTCGCCTTGTGTCAAACCGATACTGCACTTAGGCTAAATGTGTGGAAAGTGAACACGGCAACCTCTTCAGAGGACTGGACAGTCAACACAAACCCCAGTTGAAGCTGCATGGTGCTCCTTCAAACAGATATATGCACGAGTGACTCAACCGTTGGTTCCATGGACTGTCACAAAAAGACGAAAACACTGTCCGCCATAGATAAACTGCGAAATTACAAGTTCGCTGTGATGCAAGGAAAAGTGCTGAAGTCTTATCACTCATTTTGGTACTCCTAAAGTGAAGAAACCTGAAATAAATGCATTGTTGCTATATGCCGGTCCGGAACATGCTTTGAAAGACGTCTAGCCTAGGCTGCTGCACAGCACCCGAAGTTATTTTCTAATGTGAACTACAGGAATAGGACGTGACTTGTTATCTTCACACTAACTGGTAATTGAAGATGATAAGGAAAAAGTAGAAGCTATGACAAGATATTTTGTTGGGGTCTTTACCCAGGAACCTCCGAAAGACAATAATTTTTATTATTATTATTTATCTACAGTTCCTAAAAATCAGGGGTTTACCTATCCCGGTTCAGCCCTCTCCAGATTATTTACATTTGAACACCGAACCGAAATTCTTCCCAATTACCCCTATTAGTAACTGGAATAACTTAAATGAAAGCTTTTAGCAAGAGTCCTCAAGTATGACTGCTAGCTACCATTATCAAACATATTTAATGCAGTTTGATGCTAATTTTTTATCTCATATCTGGCTGCTTTCTCAAATTCGTTTGTGCAACAGTTGGTTTCGGTTGCTATTCCTTAACTCGATCTAAATGTGTCCCGGAGTAAACCTTTCCATCTATTCGCATTGATTGATAAACATCATAACGACCCATCGTTGTTACGTTTACAATTAGCTTTTGGGTAGGTTGCTACATGCGGGGATGCCAAAGAATGTGGCATAGCAAAGAATCTGGAACAGAATAAACGTGACGTCGGCCAATTTTTTTCGTCCGGTCAAATAAAGCAGTGTTGGACTCAAATCGACTCATCGAGTCAATTCCAGTGCTCATTGGATATAAATCTGATGAGGGGTTAGAGATAGTATACATAGGGTTGGATGTAGAACCAATGATCAGAGAGCTGATCCGTCATGCCGCGGAGTAATTTTCTACAAACATTTATACTACTCATATTTTATCAGTAGGCAAAGTAGTTACATCTAACTTCAAAAGAATGCGTTTAACTATTTAACTAATAAATAAACGGCCAAATTTTTATCCCGTCTGTACAAGCCTTCATGTAATTTTAAAAATTCCAACAGGTAAACAGGAATGAGTTTGAAAGGCCCTATGAGAAAACTATCAGGTCCTGGTTTCATATTCTACGTGGCCATAATGGTGTGCAAATGCAAAGGAAAACCAAATACAAAATCATTTCATTCCTAACCTTTTTTGTAGGCTTATGAAAAGGAACCGAAAATAGTGCAGGCTGAAGATACGGTAAAGGGTTGTAATGATTGTGGAAAACCTGCTAATAAAAAGTGATTGGACAAATATTTTACACTTTTAAGGCAAAAATAATTCGATACACTTTCCCTTCGAATAAAATGTGCTTTGAAAATTTTTTGAATGGGTTGGCAAAAAAGAAAGAAGATAAGTTAGTAGTCATGCGTCATACTTCCTTCACATTACAAGAGATCTATGTTTTAGGAGTAGGACTTTATCCAGGTCGAATGACTGTAAACCCAAGCGTACAAAAAATGCAACAAACGTTGGGTCACCTACTGGGGAAACTGTAAAAACTAAGTCAGATGTGCTGAACATGGAATCACATACAAGCCCTAGAAACATCACGTTACACAGCGGGTGTTGCAAAACCCTATGTCAGGCTCGACGTTTTCAATACTGAGTCGATCATTACCTTTCTAAGAGGTCTGACAGAAACGTTAACTAGAGAATTGTTCGGACGATTCAATTCACGATCATTCTTCACAAAGTGTGCTTATTTAGTAATGAGAAACATTAATATTTTACAAGACAATCAAATCTAAGAATTGAAAGTGAAGCCTGAATTAAATGTCACTAAATTACTTAGTAATATTATTAAATAGTACTATAAACAAAGCAATTTCAAAGATGTTACATATGCGGAAAACTTAGAAACTGTACTCGAATTTAATTCTCGTTCGGATAGTCTGCTGTCACCCTGAAGACTACCAAACACTGTGATTACTCCTTTCTTTGTCAAAAACGGTCTTTATAGCCATAACAGGAGAGCCTAACTGGTTACTTAGCAGTTGCTGGAACTACTTTGAGGGTCACTCTATCTGATGTATTCCATAAGGATTTTGAATGAGATACAATCTGACAGAGAGAAACGCACGTTAGTAATCAACCATATATATGCTCCTGCTAGTAAGAATCATCAGTTGAGTCAAGAATCTCTGCATTTTCGGCTAATCATATTACACTGGGAGGGTGTTACATCAACTCGATTCGCGAGCCGATTTTATCGTTTCTAGAGTCAGTCCGTAAACGCCTTCACTTCGACATGAAACGAAGAAGGCCATTGGTTGAAACTTTAAGACAATCCTTCACTTTTTGATCGACCTACCCTACACAGCCTCTCTTCCTTGAAGAGTAACATCATCAATCCAAGTTCCAGCTATTAAACCTCCAAGTATCCTTCCTACAGGGCTCCGATGAGGTTCAGCTTACCGACATTCCACGATTACAGATGTTTCGCTTCCTGTAAAGTGAAAATAGACAAAGGGGGCTATCAGATCATATTCAATATTTGAGTAAGAGACAAATGTTTTTCCTAGGAAGTGGGGACTAAAATTACATCCATTTTTGTCTACAGTCAAAAAAACACCTCCACGTCGAAACAGAGCACACTTTCACTCGTCCAGTCTGAGATTTCTAAAAGGTCCCTCTATAGAATCAAGGTATTCCATGACACCTCGCTTTCCCTCCAAATCTTTGAATTACCAGCACATAAAAATCAGTGAAAATTTAGGCTTTCTCGCTAGTAATTTATAAAAACAACAAGCAGTAGTAGACCAAGAGTGGAACCCTTAGGCACCCAAGTCAGCATCCTAAGTCAATTATGTACATATATAAAAATATATGTCCTTCTGAATATGCAGGCACATACCATTCTCGCAGGTATGGATAAACTTATATGCACGTTACATACTGCTTTAGGGCAAGTAATTTTAATTACCGAAATGCTTGTATTGCACGAGTTGACACAATGCACAGTTGGAAGTATTGACTTCGCATTCACAAAATAAAACAGGATTCGCATTTAAGCGTTATAGGGATTGCCCAGAGAAGAAAATAAAGCTCGAAGCTAGTACTTCCATTGCTACGTTCGTCGTAATTCGCTTGTTATTATGATGACAAACTCACGCATGAGTATATGCATGTGGTTTGTTATCTGCCGTTCTCTAATGAGTGCAGAACCTTGGATTTCACTCATTCTTGTACCAGTTATCGTCAGAGATTAACGATCTTACTGAATAATACGATAGGAAGCCAAATATCTGCTGTTTTCCAACCCCAGCATAAAAATGTAGTAGCTTTGTTTGAGTGCATCAAGTGGACGTCCAGAACTTTTGCCTACCGTTTCCCCCGCAATAGCAGCCTTGTAGTCGGTAAGTGCGACGCGTAACCGTTCACTTTCGTAATGAATCCCAGGTCTTGGTTATTATAAAGTTGTAGTCTGAAGAACATTATTTGTTTCTGCACGTTGTAATTTGCTGTCGTGAATAGAGCGACAATATTCAACCCGCAATGGATAGTTTCGAAACTATCCGTGTTGAATTCAGCACGGGTTTGTTCATTTGAGAAGTTAGTTTCATTTATGACCAAGGTAACTTTTGAAGCTGAAGGGTTTGCCTACAACGAGAAAGAAAGACAAGGCAGCAGGCCGAGAAAAGAGGATAGAAGTCCAACAAGGAGTTTGTTTTCGATATGCATGTTCCCCAGTGCCTTAACTTTTCTTATCACCCCATTAGTTATATCTGATTTGTCTATTAAACATTTAAGAACTTGCTAGTTTGAGACTTGATTCTACGTTTATTGTGAGATGTGGCTGTGTCGTTGAGTAGGGAGTGCCTAATTACGAGAAAGTTTCCACAAAGTTACGGAGGAAAGTTCAAAGCGGATGTAGCAGAAGTCTCATTTAGACGTTGAGAAGCCCTAATATACGCAGCGTCATAGAGGATGGTGATGCCGCACTCAGTAAGCCGGATAAGCTGCAAGATGATAAGAATTTAACTAGTAACCGACTAAATTCAGAGGTAGATTTGGAAGCCTTCACTTCAACAGAAAATCTGTTTCAAATCTGAGAGAATTTTACAGTGAAGAAGTTTACACACAAGCGGGATTTAAACGGGTTCACTGAGACGCTGTAGGCGTGGTCGCGCAGATCGTAACAACTGTTGTGCTCAAACTGAAACTCACCACTCGTGAATTTGTGTAGCAGATTGAAGAAGTGTCAGGCTAATTTCGAGCCGTCCCATCCACAGTGGTTCTAGATTTAAGGTCCCGAATCTGAAGTTGCGGTACTGTGTACAGTCGTATCCTAATGACCTAACTGTAAGATACCTGTGGACACCCTTTATTTCTAGTTTGTTTTTCAGCGGATACCACCCAGTCTAAATGAGCAGTATTCTAATAGTGGAATGCCACTGAAGCCCTATGTCTCACTACGGTCCCAAGGGACAAATAATCATAAACATATTCTAATGGTGGCCGTAAGCAAATCTTATAGGGCAGTAACTTTTCATTTTTGAAGTGAAGTTTGCGGACTATGCAGCCCAATAAGATCTTAGATTTGCGAGTCTGTGATCCAACCTGTTCAGAAAATGTGAGGTCACTTGAGTATCTTAGCCCAATGTCACAGAGACTTAAGAACAGGTGGTTTCATAGACTAAAGATGTAGTTAGATGTCCATCGACGGAGCACCAAAACACATCCGGCCACATTTGCATATATTGAAGCTTCCAACCAGAAGACTATGTGGGTGTTATATCAACCTCCCTTTATACTGTTACTTGGAATTGAGATAAATCAGAACAAGAGAATGTGTGTGAAACTTTTGGGTCATCAGCAAACAGGAATGGCCTACCGTGTGTAAAGCAGCTGCAAATGTCATTCATGTATAAAATAAAGAGGGGGGCCTAATACACTGCCTTGAACTACGCCAGAGGTAGTTGGCGTAGGTTTTGAAGTGTGCGAGTCCATTTTCACCACTTGAATGTGACTACTGAGGAAAGGTTCAATCCACCTCATGATGGATAGTCAATTTCCAGAGACTTCAACTTACTTATTAACGGCAAGCGACCAACCGTGAGATGCCTTTCGGAATGTTTCGACAAAGCACAAGGACTAGTTGATGTCTTTCGCACATAGTAGTTATGAAGTTAAAGAGGTCAAGATGATAAGTTATGCAGGACCTTGATTTCAGGAACCTATGCTGACTGGATGTGATAATGTCGTTACCAAGTACACACTGAAGAAAGCTCTCCTTAATAACTTTCTCCACAATTCTAGACACTACATGCATAATATTCATTGGTCTATAGCAACTGGCTAATATTTTTGACCCAGATTTATATCTACGTAAGATAAATGGTGGTTTCCAGATATCAGGGTAGGTGGAAGATTCTAGAGACATAGAAAATAACTTAAGTAATAATAATGGAGCATCGCGACCACCATACTTAAAGAAGCATGATAGTCTTCCGTTTGTGTCAGCGCTACTAGATCATTTTAGCATCTTAACGGCTTGGTTAATGTTAGCATATGTAAATTTAACAGCACTTATTGCCGTTATTGTGAGATAAGAATAGGTTCTTATGGTGGGGACTGTATTGGTATCACAGGAAAGAGTTGTAGGTCCTAGATAACTAGCCGCAGATATGTCGCTGAATATTTCACACATCCATTGGATTACTGTATGCTTTCGTGTCACGAGTAAGAAGAGGAATGCTTCGTCTTATGCAGTTCGATTTCTTCTTCAGGAGTGTTGAGAGAGCATATACTCTAGATGAGCTAGTCAGCGCATCACTCTTCAAACGCATATCGTGGTTATACGAGGTAGAGTTAACAACATTAAGAATCAGGAGAAGTGCATCGAAGTTTTGGTGTCGGTAGTATCTCGTCGAAAGTTTGCAAAACTTCCTGCGGGCACTTGGAGGTATAGATGGCTTGTTGGTCTGAGGCATTTATTTGAAACCGTTCACTGGGACAAAAGCGTCCAGAAAGGTATTAGAATTGTAGTAAAACGTACTTAGCGCTAGTTTGAGGTTAGCAATCGTGAAGTATGTTTCTTAGTTAATGCATCCAATCACTGGACACATAACCTACCAATCACCTGTATTGTAATCTCAACATCTTATTTGTTGTGGAGTGGAAGTATCAACTGAGGTGCTAGTTGAAGAAAGAGGTAATGCACACAATACCGTTTTGTAATCACTACTTATGAGCTTGAATCTCACATGTGTCAAAAGATGGTTTGTTTTGTGGCAAAGTACTGCGTCCATTATATTGTCACTTCTTGTAGTAGTAAAAGTTTGTTCCCATCCCAAAATACCCAGTGTATTAAAAAAATGAGTAACTCTTCATGGGTCACTATACACTACAAAAGTGCTAAGGTGCTGTTCGGACGTCTATAAAGCACCTGGTATTTTTCATGACCATGAGATTCCACTAATTACAGATCTAGAACATGCATACATCTCTCCATATGATCACAAGATCATATGCGGTGACTTAACTGAAATAAAGTAGGATTTCACCCGCTGGTCTAGCTGGGTATGACAACCGTATACGTACACTGGATATAATGGAAGGAAACAAATTTTCACTACTCCTACAAGAGGTGACAATGTATTAGACCTGGTACTTTGCCACAAAATAAGCCATCTTTTAACACATGGAAGCCCTAAGCTCATAGGAAGTGACCACATAATGGTATTGTGAGCATTACTACTTCCATCATTAAGCACTTCAGTTGGTACTTCTACTACACAACAATTGTTGTGTTACGTTATTTAAATAACATGTAGAGATACAACAAGGCTGGCTGGTAGGTTGTCCAGTGGTTAGATGTACTGACCGCAGATTAAACTGTAAAACTGCTAGCTATTAGTGATGCCAAGTCTGTAAAAATAACTAACTTGCAATGTGTATATATAACCAACGAAACACTTGAAACTTACTTCCGCGCTTTTCTTTCTTAGTAAGGTCGCAACTTATGTTTGCCGCGGTTCATGAAACTAAACCCTAATTAGTCCATTTAACACATTGAGTATGCTATTTCATTTTCCCTGACCAAGGCTATCGAAGGAAATATAAACTACTGACTTTTCGGCGATGAAGACCATTCGACTGAAGCAAATATACTTTCTATCTCACTGTCTTCTTCTTCTGGTGCCAGCTGAATATCGTGTTGAGAAGTCATTTTTCTATTGTTATTCGTACCTCATCAAAGTTCTTTATCGCTACATATGTACCGGAAATCATTACAGTGGTGGTGGAGGTGGGTTTACATGTGGATTCCTCGAAGCCAGACAAGCGTTTTGAGTAACAAATGAAAAATATCAATTTACCAAGTTCAAAATTTCTGCAGCTGAATTCTCTGGGTCCTACGCCTGCCGCATGAGCCCCTTAAGTTGGAGGAATTAAAGCCAGTATCATTATGGTCCGGATGCTAGCAGGACTTCCAGTACTACCGCTCCTTTGATGCCACCATGCAGACTCTAAGACACTTTGGTGACTCCACACATCTGAATATCAGATACGACCGTGTTAAACTGGTCATGAACCAGAATGGTGATTTCCGCACTCACGTTGGTATTTTCAACCGCGAATGCGAAAAAATTCCATCACCGATCCAATATCCAATATCTGTTTAACGAGCTAGTATGAACCAACTGATTTCTTCTTGCTCTCTTCTTGGTCTTGCGGAACGGTTCCAGGTCTTTGGTGGATTCCCAGGCAGTAGATCCAGCCACTCGTCTGCGATAGCTCTGGAATACAGAGCAGGCGGTTAGGTGTTAGTGATTTCGCCTTGGACTATGGTGCAGTTGGCTTTCTCGGGTGTCGAGTTGCCAGACAGTTGTTCTGACTGGTCGTTAGACAGAGTTAGAGATAGTGAAGAGGAGATCTATAGAGGAAACGAAGGGTGAACTAATGGAGTATTCTACTCACATTTGAGTAAGGCCGGGAGGGGGGCAAAGATATGAAGAACTTGGGTAGGTAAGGCTAACTCATGCCGAGTGGAAGGGATGAAAAGGGCTTAAATGGTTGCGGTAGAAAGAAAACTGGTTATAGATGTAAAACAGTTGGAATGGCTTGACAGAAGCTGGGTTCTTCTATTGAGTTCATATTCCAGCTACATGTGGGTAGACCATGGGTCTCTGAGTGACTGTCTAGCCCTTTATGAAGCCTTCAACAGATGGGCCAGAGACTACTTGTGGATATGCATTCCAGCGCCCGCATACTAGGAGGGAGAAGTATGAATGCACATGAGCTTTTGACCTTTTGTGGGAAATTCTCTCAGAGTTTCTGCAGGAACCACCATAGTGGCCACTCGGTAGTAATACTCTGTCCGGGTGACTTGGGTTGTCCAGTACTTTGTAAGCCATTATCAAGCCACCTCGTAGCCTTAGGCAGCTAAGACAGTATAGGCTTACGTCTTTCAGTCTGCCCTCATATGGTTTTTGTAACTTCAAACAGCCACTTTTGTGGCTCGCCTCCGAACTTTCTGTAGTGGGTTCGTGCCCCTTTTCGGTTGTGGTGGAACGAAGACGTTATGGACCCACGAGTGGGGTCGCGTGTGTCTTGCCAGGCCTCAGAAACAGCTGCGGTGTGAGGACACCCAGTCATCCGTGCATAAAGCGTAGTACACCGTATGCTTTTGAGGCGTCACCCGGGTAATTGGAAGTGATGTACAGTTTCCCTGTCACTTTTAAACCCAGGTCTTTTTCTGCCATGGCATGGAACAGGCGTGAACCATAGAGAGAGTAGGATACTTTCTGCGGATCAGGTGGGCGGAAAAAAACTACCGACACTTATCTAGGCTAAATGCCAGTTCGTCGTTTGTTTGCGCGTTACTCTAGTGTTCTGAAGTCGTTCTGTAATGCACTCGATTCCGCCCTCCATACCTTGACGTCATCAGGGTAGAGGAGAATTGGGGAGCTGATATGCAGCGGGAGGTCATTCATGAACAGCAGGAACAACAAGGTACCCGGGGTTGCCACTTGTGAGACACCAGATGGTGATACTCTCCTAGCTGAGTGGACCCTGTTGACTTTTGTGCAGAACTCCCTACTGTCTAAGCAGTTCTGCAATCACGATAGCACCCGGCCGCAAATACCTAACCCAGGTATTCTGTGTATTAAAGTGGTGTGTGAGGCAGCGTCAAAAGCCTTGACCAATCAAAATCTTTGATAGCTATATGCAGCCCTCGATTACCTAAGTTAGCAGATCCCATAATAAGATCGTAGCAGTAGGTTGCAGCAAGACCCGACACCAACGCCGAATAAAATTACTGCTGAAGATCAAAGACTGGTCAGCCGGCAAAGGGATACAAGTGTGGCCTAATGTGGGTGCCCGAATGATCACGAAATACATGCAGTCCGCCAGACACCTAACTGCCCTGAGTCCTATACTGGCAAAAAGATCCCTGGTTCTTTGTCCCCCGTCCATCATGCCAACGGCTCATGTAGTGCCAAGAAAAACATGAAGATGTTTCCACCCCTCTAGTGACACTACAATGCATGGCATTTAGCCAAATCTTGTCCTCATGAGCGGAGTAATCGCAGGAATTGTAACCATGTCACGAAGATGGATTTTGCAGACAGCATCCACCACAAAGAACAGTCAAGTCACCATTCAGTCACTTTACAAGGTCAAGGTCTCGATCGCCTACCAAATTTCACGGTCTTAATGCTGCTTTTCAGGCACATGTATCGGCACGGAGAAGGTGTATCGCAGTCCAACTAAAATAAACCGGCACAACTTCACACATTACAATTATTTACAAAGAGTTATAGCGGAAGATTGGCTCACCTCTGTCTAGAAGACAGCCCAAACTGTTATTGGGCCACACGTAGGCCGATTACCATTAACATTTCAGATATCATGTACTGTATCTTCCCAAGATAATTCGTTAGAAAGAATTTGTTATCCATCTGATGTTGACAAGAACCTCCTTGGTTTCCGTTGGCTCGAAAATCTTCGTCTTTAGGATATGCCTCTATGTTCTGTTCGCAACCAAGCCAAGCTTTCGCTGACAATCACTGATGTGGGCCACTGCCTACCAAATATGTTCAAACCTGATCTCGGCCACTGAACGATATTCCAAGCTTTTCTCCGCCTTCAAGATGACTCTAAACCTGCTTTCCGGCCCAAGAGATCAATGTCTTACGCATCATCACCCTAATTCGACACAGAAACCGCCCGTCTAAAAAACGCATCTCTTCGCATATGTGATTTTTCTGCGGGACTTGATGTAGCACTGGAATAGCCTCACTGTCCGCTTCCAGCACCGGATGATGCTTTAACTGTTATCAACGGCTGTACCTGCTTCACCAAAAGTGGACTAGCTGGAGCGTATCTACAGATTAAGGTAGCACAAGAATGCCGAGAATCAATGACGACAAACGCACGTCGTGGATTATACCAGTGCAAGTGCTCCCATTCGGAATTGGATCGATTTCAGTAATCTTCCAACAGTTGACAGATACCATACTTTCTGACATGCCTGGGGTAGCCGGTATCTGGAAGATATTCCCATTGTTGCAGCCTCCTCAGGACAGCTGCAAAAACGACTAGATCACGTACTGAAACAAATAAAGGATAACGGTTTTCGCCTCCGTCCCGAAAAGTCTTGGTTCTACCCACATTGAATCAAATATATGGGGCTTATTTTTAACACTTCCGGCCGCCCGCCAGACCTGGAAAATATTTACGCCATGCGGCAAGTACCAGAAGCGACGGACGTTCCCTCGGTACGATCATCACTGGGGCTGGCCACTTACTACTCGGCATTCTTACCCTCGTTGCATGTTGTGAAGACGCTGTCAAATCACCAACAAGGTAAAGACGTTCCGTGACGATGGAATGAAGGATGTGTATCAGCCTTCCGTCGGCCGGGGTCCATATTATCATCCAATCTCGGACTAACCCATTGTGACCCATAGCTGCCAACCGTTATGGCAGCATATACTTCGTCTTATGGAGTTGGATCTTCGATCCCATGCCTTCTCAGACGGAAAAAAGGAGGTCATCATGCATGCTTCTCAAGTTCTTTCAGTCACAGGGCGGGAACATGGTCGAATTGAGGGAGAAGCATCCGCCATTGTTTTCCGTCGTTTCCACAAGCTAGTTCGCGGTCACAAATTTACGCTTCTTATAGACTACAAACAGCTTCTGGATGCTTTCAGTTCTAGATCTGGTGTTCTGGTCCACCCAGCAACTCATCCCCAACGGTTGGACCCAATTCCGCCGGGATGTGATTCCGAAATTCAGCTCTGACGTCCCCAAGATTTTGACGAAGCTGACACCTCGTCCTGTCCTATAGATGACCATCCTGCGACTGAAGAAGGGAGAGTTTGTGCAGCGGTTTCGGCGGATTTCTCAGCTTTTGAGCTGGAGGTGGTCATCAGGGTGCTCCCGGTCACTGGCGAGGTCATCTAGACGGCTGTGTGCAAGGAAAAAGCTTCACAGCTTGCAATTCAGTCAGTTTTCACCCGATGGTTGAACGGAACTTTCATGGGTAATCCGTGATAACTGCATCTTGAAAAAACTCCCAGCGCATCTTCAGCAACTGCCTCCTGTTCGGAAAGCGAGCCACCGTCCCCACAACTCTTGACCGAATCCCAAATCAATTTTTTCGGGCCACCCTGGTATCGAACACATGAGGCCAGTTTCTCCCAAACAAGCTTTTGGTCGTGGCTGGATCATCAAGTTACAGACTTTGCTAACAGGTGCACTGAATGCCGACGAGCCGCCAAGCATCCTCCACGACTGTTATTCTGGTCGGATCCCTAAAGCCCATGGTAGGGAGTTTATGTTGATTTCGCCAGACCTGTTGATCAGGGCTACCACCTTGTTCCGGTAGACGCTTACCTAAAACGACCAGAAATCGCACATATCAACCCGCCGGACACCAAGAGAGCGTTCAAAGCCCTCCCCAAAATCCTCTGCTACCACGACCTTCCGGAAAGCATCTTCTCGGATGACCACCACAACTTAACCCCATGCAATTTAATGACTTCTATCGCCGACGTGCAATACAACATTTTTTATCACCACCGTACCACGCTCGGCTCAATAGGCAGGCGGAGCCTTTCGTCAACACCTTCGAAGGGCTTTACTCAAGGCACGGAGGAGGGTGCGTTACTGGACATAAGTCAAAACGTCCCATTCATGTATCGAACAACAGAAACCGACACACTTCTGAATCATCAGCCCGTCAAAAGTGTAGTGCACAGTAAACTTCGTTATGATTTCCATCCGTCGTGAACTTTCTATTCACTAATGACTGCCACTGAATGAGGAGTAACTTTTAATCTACCATTTGAACTGTACCGCTTGACTAAACGTGGTGTACCTCCGACACTGCCTTCTTATTTGCTACATCTTAGTTGCCTGGAGCAAACTTCCCCGAGAGTCAGCCATTAGCCTCTGAGTCCAACAGAACCACCATTAGGGAGAATGTTAGATAAAGCCCACGATGCTCTAATTCCGAGAAAGCTGTGGAAAAAGTTACCGGCTTGTCGGAAACGTTTCGAGAGGGAAGCGCCAGTATTCGCTACAGGCTACAGGCCGAGACATAAAAAATGAATGGAAGGCCTGATTATTTTCAGGTATGGCTGCGTTTCGTGTCATGGAGCAGTGGACAGATGAACTTGTATGCGACATAAAAATCAACGGCGATACTGGACATAGCCAGTCGAAAATGAAAACACCAACGACATCCCACTGGAAATCCTATTGTATAGCGTCAAGCGACCAGGCACGTAAGGTGGACGGGAAATCAAAAAACTTTAGATGAACAAAGAACTGCTACACCGGCGTCTGTCATATCGGCGTGGAAATTGGACAGTTCCGCTCCAGCTGGATCTCAAATGATAAACCTATTTATTTTGCAAAAAAGAAGGATGTGGCAGAGTTGCCTGATCACTAAGACTAACTGCCTTTCAGTGCATACATATTATCAATAAGACATTTAAACCATACTTTAGCGCCCTTCTCTTTCCATCCTTTGTTACCTAAATTAACTGCGGTTTACGATACCAAACGCTGATTTGCTCATGCCGCACTGTTGATGCTCTATTTTATTTTCCCTGGAAAAAGCTACCCAGAAAATAAAAACCACCTAGTTTTCAGCTATAAAGAACACTCCGATGAGGTAAACGTACACTGCACTCCACGGTCTCTCTTTCCAATAGCCTGAATATCGTGTTGAGAAGTAAGTGCTCGAGTCGCATGGAACCACTGCCTCGTTATGGGTACCGCACATCATAAGGCTGATCTCAAGCCAGCGCTAAACATGTTTTACTACAATTCTAATACCTTTCTGGACACTTTCGTCCAGGCTTTATTTTGCGGTGAGTCCGTAACTTGCGTTACATTTTCACACGGCCTGTTAAACTATAACCAACATAATTAACCGTTTGATTTAGTACTTTTGAACACCAAAAGCACCTTAATACCCGATAAAGAACTTATCCTCTGTGCTATCGAATCACCGGTCTCCTGGGGATCAATTATTAGACATTGTTCCCAGTATCCACTCGTCTGTGTAATAAACTAGCTGTGGTCCCTTAACTACCTCCTGTCAGTTACTGTACTGAAGAAACATTTCCCTGGCGAGATACCCACCCCAGAGTATCCAAACACCAACATATTAATGGGACACGGTAGGGCCAAAAGATCCCGAACAGACAGCTTGGACAGCGAAAGTGAATGCTGCACAGATCTGTTAAAAATACAGTCTCAAAACTCTCCGGATAGGTAGCAAACTCCGTTTGTAGGCATAACTGACGTTGCCACGGATCTCAGCAAATCAGCAACTTCCAATGAGGTCGAAATTGGTCAGCTTGACAAAATCCCAAGTAAAGCCTGCACTGCACTCGAGCGGCTCGCACCTATTACTTATCTTTTTGGTCTAAACAAAGATATAGACAGTGAGGAAGTACGAAAAACTGAAACCCTAGTCGACTTCATCGTCCCAGAGGTGGTGCGATGAGTTGCATCACTACAAAAAGCCATCGTCTGCAATGTTCCGGAAAGTGTATCACCAAAAGAGGCTAAAGCCATGATCATAGATGCCTGCAGTATGTCACAGGTTACTTGTGATTGTAAAAGGATTCGGAAGACCGACTCGCAACCCTCATGCCCTATCTTATTCCAGTTTACGTCATCCCTTGATTGCTGGCAATTTGTTTCCATGGTCATTAGTGTCAAATTTAAGAATATGTTTGGACATATTAAGATGGCCCAAGATCGAACCCACTTCAAAGGAAAAAATGCAAAACTCCGGATAGTACTCAACAACAATGTATCCACTGCGGAACAAGCAAGTGATACGTCTAACGATGATGTTTCTGTCCAACATTGTCGTGGTAAAATACCTGACTCTAAAAGCCCTACACCGCGTACCATCAAGTGTCAAAACTAGGTAAGATGGTAGCAGCTGGCCAACACAGTTGGGTGGTAAATCTAGAACTCACGCGGGTACAGCACTCCGTCAGTCCGCACACCACTCAAGAAGAAAAAACACTCCATGTGCCTACCAACAGTGACAGACATATCCCTTCTGTAGACCTAGACTCACCCCCATCTAACCGAACAATGCGCCAGTTCAGGCCTAGCAGCAACAAAGGGACGCAAACAAACACAAACAATGATGAACCCTCTGTACCGAAACAAACTGCTTCCTTCGGAAATAGCAGCTCTGAGAGGCCAAAAACCAGCGGAATGAACCCATCTGCTGCGCTAAATGAAAACAAAACTGAGAACCCAACCATTACGACCCTGAAGGGGACTCCCTCTACTAACCGCATTGGGTACAGGCCGGGCAGCAGAAATACGTATCTAAGGAATAATCGGATGAAATCCCCTTCACAAACACAACCCAGGATCCGAAACCTAGGGACAGTAGGCATAATCACGCAACACATCGATATTGGCCTGCAACACAGGACCCAAGAAGTAACCCAAATAGTGGACTGTGCACTGCGTACAACTCACAGATGAGCCACCCCTGGTCTCAAAATTGCTACATCCCTGACAGCATAAATATGCAGCCCGTTTTTCTCCACTACCTGCCTCTCCCATTGTCAAACCCATTTACTGCGTCCTTGATGACACCACAACCGGTGGCGAAGCCTAGAACAAGGTGTATGTCGAGCGGCTCCACCTTCCCTTATCACATTTACCAGCGACAACAACAAGCAGAACGCCTACCACTCATGTGCAGCACAGTGCGAAACGTGGCATGGGAGACTACGATACATATCAGCACGATGAAGGAGCAGCAGCAAGCAATAACCTCAGTTCTTCCCCCTCACTCTCCAAACGCCCCTTGTGTCTAACAATACCGGTCATTAACGCAAGATCCATGGTAGGCAAAATATCGGCCCTTCGGACCCTGATACTCCTAAAACAATCGACATGGGCTCTGGTTACAGAGACCTGGCCAACTCCAGGTATATCAGACGCACATATTACAACCGATGAACCCAAAGCATACAGACAGGATGCAGCCCATAGAAGAGGAGGCGGATGTCTTATCTGTACGTCAAGCACCACTATTACTGATACCCACTCAGGTTTTGAACTAGGCAAAACTCCCGAATGTCCATGGGTGAGCGCAGCCATCAGTAAACACAAGCTCCCCATCAGATGTTTACGTAGGGCACCAAACACTTCCACAGCAGTTGATGAGATCATCTACGAAACATTCCAGCACGCCGATACTCTAGACTTCGATTCTAAGGTAAGTTGCGGTGACCTAAACCTCCCTGTAGTAGACTGGACAATATGCACAGGTCCTGCAAACCGAAACAAACTCCCAGCAGCAACCTACACAAACGATTGGCAGCAATGCGTGCACTCCCCCACGCAAAACAATATCACCCTTGACCCGGTGCATCGTCACATCATTCAGCCACTGTCCATAAGAGTAGGAGAAAAATTTACAAACAGCAATCATTGCATATTGCTTTGCAACCTACCACTTCTACTGGCTCGCGAGGGTGCACACCATGTAACACCGAAATACTACCTATACAAAGATATCAAGAATGTTGACTGGGAGCTCCTCGAGATACTCGTAAGATGCTCCGATTAGGGAGACTTCTTCACCAGCGGTAATCTGTCTCAAACCCTCGACGAGTTTTACACAATTATTAGTTCTGCTCAGGAAACAATTGCACACACCAAGCGTGGCCTGAAAACAACTTCATGTGTAGGTAGGAAAACTCGAAGCAAACTGAGAAGACTGAGAAAAAGGTGCTTTTTTGAAAGAACTTCGTGTACTGAATCAGATACATTCAGCATTACTTTCACTCCAGAAAGGACGCTGAACGAAAGCACTGATTGAAGAGCGTAGCGTTCTTGACAGTTTATCTAAAACGCGAAACCTTTGCAGCATCCCGCAAAGGCGAAAAAATACAAAATACTTTTCAATAAATCATTTACAGCACAAAGGCATAGGTTAACGTGGTCTGCAGGTGATTTGTGAACTTCTCAGTGAGTGGTTTCTCAATAGTACTAACATGCCTCTAGCTCCAGACATCGAGATAGCCACTACAAGTTATAATGCTATGAGTAGCATAGAATTCAGCATGAGCAGCGTTAACGATGCGATTACAACCCTAAAAGCAAGTGTCAGCTGCGGGACTGACGAGATATCGTCAAGAATTTATAGAAAGGCTGGCATGGATATGCTAGTTTTATTACTCAAAATGCTCACTCTGTCATTAGATTTTGGGACATATCCTGACAAGTGGAAAACTACTTGTGTACTGCCAAAACATAAATCGGGAGCCAAGACCAGTGTTAGCAATTACACGCCAACTAACATAACCCCGATCATCTCAGGGATTATGGAAAAGATGATTAAAAATCAAATGCCTGATTACCTGCTGGAATCTAACCACATCAACTCGTCGCAATATAGTTCTCCGAAAGATCTTGCACCACAAACCTGTTTGACTTTTTTAACAAGGTCACCAGCAGGAGGGGTAAGAAAAGATAGTGATAATACTTTACCTCGACATCACTAAAGCCTTCGACAGAGTCCCACACAACTTCCTCATCAGTAGGCTAAGGTCCCTTGGGATCCATAAACCACTTTTAGACTGGTTACAATCCTTTCCCCGTAACCGGTACCAAGCAACAAAAGTTGGCTCGACTATCTCAAAGCCTAAGCCGACAACCGGTGGAGTTGTCCAGAGCAGCGTCTTAGGTCCACTTCTCTTCATGACATACACCAACAGCGTATGTGAGTGTTTCAAGGTAGGCAGGCAATCCTATATGTGAATGACCTAAAAGTAATATACACATGACTTAGCCTTGACGATTAGCTCTATGCAAGAGGAACTAAGATATGTTAGCAGATGGTGCAACACCTGGTGACTCGAATTTAACAGAAAATTGTGGCTGGATATGCATGGGTGACTATGCACTCAAGCTAGACTTAATGATGGCTGGGCATTCGCCCCCAAAACTGAAGTCTATACAAGACTCAGGGTTCTGATATTCTCACAACCTAACTTTCTCTGAGCACGTATCCACACAGGTGTCGAAATCAGGCAAACTGGTGCGTTTCTTATTACCGAACTTCTACAGCACTGAATCTGGAGTTATCCTGTATAGAACATGTGTCCGACCACTGCTCGAATACTGTTCATTTATATACAGCAGTATACGGGTTACGGACAAACTGAAAGTCAAAGGAGTGAAGAGATACTTCACGATGAGAATACACAACACCAGTTGGGACGCAGTGTGCCACCTGGTGCAACATCCTAGGGCTTGAACCACCATGGAAAAGAAGGCTCAGGCTGAATCCAGTACTTTTTTATAAGGACCTTAGTGGGCGTAATTACAGTACATTCACAGAAATGTGGTCCATAAACATAACTGCATGTGGATTAAGAAACGTAGCTGCAACAGTAGTAATTGAGCATTTCGGAACAGTCACTAGGGCGAACTTCTTTGTGATTAGGTATCCTCGGATATGGAACGGTTCACCTGGGGAGGCACGAGGATCGAACACTGACCAGGCTTATAAGACCACTCAACTCTACAAGGCAGTACCATAAAAAGCACCACTAATGCTGCTACTAGAGCTACGGACATGTTAGGATCCATCAACACACAGACATTTTACAACCTGAGGGGTGCAGAGGCTACGCCTTCTTTTTGTTGCTTTTTCCACCAAAATTTCAGGCGGTTGTAACATGAAGGTATCGTCAGACTATGAAGAAACTGGACTGTGATGAAAACTTACCGAATCATCTGGAAATCCGAAAGCTAAACGAACAAAGGATTTAACTCGAAACCTCGAAGACCCACATTATCAAGATAACCTTCAATGATGACAACTCACCTAATAACTTTAAGGTGAACATGTTCACAATAATGCTATGAAACAGACTTCTCTAGTACTTTATCTGGCATTGAACATGCCTCCTCGATAATGCCTCGCACCCTGCCATTGGTCCGCAGGGTTTTCAAATTTTCATTCCATTGCACCACAATATCTAATTCTGGTGACCTAAATCTATATTGCTGTTAATGATAACACTTGAATAGATATTCGCTTGGATTACATGATTATGCGAAGACTTGTTGATTCCCGAAATCGTCAGTGTGGGTCTTTTGGGCGCCAAAGCTACAAGCAAAAGAATTTATGGCGGAGTAGACGTTTATTCAGCGTAACGGGGCAGTTCGATGACAAATCAAACATGTCGACTGCTTGTAGCGGAAATTTGGGATTTTGCGCCACCTTAGCGCCACTAATGGTGAAAAAAGAAAGCATGAATGAAAACGATCTAAACTTTGAGGCTCTGCGTATGCTGAAAAACGAAACTACCCCGTTCATTTCATAACTTGCGTAATCTTCTGATGTTTTTATTCGAATTTAACTACCTCCCTTCCGTGCCAATCGCGTCCCGTAAAATCTTGTGGATTTTCCAACATATGTCAATGCGATGATGCCTGTAAACTGGTTTCCCTTACGCTAAATTACTGATATGAGAATAAAGTATTTATTTATTCATTTATTTATAAATAAATGCCTCAGACCAACAAGCCATCTATACCTCCAAGTGCCCGCAGGAAGTTTTGCAAACTTTCGACGAGATACTACCGACACCAAAACTTCGATGCACTTCTCCTGATTCTTAATGTTGTTAACTCTACCTCGTATAACCACGATATGCGTTTGAAGAGTGATGCGCTGACTAGCTCATCTAGAGTATATGCTCTCTCAACACTCCTGAAGAAGAAATCGAACTGCATAAGACGAAGCATTCCTCTTCTTACTCGTGACACGAAAGCATACAGTAATCCAATGGATGTGTGAAATATTCAGCGACATATCTGCGGCTAGTTATCTAGGACCTACAACTCTTTCCTGTGATACCAATACAGTCCCCACCATAAGAACCTATTCTTATCTCACAATAACGGCAATAAGTGCTGTTAAATTTACATATGCTAACATTAACCAAGCCGTTAAGATGCTAAAATGATCTAGTAGCGCTGACACAAACGGAAGACTATCATGCTTCTTTAAGTATGGTGGTCGCGATGCTCCATTATTATTACTTAAGTTATTTTCTATGTCTCTAGAATCTTCCACCTACCCTGATATCTGGAAACCACCATTTATCTTACGTAGATATAAATCTGGGTCAAAAATATTAGCCAGTTGCTATAGACCAATGAATATTATGCATGTAGTGTCTAGAATTGTGGAGAAAGTTATTAAGGAGAGCTTTCTTCAGTGTGTACTTGGTAACGACATTATCACATCCAGTCAGCATAGGTTCCTGAAATCAAGGTCCTGCATAACTTATCATCTTGACCTCTTTAACTTCATAACTACTATGTGCGAAAGACATCAACTAGTCCTTGTGCTTTGTCGAAACATTCCGAAAGGCATCTCACGGTTGGTCGCTTGCCGTTAATAAGTAAGTTGAAGTCTCTGGAAATTGACTATCCATCATGAGGTGGATTGAACCTTTCCTCAGTAGTCACATTCAAGTGGTGAAAATGGACTCGCACACTTCAAAACCTACGCCAACTACCTCTGGCGTAGTTCAAGGCAGTGTATTAGGCCCCCCTCTTTATTTTATACATGAATGACATTTGCAGCTGCTTTACACACGGTAGGCCATTCCTGTTTGCTGATGACCCAAAAGTTTCACACACATTCTCTTGTTCTGATTTATCTCAATTCCAAGTAACAGTATAAAGGGAGGTTGATATAACACCCACATAGTCTTCTGGTTGGAAGCTTCAATATATGCAAATGTGGCCGGATGTGTTTTGGTGCTCCGTCGATGGACATCTAACTACATCTTTAGTCTATGAAACCACCTGTTCTTAAGTCTCTGTGACATTGGGCTAAGATACTCAAGTGACCTCACATTTTCTGAACAGGTTGGATCACAGACTCGCAAATCTAAGATCTTATTGGGCTGCATAGTCCGCAAACTTCACTTCAAAAATGAAAAGTTACTGCCCTATAAGATTTGCTTACGGCCACCATTAGAATATGTTTATGATTATTTGTCCCTTGGGACCGTAGTGAGACATAGGGCTTCAGTGGCATTCCACTATTAGAATACTGCTCATTTAGACTGGGTGGTATCCGCTGAAAAACAAACTAGAAATAAAGGGTGTCCACAGGTATCTTACAGTTAGGTCATTAGGATACGACTGTACACAGTACCGCAACTTCAGATTCGGGACCTTAAATCTAGAACCACTGTGGATGGGACGGCTCGAAATTAGCCTGACACTTCTTCAATCTGCTACACAAATTCACGAGTGGTGAGTTTCAGTTTGAGCACAACAGTTGTTACGATCTGCGCGACCACGCCTACAGCGTCTCAGTGAACCCGTTTAAATCCCGCTTGTGTGTAAACTTCTTCACTGTAAAATTCTCTCAGATTTGAAACAGATTTTCTGTTGAAGTGAAGGCTTCCAAATCTACCTCTGAATTTAGTCGGTTACTAGTTAAATTCTTATCATCTTGCAGCTTATCCGGCTTACTGAGTGCGGCATCACCATCCTCTATGACGCTGCGTATATTAGGGCTTCTCAACGTCTAAATGAGACTTCTGCTACATCCGCTTTGAACTTTCCTCCGTAACTT
The DNA here is from genome assembly GCA_944470555.2 of Heterobilharzia americana. Lineage (NCBI taxonomy): Eukaryota > Metazoa > Platyhelminthes > Trematoda > Strigeidida > Schistosomatidae > Heterobilharzia > Heterobilharzia americana. The sequence goes on along the minus strand of OX104129.1, from coordinate 60,787,490 downwards.
TGTGGAAACTTTCTCGTAATTAGGCACTCCCTACTCAACGACACAGCCACATCTCACAATAAACGTAGAATCAAGTCTCAAACTAGCAAGTTCTTAAATGTTTAATAGACAAATCAGATATAACTAATGGGGTGATAAGAAAAGTTAAGGCACTGGGGAACATGCATATCGAAAACAAACTCCTTGTTGGACTTCTATCCTCTTTTCTCGGCCTGCTGCCTTGTCTTTCTTTCTCGTTGTAGGCAAACCCTTCAGCTTCAAAAGTTACCTTGGTCATAAATGAAACTAACTTCTCAAATGAACAAACCCGTGCTGAATTCAACACGGATAGTTTCGAAACTATCCATTGCGGGTTGAATATTGTCGCTCTATTCACGACAGCAAATTACAACGTGCAGAAACAAATAATGTTCTTCAGACTACAACTTTATAATAACCAAGACCTGGGATTCATTACGAAAGTGAACGGTTACGCGTCGCACTTACCGACTACAAGGCTGCTATTGCGGGGGAAACGGTAGGCAAAAGTCTCTGGACGTCCACTTGATGCACTCAAACAAAGCTACTACATTTTTATGCTGGGGTTGGAAAACAGCAGATATTTGGCTTCCTATCGTATTATTCAGTAAGATCGTTAATCTCTGACGATAACTGGTACAAGAATGAGTGAAATCCAAGGTTCTGCACTCATTAGAGAACGGCAGATAACAAACCACATGCATATACTCATGCGTGAGTTTGTCATCATAATAACAAGCGAATTACGACGAACGTAGCAATGGAAGTACTAGCTTCGAGCTTTATTTTCTTCTCTGGGCAATCCCTATAACGCTTAAATGCGAATCCTGTTTTATTTTGTGAATGCGAAGTCAATACTTCCAACTGTGCATTGTGTCAACTCGTGCAATACAAGCATTTCGGTAATTAAAATTACTTGCCCTAAAGCAGTATGTAACGTGCATATAAGTTTATCCATACCTGCGAGAATGGTATGTGCCTGCATATTCAGAAGGACATATATTTTTATATATGTACATAATTGACTTAGGATGCTGACTTGGGTGCCTAAGGGTTCCACTCTTGGTCTACTACTGCTTGTTGTTTTTATAAATTACTAGCGAGAAAGCCTAAATTTTCACTGATTTTTATGTGCTGGTAATTCAAAGATTTGGAGGGAAAGCGAGGTGTCATGGAATACCTTGATTCTATAGAGGGACCTTTTAGAAATCTCAGACTGGACGAGTGAAAGTGTGCTCTGTTTCGACGTGGAGGTGTTTTTTTGACTGTAGACAAAAATGGATGTAATTTTAGTCCCCACTTCCTAGGAAAAACATTTGTCTCTTACTCAAATATTGAATATGATCTGATAGCCCCCTTTGTCTATTTTCACTTTACAGGAAGCGAAACATCTGTAATCGTGGAATGTCGGTAAGCTGAACCTCATCGGAGCCCTGTAGGAAGGATACTTGGAGGTTTAATAGCTGGAACTTGGATTGATGATGTTACTCTTCAAGGAAGAGAGGCTGTGTAGGGTAGGTCGATCAAAAAGTGAAGGATTGTCTTAAAGTTTCAACCAATGGCCTTCTTCGTTTCATGTCGAAGTGAAGGCGTTTACGGACTGACTCTAGAAACGATAAAATCGGCTCGCGAATCGAGTTGATGTAACACCCTCCCAGTGTAATATGATTAGCCGAAAATGCAGAGATTCTTGACTCAACTGATGATTCTTACTAGCAGGAGCATATATATGGTTGATTACTAACGTGCGTTTCTCTCTGTCAGATTGTATCTCATTCAAAATCCTTATGGAATACATCAGATAGAGTGACCCTCAAAGTAGTTCCAGCAACTGCTAAGTAACCAGTTAGGCTCTCCTGTTATGGCTATAAAGACCGTTTTTAACAAATAAAGGGGTCTGTCCGGTTGTTATACTAGTTGTTAAAGTAGTCTCCAGGGTGACACCAGACCAGCCCTCTATCCTAACCTTAGATTCTTTATACTTTATCCGATGCCCTATTTTATCGTCTTCATTTTAAATATAGGGCATGAAACTGCGTGTGAAATTTTCGGTGCTCACTTGTTTACAATCGGCCTTTAAACTGTGGAACCGTATTTCTCAAGCTGTCATGTCCATCCCTCTTGGCGCTTCCGAAAGAGGGTTTAAGCGTACATTTTTTGTCCTATTGTGCACATGGGCTGCCCTCAAAAAGCTACCCTTTCCCTTTCAGACCATGCTAGCTGATTAACTGGCCATCTGTGTCCTTTCGAAAGCGGAACACTGACTGACGATTCACGACAGAGGATGTATTTCACTGGGGCAGAACTAAACCACGTCACGGCAAGTGATTCCTCAAAATCACTGGCATGGTTGAATAACAAAGGACCAGCATCAGTTCGAAAAATTATTCTTCTCTTTCGTTGGCAGGCAAATTTCCCACACGACATGGGGAAAATTTTGGGATCAGTGCTGACCGAAAACCTGGACATACTCCAGGTATCCAGGAGATGCCTTCACAGCCTACGGAGTATTGCAATTAGGTGCCCTCACCCTTCTTGAGACTCAGCAAACAATATTTGCTGCCTCACCTACCAAATGTTAACGTCATTTAATCACCATACAAGAAAAGATGTCAACATCCTGAAGGAAGCCCAGAGGAGAGCAGCAAAGGGTGTTGTCAAAATGCTTCGAAAACACAGTGAGGAAAGGTGGAAAGACCTAGGACTCTACTCTGTTAGCCCCTGTATGTTACGGGTCGACTCGGTAGCGGCCTGCATAACGGTTAGTGAACCAAGTCAGTTGAACAGTGGACTCCCACAGAAAAATAACTGGCAATCATCGTGGTAACTTAACAGGAATTGCTGACCAAAGAACGAAAACCCATGTGCATTCAAACTTTTTCGCTGTACGTCTGCGGCCTCCGGAACGCATAGGCTTCCGAGATTGCTACTGCTCCGTCTGTTGGCAGCTTCAAGTAGAGGTTAGGTATTTATGCAGCGACGCATGGTCTGAGTCCACCCGGCTAGAATGTTTTAGGTTGATACAACTTGGTAACTCCGCACAACCAGCTCATTATCGGATCCTTTGTAGTGCCACTACCATGGCAAACCCAGGTTAACCTTACACTTCCCTGTAGATATCTCCAGTTACCATCTCCTACTAATAGTATTACTGTCAAAGCTCTTATTGGTACTAAGATTCAAAACAAAGTAACCATCTTCAAGCATTTGTAATGCAGCTTAAACTAGGACGTGAGAAATGCACTACATGAAACTCCAAAACTATTCTATAAGTAGAACACAGAACTACATAGCCCCTTATTCCTGGTATCCTCTTTAGATACTCTAGTCTTGAACATTGCTTCCCTAAATTTGATGACAGCCAACCTCACTTCTCATCCTTCTACGTTTCTTTTTATCACCCAATATCCAGATTATGAAGGCGGATCATACCGACGCGCAATGTGCATCGAAATTCTATTCAACACGTAAGAACTACAGTCTTTTACCACCTGTCAATGCAAAATCACCATGAGTTGGACAATTCATCCCAGACTACAACCTCTCCTAAATTCATAGCCCCAATTGGAAGTGAAACTAGAAATGTTGGTAATAAATGCCGTTTGCATCCAAACATGCAACTTCTTCCATTCCTGACAACCACTCGCCTGGAAACGAACCCAACCGAAAGTGACCTGACGTGACGCGCTGACCTTGAAGTCTTATTAAATGGTTTGATGGTGAAACCTCAGATGTTCCTCACCGTAATATGACAACAGTAGCTGGACAGGATTGCATCCCTGGCCTAATCTATTCAAGTGAACCTGTTTGTAGCATTGTTGGCCTAAATAATTACCACACTCTGCATGTCACTATACAATACCAGACAAAAAATTCCCCCTGGCCGTCCATCCCAGTGTTTAACTCTAGTTTCACCCGCCGTCTGTCGACAGTGCGCGTTTATTGAATACTGACATATCTTCAGATTCATGTGTTCTGAACATTCGATATGCAATATACTCTTATGGATTACATGACCCACTATTACCAAGATACCTCTCATACTGAGTAATTATACCCTCATTAACGATATACCTTTCGTCAAATATTTGTGACCAGCAATTGTTTACTTCACAAGATTTTGCATGGCACGATTTGTTTCTTTCTAAACTTTTACAGTTTCAATAAGGAAGTAACATTTAAATATTGCCCGCAAAAAATGCCACGTGTTCGTGTAACTCATCACCCGAAATATATTATTATCACCCCTGTTCCCATAACCCTTCCTATGATCTTAGTCGCGCCGTTCTCTTCCTCTATGTTAGCACACTACTTAGTAGAATCTCTCCTTATCATTCATCCCCATGAATCTGCCTAGGTTTCTCCTTCTGTTCTGACTCCTTTCACCTCGTCGTTTCTTGTTTCTTCTTCGCACTTCCCCTCCATTGATATCTCTGGATATCTTCTTTATCTTCTTTTTACAACCGTTTCGACCAACTGTCTGGTGGCACGACACCTGAGAAACCTATCTGCACCGCAGTCGTTAAAAAACCACGCAATCCCCACGAATTCAACCAACACCCAACAACCCGTAGGACTAGTTAGAGGTACAGAGGGTGAGTGGGTAGACCTACCTCATCGGAATCCGCCAAAGACCCGGAACCGTTCAGCAAAACCTAGAAGCGAGCGCGGAGAAATCAATTGGTTCACACTAGCTCGTAAAGGCATATTGGATATCCCATCACTAGACAATCAATGGCAGCAATTATTGGTAAGGGACCTTTTGGACGAATGTGAAAATGTATATTGAAGCTTCCATCGTGTAGACGACGGGCTGAAAGTAAATTCATTCCTCCTGAAAAGTTAATTGCCGTCCTCAAAATGCGCCCATGATGCTGTGCAGTAGACACCATTTGTTTTGAATTCATTTTGTTCAACATTTTCACTATTCACTGCTTACTCCCAGAGTATGTCACTGCCTTAGTTGCACTGAAAAAGAAAACGTTTGGTTGTTTTGTGGTATTATTGGTCAAGCACCGGAGAAGGAACATTATCTTGAGCAGCCAGATACGACAGGTTGAAGTGCCTGAGATGATAGCCTGTGTATTGTGAATTCCGCAGAAGACCGATTACTTCCCCGGTTTCCTAAGTAACAGAAATTTGATTGAAAAGGTAGTTTGTTCTTACTTATTGACTGACTTCATTCGGCTGGTCACCTTTGAAGGCTTTTTCTGTCCAATACTGGCCTTCTCATGGGAGTGGTACGTCAAGTACACGTGGGAGAGGTCGACTGGCTGAAAAAGAGGAACCAGAACACTGGTAACTGGGTTGTGAACTAGGCATGGCGAGGATTCTAAAGTTTTTTAGTAGCCTGACTGCTGATATTATGGAGTGCACTTAGTTGAAAAGTTGAGGTATATAACGCGGATTCTGAGGTCACAAAATTGGTGACAATATCCTAAATTGGACTGACCCAGGTACAGCATTGCATACCGCATGACGTTTCTAAGTAGTCATAACATTGCGACTCCGTTTTTCGTAGTAGTACTGCCCAACGTTCGTCTTAATAGAATGGAAATCCCTAGCCCATGGAGTTGGGGGTCAGTGATTTCTGTCGCATGCTACATGGGTTCAGATTCAGTGGTCAGGCTTTTTGTTGTCATCAGAGATTTAGCCCTATTCTCAATCGCTGCAGTTTCATCATTTTATGCCCAGCAATGACTATCCTCAATACTTTCAATGAAATCATTCTGCACATAGCTAAAATCTTAGGCCTCTATAAATTGACTATTTGTAAACTGAAATCGAGGCAGGAGGAAACTATTTTACAACCCATTAAGTTGTGTACTCATCTTCATAATAATATCGACAACTGTTCTCGTAATGTCATGCAGTAGGAAATGCTGCCATTATATGCGATATCAACCAACCTTATCTGATATAGCACTACATTCCTACCGACAATAGTGATTGTCCCTTGCAATTTTTTGCCGACAATCACTTGTTTCTGGTTGCTACTAACTTGAAACATAGGGAAGAGACACTGTTTCACATGATGTGAAGTGGCCAATCGTTTCACTTATCTGGAAAGTTGAATCGAAACTGGCGGGCTTGTGATTGACGAAATCCCTGCACAGATACAAAACGCCCTCCAGGCCTTTGCAACTTCCACCGTTTATAGCACTGCCGTAATATCCTTTAGCTTGTTTACGGTTGAGTATACTGCAGTGCAGACCGTTCTGTCCTACCATATACCCATGAAACACAGTCACTGTAGGTGGTGGACACGGACAGGTCCTAGATTCTCGACCACTGTTGCTTTCCCAACACTGACTGTATGCAGCAATGCCACTACACCAGTGACGTCAGAGTTAGGCGCAGAGTTCTAGGGAGATGAGTACAGTCAGTCGATAAGGTTGTGAACTTTAACAAACCCAGATGGCTGGGACATGTGTTATGCATGCTCAGTCACCGTCCGTCTCATCAACTAATGTTAGCTGAAGTTATAAGAGGTCCAACCAAAACGTGAAACTGGTACATGAAGTCCTTGAGTGTTGGTCTGAGTCGTGTACAGAACTGCGAATTTCCCGGTTTCGATCTGTGTGACCGCCGAGGTCGGTAGCTGGAGACTGCATGATGCATCCCGAAACCTTAGTTGTGCAGCTACATCCCTAGATCTTTATCCTGATGAACGTGCTGAATTCAACCATTTTCCTATCTTTTCGTGAGGTTCTACCATTTCTACTACTTTCTTCCTTTTTTTCCCATCTGTTACGTTAAGGTGAGGCACCCTGGATCATGATGCAATAATGCTGGGTTTCACGTCGGTTCTAACCGCACACTTCATCCACGCTACTGGTGCTGGTGTAAACCTTCATATTCCTTTCACTAGAGTAGTTCCGAGACTAGTCTGTGGTCAGTAGGCCTGTCGTTTCACAGTCATAAATCATGACTACGCCCAGTTACTAGATTTGATGTATTAAGTAATCTCGACTAGCCCTTGGTAGATTATGAAAATGAAGGAGGCATTATCTAGCAGTGACACAAAAACGTGAGGCTTTGAAATAACCGAGTTTCGACAACGGGAACTGCTGAAACTTCTACCAATGGGTCATGTGATACAATAGTTTTGATTCTGGTATCTAAAGATCCCAGCAGTCTTGAGAACAAGTCTTAAGAACAAGATGTAAGTGTGGAAGCGATAGTTTTCATAAGCGTATGGTTCGATACCAAACTAAAATGGAGTTATTAAGATTACATCACACGCAGAGACAAATCGGAACGGTTTGGTTTCGCCCCTCAGATACGTTTTTTGGCTCACGAACGCAGGTCTTGTGGTGAATTTAGCTCCCATAAATATGTATCTGTTACTGATGTGATCTGTCACTGCATTCCGATCGTTTTTTATTGGGGAGACCCTTGAGACCACAGTAAATGTAGCCCCCCTCTTCATCGTGAGGGTTCTAATGCACTTTATGCCACCTGTGCTGGAATTTCATCTCCAAGGCTTCCCACTGCTTTCAGAAGTATATCCTAGACAATTTCTCGGCATAGTGTTATTCCTGTAGTAGGCATTTCGGTCTTAACTAGTTTCTTCGTTGTTGGGCTTGTTATCACAAGGAACTTATTTCATATCGGTCTTGATTTCTTCTTTGCATCAGTAAGCAATAATCGTGCATTGCTGTCATTCAGTCTTCTAGCTTGTGACATGACTAGTAACTTTGAGAGTTTGTTGTACAAAAATTACGGCCATTGGGATACGACTTACATTTTTAAACTAGGCTAGGTTTTCACGACGATCCTTATACGTAGGTTATCCCCTTGCAAGTGCAAAGTTGTTTGCCGTGGACAATTAGACAGACTAAGAAATATATTCGTTTTCACTGATTCTAAGTAATTCAGACCTAAATTTCCTGATACCGGAAACTCCTCTTATATCCTATTCCCACAATTACGATAATCAGGTTGCTAAAGATTTCTTTCCCATTCTGAGAAATTCCTGTCTTATATATTTAACCAAGAATCCATCAGACAAACGACATTTGAACACTCATTGTTAAAGAATGTACATATGGAGTTTGTTGAGGGCAGACAGTTAAGTCTAGGGGAGCGATAACCTCATAGAAACCAGTTAATAGTGCGATGAGTTAAGCTACAGCTTTAGAGCCCCATCTCTTCTTACTCTGACAACGAAATATTCACAGAAGTAAGGTTACCTTGTCTCATGTTTGCAGCTGATATATATTCTGTCACTTTTTGAACTGTACCAACTATCATTTTCCTTATTCACTAAACTGTCATATAAAACAAATAAAACTGCAAGACTTACAGGTTCTGGTGTTTCCTTTTCTGGTTTTCGCATATTGTTTCCAGTGTATGCTATGCATTTGAGCTGCCACTCGCCTATTTCTTCATTCCATTGTACATTCTGCTGGATAAGTGCCTTTTAATGAGATGAGAATTTGGTATGTTTTTATAGATAAATGTTATGATTTCTATTCAATACAGTTTCAGGTTTTGACTCAGTACTCAGTGAATCTCTGCTTTGAAGTGTTGCGATATTTTACTTAACTATCGTCAGAATATCTATGACCCATTTACAGTTCTGTTGCTTAAAAAGCTCATCTCCTGACTAATGATTTTAATAAAGTTGGATTGTAGCAAATGACAGTCATTTTAGAAACTAGTTATAGTCATTTCTACTTAAAAAGAACACTCTTGATAGCTAAGAAGATACTTGAGCAAATCGTACATCAAAGGTATTCTAAAAGTTAGTCAATGAGAGTTTTGTCAAAGACATGTTACGGACACACAACGCGGACAGGCTGTTTTCTAACCTTACTAAACTAAAGTAGTAGTCATATGTAAGTGAGCACTAGTTTCAAGTAATGGAATTATTTCCTCCTGTAATTCTATCGTGATTCATTGGAAATCATATGAATAGATGCGATTCAGCAATGTCCTATGGGTTTCGAACGACAAAAATTGTGTAGTGAATAAAACTATTCGTCAAACCCGAACTGTGCAGTTGGGTTGAGGTTTAAATCCAAAATAATTTAAACGGTGTTCAATGTTGTAAAGTAGTAGGTTCAGTGGCAAGGGATGTAGTAGAGTGAATTGAATTCTATACAGCTTACAAGAAATATCAGTTCTGCACTTTTATTTCTGTATTTCTTCTTTTAGTTTAGAAAGCTTATAATGCTCAACTGAGTTCATTATTAAGTTTTAATTGAAAATAACTACATATACATACTACATACACATAGAAGGCAATCGATACAGAAGTAAAACATGCACACTGTTGTAGACTGTTATTCTATCTTAGTCCGTTTATTAGAAATGTCATCCAGTGGAACATTATTATTTACTGGATAACATTTCGGACATAATTTGTTGTCCAAATCATAACATAATATGAATATGGACAATAAATTATGTCCAAAACACTATCCAGTAGGTAATAGTGTTCCACTGACTAAAAGCAGGCAATCGATTTTGTAAATGAAAGGTTTGTGACCAAATACCAACTCTCAGACGTTGCCAAATAGATTGATCCCTTTTCATGACCTATAAATCATTTCTTGTGTTAAAATGACACCACAAGCATCGATTTTCAGATAATTTTGAAAAATATGTTTTCATCTACAGACTTCACAGCTTTCGAACAATACTATGCAAGTAACCAAAACGAATCTATGAATATTTTTTTGCATGAAAATTTCTTTGGAAATTACAAAGTAAAATATTGACACTTACAAATTACCTGATACGGTTGAGGAATAAATCTGTCGATAATCAATGCATTATGCGCTAGTTCCCTTCCGAGTTGACGTATATTGTCCAGTAAACCTTCCATTTCACGAACATGTTCATTCTTGAGATCTTCAAGTTCAGATTTAGCTTGTAAGTACATTGTGCTTAGTTTACGCAGTTTTCTACGCTTCCCAGCGGCTTCTTCCTAGGTAGTAGTAGTAGTAGTAATGATAATTTAAAAGGTAACAACTAAAAACAACATGAACTTAATTTGCTTCAAAGTTTACATCAAAAATCAATCCTAGTATTGATCTTCGTGACTATTAGAATTCAAGATGCGCCTTTCGTCCTATTTAGGACTCGTCAGCTGGATGTACCTACACCCAAGTGAGTGATGTTATTCCAACCCAGTACCTTTCGTTTCAAGTCCCAGAGCGTTATCTGCTAAGCCACTGAGGTACGATACCCACCTCTTGTGCAATGGGTGCCAGTTGTTGTAACGGTACCTGTAATTTCCCGTTGCTATACAGGGCTGAATTGCTCGATCTCTGCTGGTAGATAGGCCCCTATTCGGATGAAACGCGCGTTCTGGATTCCTCTGCTAGTCCCAAAACCCACATAACTTAATGAATACTCGGCAGTATTGAGGCATCCGCATATTAGCCCATCTGTAAACTGAGGTTGAGCAATTCAGCCCAGTATAGCAACAGAAAATTACAAGTATCATTACAATCAACTCCAAAAAGTACAAATAGTAAAACTTTGAGTCATGTTATTTACTTTGTATGCTGTGGGTTGTCAGTATGATGAATTGAATTTTATCTTTAGTTCTGACGGTTAGGTAACTGGGAAAAATTTGATGTCATTTACCTTCACCTAGCTCCTAGATATTCTTAGAGGGAGAATATCGCACAAGGTAAGTTGTATTCAAACACTCGTAAATCTTTTTGATGTGAAGTCTTAGACTGGTTTTCTCTTTGTCTGTAGTTATTGTAAAAGTGGACTGGATTCGTGTACAATTTCTTTTAACTTTAGAGTCTGCATATATTTATTTGATAGTAAATTTATATATGAAGTTTACTGACGATGAGTATTTATTCAATAGGCTTTTGAGGTTGTCGGCAGTAAAATAAATGCTACTTGATAAGCATGAGTAGTGAAAAACCACTTAAAGTGGTTGAAAGTGTTCGTTAAGGTGGTCGGCTGTAGTATAAACACTGGGTTCGAATTGCAATTGTGTACGTTTCATTATGTCAGGGACATATTCAAAACGACTGAAGTCAGACAAGTGAATTATTGAAAGTGCCTGAATTTGGTTACATTTTTGGGCGAACCAATAGTAGATAGAAATGTTTACATGAGTGTGAATTGCAATTAAGAATAAAACTGCTGAGTAAAACGCTTGTACTAAGTTTGCCTTAGATTTTGTTTTGGAACTTAGGAAAACCTACTTGAAAACTGGTCATTCTGATATACATTAATGATGCATTAATAATTCATTTTACTACAAACTAATAGCTAATGCACATTGTCGAACGCCAAGAATTTGTCTAGGGACGTAATCGAAAACATTTCTATGATATATATATAGCGCCAATAGATTGATATATTCCTCATGCGATAGATCTTACATGAAATATACACCAATTTCACAAGTACGACCTCCTGATACAACTTGCCTATCACAGAGAATAGACACAAAAATCATAAGGGATTAATGTGAAGAAGGTTGCCTGGCAGCTTAATTGGTAAAAGTATACGATATTGCATGTTCAATGAAACAGTTCAAACTGGACAATTACCCTGTTCATCATACCTTCAACTGAATTTATGAACTCACATGCACTTGAGGCAGTGAGTAAACTGATAAGTACTGACAGGAGGATATCCATTCACTTCATTGAGCATATATCCAAGAATTGGTGCTTGAAAGAAAGTTCAACTTTTACCACTTCAATTCCCAGATACCTTGTAGACACAGAATATCAGGTTTAAACTTTAAGTCCCTTTAAAATGAAAAGCTTTCAGCAAAAGTATCGATTACTGCATTCTGTGAAAGTGATTGCAATAAAACCCTTTCAACCTGACCTTTACATACAGAAGGAGACTGTGATTAATCTCTCACTTCCTTGAAAATATGATATTTTTACCGTTTCATTCTCATTTTAATTGCCTGACTTTTTATTGAGTAACTTATTGATTTTAGGTTAGAATTCATCATGAACTGAAATCAGTTGAAGAAACATTGGACATCTGAGAACACTGGACAGTTGTCGCATTGTCAACAGCATGCTCATTAGTGACTACCTTCTGGAAGTGATCGCCAAAGTTCCAATTTATTATTATTATTCGTCCCTTGGGTTCCTAGTGGAACGTAGAGCTTCAGTAGCACGTCTCCATTCCACTCTCTTCTCTGCAAATATTTGAACCTGGCTCCATGACAGCCCACAAGCTCCCATTTCTTCCCCACACGATCTCTTCCATGCCACCCTCACCTCGAACGCCCAACTTGTCGTTTCCCATCTGGGTTCCAAACGAGTGGCTGGCGCGCGATTTCCCCGAATGGTCTTCTCAGTGCATGCCCAGTCCAATCTATCTCCACTTCCTTCTGCATATTTGTTGAGCGATAGGTTGTTGGTTGGTTCGTCACCAGCCAGAACTCTTTTTTGCTTATTCTTTCTGGCCATCTGTTCTTCAGTAACGAGCCAGCGTAGGCAGTTGTTGATGAATGTCTGTAGTTTGTTGGAAATGCCTGTCGTAACGCGCCAAGTCTCTCAAAAATCCCATAGAAGTACTGACTTGACTGACGTTAATGTTGAAAATCCGGATCTTGTTCCACATGCTGAGTGCAGTGCAGTTGATCTTCACACTGGTTTCAGGTTAATGAACGCCTGTCTCGCTGTCTTTTGATCCTGGCTTTGACGTCCTTGTCTGTGCTGCCTGTAGTTGAAACAGTGCCGCCTGCCTGGATAGGTGAAAGAGGCTACTTCCTATAGGTTTCTCCCGTTGATGGTGATTGAAGCTTCTTGTTGTTGGTGGTGGTGGTGGTGGTTGGGTATCTTCATCACCTCTGTCTTCTCTATATCTACTTGAAGTCCCGTCTTCCCTCGCTGCCTCTTCTGTCAACTTGTTAGTTTTCGCCTGTAGATCTTCAAGTCTGTGCGATATTAGACACAAGTCATCATTGGCGAAATCCAAATCTTCTAGAATCTTTTTAGTCCGGTCCAGAGTATCCCCCTCTTCTCGCTCCATGATCCAGTCCACTACAGTCATGAATATCATCGGTGATAGTAGACATCCTTGTTTTACTCCTTTCTTCACTTCAAAGGCATCACTGAGCTTCCCATTGTGAATTACTTCGCATGTGGCGTCTTCATATAGCTGTTAAATGAGATTGATAAAGGTTTGTGGTACCCCGTTGTGTTGAAGCAACTGCCAAATTACTTGTCGGTTGACGCTATCGAAGGCCTTTTCACAACCGACGAAGCTGAGGTAGAGGGTTGACTGCCATTCTATACTCTGTCCTATGATGATGCAAACCGTTGAAATTTGGTCCGCACATGGTTTGTACTTCCTGAATCCAGCCAGCCTGTTCGGGTCGTAGTTCCGAATTGAGCGCATCCTTTAGTCTCTCCAGGATGATGCAGCCTAATATTTTGCTTGGAGTGGACAGGAGAGTGATTCTGCGCCAGTTCTTGCAAAGACTTAGGTCTCTCCTCTTCGGGAGTTTGACAAGATAGCCAAAGTTCCAATAAGAAGTCGTAATCAGTGGAGCTAACCAAGTCGAACGTGAGGATAGTAACTGAACGACGACATTGAATTTAAGTTGCGCTATATCGTGAACTGATAGAAGTTGAAAATATGAATCAATGGACTCCGACCTAGTGCCTCAATGGTAAAGTGTTGGTTGCGGAACCTGGGTTCGATCCCTAATGGGTTAGTGGATGTCCACTGCTGAGAAGTCCCACACTGGGACGAAACGGCTGTCCAGTGCTCCTACGTTTCCCTTTCTTACACTTCTTACCTCTGTAAAATTAATTCTTTTACATATTATATGGATTATCAGTAATCTTGTTGTACAACTTAATGGTTACTGACTACCTAGTTTTAAGATACCTTACATGCTAACAACCACTGTACTATTAAATTGTTTGCAGCTGAAGAATGTTAGTGAGATAAAATAATATAATCATAATCAAGGAATCTAAATGCATAAAGTCAGCTAAGAGTTCGAATCCCATTCAACTTTTAGAAGTTTGAGCAGTCTGATAGAAAGTATCCTAATTGTTATTAGAAAGTACAATCAATAAATTTACTTGTAAATTATTATATTTCTCTTCAATATTTATACGTTCCTCTTCTTTTGCTTTTAATTTTTCATTTAATTGTTCAGCACGTAATTGTTGCTTTTGTAATTCACTTGCTGATTGTTCTAAGAGTTTTTCTTGTGCTTCAGCTTTCTCTAATAAATTTTCACCACCAACAATTATTCGACTTTGTAAGGCTTCCATTCGTTTCATTAGATTATTACGAATTTCTTTAGCTTGTTTTAATTCATTTTCTTTAGTTTCAAGATGTTGCTAAATCATATTGAAGATAACACATATATATTGTGTCTGAAAGTAAGACATTTTTCGGGGGGCAGAAGTTAATCAAAATATATACTCATTAAGGTTTTACCTATTTTACGATTTAACTGGCTTCTAGTGTTTTCATTGAAAGGTTTCTTAAGCCTATTCCATAAGTATAATGAACAAGGGATAAGGATTTATATATTCAGATTTCATTACATCAATTCCATTTACGACAAGGAAATATCATGCTTCAATAATTTCCTAACTATGCTTCTTATTTCGGTCAAGATATTCTGAGAATCCATTTCAAGTAAGATGTAACGTAATGTAAGAATATTTACATAGTCATTGAATAAGAACAAGACATGTATCCACAAAGAAGAAGCATTTCTTTTCAACAACTTCATTATATAGCTGTATAGTCGTATACAGTCGTATACTCGGTAAAGTGACAGATAATTACACTAAAACGTTGCTCAGTCAATATTACAAAATATACAATAGGTGTGTAGATGGTGGGATTTGTTCAAGTGGAAGAAATAGAAAATGGGTCACTGAATGACAAGTGGTGAGATAAGAGACAAGTGTTGTCAATGAATTGTAAAACGGTGATAATTTAGTTGACACATGGAAAATAGGTCAATGAATAAGGAGTGAATTGATATTAAATAGTAGTGAAATATGGGTTCAAATGTTGTCATTGAAGCTAAAATTGGTGATAATGATGATGAGAAGTATACCATAGGGAAGCGAAGTGAAATGAAATTGACAAGGCCAAAGGTAGAGGCAGTGGTTTAACAAAACGTTTTTGAATGCAAAGTTTCGGTTATTGTTCATGTATAGCTAAAGCTTCAGCTATACATAAGTGGTGGAAACGTAAACCGCCATCTGATTCGTCAATGTGTGAGGGATAGACTTCCACTTATGTCCACATCTGTGTGTATCTACAAATTCACATGCTCCCGTGCAGCTGACTATATTGGACGTGTTGTTGAACACTACCCGCTTTGGCTTACCAAAGGCGAGCAAAGGAAAACGACTTCATCCATATGTGAACACTGTTGAATTAGGTCACTGAGCACCTCGACATTCATGCTTTAAAATAATTTACAAAGTTAAATTGAACTACTCCAAAGGTTTACGTTTCCACCACTTATGTATAGCTGAAGCTTTAGCTATACATGAACAATAACCGAAACTTTGCATTCAAAAACGTTTTGTGAAACCACTTCCTCTACCTTTGGCCTTGTCAATTTCATTTCACTTCGCTTCCCTCTAGTATACTTCTCTTCTATTATCATCATTATCACCAATTTTCATTTCATTGACAACATTTGAACCCATATTTCACTACTATTTAATATCAATTCACTCCTTATTCATTGACCTGTTTTCCATGTGTCAACTAAATTATCACCGTTTTACAATTCATTGACAACACTTGTCTCTTATCTCACCATTTGTCATTCAGTGACCCATTTTCTATTTCTTCCACTTGAACAAATCCCACCATCTACACCTATTTTATATTTTGTAATATTGACTGAGCAACGTTTTAGTGTAATTATCTGTCACTTTACCGAGTATACGACTGTATACGACTATACAGCTTTACAATGAAGTTGTTGAAAAGAAATGCTTCTTCTTTGTGGATACATGTCTTGTTCTTATTCATCAATAAATGGGTATATTTCGTCAGTTATTGAACTGTTGCATTTTATGAATCTTAATTCGTATAGATTTATGCTCATTATGTTTTCCTTATCTGTTCTTATTTCTAAAGAATTTCCCCACTTCTGAAGATAAACTTATTGTATCACTTCTAATATTATTATTTTGGTTAAATTCTGTGCTTCTTTTGCTTCCCGAAATTTCTCACTAACAAAAGATAAATTAAGTCGCAATATTCGACTACCATAGTATGTAATTTGGAATCTGAGATCATAGTGTACGTAATTCATTTCAAGCATTTTTAAAATGTGTGATATTCGATTGGCTTGTCGATATTGCTTGAAAATAGTGACTGAAATTGTCAGAGGCTAGTATTGTTCACTACATGTTCAAAAAAGTTGTCTGGTAAACATTAACTCCATCTAACATTTGCTTGGACTTTTGCTTTTTTTTTCAAGAGTGCACAAGTGTAGTAGGAGTTGCTGATCACAATGGATATAAGTAGTATATGTTGAGAGGGTGGCAGAAATCATAGGGAATTACCAGCATTGGGTAAGGATTCCGCCAAGAGAAACACAAGAGAAAAGACAGGCGTATGAACAGCATATCAAGAAAAAACGGAAGAGGAAATGAAGTATATTTTGCAAATCACGGTCTTAGTGCAAGGTGTACCATATTGAATGACTACCGTCCCACTTGCTTACAATTAACTTTCTTACCTTCGTAACTGTCTTCATGCTTCTTTCACAAAGACTTTTGTGTGTAGTAATCTACAGATTATTCTGATAAGTTAAATAACATTGATACACAGAAATTATAAGCCTTTTGGAACATAAAAAGTTCGCAAAAACGTTAAACATGTGATGTACATCATCATATTGGTTAGAAATTTATTTCAATAAAATAATAAGAAGACGTTGTAAGTTGTCTGGATTGTGTAATGTATGTAAGCAACACATTTCGTATGCCCATCCTTGTCACCGGCATTAAAAATTAAAAAGTTAACGAGTAAGACAGTGAACATCAGTCAAATGGCAAGACTATATTGTAGGTCAAAATACCAATGAAGATGAATTAAACAAAAAAACACTAGATTTCCCAAAGAAGATCAAATATGTTTAAGATCAGATTGTTAGAAATTTGTTACATTTTCAAGGCAGTATTCATCTTAGTTGGTTGGAGGCAATCGGCAGGAAGCCCTGTACGACCTAGGTTTAGTGCTTTTTGGCACACGTCAGCAAGGCGTATCTGCAGCCTCGACGGAACTGATGTCCCGCCTGAGATTGTTGTAGTCAGTGACTACTAACGTGCACTGAGATGCTGAGCTTCCTAGCTTGTTTGCCACATTGTAAATATGATAGATAGAATTCGGTCTGCACTCAGGACTAAACAACATGAAATTGGTTGCACTCCCGTGATTAATCAATACAGTATTAATCTTAAGTTGACAATAGTTGGAGAAACATAGAGAATACGGAAGCAGTGGATAAGTGTTTCATCCGAAAATGAAACTCCTCAGCAGTACTCACACACTACTCTTAAAGGATCTAAATCAGAACCTACAGGTTTCCCAATGAATACGTTAACCATTCTGCCACTGGCTTAGAGTTCAATACTTCCGTCAATTCATGATATAAATTGACCATCATCCAAAGCCTTCACAGTTACCATCCACCTCACTTCTGACTGATTGACCCTATATCTTCAGCACTAAGTTCAATATGAAATTCTAATGACATTGTCTAGAATGACAATGAAAGCTTCACAATCAAAACATCCAACTCAGAAAACAGAAAACAACTAAGACCATCCAAGTGAGCTACAAATATTCTACATTATTTCAAAAACAATCACCTTCAATCATCAGTATTGAGTGCATTGTATTACACTCATGCTCCTGTCCATCCCAAACAAAATACTGAGCCGTATCATACTGTAGAGACTAAATTTCAATGCTCTGAATTCAAACTTACGACTAGAACACTCTGGCTGGCTGGCTGGCTGGCTTCAGGTAAAACAAATCATGTGCCCATCAAATTGCAACCTTACATCTAATACACTTCCTATACTTGTTGTCTATTTGAACGATTAAACAAGACACAATTATTTACTTTGAGGTTAAAGAAGACTTTAGATTTAAGGTAGTATTCATCCTAAACTGACATCAGTTAGGGAACTATTGAAAACTTGGTAGAGTTGAACAGCTGATCCAACCAATCGTAGAAACATCAGATAATTGAGTGAAACAATTATCCAGTACTCTCAATTTTTCAGTGGTTCTCCAAATGATGTCAGTTCATGACAAATATTACCTTGAAATAAATAAAAAACGCATAAACCTTAAAATAAACTACTTTTCCTCATTTTTTTTTTGTTAAAACTTATAAAAGGAATAAAATTGTTTCACATTTTCGAGTATTTATTACTTCATTTGGACAACTATCCGTTTTTTATATGATACCGTCGTTGATTGGATCTAATTGATCGATCCCTATTAGCATATGGGCTCCTTTGAGGATGCCTCGGTATTGCTAGCAATCTAATTATGTCAATGATGGGTCGTGGCTAGCAGTGAAGTCCAGGATGCGCATGTCGTATTATTTGGGACTCGTCAGATAGATGTATTTGCATCCCGAGTGAGTGATGTTGTTTCCACCGGGATTCACATTAGAGAGCGATTGCTTCAAACGCCAGTGCGTTATCCACTACACCACCGAGCTACGATAGCCACTTCTTGTGTGACGGGTATAGCTTTTAGTATAATTGTTTTTATATGATACCGTCGTTGTTCGGACCGAACTGATCGGTCTCTATTGGCATATGGGCTTCTGTGAGGATGCCTCGATATTGCCAGCAATCTAATTATGTTAATGATGGAGATGACTATATTGGACGTTGACAAGTCCCAAATAGGACAAAATGCGCATCCTGGATTTCACTGCTAGCCACGATCCATCATTAACATATCCGTTTGATAATCTGACTGAAAACATCTAAACTGTAATGCAGTAAAAATCCATCTAACAACATGATCTAAATAGATTTCGTTATGGATTTGTTAGCTGGCTTTGTTTATGATTACCCTCCTATCTGTCATAATAATCGTCTAGTTGTTCTGACGCATTTTATAAATTCAATTGTGTAAAATCGAAATATTACATTATTATTTTCTTGAGACTTCAAACACTACACCATTTTAATTCTAAAGAAAAACATTTTCAGGAGATATTTTTTTTGAGGGGTTGTGGAGATTTGGAATTATTTCAAGTTGTTATTCATCGAAGACTGACATCAGTTGGAGGAACAAAGGAAACCTGGGAGCACTGGACAGCTGTTTTGTCCTAGTATGGGACTCCTCAGCAGTGCGCACCCACGACCCCACCAGCAACTGATGTCAGTCTTCGATGAATAACAACTTGAAATATTTCCAAATCTCCACAACTCCCTCAAAATTTAATTGAACTAGTGCTCATTGGTGACTAGCTTCGAGAAGTATTCCCAAAATTCCAATGACAAGTCCTGACCGGTGGAGTCAAAGCCTGATGGCCGTGAGGACAAATACTCAACGATGACATTGGGTGGCGGTTTGCGCTATATCGTGAGCTAACAGAAGTTGGAAATATGGAACATTGGATTCTGACCCAGTGGATAGCTCAATGGTAACGCGCTGGCCGCGGAATCTGAAGGTCATGGGTTCGATCCCTGCTGGTGTGGGGTCGTGGGTGCGCACTGCTGAGGAGTCCCATACTAGGACGAAACAGCTGTCCAGTGCTCCCAGGTTTCCTTTGTTCCTCCAACTGATGCCAGTCTTCGATGAATAACAACTTGAGATATTTTTTTCATTTTCTACTAACTGAGATACTCGTGGTTTGACAGATTCGTATTGATACAGAGTGATGATTGAAGATGAAATGAAAATTTCGGCCGCGGCTGGATTCGAACGAGTGGCCATCGGGTTTCTGGGTCGATACTATACCAGTTAAGCTACGAAATCCAACCTCCGATCACATCTTTATTTCACTTCAGTTACCAAGGGTTTTGGCCAACTACCATATGAATTCGTGACTCATTGGTTCGAATCCGACGGCGGTTAAAACTTTCACTTCACCTTCAATCATCACCCAGTAACAAAATATATTTTTGCTAAATGATCATTTATCACATATTTGTAGGCTGAACACTTTCAAAGTAATACATGCATACTAACATTCCAAAGGAAGTTGGAATCTCTGCTAATATGTCTATAGGTACAAAATTTGTAGATGTAAGGTGTATGGTTTTTTAACTATTCTTTTTCGGGATTTCTTGTCTCAAAAGAAGCCTACTGAAATTCATTTCAAGTAGTAACTGTTTTCTGTATTTTTATGCCTTATAATCACCATATAATTAGATAGGTTATGAGGGGTATTATCCGCCAATAATACACACAGACAAACAAGATCAACACTTACCACATTTCACAGTGGTATACAAATAACAGGTGTACAGAAAAAGAGTGATATCAAAGTAGACAAAGTTGTGTGACAGAGTAAATAATCTGAAGATAAAGTTTAGCGTGAATAATTAAGCTTTAGAAGATGTCAAAGAGTGAATACATCTGAGCCAATCTGACTGATTTTCTACGATGTCATCAGGATTCCTTAACTAATGATTCTTATCATCTCTCGGACTCCATCCAGATAGTTTATATCTGTCCATACACCTCGCACTAACAGTCAGGGACTTTATCGAATGATGCTACGTCTTGGTATGGGCACCCTGAACCCTCCTCCGGTCTAATTAAACTTTCCCTGACATAACACACCAAGGTAGGAGGTGGCTCGGAGTGCACAGCACATGCCTAAACCATCTCAACCGAATCAATCAACTTGCCTATCTTGCATAGCATCCCATGCCTCACCTTAAAGTCGCTCACACGGTGATTCCATCAGACGCTAGCAATGCTACGAAGACATGAGTGAAAAAAAACTCTGTAATCACTTCAAGTCTTCTACCTTTAACAGTCATATTTGAGGGCTCTATGGTGGGACAAAACGAACTGCAGTGCAGTATACTCGTCCTTTAGTAGATAGTCGGGTATCTTACCAATCTGTGCCTCAGATGATCCAAGTTGGCAAATGCCAAACAGGCCTTCTGTAGCTGAATTGAGATTTTGTAAGCAACCAGCTTGTTTGGGGTAACGCAACTCCCCAAGTAAGTGAAGTAGTCGGCACATTCCACAATTTCACTTCTTATCCTTAACCTGGGAGTACTTGGAATAGACCAGTCCCGAAGTATCACCTTACATTTGACAGGTATAAAAGGCTAATAGTGATGATCATTAATGTAACCAATTAGATTAGATAGAATAAGATGGTCAATGTTTTTGTACTCTCATCAAGAATTATTGTCTTAGAAGTCTGTTATTTGTTTCTACTTAATAGGATAAGTTCATTATGAGATCTATAAACAATATGCTTTTACTTTTTCAATGCCCTGAGCGTTTCCAAAATTTAATTATTAAAACGTATTTTCAAGTACATTTAAAATTGAAAACATTACAAGTGTATTTAAGTGCAGTTGTATTGCTGAGACTGCCTGTAAAATAGGTTAACACAATAGTGTAGTATGTAGAAAACTTCACTACAGTAAAAGGATATAACAGAAATATTCAGTTTCTAGTTAAACTCTATCTAACAGTATTCAACTTATGAGAACTTCAGAAAAATACCATATTTTTTTATGTTTCACTTCTTTGCATTACGAATTTGAGAAAATTTACGTAACTCTAAGTTATTAGAATGATTATCGGTAAGCAAAGGAAATCAGTACAAATGTATACGAGACGTTAAGTAGTGTCCTTGGAAATTGTCTCATAGCTTAAGATTTAGTCAGCAGTTTGGTCTCGTAGATCAGCTGGTAAAGTATAAGATTGGTTCGGATGGGGCTACAATCAAGGTTTTCAATTCCGTCTACACCAACTCTACATCTCAGTGGTAGTAGTAGTTGTTGTTGTTAGAGTAGTGTGAGTGGTAGTAGTAGTAGTAGTACTCTACTAAACCACAGCCATCTTAAATAATCTCATCAGCAATCTTAATAACTTTACTCTTACCTGAACACGATTTCGTTCTTCTAAAGCCATATCTTTTGTTCTTCTAATTTACGTCTATCAGCTTCAATCATACGTTGAATTTCAGCCATCTTTTGTTTGCTTAACTTTTTACTACTCTGTTTTGATTTATTTACCCTTCTTTCTTGACCATCAGGGCCAACTATTACGTCATCGTCATCTTCATCAGCATCACCTTCTCCATCTTCTGCATTCGTAGGATCAGAAGGTATACCACCTTAAAAAGCAATTTGAATATATTTCTTTGAAGACATCTGATTCTCTGAGTTATTCAATTCATAGAACAACAAATTACGAGAACAATCTAATGAAATCATTTATTCTTTAAAAATAGGGGGAAGATCCGAAATCCAATGTTTATGAATGCTCTGTACTTAAATAAATTTTGTACCCCACAAAAATAGATGATTACAACTCTAGAATTGCTATGTTATTGTACACCTCACGTAGTCTTCTTGCTAATATTTTAAATATTAGTCTAACAAGAAGTGGCTATCGTGCTTCCATGGCATAATGGATAACGCCTTGGGGTTTGAAAAGATGGTTACGAGGTTTGAGTCACAGGGGAGACAACACCACTCACTGGGGTGTAGGCACATCCAACTGACGAGTCTCAAATAGGACGAAACGTGTGTCCTGGGTTCATCTGCTAGTCACGACCAACCAAATTAGTCTAACACGTGTAATGAAACTGTTTTTACTGCCTTGTATTGCATACTATATAACATGAATAATGTCACCTCTATTTTTCTTATCATTGGTGCTGGTTTTCACTGCTTTGAATACTTCAGGATACAAAGTTTAGTCAAACCATCTTTCCACATGTTCATATCTCTATATCTGAATACAGGTTCATAAGAAGTACATGTCATACTTTTCGCTTTAAGTTTTCAATGAAACAGCTGATAAAACCTCTTACGACAGAAACCATCTGGCCGGTAGCCTAGAAGGTAACTTATTCAAATCCAGCTGCGGCTTAGGTTTTCATTTCACCTTCAATTACCACCCAGTATGAGTACAAGTCTGCCAAAGCATGGCTATTTCAGATAATCAGATTTATTATGATTTAAATATCACCACATAATAATTTCTGCATCTTGATGGTCATACAAGTTAGAAGAATCACCAAAAGGTTCAACGTAAATTGGTTACAATTCTTTTGAAAACAGCACATTTTTAACAATTCGACTCGGCACTCTAGAATCAAGATCAAACTCAACGCTCCATTTTCTTGATGTTCACCCTCAAAGAAAATACGATAATTCACTTCGTAGATCGATCTGAAGAAAGCCTACATCGAACGAACAGTTTATTAATTTCCAAAGTTCAATCCCTCTGTACAGAAAAAGAAATCTTATTTATACAGTTTCCTCGAGGATCAAGAAAATATGTACTGAGGACACTGTTGACGGAGAACTGAAAATACTTCGATGAACTCTAGCGGAAAACGGTTTCCCGCTCAGATTTATAGGATAAGAAAGTAAAGCCATAAAACCTATATGAACGAATACATCTGGCACCGAAAAAGGTTCTGTTGTTAAATCTTGAATTCAAAAATAATATTGCTGCAGATATCCTCAGGAAACGACTATCAAAATCCCTAGATATTACATACTCCACCGCCAACCTTCCAATTATTTTCTCCTTCAGGAAACGTTTTGGTTAATGTGTGAAAGACAAGCCGACACATTGGGCCATATCAATGTGTGTATACCAGTTTACTTCAGTTTATGGAGCTGAGCAAATCTGCCGTACCAAGCGTCTGCTTGTAAAACGTGCTCCCCAAACACTACCCAACCTGGCAAGGAAAATCGGAGGACGGAAATGCATCTTCAGTCCAATAACAGAACACCTCGTTAACTTAAAGTACTTAGCTCCTTCTGAGAGCTCATTCAAAATTCTCTGCAGGGTTAGATCAAACCACTCGAAGGGAGTAATATCAAGACAGACACCAGCCATCTAGAAGTTCAAACCATAGTTGTGAGTTCAAAAAAGGTACATCCTAACTTAATTTTTGCCATGAGCATCATAAAGCCTTGACTATCATAGAGTCATCCTATATTAGGTAACTATACATATATTTCCATAAATCGTTGTCTATTTCCCCACTCTAATCATCATCATCATTATTATCAACATAGGACCAGGCATTACTGCGTAACGGTCCGAGTTGCCACACCTCATATCAGCACATCAAGTAAAAAGGTAGTGAGGTGAAGGATAAATATAAGTGAATGCAGTCAAAACAAATATAAAGTACGAGAAGAAAGGAAAGAGGAGTGACAAAATGGTGAGATTCGGTATAGCGTTGTTAACATGAGGATTATGTGTGTATACATCTGCGCCACTGACTTCGGTTCTGAGCCATATCACCTAGGGTCTCCAACCACTGGTTCCTCTTGTCCCGCGGACCCCAACCACCTAGTCTGCATCACCACACATGGCTTAAACCAACAGTGAGAGACTTCATACATTGGTGCCGCCATGTTTTAGTCTGGCCACCTCGGGCCTTTTTCCAGCCTGGACCCACCCTCAGCCAACATTGTGTGACGAGGCAATCGGTGACTAGACATACGTAGTAACTTCCTTTAGTTATTCAGTATAATTTATCTCCTAACCTTAAATAATTCTGGAACATTCTACCCACTGTAACATATATTCACAAATCTATAGCTCAATAAATGACTTCGTCGAAAAGAAAACATTTTTTTCCCCTGAAACCCCCCCCAACTTGTCCTTTTTATATATAAAAAACAAAGTTATTTTCATAAATCCTTTTTATATTCCGACCTAGTGGTTCAAAAGCAACACGCTGACCACGAAAGCTGAAGGTTCAGGGTTCGACTCCAGACAGGGTCATAGGTGAACACTCCTGAAGAGTAGGATACTAGAAAGAAACAATGCTGTCAAATACATTCACGTTTACAATATTCCTTGAACTAATATCAGTTCATAATGTATTCCAATCTAAAATTATAATTAATAAACTTCTGCAAACTTTCAGATAGAATCACTTTTATCAGTAAATATTTTCATTTTAAAATACTGTTTACTTACCTTCTTCTAATTGTTTACGTAATTGTTCAATCTCCTTTTGAAATTGACGTAACATAGCATCTTTTGGATCCTCATTTATTTTAGCTTTATTCTTAATATTTTTAGCTCGATTAGCGTATCTTAGTGTACTCAATGATTCATCATAATTATAGTCTGAAGGTGAAATATTTGCTATCTAAAATAATTTTAAAGAAATAATGAAGAATGAAATTGATGAAGATAATTCTTTCAGGTTCAACAAAAAATATTTCAAGTTGATATCTATTATGAATTGACACTAGCTAGAAAACTATTTGAGAATCTAGGAGTACTGGATAGCTATTTCATTCTAGTGTGAGACTCCAAGCAGTGCACACTTATAACTCCTCACCCCTAGGGGGTCGAACCCAGAAACTTTTGATTTCACAGCCAGTACGCTGTCGTTGGGCCACTAGGCTGGAATTCATTAGTGTGTATTTTCTTTTTTGGAATTCTATCAGTTCGCAATATATCGTGACCTTCATCTAATATTCTCAGTGAGTAGCTGTTTTCACGCATAAATGGAGTTTCTCCCACCGGTCACTTCTCATCTCAATAACTTGAAATCAATAAAATCCTAAGAAACCTCTAAATTTAGTATTATTGCTTATATTACACCATCGTTGATTGGATTGAAATGATCAATCTCTGTTAGCGTATGGGTTCCTAGGTGGATGCCTCGATATTACCTATCTTTTAACTATGTATAGTAATGATGGGCAATGGCTAAAAGTGAATAAGTAATAAACTTCTAAATTAATGTTAAAAAATTCATATTGATTTTGCGTATATACTTAAAGCAAATTTGTAGCTCATGGTATGAATATTTTTCTAGGAACTTTCAAATAACCAGCCTAATTATCACTAGAATTTTGCAGTAAAAATCTAGTTATCCATTTTGAAGAGATATAAAATTGATTGAAAAATCTAGAATGACCGAGTTTTTTCAAAGATATTCAGTTGTTGAGAAAATTTTTAATGAAATAGAGGAACAAGTGAATAGATGAGTTAATGACTACTACCATGAAAAATTAGGAGATTATAGTCACATACTCAATAAGATTGAAAGTATAACTCAATCATGTGTGGTATAACTGTTTGACATGAGATTCTGACAAAGAAAAATGCCAGTTAACGTGATGAAAGATAATACCAAACCAATTATTAACCAGATATTACAGATTAGTATAAATACTCATAAAGTAATCAGTATTCTTATTAATTTGAATATTACTTCAGAAATATAACCTTAGAAAACACTTCTATCAAAATATATGTGTTTATTTAATTTATCATTTTGACTATCTAAGATAGCTTTGGTCCAGCAGAATAGTATTTTTTTACTGGGTGATGATTGAAGGTAAAATGAAAATTTGGACCGCGGTCAGATTCGAACCAGAGGTCGTTGAGTTTGCGGCTCGATGCTCTATCAACTGAGCTATGCAGCCCAATTACTGACCAAATTTTTAGTTCGTTTCTCTCATCAAGTCGTTCCCTCGACTACCACATGAATTTATAACGCGTTACTACTTCTTGATCGTAATCACATTGGCTGCCTAGTGAGGACTTCTCATCCGAATCCAAATCTAACTAAATTAGAGAGTTAAGGGAAGCATCATATTGAATATCATTTTGACTATCTGAGATTGCTGTGGTTCAACAGACTAGTATTTATACTGGGTGATGATTGATTTGTATAGAATAAGATGAATTTCAGTATTCTTTTTATTGTTCAAAGACATTTGAATCGATGAAGAATATTCATTCCGTTAACTAATTCTCCAGATTAATGATAGATCGTGGCTGACAGTGAAGTCCAGGATGCGCATGTCGTATTATTTGGGACTCGTCAGATAGATGTAACTGCATCCTCAGTGAGTGATGTTGTTCCCACCGGGATTCACATTAGGGAGCGATCGCTTCAAACGCCAGCGCGTTATCCACTACACCACCGAGCCACGATAGCCACTTCTTGTGTGATGGGTATAGTTTTTAGTATAATTGTTTTTATATGATAGCGTCGTTGATTGGACCGAATTGATCGGTCTCTATTGGCATATGGGCTCCTGTGAGGATGCCTCGATATTGCCTGCGTTCTAATTATGTTAATGATGGATCGTGGCTATCAGTGGAATCCATCAGCCAATAGAGACCGATGGATTTGGTCCAATCAACGATGGTGTGATATAAAAACAATTATACTTCTTCAGATTTCCCAGCTATACGTTCATATTGTGTAATTGTACATTAACAATACTCAGAATTCCTGTAAGAGTTCTTCAATAATATTATACAGTTTTTCAGTTCTATTTTCAACTATAACAGGAATTTCCATGGATGGGTTCAGATTTATGCAGATTAACTATTTACTGAACTAACTGAGAGCGTATTTACAAGTAACAGACTTATCTCTTTACCTTATACATGCCCAAACTGAATCTGAGTACTTCGTAAATGATATCTTACTAGTATATTATACGTATTTCACAATGAATGAAAAGCGAAACAATATTGTTCTGATAACATCACTCTACTTAGTGCTAACAGCTTTACTAAAGTAATGGCGAAACCGGTTTATATCATATCAGATATTATATATGGTAATAATTCGACCAAATTTCCACAGTATAAATAATTCTAAGGTAATATTCATCATGAAATGACATTAGTTGAAGAATCATTGAAAACTTAAAAGCATTGGATAGCTGTTTCGTCCTAGTGTGTGACTCCTCAGCAGTACACATCTACGATTGAACAAATCAGCTGTTTAGCGCTCCCAATGAATCATTTCTGTAAATTGTCTAACATTATTTTATCATATAATTAACTGATCTAGCCGATTAGAATAATATAGTAAGTGCATTGTCTACATCTGTACACATATGATAAATAATCTTACCATAGCAGTTTTAGAATTTCCACCTAATGAATCTTGTAATAACCGAGTTAATTTTGAATTACGATATGGTACATGTGTTGATTTACCGTCAACTAGAGCAGAAATAACGTTACCCAAAGTTGTTAATGATAAATTAATTTTATTGGCTTCTTGAAGACGTTTTCCTGTTGCACCAGTTTTAGCTTGTCTTTCAGACCCCTAAAATTTTAATTAAAGATACATTGTATAGAAAAGTTAATAATAATTGAAGTGTATATGGATGCCAGTTTTACTAATAATCAATTTTCTTTACAATTCTTTTGCTATGTCAATTTGATGATTTACAATCGATCACTAGTTTGTGCATTTTTATATGAATTAGATTAACTCTTGTCCCGTAATACCTGACAGTAGCGTAGAAACATTCAAACAATATTTTCATGTTAAATGTCACATCAAATTTCATTATTATTTAATTCCCTCTTTATTCTCTTTTCATGACTTTCCATCAATGAATTAATTTCTTCCCTATTTCTCTATCCTTCATCTTGATACGTTTTACCTTCATGCAAAAATATAAGATATGGGGCAACATGGAAGGTTATCTAGTAATCCAAGGTCTATGGTTGATATTGACCTGTCTGACTGATAGTGGCGTTTGACGAAGTTATTTATCAATCTGTAGCTTCTTCGTTTAATCTGAACGACGGAAGAATAAAAACAATTGCAGAATAAATCGAGTTCATCTTATTTCACGACCTTTCTTCAGCTGCAAACAGCCTACAATTGAAGCGAAGCACTACTAGTAATAATAACAGGATATACTTTAAATATGTAGAAACAAATAGAAATTTGAAATCCAGGATTAACAATAACGTATTAAGTCAAGGAAACGAGGGATTAGTAGTTACATATCTTAGTCAAAATCTATGAGTATTTATATCTCATGAGATAGAAACCTCTGGAGTTGTGGAGTGGGAGAAAACAAACAAAAATCAGTGTTAAAAAAGGCACTGTTTAACAGCCAATAGATTACGCAATCACATGAGAAACTGGAAAATCATTGAGTGATTGACAGTCAGTAAGTGATTAATGAAGAGATGATGCAATCAAAAGGAAGACTATACATACACATGCAAACACTATGTACATTTACTAAGGTTAATTACAGTCTCCTTCTGAGTACATAGGTTAGGTGGAAATTGTTTGATAGCGAGAACTTCCGCCATCCGTGATAAAGATGGTGTTCTTTACTTGTTGACTATCCTGAAGGACTGAGAAACACTTATTTGATGTCCTATTTCCATAAGATGCCTTGTGATAGTGCCCTTAAAGACCATGCTACCAGTCAGACACAGATTTCTCAGAATATGCTCATAAAACCGAGTAGACACCCTTCTTTCACTTCATCCTACGTGCTTGCTTCCACAAGCAATAGTGAATTGATATACAGAGTTGGAGGTGATGTGAGCTGAGCATTTGCCTACTTTCGACTGTGTTATTGAATATACTGTATTGTAAGCTGAAATCAGTCTCGCAGCAGGGAAGTTCCTTCTTACTGCAGGTTTTATTCATTTGTCTATTCTTTCAGATGTCTTATCACCTTTGAATGCTAAGCGAAGGAAAATAGGCTTCTTCTCAGCAGTAGGATGTTTTGGTCCCCCAATAAATTCTTTTCCATGCTTCACGATGAATTCCTTCAGATATCTATTCTCTATAGGAGCCTTTTCAATTATCCCGAATTCTTATTCTTGTTTATCTTTTGAGCACAGCGTTTTCATTCAAGTGAATAGCGTCCTGACTAAACCACGGTTATAGCTGACAGGACTGGAACTATTGAAGTGAAGATATTGACAAATCTAAGTGTCTTTCCTGTAAATGGTTTTCTCGACTGTGCCATCACATCTCCGTCTTATATGCTGATCCAAAAATCTAAATTCTGTCCTCATCTTTGTATTCCATTGTAAAATTAACATTTCGATGACCTTGACTGAAGGTGTTGAACAATTTTGACGCATGATTCATATTAACATAAACAATGAAAGGTTTAAACATTCAACTTTCAGTCATTGCGTAATAGATTTCAAACCCTTGTATCTACTGAAGTTTCAACATTCAGGTAGTACTACTGCCCATAATTCAAAAATTGAAACTTGGTGATTAGTACAAGAAATTACAAGTTACTTCTGAGTTTTATTACGTTATAAAAAATTGTCATTCAGTTACTGGAAGTTTCAATTTTTGAAACATCTCTCAATTATATTTTAGCTTATTTCTTAACTTTTCTGAAATACTAGATTTTTGATCAAATCACTTTTATTTACTTCAATTTAACTTCCTCGATCTTTGCTTCATTATTGAGAGAACTGATGTAGTAGAATTGTTCCGACATTTAAATGCAACATTAGAGATTTTACTTTATAATGCAATGATGCAACATGATAACTTTTTACTGATTTGAATATATATCTTAGAACCAAAAGAAATGTCAAAATACAAATAGAAGACGGAACCATCAAGTAGGTAATGGTAATACTTGAGTACTATGTTGTAAAAAAGGCAAAGTGAAACGATAAATATGTTCTTCATATCGTATTGTAGTATTTGGAAGAATAATAAACCGTATAAACTCTAAAAAGATCAGACTTGAATAAAACAACAGTCTGAAAGATCTTGCCGATTACTTTCGTTCAAGTTTCTGAGCTTGTAGAAATCGGAGAGTTTTCTTTGATGATCTAGATAGTTAAATTTTTTGGCGTAAAATATGCCATGTGTAACGTATGTCCAGTCCATCTCAGTCGATGAAGGTTTATAACTCTATCGACTGAGTTGCTTTTCTTGCTTAATACTCAGTGCCTAACCTCAAAATCGCTCATATAGTAATTTTTATATGTAAAAACAATGCTATAACAACAACTGTTGTCAAACTATTTGAAATATCTTCATGTCTTCTACTTTCAATAGTCATGTTTTATACCTGTTTAATAGGACAGAGGTAATCGAATTTCTCACCAACCTGCGCTAGTGGTGAATGGGCCTTTTGTATCTCATCTGAGATTTTATCACCAAGCAACACGTTTCGAATAATCCAGCTTCTGAAGTGATCAACGCGTTATTCTTCATCACTCCCAGTCGTTAAACAGAGTGGATGAAGACTAGTCTTGAAAGATTATATTACATTTGACAATTGCATAAGACGTGCTAAACATACTTAGATTTCTGTCCAAGGTATTCAAAAGACCCTGCATTTTGTCAGCGTCTTTGCTTAACAAGACAATGCCACCTATGTACTCCAGACTAACTAAGTGCCGTCTAGGGGGTATGTCAATCCCTTATTTTCGGGGTATCAACGGTTATATCTGATCGGAAAAGTAATATGGGCGTTCATCAGCTTGAAACCAGTGTGGAGATGTTCTGCACTGCACTCAGCATAAAGCATCAACAACATACGGATTTTCAACATCAACGTCAGTCAAGTCAGTGCTCCATATGGTTCAGGGAATTGGCACCTTACGAAAAGCATTTCCAACAAACTACAGACATTCATCAACAACTGCCTACGCTCACTCAATACTGAAGATCACATCAGATGGCCAGAGAGAATAAACAACAAGGAACTCTGGCTGTCAACGAACCAACCAACAACCTATCGCTCAACAAATATGCAGAAGGAAGTGGTGATGGATTGGGCATGCACTGAGAAGACCATTCGGAGACATCACACACCAGGCACTCGTGTGGAATCCAGATGGGAAACGGCGAGTTGGGTGTCCGAGGTGAGGGTGGCATGGAGGAGATCGTGTGGGGAAGAAATGAGAGTTTGTGGGCTGTCGTGGAGTCAGGTCCAAAAGATTGCAGAGAAGAGAGTGGAATCGAAACGTGTTACTGAAGCCCTATGTCCCATTAGGAACCCAAGGGACAAATAATAATAATGATAATTCATTACGGACTGATATCAGTTGGGGAACCATTGAAAACCTACGATCACTGGACAGGTGTGGGACTCCCCAGCAGTACGCACCAGTGACCTGGTTAGAGACTGAACTCAGGACCTTCAGGTTCCGCGGCGGACGGGTTAGCCGTTCATCCACCGAGTCAGAGTTCAGTGGTTCACAGTTCCGAACATCTGTCACTTAGCGATATAGCGTGACTATCATCTAAGGTCTTCACTTAGCAACCGCTTCCCTTCCAACTGGTCGACCCCAAAGGTTACGGCTTCTCACCAGAACTTCGTGATATCCATCTGGAAGCACGTCAATAATGAGCGCTATCCAGTAATGTATTTTTGAGATGAGTGGAGATTTTGATTTTGAGGTAGTATTCATCACGGACTAAAAGCAATTGGGGAAGCATTGAAAACCGGTGTCTAAATGGTTAACGCATTCGCTGTGAGACCTGAGCTCCCTGAGTTTGATCCTTACCTGGGGCCGTGAGTGCGTACTGCTGCGAAGTCCCATACTAGAACGAAACAGCTGTCCAATGCTCCCAGGTTTTCAATTTTTCCCCAATTGATGTCAGTTCGTGATCAATACTACCTCAACATTAAGCGTACAATTTAACAAGAAAATATTTTTAAATATCTCTATAATAAATAAGTAGTAAATATAATTTATTCAAGGTTACTTACAGCTAAATCTACTAAATGCAATTTTCCTTGGCGAAGTAACGTTTTATTCTTTTCTGTATTTTCGCTACATTCAATTGTCACTGTATAAATTGCATGTGAACGAGAACTATGCTCATTCATGTTAGTTGCACCAGTTACACCTTTATATGAAATAATAGAAAAATAAAGTACAGAAACCTAGATACTAAGATAGAATGTAATATTTTTGTGTAGTGATTTCATTTAGCAAAATAGACAATATTGATCTAAGATGACATACTGTAATTGGCTTAATTCTAGAGTGATTCGATGTTATGAATGTTATATGAACCAAATATTTGTACACAAGATAGATGAAATCAATAATAAAGGTAAGTTTATCGTATCTTAAGAAAGATCAATCTTAGTGTTATTGCTTGTATTATCCCGTCGTTGACTGGATCAAATCGATCGGTTCTTACTGGCAAATGGGCTCCTAGACGAATGCCTCGATAGTGCCTGCGTCTGAGTTATATATATATATATATATATATATATATATATATATATATATATATATATATATATATATATATATATATATATATATATTAATGATGGATAGTGGCTAGCAGTGGAATCCAGGATGTGCGTTTCGTCCTATTTGGGACTTGTCAGCTGAAAATATATGCTTCCCAGTAAGTCATGTTATTCCCACTAAGACTTAAGACTCATACCCATCGCTTCACACACCATAGCGTTGTCCACTAGACCACCGAGCGTATGAAGCAATCGGTGTCGAGTTCAAGTCCCGGTGGGGACAACATCACTCACTAGGATGCAGCTACATCCAGCTAGCGAGTCCCAAATAGGACGGAACGTGCGTTCTGGATTCCACTACTAGCCACTACCTATCATTAATATAATTATTAATCTTGTTTATAAATAAGCCACTAGAGAAAACAATGGATAGTGATTATTACAACTGAGATGAGTTATGTATGCTGAAGACAACTGAAAATGTCTTTTTTTTGTACACTGTCTATTCAGCAACACAATATCGTGTTAGATTTATGAAGTGAGAATAAGAAATTCTAATGAACCTCTTCTTATGGACACATTTATTCCAGAACTAGGAAGGAATAAATAAGCTTCAGTAAATAACAAGTATGTTAATAATACAGTTATATCCTATTTGATGATATAAGTGATGTTAAAATTTCCTTGATGTCTTTAACATGAGACACAAACGAATGTCAAGTTTACCATTAAATGTATGATACAGCCACATTCATTCTTTTATGGAAAATCTAGTCTTCATCACAACAATAGAAACCTTATTCCATTTAAACTTACATCTACTGACTCATATTTATCCGACAGATTAATTGTATGGAAAGATATTGTATAATTCAGCTACATAGGTATATCTTAAGTAAATTATGCATTAAGAAACTAGACTACACTGGTAGCTTTATTGTTGTACACTTACCGGATACAAGTGCGTTCAAGAAAATTAATAGACAGAGCTATGTTTTTCTACTTCAATTTTCAGACGTCATAGAACTTTAGATGAATTATATCAAACCTGTTTTTCGACACTTGTAATTCCCTATTAACATACAGAATCGAATTGACCAGCTTTTTGGCACTTGAAGCGATTAGTCCTGGTTTTGAGTCTCAGTGGGAACAACATCACTCACTGGAGTGTAGGTACATCCAGATGACGAGTCCTAAATAGGACGAAACATGCATCCTGCATTCCTCTACTAGTCACTAAATCACACTATAGTTCTGTTGCAATTTGGTTGGTTAAAGAATATTTGTAGCTCAGAGTGTTGATGTTGACGTAGAAGTGTTCTCCAAACTGGCGTTGTTTAAAAGAGAACCTCCAATGGTTCATAGTGCTTCTCTGATAGTCAGAATTTACAATACTAAGAGCTGATTTGATGAATGGTATTAAAGAAGATAACTTTCAAGTCAGACTATCAGAGACAATTTTTATGGAACAAATTTCGTTTACTTGGTGTGAAAAGGAAACCTTGTTTATTATAGGGTTTCAATTAGCTATCCGGACCAATTCATCCAAACGTTAGGGCTTTTTTCACCAGGCCACTTAGTTATGGTAGCCACTCCAGATGATGAGTCCCGAACTGAACGAAACGTGCATTCTCGAACCCACTGCTAGCCACTATTCATCATTTATATGGAAACTCAAAGTACCAGCAATATTGAGGTACATGCACAGGAGCCGATATGTCAGTAGTGGTCGATCACTTCGGTTCAAGCAACGATAGAGATTTACAAGCTATAACTTCGAAACTAGCTGCCCTCAGGTTAGCGAAATGATTATCTGTTGATCTAGTGACCTGAACCAACTATATATGCTTATTTTAGTCAGGTGAGAGAGAAATACTTTTAACTGATAAAGATCTCTAAAGTATTGAGAGGATGAGGCTAAAAGTCATCTCCAGGTGTTATAGTATACTGTGTTCAGTAAACATATATTTTGAAATGGAAACTCAAATCGTGAATCTTTTCTGCTGCAATTTGAAAGCTTATTTAACTTACTTTGATTTGTGAGCATTATTCTTTATAAATAAACGTACTTAAATCCCAACTAGGAGGTGAAAGTGAGGTTTTTCACATGAATAAACAGCATGAAAAATGATATAATGACAGATAACGTTATAAAAACTACACAAATAGGTAAAATAAGCACACAGTATAAAGAAATATGCAAATTTGAGCACGGAACGCTATATCCTATAACAAGCAGGATAACACCAGGAGATAACTTTTAGCCTCACCCACCCATATTGAGTAATTAATCAATAAAATTATAATAAGAACATATACTGTAGTAAAAGTCTTACGATTTTTATTTCCAAATGACATTAATTTGTCCATTTCATTCGGTGAGTGTACAACAAATGATGAAAGATCTTTAACATATACACCAATATCTGGTCTCTCTTTGACATCTAAACTTGCTGTTTTATCCTTTCCAAGTAGATCTCTCACCTGGTATTAGATGAATCAAATCAAATGAAAGTGTATTGAGTTCATCACAAAAGCATTCATAATAGATTTTCGAAGCATGTTTATGAAATGCTTTCATTAACTTGAAACCAGTGTGGAGATGTTCTGCACTGCACTCAGCATAAAGCATCAACAACATACGGATTTTCAACATCAACGTCAGTCAAGTCAGTGCTCCATATGGTTCAGGGAATTGGCACCTTACGAAAAGCATTTCCAACAAACTACAGACATTCATCAACAACTGCCTACGCTCACTCAATACTGAAGATCACATCAGATGGCCAGAGAGAATAAACAACAAGGAACTCTGGCTGTCAACGAACCAACCAACAACCTATCGCTCAACAAATATGCAGAAGGAAGTGGTGATGGATTGGGCATGCACTGAGAAGACCATTCGGAGACATCACACACCAGGCACTCGTGTGGAATCCAGATGGGAAACGGCGAGTTGGGTGTCCGAGGTGAGGGTGGCATGGAGGAGATCGTGTGGGGAAGAAATGAGAGTTTGTGGGCTGTCGTGGAGTCAGGTCCAAAAGATTGCAGAGAAGAGAGTGGAATCGAAACGTGCTACTGAAGCCCTATGTTCTACTAAGAACACAAGGGACAAATTATATATATATATATATATATATATATATATATATATATATATATATATATATATATATATATATATAAATTACAAGCAATAGCATAAGATCTATACCCATTACACAATGAGTGACTGTTGACCCAGTGGATAACGCTGTGGCATTCGAAGTGATCGGTCCAGGGTTTGGCTCTCGGTGGGAGAAACATCGCTCACTCGGAAAGACTTATATCCAGCCGATGAAATTCAAATAAAAAGGAACAGGCGTCTTGGATTCCAGTGCCAGACACTATCCAAGCATATAGATATTTTATCATTTTCTATATGAAAAGATCAGTCAATCAACGAATTATGATGGAATTTACTGTAACATAAGACGACTAGCTTCAAAGAACCTAAGCATACTTCTCAAGTTAAAATACATACTGAAGTAATTAATACATTTTTATATCGCTACATTTTGGTGAAGAAATAAACCCGTAACAATCTTAAACCAACCTTTTCCAATGAACCGAATTCTTAAGAGTACCAATTGAGATTATTTTGCGAAATCGCAACTAGCCTTAAAGGTTAAAATACGGTTAGGGTTGCAGGGTGAAGACTAACGTGACTAAGAAATGTTATGCCTTAAATTCGTGAGCTGACAAAACCACGCTTGTCCTTTCTCTTGATGAAGACTTGTAGAGAATGAGATGCTTTAAACACAAGCAAATCGAGTCATAATTTCAACCTCAGAGAAATGACCATCTTCTGAAGCCCATGATGATGGCATTTACTCACAAGAATTCGCCGTCTTTCAAAGTGACGGACTACCTTACACAGGTAGCAGCTTTTTCGGTTTTGTAAAGTAATCTTTGTATGAAACAGCCATCTAAATCGTAGAACATAAAAGTGGTGTATGTGAAGTGATGGGTCGCCAATTCAAAGGAGAAGAGACAAGACACCAATATGGTTGTAATGTATTGTAGCCATGACTGCGAAGCAGGAGACCTCCTCCTGAACAAGCAGATATAGATTCCCAGTTGTACGGGACTTCAGTGCACCAGCGATCGTTTGGGATATCCTAATCGCAGGCACATCAACCACCAAATGCGATCACAAATCGAAAGTAACCTCAGCTTTCTTGGCTTCTACACAGTACATTAGGGCAGTTAGCCAATAAAACTGAAGATACGCTCCTCAGTTTTCGACTCATTATTCTCTAACCGTTGACGGCATAAATTTTACCCGAGACCCTGCGATCGTCGGTAGAATTGGTCATCATGAGACCATCCTCAAATTCACAGTTGGTGTGTGTTGCCAGGCTGACAGTTTAACCCAACCTAATTTGTGAAAGATGAATATTACAGTTATTTATTCAGCACCATCTTCCGAGAACTGGATCTTCGATCAATAAACACCAGTTGTAACTGCATAGTATTGTTAAAGACAGTTGCGTACCAGTATAAATCGGTTATTTATTGTCAAAACGGTCCCGATCATCAAAAAATCCCCAGTATAACTCAAAAGCCATTTGAACAAAGGATATTCTGCTCGACAACTTTTCCTTCAGGTCCTACAGTTATGTGTACACATTAGGGACTCAGACATCAACGATATGGATATATCGCTTGCCATTTTGTTAAAAACAGTATGCACTTCAAGAAGACAATTCAGACAAGTCTTGTGTGAACATCAATCAGAGAACCAATCCTTACTGAAATTCAACTCAAAATAATTGATTATCTAAACCATTATACAGCTTGGGTGATCTTATAAAGTGATTGCCTAATAAAGCAATAGGAGGGTGTCTTCTATCGTGTGCCATGTTCCCATCAACCTGCCAAAATCTGGCCGGCTCCGAATCTTTCAGATTGTAGAAGCGCTAGTAATCCGGATCAAACACTCGGAATTATGTATTCAGAAAAAGTAAGCATTGCAATTACATCAACCGTGGCCCGATTTGGGACGCACAAATTCCCTAGCAACATACACCATATAATCCAACCTTGTAATTCCACACAGCAGATATCTTCCCATCCCTACAATTTGAAATGATTACAGCACATTCACTCAATCCATCATGTTCCTCAACATCAGCAACATTGTACCAAGCTATTACTCCTCAAATTATCTGCCTTAGTTTTCCTAATCTAATTCACGTAAACATCTTTCCACTGCGACAGTAAACTATCACCCCACAACACTACCTACGCCATACAATGGTTTAGTCTGTCAGTTATTTTATTTGAATTCCAATAACAATTGGTTCCACGATTGATGTTCACACAAGACTAATCCTAATTGTCTTCTTAGAGTGCATGGTATTCTTAACAAACTGGCATGCGAAATCTCCATAGTGCTGTCGCCTAGGTCCCCAATGTGTACTACACAACTGTAAGAGCTGAAGGAAAGGTTGTAGAACAGGATGTTCTTTGTTGATTCAAATATCTTAGCTTTCTCGAAAGGGCCAAAAAAGTGTCATCTGTGCAGGAATCATGATATCCAAACTTTGTTGCGTCCCAAAAAGACACTATAGTCAAGTCACTAAGCGTAGAAATATAGAGGGAGGGAAGCAGTAAAATCTAGGCACAAAACATGTATTGTCACAAATCCTCGTCCTTATAGCTGCTGCCAGGCCCATCTCATATATTTTTTACCAGGACATGAAGACATATTCTTGTCGCCTGTGGATTAGTGTATAAAAAAACTGCATTTTATCCCATTCACATCAGTAGGAGCCAGCAAACTAATTTACGCCGACAGGGAAAGAGGACCATGACAGGGGATTTTCCCTATGTCTCTCTCTCCCCATGAAGTTCCAATCAATACAACGTTGACACAAATAGCACAGACATCCAACATAATAGAATTTTCGGACATCGATTACAACGATATGTTTGGTGTTGTAGGTGGTGAAAGCAACGTGACCGGTTGAGTTACATCTAGAACTTCTTAAACTGCTAGCAACCTACGAAGCCGAAGTGTCAAATTCCATTTGCATGATCTCCATCATTTATAGCTTGCGACTGAAAGGACCCCATAGTCCCACCCGTCGAAGCACACGCCGATGACCCCGGCTGATACCAACGTCAGAGTCTTCAAAAGAGCGACCAAGAGAGCCATCATGACTCTCAGGAAAGGTGACACCTTACCTCTAAGTCCGCAGCATGGCTTTCGCATTGGTTTTCGATTGTTGATACACCTTACACTCACAGAGTCTGGAGATGACCGAAAGTTTATAGATGTTATCTTCGTAGACCTTAAGAGGGTGTTTTTTGAACAGCTCGCCCTACATTGCCGATGAGACTAGAAAGTCTCGGAATCCTTCGCAGTCTACTTTCGCGAGACAGTTCCTCGTTACTAGGAGATAGATAGTAAAGATTAATTTCCAACTCTTCTTGAAATTTGATACAGAGTGGGGCGCCGCAATGCAGCTTTAGGTCCTTTGCTGTTTCTTCTTTACACAAATGAGCTACTGAGCCTGGTGCAACCTGTAAACTTCCATGCTGGTGGTGTAGAACTACGGGGAGAATTTAATCATGATCTACGTGAGATTCATACGGTCCTAAACAATTTGCAAAGGTTGTCATAGGATTAGTTGATACCTGTCAACTCAGATAAATGCACAGTCATGAAAATACGATGTGCAGATGGTAACACTCATGACATCTGTGGTATTTTTCTACCCTCGGTACTGGTCCGAGGACACTTAAAGGTCAGACTAAGTAGTGATTTGGGAACCAAAGAGAAGATCGAAGCCTCAAGACACTTCGTGAGTTATGTAGAACACTTAATACGATCAGTGATAACACACTCATAGCTTAGCAAGCAGGCTTAGTCAGATCCAATCTGGAGAACCATGCACAACCAGTGGGGTCTTGCATGAAGGGTAACTCGTATCTTCTGAAAGGAGTTCCAACAATGACCAATCGCGTGAGCCTTGTGATAGTTAACCTAAACCATGATAGACGAATTCAACCAAGCTATTCCGTACGCTGCGGTCACTCCTTAGGGGCTTTCAGTGCTTTGATGGAAAGACATTCGGATACTTTATCTTACTTGTTCAAGACCTCATCTGGAATGCTGCGCACAGGCGGCTAGCTCTTGGCTTAAACAAGAAACAAACAAACCCGAACAAGTATACAGGGTGGGTACGAAAATAGTGATAAAACTTTGCTATCTTCCCCAAGAAGAGCAGCTGGAAAGTCCGAATCATTTCCCATTATCGGATCATGGGAAGAGAGGATATCTCATGCAACCATATTGTATCATGAATAATTGACTGGATGTTGATCTCCCTAGCATTCCTAATCGTTTTAACACTGATTACCTGAGAGATCACAAGTAAGCTCAAAAGCCACGGTCGAATAAACTACGTGTGAAACTCAAATTCCCTCACAGAGTGGTCAAAGATTTGAGCTTGTTACAGGAACTCGTGGTAGCTGCCACTTCGGAGAAAGCTTTCACAGAGGTTTCTGCCACCAGGATTAATACACGCTACTCGGCCTACTGTCTCTAAACCCGAAACTGAAATTGGAGGAGGCGGACACCTTCTCTTTACCACGGGAAAGTAACTCAATGATGCTATTCGCGAATTTAAGGAGTGATTTTGGACTTAGTATCCTTTCCTCTTCCCCCTAGGTTCGAATATCTCAGGTGACAAAGTAGTGCGGCACGAAATCCAGAGATGGGAGTTTTAGCCATGAAACACTGGTACTCACATCAGAGAGTCAACTGTTAGGAGGGATTTTCAAGAGGAACCTATTCTACATTATCCACCCATACTTTCAAAAGGGCGGTAGGAAGATGCAGTAACCTGTCAGGAAAATAATAACATGATCTCATAACCTTCTATCCTCTAATCAAAATCTCGACCCTAGATAGCCCTTATTTCGATACAACGCGGTATCAGAATATATGAAACTAGGTCATAGGCGGCAGCTTTCTTTTGTAGAAGATAACTATTTGGGCACGGAAACGCAGAATGTATTATCACGTGAAAATAGTTTGATATCAAGATTCACATATTCCAAAATGAAATAATGATTTTTGGCTCGTAACTAGAAAACAATGAGACAGAATATATTACCTCCTCATTGTATATCTCCAAGTATGAAACGCGAACTAAAAATCTTGTATTCGTGTCAGCCTTTGCGATTGCCCCAAATATATGTGCAAATGAATTCGGTATTATGCCCCTCAGTTCCGGTACAGATCGAACCCCTTCCATTGTAAATGTTTTTCCTGTTCCTGTTTGGCCGTAGGCAAATATAGTTCCTTTTTAATTTTCGATAGAAAGAACGGTCATTATTCAAAACATTACCATTATAGCCCTCCAGCACTTTTTCAACTATTGGTCTAGCTACCCTGTTATATATGTCAGTTTGCTTGCTGTTGCAGCCAAATACAAAATCAAATATAAAACACTTTGGAGGATCATCACCAGAATCACTGCGTTTCAAGGTTACACATCCATCTAGTTCACTGATCTGCATGGTCTCATAAGTTAGTTAATGACGCTCAACTCAAACTATTACCGTAGTCACTGTCCTATAGTTCATTGAAACTTCTTTCTCACTCATAGGTCGACATCTCACAGCAACCTTAACATTGTCTGTTTCTTCCAGCGCCTGCATTGTTTAAACACAAAACGCCAGACTAAACAGAACCGAATATACGCGGGAAACGTAACCCTAGTATTGTTGATTGAAACAACTACACAAAGATACAATCCAGTTTTTATGACTTGTTGAGAGCAAACAATTTTTTTGATGTTGTCCAGGGAAATGTGCCAATCGCCCAGAAGATCTAAACGCGAACTTTACACTGGCCTGTTTTAGCACAGGATGGTAGTTTGAGTTGCTTTGTGAGTGAACCTCTCGGCCGAGTAAAGACGATTCGCTAACACTTGTTGGTTATTCGAGCAATAGTCGTTGAACTGTTGCGACTGCATATTGTGTTTGTTTCTTCAGTTTGAAAATGTTCGATCATCTACGGTCTGGCTGGATAATAAATTGACATCATAGATCTTACGTTCTTCCTACAAGATAGTGCAATCCACTTTGGTCATTCGCACTTGCTTCTATGCGTTTTGTTGGATTCCAACACAGTGTACCGATCCTATGGCCTCCTACGAACCCGGTAAATCCGTCAGATGCTTGACTGTTGGTCTGACTTGAGTGGAAGTTAAGTGTTTGTCCAACAACAGTGTTGCTGCTCAGGCCGACGAATATCGCCACTAGACCTGTAAGTTGTTTGGAACGGAACAAGAAGAGTTGGCTATTAACGGAGCTGTTATAAGGAAGTGGCAAACGTAGGCCACACTATTGTGAAAGCAATAGCAATATCCCATGAGATAGCGTTTGACTTTACTACCTGGATGTACATTAGTCGCAGGCTGTTGTCTATGGCCGTTTTATGGCGTTTACCAATGTTGATGTGAATTTGGATGTAGTCCTAGCACTGGCTGCTTGGTGATCTTATGTCCGCGGTTTTTTGCGTTTCATGCTGTCCTCCTGTTGTAGCAACTTTCTGCTAGAAATATACACCCATTGTTGGATCTTCTGCACTCTTATCGGTTCGCTTCTTCTCCTGTCCCGATAATAATGATATAATATGTTTTTTGTGCAACATAAGTTTCACGAAAAACCAATTTACAGGTTTGATCATTTTGATAATGTGAACTGGCTGCTCTGTATACTGTCAAACTATACACTGAACACCGTTATCCATGGCACATAAGGGATGCGTCCACAGAAGTTA
This sequence comes from Heterobilharzia americana, assembly GCA_944470555.2. Taxonomy (NCBI): domain Eukaryota; kingdom Metazoa; phylum Platyhelminthes; class Trematoda; order Strigeidida; family Schistosomatidae; genus Heterobilharzia; species Heterobilharzia americana. Next base: position 60,744,467 of record OX104129.1, on the reverse strand, counting down.
CGTTAATGCTTCGCAAACAACGAGGAAGCGAGCTCAGTTCGAACTTAGGAATTATTCGGCCACTGTTCGAACCATCGTATATTGCTGGGGGTTGGGCGAGTAGTACTGCTATGACCTTGGGTTGTGTGCGTTTTTCATAAAGTTTTGGTGACATGGTGCACGCCAACAAATGCGATTACTGGCATTCCATAAAGATGGGGGACTAATTATGCAAACCTGATAAATGAATAACAAAAGTGAGTGGAAGGCGAAACTCGAAACAGGAGCACGAAAGTACCACACGGAGGTATATTAACCATGATATATGTAGGTGAGTTCATTGTGCTGACTACAACGTTACTTCAAGAAGCATTTAAAACCAACTGTTTGGAGGTAAGCTTGCGGGGAAGAAGACGAAGGTGCACATGAAAGTAGTGGAAACAAAACCGAAGCCGAAGATATCACTATGGAATAGAAAGAACTGAGGATCTGGAACCAGGTATCCGCTTATGTGCAGAAAGCCTATGTACAAAACTTAAATGAAGTTATAAACATTCCAGCAGAACTGATGCTTTTGGCCATAGTGGTGACCACGCTTTATATACTTATTGGCGAGGGATGATCATGCTGTTGTCCGTTGAGTGTTATCATATCAAGGCCGTAGGGACAATATGGTAGTACAGAGTGAGCTGAGGTAGTATACATGGCGAATTTTTCAGCAACCTAATTCTCCTTTATTACCATTTTGTCATCATAAGTAAAAGAGCAGTAGGTTTCATAAAGATGGCGTCACATAGGCAAGGATATTTCGAGTTTATCTCCCTGCCATCATGCCTGCTGCCCAGATATGACCATCTCCGCATCTTTTCACGTTAATGTTTTAAATATTCTCGTACTACACCCAACGGAGCTGATGATTACGGGAGTATCTTCGGCTTACTCTCAGCTGGTTAAGATCGTGTATACATTACTGGCTCAATCGTCCCTTGGTATGTATCACAGATCAGGTAGCACCTATGACCATTATACCTCTACTCATGCCATAGTGAAGCCTGACTTATCACACAAAACTGACTTGTGCTACTCTACAGAGCAGACTCCTAGCCTAGTATAAAGTGAAAAGAGAACGGCGGGTGGAATGTTTATTTGGGGAGGGGATAAGCGCGGCTGAACTATGAAACCATTAGGAACGGTAACTGACATCAAACACAATTACCAAAAACTTGCACAGAATAGTATGTAATTTAGCAAAAATTACTCACCTCATGATATATTCTTAGGTGGTTGCATCAGACTGTTGCGTATTGGACCCTGGATATCTGGTGGGCCAACAAGGAACACGGTGTCTACTATGTAGGGTACATAGGGATCATGCAGATTTCAAGTTCATTGATCTAGTGGTTCAAGGTTGAGTCAAACCGGGACATGGCCTGGCAGCATCGAACATCACGCTGCAATCTGTCCCAAATATTAGCGTAACGAGTTAAGAAAAATGAATATTTGAGCTGTTTGAGCCCATATGATAGTTTAGCTGCTCAGTCGTGGTCTCTAGGATCGTAAGCTTTTTGTCAGCGAACTTTACTGTACCCACATTGGTAGTCACTTCACGGTGTACGGCCTTATGGAAAGTGCTGGGATTCAGCTTTATTTGCCTTAGCAACATAGGATCTAATCGATTAGCATGATATCTACCCCTGTATTATTTAACGGGAGAAATAAGTCCGGTAAAACGTCGTTGAGTTTTCTCCACTTTCCAGTTATCACTAAACTGCAAACAACAGGTATGTTAGGACAAAATGCTAGTAGTGGTCCCGCAACAATCTCATATGGGACCAGGTTGATTTAATTCAGGCAAAAGTTTCGGTGAGTAAAGCTGATAAGGCGGCGCTATTCGGAGCACTGTGCCTTTGAGTGTACGGCGACTGAAAGGCCACTGGATCACATTATTCCAAGGTCGCAAATACTACTTGGCCGTTGGAGTGTAAGATCAGTTGCCACGCTCCGTTCACCGAAGAGCATAAGGCTGGACTTCTGTGTTTTCAGGGGTGGCAGCCACGTGTCACACTATCTTTGTGGCTTGACAAGATCATTTTGCATGCTGGTATTGATGCTGCTACACTGATAACGTGAAAGTCGCGCACTACTTTCAAGCCATCTGCGAAGAGGAAGGCTTTCCCTGATTGAGAGCAGGTATGTGAGTCATTTACATACATTATAAGGAGAAGAGGTCCCACAATGAGGCCTTGAATTACCCCACTGACGATATTTCCGGGAAGGGAACAGTTTTGGCCTGTTCTGATAACAGAAATGAGCCGACTCAGTCACGCAACTTGCCAAAAGCTTCGGTGAGATCGAAGTAAAGCAAGACAACCACTTTTGTATCATCTCTACTTTTAATTCTAGATGGCATGTGATACAAGATTTCCTATACGGAAATCCACGCTGCGAGGAGTTCATAAGTTTGTGATCTGAAAGGTGGGGAAAGGCGGGTTTTTTTACTACGCTTTCTGTCACATGCAAAAGGACAAATGTTATGTTGAAGGGGCGGTAATTTTCCGGACTGAGTCTCGGGCCCTTCTCATAGCACGAGGTAATGCGGCCAGTCTTCCATGAAACTGCAGAAGTCGGCGCTGCCACTTTTGATGAAAATGCCAGGTACCCCATCTACTCCTCAACCAAGAAAGGATTTCCGTGAGTTTAATGCGTCACGCACGTTGCTTAGGGTAAACTCAAATTCCGGGATGTTATATGCACCGGCGTCACTGAGGGTTGCAAGGCTGCGATTTGCAGCGAGCGAAGGGAAGGCTAACCGTTTCGCTCAGCAGTTCAAGTATCTCTATGGAGTCTGTAACAGTCTTACTGCTTTCTCTCAACATATCCAGCATGTCATGTTTGCTACAGGGTTCCTTTTTAGGAGAAGTGGCAAGAGGACCAGTTTTATTTGCATGTTTTAGAATTTTATTCTCAGTAAGGGCTTGCTGTCTTCGTCTGTGAACTTCCAGGTCACTGATAACGGCACAGATACTAGTTTTCGTGTGAATCTGATACGAATGTAGCCTTTTATGCTAATATGCAACTTTTGTGCTCTCTACGGGGCTACGGAGTTGAGACAAAAGTTTGAACTGAGATAGAAGTTTGCAAGAGAGTCGCTCAGATCAAAGCATGGAAAGTACTGGTCCCGGTGTGGATAGCGTATTAAGTATTACGAGCTTGGACAATCGACGTCAACAAAACTTCTGCGAAAGAGTGTTGTGAGACTCAGAAATGTGGGAGCGCACCTACATGGTCCAAAGAGTTGACAGACCTTACGGTCACTTTCTGGGAACTCGCTGCTAGTATGAATGGTGAACGGTGGTGTGTTGTTTAAAAAATCAGGTCAAGTAAATAATTTCGTCGAGTACAACTATTAACAACTTGAACCAATCCGCTGGTTTCTAAGGTTTGAAAAATGGTTTGAAACGAAATGGTCCTTGCAATGTCTCCCATTTGATACCCGGCATATTAAAATCACCACCTACTACTATGCAAGTTGACAGGGATGGCAGCAGCTTGGATGTTATGTTGATATGCTCGTCAACGCCACGTCCGGCGTGCGGTGACCTACATAGGCAACCAACGGTAATTTTACAATACCGGCAAGTGCTAATATTCACGAATTCTGCATCATCTAAAAGGTCCCGACCTAACGGAGAGGCATTCGAAGATGAAAAATCAGAGCAAACATAGGCGGTGCAACACGCACCCTTCGGGGTACTATGGTCACTATGATACAAATTGCAATCATCCAACGCAAGCCTGGTGCTTGAGGTATCCTATGCACACCAAGTTTCAGTGATTAGAATTCAGCATGGTTTGATTGATTGGGCTAGAGATTTTAGGCGGTTGGCTCATTGCAAAATGAAAGCGAGTTAGGCAGGAGAACAGAGTTCTGATGGGGCTATAAAAGGGCTAAGCCATGAACAAGATGGGATGAAAGTGTTCTTTCACAGTCGTCATTTGGGTCAACGGGATATGGGGTGGGAAATTTAGGGATATAGACAAGTTCCTTGGCGTTGAATGCCAGACCACCCATTGTTACCTCAGACGACGACTGATCATATATTGGCCTGGGAAATGGAAGGGTTTCACCATGGTATTCCTGCCACTGAATTGGCTGCCGGTTTTAGCTGATGACAGCTGACTTGGGTATGTCATCATCTGCATGGCTAGAGGTGCTATTATTTTGTGAAACCCAAAAATATGGGTTTTCTGGGGGCTTTAAGGGCGTAGATTCTTCACAGAACGCTGAGTAGGTGTTACTTACGCCAGCTTTTATGTTATGGCCTGGGTAGGTATGAGGTCCCTCAGTTTGAACGGCCGAAGGTTTGGTTTATTCACTTTGAGCTGTGAACTAAAGTACGTCAGTGGTGCACTGCAGCTATATTCCTGGGTGGATGGAGAGTGTACAGTGGGATGTGACGAGAAAAACCTGTCATTATTTCTTGAGACCGTATTCCCCAGTCTGGGTGGCCTGGGCTGTGTGTGGTGGTACGCTTTGCTTGTGCTCTTACAACTGAACGGCTGAACCATATCATGGCTGGCTGAGATCGTCTTGTCTCCTGGTTGTGGGCGAGGGGCGTTTTTATGCCTATGTCTGTGGGAAGGAACCAACTTGGGGCAGATTCATGAGGCTACATGGCACCAGGCGGCTGAGGGTTCTTGATTTCCCTGGGGATAGCAGTATTTGTAATCAAGACGTTTAGATCTCCAAGGCATTTCGCTTTGGGATACCGTAACAGAGCTGAAGAGGCAGGTCGCACAGACCGGTCTGCCCTTGTGATATGCTCGGACTGACTACCGCGGGACCCTTGTAGTTCATCACTAAGATTTCTGTTGTCATCTAGGTTTGTGGACATTAAGGGGAGTAAGTCAGCTTGTCAGAGTCATTTTAATTAAGGTTTACGGTCTAGCTCCATTAAGCAACTCCCTTGCTTACTCTGTCCCTTCCCCATAGGGTTCAGGTCTCCGCTAATTAGTGGGGGGTTTCACTGCATCGAGAATTAAAAGGTGTGATCTGGTGGCCAGGAAACCACCGGGCTTCCCTTGATTAAAACGGGGTGTGTAGCACTGGACGTGGCAGCATGATGTCCATAGGATTATCGTTATGTGTAAAGTGGCCAATAAATACTATTACCGTCGTCAAGAGGAACTGATTTGAACGTGGACATTTGTCCAGGAATCGAAAGGTGTTACACTGAAGGATCACTACCTAGTAGAGAAGAGGAAACGCTGAGCGTGGGCCCTTTAGTTCATTCTACCTGTGGGATTCCATGAGCCAGGCAGGACTTTCTTCATATTATTTGCAAAGTTGAAGGTGAGTCCTTCCAACTTCTTTTAGGGGCAAACGAGAGCCCATTGTGTGTCTTCGAAGCACCCCCTAAATCATATTAAATATCTATGGTCCTAGCGTAGCCTAAAAGATCAACCCCCCCGACAAATAACTTGAAACAGCACTGTTGCCCCTGAAGATTACCACAATGAATGTGGAAAGAAAACGTCTCACTGACCCCTTCGCTTTTAAATTCCACCACATCTCAATCAAAGTTACCTCTAGTAACATCCCTTCACCCCCCATAGTGTGTTTAACGGTTGCAGCCTTTTCAAGAGTGTTAATTACAGTCGAAAAATAAGTTCTGGTTACATTCTTTAAGGATTCTGGATAGCTGGATGTCTGCGTTGCCATTCCGTACACAACGAATACGGTGCATCTTCCAAACACATTGTTTTGAGAAGCTTCAGTCTCACTCAGTGGTACTGAGCACTCACGGGAGTAAAAATATCCCGCAGCTAAGTTTCCCATTGAAGAGTTGGACTGGTAGATTTTAACCACCCCCTATATGTCGTCAGCATTACTAGGTGCAGCATAGACGTTCGCTTCAGGCTGGAAATGTGTTCAACTTTTGCTTTCATCCTGCAGAGAAGGTGTCCTAGTGTGACTCTTTACAATGGATCTGTGGGAATGATCATCTTTGTATTCGGATGGTTCCCGCCCTAATCGTCTTAGTACCTTCAAACGGGAAAGACCCCTTGCCGAGTCCAAAATTTCTAAACTCAGCTTACTACATCTTCTGGCACAGCCCAGAAGTCTGCCTGGGGTCCTCGACTCATGTACATTAGGCAATTTTCTGTTGCTACCTCTCTCCGTGTCCTGGCAAGCAACATCTTGGTGGCATACAGGTGTTTTTTGCCCCCTACTGTTTTTGTGGGACTATGCAGCGCCTACGCATGGAAGCCAGCCTTTAGGCCTTTGATACCAAGCAAACACGTCGGGCAAAGGTAGGTGAGTGCAGCAAGAAAACCCTCATCTAACAGAGCGGACAATTCGGATCCGTGCGCTGTAACAAGTCGTTTGTGGGACAGGCTCTAAAGCTCATGCGCATTGGTATCTCATCATTACTGGATAGAAATGTGTCACTCTTTTTACTGCCTAATAAACAGGGCCTCTTGTAAAACCCGGTACCACAATTATGACCCTGCAAATCAAAATTTTACGCACCTGTCTCTTCAAGAATCCAAAGGAATGTGTTTCCCTTACTCCAGCAATGGTCATTCCAAGGGGGTAACCTTAAAAAGAACTTCGCATTTACTAAGGTGGTTTAAGCCATCACAAACAGCACATCCATTACCCCGAAAGGACTCTTAGACAGTGATTCCGTTACAGCATTCATTCGAACTAATACCTTTGTTTTTGCCATTGAACGTAGGATATTGGCAAATCTATGAGATGCTTAACTTTTTCTGTCTTCTATTCACTTCAGTGTATCTGGAAAATCCGGTTTTCAATCTGTATACCTTCCACATCAACAATGGTGTCTGAGGGACCCATTTGGAGGTGAAGAAACAAAGGTCCGAAAGCCAATTTTGTGGCCGCAATTGGGTTCGCACTGCCTACATTTAGGCCCAAGGTACCAGTACGTATTCTCTTGCGACCGTCCATCGGTGTAGAATCAAAAGGCCTAAGCTCGTGTCGATAGTGATGTCCACGATCTCATAGCATTGTTTTGTTTTAAGTGAACAGTAACGGTGTGAAACCCGCAACACTTGCCTTTGTCAGGGTAGAACAACATTTTCAGTGGTGACAAATTCTTAATCAGCCACTAAATACCATTCGAAGTGATGAAAATTACCAAACTTCGCCCATCGCAATTGATTAGCAAAATTAATCAGAATAGAAACCCGGAGAATATCGTTTTGTGGTGGTAACTTCTAAAAGTCAGACAGCTTAACCTTTGCAGGACTCCAGAACCCTGATTTAACGTCGATGGAGGCTTCCCATGCTAAAACAATAACTGAATAAAAGTAAGACTGCACTACCAGCCAACTTGTTAACCGCCTGAGTCGTGCAAAGCCTCACAACATCGTCCCATGAATTACCGGTGACGCGCGGGTTGCATTCGATGGGGTTAGGCAAATATGGAAAAGATGGATTAAAAAAACAATTGGCTTTTGCTCTATTCAGCTATCAAGCTGATCGCTACCGTCATTCCCACTGAGATCACTGCAGCTCGGTCTGAATAAAATCCGCAGAGGGTTACCAAATTCTAGTTTATACACTCAGGAGCTAACTCATGGGATATTGCTATTGCTTTCACAATAGTGTGGCCTACGTTTGCCACTTCCTTATAACAGCTCCGTTAATAGCCAACTCTTCTTGTTCCGTTCCAAACAACTTACAGGTCTAGTGGCGATATTCGTCGGCCTGAGCAGCAACACTGTTGTTGGACAAACACTTAACTTCCACTCAAGTCAGACCAACAGTCAAGCATCTGACGGATTTACCGGGTTCGTAGGAGGCCATAGGATCGGTACACTGTGTTGGAATCCAACAAAACGCATAGAAGCAAGTGCGAATGACCAAAGTGGATTGCACTATCTTGTAGGAAGAACGTAAGATCTATGATGTCAATTTATTATCCAGCCAGACCGTAGATGATCGAACATTTTCAAACTGAAGAAACAAACACAATATGCAGTCGCAACAGTTCAACGACTATTGCTCGAATAACCAACAAGTGTTAGCGAATCGTCTTTACTCGGCCGAGAGGTTCACTCACAAAGCAACTCAAACTACCATCCTGTGCTAAAACAGGCCAGTGTAAAGTTCGCGTTTAGATCTTCTGGGCGATTGGCACATTTCCCTGGACAACATCAAAAAAATTGTTTGCTCTCAACAAGTCATAAAAACTGGATTGTATCTTTGTGTAGTTGTTTCAATCAACAATACTAGGGTTACGTTTCCCGCGTATATTCGGTTCTGTTTAGTCTGGCGTTTTGTGTTTAAACAATGCAGGCGCTGGAAGAAACAGACAATGTTAAGGTTGCTGTGAGATGTCGACCTATGAGTGAGAAAGAAGTTTCAATGAACTATAGGACAGTGACTACGGTAATAGTTTGAGTTGAGCGTCATTAACTAACTTATGAGACCATGCAGATCAGTGAACTAGATGGATGTGTAACCTTGAAACGCAGTGATTCTGGTGATGATCCTCCAAAGTGTTTTATATTTGATTTTGTATTTGGCTGCAACAGCAAGCAAACTGACATATATAACAGGGTAGCTAGACCAATAGTTGAAAAAGTGCTGGAGGGCTATAATGGTAATGTTTTGAATAATGACCGTTCTTTCTATCGAAAATTAAAAAGGAACTATATTTGCCTACGGCCAAACAGGAACAGGAAAAACATTTACAATGGAAGGGGTTCGATCTGTACCGGAACTGAGGGGCATAATACCGAATTCATTTGCACATATATTTGGGGCAATCGCAAAGGCTGACACGAATACAAGATTTTTAGTTCGCGTTTCATACTTGGAGATATACAATGAGGAGGTAATATATTCTGTCTCATTGTTTTCTAGTTACGAGCCAAAAATCATTATTTCATTTTGGAATATGTGAATCTTGATATCAAACTATTTTCACGTGATAATACATTCTGCGTTTCCGTGCCCAAATAGTTATCTTCTACAAAAGAAAGCTGCCGCCTATGACCTAGTTTCATATATTCTGATACCGCGTTGTATCGAAATAAGGGCTATCTAGGGTCGAGATTTTGATTAGAGGATAGAAGGTTATGAGATCATGTTATTATTTTCCTGACAGGTTACTGCATCTTCCTACCGCCCTTTTGAAAGTATGGGTGGATAATGTAGAATAGGTTCCTCTTGAAAATCCCTCCTAACAGTTGACTCTCTGATGTGAGTACCAGTGTTTCATGGCTAAAACTCCCATCTCTGGATTTCGTGCCGCACTACTTTGTCACCTGAGATATTCGAACCTAGGGGGGAAGAGGAAAGGATACTAAGTCCAAAATCACTCCTTAAATTCGCGAATAGCATCATTGAGTTACTTTCCCGTGGTAAAGAGAAGGTGTCCGCCTCCTCCAATTTCAGTTTCGGGTTTAGAGACAGTAGGCCGAGTAGCGTGTATTAATCCTGGTGGCAGAAACCTCTGTGAAAGCTTTCTCCGAAGTGGCAGCTACCACGAGTTCCTGTAACAAGCTCAAATCTTTGACCACTCTGTGAGGGAATTTGAGTTTCACACGTAGTTTATTCGACCGTGGCTTTTGAGCTTACTTGTGATCTCTCAGGTAATCAGTGTTAAAACGATTAGGAATGCTAGGGAGATCAACATCCAGTCAATTATTCATGATACAATATGGTTGCATGAGATATCCTCTCTTCCCATGATCCGATAATGGGAAATGATTCGGACTTTCCAGCTGCTCTTCTTGGGGAAGATAGCAAAGTTTTATCACTATTTTCGTACCCACCCTGTATACTTGTTCGGGTTTGTTTGTTTCTTGTTTAAGCCAAGAGCTAGCCGCCTGTGCGCAGCATTCCAGATGAGGTCTTGAACAAGTAAGATAAAGTATCCGAATGTCTTTCCATCAAAGCACTGAAAGCCCCTAAGGAGTGACCGCAGCGTACGGAATAGCTTGGTTGAATTCGTCTATCATGGTTTAGGTTAACTATCACAAGGCTCACGCGATTGGTCATTGTTGGAACTCCTTTCAGAAGATACGAGTTACCCTTCATGCAAGACCCCACTGGTTGTGCATGGTTCTCCAGATTGGATCTGACTAAGCCTGCTTGCTAAGCTATGAGTGTGTTATCACTGATCGTATTAAGTGTTCTACATAACTCACGAAGTGTCTTGAGGCTTCGATCTTCTCTTTGGTTCCCAAATCACTACTTAGTCTGACCTTTAAGTGTCCTCGGACCAGTACCGAGGGTAGAAAAATACCACAGATGTCATGAGTGTTACCATCTGCACATCGTATTTTCATGACTGTGCATTTATCTGAGTTGACAGGTATCAACTAATCCTATGACAACCTTTGCAAATTGTTTAGGACCGTATGAATCTCACGTAGATCATGATTAAATTCTCCCCGTAGTTCTACACCACCAGCATGGAAGTTTACAGGTTGCACCAGGCTCAGTAGCTCATTTGTGTAAAGAAGAAACAGCAAAGGACCTAAAGCTGCATTGCGGCGCCCCACTCTGTATCAAATTTCAAGAAGAGTTGGAAATTAATCTTTACTATCTATCTCCTAGTAACGAGGAACTGTCTCGCGAAAGTAGACTGCGAAGGATTCCGAGACTTTCTAGTCTCATCGGCAATGTAGGGCGAGCTGTTCAAAAAACACCCTCTTAAGGTCTACGAAGATAACATCTATAAACTTTCGGTCATCTCCAGACTCTGTGAGTGTAAGGTGTATCAACAATCGAAAACCAATGCGAAAGCCATGCTGCGGACTTAGAGGTAAGGTGTCACCTTTCCTGAGAGTCATGATGGCTCTCTTGGTCGCTCTTTTGAAGACTCTGACGTTGGTATCAGCCGGGGTCATCGGCGTGTGCTTCGACGGGTGGGACTATGGGGTCCTTTCAGTCGCAAGCTATAAATGATGGAGATCATGCAAATGGAATTTGACACTTCGGCTTCGTAGGTTGCTAGCAGTTTAAGAAGTTCTAGATGTAACTCAACCGGTCACGTTGCTTTCACCACCTACAACACCAAACATATCGTTGTAATCGATGTCCGAAAATTCTATTATGTTGGATGTCTGTGCTATTTGTGTCAACGTTGTATTGATTGGAACTTCATGGGGAGAGAGAGACATAGGGAAAATCCCCTGTCATGGTCCTCTTTCCCTGTCGGCGTAAATTAGTTTGCTGGCTCCTACTGATGTGAATGGGATAAAATGCAGTTTTTTTATACACTAATCCACAGGCGACAAGAATATGTCTTCATGTCCTGGTAAAAAATATATGAGATGGGCCTGGCAGCAGCTATAAGGACGAGGATTTGTGACAATACATGTTTTGTGCCTAGATTTTACTGCTTCCCTCCCTCTATATTTCTACGCTTAGTGACTTGACTATAGTGTCTTTTTGGGACGCAACAAAGTTTGGATATCATGATTCCTGCACAGATGACACTTTTTTGGCCCTTTCGAGAAAGCTAAGATATTTGAATCAACAAAGAACATCCTGTTCTACAACCTTTCCTTCAGCTCTTACAGTTGTGTAGTACACATTGGGGACCTAGGCGACAGCACTATGGAGATTTCGCATGCCAGTTTGTTAAGAATACCATGCACTCTAAGAAGACAATTAGGATTAGTCTTGTGTCAACATCAATCGTGGAACCAATTGTTATTGGAATTCAAATAAAATAACTGACAGACTAAACCATTGTATGGCGTAGGTAGTGTTGTGGGGTGATAGTTTACTGTCGCAGTGGAAAGATGTTTACGTGAATTAGATTAGGAAAACTAAGGCAGATAATTTGAGGAGTAATAGCTTGGTACAATGTTGCTGATGTTGAGGAACATGATGGATTGAGTGAATGTGCTGTAATCATTTCAAATTGTAGGGATGGGAAGATATCTGCTGTGTGGAATTACAAGGTTGGATTATATGGTGTATGTTGCTAGGGAATTTGTGCGTCCCAAATCGGGCCACGGTTGATGTAATTGCAATGCTTATTTTTTCTGAATACATAATTCCGAGTGTTTGATCCGGATTACTAGCGCTTCTACAATCTGAAAGATTCGGAGCCGGCCAGATTTTGGCAGGTTGATGGGAACATGGCACACGATAGAAGACACCCTCCTATTGCTTTATTAGGCAATCACTTTATAAGATCACCCAAGCTGTATAATGGTTTAGATAATCAATTATTTTGAGTTGAATTTCAGTAAGGATTGGTTCTCTGATTGATGTTCACACAAGACTTGTCTGAATTGTCTTCTTGAAGTGCATACTGTTTTTAACAAAATGGCAAGCGATATATCCATATCGTTGATGTCTGAGTCCCTAATGTGTACACATAACTGTAGGACCTGAAGGAAAAGTTGTCGAGCAGAATATCCTTTGTTCAAATGGCTTTTGAGTTATACTGGGGATTTTTTGATGATCGGGACCGTTTTGACAATAAATAACCGATTTATACTGGTACGCAACTGTCTTTAACAATACTATGCAGTTACAACTGGTGTTTATTGATCGAAGATCCAGTTCTCGGAAGATGGTGCTGAATAAATAACTGTAATATTCATCTTTCACAAATTAGGTTGGGTTAAACTGTCAGCCTGGCAACACACACCAACTGTGAATTTGAGGATGGTCTCATGATGACCAATTCTACCGACGATCGCAGGGTCTCGGGTAAAATTTATGCCGTCAACGGTTAGAGAATAATGAGTCGAAAACTGAGGAGCGTATCTTCAGTTTTATTGGCTAACTGCCCTAATGTACTGTGTAGAAGCCAAGAAAGCTGAGGTTACTTTCGATTTGTGATCGCATTTGGTGGTTGATGTGCCTGCGATTAGGATATCCCAAACGATCGCTGGTGCACTGAAGTCCCGTACAACTGGGAATCTATATCTGCTTGTTCAGGAGGAGGTCTCCTGCTTCGCAGTCATGGCTACAATACATTACAACCATATTGGTGTCTTGTCTCTTCTCCTTTGAATTGGCGACCCATCACTTCACATGCACCACTTTTATGTTCTACGATTTAGATGGCTGTTTCATACAAAGATTACTTTACAAAACCGAAAAAGCTGCTACCTGTGTAAGGTAGTCCGTCACTTTGAAAGACGGCGAATTCTTGTGAGTAAACGCCATCATCATGGGCTTCAGAAGATGGTCATTTCTCTGAGGTTGAAATTATGACTCGATTTGCTTGTGTTCAAAGCATCTCATTCTCTACAAGTCTTCATCAAGAGAAAGGACAAGCGTGGTTTTGTCAGCTCACGAATTTAAGGCATAACATTTCTTAGTCACGTTGGTCGCTATAGATGACATGAATCCTAGATCAAATTCCTGCCGATCTTGGTGCACATCAACACATCATTCTTAAACAAAAAACAGCAAATATATGTGTCTGTGTACGTATGAACTGCAAGTCTACTATCACTCTTAGCGTGTTAGTTAAACGCTGCCACTTAATTCTCGCTTCGGTCGGAGATAAAATATATCCTTGTTCGGAATTGATGTCATTATTTCGAATTTCCACAGCATAAATCGAGATTGGCCGTCATCTTTCTAGCTGAGTGTGGGAACAGCTGTGAGCAGCTTCGAATTAGGGAACTTATTTAGGATGCTGGTTTTATGAAGTGTAAGCCATATAAATCCGTTTTCGTTCGTTCTGCTTCAAGCGTCTATAAAATTTATTTATCTTCAGACAGGAATCTATGCCATTCCTCATTTTTAGAGCTTGTGTGCCCTCAACTTTCTTTTCAACTCAGTCCAAAGTAGGCAGCATTTAGACCCAAACTGAAGGAGTCCCTGGCTGCTGAGTTTACAAGGAAATGCACGCCCTTCACTTCTTACAGGCAGAAATTCCTCTTTTTAGTGGGAAGCTATGATGCGATGAATGATTGTATTGGGGTTATTGACAAATGAGTCGTTGCCAGTTGAACTGTGTTAACAAACAGACAAAAAACAAGAGTCGATACGTGGCTAGAAAAATTATTTGTACACTTTAACCACATTTAGTATAGATGAAAAGCAGTGAACATTTATGTGGTCGGGTAATTGAAATAATCTTTCACCATATATAATTTTTACACTCGTGCTAGATGGCTCGGTAACTTGTTTGTACGACAATCGAAATTCGTAGTTTACTCTTAAAACTTGTTTTCGACTGAATCGCAGAAAAATATTCAAATATGTTAGGCCTATGAGAAGGCAAACCGTTTTCTAAATAATATCTCACATTGAGAAACGTGAATGGCGCTACTTCCATCTCCACAACAGCGAACTATGTGATTCCGGAGTTCGAAGTTCAGTCATCATCTTGATATATCGCCGGAAATTTTGTGAACACCACTTCAATGAGCTAAATAAAACGAATGATTTGAAAGTGGGTCAATCGCTCTCATATATTTTCCTAATTTTTAGGCTGTCACCTCTATTTCCAACTTCGAAATTGATTTACTAAGGGATTCACCAGCGTTCAACACTCAAATGGAGTTGAAGTCAGCGCATGTTTAAATGTTATGTCCATGCATTAATAACAAGAGTGGTCATTTCGTGCAATGACATAGGCTAAGTTGGGTGCCGGTTTACTGATGGGACAACTTTAGTGTAGCCTGGGGTCATCGTGTCACTTTTGATCCTGTCTGGTAGGCAGAATAAGAAAGCGAAACGGATGAAGTGGGCTGACCATATATTTGAGTTTTCCGCCTGTGTTGACGTTAGGAACTTTGTGGTATATTAGTGGTCGTCATGAGCGAGGGAAATATCACATTAGAATTTGTTCTGCTGTTTTACATGTATATGGGACGGTAAATCCAGGATGATCCAACCGCCGATAATACATACAAAAATACGTTCTAGATTGTATCCGCGTAAGCAAAGGTTACAGGTTAATGAAGGGCAGAAATATCAGTATCCATGTTAACGGCTGTGAGTTTGAACAGTATTTTAGATTAGTAGCAGCCGTGAAATGTGTCATGCCGTTAGATGTCAAAAACTGACCAACGACAGTGCCCCTGGACACGCTGAACTATATATTTGACCACAAGTTTGATAACTTGAGTCATGAACACGTTACATTCGCCCAAAGTATTGTAGATTAAACCTCATCAAGTTTACTGGTTCACCAGTTACCAGCCGGTTCTAAGCCCGGATAAAGATGGTGCTCCCTTGACCCTAGCCCGCCTAATGTTATTTGGTTGTTTGACCGTCTTCTTTGACTTCGTACTCAGCATTTGCCCTTGTATGATTGAGACTTGTCGTGAATGGTTCACTTTCCTATTGGTGACACCGGACTGTTGACAACGTAACGTTGTTTTACTGCGCCCAACATTTTGTTTTGGTTCAACTTACGGTTGTACTGTGATTCGGCTGCTTGTCTTTTGGCTGTCTACTGGAAGCGTTTACTGACACGCGGTAAGGTAGAATCCATACGCTTCTTTTTCACATGGTTCCTGATTATATCAATTCGCGGATTTCCTGTTGCGTCTGACTACTTATTACTATATTTTTGTAGTAATATTTCAGTCCATTCCATATATTTGGCTTACAGCTGCGCTGTTCTCCTCACATACTGTGTTACCAGCGTTTCGGTATGCTACGTATAGCCCTTCGCTGTTTTTCTATTTTAACAATAAGCTTCGATTTTAACATCTTTTTAAATGGGAAGATCTAAGGCTAAACGTTCTAAAATCGACTGCTCTGGTAAGAAAAAGCAAGGATGTGGCCATTCCAGTGTTCTTCTGTGTGACAGAAGCATTGTTACTCCGTGTAACTCAGATCTAGATGATCTGGTATGCCCCACGCCTTTTGTCAGAACCGAAGACATCGTATCAGTCATGAGTAGCAGTATTAGCGGCCACAGGAAAGAAATCTATAAGATTAAGACCATGATGGAAGAGATTCGGAGAACAGTTGAGGATTTCTATCCATTAGCATTTCTTCTAGGGAAGCATGAGAATTTAGTTAAAGACCATGTAGTAAAGGCAGAGAACTTAATAGACCACTTGGCGTCGGAGGTAATGAAGAGACTATCATCGTCCTAACAGGTCATCGTTTATAACATACCTGGCACCCTACCCCTAGATGTAGTTAAAACAGAGGCATTAAACTCATGCGGTATGACAGGAATACACTGTGACTGTAAGCTCCTCCGCAAAAGTCAGCGCAGTCTAGCTGCCCCATGATCTTCAAGTTCCCTACTTTATTTGACGCCAAAGGATTTATTAAACTACAAGACCACTTGAGGTTACGTAGCAGCTTTAGAAATACTGCTATTGTAAAAGACAAAACCGCGTGCAGACGCAAAAAACAAAAAAGGAGTGGTATGACCAGTTCATCCCCTTCAAACACAGAGGCTGCTGTGTGCACGAACAGACCTTCAGAAAGTGCTGACATGGTCAGTACTTCTGTTGGATATACCTCTTCCTCGGTACAGCAGTCTCAGTCAAATCTAGCTACAAGTTAACCCGGTCCTTCAGTTGCTTGTAAAAAGAAAGCCATTGGTACCCCTAAGGTTACCATAAACAAAAGACTCCTGGGTGACAGAAAACTCGGAAGTTCGGGCGAAACCTCACCATCTAAAGCCAAAATGCTTTTGAAGAAGGACCATTTCAGGCGCTTGCTTTCTAATGGCGGAAAAGAATATTTTATAGCTAAGGCACTAGTAATACAAGAACTCAAGGGGCGAGTTTTCCGCCAAACCCCTTTTCTCATAGATGAGTGCCACTACAACTCGAGGTTGCATCACATGAGACGCTCCTTCGGACCACGCCCCTTTAGTCGCAGGGGTCATAACGGGTGCCGAGTGGCGTGCCGAACGCTCAAATGTCCTACATACCACAAACACCTAACCACTGTTCAGCTGTGCATCTTATTAATCCTAGTCAACGCTTTGGGGACAGATGTACACCCCCTGCAAGCAACTTCCCCACTTATGAATCCTACCAAGATTTTTTTTCGGATCACGCACAATATGTACGACCTATGCCTTTTAGGCTCGTTCGACCCCCCGATAACACAGGGCTGGAACCAATTTCTTCGACTTACACCGGTCATAAACCATACCTTACGCCAACAGTAAGGAAGAGGTGCACATTGACAACCTATAAGTGCCATGAAAAACTAGGTAATCATATACTTGTGAGAGACAGAAACTCACCAGTCACACGGGCACACCCCACTATTGAGTGCTGTCACATCCTAGACAGGTAGTGCATCGTCTAGTGAACTGAATACCAGAAATTCTTCCGCTCACCGAGGCTTAAGAGACGTAGTAAGTTACTTTGCAAGCCATAGTAGCCTTTGCACGCTTCTACTTATTAGTGCCCGCTTGTTACTTAAGAAAATATCCGACCTTAGGACGACAGCTTTGCTAGCCAAACCCACTGCACTATTAGTTACTGAATCATGGCGTACTGACTCAATCCTAGACTTGGACCTGTGTATAGATGGTTATTCTCTGCATTGCACTAATCGTGACCATAAGCATGGTGGAGGCTGTTTGATAAGTGTATGTAGCCTTGCTACCTCAAATAGGATTGAAGATGATGTCTTCAATGACCTGCCGGACTCACTCTGGATAGTTATAAACGGTACCAACTACAAAATTCCCATAGGCTGTGTGCATAGAACACCATGTCCAACAAAAGAAAATGATGAACTGATGGCTAGATCATTTGCCTACTCTGGATCCCTCACTGTTGACTTCAAACTGGTTGCAAGAGGCTTTAACTTACCTGAAGTTAACTAGGAGGTCGGTCGCGGCCTACAACGATTTGACGAAATGCCTGCTGTCACAGATATTTATGGCTGGAAGCAATACATTCAGCTACCCACGCGTGGAGATAGTATACTAGACCTAGTCTTTTGCTGTGACACCATCCCTGTCACTACCCACGTCAGTAGCTAATTTTCCGACAGCGACCATAGGATGGTATTCTGCTGCTTACCAATCCTTCCTCGCAATGAGAAAAGTAAACAGTCTTCAAATTACACTCGGTATAGAAGCCATAAGAATATAGAGTGGGAAGTACTCCTCGGGCCACTCAGGTGCTCTCCATGAGATGACTACTTTACCACAACCCCATTAACACACACACTTCTCTACAGAAATGTAGAGCTGTGTCTAGACACTGTTGCTCCCGTGATAACAGTTAGGGTTCATAAGGAGCCAGACTCATGTATTCCTAAAACATTTTGCAATAAACTTGGGAAATTATCATCACATTACCATTCTTCGAAAGACTTCATGTCACTGCACTCAATTTGTGAGACTTATGAATCTATCAAGACACTACATGCGAAACACGCAGTAAACGAAGAGATCGTCGCTTTCAAAAGTGGCTCTAGAATGCACAAGTCGACATCCCTTCTGAGCAAACGTCTGAAGCCATCAACGGATGTAGCCTATCTACTACATAATGGGGGTACACAACGATCATTCGCTAATTTCAACCCCACTAGCTTTACTCCAGTTACCGCTAGTTCATGTACTAGTGTGGAGTTCACCGTCAAAAGTATCACTGAGGCTATCAAAAGCCTGAAACTATCTACAGGTACGGGGATAGATGGCCTAAACTCAATAGTCATCAGAAACAGTGGTGATGGTATGCCTCTGTTCTCACTTAAGATATTCACACTATCAATGGAAAGTGGGGAGTATCCTAGCGAGTGGAAGACTAGCTTTATAATTCCTCACTGCAGGTTCGGTGACAAAGCGAATGTTGGTAAATACAGACCTATCAACAAAATGCTAGTCGTCTCCCAAATCATGGAAAAAGTGATTAACAGCAGCATGTCTGGCTACCTACTTAGAAAAAACCTCATCACAAAGTCTCAATACGGTCTCATTAAAAACAGGTCTTGGGTTACTTGCCATTTCGACTTCCTCCACCTTATCACTAGTAGCCGTGAGACACGAAAAATCGTCCTTTTTCTATACTTTGGTACATCAAAAGCATTTGACAAGGTGCTACACAGTATTCTCTTTGATAAGCTACGATCGACTGGCATTCATCAGCCTTTACTTCATCGGTTAAAATCATTTCTTAGTGATCGTAGCCAAATAGTCGAAGTAGATTCTATGCAGTCTATACCTAGGCTCATAACTAGTACAGTAAATAGGGTAGTGTCCTTGGACCTTTGTTGTTCATAACTTATATTAATAGTGTGTGCAAGTGTTTCACTGTAGGAGAAACATTCCTATACGCTGATGACCTTAAGGTTGTATACTCATGTTACACCCATGAACAGGGTAATATGCTATCTGCTGCTCGACAAGAATCAGGTGAAGTTGCTAAATGGTGTGACGAGTTCCATCTGCAGTTCAACATTGATAAATGTGGCTGGCTTAGCACAGGCAGGGATAACTTAGATGTGTCTCTCGAAGTATGTGGGCAAAAGCCACCTAGACGCTAGATCTGGGCCTTGGATATTCCGGTGACTTAACATTCTCTGAGCAGACGGCTTGTGTCACATCTACGTCACGTAGAGTCCTTGGATGTATCGTCCGTAACTTTTACAGCACTGAATCAAGGGCCCTACTCTACAGAGTGAGCACCCGTCCAATTTTGGAGTACCACCCATTCATCTTAAATGGCCTTCGTATAAGCGACAAAAGAAAAATTAAGGGAGTACAACGCCACTTAACACTAAGAACACTAGGAGCTGACTGCGGCCTAGACTACATCTCAAGATACAGAATGCTAGGACTGGAACCTCTCTGGAAGAGGCGACTTAGAATGAACCTTATATTTTACTATAAATTACTTCGTAAGCAAGAGCACTCATGTGGCCCGGAAGTCAAAATAGTTGTAACACCTACTCACTATTTATGTAATCACAACCTATTAGCTGAAAATGGGTGTTGTAAGACCAAATTGCGAAGAAACGTCTTTATCAATAAGTTCTCTCACATCTGGAATGGACTTCCTGAGGAAATACGTATCGCAGGCACATTATCTACCTTTTGTTCTGCACTTAATAAGTTCCTAGCAGATGATCAGTCTATCACCCGCCGTTAGGCACTATCTATACGTTCTGGGCTAATGAAAGCATACTAGGACCTCTAAATGTATAGAGTAAAGCTATCATAAATCTCAAGTACTTCTTACCTCGATGGACTCACAAGGGGTATTTGATTACTAGTGCATCTGGTCGAACTGTGTAGTACAAATACATAACCAGTGTTCCCTTTAAGTTTACCAACAAAAGCTGCCTATCTAACAACTCGTATGAACTCCATATAAGAAAAAAAGAAGATTCATTCTCATATGAATGAATTAAAGTTTACATAAAGCTCGAATGACGTTAAAAAGACAGGAACTCTCCTCCCAATTTGTTTTACTTGGTATTCCTTTGCCAGTTTCTCCTTGCGCCTTCTTTTCTCTTTTCTTTTCAGTATCAGCCCGGCGAGAAAGTCCCGAGCATTAGTTTGATCAAAACGCATCAACTTACTGGAAATCCTACTTCGCACCTAATACTGGAAACTGATGTTAGAGGTATCCAACTGGCTCGCCCTGATTCTCCATTTTCCTGTTTCTTGAACAGCCTAACAACCAACTCACCTCCCTACCAGTACCCCAAATGCTACCACATACGAAACCCCGAGCACAATAACTGGTTTCAGATTTCTGGTCCGCGACAAATGCAGCCGAAGCCTGGATGAACAATCAAACCCGAGAGATCACTTTACCCAACGGCAACACATCCATAATAATACCATGTAACAGATTTTTCTAGTACTTTGTCTTACACCAATCCATCCAATGGAAGTCAATTAACAGCCAATGTATCTCCTTGACAATGTTGCGTACTTCAATGTGAATTCATAGACTTAAGTCTATGAAGTTTTATACATGTGTAATATTCACCGCTGTTAAGCTGCTATTCTTCCACTCTTTAATTACTTGCACCACAACAAATGTTTTCAGTACTACCAATCTGAATTGCTGGAAAAGGTAACACTTGAAGGGTGAGAAACGCCTGAACTTAGACTTTCACCTGGATTAAATGATTGTATGGATACTGATGTATAGCTTAACATTGTACATAATAGTCATTTCTCATTGCCAAAATGATCAAACCTGTAAACTGGTTTGTATTCATGTAACCTTTGTTGTATGAAATATATATTATTATTATTACTCACTCCTGAAATCATTGAAGTAAGCTATTATTGGTCAACAAACCTACGAACGTAAGAATTGCTATTGAAATGGACGTTTATCTGACGAAACACTTGGTCTTGTAGATAGGTCAATCATGTTGACTACTCACAACGCAAACACCAAATATTGCGCCGTTTGATGTGAAGAAAGAATTGTGAGCAGAAATGACCTAAACTCAGAACGATGTGTATGTACTGTAAAGCGATATTTTCCTGCTATTTTCATAACACTTAGACACTTGGTATCATGATAGAGTTTAATGTCCTCCCTCTGTATCATTCAATACTGCTAAAACCTTTCATGTTTCCCCGCAAATATCAGTTTGATGAGGCCTGTAAACTGGCTTCCCTAATGTTAACTTCACAACTTGGGAATACTTTTACTGACTCTCGGGTACTTAACAATTACACTTGTTTCACCAGTTTTTACTACATAGTAGGCATTTGTGTCCGGGGATGTTTGGACTGTATAGTTACCCAACGGCACTGTTGAGGTATTTTTGTAGTTTTGATATAACTTATTGTTGCTTTGACAGTACCACAGATTTTGCTACGAATCTACTACTGAATTACTACAAACAGTGTTTTGATATTTCGATCCAACCTTCGACTGCGCGTCACTCATGGAGGCTCGGAAGCTATACAGGTGAGTGAAAACTAGTTGCCAAGGCGGAGAAACAAAGGAAATGACTGGCTGACCATTTCAAAATACTCTTGAATCGACTACCATCACCGCCGCCACCTGCAACTCGTCTGGAAATACCACCAGCAACCCAGCCACAGAATCATTCGGTGAACACGACAGAGGCAGAAGTCCTGAAATCCATAAAGTTGCTGAAATCCGGGAAAGCAGCGGGACCAGATGTAGTTCCCCAGAAGCACTGAAAACAGATGCAGAGAACAGCGTAGATGCTCACACCACCACTGCAGAAGGCTTGCGAGGAAGGGTGAATGAAAAAGTGCTCGCCGATTGGAATAAGGGCTTCTTCATCAAACTCCCAACAGGGGGAGGTCAAAGTCTTTGAAAAAACAACAGCCAACACGGAGTCATGCTTCTGTCCACCCCAAGCAAAATATTACGCCGTATCATCCTTGAGAGGCTGAAAAATGCAGTGCATTTAAAATTACGACCAGAACAGGGTGGCCGGACTCAGGAAGAACAGATCATCTGCACATCATCATACAGCAGAGCGTAGAATGACGGTCAGCTGGATCTTTACCTCAACTTCATCGACGCTTAAGAGGCCTTCGATAGTGTCAACCTTAAAATACTCTGGGAACCGCTTCAACACTACGGAGTGCCGCAAACCTTTGTCAGCCCCCTTCAACAGGTGTATCGGGATGCTACATGCCGAGTTACTCAGAAAGAAAAGCTCAGTGACGCCTTCTAAGTGAAGTGAGGACGGGAGTAGGACAAGGCTGCTGCCTACTACCACCAATGACCTTCCTGATTGTGGTGGACTGAATCTTGCCACAAACTGTGGGGAGCGAGGACATGGACATACGCTGTTTGACCGACGAAAAGATCCTAGAAGACATGCATTTAGCCGATTATGATTTATGTCTGATGTCTTGTGTCGCACAACCTGGAAGATCTAAGGCACAACCAACGAGTTGGCAGAAGAGACGAGGTGGTAAGAGAAGACGGGACTTCAGGTGGACGTAGAGGAGACTGAGGTGATGGAGATATCCGACCAACGACAATAAGAGGCACCGATCACCACCAGCGGGAGAAATCGAAAGGGAATAGTCTCTCTCACCTACCCGCTTACGTAGGCGGCTTCGTTTCAACTGCAGGCGGCATATGTACAGATGAGGACGTCCAAGCCAAGATCAAAAAGACGGCAACACAGGCCTTCATTAACCGGAAATCAGCGTGGAGATCTACTGCGTTCGGCACAGAGCGTGAATAAAGTCTGGATTTTCAAGACTAAGTAAGTCACTGCCAATTGGGAGACTTGGTGTGTGATGAAAAGCGTTTCAAATAAACTGCAGACACATCATCAACAGCCACCACACGCGCTTACCCAATGTTGAATATCGGATGGACAGAATAGTAGAAATAAGCGACGAGGAACTGTGGCTGGCGACGAACCAAGCACGGATCTGTCGCCCAACAAATATGCGGATGAAAGTGAAGATGGATCGGGAATACACTGAGAAGGTTGATTAGGGACGTCACACACCAAGCACTCGAGTGAAGCCCAAGTGGGAAACGGCGAGCTGGGCGTCGAGGTGAAGGTGACGTGGAGGAGATCGTGTGAGGAAGAAATGAAAGCTTGTGAGCAGTCGTGCGGCCAGGTTGAAAGGGCCACAGAGAAGATGGTGAAGTAGAAACGTGCAAGTGAAGCCCTACGTTCCACTGGGGACCCAAAGGCCAAGTAATAATTGTAGGTTAGGACAGTTGTGTGAATATTATGAGAAATAGAGTCTTCCGTGTAAATAATATCGACAAACCTCTTGGTTTTCAAGTTGTCAGTATATTTCATGCAGGTCGATCGCGTCATCACATCAAAAAACAAACCGTATGTAATTCGAGTTGGTATTCATTATGATCTGACACCAGTCGGAAGAACACTGAAAGCCTAGGGGCGCCAGAAGCTATTTTGTCGTGGTATGGGACTCCTCAGCAGTGCGCACTCTTGACCCCGCCCTCCAGGAACCGAGTCCAGGAATTTCGGGTTCTGTGCCCAGCACGTTACCAACAAGCTGGCCACTGCGTCCTCGCCCAGTGGCCCGTGTGTGCAGCTTCTGTCAGTTCGCGAAATAGCTCGACCATCACTCCACATCATCGTCGGGCATCTATCTTCACGGCCACCAGGTTTGTCCCAGCAGTCACGACCTCTAGCCGGAACTTCAGGAATCACCTCTCGAAACCTGGAGTTGAAACCCAGTGGGGGGGGTCATGGGTTGTCAGAGCTCGGGGGTCCCACACTAGGAGGAACTAGCTTTCCGGTGCCCTGAGGTTTCTAATGTTCCCTTAATTGATGTCAAACCATGATAAACACCAACTCCAAAATCAACTGAACCCAAATAAACCCCAAAATTAAATGTGCAGTTCACTCCCAATTATTACCATGCCTACTACCGATATGAAGCAAAATGTGCTTTTATCGTTAACTGTAACACTCAAGTATCATGAAAGCCAAATTCTAGATAAATATCCTTCTGATGATAATGAGTATAGATATGAGATGAGTAAAGTGAGGGATCGTCTACATGTCCAACGGAAGTGCCTGGGGAGATAAATTCGGTGAGATGTGAGGTGGAAAAATATTCTTACTCAGGATGAAACTATATTCTCCGCAGTAACTAAACTTCCAATAAGTAGTGAGGTCGAAACAAAAGACGATGTGATCAGCGTTATCTAGCAAAAGTTCATCTTATAGACGCCAGCATAAAAACGAAACGGATGTGGCCCGAAGGACTATTTGCATCAGGCCTCAAAATGTAACATTTAAGACACCGTTTACACTCTTTATAAGACGGTAAGCTCGGATTAAAAAACTCAATAACTTCAAACCAAGAAATGAAGCTGTGAAGAAAGCCTCCATAAAAAGTGCTATTAAAGGGAATTTCTGAGAACGCAACTAAGATATTGAAAACAACCGAGTAAACAATCATCAAAACAGCCTCAGATGCAGCTTCCCAAAATAATCCCTGATTCCCATCAGAATTTGTCATTCACCCAGGATCCACGAAGATAAATGATGAAAAAGGAAAACAAAATAGCGAGCAACAAAGACAAACGAAGCAAAAATGTGCTCAAAACCAAACCAAGCAACATGAAAAATCACCCGAAAATGCAAGACCCAGAAAAATCCCGAAAAAGTGGAAACAGTGACAAAAACCAACCAAAAAAGTAAAGCAAAAGCGAAAATAAAGACCAAAAATCAACAGAAAATGCAGCGAAAAAACCTCCCATAGAAAAACTGCAGAGAACGCTGACGCAGAGAATGGATATCCAGACCCAGAGGCTCCCAACAAATTGGCTGTGAAGGTAACTTCCTGGCACACAAAATGTCGGTATGGGATCTCCC
The DNA here is from genome assembly GCA_944470555.2 of Heterobilharzia americana. Lineage (NCBI taxonomy): Eukaryota > Metazoa > Platyhelminthes > Trematoda > Strigeidida > Schistosomatidae > Heterobilharzia > Heterobilharzia americana. Next base: position 60,719,248 of record OX104129.1, on the reverse strand, counting down.
TTCAGTCTACTGTGAGGCGGTGGAACGATGCACGCAGGAGACAACCGTTCTATCGGAGGGGAGCAGGAGGCTCGTTTGACAACCTCGGCCTGCCTCGTCTGGTCCCATTCCAACATAACCGCTTCATGTTGGAAGCGAACTCGCTGAGGTGCCATACGTGTTGGACATAAACTCCAGGGTGCACACCACCTCCATCAGGTGGGGGGATAGCGTAATTGCGCGTCCTCTCTAATTTCCACTGCTCAAGTCAGTGTATGGATGCCAAGCTGAAAAAAAGAGGGAGGATGTGCAGCAGTCGAAAAAGAATCTGAAAGCGAAAGGGTAGGTGTGGATGATTGGGATTGCTGAGACTTGGAGTTGTGTGCCGACGTGTCCGCATCACTTATTGATCCCGTGACATATCTTCACATGTGACGACAGCATGCGTGCCAGCTGTCTCTCGAATCACAGGCAGGCGGCTGGCGTGGTGGGGAGCAACAGTCAGTCTTTACTAAATGGTGTTGTGTCTTGGTACGACGAGTCTCAGGTCAACTGCAGCCGACCAAATCTCACCTGGACTAGTGTAGCGAGCGCGTCGTGTGAGGCAGTGGTTAGCCGTGTGCAATGAACTTTCCAGTCATATCACTCGATGAGGAATCCAAACCACCACATCGATGGATTTCACGCGATCACCTAGTGCACTCACTGTCTATGCCCGATCCGTGCATTTGTCATTCGATAATTCGGTCTAGTTGAAGCGAGTAATGGTCGAATGCCAGAAGTCTGTCTCCGGTTCTATAACTGTAATGTGAATGTATCACGGTTGTACAATAGGGTGATGTGAACAGCTGTTCAGTCGTCGACAGTTGTTATGGAATTACACCATTGCCATGAATAGTGTGGTTTTGTGGTGATCAGAGACACTTGTCATCATCGTCAAACTTTGGGCAAGTGAACTTGACGAGGATGACCAGAGAGACAGTTGAATTGAGCCTGTGCCAACTATGCGCGTTGTTTTGGCGGTACTGTGCACAGTGAGTGACACGATGTAGTGCAAGTCACTGATAGGTACTGTGGACTGACAGCTGTCAAACCGCAAGACTGTGAATGTTTGTGGGTGTTGGCAGGGGATTGTGAAGACGGCAATTTATAGTGCAGTCATTATCGTTGATGACCGGAGTTGTCTATTCATAGTGGAAAAGACTTCTCTGTGTGTGGGGGACAAGCTTTCGGTTTTGGATGACAGGTGTTGAAGAGTGATGGTGTCTTTGTTTGTTCACATAGATAGTTTGGTTATGATGCTGTGTGACATGGTTAGATGGGTGTACGTGTTGCGTGCAGGTTGTGGGTAAGTTTGGTGATGACAGACGACCGATGACTGTAGCGAAGGTTTATTGCTGACTGTAGTTGGTGGAAACGATGTGATGCTAAACTGTTCAAAGACGTTGAGACGCGATGTCCAAATTTAGGACTGAAGAGAACCCTTAACGCCGAGTGGGATAGCACCATGTCGTTCCCTCCCTGATCTGAGTGCAGATGCGTTATGCTGCAGATGTGTGCGCATATGTGCAGTGTGAAGCGTATGTGTTCAGTGCGAGCAGTTGGTTTTAAGTCTTTCGTTGAATGATATCGATTATGAGAGCTGATGACTGAGCAAGTAGTTTGCATTGTAGGTGGGACACACAACTGGGAAGGAAAGATGTGGCAGGAGAATGGTGAGCGTCTCCATGGCATTCCTCAGATGAATACGACTGCTGAAGACAGATCGAGTTGCCTTTGTTGGAAAGTGAGTGTTCAGCTGCATTCTGTCGGAGTTGTGATGTCTGGTGTTGGAGGGGATCACACGATGGAGTGACTAACAAGCGTGATGGTGGAGCTTGACGACTTTGCTTGGTGAGTTTTTTTTTGTTGTTATGTGATGAGTTTTGGAGTTACCGTCTGACAGCATGGTGACCACACTTTTACTGACTTCGATGCTCTAGTTAATGTGCAACACTAAAGGATGGTTTTTCATTTCAGATGATGAGGACATCGAGAGGCAGCAAGAAATGTATGAGAACGTTCAATGTGGTGTGTAGAGCAATTAGTGAGGAGGTAGGTGTGGAAGTCGGCTTTCAGTGCCTTTGATGCCATCCGAAATGGCCTGATTTCAACCCCGAGGATTCCACTGAGTGCTTACTTTCTGGTTGGACGTCGTTCTACCAAGATTGATGTGAGAGAGTGTGTGTAAACAATCCTCTTCTATTGACGTGTGGATGCCCTGTCCATCCTGATGATGTTTCCCGAAAGTGTCTGTGGGCAGCTTCCTGACGACAGCGATCTGGACCAGTGTTTGTAAGTTCATGTGTTTTATCGACCAATACAGTGTGAAACCCTACTGCCTTGTTCTGTTGTGGTTTTGGTATCCGTGTGATGCAGCCCAGCGTGTTTGTAAGGGAGTTAGTTGCATCCAGCTAGGATGAGTCTGTGTTGGAGTGGAGGGAGTGTGTGGGTCATGTGTTATTTACTGAAGTGTAGTATATTGTGCAGTCTCGATGCGTCGCACTCCAAGCCTCATTCATAGGCAAGCACAGGTGTCTGATGTTCACTTACTGACTATTCTGGCTTGATTGTCGTCTCGTCGCACTTCGTGAGATATGCAACCGACTTAATTGTGAGGAGTGATGAGGCCAGTTTGGATGGCTTGTATTGGTATAATTGGTTGTGACTTGTTGTAGTGAGGAGGCACAATCTCTGTCTGTAAGCATAAGGAAGGGATTGCTGAAGCTTCATACTCTATCAGAGTCTCATTGGCTGACAATTCGACGCCGGGAATGGATATCCAGACCCAGAGGCTCCCAACAAATTGGCTGTTAAGGTTTGCACTGTACGTTCGTAACTTGAGTTACATTCTTGATACTGTTTTCAGTTGTTGGCTGCGTTTTCGCTTTTTTTTACACATGTTAGTCAGTAGTGTTCACACAGCAGGGAATTTCCCATCTGTGTGCTTTTTGAATCAGCCTGAGCAAGCTGTTGTACAGGCATTTAGTGTCAGGTTTTAAGTATAGTTGGCCTCTGTTTAACCTTGCAGAAGATATCTGTGTAGATCTAGTTTCTCTTTGAACGTGTTGACAGTTACTGATACTGGCTGAGGTTAGCAGTTCCAGTCGTTGACAGCACGATGGGAGGAACGCATATTAACGCCAAGTTGATTCGGTCGCGGATTCTGAATTTTCCTGTGGTGCTTTCGAAAATAGTCCTAGCAGGGGAGAAAGCACAGGATATTTCAGTACCGAAGTCATTAAGAAAACGAAATGCCATTATATGGTCACCCCGACTTCTACGGTAAGACAGTTGGAATAAGTTTAGCTGACCTAGTTTTCCTCATAGGACAGATTAGAAAGGCCTAACGCAAGCTTTGAACACGCTGGGGTGCGTCAGCATCCTTTTTGGGCATCGTCTGGCCGCCTGAATGCAGTATTTCAAGTGAGGTCTAACGTAAGTAGAATAGGGTATTCAGAACATGTCCTCATCGAAACATTCTAAAGTTTTGCGGAAGGACCATAATACGTGGAATCCCTTTGCTGCAGCTTGCCGAGGTTTTCAAATGACACCCAAGTCTTTTAGTGCAAAGACTGGGAGTAGTGGTGTACCATCAACGGAATACTGGAAACAATTGCTATGACCAGCGTGCATTATTGTACTTTTGGTAGAGTTAATTTTCAGGCAACTTACTAGTTTATCTAAGTTCACCTGGGATGCACACCTATCTGCATCACTGTGTGTGGCTCTAAATCTTTATATCATCGGCTAATAACAGTACCGAAGAGTTGAACATTTTTTGCCATTCGTTGATATATATCAAGAAAAGTAGTGAACCTAGGATTGTTTCTTGAGGAACTCCACTCATCACAGGTTTCCACCGGGATAGTATCCCATTTACTCTTTGTCTTCTATCGTTCAAAAAGTCCCTAATCCAGGCTTGCAATGAAACACCAAACCCGAAGGAGGAGAGCTTTCGCAGTAATTTCACATGCGATGCTGTCGAATGCCTCATTGAAGTCTATGCACACGGCAGCTTGCAATCACGGGCTGCAACCCATTCCTCTTGCCATAAGGTCATTTAGATAGGAGTGTCCAGTATGAAAACTGTGGTTGGTTCCACATCTTTAAGTACCTTGTCACGAACTATGTTTTATAAAATCTTAACAATACTAGTTAGACTCAAGGCGATAGTTAGACACCAAATGAAGGCTACCGGTTTTAAAGACTGGGCTGATTATGGCATCTTTCCAGTCTCTAGGGAGGCGAGTCTGAGTTAGGGACACATGGAAAAGGTCCATGACTGGCTCAGCAATGATGTCCACTAGCGAAGATAGAAGTCTGGGATGTGACTCAGCGGGACCTGGGGATTTTCCAGGTTTAAGGTTAGTGAGCAACTGTAAGACTTCCCTTCGTTGTGAACACGGTATCTATTAGTGGAACAGTGCTGACATCACTATTTAGCACTCCATCGCCATGATCTACAGAGTAGACTTCACTAAAGTAATCAGATAGATATTCAGCTTTGGACAGATTTGATCCCGCCAAACTATCGGACTTTTCATCCGTCGATAGAGAGAGAATTCCACCTTTTCTTTTAGTCCTCCTGATGAACACGAACAGTCTTTTAGGACAATTTGGCAATCCCTTACAAGCTGCTTCTCGTAGTACATTCGAGACCGTGTAATCAAAGTTTTGCAGAGAATACGGACTTCACAGTATTCAATCTTAAATGTTCCCAGAAACAAGTCCCCTAAACGTTTCGTCCGCCTTGATAGTCTATTAATGTCTTTATTAAACCACGGAGGGTGATGTGAGGATCATCATGAAGTCGAACATCGAATAAATGGCGTCGTTACCTCTTCAAATAGAATTCTAAACCTATTCCATGCGTTCTCAAGTGATGAGTCCTTGTCGACGGTTCAATCCTTACTGACTGCACAATCCCTTATACTTGAAATGTTTGCACGTCTAGGAGAGACAGTGTCATAACCAAACAGTCCGGAAACCAAAGGTTAGTACCACTCGGTCGCTGTTAGCTCATGAAGGGAAGTGCCGTAGATCCAGAATGTCTTCACATTGGTGGGTGAAAACTAAGTCTAATAACGATAGCTTGTGTTCAACATCGTAACGTGTTGCATATGTTGCGTTTTGAACTAAAGCAGATTCTAAGACCGTCAAGAGTAAGTCATTTTCGAAGGGACTGCCGGATATTGAGACCGTCCAGTTTATGTGTGGAGGATTCAGATCCCCAACTATTAGGCATTTGTTACTCCTACTCCAGTTACGTACATGAGTTAGCACGAAGTCATTTGCAAGGCAGGATGGACTACGGTAAATGACCCCAGTAGTACAGAAATCTTGCTTTGACTTCAGCTCGCCACTTTACAGTTCCCGCATTCATATGCTTCGGAGGTGACCAATCGTACGTGGACGTCATCCCGAACATATAATAGTATGCCGCCAACTTTGCGACCCACAACCCTATCCGTCCTTACACAGTAATACCCTGAGAGGAGTGGCGTAAAATCTAAATCCTTTACTATCCAGGTTTCTGTAAGGGCTACTATATCAGTACCTGGTTCGCAGATTAGAGTCTAATACTGCAAACCTTAGTGCAGATTACTTTCATTGTGTTGGAAGGGTTCCCTGACCCACCCATACAGGCCTTGGAAGCATTCGCTTTCAAGACCTCACAACCGGAAAACCCACTATTTTAAGATCGTTTTCTCCATTAGCTTGTCGAGCCTTAAGCTCGGCAACAGCTTCTCTTCTTTTTATGCTGTCCTCCAGGGGCCAGTCAGGTCGGATATGGATATCCGAATTTCGTAGTTTGGATGCGTTACTCAAGAGTATATCCACTTCATTCTGGTTGTCTAAAACAACCTTTAGAATTCTCTTCTCACCAGGTTTTTCTTCCGTAGCCTAACTACTTTGGAGATGTGTACCCCTTTAGACTTTTCAGGCAGAACACGTCTGATGGCCGACTCGACTAGTTTCAGCATCTTTGTCTGATGACTCCTCAACATTCCAGAAGATTAAACTGGGCGTTGGAGTGGAATCCTTGAATCGTGTGTTGACGGCCTTCGAAACCTCAATAGGTTTTATAACTGGTCACTGGCACGAATCTTCCCTGAGCTACTTACCATATGCAACTGACCACAGTTCTCTGACCTCACCCTAGCGGAAAAAAATACCGTCAAACTGTGGGTCGAAACTCAAATAAACGCTCGTAAAAGCCCCAGTGAAATCCATAGTAGTGAATAAACTACAGTTAACCTGCTTTCGTTTTCGAATGAAACTAATCTGAATTCCAGCAAGGATTACATCGATGCAAAATTAGGCACAACACCGATGTTAAAACTGACAAATGTTTTGATGAGCAGCCCGATGATTGGTCCAGGAACTGAGGACTATCTATATCTTAAAACAACCGTAGGTAGCATTAATGCACAGATGCAAGCTGTAATAGATCTTCCAGGTGTTGTACGAACGGTTGAATCTGAATTGGTAATTCTCAGTAAGGAACTCTCAACTGTTTCCGAACTTAAACAATCCAAAACCTACAGCTGCAAGTGAACGAACTCCGCTCTAAGACCCTCCTAATTGATGCAACTCCAGTCAACATGGTGGATATAGTACGAGATATGCAGGACGTTGCACCTTTGAAGCCGCTGACCACCAAATTTAGCATGACCCTTGCAGATACTTGAAGCAAAGTCCAGACCGAGCTTAATGCCGTGCTAAAGGTAGAGCATGCAATCAAGTACATCTCTTTCAAAGTTATAAACCACTGGCCAGGGGGCAATTGTGTACAGTTTCCCAGATAAAATGCCTATAAATACCGCAAAGAAAATACTTCTTAACGCTGCTAACATGTTAGATATTCCATGTGGTTGTTTTAGGCTCTCGAAGAAACACCAGAAATACTGCTGCCCAGTTCTATTTCGTTTTGACAGTCAACAAAGGGCTACCCAGTTAATAAGTTCTTGTGACAATATCATTCTCACTACTAAACTTAGGAACGTTAAGATAGTATCAGAAAAAACTTAGCCAACGGCGAACGCACAAAAGTATTATAGGCTCACTACCTAAAAACAGACGTCCTCCAGCTACCGATCGCCTAAATGCCTTGAATACTCAAACAACCCCGTCCCAAATCATTTTGCTGACACCTACTAGTTCTACTGCTGACTCTGTATGTAGCGGTAATAAAACTGTCGACCTTGACAAATCTAGCTCCCCACCAGATATGCAAGAGCAGTCATCGTTAAAACTGAAAACCAAATATCGCAAAAAACCTACCCTGCACAAGCAGAACAATAGGGTTCAAGGTTATGCTGAAGCTAAGTTATCGAATGTCCCAAAGACAAACTACAAGGAATCCCGCTCACATGATCGATATAAACGAGCTCATAACCCAGGCACGCAGAGAACAAGCAAAATATGCGGCCATATCAACTCTCCAGCGAACCTCTTCCGCAGAAGACACATTCCAAGCCTATGTTTGGAAATCCAAATTACCCAGTAGGTAGTTTTCCATACACACATCCAATACCTTACATAAATCAATATACGGCATACTGCCTACTAAATCACCCTCCTCAAGTACGCCATTCCTCATACACACCGAATACCAATGTCTATGGTTGGAAATTTATGACCAACCACACACGTCTAACCCGTGTGATTGCAACTTTATGGGACACAGGCACTACGATGGGTCCCGTAACAGTCGAGGTGACCCACTGAATTACAGTTCGCTGCAAGAACGCCACTTTTCAGACAATATTATTGCTCCTGGAATACTAGGCTTTCTTCCCAATAATAGATCACTGATTACCGATCATACGACAGACTTTTTTCGGCCGGACCCAGCTCATATACCCTGCCTAGTGATAGGCGCAAAGGTTCTGGACAGTGCGTCTTTCGTTGACACTTTAAATACAGGCCTAGCTAAGCTACGCTAAACTAGCTCGCCAACGTATAAAAAAGACCGCTCATCTGACATACCCACCCTCAGACACAGGCTCTACCCCACTTTCACACCAAGTTCAAGGTGAACTAAGTGACTCACCTGACTTCATTTCTTCATTACTAAAATCGTCTCCCGCCCCAACCACTGAAACTAAATAACGGTAACTCGTGTGGAATGGTGTCAGATCATACTAAAACATGGGCTCCAGACCCTCTTCACCGGTCTTGAGGCGTTCACGCATTCCTACTATTCATACCTTCCTATTATCCTTTTTAACGCCAGGTCTGTTATAGGCAAACTACCAATACTAAGAACAATATCACTTCTGTTCAAACCGCCCGTTATAATAATCACGGAATCATAATGCACCCTAGCATACCAGATGATGTATCGACATGTGTGACCGGAGAAATAAGAGAGGTGGGTGTTTAATATAGTTTCTAAACACCCTAAATGTCTTCAGGCTGGAAAATGTGGTGCTAAGTAAAATTAAAGACTTCCTATGGGTCACAGTGCACTGCAAAGATGCGACGGTACTGCTTGGTCGCATATACAGAGCACCTAAGATGTTTTCTGAAGACAAGTCCTTGCTCAGCGGTGCTCTTGAACACGCATGCTCCCTTCAATACGATCACAAGGTTGTGTGCGGAGACTTAAATCTACCGGAAATTAAATGGGACACGTATACCTGCCCCGCTAGATATGATAGTTTCCTTACTACGTTAGATATATTCGGATGGAAACAATTTGTCACTAGTCTGACAAGGGATGAGAACGTGCTTGATCTAGTTATATGTCAAGATATTCGTCCTCTTTCAACGTGTTAGTTCCGAGTTCCCAGGAAGCGACCACAAAGTGGTACTGTGTGCAATACCACTCCCTTCTTCAACCGGCACTACGCATATTGCATCCACCCGCTCACAATCCAAGTACAGAGGTTATGATAAGACAGACTGGGATCTAGCTTGTCCTTTGACTAGAAGTAGTGAATGGGGAATGTGCTCCAACACGGTTGACCTAGAACTGGCATTAAGTATACTTTATTCTAATTTCTAAGCTTCCATTCGTATTATAGCCCCCCTGAAAAAATCTCATGTCAAAAAAGTCTTTTAAATCTCAGAATGTTCATCGAAAACTGCAAACTTTCGACAAACTACTTCAAGTATCATGACTTTGGAGCGCTTGAATCTCTTCTTAATGCCCTTAGCTCCATTTGTAATTATCAGAAGACGATAGCAAAAAATGGTGAAACCACCGCACTAGCTAGCTCCTTCAAAGTATATGCTCTCATGGAACTTCTAAAGAAGCGATCCAACCGGCCAAAGCATAATATTCCTTTCCTCCCTCACGATGGTAAGGTCCATAATAAGCCCGAAGAAATAAGTGAATGATTCAATAACATGTTCACTGCTAGCTACTTACCGTCAGTAATCTCCACTAATAATGTGAACTTCGTTAAAACTAGCGACCAATTCTCCTTTCCTACACTATAACCTATTGGCACTATTCAGTTCACATATGATAACATTAGCCGAGCCATTAAAACACTTAAGTTCTCTAGAAGCACAGGTATTGACAAAATAGCTTCTTTCAAAATGGGGGTCCTGACATTTCGTTATTACTACTTAAACTACACTGCACATCCACGGAGACTTCTACATACCCCGATGTATGGAAGATGTCCTTCATAATACTCAGACACAGATCTGGTTCAAAAACTGAAGTTAATAGCTACAGACCTATAAATATCACGCGTTGTGTTTAGAATTATGGAGAAAATAGTCAAAGATATTCTTCAACACATGCTCAACAACGTCGTCACATCTAGTCAGCATGGATTCTTGAAGTCACGACCATATATAACCTGTCACTTCAACTTCTTAACCGCTGGCCGTGATCACCGTAAGCTAGTCTTTGTCCTTTATTTTGATATCTCCAAGGTATTCGACCACGTGGACGATTCACTACTTATCCACAAGCTATAAGCCCTTAAACTTGTTAACCCCTTTCTTTGTAACCGCTCACAAGTTGTAAAAATAGAGCTTCAGCTTTCTAAACCAGAGCCTATTACTTCTGGTGTAGTTCAGGGTAGCGTGCTCGGTACTCTTCTTCTGACCCTTTGTGTTGATGACCTTTGCAAGTGCTTTTCGGTTGGTAAACTATTTTTGTTTACTGACGATCTAAAGGTTGCGTACACATTCTCATGTGAAGACCTGCCCTACTTCTAAAGGCTAGTACATAGCGAACTTGACCTAGTAACCACCTGATCTATCACATGGAACCTCCAATTCAACTTAGATAAGTGTGGTTGGATATGTTTTGGAGCACCATCCATTCGTCTACAGTTGTCTCTGCAAACTGCTATGCTACCTAGTCTCCGTAGCGTCCTTGACGTAGGGCTCCGTTACTCTAACGACCTCACATTCTTTGAACATGTTGAGACACAAACCCGTAAGTCCAGAATACTACTAAGCTGTATAATTCATAACTTTCATAACCACGAAGCTAAATTATTGCCATACAAAACTTGCGTCCAACCACTGTTCGTTTATTTTAGGGAGCATCCGTATAGACAAACTTAAGACTGAGTGTGCAGAGGTACTTTACATCCAGGCTACTTGGTTACGAATATGGTCAGGATTATGCATCTCGGTGTACGTCGCTTAATCTGCAACCACTTTGGATGAGACGTCTCAAGACTAAGCTTATACTTTTCTTTAAGATTTTGCATAAGATATCCTTTACAGCTAGTGAGGAAGCCCGTTTCACACCAGAAGGTTGCTAGTCTTCACAATTAAGCCTACAGTGTTGAAATGAAATATTTTAGAACATCCCCCCTGGCTAACCTCTTCTCTACTAGATACTAGAAAATATGGAACCATCTTCCTGTTGACATCAGAGCTTCTAGCTCAACTATACAGTTTATTCGTATGTTAGAAAGGTCCCTATCCTCCGGCAAACCCCCCAACATACAGTGCGATGTACAACTATGTCCCACAACGCTCAGTATAATGGGCTCCTTAAATGCAGAAGGTGACATACCCTGATCGGTAAATCTACTATTCCCTACTACATTTCAGAGACAATTAGGAATACTTCGTTAATTAAATTGTTCATCTATACCTCCCACTTATAACCACCACTAATTGAGACATCCTCAGATGTAGCCCCTAAGAAATAGCATTCCAAAAACTCAGTGAATAGCATATTTTTATTAAGAATGTAAACATGAAACCTAGGACTATGCATTTAATAGTAGACATGACACAATGCATATAAGTTAAAATCTACATATAGTTAACTTCCTTGTGCCTTGATACCCCGCTCTCTGTTTTCTCTATTCCTATTGTGAACAGAATCATGGAAACCTGCAATTAGATTAGAATCACGATATTTCATCAGTACTATCCTTAAATATCATTGGATCTGTCTTCAAGCAACTCCTTTGCAACCTGCGATGAACATCCTTATGGCATCACATGAAGATACTTCCTTGAAGCCTTATATTTATTAATCCAGTTTCATTGAATGGCACCATTTCGTCCACTGCAATAGTAAACAGCATACAAAAATGCAGAAAAATACTTACACCTTTATCTACAGACACACATTCTTTGACTTGGCCTGGAAACTAAAACAATGCAAAGCAACATGGCGCCTTCTGTGTACACATCCAATTTAGAATAAACAAACAAAAGTAGATCGTTTCATCAGGAAGGTGATACATTGCTATCACTGTTATTTGTTACTTTCTGTATAATATACGCCAACGTTTCAATAAACCTGAAAATCTATGTCCTTTGAAAAATTCATCGAATCTGTCGTAGTACTTCCCTCAATATACATGTTCCTTACAATTAAAGCACTGTATTTTTCCAGAACGAAGTAGCTGAGTTAGGTGCCCTTCTTTTCGATCGATTTACATCAATTTCAACCAAGCCAAGCCAAAAAAAGCAAAAAGAAAGTAAACTTAAATATCAGTGCACGAAAAGTGTGCAGCATGAAGACTATTTCACACAGCGGATATCCAATAAGCAACATGAAAAGCAGACAATGGAAATTTAATCAATAAAACCAATGAACGACAACCAGAAATAGCGAAAAAATAGCACCAAAAATCAAATTCACACGAAAAATCACGAATCATAATATTATAGTTCACTTGGTGGAACAAAAAATGTCGGTATGGGATCTCCCTTCAGTCTACTGTGAGGCGGTGGAACGATGCACGGAGGAGACAACCGTTCTATCGGAGGGAAGCAGCAGGCTCTTTTGACCATAACCCTAACCATATTGGCCAGACAGTGTGGAAACGTGATTTCTGTATGCCGAGGCAGATTTTCGAGAACGGGGCGTCTCAGATCCTTATTCTCAATTTCTTGCCGTCATTCATTCTTTCCCGGGAGAATTAAACAGGTATGTTACGGCACACATGTTCAATCCTGAATCAAGTGATCTTTATGCACTTCTCAAAGCCGCACTCTGAGAAAAGCGATCTCACTGATCGCCAGCGCCTAGACGAATTACTTCGTAACATCGAGCTAGGCAGCCACTCAGCTACTGAAGTCCTCGTACGCATGCGAGAAGTAATCGGCGCACGAATATTTGACGATGGCCTTGTCCCAGAACTATTTCTCTCAAAACTACCACAACCGGTGCAAACCGTATTAGGGACACTGCAGTCAGTCCCACCCGATGACTTGGCAGCCTCGGTAGGCAAAATACTGGAGATTTCTAGCAGACCCGTCTCCAACGTATGTTCTACCTGCGACAAACCAGAGCGCCAGGATTCGGAGGTGACCACGTTGTGCAACTCTATTAGACAGTTGCTAAGATCTCGAAGTCCTAGTTCACGTAGCACTTCACAGAAAAGCACCTTGGCGCATCGCAGCAACTGGCCTGGTTGCCCCAAAACTAAACCCAGCAGGGTGGAAAACTCGAAATGGTGCTGGTTTCATAATACTTATGGAGACGAAGCCAGGAAATATCGGAAACCATGCAGTTCTAACAAGGACAAACTAAGGAAACGGTCACTTCGGCACGTGTTCACAGCGACTGTAGCCGGCGGAAACAGCTATTTGCTCTACGTCACGGAGGTTAAAACGGAAGTTTGCTACCTCGTCGACACCGGCGCAGAAGTTGGCCTTCTTCCCGCAACGACAAAGGAGCGTCACCATGGCCCATCCCCCAATCTCCAAGCAGCCAACGGCAAGGCAATCGCGACGTTTGGGAGACAGTATGTCTACCTCAACTTAGGTTTGCGTAAACCCATTCACTGGATCTCCCTCCTGGCAGACGTCTCTATGCTCATCATTGGCGTAGATTTGCTAAACCATTACCATCTACTCGTAGATGCTCGCCGTCGACGTCCGACAGATAATAACAAAGTTATCCATCGGCGGCACCACCCACGTAGGTCCGAGTTTGGCCATCGTTAGAACTGGACCATCAGATAGTCCTTTCAGGTAGTGTTGGAGAAGTATCCAGAGTTACAACAGCTGCAGCAGCAATGTTATGGACCACATGACAACCACGGGTCCACCTGTGGATCCAAAGCTCGGCGTCCAGCCCCTGATAAGCCAAAAACGGCGAAGGGTGAATTCGACCACATGCCCGAACTGGGCATTAACAAACAGTCCTTAGGCATCATCATTGCATATGGTTCCCCAAAAGGACAGCAACGGCTGGCGTCCAACCGGTGATTACCGAAGGCCTAACGCCAAAACAACACCGGACTGCTACCCGACACCTCACGTTTGCGATTTGGCTGCAACCTTATGCAGAATGAACATCTCCCCCAAGATCGATTTGGATGATGTTTTCCGTGGTTTGAATTTTGTTCACGTCTACGTCGATGACCGTCTAAATGCGAGTCCAGATAAGGAAACTCACCTCAAACATTTGGACCTCGTATTCGAAAAACTAAAAAACATGGCATCATAGTCAGCTTACAGTGTGAAAAGGAGCTGAATCACTCAGCTTCCTTGGGCATACCATTGACAACAAAGGTATACGCCCGTTGAGAGATAAAGTGGCGGCTATCACAAACTATCCAGAGCCGACCACTGTGAAACATCTCCGCACTTTGAATGGCCTGGTAAGCTATTACCAAAGGTTTATCCCCAACTGTGCCTCCGTCATGAGACCACTAAGAGATATACTTCAAGGGACTAAGAAGTTCGTGACTCTGGACAACGTGACTTGACTTGCTTTCTCTAAAGTCAAGGAAGCCATTTCAAATGCGACCATGTTAATGCATCACGATTCCAATGCTCCTCTGAGTATTGCTGTTGATGCATCTGATTCAGCAACCGAAGCAGTTTTGCAACAGTTGACTGACAACCAGTGGCAACCGTTAGCCTTTTGCTCTAGGTGGCTGCAAGACGTGGAAACAAGATACAGTACATTTGGTAGGGAACTCCTAGTCATTTACTGTTCTGTACGCCATTTTTGACATTCTGTGGAAGGTCGTGATTTCATTATTTTCATAGACCACAAACCGTTAACCTTCTCTCTTAGCTTGGCATCTGACAAATACTCCCCGAGTGAGTCACGATAGCTTGATTACATTTGCCAGTTCACGTCAGACATCCGTCACATTTCTGGAGCAAATAGCTCCGTAGCCGATGCACTATCTCGAATAGCTTCGATAAACTATATCGAGGGTATTGATCTCGTTGAACTAGCTCGGCGTCAAAAGGAAGACCTTGAGCTGCATCATGAGTTGTCGTCCACAACTCTCAAACTGCGACTTTGTCCGGTTGGATCAGACAAGGATACAATTTTGTGCGATGTCTCTGCTAGTCAGCCACGCCCAATAGTTCCGAAGATTTGTCGACGTAACGTCTTCAATATATTGCACAAACTCTCTCATCCAGATGTACAAGTCACCATTATGCTTATCGCACAACGTTTCTGCTGGTCTGGGCTGGACAAAGACGTTAAGGAGTGGGCTCAGTCGTGCTTAGCTTGTCAAGAGTGATAAGTCACGCAACACACGAAAAGCCCTTTGGGCTCTTTTCTAGCCCCGGACATGCATTTCGACCACGTCCATATAGATATTGTAGGACCTCTACCAAAATCTAATGCATGTACCTACCTTTTCACTTGTGTTGATCATTTCAAGCAATGGCCGGAAGCGGTGCTTATTAGGATATTACTGCTGAGACAGTAGCTCGTGTTTTTGTCGAAAGATGGATCCTGAACCTCGGATGTCCATCTTACTTAACAACTGACCGTGGGCGCCAACTTGAGCGTGGATTATTTCACGCTCTAACTGCACTTTTAGGCTGCACTCAATTCCGAAGGACGGCCTTCCATCCACAAGCAACTAGCATTGTGGGGAGTTTCTATTGACAGCTGAAAGCTTCCCTTTCAGCTGCAAACATACCTCAGTGGACCGAGGCTCTGCCTCTAGTCCTACTGGGTCTTCGTAAAGCTTTGGAAGTTGATGCTGGATGTGCCCCCACAGAACTCGTCTATGGGACCACTCTTCGCCTACTAGGTGAATTTGTTTCCCCTTCAATTTTCAAACATCTTTCCGACAGGGCATCTAACATGACTAGGCTTACAAACACAATGCGTTCAGTCAGGCCTTCCCAGGTTTGACCTCGAACGACTGATGTCTTCATTCACCCCACTTTACGAGAGGCATCACACGTGTTTATTCGCCACGACGCCGTTCGTCGACCACTTGAACCACCATACGATGGACCATTCAAAGTCATCAAGCGATAAGAGAAATCCTATATAACTGAGCCAAACGGACGTGAAGATACTGCTAGTGCCGACCGTTATTTCGAAGGCAACCCCACCATAAGCGACGGTTCAGCTCGCTATAGCTGACCGATGGGTAGCCTAATTACCGAAATTCTTGACGATGTGCCTGGCGCTGGATAGTTACAACAACCGTCGACGCAACAGGAAACACGATCAGGTCGAACCGTCGGGTTCCCGGAGTATTTGAAGTCGTATTCAACTGACTGGTGTGAAGCACGATTTGTCAACCAATTTTTATTCAATTCAAAATTCTTTCAAGGCACTATTTTTCTTATTTGCCGGCAGTGAGAAACTCCTCGTACATTTTGCCCTTTTTATACCCATTTTTAATACCATGCAGTGAAATCTTTTAAAAAACCCTTTAAAAAAAGCATAAAATTTTTGTTTTCGATGTGCTTATATATAAATAACTCTCATTTCTACGGAACGTCTTCTTCCTATTGAAGACTCTGATTTATATACAGGTGCGACGAGCACCGGGCGGAACGTAAAAACGAACCGAGGATCGCGATCGACGTACAATCCTATCTATTGTACTTTATATTCCACCTGCCATGACACCCTAGGATAAGTTGAAACCAATGGGGGCCAACTCACGCAGTGAGCCCATCAAAAGGGTTTTACCAGTGGAGGAACCACTGCGTTTTCTCATCGGCCGCCATCGTCCTTGGGTAGTCACGAACACACTAGGGCCTGAGAGAACTCTAGCGTCACACACTTCCTCAAAATCAATAGCTCAGGCCCTGATGACATTCAATACTGATGCTGACCACGGTAGTCTAAACGGACTCGACAAGCTGAAGGCAACCGGTCAAGCATAATCACCATTCGGCCCGCCGTCGTGTAACGTTCCACTGCTCGAATTTGACACCTTACGCCATCAGAAGAAAAGCAATGGCATCTGGGCACAATCAAACAAATAAAATAAACCGACAGAAAAAGGGATTCCAACTTCCATCGGGGTCATATACCAAGCAAAAGACACAAAGTAATACATGATCAATATGGGTCAGAAAAAAGTAAACCGCAAAAAAAAACAAATCAACTACACAAAAGGCAACACCAGGTTCACGTCAACTACAGCCGACCAAATCTCACCTGGACTAGTGTAGCGAGCGCGTCGTGTGAGGCAGTGGTTAGCCGTGTGCAATGAACTTTCCAGTCATATCACTCGATGAGGAATCCAAACCACCACATCGATGGATTTCACGTGATCACCTAGTGCACTCACTGTCTATGCCCGATCCGTGCATTTGTCATTCGATAATTCGGTCTAGTTGAAGCGAGTAATGGTCGAATGCCAGAAGTCTGTCTCCGGTTCTATAACTGTAATGTGAATGTATCACGGTTGTACAATAGGGTGATGTGAACAGCTGTTCAGTCGTCGACAGTTGTTATGGAATTACACCGTTGCCATGAATAGTGTGGTTTTGTGGTGATCAGAGACACTTGTCATCATCGTCAAACTTTGGGCAAGTGAACTTGACGAGGATGACCAGAGAGACAGTTGAATTGAGCCTGTGCCAACTATGCGCGTTGTTTTGGCGGTACTGTGCACAGTGAGTGACACGATGTAGTGCAAGTCACTGATAGGTACTGTGGACTGACAGCTGTCAAACCGCAAGACTGTGAATGTTTGTGGGTGTTGGCAGGGGATTGTGAAGACGGCAATTTATAGTGCAGTCATTATCGTTGATGACCGGAGTTGTCTATTCATAGTGGAAAAGACTTCTCTGTGTGTGGGGGACAAGCTTTCGGTTTTGGATGACAGGTGTTGAAGAGTGATGGTGTCTTTGTTTGTTCACATAGATAGTTTGGTTATGATGCTGTGTGACATGGTTAGATGGGTGTACGTGTTGCGTGCAGGTTGTGGGTAAGTTTGGTGATGACAGACGACCGATGACTGTAGCGAAGGTTTATTGCTGACTGTAGTTGGTGGAAACGATGTGATGCTAAACTGTTCAAAGACGTTGAGACGCGATGTCCAAATTTAGGACTGAAGAGAACCCCTAACGCCGAGTGGGATAGCACCATGTCGTTCCCTCCCTGATCTGAGTGCAGATGCGTTATGCTGCAGATGTGTGCGCATATGTGCAGTGTGAAGCGTATGTGTTCAGTGCGAGCAGTTGGTTTTAAGTCTTTCGTTGAATGATATCGATTATGAGAGCTGATGACTGAGCAAGTAGTTTGCATTGTAGGTGGGACACACAACTGGGAAGGAAAGATGTGGCAGGAGAATGGTGAGCGTCTCCATGGCATTCCTCAGATGAATACGACTGCTGAAGACAGATCGAGTTGCCTTTGTTGGAAAGTGAGTGTTCAGCTGCATTCTGTCGGAGTTGTGATGTCTGGTGTTGGAGGGGATCACACGATGGAGTGACTAACAAGCGTGATGGTGGAGCTTGACGACTTTGCTTGGTGAGTTTTTTTTTGTTGTTATGTGATGAGTTTTGGAGTTACCGTCTGACAGCATGGTGACCACACTTTTACTGACTTCGATGCTCTAGTTAATGTGCAACACTAAAGGATGGTTTTTCATTTCAGATGATGAGGACATCGAGAGGCAGCAAGAAATGTATGAGAACGTTCAATGTGGTGTGTAGAGCAATTAGTGAGGAGGTAGGTGTGGAAGTCGGCTTTCAGTGCCTTTGATGCCATCCGAAATGGCCTGATTTCAACCCCGAGGATTCCACTGAGTGCTTACTTTCTGGTTGGACGTCGTTCTACCAAGATTGATGTGAGAGAGTGTGTGTAAACAATCCTCTTCTATTGACGTGTGGATGCCCTGTCCATCCTGATGATGTTTCCCGAAAGTGTCTGTGGGCAGCTTCCTGACGACAGCGATCTGGACCAGTGTTTGTAAGTTCATGTGTTTTATCGACCAATACAGTGTGAAACCCTACTGCCTTGTTCTGTTGTGGTTTTGGTATCCGTGTGATGCAGCCCAGCGTGTTTGTAAGGGAGTTAGTTGCATCCAGCTAGGATGAGTCTGTGTTGGAGTGGAGGGAGTGTGTGGGTCATGTGTTATTTACTGAAGTGTAGTATATTGTGCAGTCTCGATGCGTCGCACTCCAAGCCTCATTCATAGGCAAGCACAGGTGTCTGATGTTCACTTACTGACTATTCTGGCTTGATTGTCGTCTCGTCGCACTTCGTGAGATATGCAACCGACTTAATTGTGAGGAGTGATGAGGCCAGTTTGGATGGCTTGTATTGGTATAATTGGTTGTGACTTGTTGTAGTGAGGAGGCACAATCTCTGTCTGTAAGCATAAGGAAGGGATTGCTGAAGCTTCATACTCTATCAGAGTCTCATTGGCTGACAATTCGACGCCGGGAATGGATATCCAGACCCAGAGGCTCCCAACAAATTGGCTGTGAAGGTAACTTCCTGGCACACAAAATGTCGGTATGGGATCTCCCTTCAGTCTACTGTGAGGCGGTGGAACGATGCACGCAGGAGACAACCGTTCTATCGGAGGGGAGCAGGAGGCTCGTTTGACAACCTCGGCCTGCCTCGTCTGGTCCCATTCCAACATAACCGCTTCATGTTGGAAGCGAACTCGCTGAGGTGCCATACGTGTTGGACATAAACTCCAGGGTGCACACCACCTCCATCAGGTGGGGGGATAGCGTAATTGCGCGTCCTCTCTAATTTCCACTGCTCAAGTCAGTGTATGGATGCCAAGCTGAAAAAAAGAGGGAGGATGTGCAGCAGTCGAAAAAGAATCTGAAAGCGAAAGGGTAGGTGTGGATGATTGGGATTGCTGAGACTTGGAGTTGTGTGCCGACGTGTCCGCATCACTTATTGATCCCGTGACATATCTTCACATGTGACGACAGCATGCGTGCCAGCTGTCTCTCGAATCACAGGCAGGCGGCTGGCGTGGTGGGGAGCAACAGTCAGTCTTTACTAAATGGTGTTGTGTCTTGGTACGACGAGTCTCAGGTCAACTGCAGCCGACCAAATCTCACCTGGACTAGTGTAGCGAGCGCGTCGTGTGAGGCAGTGGTTAGCCGTGTGCAATGAACTTTCCAGTCATATCACTCGATGAGGAATCCAAACCACCACATCGATGGATTTCACGTGATCACCTAGTGCACTCACTGTCTATGCCCGATCCGTGCATTTGTCATTCGATAATTCGGTCTAGTTGAAGCGAGTAATGGTCGAATGCCAGAAGTCTGTCTCCGGTTCTATAACTGTAATGTGAATGTATCACGGTTGTACAATAGGGTGATGTGAACAGCTGTTCAGTCGTCGACAGTTGTTATGGAATTACACCGTTGCCATGAATAGTGTGGTTTTGTGGTGATCAGAGACACTTGTCATCATCGTCAAACTTTGGGCAAGTGAACTTGACGAGGATGACCAGAGAGACAGTTGAATTGAGCCTGTGCCAACTATGCGCGTTGTTTTGGCGGTACTGTGCACAGTGAGTGACACGATGTAGTGCAAGTCACTGATAGGTACTGTGGACTGACAGCTGTCAAACCGCAAGACTGTGAATGTTTGTGGGTGTTGGCAGGGGATTGTGAAGACGGCAATTTATAGTGCAGTCATTATCGTTGATGACCGGAGTTGTCTATTCATAGTGGAAAAGACTTCTCTGTGTGTGGGGGACAAGCTTTCGGTTTTGGATGACAGGTGTTGAAGAGTGATGGTGTCTTTGTTTGTTCACATAGATAGTTTGGTTATGATGCTGTGTGACATGGTTAGATGGGTGTACGTGTTGCGTGCAGGTTGTGGGTAAGTTTGGTGATGACAGACGACCGATGACTGTAGCGAAGGTTTATTGCTGACTGTAGTTGGTGGAAACGATGTGATGCTAAACTGTTCAAAGACGTTGAGACGCGATGTCCAAATTTAGGACTGAAGAGAACCCTTAACGCCGAGTGGGATAGCACCATGTCGTTCCCTCCCTGATCTGAGTGCAGATGCGTTATGCTGCAGATGTGTGCGCATATGTGCAGTGTGAAGCGTATGTGTTCAGTGCGAGCAGTTGGTTTTAAGTCTTTCGTTGAATGATATCGATTATGAGAGCTGATGACTGAGCAAGTAGTTTGCATTGTAGGTGGGACACACAACTGGGAAGGAAAGATGTGGCAGGAGAATGGTGAGCGTCTCCATGGCATTCCTCAGATGAATACGACTGCTGAAGACAGATCGAGTTGCCTTTGTTGGAAAGTGAGTGTTCAGCTGCATTCTGTCGGAGTTGTGATGTCTGGTGTTGGAGGGGATCACACGATGGAGTGACTAACAAGCGTGATGGTGGAGCTTGACGACTTTGCTTGGTGAGTTTTTTTTTGTTGTTATGTGATGAGTTTTGGAGTTACCGTCTGACAGCATGGTGACCACACTTTTACTGACTTCGATGCTCTAGTTAATGTGCAACACTAAAGGATGGTTTTTCATTTCAGATGATGAGGACATCGAGAGGCAGCAAGAAATGTATGAGAACGTTCAATGTGGTGTGTAGAGCAATTAGTGAGGAGGTAGGTGTGGAAGTCGGCTTTCAGTGCCTTTGATGCCATCCGAAATGGCCTGATTTCAACCCCGAGGATTCCACTGAGTGCTTACTTTCTGGTTGGACGTCGTTCTACCAAGATTGATGTGAGAGAGTGTATGTAAACAATCCTCTTCTATTGACGTGTGGATGCCCTGTCCATCCTGATGATGTTTCCCGAAAGTGTCTGTGGGCAGCTTCCTGACGACAGCGATCTGGACCAGTGTTTGTAAGTTCATGTGTTTTATCGACCAATACAGTGTGAAACCCTACTGCCTTGTTCTGTTGTGGTTTTGGTATCCGTGTGATGCAGCCCAGCGTGTTTGTAAGGGAGTTAGTTGCATCCAGCTAGGATGAGTCTGTGTTGGAGTGGAGGGAGTGTGTGGGTCATGTGTTATTTACTGAAGTGTAGTATATTGTGCAGTCTCGATGCGCCGCACTCCAAGCCTCATTCATAGGCAAGCACAGGTGTCTGATGTTCACTTACTGACTATTCTGGCTTGATTGTCGTCTCGTCGCACTTCGTGAGATATGCAACCGACTTAATTGTGAGGAGTGATGAGGCCAGTTTGGATGGCTTGTATTGGTATAATTGGTTGTGACTTGTTGTAGTGAGGAGGCACAATCTCTGTCTGTAAGCATAAGGAAGGGATTGCTGAAGCTTCATACTCTATCAGAGTCTCATTGGCTGACAATTCGACGCCGGGAATGGATATCCAGACCCAGAGGCTCCCAACAAATTGGCTGTGAAGGTAACTTCCTGGCACACAAAATGTCGGTATGGGATCTCCCTTCAGTCTACTGTGAGGCGGTGGAACGATGCACGCAGGAGACAACCGTTCTATCGGAGGGGAGCAGGAGGCTCGTTTGACAACCTCGGCCTGCCTCGTCTGGTCCCATTCCAACATAACCGCTTCATGTTGGAAGCGAACTCGCTGAGGTGCCATACGTGTTGGACATAAACTCCAGGGTGCACACCACCTCCATCAGGTGGGGGGATAGCGTAATTGCGCGTCCTCTCTAATTTCCACTGCTCAAGTCAGTGTATGGATGCCAAGCTGAAAAAAAGAGGGAGGATGTGCAGCAGTCGAAAAAGAATCTGAAAGCGAAAGGGTAGGTGTGGATGATTGGGATTGCTGAGACTTGGAGTTGTGTGCCGACGTGTCCGCATCACTTATTGATCCCGTGACATATCTTCACATGTGACGACAGCATGCGTGCCAGCTGTCTCTCGAATCACAGGCAGGCGGCTGGCGTGGTGGGGAGCAACAGTCAGTCTTTACTAAATGGTGTTGTGTCTTGGTACGACGAGTCTCAGGTCAACTGCAGCCGACCAAATCTCACCTGGACTAGTGTAGCGAGCGCGTCGTGTGAGGCAGTGGTTAGCCGTGTGCAATGAACTTTCCAGTCATATCACTCGATGAGGAATCCAAACCACCACATCGATGGATTTCACGTGATCACCTAGTGCACTCACTGTCTATGCCCGATCCGTGCATTTGTCATTCGATAATTCGGTCTAGTTGAAGCGAGTAATGGTCGAATGCCAGAAGTCTGTCTCCGGTTCTATAACTGTAATGTGAATGTATCACGGTTGTACAATAGGGTGATGTGAACAGCTGTTCAGTCGTCGACAGTTGTTATGGAATTACACCGTTGCCATGAATAGTGTGGTTTTGTGGTGATCAGAGACACTTGTCATCATCGTCAAACTTTGGGCAAGTGAACTTGACGAGGATGACCAGAGAGACAGTTGAATTGAGCCTGTGCCAACTATGCGCGTTGTTTTGGCGGTACTGTGCACAGTGAGTGACACGATGTAGTGCAAGTCACTGATAGGTACTGTGGACTGACAGCTGTCAAACCGCAAGACTGTGAATGTTTGTGGGTGTTGGCAGGGGATTGTGAAGACGGCAATTTATAGTGCAGTCATTATCGTTGATGACCGGAGTTGTCTATTCATAGTGGAAAAGACTTCTCTGTGTGTGGGGGACAAGCTTTCGGTTTTGGATGACAGGTGTTGAAGAGTGATGGTGTCTTTGTTTGTTCACATAGATAGTTTG
The DNA here is from genome assembly GCA_944470555.2 of Heterobilharzia americana. Lineage (NCBI taxonomy): Eukaryota > Metazoa > Platyhelminthes > Trematoda > Strigeidida > Schistosomatidae > Heterobilharzia > Heterobilharzia americana. The sequence goes on along the minus strand of OX104129.1, from coordinate 60,695,922 downwards.
GTTATGATGCTGTGTGACATGGTTAGATGGGTGTACGTGTTGCGTGCAGGTTGTGGGTAAGTTTGGTGATGACAGACGACCGATGACTGTAGCGAAGGTTTATTGCTGACTGTAGTTGGTGGAAACGATGTGATGCTAAACTGTTCAAAGACGTTGAGACGCGATGTCCAAATTTAGGACTGAAGAGAACCCCTAACGCCGAGTGGGATAGCACCATGTCGTTCCCTCCCTGATCTGAGTGCAGATGCGTTATGCTGCAGATGTGTGCGCATATGTGCAGTGTGAAGCGTATGTGTTCAGTGCGAGCAGTTGGTTTTAAGTCTTTCGTTGAATGATATCGATTATGAGAGCTGATGACTGAGCAAGTAGTTTGCATTGTAGGTGGGACACACAACTGGGAAGGAAAGATGTGGCAGGAGAATGGTGAGCGTCTCCATGGCATTCCTCAGATGAATACGACTGCTGAAGACAGATCGAGTTGCCTTTGTTGGAAAGTGAGTGTTCAGCTGCATTCTGTCGGAGTTGTGATGTCTGGTGTTGGAGGGGATCACACGATGGAGTGACTAACAAGCGTGATGGTGGAGCTTGACGACTTTGCTTGGTGAGTTTTTTTTTGTTGTTATGTGATGAGTTTTGGAGTTACCGTCTGACAGCATGGTGACCACACTTTTACTGACTTCGATGCTCTAGTTAATGTGCAACACTAAAGGATGGTTTTTCATTTCAGATGATGAGGACATCGAGAGGCAGCAAGAAATGTATGAGAACGTTCAATGTGGTGTGTAGAGCAATTAGTGAGGAGGTAGGTGTGGAAGTCGGCTTTCAGTGCCTTTGATGCCATCCGAAATGGCCTGATTTCAACCCCGAGGATTCCACTGAGTGCTTACTTTCTGGTTGGACGTCGTTCTACCAAGATTGATGTGAGAGAGTGTGTGTAAACAATCCTCTTCTATTGACGTGTGGATGCCCTGTCCATCCTGATGATGTTTCCCGAAAGTGTCTGTGGGCAGCTTCCTGACGACAGCGATCTGGACCAGTGTTTGTAAGTTCATGTGTTTTATCGACCAATACAGTGTGAAACCCTACTGCCTTGTTCTGTTGTGGTTTTGGTATCCGTGTGATGCAGCCCAGCGTGTTTGTAAGGGAGTTAGTTGCATCCAGCTAGGATGAGTCTGTGTTGGAGTGGAGGGAGTGTGTGGGTCATGTGTTATTTACTGAAGTGTAGTATATTGTGCAGTCTCGATGCGTCGCACTCCAAGCCTCATTCATAGGCAAGCACAGGTGTCTGATGTTCACTTACTGACTATTCTGGCTTGATTGTCGTCTCGTCGCACTTCGTGAGATATGCAACCGACTTAATTGTGAGGAGTGATGAGGCCAGTTTGGATGGCTTGTATTGGTATAATTGGTTGTGACTTGTTGTAGTGAGGAGGCACAATCTCTGTCTGTAAGCATAAGGAAGGGATTGCTGAAGCTTCATACTCTATCAGAGTCTCATTGGCTGACAATTCGACGCCGGGAATGGATATCCAGACCCAGAGGCTCCCAACAAATTGGCTGTGAAGGTAACTTCCTGGCACACAAAATGTCGGTATGGGATCTCCCTTCAGTCTACTGTGAGGCGGTGGAACGATGCACGCAGGAGACAACCGTTCTATCGGAGGGGAGCAGGAGGCTCGTTTGACAACCTCGGCCTGCCTCGTCTGGTCCCATTCCAACATAACCGCTTCATGTTGGAAGCGAACTCGCTGAGGTGCCATACGTGTTGGACATAAACTCCAGGGTGCACACCACCTCCATCAGGTGGGGGGATAGCGTAATTGCGCGTCCTCTCTAATTTCCACTGCTCAAGTCAGCGTATGGATGCCAAGCTGAAAAAAAGAGGGAGGATGTGCAGCAGTCGAAAAAGAATCTGAAAGCGAAAGGGTAGGTGTGGATGATTGGGATTGCTGAGACTTGGAGTTGTGTGCCGACGTGTCCGCATCACTTATTGATCCCGTGACATATCTTCACATGTGACGACAGCATGCGTGCCAGCTGTCTCTCGAATCACAGGCAGGCGGCTGGCGTGGTGGGGAGCAACAGTCAGTCTTTACTAAATGGTGTTGTGTCTTGGTACGACGAGTCTCAGGTCAACTGCAGCCGACCAAATCTCACCTGGACTAGTGTAGCGAGCGCGTCGTGTGAGGCAGTGGTTAGCCGTGTGCAATGAACTTTCCAGTCATATCACTCGATGAGGAATCCAAACCACCACATCGATGGATTTCACGTGATCACCTAGTGCACTCACTGTCTATGCCCGATCCGTGCATTTGTCATTCGATAATTCGGTCTAGTTGAAGCGAGTAATGGTCGAATGCCAGAAGTCTGTCTCCGGTTCTATAACTGTAATGTGAATGTATCACGGTTGTACAATAGGGTGATGTGAACAGCTGTTCAGTCGTCGACAGTTGTTATGGAATTACACCGTTGCCATGAATAGTGTGGTTTTGTGGTGATCAGAGACACTTGTCATCATCGTCAAACTTTGGGCAAGTGAACTTGACGAGGATGACCAGAGAGACAGTTGAATTGAGCCTGTGCCAACTATGCGCGTTGTTTTGGCGGTACTGTGCACAGTGAGTGACACGATGTAGTGCAAGTCACTGATAGGTACTGTGGACTGACAGCTGTCAAACCGCAAGACTGTGAATGTTTGTGGGTGTTGGCAGGGGATTGTGAAGACGGCAATTTATAGTGCAGTCATTATCGTTGATGACCGGAGTTGTCTATTCATAGTGGAAAAGACTTCTCTGTGTGTGGGGGACAAGCTTTCGGTTTTGGATGACAGGTGTTGAAGAGTGATGGTGTCTTTGTTTGTTCACATAGATAGTTTGGTTATGATGCTGTGTGACATGGTTAGATGGGTGTACGTGTTGCGTGCAGGTTGTGGGTAAGTTTGGTGATGACAGACGACCGATGACTGTAGCGAAGGTTTATTGCTGACTGTAGTTGGTGGAAACGATGTGATGCTAAACTGTTCAAAGACGTTGAGACGCGATGTCCAAATTTAGGACTGAAGAGAACCCCTAACGCCGAGTGGGATAGCACCATGTCGTTCCCTCCCTGATCTGAGTGCAGATGCGTTATGCTGCAGATGTGTGCGCATATGTGCAGTGTGAAGCGTATGTGTTCAGTGCGAGCAGTTGGTTGTAAGTCTTTCGTTGAATGATATCGATTATGAGAGCTGATGACTGAGCAAGTAGTTTGCATTGTAGGTGGGACACACAACTGGGAAGGAAAGATGTGGCAGGAGAATGGTGAGCGTCTCCATGGCATTCCTCAGATGAATACGACTGCTGAAGACAGATCGAGTTGCCTTTGTTGGAAAGTGAGTGTTCAGCTGCATTCTGTCGGAGTTGTGATGTCTGGTGTTGGAGGGGATCACACGATGGAGTGACTAACAAGCGTGATGGTGGAGCTTGACGACTTTGCTTGGTGAGTTTTTTTTTGTTGTTATGTGATGAGTTTTGGAGTTACCGTCTGACAGCATGGTGACCACACTTTTACTGACTTCGATGCTCTAGTTAATGTGCAACACTAAAGGATGGTTTTTCATTTCAGATGATGAGGACATCGAGAGGCAGCAAGAAATGTATGAGAACGTTCAATGTGGTGTGTAGAGCAATTAGTGAGGAGGTAGGTGTGGAAGTCGGCTTTCAGTGCCTTTGATGCCATCCGAAATGGCCTGATTTCAACCCCGAGGATTCCACTGAGTGCTTACTTTCTGGTTGGACGTCGTTCTACCAAGATTGATGTGAGAGAGTGTGTGTAAACAATCCTCTTCTATTGACGTGTGGATGCCCTGTCCATCCTGATGATGTTTCCCGAAAGTGTCTGTGGGCAGCTTCCTGACGACAGCGATCTGGACCAGTGTTTGTAAGTTCATGTGTTTTATCGACCAATACAGTGTGAAACCCTACTGCCTTGTTCTGTTGTGGTTTTGGTATCCGTGTGATGCAGCCCAGCGTGTTTGTAAGGGAGTTAGTTGCATCCAGCTAGGATGAGTCTGTGTTGGAGTGGAGGGAGTGTGTGGGTCATGTGTTATTTACTGAAGTGTAGTATATTGTGCAGTCTCGATGCGTCGCACTCCAAGTCTCATTCATAGGCAAGCACAGGTGTCTGATGTTCACTTACTGACTATTCTGGCTTGATTGTCGTCTCGTCGCACTTCGTGAGATATGCAACCGACTTAATTGTGAGGAGTGATGAGGCCAGTTTGGATGGCTTGTATTGGTATAATTGGTTGTGACTTGTTGTAGTGAGGAGGCACAATCTCTGTCTGTAAGCATAAGGAAGGGATTGCTGAAGCTTCATACTCTATCAGAGTCTCATTGGCTGACAATTCGACGCCGGGAATGGATATCCAGACCCAGAGGCTCCCAACAAATTGGCTGTGAAGGTAACTTCCTGGCACACAAAATGTCGGTATGGGATCTCCCTTCAGTCTACTGTGAGGCGGTGGAACGATGCACGCAGGAGACAACCGTTCTATCGGAGGGGAGCAGGAGGCTCGTTTGACAACCTCGGCCTGCCTCGTCTGGTCCCATTCCAACATAACCGCTTCATGTTGGAAGCGAACTCGCTGAGGTGCCATACGTGTTGGACATAAACTCCAGGGTGCACACCACCTCCATCAGGTGGGGGGATAGCGTAATTGCGCGTCCTCTCTAATTTCCACTGCTCAAGTCAGTGTATGGATGCCAAGCTGAAAAAAAGAGGGAGGATGTGCAGCAGTCGAAAAAGAATCTGAAAGCGAAAGGGTAGGTGTGGATGATTGGGATTGCTGAGACTTGGAGTTGTGTGCCGACGTGTCCGCATCACTTATTGATCCCGTGACATATCTTCACATGTGACGACAGCATGCGTGCCAGCTGTCTCTCGAATCACAGGCAGGCGGCTGGCGTGGTGGGGAGCAACAGTCAGTCTTTACTAAATGGTGTTGTGTCTTGGTACGACGAGTCTCAGGTCAACTGCAGCCGACCAAATCTCACCTGGACTAGTGTAGCGAGCGCGTCGTGTGAGGCAGTGGTTAGCCGTGTGCAATGAACTTTCCAGTCATATCACTCGATGAGGAATCCAAACCACCACATCGATGGATTTCACGTGATCACCTAGTGCACTCACTGTCTATGCCCGATCCGTGCATTTGTCATTCGATAATTCGGTCTAGTTGAAGCGAGTAATGGTCGAATGCCAGAAGTCTGTCTCCGGTTCTATAACTGTAATGTGAATGTATCACGGTTGTACAATAGGGTGATGTGAACAGCTGTTCAGTCGTCGACAGTTGTTATGGAATTACACCGTTGCCATGAATAGTGTGGTTTTGTGGTGATCAGAGACACTTGTCATCATCGTCAAACTTTGGGCAAGTGAACTTGACGAGGATGACCAGAGAGACAGTTGAATTGAGCCTGTGCCAACTATGCGCGTTGTTTTGGCGGTACTGTGCACAGTGAGTGACACGATGTAGTGCAAGTCACTGATAGGTACTGTGGACTGACAGCTGTCAAACCGCAAGACTGTGAATGTTTGTGGGTGTTGGCAGGGGATTGTGAAGACGGCAATTTATAGTGCAGTCATTATCGTTGATGACCGGAGTTGTCTATTCATAGTGGAAAAGACTTCTCTGTGTGTGGGGGACAAGCTTTCGGTTTTGGATGACAGGTGTTGAAGAGTGATGGTGTCTTTGTTTGTTCACATAGATAGTTTGGTTATGATGCTGTGTGACATGGTTAGATGGGTGTACGTGTTGCGTGCAGGTTGTGGGTAAGTTTGGTGATGACAGATGACCGTTGGCTTTGCCGAAGTATTCCTATGTTGGCAGCTTTTCTGTTTTCCTCCCGAGGGTTTCGGTCTGCGATGATTAATACCTCTGACTTGATTAGTTATTTGGATTGAGATTTATGCATTTTCGTTTTCTCAGTCTTCTTTTTAAGAGGAAAATTTTCAGTTAACGGAGCTGGAGTGAGTAGGTTTTCGCAGAAATTTAGGTGTATCATTTGGATTGGGACGTAAAGTGTGTTGCTATGATGTATGCTCCAATTCTCTAAAAGGTTTTTATCCTGAAGGTTTTATTCATGCGTAATTTAACTGCGACTAAATTGTTTTAAAGTTGATAAATATAAACTTGTAAAACAGCTAGGAAGCCTGTTATGGTTGCGAACTGATACATCCACTAACGATGCATAGATATTGACTGTCAGCCACCAACATTCTAGTTGATTTTGAACCCGGCTAGTCAACGAAGAAAACACATTGAAACGAGCTGGAATATACATTTAAACCGAAGTAATCACCAAAAGAAGGATATATCAACATATTTTAGTAATGATGGGCAGTGGCTAGCAGTAGAATCCAGGATGCGCATTTCGTCCTACTTGGGACTCGTCAGCTGGATGTACCTGCCTCCCATTGAGTGATGTTGTTCCCACCGGGACTCGGGAGCGATCGCTTCAAACGCCAGAGCGTTATCCACTACATCACCGAGCTACGATAGCCACTTCTTGTGCGACGGGTATAGGTTTAGTGCTATCATGGCTCGGTGATGTAGTGGATAACGCTCTGGCGTTTGAAGCGATCACTCCCGAGTCCCGGTGGGAACAATATCACTCACTGGGAGGCAGGTACATCTAGCTGACGAGCCCCAAATAGGACGAAATGCGCATCCTGGATTCCACTGCTAGCCACTGCCCATCATTGCTAAACATAGTTAAAAGACAGGCAATATCGAGGCATCCGCATAGGAGCCCATATGCCAACAGAGACTGATCAATTCGGTCCAATCAACGACGGTGTAATACAAGCAATAACACTAATATCAACATATATAAATAACTCGGTATTTAAAATATAATAATACTGATTTGAAACAGTTCCTTTTATGAATTTCGACAGCGTAATCAGAAGGCGAAGTTCATCCGAACAATGCGATGTATTTGCGCAATGCATTTCGAACAATCTGATCACACATTTACTTGTCAAGTCAATATATATTTAACCGAGGACTGGACAAATACAATAACTAACACAATTGGGTAATTGAAACTAAGAAATATGAGAACAAACGGTAAGTAACACTTCCTGTTTGTTCTCATCTTTCTTGACTTGACAAGTAAATGTGTGATCAGATTTTTCGAAATGTATTGCGCAAATACATCACACTGTTCAGATAAACTTTGTCTTCTAATTACGCTATCGAAATTATACTGATTGATCGATTGATTGTTTGTCAATCTGTCTGTAAAGGTAATTAAAACGAAGCACATTTACGTTGATCTATTAAACCGGGCAAAACGCGTGTTCTCAATCCCATGGCTAGCCACCATACATCATTAATACAGAATGCATTGAATATTCCCATTTAGACATTTAGAAAAAGACTGATTGAGCGAAGAAATATATTCATTTTCAATTAGGTCTTCATCTTGGGCTCTACACTAATATATAGTTTTACAATTTAATCAAATTACCAATCACCTGTTGATGTTTCGGAAAAAACGATGTAAATAATCAATAGAGTCACTAAAATTGGAAATATGAATATTGATAGGAACAAGAAGGAGAAGAGGTGTACAAAGTAAACCTAGAAGTTACATCATGTTGACGGCCACGGTAATGAAAGTGGTCGAACAAACTTCTTTTGAATACAAAGGCTATAGGTTTGTGAAGGTGGATTGCAATCACCTCTGCTATGTGAAGTAGCCGAGTTCGTAATCCACGACGTGAATTAATTGGAACCTGATGGATGATTTTGAAGGCTTTTCCAGTAACCACTTGATGTTCTGTTTCAACTAAGTGTGCAAGTATGGAGCTCTTTATAGTTCTAATTTGTCCCTTGTTCAACCATGATGGAACTGCCTCATTGTACGCCCAATGTAACTAGCTCCACAGGAGCACATAGAAGTGGCAGAATCAGGCAGTTTGTCTTTATTTCTTGCACCTAGAATCGGGCGGTTGTAGAAGGCGGGACATAATTTAGCGGCTGGGAATGCTTTTATGCAAGACTCTTTTTATGCGTTGTGTGATGATCTCACTGGCAATATCACTCTTAAATCCCAGCTTCAAGAAGATTTGCTTCTTAGGAACTGTTGGCATTGTTATCTTAACCCTCGTAATATTCATGTGCTTAGTTACAAACTTGTCTGGGTAGCCATTCCTACTAAGCAGATCACGGATGGTGGTGCACTCTTCCCTTATAGCATCCTCTGAGCAAATAGCTGAGGCATGGTATGCTAAGCATTTCACTAGGTTCCTTTTGTATTGGAGGGGTACAGCACTAAAGAAAGGCGTATGCTGACCTGCTGATGTTGGCTTTCTATAAACACTTCGCTTCAGGGTTTCATCTGACCTGACTAACAGAACGGTCCGCTTGAACAATCTATCGGAGAATTTTCGTTTTAATTGTCGAGATATGGATGATAATTTCATTCTGTGTGAAAACAACATGGACAGGTCAAAGATACTAAACAGATTCAATGCAGTACACTCAGCGATGAAATTTACATGTGACGAAGGGTCACAAGGCAAGGTAGCCTTCCTAGATCCTCTTCTCTTCACACGGATTGGTTGGTCGGTAAAGAGGAATTTGTTTAAGATAAGTATGTGGATAGGGAATATGCACATTTTCTCAACCTCGTCCGTCTCCCATCAGTACACAAAAAACTTAGTGAAAGCTTTAAGTTACAGAATGAAGGCTGTATATTTGGAAGATGCAGCAGAGAAGGGACTGGTGACTTTGTACAACATAGTAATCGAGAATGGCTATCCTGATCAATTCATAAAGAAACATGTGATTAAAAATTCCCTTTGCAATTTAAAAGACATTTGATTGATCAAAGAATACTCATTTCGATTTCTTCCTATTCAAGTTCTACAGTTATATGTTCATATTGAGGAGTCACACGTCAGCAATATAGACATTCCGTTAATGAGTTTGTTAATAATAATATAAAGTTAAGGAAGTCGTGTGTGAACGTTTATGATAGAATCAATTGTTACCAGGATTCAACTCGAAAGAACTGATTAACTAAATGATTATACTGCGTAGATAGTGCTATAAGGTGATTGTTTAATTAAACAATAAGGTGTTTATGATGATTGAATGAAATAAATAAAGAAGGATAATTTGAGAAATAATACCTTGATGGAATGTTACTCATATTTGGGGACAAAATAACCTAGGAGAATCTGTTCGATTATCTCAGATTATAGGGAAGTACGGGATCAGATTATCTGGAGCCGCATGCTTACGAACTTGTGCATTCGAATCATGGGACACAGTATTTGTTGATGCAACAAAACTCACGTTGTTTTGTCCTGATTTCTACTACTTCTGCACTCTGAAAGATCCTGGCTCGGGTACTTTTTGGCAAGTTCATGGGAACACGATACAGAGTGGAAAACGACTCATTCCTATCCACTTTATGTTTCGTTTCAACTAAATGCACTATTATGCAGCAGGTATTTGTCTTCAACATACCTTTACTTAACCACTCTGAGAGGTGTTCACGAGCACAGAAAATTAAACTCCTAGAGCAGCAGCTGACGTAACTGCCTCCATAGAGGTAGTCGAACTGACAAACACAACAGGAAATGGTCAGTTCAGGTAATTCATTTTTCAGTTACGGTGTCACCATTTGATGTGTTAAAAATGAAACTTTTAATTTATCAACATTAAAATGTCTCTTAACTGATCTGCTTAGTTTGTAAATTTATATCTCTGAGCGTATCACAAACAAATTTTAACCCGACTATATAGTGGTTTTCTGCTAGCCGTTGCAATATCCTTTCTTACCACTTTTGTAATCATGTTTCTTTATGAATTGATCAGGATAACCATTCTCGATTACTATGTTGTACAAAGTCACCAGTCCCTTCTCTGCTGCATCTTCCAAATATACAGCCTTCATTCTGTAACTTAAAGCTTTCACTAAGTTTTTTGTGTACTGATGGGAGACGGACGAGGTTGAGAAAATGTGCATATTCCCTATCCACATATTTATCTTAAACAAATTCCTCTTTACCGACCAATCAATCCGTGTGAAGAGAAGAGGATCTAGGAAGGCTACCTTGCCTTGTGACCCTTCGTCACATGTAAATTTCATCGCTGAGTGTACTGCATTGAATCTGTTTAGTATCTTTGACCTGGCCATGTTCATAAAGACTTTTCTAAGTTGATTTCCCCAACTGTATACTATTATTAACAAACTGATAAGCAGAATCTATATATATTATTGACTAGTAATTCCTCAGTGTGTACACATAACCGTTAAACCTGAATAGGAAATTTCTGAAAAGAATATTCTTTTATATAAACTATGATCAAGATTTGATCGTATAGTATGGCAAATATTGGGGCGCTGATTAAAAGGTTGATATTAGATATAGAATTGTATTTGTGTAAATCACAGCGGATTTGAAATCGAATAATTACAACGTTTCGCACGAAAATCTGGTCCGAGCTTCCTCAGGGAAAATAATGAAAATTAAAATATCAAGGATATATAAATGATTTGTTATTCATCGTAGACTGACATCAGTTGGAGGAACAAAGGAAACCTGGGAGCACTGGACAGCTGTTTCGTCCTAGTATGGGACCCCTCAGCAGTGCGCACCCACGACCCCACCAGCATGGACCGAACCCGCGACCTTCAGGTTCCGCGGCCAGCGCGTTACCATTGAGCCACTGGGTCAGAATCCAATGTTCCATATTTCCAACTTCTGTTAGCTCACGATATATAGCGCAACCGCCACCCAATGTCATCGCTGAGTATCTGTCCTCATGGCCATCAGGCTTTGATTCCACCGGTCACGACTTCTCATTGGGACTTCGGGAATACTTCTCGAAGCTAGTCACCAATGAGCACCAGTTCAATTAAATTTTGAGGGAGTTGTGGAGATTTAGAATTATTTCAAGTTGTTATTCATCGTAGATGTCACTCTACGATGAATAACAACTTGAAATAATTCCAAATCTCCACAACTCCCTCAAAATATATAAATGAATTCAAAAAACGTGTATTTAAGCCTCGTCCAATCCTCTTCCTATAGTCATGGTCTTTCTAAATTATGATAACTAATCATTCAGTGTGAAATTGTGTCTTTTGTTGTATGGCGTATGCATGCATGTATGTACTCTAATTCATATTCGTCTTGATTGTAAATATCAGACAAAAAGGACCATGGTGACAGTCATTCGGTTAGGTTTTTTTAATTTTTATTTTTAATAAGTACTAATTAAAAAGTATGAGATGGATGTGTGTACAAATTTCAGTTGAAGTAAAGTGGTGAATAGTGTTAGCGAATTCTCTCCTCATTGATTTACCGATATAGAGTGTGAATGAGTGGTAGTTATGATGGTGGTGGCGATGATGATGATGGTAATAATAATCATAATAAAATTAATAATGATGAATCAAATCACTGCAGGTTGTATTGTTGTTGATGCAGAAATAATGGAGTTGAGATCAGTGTTTTGAGTCACTCTTTCTGTTTACTAATTAGTAATTGCCAAGATGCTGCTAACTGTACTCCATCTCGACTGTTCAAACTGTCTTGATTCGCCCATATATGTAGCAACTCGACTGTCAGTCTTTCTTGGTATGATCCAAAACCTTTTTGTAGAACCTTAGTTCCGTCAAAGTCGATTTTGTATCTCATTTCTATGGAGTGTAACGCTATCGCGGATTTCTTTTCTAGTTTCTTAACCTCTGCTGAGGTTTTTGGGATCTGCTTTAAGCATAGTTTATGCTCATTGACTCACACGTTTACCTGTCTGGCTATTTCCCCTACATATACTGCAGTACAATCTCTGCATATGATCTCATAGACGCAGTTCTGCTGATGTTCTTTAGGTACTACATCCTTAACTTTCATTAAGTTAGAACGTAGGGTATTTGTTGCACGGAAGTAAACCCTTATGTCGTGTTTGTTGAGAATCCTTCTTATATCTTCTGAAGTCTCCTTTCGGTATAGGATTATGACCGTGCTTGTCCAATTCTTCGGAGGGATTTTTGTCCACTTTGTTCACTGAAACATATGACTACAAAAATAGTAAGGAAAGACATTTCAACGGAAATCAGAGTACACCTACACTTCCCGGTAAAATTAAAAGCTGATATGGCCACTCAGATACTAACTAATTCACAAACTACACAGATCAATTCAAAGAAATCTGAATACTGGTCAATTATAATTTCCATTTTCCAGACACACACACACACAATGATGACACTATGAGTGAAAGATGAATTGACTAGATTGGCCACTTCTTGTTGACTTTATCACTTCCATTGATTCCATGCACCCACGTACGTCACCTTCTACTCTGCGAATTTAATCTCCATTGATCTTGAACATTTCATAACATGGTTAAGCAAACGTGTGAAAAACACAGTTACCAGCTACATATAACCAAACTCAGTTCAAACGAACTATATAGCGGGTATGAATCATTCAGTTCCCATCATCCATTCACTGGCACCCCACCAACCTGCCATGACCTACACGGTTCCGAATCCATCAAACTACACAACTGGTGACCATCAGTATCAAACAATATCTGTAATGGGTGCAGAAAGAGGCATCCCACCAGACTTGACCCAATTCGTTATTAACACGTTCCCACCTCATGTGATGCAATCTTCAAATTACGTAATACAGGTATCATTCATCCCCATAATCTGAAATAATTATGTTATATTCAATGAACCTGGTTTCTTCCCTCATCTCAGTTACATTTCATTGAGCAATTATTTCACTAATTATCTATCCTCATATGTTTCACGCTACCTCCATGTAAACCCTTTGATTGCCTTATGAAACTACAAACCTGAAGTATTACCCAACTCGTAAAATAAATTATACAACTAATTATTCTGACATCAACATACGCACAAGACGGTTTTGAAGAGAATTCAACAACTGCAGAATATCATTACCAAACTGTTGCACGAACTGATACAAAATAAGTGTGTATTACTGTAGGTCCATTTCCGGCAGAAAAAGTTATCGAAGAGAATATTCCTTGTTCGCTCAAATTACTGTGCAACCACACTGGCAGTTTCTAAGGAAATATATTCCAGAGATTGTTGAGAAGCAGGATTCTCAAAGTTACCCTTTCTACATCGCTCATCGTTTCCATCCAACCTCTCCGTTATCAGGTATATTGAATGAATATATTTCTGATCACGTAAAGTATTCTCCAAGAATTCGATACTTCCATTGAAACTCACGTCACTAGGAGGATGAAATTCGCCTTCTCTGAATGTTTATTTCAAGTGAACATGTGTAACTATCTACCAACTTTATAAAGCCATCACGGTTATTAAAGACCATAATTGATCAATGCTGCACACATATATCACTTTTTCCAATGCACCATTTCACTACAGTTAACGCACACTTTCACTGTTTACACTTCAGAAACAATACACTGTAGGAGTCGTTGTCCAATTTGCACACATATCTTCACGACCACTAGTGATTATGCAGGTAGTCGAAATTAACAAGCAACCTATGAATAGTAGTATTCTCTTCAATTTTGTTGTTTACCAGTCAAGCACGATGGTTTGGTTGGTCATTAACTACGTGATACAGTGGAGAACCAATCGACTTTTAGTCACCTGATATGCTGCAAACATCTAACAGACAATCTTCGCAGCCTGTTCTTCACGATCTGCAACTAATAATGCGTATACCGTAAATTCAGCAAGCCACAGCTGTTCACGGAGTGATTATTACATCGCTCTTTACAAATGACAACACTCACAGGGAAAACATGTCCGTGCTTCTGCATGTATTATTTATCAGGATGGTTCTCTATGGACCAGTACGCAGTATTATAAACGTTCGGTTGTTGGGTGAGGGTTTGAATGAATGTCAAACACAGAGAGACTGTATGTCCGGTATTCCAGTTGTACAAATTATTCTGCAAACTACGGTTCAAGAAAGGGATAGTAAGGACCAAAACAGCAACCTGTTCCCACTCACACAAAGACGCATTCCACGAAAGAGACAACTTTCTCATGAGTTTCATACTTCATTCAGTGTTATAAGAATATATTTTAATATAATACCAGTGTGTTTAGGAAATTAAAATAATATATCTCTGAAAGTTTCGCTGTCTGAGACACAGCTTCTTCAGTAGAATATACAGATTTTTATTAACATCAAAAAATTAGTGAATGTAGGTCATGGGTTGGGTGGTTCTTCTGTTACATCTGAGTAATTAAGACTAGTCGTGACAAGTTCATGCTTGTGTTATTGGCGTTTGTCAACGAAAATGTAAAAGAGTTAAAATACGTATTGATTTTTGTATTCTTATTTATGAACCGTCAATAATTGTCAGTCATTGAAGCTCCAATTTAACTAGTCATCATAATGGTTTTGTTGGATTAATGTTTGCTAAAAATGTGATAAGTTTATTCTTTCATTCTATTCATAGCATCTGATGTTGTCAAAAGAAGTGTTATCTTGAAATATATATGACTCAGTTGGACTCGGTGCTCAACTTTTTCCATCACATTCGTAACAATTATGATCTAGATGTTCATGTTATGTTTTGTAAGACTGCTATATGCTGTGGCCGCTAACAATCCACAGATTATCGACTGTCAGCCGCCAACATTCAACAAATTCCTAGTTGATTCCCAACCCAACCAATTTGTGGAGAAGACACGATGGATGCTTAGAAACGTGTATTAGGGTTGAAAGACCGAATAAAATCCAACACCTAATATATAGATAGTTCACTGTTTAAAATAATAATATTGATTGGCTGATCCAGCGTCTGTCTAACTATAGACGCGAAAACATAAAGTATGTTTTGATTGGCGGCTGTCCAGACTACGCTTTTCTTTCTATCCCCATATGAAGATCAACAACAATGTTTTATGCAAAACTAGGACCTCACAACACCTCCCCTTTTTGAAAGAATGTTATTTGGGGTCAAAATGGGTCGCACTATCCTCTGTAGTGGGTCCAAAGAGTGTCAAGTAAACCAAAATGACAAGCTACGTATAGTTTACAAAAGAAAGGATTTTATGTTACAGAAGTATGAAAAGTTAAACGTTATGACGCAAATAGTATTTTCAATGTTATAGATAATCACTGGTTACTTGGAGGTTATCTCTTCGGTACTGTCCACCACAATTTTAAATACTCTAGAGATCAGAAAGCGGTATTTGTTGGCTCTCCGCAGTAGTCGTTGGTTGGCTTGATTGTCGTAATATTTGGAAGTAGGATGAGAGGTCCTGTAAAATCCCAAGACAATCAGTTAGTATGCACGACAGGCAATAGTCGCGGAGACAGACGTCGGAATGGTTAGAAACACACTGTATTTCCATGATCAGTAACAGCAAAAGCAGCAATTACCGCCACAACCCCAAAAGGTGTACATAGATAAACAACATTCGTTTTGACAACTATTAGGAAGAATGTGTAAAAAACGATGAAAAGGAAATATTGTTATTAATTGAAGTGGTTTAAACACAATTTCATGTAGTCTCTACATAGCTCCCCCCCCCCTCCCTTAAAAGTCCGGAGGGACCGTCTGGTAGAAACAAGAAAAATATGCACGCAGGGCCAAACCAATAGAATATGTATGCAGATAAGATTACGCATGCCTGGGGTTGTTGTTCAAAAGTTTATTAGTGAAGAAACAAAATCAGTACGAGTATTTATAAGTAATGATTATAATTATTCGAAAATATACGTATATTTTAAATGATTTATGAACAACAGTAAAATGTGATATATGTTGGTATAAAAGAGGTGAGGAATATGCGTTGCATATAAAAAAAATAGTAGTAATGATGATATTGGGAATAGTCGGCATGCATATTTATGAACAAATCTGATGTACAATGATAAACTATTTCGAATTGGAAATGGGGAATAGACTAGTCAATGAAATGTACATAACTTATGGGTGTGATTACTTGCCGGCCGCTGCGTGTTGTGCACGAAGGAATGAGAGGAGTCTGCTCGCGGGTCGGGATCGGCGGTGGCAGATGAAGTTTTACTCTGAAGTGGTGGTTGTTTCACTGCGGCTTCATCAGTTACGAAAGCTGGCTTGAGTCGATCGAGGGCTACAGTCTCTTGTTACCATGTTTGTTTATGATAAGGTATTTTTCAGCTCGACTAATCACTGGGATAGGTCCTTCATATGGAGGTTGCAAACCTTTTCTAACCCCGTCGATCCGGACAAAAACAAACTTGAAGGACATCAGCTGCTTATCCAGTTCTTCTCGACGGTTACTAGTGTGAGGTGGTGTGGGCTGTATTAGCGACATACTTTGAGCAATTTGTTCAGCAAACGTAGAGATGTTGGTTTCTGATGAATTCTGTGGGTTTACCAGCTGTCCTGGCAAGACCAAGTTCGTTCCGTATACTAGCTGAGCTGGGGTACATCCTAAGTCTTCCTTCACAGTAGGGTCTATAACTATCGAGAAGAATGTGTAAAAAAACGATGAAAAGGAAATATTGTTTTTAATTGAAGTGGTTTCCACACCGTTTCATGCAATCTCCACACTTCTTGCATCTATCTGACCGACATAGAAGGAGTTTCTCCTTTTTTACTCAGTGATTAGTCATCTCGATATTCTTTCGAAAAGGGGAGGTGTTGTGAGGTCCTAGTTTTGCATAAAACATTGTTGTTGATCTTCATATGGGGATAGAAAGAAAAGCGTAGTCTGGACAGCCGCCAATCAAAACATACTTTATGTTTTCGCGTCTATAGTTAGACAGACGCTGGATCAGCCAATCAATATTATTATTTTAAACAGTGAACTATCTATATATTAGGTGTTTGGATTTTATTCGGTCTTTCAACCCTAATACACGTTTCTAAGCATCCATCGTGTCTTCTCCACAAATTGGTTGGGTTGGGAATCAACTAGGAATTTGTTGAATGTTGGCGGCTGACAGTCGATAATCTGTGGATTGTTAGCGGCCACAGCATATAGCAGTCTTACAAAACATAACAGTTTATAGTTTGATTGTGTTGTGAAATATAATTACCACTTAGCAAATCTACTGACAAATAGTCAGAGGGGTGTTTTATGCTGTAAAACAAATTCACTGCCAAAAGGAATACCAGAAATTAGAAGACTCATCAGACAACACTGCTATTTTGAGTTAGATCCTCATCAGGCGTCACCTTAAAATAGATACATATACGGGGATATGATGTAAACAAAATGTAAACTGATCTAGATATTTTCTCAATCACCGATGACATTGTAGTGCACCTTCCTGGCACCAAAATATAACTAGGGCTAAAATAAATAGTTTAAATTAAATTAACTAAATAAATCTCTAGCTTGCCTCCGGATGCTTAGGGTGTTTTAAGTTTTGTTTTAACGAGCATGCATCCGAGCAGGCTTGGACGCCATTTTTGCGCTCCATTGTGCTGATCACCACGCACGTACTCCGAGTCCCTAGTTCAGCCTTACAAGCCAGATAAGTTGATTAAACTTTTCCCTCATTCATTATTATTACATTTACCTTAAATACATAGCTCCTTTAAATACATTGCGTATCAGTTCTTTTGATTTGTGTTTTGTTACCAGTACTTACACGTTAGGTAAAGTACTGGTTAAGCAGGTACTAGAGCACATCAAATTAAGTAGGGTTGATCAAACGTTACGGAATTGTAACACGCATCCCTACAAAATTGGTGAGCCCGAGTATCACTTCTTATTTTGTCTAGTACCTTTGTTCTCTTGCGTTGATTTGTCTGGCCTAATTTTGTTTTTGGCACGTCTAGCGTTTTTTTTATATTATTGCACTCCTCATTGGTTATTTTTGCATTGTAATTTTTTTTATTATCACTATCGTGCCTCGTTAATTCCCTGATCAATGGCGGATAACGACTCGACTGCGCAGATGGCCATAACCCTCCAGCTTCCCACCTTCTGGGCCCACAGACCATCTGCATGGTTCTCCCATGTGGAAGCTCAGTTTGCCTTGAGACACATTCAATCACAAGAAACTAAGTCCAACTTAGTCATCGTCAGCTTACCGGAAAATGTGATTGAAGACGTCTCAGATGTGCTAGATGACCCAGCACCGAATCTTTACGATCGCCTCAAAACCGCCCTCATCAAACGTGTTGCACTTACTGACCAGCAGAAAGTGCAAGAACTTTTCAGGGATGTGCATCTGGGTGATCGCAAGCCGACGCAACTGCTTCGTCAGATGAAGCAGCTGATTGCTGACTTCAACATTGATGAAGCATTTCTCAAGCAACTGTGGTTACAGAGGTTACCACAGTCGGTTCAAGGGATCCTCGCACCCTTCCATAAGTGTCCCTTAATAGAGTTGGCGGAAGCGGCTGACAGAGCTGTGGATGCTACGAAACCCAACACTAGTATCTCAGCTGCACTGTCTACTGCCACGGATTCGTTCAAAAACCCTCCCTCGGCTGTTGAGCCAACAAGTTTCGATGTTATAGCTCACATCTCAAAATTGTATGAAGAGTTGTGCAGCATCAGGAACGAAATGCGGTCTGGTAGTTCTTACAAAGGTCGCACGTCTCGCTCGCGCAACAGGTCTGCCTCCCGTACCGATAGCAGACGTTCCAAATCGCGACAATCCCAACCCAGGTTGTGCTGGTACCATAAACGTTATGGTGCCAATGCCAAAAGTGCACTCGACCTTGCACCTTCGAGGCTAACCAGGCGGGAAACGTGTGAGCCAGCACGTGACGGCGACTAACGTCGCTGGCGAGCCACTTCCATGTCGCCTCTTCTTCGTCACTGATCGACATTCTGGGATACGCTTCCTAGTTGACACTGGGGCAGAAGCTAGCGTCATCCCACCTACGAAGGAAGAGCGTCTGCGGCCAATGTCTCTGCAACTTCGTGCCGCCAACGGTTCGCCCATCACAACCTATGGTCGGAGATTCCTCGATCTCAACCTTGGATTGCGTCGTCCCTTTCGTTGGGTTTTCATAGTGGCAGATGTGACCACCGGCATTATTGGTATGGATCTCTTGCAGCACTATCAGCTGCTGGTAGATGCTGGCAAGCATAAGTTGATAGATTCTACCACAACACTCTCTGTTTCCGGTATAGTCACAAAGACGCCGCCCCTCAGTCCCGTGTACTGCACGACGGACGCTTCTAGTCCCTATGCGTCTATCATTCAGTCCTTTCCGGATGTCTTTAAGCCAAGTCGTTGTGTCCCTTGTGTGACTTCGAACGTTTCTCATCACATAACGACGACTGGCCCGCCAGTGTTTGCGAAACCACGGCGATTATCCCCGGAGAAACTGCGTGCTGTAAAAGCCGAGTTCGAACACATGCTTGAAATGGGAATAATCAGACCATCCAACAGTCCATGGTCTTCACCCTTGCATGTGGTACCCAAGAACAATGGCATGGACTGGAGGCCTTGTGGTGACTACCGAAGGCTCAACGCTAAAACGATTCCAGATCGTTACCCAGTCCCTCACATTCACGACTTGACTGCATCTTTAAAAGGCTCGGTTATCTTCAGTAAGCTTGACTTGACGCGTGCATATCATCAGATCCCGGTTCATCCTGATGATGTTCCCAAGACAGCCGTCATTACACCGTTTGGTCTTTTTGAGTTCCTCCGTATGCCTTTTGGTCTTCGCAATGCAGCACAAACCTTCCAACGTTTTATTCACGATGTTTTACGTGGACTCGATTTCGCCTATGCCTACCTAGACGATATACTAATCGCTAGTCCAGACGAAGACACCCAATTTAACCACTTGAAACAGGTTTTCGCCAGACTGTCAGAGCATTCGATGACAGTCAACCTGGCCAAATGCCAATTGGCGTTCGTTCACTAAAATTTTTGGGACACGTTATCGACGAGCAAGGCATTCGCCCACTACCTGAAAAGGTACAGGCGATCCAAGACTTCCCAGTCCCAGCGTCACTTAAAGCTCTGCGTGTGTTTTTGGGTATGGTGAGCTATTATCGTCGCTTCATTCCCCAATGTGCACACATTTTGACTGCACTGACCGACCTGCTGAAAAGTAAATGTAAAACTTTCAGCTTGACTCCTGAGGCACTAGAAGCATTTCGCAAGATCAAAACCGCAATAGCAGACGCCACGATGCTGGTGCATCAAGACGTAAACCTACCTCTTAGCATTGCGGTTGACGCCTCTAACACGGCCATTGGAGCTGTGTTGCAACAACTTTCGGATCACACTTGGATCCCAGTTGCATTCTTCTCCGGAAGTTATCCACCTGCGAAATGCGGTACAGCACTTTCGGCAGGGAACTGCTCGCCATATATGCCTCAGTGAAACATTTTCGTCATTTTGTGGAAGGTCGTGACTTCATCATCTTTACCGACCATAAACCTCTGACGTATGCCTTACACACCACTACTGACAGATATTCACCGCGTGAATTACGTCACCTAGATTATATTTCGCAATTCACGTCGGACATCCGTCATATTTCTGGTGTGAATAACCCTGTCGCGACGCACTGTCTCGCGTTTGCACCACTACTTTGCCTCGAGCAGTCGACTTACGGAAGATTGCCGAACTTCAGGATTCAGACGAGGAGATTGAAAAACTTCAACACTCATCCTCTCTGAAGATACAGCGTCTACCGCTCCTGAACAGTGAAGTGTCAATATTGTGCGACACCTCCACAGGCACACCCAGACCCTTGCCGCCGGACTCCCTAACAGACTCGTTTAGTCGCGCGTATCCTGAACCTTCTAAAAGAGCCACGTCTAGTAACACTGATCCAGTAACCTCTACACGTGCTGGGAGGCGTGTACATTGGCCCAAGCGATACGCCGAGTTCGTTAATTAGCCCCAGAGCAACTTCACACTTGGTGAATTCGGAGTTTCAACTACTTTGTCGTGGCATACACTTTCAATGCGTTTTCATACCTAAAGTTTTCAAAAGTCATGTTTACTACTTTGCAAACAGTTTTTTTTTAAAAAAAAAAAGAAAAACCAAAAATACAATTTAAATTCCGAAAACTTTTTTTTGGTTGGTTATTATTTTTTTTCTGTACTCCTCCCACTTCGAATTGTTTGGTTTTCCTTTTCTTAGCACTCTAATGTCCCATTTCTTTCTTCTTGCAGAACCTAGAAAATGCGTTGAAAATTGGATACAATTGGCCGCTGACGATGCTACTTGGATCGTTCTTCGGTTCTCTTTGTACCAATTTCCCCCTGTACACTCCCCGGTAGATTAAGAAGCAATAGGGAAAAGTAGACGGAGGCTTTGGGTCACCTTCCACCACTGCGAGAAGGGTTGCGTCTAGACGCAAAGTTATCTTACCTCGTAGGTGTGCATAGTTGCACTAGCTTCGGAGACCCACACGTCACCTACTCCATCACCAATATGGAAAGGTGTTGCGTGTCCGCCTCGCAGTCGCCTCCTAGGATCGAAGGTTGCCGGTATCCCAACAACCTTCTAGGAGGGGGATAACCTGTAGTGCACCTTCCTGGCACCAAAATATAACTAGGGCTAAAATAAATAGTTTAAATTAAATTAACTAAATAAATCTCTAGCTTGCCTCCGGATGCTTAGGGTGTTTTAAGTTTTGTTTTAACGAGCATGCATCCGAGCAGGCTTGGACGCCATTTTTGCGCTCCATTGTGCTGATCACCACGCACGTACTCCGAGTCCCTAGTTCAGCCTTACAAGCCAGATAAGTTGATTAAACTTTTCCCTCATTCATTATTATACATTTACCTTAAATACATAGCTCCTTTAAATACATTGCGTATCAGTTCTTTTGATTTGTGTTTTGTTACCAGTACTTACACGTTAGGTAAAGTACTGGTTAAGCAGGTACTAGAGCACATCGAATTAAGTAGGGTTGATCAAACGTTACGGAATTGTAACACGCATCCCTACAACATGAACAGGTGAATTATGCTTTCCTTTATCATGTATGAAGAACAAAGTTTTCAGAACGAAATGACGGCTTCTTCATTTCATGACTTCTCCTCAGCTAGAAGCAACCTAAAACAAATGAATAATTTATCAGGAATCAAAATTAGTAGAAATCTTTCATGCTATAACAGAACAAAGAGGTACAAAGAACGGAAGGTTAGATGAAGTAGGTGAATTTAGACAAAGAATGTCAGGAATAGAAAGGATACTGATAACCTCTGCTCATTCGTAAATACGTAAAAGGCAGACTCCGAGGTCTATCTACGTACAAGTGTGACAGTGACAAGAAGGGCAAATTTTCTAAATAGCAACGAAACGATAAATACAACAGTGGTTAGGTAACTAAGTCATATTGAAGTGATAATAAAAAAGAAGGCACGACAGTTGAGAAAACATGGAAAGTAAGGATGTTGTGTATACGTCCGATGACTAGTTATAAAGTCAATACAACAACAATGGTTTTCTGTTGTTCTCATAGACTAGGCTTAAACGTTTATTGACAATGGACTCAGCAAAACGTAACAACGCTGAAGCTGTATGTCAGTTTATCATCGCAAATGCTGTACATAATATATCTAAACTGTGTTTCGATCTCTCAAAAGACATCCAACCGAACTGGTGAGTTTCGGAGTTCTGACCTCCTAAATCAAGCTCTTCACAACGTGCTGATAAGAGTGAATGTAGGTTTGCTGTGACCTGAAACGTAGACAAGATTTTCATTAGACGGTTACTGTGTAGGTCTAGCATCCATAAGCATTTGGTTGCTGTCAGAAAACACCAATAATAGATTGTGTTTCTGATACACACAGTTCGGAGCATGGCTTATTTCGAATGACATATCGGTTCTCAGGATCTGAAAACATGCATGCAAAAGGATTGATTCAGTATATACGCCAGGTATGTGGGAAATTCTACTACCCATATTGAAAAGATGCAGAGGGAAATACAGCCATATAAACAATGTCTTAGAGTTGTGCAGTTACCTGGTGTACATATGTACAATAAATGGTGTCCGAAATGTTATCCAGTTAATAATACTATCCCACTGTATCACGCATCTGCCGGATAAGTTAAAATAGAGAATGTTCCCAACAGGAGAGTAGGAATGTATGTTGGGTTTCTTTGATGAAAACTAGACAGCAGGATCCACTAGTGAGATATATGTAAGACACTCAACTCAGCAACGCTACCAACTCTTCTCGTATTTTATAGATCAAGATACCGTATTTCTATGCAGGAGACCTTCTTCTTTCATAAGGCTTCAGGGTTTTCGAGATTTAAGAGGTTCCACTATTCCGCTCATAATGAGATGTAGCCTAACCCAAACATGAAATTGTAGATCCAGTGCTTTACATGCTTCATCTAGGCGTGAACGTCAATAAGTCTCCGAATAATGACGCTTTAGGATTTGTCCTGGTGCGAACTTGACAGACGCAAAGACCAATCACTAATTATTCGGACTTGTTACATACCCACGAATACGAGACCAAGGAAGAACACAATAGCGTAGTCAGACGGAATGGCATATTTGGGTGGTTGTGCTAAGATATCGATGCATTCCAAATAACTGGCTATCGAGTCGAATACGAGCAATGCAACGTAACACGACAGCGTGCCAAATGGCGAGGATGCTTGACCGGGTGCCTTCAGCTTAGCGAGTCCAGTTAAACTATCAAGGTCAGCATCAATGTCGAAAGTCGTCAAACCCTAGGCTATTGATTTTGAGGAAGTGTGTGACGCTACAGATCACTCCCTCACAGTGGGTTCGTGAGGACCCTAAGACGATACCAGCCGGAAGTGAAAACCCAATGGTTTCTCCACTGGTAAAACTCTTCCGATGGGCTCACTGCGTGAGGTGGCCCCTAATTGTCTGAACCTCATTCTAGGGTGTCGTGGCAATTAAATAAATAAAATACAACAGATGAAATTGCACGTCGGCCGCGGTCATCTGTTCCTTTCGACGTTCCGTCCAGTGCTCGTTGCACCTGGAATATAAATAAAAGTCTTTAATACCACGAAAACGTTGCGTAAAAATGAGAATTATTTATGTATAAACATATCGAAAAATAAAAATTTAGGCTTATCTTCACCGTTTTTTAAAGTTTCATTACATGGTAAATAAAAATTGATATATAAAAAAAGGCTAAGTGTACGACGGTTTTTATTGAGGTATCGGGTAGCAGTTTGGAGTTGTTTTGGCGTTAAGCCTTCGGTAATCACCGGTTGGACGCCAGTCTTGGCTATCCTTTTTGGGGGCCATGTGCAATGGCGATGCCCAAGGACTGTTTGATAATGCCCAGTTCGAGCATGTGGTCGAATTCACTCCTCGCCGTTTTGTGCCTATCGGGGGCTAAACGGCGCGCTTTGGATGCCACAGGTGGACCTGTGGTTGTCACGTGATGCATAACATTGCTGGTTATGCACGGAAGAGTGTGCTTCGGTTGCTGCAACTCTGGATGTTTCTCTAAAACTGCTTGCTAGGACGCGTCACCTGACTGTTTGGTTCTAAACTCGGACCTACATAGGTGTTGCCGGCAATAGATAACTTTGTGTTGTTATCTATCAGTCGTCGACGGCGAGCATCTACGAGTAGATGGTAATGGTTTAGCGAATCTATGCCAATGATGGGCATAGAGACGTCTGCCAGGAGGAAGATCCAGTGGATAGGTTTGCGTAAACCTAAGTTGAGGTAGACACACCGTCTCCCGAATGTGGCGATTGCCTTGCCGTTGGCTGCTTGAAGATTGAAGGATGGGTCAAGATGACGCTCCTTTGTCGTTGCTGGAAGAATGCTAACTTCTGCACCGGTGTCGACGAGGTAGCGGACTTTCGTTTTAATGTCGGTGAAGTAGAGCAAACGGCTTTTTCCGCCAGCTACGGTTGCCGTGAGCACGTGCCGGCGTGACCGTTTCCCGAGTTTGTGTCATTCTTAAAACGGTATGGTTTACGACATTTTCTGGCTTCATCCCCGTAAGTGTCATGAAACCAGCACCATTCAGGGTTTTCCACCCTGTTGGGTTTCGTTTTAGGGCTACCACGCGACTTGCTGCGATGCGCCAAGGTGCGTTTCTGTGAAGTGCTACGTGATCTAGGACTTCGAGATCGTAGCAACCGTCTCACAGAGTTGCACAACTTGGTCACCTCTGAATCCTGGCGCTCTGTTTTGTCGCAGATAGAATATACGTTGGAGACGGGTCTGCTGGATATCTCCAGTATTTTATCTGCCGAGGCTGCCAGGTCGTCGAGTGGGACTGACTGGAGTGTCACCAACACGGTTTGCACCGGTTGTGGTAGTTTCGAGAGAAATAGTTCTCGGAAGAAACCATCGTCAAATGTTCGTGCACCGATTACTTCTCGCATGCGTGCGCGGACTTCAGTAGCTGAGTGGCTGCCTAGCTCGATGTTACGAAGCAATTCGTCTAGACGTTGGCGATCTGTGAGATCGCTTTTCTTCAAGAGTGCGGCCTTGAGAAGTGCATAAGGGTCACTTAATTCAGGATTAAACATGTTTGCTGTAACATACCTGTTTAATTCTCGCGGAAGTGACCGTATGACAGCAAGAAATCGAGATTGAGGATTTGAGACACCCTGTTCTCGAAAATCGGCTTCGGTATACGGAAACCATGTTTCTGCATTGTCTGGCCAATATGGCACGAGTTGGATCGTGTTCGCAGTCGGCTTAATACGAATAAGCTTGGGAGTGTGGCTGGACATTGGAAAGTGCGGTAAATGGATATATAAATGTTATCGAACTGAGAACAATGAACAAATATAAAATGGGACAGGCTCACCAATTCAATACTTGTTATTGGTCGGGATATTTGATCACGTCGGGCTAACCAATTTAGAATTTGTCCTGGTGCGAACTTGACAGACGCAAAGACCAATCACTAATTATTCGGACTTGTTACATACCCACGAATACGAGACCAAGGAAGAACACAATAGCGTAGTCGGATGGAATGGTATATTTGGATGGTTATGCCAAAATACCGATGCGTTCCAACTAACTGGCTATCGAGTCGAATACGAGCAATGCAACGTAACACGACAGCGTGCCAAATGGCGAGGATGCTTGACCGGGTGCCTTCAGCTTAGCGAGTCCAGTTAAACTATCAAGGTCAGCATCAATGTCGAAAGTCGTCAAACCCTAGGCTATTGATTTTGAGGAAGTGTGTGACGCTACAACGCCTACAACACAAAAACTTAAAATATGTGCTTACCCGCACTAGTCCATGCACTACCCAACTAGCTACATGTTCGCCTTGTTACTCCATCTCTAAACATACCTCGCAAAGTGTCATATAAATAGGAGACCAAGAACAAAGTTCTCATTCAGTCAAGTAGACCAAAACTCAAACTCAGCCATTTTAGACGAAACTTCCCTGACATTTCCAACCCTTCTGCACTTTTATAAAAGAAACGATATCCTCAGAAGTGAAGTGGATGCTAACCGAAGACCTTGGGTGGTAGCCAGGCTATGTCATGAATTGACAGAAGTTGGAAATTGCGAACCCCTGGAAACCAACCCAGTGGCTGAACGGTTAACGCGCTTGCCGTGAAACCTGAGGTGCTGAGTTCTATCTGCGGCCGGGTCGTGGGTGTGTACCGCTGAGGAGTCCCATACTAGGACAAAACAGCTGTCCAGTGCTCCTGGATTTTCAGTGGTTCTTCAAATGATGTCAGTCCATGATGAATAATACTTCTAAATTAAAAAATCCCCATTCATCTCAAAAATACATATCCATAGTTGTTTCCTTTCTTAATTGACTATTCATACTGATGCGCATATAAGCAATAGGTTCTGCTCAAAATATCATCCACCAAATTATAGTGTATCACTGTGAACCAAACCAAAGAATAATATAATATGAAATTACTCACTACCAATCTCAAGGCTTTCCCTTACACAATGAAACCAGTAAACTATATCGCAAACTGAGACTTTCATCACATTTTAGGCAAGTGGCCCAGCTATGTAATGCTCAACACATGACGGTAAAATCCTGGCCTTCAAAAGAAAGGTGTCACAGGTAGGGAATTATGATGCGCCAAAATCTACTGCAGTCAAATGCACATGACTCGAAGTACAAAAACATAAAAATATCATGTAGTATTAAAACACAGCACTACACAGAAGAAAAAAAGATGCACTTCGGAATAACTCAACAAACATCTTAAAAAATATCAGAGAATAGAACGCGGGCACGGATTGTGAAAACTCACCCACTCATTCTTTCAGGATGGACCGCACCTGCAAAAGAAAGTGCGCCAGGTGGTCACCTGAAATTCGTCAATGTGGTGGCTAGAATACTTCATAGGGCTACATGGCTGGAAAGTTCATTGCTCACGGTTAACCACTAACTCACACAACGCTTTCGTAACACTAGTCCAGGTGAGACTCGGTTAGCTGGAGTTAACCTGAGGGTCATCATAAAAAGAAATGAAACCAACTAGTAAAGACTGACTGTTGCTCCCAACCACACCCGTCACCTACTTGCCATTCAAGAGACAGGTCCAACTCTCCTGCCACATCTTTCCTTCCCAGTTGCGTGTCCCACCTACAATGCAAAACTACTTGCTCAGTCATCAGCTCTCATAATCGATATCATTCAACGAAAGACTTACAACTAACTGCTCGCACTGAACACATACGCTTCACACTGCACATATGCGCACACATCTGCAGCATAACGCATCTGCACTCAGATCAGGGAGGGAACGACATGGTGCTATCCCACTCGGCGTTAAGGGTTCTCTTCAGTCCTAAATTTGGACATCGCGTCTCAACGTCTTTGAATATTTTAGCATCTCACTCGACCCTGCCCATTCTTTTCAGTAGTTACTTCATTCACAATTTCTGCCTTCATCCTGCACTTCCTCTCTTTTGGTGGGTATTAATGAATGTGTCATTTTCCTTTTCTTTTTGATATGTTCTACCACCTAACTACTCTGTTTTCCTCTTCTTGGGTGTCTCATTTTTTGTCTAACGTGCTCGCCAACTTAGTGGTTCTCCTCCGAGTCTGGGTCATCTCCCGAACTTTGTACTTTGTCTTTGTACTTTTCGGTTTTCATGCTCATAGCATTCTTCACGCATGTCCTAAACTTCGGTATTCATGTGCGACGGGACGTCCTACCTCATGCTCGTTAAACCGACAGCGTCTTAGGTCAAACTGTTGCCACGCTGTTCAGATAACGCATAAACATTTTCCCTGGTCGCCGAGGTCTTGTTTCGGGGCGAGACGCCGCAGATCCACATTCTCGATTTTCGCTTTCGTATAACTTCTGCCGTAGAAGTTAAACAGGTAGTTTACAAGGCGTTTGAGTGACCTCAAAATGATTGATCCTTGCGCGCTGCTCAGTGTGGCACTCTGAAGAAAATCGGTCTCACAGACTCTCAGCGCTGAGTTAGGCTGCTGCGTGGCATCAAGCTACGGAACAACTCGGCTACTCACAAGCACGCGTGCATTCGATAAGTCATCGGTCAATGAACTCTGGACGATGACCTTTCCCGTGAACTGTTCCTTGGTGAACCACCACGGGCAGTATCAACCCTGCTTTTGGCCCCTCTACCCGTTGCTATCGGTGATCCAGCTGCCTCTGATGGTAAATTACTTTGGACCTCTTTTAGGCGTGTCTTCATCCTATATTGTGTAATCGAAATGCCTAAACAATAGAGTGTGGGAACGAAGGAACCAGTTAACTCCGGTAACCAACCCAGACGAACCCGATGCACCATATTTCATATACGGTCGAAGGTCATGATTTCCTCTTTTTACTGGACCGAATACTGGTATTTTTTTCTCTTGGCTCAGCACCCGATAAGTACCCCCTGTGTGAGTCACGGCAATCACATGACACTTCTCGGTTTATTCAGGATATTTGCTGCATATCTGCAGCAAATAACTATCTAACTGAGGCGATGTTTCGAATATTCCCGATGAACGGCATCTAAGGTGCTGATATTTTCGAAGTGAATCGGCTTCAAAAAAGACTCTGAGATGTCATTCTAAGCTCTGAAACTAAAACAGTGTCCGGCAGGATTGCTTGTAGGTAGAGTTTTATGCAATGTATCCGCCAGATAATCATGACCCATAGTTTCGAAAATACGTTGGCTTTCAATCACGTTTTCGATGGAACGTCTTACATGACTAGGCTTACGGATGCTATGCATTCAGTTGGGCCTACTCTTGCTCGAACTCAAACGACGAATGCGTTCATTCATCCTACGTTATAAAAGACATCTTATATTTTTGTGCTCATGGTACCATTTGTCGATGGATTGAAGTACCTTACAATGGACCATTTGAATTTGTCAGACAGCACAAAAATGCATACATGACCAGGTGAAACGAACATGAAGATACTGTTGGCGTCAACGATTTGAAATCAGCTCACTCCGAAAGCAACCAACCATAGCAACACTTACGTTCACAAAACTTTGCCTGCAGACACTACAGCTGTCGAGATACTTGACGGTGCGCCTAGTAACAAAGTGATATATCAGTCGCCTGCACCGCGAAAGTCACAATCAGGTTGGACCATCAGGTTTTCGGAATTTTTAGGGGCCTACTCAACTATTTTGTGTATGTGAACACGCGCAGACGCCTTTTTTTCCAAAACGTTTTTCGCAGCACCATTTTTTTCAAAAATCCGAAACTTCTTACGGTTTATCGTTATCCTATCACTGATTTGCTGCCGCGTGTCCATGCTTTTCGAATAGATTTAAGAATGAAACAAGGTCAAAATTTTTGCATCAACGTAGTCGTTTTTTGCGCGTAGCTTATGAATGCTACCCATTTTCGTTTCATCAAACTGTTGTTTCTATCCCAGGTACAACGGGCCCGGAAGGTGCACCAAAGCACTGCAAACAATGCTCTTGGCCTGCCTTTTGGTCCATTATTTATCCGCTTTCAACGACACACAGGAACAAGTTCAAAAAACCAGGGGCCGCCCTTCACATTGAGCTCATCATCAGAAATTCACCAGTGGTGAAACCACCAGGGTTTTACCTCCCGCTGGCATCCTCTTAGGCCCCTCACGAAGCCACTAGGATGGTAGTTGGCCGGAGCAGGAAATTATCCCTCAATATCAGTAACCTGTATTTCGAAGAGGCTCAACATTGATGTTGGAGTTCGCAGTTTTATCGTACTCGCCGCGCTAAAAGTTCACGGTCGGGCATTCATGCCACGTGCTACACTTCATGCCTCATACTCGACCCATAGCCAATGAGTTGGAAAGCCTAGGTGTTTTGGTAAAGCAGACAACATATAGCACTCCACCTAAATACTGTGTTCCTACTTCGTTTCAAACACATAGGTATACGAACCATAAAGAAAATTAGGGATTGACCTTTGTGTATGTCGAAATATCGAAGTATTTTTACATGAAACTGGATAGATTATCGCACCACCTCGTTGTATGGGCATAATATTTCCGTACCACAGTCGTAGAACTGGAGACAGACTTCTGGCATTCGACCATTACTCGCTTCAACTAGACCGAATTATCGAATGACAAATGCACGGATCGGGCATAGACAGTGAGTGCACTAGGTGATCACGTGAAATCCATCGATGTGGTGGTTTGGATTCCTCATCGAGTGATATGACTGGAAAGTTCATTGCACACGGCTAACCACTGCCTCACACGACGCGCTCGCTACACTAGTCCAGGTGAGATTTGGTCGGCTGCAGTTGACCTGAGACTCGTCGTACCAAGACACAACACCATTTAGTAAAGACTGACTGTTGCTCCCCACCACGCCAGCCGCCTGCCTGTGATTCGAGAGACAGCTGGCACGCATGCTGTCGTCACATGTGAAGATATGTCACGGGATCAATAAGTGATGCGGACACGTCGGCACACAACTCCAAGTCTCAGCAATCCCAATCATCCACACCTACTCTTTCACTTTCAGATTCTTTTCAACTGCTGCGCGTCCTCCCTCTTTTCAACTCGACATCCACACGCGGATTTGACATGTCGTCGTTAGAGGCCATCCTACTCCATGATTTCCTGATGAGACTTTACACTGATATATGCAGCTACTGAAGGAACGAGATTCAGCTCACCCCTCAACCTTTTATTTGACTTTCCCTGAACACAATATTACCAACAATGTAAATAACAGCCCTCCTGCATTTCACCAGGAGCCGGCACCACAGAACCCTCTTGAATGACTATTCTCCTTCGGGCTTCATTAAAACAAGTTTCCACTCATAAAAAGTGTCTGTGGTTTCCATATTAGCCTG
Organism: Heterobilharzia americana; assembly: GCA_944470555.2. NCBI lineage: Eukaryota > Metazoa > Platyhelminthes > Trematoda > Strigeidida > Schistosomatidae > Heterobilharzia > Heterobilharzia americana. Next base: position 60,664,719 of record OX104129.1, on the reverse strand, counting down.
TAGATCACCCCACCATAACTTCTGCCGAGAAGACTTGATGCAGTAGAGTCACCATATATGCAGATGTTTTACCAGAAAACTACTTTGTTCTCCGAGAAGTTGGTCCACTTGGTCATGGAGCCGTTTCGATCATTTTCGTCAGCCTATATATGAAAGCTGCCCAGTGCGGTAACTCAGAAATAAACGGTGCGCGAAACTTCATTTGGATCATCGCGTAAATCAGTGAAATGTACATCTTTAAATAGGGTCTATAAAGTCCCTTTCAACCTCTTATCTGAATTAAAAAGTTTGTAGGCCAAAACTTTCAATCTTGTTGCCTGTATGGTCGCTTCGGGGAAATAATATGCCGATTTTTCAACATGTACAACAATATATGGGACGTGTACCACTCTGTCAAACGGTAAAATATGGAAGGACCCGCTAGGCTTCCTTGCTCACCGGACTCGGCCTTTACCTGGAAGTACACGCTTATGACCCTGTATACTGGCCACGAATTCCCAGGTGTTGACCACAATACAATTGTCGGCTGCTTTGATTTGATCTTATGCAGGCTCACCATCCCGCAAGTCTACAAGGAGATTTCTACCCGAGGACTACAGAAAGGCTAGTCGGAATGGTATTTGGTTCTTCATACGAGGCCTCAACTAAAGCTCCAACCTTCCCACCCACTTAGCCACTTAGTCAGCCAAACTGTTCTGCAGCGGCCCAGGGGCTAGGTTTGGTCAACCGGGACCTATTTTTAATCTTCTCAACCCAGAAGTGGCTAAAAGCGTGTTCATCCCCTCATTTGTCGTGGGTGCATTGGTAAACACGCTGGAAATCGCAATGTGAACAACTATTTTTCATTTCTGGGCACAACGAAAGATCCAGTCCCGATAGGCACTCTTCTGGTCCTCTGTAAGAAAAGGCTTCTCTTTTGGGCGTGGATTTAGTCCAGTCACTCGCCAAGCCATTGAAATACCGATTAAGCTCATTGGTAAATATGCCGCCATAGGACATTTATGAATAGTGATGACCTTGTTGACTACCCGGAATAGATTTGCGAATCTTTTAGGCCCTAACATTCCAGCCGCCCACAGATGTAGACAACGCAGGTGTACCACGACTGCTCGACCGCTGTCCCAATGAAATCAGTCCCACTTGCCATCACACCAACCAGAAAGGTATAGAGGCTGCTCCTGTTTTTGTTGTTTTATCTGGCGAAACCTCAGATCCTTCCAATATGAAGATATCGTTGGATCATGAAGAAGATGGGCTGTGATAAAAACATGCCGAACTATCTGGAAATCCGGACACTAAACGAACCAAGGATATAACTCAAAACTTTGAAGACCCACACCATCAAGATAACCCTCAACGATAACACGAGGGCCCATGGGAAGAATAAATGTCACCAGTTCTCAACATTCCATTGATTTTCGAAGTAATGAAACTGTGCTTCAATGAAAACTACTATCCAATGAGTAAGAGCTACCAGGCCCATTCACTCAGTTAGCCTTCAACACATGAACATTTATCCATCCTCGAGTTGCTCAAATCTCTGGACGATCACTGTGGAAAAGAAAATCAGAACAGACAATCAAGTTTAGGAGATCAACTCTCCTGTTGACTCTAAAGTGAACACATTCACAACAGTGCAATGTAATAGACTTCCCCAGTACTTCATCTATAGTGGGCGTTGCTGATTTGAATAGGCGTAAGTTGTATATATTGAAAGGGCTGCAGAGATCATAGGAAAGTACCAGCAATGGGTGAGAATTCTGCCCAGAGGAACGCAAGAGACAGAGCGGGCGTACTAAAAACAAATCAAGAGAGAAGCAGAAGAGGAAATGAGGAATATTATGCAAATGACTGTCCTGGTGCAATGGCATACAATATTCAAGGACTGTCGTGCCATATGTTGGCAGTTAACATTTCTTCTTTCACACCGGTCTTCCCGATTTATTCACATAGAACGCTGAATATGCTTCCTCGACAGTGCTGCATACCCTAAAGTGGACAGAATGAAAAATCCCCCACCACTGGTCTGCAGTCCTTCAACTGTTTATTCCTATGTGCGAAAACATCCAATTGTCATGGCATAAATCTGCACTGGTGTAAACGGTAGCACTTGAATATTAAGGAATGCTTGGACATAGATATCCACTTGGATTGTATGATTATGGGGAAACCTACTGATTCCTGAAATCGTCACCATAGGTTCTTTTGGTGCCCGCGGCTATAAGCGTAGGAATTTATGGTAAAACAGACGTTTATCTGACGTAATGTGGCTTTACGAAGACGAATCTGACATGCTGACTGCTTGTAACAAAAATTCAGAATTTTGCATGACCTTGGTGCCACCATTGGCGAAAAAAAGTGTGACTGAAAAAGAGCGTAGGCTGAAAAGTGGTATTTTCCCGTTCTTTTCATAACTGTTGTAACCCCCCGACGCTTTTAACGCGATTCAGTGACCTCCTTTCCGTGCCACTCACAGCTCGTAAAATCCAGCGGATTTTTCGGCACATATCAACGTGATGATACCTGCAAATTGGTCTCTCTCATGTTAAATGGCAATGTGAGAACAAAATATTCAGTTATTTTATCATATACCCTCTGCCATGTCCGCTCCCAAGATTTCGTATGACGCTTACCCCGATTGGGTCACTAAGGAATTGCCCCAGAAGGCACGCAGAGATATTCCCTTACTCCCGGCAGTTTTGTACACCATGCCACTCCCCTTTGCGAAGTCTCTTGTCGGCTGGAAACTATTTTGTGGAACATCCGAGGGAAACTATGGTCCCCTTACCTCCATGGACAACCAACCCTCTATAGGCATAACCTCGGTAGTCTTGAATAGTAAAGTTGATCGCCTAGTATCGTCGTCACATAATGGATCATCAAGTAACCAATCACACACACGGCTTACAGAACCCTGATGACGCAACTGACACGCGCGGTCGAAAACGTTTCGGTGCTGCCATATAATTCGCTTTTAAAACGGCTTTCCATAAATTTTCACGCAGACGTCTATGAAGAGAGTCAAAGTCCAATGATATTCAATACTCTCTGCTGGTATGCTTCAGATCTTCCATGGAATGACGTTCCTAAGCTATCACATACGACAACCAACACTCCCTCAAAAATTGTTAAAGATAGGGCCCCTCACAGCGATCTGACCTGATCTATGTAGCAACGATACGTGCAGTGACCTTGGGCATAGTAAGCCTTATCAGTTCGCAAGAGGCCTGAAAATCGTCCACAGTTTTCTTGAGGCATCTAACAAGATAACCTATTGCCGAAAAACCTAACTGCTTGAAGTAGTTTCTAACAAGTTCCTCTAAACACCGATAAATGTGGAATGCATTCTTTCAGTAAATCTCACCATGGTTTTAACTTTTAACGCAGAGAAAAAGCAGCGCAAACTTGGGCGTCGATCTGCGATTTCGGGGTCAGAAATCATGCAAACTTACCCTCCTAAGAACACATTAAGTGTGTGCCACCGAAAAGCATAAGATTCATTTGATATTTGCACAAAACCTCCTATACATTAGAAGCTAGACAAACATCATTAAAGTTCTTGTTTACTCACCACTAAAATCCTCAGCATGCTTCCTCAACAATGCAAACACATTGGAGGGTTCAGGTCAAGACCTTTCAGCTCAATTTCATCCGTCTTCTATTGGGTTTTATTACCGGCTACAACCATGGGCGTAGGCGCAAGATACTCAAAAAGGACCCACTTTTGATGTATTTCCTTTCCATTTTCTGTAGAGAATGTGGAACACGAACTGCTCAATCGCATGTTAGTTGACTAATTGCCAAAATATAAGGTATCACGACTTCCCTGCGCATATTAACAGGTGACATGTAAAATTAAGGTCAAAACCCCCCTTGGTCTAATACCGCTTGCTATACGTGGAACCACTAATACCCCTAAGAGCTGTTAAAAGTCTTCCCCCGTTTCTGCGCTTTTCCAGTGAATGCCCTATCTCACGCCATCATAAAATATACATCTGCATACTTAATATAAGGGGCGAGGCGCTGCACAGTTGCGTCATGGACACCTGACGGGCAGCTGTCACCTGGTGCAGTCGTGGGTATTTTCCGCGATCTTCTCGAACCAATTTGTACCCTAGGTTGCCTCTCGTTTCCGCTGATTGCTGCCAATTCTAAACGCAAAAAATTACAGGGGTCATACAGGCACTCCTGACATGCGATCCGTTCGTGATGATGATTACAGGGCCTTGGTTGCATTCCCTACAGTTGTGACATAGATATCTCCATCGACAGTTATTCTTCGCTGAGGGGCGATTGACTACATGGTAAAGAAGGAGGGTGCATGTTGTATACATTGTCTGGCGCCGCTGCTCTGCAACGATGAACCTCATAACCTAGTTACGTTGGTGGCCCCACAAGCGTTGTTGCTAAATTTCTCACTCCAGCTTCCCCTTGCAGGACTTGTCTACTAACCATCTTGCCCCTCAGTGGAACGCAGTGAAGAGCTAGCAGGCGCGTTCGCTCACTTGGCGTCACTCCCACACAGCGAAAATTAAGCGTGGTGACCTTAACATGCTTGATGCAACTTGGCAACAAGCAAGGCCTCCGAAACACCATGACACATTCATGGGTACTTTGGAGGTAGTTTTGGAAATGACATTTAGGACGCCCTACTGAGTAGTACACCGCCGCAGATCTGATTTCCACTAACAAGATCACTCCCATGAAGCTGCAACTAGGTACAAAATTTCCAGTTAGCGGCCACAAATGGTGTCTAATAACTTCAGCATATCTAGCGTTAACCTGCCCCGCAGCGCTTGAATAGTTTTATATAGACTTTAAAAACACCGAGCGGAAGAGGCTACAGTTGTTTCTGCGCTATGCAGATCGGGGTCTTTATATTCACATTTGTTCAGCCAAAGAACTAAGCATCCTATCCCATGAATATGTGGACACAGCCTATGGCATGGCTATTTCAACGATCTAAACGGAGGTAATGGAAAATAGACCTAGTCGTGCTCCCACAAAAGTACGCTATCGCAAGCGCGATCATGCCGATGAGTTTTATCACTGACGTGTTTTCCTGTCACATATCCCACTCCAAACCTCCTACTACATACTGAAGGCAGATAAGTTGCTGGAAACTGTTATACACTAACCCATTCACTACACTAAAACTGGTAGTACTCAGGCATCAGTAAAACTGATGAATTCCCAGGTAGATAAGTGTAGACTGAATGCTCCGGGTTTGGTCGTAGGCAATGGGAAACTCTACGACGACATACTATGAAGTTGCGAGCCATTCAGTTGTCTGCTTTTCATCTCCCTTAAACGTGACGGAAGAGAGCAAGTCTCTGATAAACCTTCACTACCAAACTTTTGTGTGAGTAATGTGCCCTTCACCCAAGAAAACATTAACACTGCAACATCATTACTTCGGGCCCCAAACAGGCGCTAAAAGTCATGGAATCCCAACCATCCTGCGAAAAACGGATGGCAAAAGCGTACCAGTGACCCTCTCGCAGCTCATTTACGGGTCACGCTCGACTGGCAACTGCCCCGGGGGCTCGAAATTGCCATGCATATCTGCCAAGCATGAATACAAAGTAGCGTCTAATGCCAAAAACTAAAGACCTATAAACGTCACGTCGGTGGTATCTACAACTATGGACACGGTGGTCGTCATGACATTTGTCGGCTACGGGACGACCAGCCGGTTACTTTCTCAAGTACAACTCGGTTTGTTGGAAGGCCGCTCATGCGCCACCTGATTCCCCGACCATTTGGACGGTGTTAGAATCAAATGCGACTACGGCCTATTCGTAAAAACGGCCTCGTGGACATGAAGACAACCAGTCAATCGGCGGCCGTCCAGTCTCGATTAATTTTAATTCTCAATAATGCTGTCGTGATTAACACGATCAAACGCCCTGGCAAAGTCTGGATGAGCAACATCAATCCAACCTTGACGGTCGATAATATTAGTCCATCTATCTATTACAGTGAGCATATTGGTAATGCAAGTATATCCCTTTCTAAATCTGTTGTTAAGGCGTTAACTATTTAATCATTATTGGGTGATTCCTTGTCCATCACAGATTGGCGATTCCATCACTTTGAGAGGCATAACAGCGCCACCAATCCGCATTACTTCGGGTTGATGGTTCGCGTTATGTGACCCAACTTTTAACGATTGGGCACTTTTGCTTGACGTAAGGAATCCCTACTCAGAGGCTCAGTCTAAACCGACGCTCCTTACCACGATACCGCCGCATGGATTTTATCCGGATTGGGGGAAGTGTCTTTTGCGAATACTAACAGTTTGCGGTGTACTAGCTCAATGCCCAGGTCAACGACCGGGATATTTGTAAACTCTTGAGTAGGTGATCGATGACGAAAAGACTTACAAATGTTGATCGGCTAGTAGTTCAGCTGCTTCATCCCGTTGGGCCCTACTGATATACAGTTTCCCGTTATAGCCAGCCACAGCGATCCAGCACAGCAGAACAGAATTCTTGGGTTGGAAAGAAACATGTTTATGAACCCAACTTGTGGTCTCTACCCATCGGATCTCAATCCCTCCGTGCATGTGCTTCTTGTCAGCTTGAAAAGCCTGAATTCCATACCTTTCCTTTTGCGTTCGACCGGGTGGTGTATCTTTAATCTAAGGAGTTCGCGAGTGAAGTTGCCTAGTACTTAGGATGATTCAGAGCGCTTCAATGTTTTGAGTAGAGCAGACTGGCCAATGGAATGCATCATTCTGTCAAGTATAAGTCTTCAACAGCTGTCCACATCTTGCAACACATGGTTAACTTCCTAACCCGTCTGTTCCAGCGCTATCCGAAGGACTGGGGTGTTAAGTCGTCTGACGTTCCACCGGGACTCGTTGAAAGGTCAGGCTAGTTTGGTCTCACAAATATCGTGGAGGCCGATAACAACGTGGTCTCCTCTGTCCAAAAGAGCAGGGTTTGCGAGGTTTTCAATTAAGAATTCGTCATTTTTAAAGACGCAGTCTAAGCACGTTGGGGTTTGAGCCTCCTACACCGACGTTAACGATCTCACATTAACTTTAGGCTTCATTTCTTCAATTGGGTTAAGAAACCTAGCTTCAGAGGAATGGTACTCCCACCAAACACATCATTTGCAAATCTAACCTTGGGTAGGTTGAAGCCTCCTGGAATTAGTATGCAAGTGCCCTAGTTAAAGAGAGACCGATTACCTCTAGAATTTGATCGTAATACTGTACGTTGGAGAATAGCTTCCTATAAATAACTCCCATCAAGCAATTTATGGTCTTAGGCAGCTATATGGAGCACCAGATGGACTCCTTAAGACAGGCCACTTCTTGAATTTGGATTTGGTGAGCTGTAAAGGAAGAGCTAATGAAAAGTACTACTCCACTTACCTTACTAACCTTCCTGTCGTTGGTGTTAGCAATTGTCAGCTCCTGATTTGATATGACAGGAGCAACCCATGTCCCATTAACACTGATAAGATAAGCATAAGTGTCCTCACTTAGTTCCTGCACTTCATCAAGTTTATTTGGTAAACTTTGTACATTTGCATAGATACGATTTATGCCATCTACTTGAACTCCTTGAACCCTGTCCACCATCCGCTTGGCAGGCTTTATCCTCCTGTGTGATTACCGAGACCCTACTTAAGTGCGGTGTATCAGTGAAGTGTTCCCAGGTCCTCCACGGTTTTTGAATCCATGCAGTCCTCCATAGGTAAAACCAACTCCAATCTTTCCTTTTCTCGTTATATCCTCTCTTTCTACCACCTGTCAGGCTGCATGTGGACTCCAGGTGGCAAGCAATTCTTGTTTGCATAGAATGCCCGCAATGGAGACGCTGCCATTCGGGAGGCTAGAAAGATAGCCTTGATCAGCCTTCGTCTGGGGTCATTATCTTGTTTGGGCCTTCATGAGACGTTCTGTGTTATTATTCCTTTAAGGATCATAGTATTCATAAGGACTTCCACCCATGGGAATCGTAGTGGATGTCCACAGTACCTATATTTTCAGGCGTGCCTTGTATTATCATGTTCCTCCCCCTAAAGTAAGCCTCGCGACTTGTTCTCGACTGTTACTCGTAGTAATCAGGCAGGCAACTACAACTGGAACAGATTATTGGTTAGATTGACAGTGAAAGAATTCAAGGAGTGGCGGTGAAGGTCTCTAACAACCAATGTATTGATCAGGGAGGATCCATTTGTATTGGGTGTAGATGACAGTGATTCTCCAGTACATCGCTATCTCGCAATAGACCCATGGACATAAAACAAAGGGCAAGAAGTTGGACCTGCTTCTAGGTTAATCCCCCTGAATTTTCGGTGAGGAGCCATAATCTCTAGGGTCAACCAAGTCGGGTGTGTGGAAGAACACTCACTAGTGGCGTGAGATGACGGTCACACAGTATGGCTATTTGACGGAAGTAGAAAAATGTAGACGTATGAATTCCGACCCACTGGCTAGAAGGGAAAGTGCTCTCCATGAGATCTGATGGTCGTAGGTTCCATCCCTGGTAGATCGTGAGTCCAGACTTCCGGGTTCCACGTAAAACCAAGTGGCTGCTCGGTTCTCTGAAGTTTCCCATGATTCTCCAAACAATGTTAGTCTGCGATGAATGTTGCACTCAAACTAGACTATCATGACTGTGGTTGTTTTCCAAGTTACCATCCTCTTATTGACACCTTCAAGAGCAACTTTCGACGTTCCCTTAAGGTTAATGTTAAAGCATGACTAACAGGAAAGCAGGCGAAATATCTTTCTACAAGGTTTACAGAAATTTGTTTAAATTACCGAGGCCGAGTGCGGAGGGTCAAAAGGTTGCCTGCTCGTGGGTTGTGTTCAGTTGATTTACAAAATGGTCCCTGGAGCCAACAATAAGGTTGAAATCAAGAATGTAGCATCAGAAACTGACAGTGATTCCGATGATTCTGCCCCTGAAGTGGAGGATTTAAAAGATCAAGGTGATACTAAAACCTCCCAACTGGCAGATGAATTGTTAAGTCGTAGCAAACAATCAAGAAGTGAGAAAAAGGCAAGAAAAGCCATGTCGAAACTTGGTTTGAAGTTGGTCCAAGGAGTTTGCCGCGTTACTATACGGAAGGCGAAAAGCATTATGTTTGTGATTAACCGTGCTGAGGTTTACAAGTCGTCTGCCTCTGATACATACATCATATTTGGTGAGGCTAAAGTTGAGGACATATCTGCACAAGCTCAAATCGCTGCAGCTGAAAAACTGCGTAGTCAAGCAATGGGAGGTGCAGATTTGAGTACACCAGGTAGTCTGTCTAAGGATGCACTATCATCAGTATCTAAAACTGCGATAGCAGAAGAGTCGGAAGATGAAGAGGAAGTAAGGCAATACTTTATTACTACGAGAATGTCTTTGTAGCCTGATACCACGGGTCTGGGTGAGAAGGATATCGAACTTATCATGCAGCAAGCTGGTGTATCGAGAAGTAAGGCGATCCGAGCGTTACGTGAAAATGGCAATGATATGGTGAATGCGATTATGGTATGTTTTCGTGTGCGGTTTAATTGTTTTTTCTTATAGTCACTAACAGGATAGCATCAAGGCAACTGCATCATACCTCATGTGTGAAACAGGTCATATAAGTAAATCTGAGGAAAATTACTACTGTTCCAATGACTACTCTCCATTTCCCATTGCATCTTTATCACAATTACCTCAGAAATATTTTTGCAATGACCGTGTACCATCAACAAAGCTGTTCCTTGCTTCGTTGATATCCGATTCAACCTGTATGAAAGTAATTTTAACCAGTATCTTCATGTTATGGCTCAGTTTAAAGTGGTTCTTAATACGAGGCGGACGTTAATCATAAGTACTAAGAGAATCGATATTTCAAAAAGTCTACATGTTTGAGACAACCACATTATGCTTCGACTAGCTGTAACATACAGCACTATGCTGTTTTTTTCCGTTGTTCAAGATGTATTTAACTTGTAAAGTATCTATAGGACCAGCGATTGCTGGTAATCACAGTACGACTGCAGTTGACCTCAACGGTACACGTTGTATAAGTCCTAAGTAAAAATTATGTTGCATTCCAGTCAACTTTTTATAATTATAGACAATTGGCTTAGTGTAACGTTCGGTATACCTTACTTGGAACTAATAGCATTACCAGCCACGCAACTGGAAAGTTTAGGTCATTGCTAGGAGTACTGCATTTCGATTTGAGTGACTAGTTAGTGTTACGCAAATATACTTGCGAAATGTCGCTCGCGGCCTCATGAAAAGCTCTGATTGACTGTCAAAATGCGAATTATGTCTTATACTGAGTCGTGAAGTATTTTCACTCCTTGTCTTCCCTTACCCACATAACTGCAGTGTCTTTTACTGCTGTTTGTCATAAATTACGCTTTCTTAATTCCTCGCCTGTTACTCAGCGTTGAAACGCCCCTAGCTACATTCGTGCAGCGTGCACTGAGCCACATCTGTTGTATAAGGGCTAGTCATACTATCTGGCTGCCCAAATCTCGAAAGGTGTAGCGGAGCTACAGCCCAATACCCACTGGTTGTTAGTTATCTCATTAAGCCTCTGAGACATAGCTCTGCCTACTTAGTCGCATGGCTTCAAATATGCTTCGGTGGTCTTCCTCTTTTATAAACCTATTTTCTCATTCTTATCCGTGCAAGGTGTTGTCAAGTTAACTAAAAAAAACCCCTGAATATGCTTGAAGGGTTGAAGTGATCTATGTTGACTCAGGCAGCTGACTTTCGGTTATTGGGTCATGAGTTCACCCACCAGGGTTCGGTTAACCTGGTGGTACCGTCAACCGTATCTCTATAAGTGTGACATTTCATACTACACGTGATTGCCGAGCGGGTCACTGTCCATGTTCAAGAAGTTTTTTTCCAACAGCCAGCATAAAAACCAGGCTGGGGTTGACACAAATTGGTGGAGTTTTAGCGATGGGTCGCACAAAAGGTTTTGTCAGTATAAGTCAGTTTCGCAGTTGTTCCTCACCAACCAATCAAGGAATAGTGATTGGGGTGTTGGAAAGCGTTAACCACTTCAATTATTTGCTTCGTCATACGACTAATTAGGTTGGCTGGTGACCAAACCTAAGCTCGGGTAAGAAAAGCCAATCTTACATTTGCCAACCTACGCTATTTCGGCGTGACATCCGACTCCCTATTAAAGGGCGAGTATACTAAGGGATGGGGTCTATGATGAAAGTAAACTTAAAGAAGTCAGGTTTCACTTACCGCAAGTGTATTTGAAGTATTGTTTGCATTTAGTGGATTCACTTTGTGAGGAATATAGATGTTGGGTGAATTACTGGACAAATTAGTCAGTCAGTGAAGTTGTGAACTGTCACTGACTGAGATGGTTTGGACATGCATGTGTGCCTTAGCTATTGTTATCAGCCCGGAAATAAGTGGGTTGCAAAGTTGTTGTGAGAAAAGTTGGAGCACCGGCATATGAAGCCTGACTCCTTATATGAGCGGCATACGATTGTGGAATGCCTGGTAGTTGTCCTCGAGATGACAGGAGTCCATGCGTAGACGTTGCTATCTACGATGGTAGGCATGTATATACTCTTCGAAGGTTTGAATGAATCCGTTGACCATGTGAATTTCTTATGCTCTCATACTCTTATCTACCTCATCGTAAATCCGTTCTGGCATATTATCTCGCGTGAATTAAGCTGGTCATTGATGAACCGTCGTGGAAGTATAAGCGATGCTCATTGTGCTTACTGAATAATAATGGATGCAATTGAACGGTGGGAAGACAACATAGTATGTTTAAAAAGTTGTAATTGGAGTCTGTCATTTGGTGTTGTACACTACAGTTCCTACATTCACCTTATGCGTAGACGCCAAATATGGTTACCAAAAATATGGTCGTTCTGACTTTAAATTGGTTAATACACACTAATAGCTACTGAGTTGGGTATAAGCCCGACTAGTAGGATTCTTCCCAGGTTGTTTTATGCGTGTAAAAGTTGGGTCAGGATGGATTAGTTCAATCATGGATTTTCACTTTAAACCGTCAGCATACCCGGAGATTTTTGGTTAGGAGAGTGCACGAGCTATCTAGAAAGAGCAAGGAAAAACAGGAAATCTCTGACTACGCTGGTACCCTATGTTCAGTAAATTGGCACTATTCGCTACCGGATCATAGCGGTCACCTGATCGCCTTGACTCTGACTTTAGCAGATACGCTTACGATTCTGATATATATATATATATATATATATATATATATATATATATATATATATATATATATATATATATTCTAATTCTAATGTTGGCATTTATTTGTTCATGAAAACACAATCTAATGAAATGCGCTCAGCAGTCATGTACGTACGTGCAGTAGGCAATGAGCCACACCTATGGTATATGGAAAAAGTTACTGCCAGGTTGCTCGAACCTTAGTAGGTGTAGCTGGATCGCAACCTGTGACCCATCGGACGAAGTTAAATGCCTAGACAAGAGCCAAAGCTTCAAATTCGACTCCGAAGTTATGTGTATGTTCGATTTTTCAGTAGTACTACATTGTATATACATTAGTGGGCAAAGATGCATTCGAGGCTTCAGAAAATTGTCTGGTACAACTTATCAGGTGACATTGCGTCTAGCGTGGCTGAAATTCATTATGTGAAACTGCCTTTGGAGGTCCAGTCTTGCCATCAGCTCCACATGGAGTCTCCTGTTTACTTGCCAGTACATGGCTTTGAGTTTTACGATAAGGTATGGCAATTAGGACCACTGCGCCATCGTGCTGGGTTTTTATATAGGATTATTAATTGGCTGAGTGCAGAATCGAAGCCTACTGTCTGACCAAAGTGCAGATGATAGCCTAATGCAAGTGTAGGAAATTATAAAAACTGGGTAATGTATTGATTCGATATCTCCCACCTACTCTGTGGAAATCACTGTGCAATAAGCCATCACTTACTCAAAGTTCTAAAGGTATTACTGGCGTAATTTTAGGAAGTTACTTGAATTATAGAAAAACAGTTATTAGAAAGGCCTGAATGAGGGAGTTTCATGCTGACAAGTCAAAAGCGATAGCAATATTTTGTGCGACTAACCAATTGTCCCAGATTGTTGACTTTTGACCTCAGCCATAGGTTCAAGCCCCTTCACTTGCCGCGGTCTTTGTAACTAGGTAGCATCATGAACCCTCACGTAATATAGGGGCTGAATGCCAAAGTATGATCTTGCACATATTTCCATCCAGATCAACCTAGGACCAGGCATTACTGCGTAACGATCCGAGTTGCCACACCTCAGATCAGTACATCAAGTAAGACGGTGGTGAGATGCAAGATGAGGATAAGAAAATTCGGTCAAAAGAAATATAAGGTACGAAACGAGAGAAAGGAAGGATGAAAAAATGGTGAGATTCGGTATAGCGTCGTTAAGATGAGGATAATGCATGCATGCATCTGCGCCATATTGCCCAGAGTCTTCAGTCACTGGTTCCTCTTGTCCCGCGGACCCAACCGGCTAGTCTGCATCGCCCCATATGGCTCAAACCAACAGTGAAAGACTTCATACGTTGGTGCCATGCTTCGGTCTGAACACGGGCCTTCTTCCAACCTGGACCTACTTCAGCCAACATTGTGTGACGAGGCAATCGGCGACTAGGCATACGTAACACGTGTCCCGACCATCTCAGTCGATGAAGGTTCACAACCTCATCAACTGAATAACCCCTTCTCCGTAAAACTCTACACCTAACTTCTGTGTTACGCGGTGACACACGGAATACGGCCTATACTACGGAGGCAACGGTGGCGAAACACCTGAAGCCAGCCTTCTCATGTCTTCCACGTTCAATGACCATGTTTCACAGGTGGAGAGTAGAACAGAGCAAACTGGTGTGCAGTACACGCGACCCTTAGTAGCCAATCGGATATATCGTATGGTTCATTCTGATAAATGAACACAAGAATCCACTTAGTGACCCGGCAACTGCCGAGACTAAACCAACAACGAGAGGATAAGTCATGTGTAGTACTACTTCATCTGTAGGTATCATTATTTCCACGTAAGTATTGTCCTCAAAATGCAAATAATATAAAAACTTGTGATAAACATTCTGCTGTTTGGATCTTCATTTCGATCTTAAGAACTAGTTAGCACTCTCCCAATGAAACCAAGAAATGAATTCCTTCGCTAAACCCAGATTTAGTAAACCACAGAATTAAGATTCTGCTTTAGAATTTATTGTTTCACTTGGTTGGATAACAAGCCTATCAAATCGAAATCCCTGCATAATAATAAATATCAGAACTACTCTACCAATCATAAGTATTCAACTCGAAAACATGTGATAGATGAAGATACTTTTTATCGCATGTGAAAGCTTTTAAAAGTTAGTCTGAATTTCAGAGACGGTATTCTCAGTAACCCATTCAGATCTTACTGCTACATCTATTCTCTATATTGTTCATCTGGAGATGTGTTCAATGACAGTCAGGGATCCATCCTGCATTTGTTACCCATTTTCATAAACTTTATGCCCACATGCATACATATCTAGTCAGTTTGCATCTTGATTAATACGTATCCTTTATCTTGCGTTTATATTTTTATCAATCTTCATAATCACTGTATTCAGAATTATTTTTAACAAACAAAGCATTGTTATATCGAACACAAATATTGCTTAAATCTGTATTCTAGAGAAGAACTTATGTATTCACTGATATATTTAACTCGTGACCTAATGATTGTATGCCTATTTAATTGTTCTGATATAGAACATTGTGTTTCCTTCCTGTTAGTTTCCAGTTTGTTGTCAGTATAGCATCCCGGTTCATATTTCGCATTAAGTTCTGTTTTCACACTATCGGGAATAGTAGGGTTTAGGATGAAAAAAGTCGACAGTATTTCGTCAAATACCGACGAGTCAGACAACGGGTTCTACAAGGTATGTTGATTAACTTTGTCAGTGCTGCAGCCACAACATGATAATGCATCAAAAACAGCCTGTCCAATAGCTTAGTGATTGTCTGCTTTATCTGCGCTCTCACAGTACGAAACTCTACAACAGAGTCTTTGGTACGTTTCCCAAGCATACGTTCGACAAGCTGACAGCTGCCGAA
Source organism: Heterobilharzia americana (assembly GCA_944470555.2). NCBI lineage: Eukaryota > Metazoa > Platyhelminthes > Trematoda > Strigeidida > Schistosomatidae > Heterobilharzia > Heterobilharzia americana. The sequence goes on along the minus strand of OX104129.1, from coordinate 60,649,631 downwards.
TGATTACTCAACTTAAATCCAAGTATTTCGGTTCAGATAAAGCTTGAGATCTGTTGAGTAGTGGTAAGACAATGAGCAGTAATCTTTCTAGTGTAAACAGCTACGCTATGATGGGACCTGAGGGTTGTCATATTGGTGACTGGACGGTGTTTTGCATCAGCATGTAGTCTCCCACGGATTACAAGCAATTCCATGATGACGAGGGTTGAGATGAACTGATCCCAAAAGTGGAAGACTCCTTCCTACCCTGCGGTATTCTGGTTCCGTTGATATGGAGGCATCAGAACAGTCGAATCTTTTGTTTTTACGGACTTTTCTCTAACTTTTGTAGTTATTCCTCAACCATACTAACTAGAAATGGCATAATGTTTTACTGGACGATCAGTTACTGAAATACAAGCCAGCTCATTTGTCGTCCACCCTAACTTTCAACCAAATCGTCTCCCGTCTAGTTGCTTCTCAGAGATTTTTGTACACCTTACTCCTAATTTTACTCAAGTGAACGCCCTCCAATTCCACACACTCATTCCCTACTTTATTTCAGAAATATGAATTTGATAATAAAGCTGGTAGGGTTTTTCTTGCTATAACTAATCTAGAAATCAGATGAACGATAGATATTCTTTGTGTCAGAAATACGCGTAGTGCTAAACTGCCAGGCCTGGAGCGTGCTAGTACATAATTCTGTGTGAAATATCCTGAAACCGTGCAACACTGTTGTTGGGACACATATACTGAAAACAGACTGCGGAAACTTAGTACGAATGTGTATTTTTCGCCTATCTTAACTACATAAAGTAAGTCGTTCAGTTGTACTCATAAAAGTGAATGACTTCAACGCTCAAGTAAGAGAGCTAAACCAGTTTAGAAGAGATTTTCGAGGAATCTTTTATCAAAGTATCGACATTAGTAATCGTCAATTACAAGTTTGTCCCAACAACCATTCGTTTGTCGCTAGCGCCAATTTTAAGCATAAGGAAAGACTCCTCATTTGGCGCCTATTGACATCAAACTAACGGTGGACACTGATATCACTTTAAACCATCGCCGGAGGATTGCTACTTTTCCTGGAGTACCTATCTGCACTCCGATCACGCGTTAATACAGCCACATATATGCCTGCGTATTGCTGGTCACAGAAAACGGGTGGTACTAAAGCCTACGCATGCCCGTTTGTGACGTGAGGACATAAAGTACGTATTTGAAAACTTGACTAGTAGGCATTTTCTTCAGACGTGACAGTGATGCTCATTCTGAGACGTAGCGTGGTATTTATTATGGTGTAGAGATATTTTGAAACCTACATTAAAAAGTCACAAAATGTCGGGATTTCAGCAACTTAATCCCATCTGATCAATGCGAGAAGACTCATTCCAGTTTACTCTAACCACAAAAATCTCTGCAATGTTTGCGAGCTGTACTTAAAGCGAGTCAGATTGAGAAAGCAAATGCACCGCAATTTTGTAGGCCTAATAAGGATATCTACAAGAGGATGATGAGTAAGACCACCACTGAAAAGGTTGGGACATAAATAACCTCAGGACAGAGCTAGAACACTATGAAGCATAGTCTAACTATAATACAACAAAGCTGCAGTTGCACAGTATCCAGCCTGGAACTGAATCACGCATATGTCAGTCCTCCAGCTCTCCTCACAATTGAGAAGGCTCTTTCTAACATAACAGAACCTGATAGCTTACCACCAGAGGTTACTGAAGAAAAAGGTAGCAGATTGGCTAAGCCGAGTAAAGGAAGTACTAGGTTACTAATAGGAATCACAGGCACTCCCATCAATTTGGTCTTCACTGATCATTCTAGTCTAAAAGTCTACTTGTGACAACCACAGGGGAGAATTAGTTTAATGAAAATCGCTTTCAAAAATCTATGTCCTACCCCTAACTGAAAGTCAGGCAGGTTTTAGGACTGAACAAGGTTGCTTCGATCAGGTTTTCACCCATCGAAACGTCATGGAACACAGATGTACTGCGAGTAGACAACTGCCACATTTTTTTACCTGAAGGCCGGGTGTGGCTTTGTCGACGGTGAGGTGTTGTCGCAGTGCAACTGTGGGAAAAGTGAGTAAGTTTGTAACGCTACTCTACTCAAAAGCACGCAACCGTGTGGAGGGTTGGTATCTGAATTGTCCGACAGGGACCCACACAATCCTCGTCTCTGTTCAACTTCATCACAGATTTGTTGCTAGACGCTACCTACGGACTTCTGACTTTACAGTAGACGGTCCATTCCCTAAAGGGAATGTAGCTGACTAGGAATACTCAGACGTGATTAACCCGTTAGACGGCGATGCTAGCAAATTGTACTGAATTCTGGACGAGGTTCGCAGGGACGTAAGTAGGTTTGGCAAGTTCACACCTAATTGTAGTATGATGCTTCAGAACTAGTCTGCGACAATTCCTGGCGTCCAGATTAGGGTAGAGGCAGTATAATCCGCTGATGACTCCAATCGTCTCCTTCTTGACGAAACCTGAACACGTATACAGAAGGTTCGCCCGGCAGCTTGCCCATACAAAAAGAAAGTATAAGAGGTAAAACCACATCAGCTAATGTCCTGCTAACCTTTGGATCTATTCTGGCGATGCGTGACTCGAAGGACCTAAGTGCAATATACAAAAATAATGTAGTCGCATCTTTCCGCTCGACCCCTAGAGAGTGTCATCGCCAATATTCTCACGCAGTCCAGCCTTTTTGAGTGTTGAGTTAGTTTCGACCGAACCTCTGGCCTCAGGTCGCCCTGTCCTTCCCAAGATTTAGAGTTGGGGTACTAAGATCCCGGGCTATAATGACTTGGTCATACCCCACAGATATCACTCCAGAAATTTCTCAAAGCAGCTGTCGGTCATGCCCCGCATTGCTGGTAAAAGTTCTGCAGGTACCCGATGTGTCCAACCGTAAAGTGGCACCCAATGGAGTCTGTGTGCTTTAAAACAGAGTCCGAGTGCCTCGCTCCCTTGTGAGACGGTACTTCATAAACACTGCAACTCCACCTCCTTGATTCTGTTCTCGCTTTCTCCTAAATGGACTTATACCTTCTATACTGGCTTCGAAGTCGCCAATATTAGGCGATAACCAAGTTACGGTGCGGATTATAATCTTCGAAGCAAGGTAGGAACAGAGACCGTTGTTTCCAAGTCCTTCCTATAAGTACCCTCACAAAGCTGTGAAAACACCAGTAGATACTTCTAATAACATGGAGTGTTTAAGTAGTAGCGGACTGTAGTGGGTCGTCTGCAATGGTGAAAGTTGTTATACGACGGCAACTTCCGGTGGAGCAAACCCAGACATGCTTTTTCACACAGCAGTTTCTGTGGATATTATACAGGCAAGGATTTTTAGAAAGCCTTGTCTATCAACAGTACTGGTGACTTCAGCATCGAGCAGGACTCTCGTTTGCTGTTGTCGCGGCGTCCTAGGCTTGCTTACACAACAGCAAACGTTCCCGCTGATATTGTCTTTAGTTGTGTACTAAGTAATCAGTACCTCGGTTAGAAATTATTGGCATCCGAAGTTAAAAGCCATTAACTTGGCAATGTCATATGTGAGGGACGTAGGGGTCTACACGCCGCTGTCCCATTCAATCCTAGCCTTACTGATAACCACTGCCATTGTTGGACATCATGACTATACTCCTCCACCAATATGCCAGGTGTTAGTTCCACTACGTATTTCTCGACCTGAAAGCGCAGTTCGACTCCGCTCATCGAGAAGTCCTATGCCAATGTCTCTCACTGAAAGCCGTGACGGATAAGAACATCACCTTATTGAAAGCTCTCTCCTAGAACAATCGTGGAGGTATTAGAGAACATGGTGATATGTCCAGGGAGCTATCCTCATCGACTGGTGTCCGCCAGGCGTCCCCACTGTCTCCATTCTTATTCAATTTTATCGTAGATATTCTTATGGAGGTCTCCCTCTTGTCACCTGATTACACAGACGTTGACCTAATCGCAGGAGAATTTACACTAGAACTAGAATATGCAGATGACATAGTCCTGTTAGATGAAAACGCTGACAACATGCAGAGTCTTCTGAACACATTGAGTGGCAAGCTGAGAATGTTTGGGGTGCTTTTCTCACCATCCAAATGCAAATTGTTGATCCAGGATTGGTCTTTAACGGTGCCCCACCGTGGCTAACAATAGAGTGTAGTGATTGAGTGTGTCGATCACTTCACTTACCTGGGAAGTAGGATCAACCCTGGTAGCTGGCTCGGTGGCCGATGAAATCTCTGCGTGGATACAAAAGGCCCGACTGGCTTTCGCCAACTTATGCCACCTATGGCGCCGCCGTAATATCCGACTGGCTACTAAGGGTCGCGTGTACTGCACACCAGTTTGCTCTGTTCTACTCTCCACCTGTGAAACATGGTCATTGAACGTGGAAGACATGAGAAGGCTGGCTTCAGGTGTTTCGCCACCGTTGCCTCCGTAGTATAGGCCGTATTCCGTGTGTCACCGCGTAACACAGAAGTTAGGTGTAGAGTTTTACGGAGAAGGGGTTATTCAGTTGATGAGGTTGTGAACCTTCATCGACTGAGATGGTCGGGACACGTGTTACGTATGCCTAGTCGCCGATTGCCTCGTCACACAATGTTGGCTGAAGTAGGTCCAGGTTGGAAGAAGGCCCGTGTTCAGACCGAAGCATGGCACCAACGTATGAAGTCTTTCACTGTTGGTTTGAGCCATATGGGGCGATGCAGACTAGCCGGTTGGGTCCGCGGGACAAGAGGAACCAGTGACTGAAGACTCTGGGCAATATGGCGCAGATGCATGCATGCATTATCCTCATCTTAACGACGCTATACCGAATCTCACCATTTTCTCATCCTTCCTTTCTCTCGTTTCGTACCTCATATTTCTTTTGACTGAATTTTCTTATCCTCATCTTGCATCTCACCACCGTCTTACTTGATGTACTGATCTGAGGTGTGGCAACTCGGATCGTTACGCAGTAATGCCTGGCCTTGATACTGATGACGATACGCCGTGGGCAACCAGGGTTGCCGGTCTGAGCATGTAGGGCGCTTCCCGAGATATTTTTCTCGCTGACCATGGCCAGCCTTGCCCCAATGCTGGATGACCAGTGTGTGTGACAGCAGCAGTGGTCTTTCAAACTCCTTGGCCGAGGTCACCCTCATCGACGGGGGCGCTCCTTGAGGTGGGTTGCTGCCTTTGTAGAGCCAGCATATATCTGCTCCTAAGCTGCCCGGTCCTAGTATGAAGCATACCGTTTCCCATTGCTGGTTGTCGAAAGATTTTCTCTCCTCAAGGAGACTGTCACGACACACAGGTACGTTAAGGCAGTGGAACTCGATCTGTCACCGACATCCCTGTTGTCTTGTACTGTGTATGGGTTTTTGTGGGAAGGGTGCGCCTTCTTTTCCACTGTAACCCGTTATTACCGATGTACAGTAAAGGCAACCGCCAGACCAACTTCAGGGATTGGGGCTGATAATGGTTGGTTGCACGACCGGTCGTCTTTTGGGTAGTCTTGGACTATTCACATATGTGAATGTCCAAGGAACGATGCTGACACTCTTGTTTTCCAGACTCTCACTTGCGGTAGTGGTTTGTGCGGGCGCCGGCACTTCGGTATCCACTGGTGCCTCTTACCACCTATCCGAGTGGACTTCTAGAGAGGAGCGGCCCTGTATGACACTGTGGGCAGAACCACGTGTATGGGTGACGCACCATGAAGGTGTAATATTAGTCTAGCACGTTCTTATCACATTGACAGTGTACCCACTTGTTGCGAATGCTACAATCAAAAGCCGTTTCCCTTTTGGCCACAGAGACCACATGTGAGACAATCGTCAGCCCAACCAGGGGGTTTCGTCTGGGACTTTCTTTTCCCTCTCTGCTCTCTCCTCGTAGTAGCCTTCACAGGCAGGCCAGAGTTTGGACTGGGTGTGCCAGAAAGGCATTTTCTCCGTTGAGCGAGAACAGATGAGCCCTTAGAAACAGGAACTCAACCTTTTTGGAGATTGGTAGTCACGACTGTTCTCCTGAGGTCGGCCCATGATCCTTCGCGGCGGATGCAAACCTCTTGTCTCCGGTCCTAGTTACTGGCAAGGAAGGGGAGGTTAACAGATGAGGCTTTACTTCGGGTGTTACTGGGACTCGACTTAGCTAAAACTCTGTTGTTACTCGTTTCGATAGGTAGGTAGGGGGAAAAGTAAGATAAAAATCCTTGGGTCAAGTTAAACGTAGAAAACTATGACAGCCGAAGTAGGCTGTCAACCCTACCTACGACTGTTGTACGACCTGGAAGAGTGCCGCAAGCTTCCTACAAGTCTAAAATGTATGATCAAGTGAGACAAACGGTGCCACACAAATGCGGCAACCCGAGCTATAGCAGTTGATCGAAACAGTTTAACTTACCACACAGTTGTCCGTTTAGAGAGTGAAGGTACTGACCGATTGACGAATGTACGTTCCGTGTATGTGTGGATATTTCTGAGGAAGGTGGAGACGAGGCAAGACGCGTTAGGATTCAACTGTGTCCTGTTATCCTTGGGATCTGTTTCGGCGATGCGTGACTCAAAGAAGCTAAACGCAATGTACGAAAGTGATACAGTCGCATCTTTCTCGTCGAGTTGAAACTTGTTCTGGACTATACAACGCGTCCCGATCAGGAAAATCGTACTTTGGTAGTAATATATATATCCTGTAAGCTGTCAGTCACTTGGGTGCCAAGGTCTTCTAAGTACGAACGCAACTCTACGAACTTCAGTTTCGCCGATCAAAAAGAGACCCCATTTGTGTTCTGGTCAGGCTGAAGCAAACTGCCTTTCTTTTCGCGATGGGCAGCCGTGTGGCGTCGAGACTCAACGGACAGCTGTCAGAAGCTTGTTGAAGTGAGGATCGCATCAAGTCCTAGTGCTGCAACCCACCGAATCTCAGTTGATTGTTATGCGCGCAATCCCGTCGAATCTACGCAAGTTGAGGACGGTTATAAGATTGGGTTTCTCTGTTCTGTGAATAAGATACGCCAGTATGAATAGCCCTCTCGACTTGTGGTTGTAACGGGAACGCTAGGAGCTGCTCCGGGTCGGTCGCTCTGAAGATCTCCGGTTCCGAACAGCTGGTCCCCATTTACGGTGAAAGGATTTCCCATGTGGCAAAATCTCGATGCCTAACGTCGTCCTTTCTAGGGCTGACCGATCCCTCTGTTTAAGGCAGGGCATCAACTCATGGCGCTGAGTATCTCTCTCCAGTAATAAGATGAAATCCCACTACGAACTATTTTGCACAGTTCTGAAGGGAAGCAGACGGTCTACATCTGTCCCACAGCCTACTTTAATACTGATTTTAAGCCTGGTCCGGAAACATTCAGCATGTTGACCAGACTCAGCATAACTCTTACTCTCCTACCACACTGAATCGTGTCTGCATGAAAGTCTCACTTGTTTTTGAGCACTAACAGGAATATTTTGTACGAGCTACGTAGATGTGATACCATAAGTATCACAAGGATGTAGTTAACTATCGTGGTGATCAGCGTGAATGTATCTTCTGATTAACTGGTTAACCATACGGAAATACTAAGTCAGCGTAGAACCACGCAAACAAGTGCATCGGTTCGAGTTGCCACACCTCATGGTAGCAAAAAAGGAACAATTTGACCGGAAAAGTTAAATCAGTTGTGTGAGAGAACAAATAATTTGAAGATAACGGTTAGCAAAAATAGTCAAGCGTTGGAAGACGGTTAACAGGGAGAACATACCTGTACCACTGAGCTATTTTCGGCCATATCGCTAAGTTCTCAGCTGGTGGTTCGGACCGTCTCTAAGGTCCTGCACAGGCCGTCTGTCTTTCCCCACGGCTCAGGCGAACATTCAAGGATTGATGCCATGTATTTGCCTGGCTATTATGAACCCTCTTCCGACCCAAGCTAGCCTCCTCTAGCGCGTCTGATAGTGGATTAGCATGTGCAACATATATTCAAGCCACATCAGTCCACAACCCATTCAATCGACATGCCTATTACCCTTCGCCTGACCTCAACACTGAATCCACTAAACACAAGCTACACTACGAAGACACCTATGATCAAAACCCTGTAACTGCTTTGTCTTTTACTTTTAACGGCCATGTCTCCCAGAGGTTTTACAGGAGCCTGCAGCGCAGCATACTCGCCCTTTGATTGATAGCCGGACATTTCGTTGGGTGCCACCCAAATGACGCAGGTTGATAGGTCCCAAACCAGCCTTCTGTATTCGAGCTGAGAGTTCGCCAGGAACCAAACGGTTAGGGCGGAAACAATCACCGAACTACGTGGGGTGCTCCGAACTTCAATCCCAATTATCAAACTCAGAGTAGTTGCAGACATATTCTGGAGTATCACTTTATATTTGATAGGCAGAAGACGCATGTCAAATATATCTGTAATTGACCTGAGTTCGCGCAGGAGACCCACCAAGTGCAATCAATTCATGAACACTCATACAATTTGTGCCTCCGAATTGATGTTGACGCATCATTAGCTTTTAAAAAGCTTGTAAGCCATTGGGAATTAGATAACGCGAAACCTTCGACTAGAATTGGGAGTTAACCATTCGTGACAAGTATTGTAGTTGCCTAACATTCAAAAAATCACCGTCAAGCCTTTCAGTCTGCTTGCTTAAGCTAACACTTGTCTACACATGACAGACCACTTCATTAGATGTGGTAGTCTCAATACTGAGTAATGAACACTGATCACGGGAATTTTAATTAAGACTGAACACAGGTCAGATGACACCCTGGGGTCATCACCGTGAGATGTCATTGGGAGACGAAAGGCAATTTAAAAATGGACAAACCAAACTTCTAAAATATATTTATGCGGTTAGTATACAAGCACCCCCAGCTGCCCGTATCTTCTCTTCTGCCTTCCGAGAGAAAAACCTAGCTTTAACGATCACAGGGACCTTTGGGAGGTATCCTTTTCCCAAAACCTTGAAATAACCCTGAAAGTCATATCAGCCAACTGAAGAAAAACACTTACTTTACGTAAACAGTCTATCACCGGCGCTTTGCCATCATTGGATTCTTTATACTTCTCGTATGTGGTTTGTGAAACCAAAGACCATAATTTGTCCAAATTAATGGTTGGACAGTAGTAAGGGTTCCTTTTCAAGTGGTAGTGACGCATTCCAACCTTGCCAATATAACCCGGATGGTATTTATCCATGTTGATGCGATGGTGGTGCTCGAGACCCGCATTACCCCGACCACCAGGATGCTTGCGATGCTTTCCCACTCGCCCGTGACCATGGCTCACATGACCACGCAGCTTCCTTGTTTTTTTAGGCTTTGTATGAGACTAGAGCAAATCGAGACTAGTTATAAAATCGGAGAAACCCACCATAACCCTGGGTACCAAACACGAGGCAAGGGAGCGCGGCAAACTGTTCTTGGTGCACTTTCATCAGTTAAAACAACATTTGTGACCGTTCATCTGATTAATTAGACACCTTTGGAAGAATTTAACTATATACAATAGATCTTTCACGCAATTTTAGGAGGAATAACTAAAGTTGTTGACATGTCTTACTGGCAAATCTACCTTAATGTGGAATATCATAGAAAAATCCTGCTTACATTTTCTTTGCAGCTAGGTCTGTCCTTACCGTTCTAATCCCTGCTTGTGTATTGCCGTATTTTCCTATTCTCAGTGTTGCTGAAACTCACAGAAGTACTTATCAGTTCCCAAATTTGGTAAAAGTATGTTTCTATTAGTCTGATGTGAACCAGTTTGTTCGACTATAATTCGCAGCATTCGATGTTTCATTTCCTCTCTGGCTTATGTTATTTTACTCTGCTCAGTGTTGTATAGGACACTATTACTGCTTTGGGTTTGATTTTGCTGTCTGACTGAGGCGTTCCTGTCACTTGTGTTGACTCTTGCAGACAGATATTTGGGTACCTCTTTTCGGAATACATTCAGTTTGTTGTGGGCACGTAACCTTCATCACCAACTGAACCCTTTAGCCATACAAGTCGCTTTTTAATGCCAGGGAAGTTGTCCTTGAATCGATAGTGCCAAGGGGGCATTGCTGAGGTGCCTTCCTGTTATATATTGCTCGGTGATTAAATAGTGCCATAGGTGCGACATATGCATCCAATACCCAGTATCTTTTCACCACCTGGTTCAAACCAACTGAGTTCTTCGCACTCTCTTCGAGGTCTTGCGCAACGGTTCCATGTCTTTGGTGAATTCCGATGCAGTAGGTCTACCAGCTAGCGGGCAGTTGCGTCTTGGCTACATTTTTGGGTGCTGTGTGGTTTTTCAGGGACTGTGATGCAGACGGGTTTCTCAGGTGCCGTGCTACCAGACCGTTGGCCGAACTGGTTGCCGAAAGAAGATAGAAAAGGCTTCCAGAAAATCAAGGGAAAGGAGGTGCCAAGAAAAAGAAACAAAAAGACTGCAAGGCGAACGGAACGGAAGAAGAAACCCAGGCAGATTCGACGGAGATAAGTGAAAGGGAGGACTTCAGTAAGTAGTGTGAGACCACACAGTCAGAGGGAAGAGGAGAGGCAAGTAAGATTGCAGAATGGGTTACGGGGATAGAGATAGTAACACTTTTGAGGGGGATGTCTACAGTGAAGTATAAGGTTGAGTAAGGCTCACGGTGATAGCGACAGTACAAGAGATTCGGTATGGGGCCGGACTGGATATGCCGAGTCAGTGGGTTGCACCGGCCTAGTCCGTATCCTAACCGACGGTTGCAAGCCATGCACTGCTGTGTAGCTGCCAAATCTCTTCTTGAGGTTGTCACTAGACGGTGCAGTAGCAGTCTCAGTAGGCAAAGCTTTGCAGCTGCCGCTTCGTACATCATAGTTCTCTGTAGCTCAACATCATCAGCGTAAAGCAGGATCGGGGAGCTGAGATGCGACGGAAGGCCGTTCACAATAAAAGGGAATGGCACAGGGCCTAGAATCGCTCCTTGTGATACATAAGATGATGATGTCCTCTGAGCAGAGAAAACCCTGATGACTTTTACAAAGTCCTGCAGCCAGGAGAGTACTTGGCAGTCGATGCGCAGCCCCGGGGATTTTGAGAATAAGAATGGTGTGTGGGAAAGTGTCAAAGGCCCTTACAAAATCCAGGAGAATCACGTGATCAGGAACTTGGAGGTCCCAGTATGCCACCCAGCTATCGCGGGCAGCCAGGAGGTTTAGGGCGCAGGACCTACCCTTGCTGAAACCATGCTGAGCACGGTGCTCCCTTTTTGTCTAATTACTTCCTGACAAGGTCCCCTATCACGCTCTCCGATACTTTCGACGGCACCGGCAGAAGTGCTATGGGTCGATAGCATTTCGGGCCACGCCTGTCTCCTCCTTTGAAGACGGAAACAGAACAGCGCGTTTCCACTCTCACGGAAGCGTGTTTGTCTAGGGAGTGGTGAAACAGACTGCAGGGCGGGTCGCTTGTGGCACGTGCGCACTGTTTCAGCGCAGAACGCCGTATGTCGTCACATTGAGTTAGTTTCCATGCGCCGAGCTCCAAAGATTTTCCAAGGAGCATGGCAGGGATGACCAATGTCCGGGGGAGGTTCTCTCTATTCGAGCTTTTCATAATGCCAACTCCTCGACCGGTGAATTTTCTGTTTGCCATGAACCGATATAGGTTTCCGGGGCCCGCCTCTGGCTTCAGGGAAGGGTTCATCTGGAACGAGCTCCTTTGCCTCCTTAATTGGAGGCTGCACAGATTCCCTAGAGCCGTGTACGCGGTATGATCGCACTCCCTTCCGTAGATCCTCCAGCCACGCTATGCCTTCCTCCCTGCTTTTAGAAGCCGTTCAGTGCCTCGTTTTAGCCGTGAGACTTGCTTGCCCGGTATTGCTGTGATAACTGGGACGTTTTCAGAGACAATCCTCTCGATGATATCCCTCACCAGCTCCCAGTGGTGACCAATCGACAAGGCACTCCACTGCGGGGGGCTATGGTGCTGCTGACAGACGTCGGTTCATAGCCACGTACTTTGCTTTGCCGAAGCAAAGACGAGGGTGGGATCCTTCCCGTGACAGTTGTTCATTGAATACTAGATCAAACACCACCATACTGTGATAGTTGGTGAGAAGGAGGTTTCAGGTTGAACTTTTTTTGATGGCAGACGGTGGCTGATAAAGTATCCCAGCTTGAACGATTTTCTGCTCGACTCCAATGTTCTCACGCAGTCCAGCCTTTCTGATGGTGTTGAGTTAGTTTCCATCGAAACTCTGGTTCCCAGTAGAAAAGGATCAGACATGCTCTTCCACATAGTGGTTTCTGTGGGTATTATAGAGGCAAGACCCTTTAAAATGCATTGTCTATCAGTCGTAATATTCATCTAGACTATGAATCTCTGATTTGAAATGGCATTAACATGCGTGAATTATACAGTTCTGGAATCATCGAGGAACTTCAATAAGCACACAATTTGTGCATACATTCCTCCATAAACTTTTCATCATATCTCAAGTAAAAAGTACAAACTGTTACAATGGACGTATATTAACTTCAAGCTTCATTTTTCTCCAAGTAGTGTCTAAATGCAAACTTGGATTCTTTTATTAATGCGAGAACAATACTTCCGTCAAGGGTCCCAACTGTCTCCATTCTTATTCAATTTTATCGTAGATATTCTTATGGAGGTCTCCCTCTTGTCACCTGATTACACAGACGTTGACCTAATCGCAGGAGAATTTACACTAGAACTAGAATATGCAGATGACATAGTCCTGTTAGATGAAAACGCTGACAACATGCAGAGTCTTCTGAACACATTGAGTGGCAAGCTGAGAATGTTTGGGGTGCTTTTCTCACCATCCAAATGCAAATTGTTGATCCAGGATTGGTCTTTAACGGTGCCCCACCGTGGCTAACAATAGAGTGTAGTGATTGAGTGTGTCGATCACTTCACTTACCTGGGAAGTAGGATCAACCCTGGTAGCTGGCTCGGTGGCCGATGAAATCTCTGCGTGGATACAAAGGGCCCGACTGGCTTTCGCCAACTTATGCCACCTATGGCGCCGCCGTAATATCCGACTGGCTACTAAGGGTCGCGTGTACTGCACACCAGTTTGCTCTGTTCTACTCTCCACCTGTGAAACATGGTCATTGAACGTGGAAGACATGAGAAGGCTGGCTTCAGGTGTTTCGCCACCGTTGCCTCCGTAGTATAGGCCGTATTCCGTGTGTCACCGCGTAACACAGAAGTTAGGTGTAGAGTTTTACGGAGAAGGGGTTATTCAGTTGATGAGGTTGTGAACCTTCATCGACTGAGATGGTCGGGACACGTGTTACGTATGCCTAGTCGCCGATTGCCTCGTCACACAATGTTGGCTGAAGTAGGTCCAGGTTGGAAGAAGGCCCGTGTTCAGACCGAAGCATGGCACCAACGTATGAAGTCTTTCACTGTTGGTTTGAGCCATATGGGGCGATGCAGACTAGCCGGTTGGGTCCGCGGGACAAGAGGAACCAGTGACTGAAGACTCTGGGCAATATGGCGCAGATGCATGCATGCATTATCCTCATCTTAACGACGCTATACCGAATCTCACCATTTTCTCATCCTTCCTTTCTCTCGTTTCGTACCTCATATTTCTTTTGACTGAATTTTCTTATCCTCATCTTGCATCTCACCACCGTCTTACTTGATGTACTGATCTGAGGTGTGGCAACTCGGATCGTTACGCAGTAATGCCTGGCCTTGATACTGATGACGATACGCCGTGGGCAACCAGGGTTGCCGGTCTGAGCATGTAGGGCGCTTCCCGAGATATTTTTCTCGCTGACCATGGCCAGCCTTGCCCCAATGCTGGATGACCAGTGTGTGTGACAGCAGCAGTGGTCTTTCAAACTCCTTGGCCGAGGTCACCCTCATCGACGGGGGCGCTCCTTGAGGTGGGTTGCTGCCTTTGTAGAGCCAGCATATATCTGCTCCTAAGCTGCCCGGTCCTAGTATGAAGCATACCGTTTCCCATTGCTGGTTGTCGAAAGATTTTCTCTCCTCAAGGAGACTGTCACGACACACAGGTACGTTAAGGCAGTGGAACTCGATCTGTCACCGACATCCCTGTTGTCTTGTACTGTGTATGGGTTTTTGTGGGAAGGGTGCGCCTTCTTTTCCACTGTAACCCGTTATTACCGATGTACAGTAAAGGCAACCGCCAGACCAACTTCAGGGATTGGGGCTGATAATGGTTGGTTGCACGACCGGTCGTCTTTTGGGTAGTCTTGGACTATTCACATATGTGAATGTCCAAGGAACGATGCTGACACTCTTGTTTTCCAGACTCTCACTTGCGGTAGTGGTTTGTGCGGGCGCCGGCACTTCGGTATCCACTGGTGCCTCTTACCACCTATCCGAGTGGACTTCTAGAGAGGAGCGGCCCTGCATGACACTGTGGGCAGAACCACGTGTATGGGTGACGCACCATGAAGGTGTAATATTAGTCTAGCACGTTCTTATCACATTGACAGTGTACCCACTTGTTGCGAATGCTACAATCAAAAGCCGTTTCCCTTTTGGCCACAGAGACCACATGTGAGACAATCGTCAGCCCAACCAGGGGGTTTCGTCTGGGACTTTCTTTTCCCTCTCTGCTCTCTCCTCGTAGTAGCCTTCACAGGCAGGCCAGAGTTTGGACTGGGTGTGCCAGAAAGGCATTTTCTCCGTTGAGCGAGAACAGATGAGCCCTTAGAAACAGGAACTCAACCTTTTTGGAGATTGGTAGTCACGACTGTTCTCCTGAGGTCGGCCCATGATCCTTCGCGGCGGATGCAAACCTCTTGTCTCCGGTCCTAGTTACTGGCAAGGAAGGGGAGGTTAACAGATGAGGCTTTACTTCGGGTGTTACTGGGACTCGACTTAGCTAAAACTCTGTTGTTACTCGTTTCGATAGGTAGGTAGGGGGAAAAGTAAGATAAAAATCCTTGGGTCAAGTTAAACGTAGAAAACTATGACAGCCGAAGTAGGCTGTCAACCCTACCTACGACTGTTGTACGACCTGGAAGAGTGCCGCAAGCTTCCTACAAGTCTAAAATGTATGATCAAGTGAGACAAACGGTGCCACACAAATGCGGCAACCCGAGCTATAGCAGTTGATCGAAACAGTTTAACTTACCACACAGTTGTCCGTTTAGAGAGTGAAGGTACTGACCGATTGACGAATGTACGTTCCGTGTATGTGTGGATATTTCTGAGGAAGGTGGAGACGAGGCAAGACGCGTTAGGATTCAACTGTGTCCTGTTATCCTTGGGATCTGTTTCGGCGATGCGTGACTCAAAGAAGCTAAACGCAATGTACGAAAGTGATACAGTCGCATCTTTCTCGTCGAGTTGAAACTTGTTCTGGACTATACAACGCGTCCCGATCAGGAAAATCGTACTTTGGTAGTAATATATATATCCTGTAAGCTGTCAGTCACTTGGGTGCCAAGGTCTTCTAAGTACGAACGCAACTCTACGAACTTCAGTTTCGCCGATCAAAAAGAGACCCCATTTGTGTTCTGGTCAGGCTGAAGCAAACTGCCTTTCTTTTCGCGATGGGCAGCCGTGTGGCGTCGAGACTCAACGGACAGCTGTCAGAAGCTTGTTGAAGTGAGGATCGCATCAAGTCCTAGTGCTGCAACCCACCGAATCTCAGTTGATTGTTATGCGCGCAATCCCGTCGAATCTACGCAAGTTGAGGACGGTTATAAGATTGGGTTTCTCTGTTCTGTGAATAAGATACGCCAGTATGAATAGCCCTCTCGACTTGTGGTTGTAACGGGAACGCTAGGAGCTGCTCCGGGTCGGTCGCTCTGAAGATCTCCGGTTCCGAACAGCTGGTCCCCATTTACGGTGAAAGGATTTCTCATGTGGCGAACTTTACGTGCTTCTTGCTGTCGTGGTCTCTCGTAATAACAATTTCAATGGAAATAGTTTCTATAGCCCCTGTGCATACCATCATTTTTGCTGACTACCATCTTCGATAACTTAAATAACTGCTGTTGTCGGCAGTTCGCTTCCGCATCTGTTTACACAGGTTTAGTGACGCAATACCCTTATTCTTCTGAAGCTTTGAGAACGGTGCTTTTTATCGTTTTTCGCTTCTGATCACGTTTTTATCTTCTTCGTGGCCTATTCTACCATTATTTTTGTGTCCTGATATTTCTTGGATCTCTTTCCCCGCCAGCCTAATTTTCTCGTTGTTTCTTTTAGCCCCACTTGTTTTGTTAGCAAGGCCTTTCTCGGTGTTAATGCTAGTAACTACCACAATCCAGTTATTTTGTTATTAACAGTGAAAACAAGTTAACGGGACCAAACTAACGCAATCCAGACAAGTTCCTGCGTTCTTTTGTGTAGTTTTCTGAACTTCCGCCGGCCACAGTCCCAGTGTGGTGCAGCCATAACAAAGCACGATTTGTAGTAAATCCGCTATACAGTCAAACAACAGGGTGTTATATCAAAATTAGAAACTATACAGTTCAAAATGTTCCCTGGCGCGATAACATACTATACAGCAAAAATTGGCTAACCGAGTAAAATTGTTTAGTACCTGAAAATCAGTAAAAATGTTCCCAACAAACTGGAATCAAAACTCTGTCTACGAGAATCAAACCAAGTAACAAACCTGCTCGGTAGACAATTGAAAGACGGGAAGCCAATTCGCGGTGCAACCTTAAGTTGGGACAAAACAAAATGTTGGCATCAATGAAACCGCGCCACATTGTCAACAGTACGGCATCATACAACAGCTAGGTGAAACATTGATGACAAATCTCAGTCAAAATAAAGACGAATAATGAGTGTAAATTCAAAGAAGGCAGATAAATAGCAAAATAACATTACGCTGGTCAGGGCCGAAGCATAATATCCACAACGGGGGTAAAAGTATCCAGATAAATATCAAGACTGTCAAATCAAGTGCTCAGGAGGGATTTTCAAATCACTTATTCTGTTACAGTGATTACTATTTTGGTCTGAAATTTGTTTCACGTTTTCTTCGGCATTCGTCTTCTCGTGGACCTTCACTTTAACGTATATCCTCTCAACAGTGAACAAATTTCCTGCATATGCTTTTGTCAGTAGAACCTGAATTTATTAACGCTCGCTCAGGGGGTGGCATCCTCGTTGTTACTGTCATAAATTGGTGATTTCTATTCGCACATCCGCTTCCATTAACTCACAACTTTGCTTACATCACTGTGTGATTAACAGAATATATGTTCATTGGATTCGTGCATGCATATTTTTTCGCGGATGGAAAACTAATGTGCCATACATTTGATTTGTACGCGCCTATTTCTATGCACTGAAAAGTAACACATCATCACACAGTTACCTCGTTGTCTTATAGTAAACATCATTATTGTGTAACAGGTACGTTGGAGATATATTCAGGAAGTACAAACGTCACTTCTGAGTATTTATGTTGCAACTCATACAATGCCTCCAGATTGTCAAATGGAGTTAGCGTGGAGACCGAATTGCTCTATTCACATAGCTTTCACACAGCGCACCTTCCACCAGGCTTCTAACTCTCACAAACTAGCTGGATTCCTTGATGGAATCTTTACTGTCGTTCAGAGAGGGTTTGTGCCTTAAAATATGTCTCCTTCCATACTAGGCAGTTTAAGCATATCTGAAAAACTTAAGATTATGAGAGTTCAGCGACCCTTCGTCAAATAACTACTTTTAAATATACCTTAACTGATCTGCGAAGATAAGCGTGAAAAAGTCTGCCTTAATTTCCTGTGGAAAAGGAGGTTGACAGGGGATACAATTTTCTTGCATTCCTAACTGTATGATGAGGTGCACACTACTACACTCAACCAAACCTCGTGGCTTCACCATCTAATCCTTGTGTAGTAATAATTTTGTTCCTGAGTATGGAAGCAGATCCTACTTTCACAACCATGTGTAGAGTCCCACGTAAATCAAATTTATCTCAGGGCGGACAACTCCAATTCCCGCCTATTCAGTCACTAGATGATACAAGTTTCACATGTCAGTAGAATGGAGCGCGACCACAGAATCAGCGCGTCCAAATTAACACGATATGAAGGTGGATGTATCGTCCTCTCATTTACAAGAGCACCTGGGTTCTCATCGAAGCATCAAATGTATTTCCTGACGAAAATAGAGCTTCAAGCTTCACACCCAGCCAATTTGGCCTAAGAAAAATTATGGAAAGTTCATGAGTGAATATATGCCCGTTGTTTGTTACCAACTGCCCTTTAGTGGTTGTAGAATGTTACGAATGCCGACCAAATATCTGCATTTTTCAGCTGCAGAACCGGAGCATGGTGGATTTATTGGAACGCTTCAAGTGGAAGTCCGGACCACCTAACCTACCATTTCAGCGTGTCGTGACAACCCTGTGGTTGCTAAGCTTGACACTTTCTTCTTCAAGGTTTTGATAATTATGGAACTGCGGTCCAAAGGAAATTATTTTTTCTGTGCGTTATGGTTAGCTTTTGTTAATGTAATAGCGCTCTGATCAAGCTTGGTGTGACGATCCGCTTTTGCGTTTTCTCAACTACACCGAGGAAAATGACATTTAAATACTGCCTGTAAGAGTGGTATATGTTCGCTAAATTTATTTTATCATCATTACTATTTGCCCCTTGGATTCCTAGTGGAGTATAGGGCTTCAGTGGCACGTCGCCATTGCGCTCCGTTCTCTACAGTCTTTTGAAGCTGTCTCCACAGCTGCTTACAAGCCTTCATTTCTTCCTCACACCATCTCCTTCATGCCACCCTCGCCTCAGACGCCCATCTCATCGTTTCCCTCTGGAGTCTGACGCGTGATGTCCCCGAACGGTCTTCTCAGTGTACTCCCATCCCAATCCATCTCCATTTTCTTCTTCTGTGTGTTTGTTGGGCGGTGGGTTTTTGTTGGCTGGTTCGCCGCCGGCCTGAAAGATTCCCTTGGCTTTCTGACGTCAACTTCAGTATCGAGCTGGCGTAGGTTTCAGCTGCTGATAAGTGCCTGTAGGTTGTTGGAAATGCTTTTCGTAACGCGCCAAGTCTCTCAAACGTTACATAGAAGCACTGACCTGCTTGACTGACATTAGTGTTGAAAACTCGGATCTTGTTCACGCTTTATACTGGGCACAGTAGATCCCCACACTGATTTCAGATTAAAGAAGGGCTGTCATGCTTCCTCGATCCTGGCCTTGACGTCTCCATCTGTGCCGCTATCTGTAGTTGAAATGATGCTGCCCAGGTAGATGGGTAGGTGATAGAGACTGCTTCATTTGAGTTTCTCCCGTTGATGGTGATTGGTGCTTGTTGATGTTGTTGTTGGCTGGGTATCTCCATCACCTCTGTCTTCTCTACGTTCACTTAAAGGAAGTCCCACCTTCGCTGTCCGGCCTTTGCTGCCAACCTGTTAGCTGTCGCCTATAGTTCTTCGGGTTTGTGCGGCAAAACACAAGACGTAAATCATCATGGGCAAAATCAAAATCTTCTGGGGTCTTATCATCGGTCCAGCCAGGTATATCCACCTTCCCACAGCTCCTCGCAGTCTGTTGCACTACCAAGTCCTATCCAGTCGACCACAATTAGAAGGATCATCGGTGATGGTAGGCAACCTTGTCTTACTCCTGTCTTCACTTCACTTCAAGAGTATCACTGAGCCTTCCAGTGTCAATCAGTTGACATGCATGTAGCATCATACAGCATATAACTGCTATTGAGTAAGGCTAATAAAGGTTTGTGGCACTAAAACTGTAGTACTGAAGCACCCGCCCGCCAAACTACTCGGCCGGCGCAATTGAAGGAGGGCCCTTTCGAAGTCGACGGAGTCGGGGTTCAGGTACAGTGGACTGCCATTCTATACTCTGTTGGATGGTGGCAAGTGGCGTAGCGTTGCGACTTGATCGGCACATGATTTGTTCTTCCCGAATCCAGCCAGCCTGTTGCTGTCCTAATCCAGTCGAATCCAGATCAATTTTTAGTCTCTCCGGGAAGATGCGGTGCAATATTTTGACTCGAGTGGACAGGAGCATGATTCCACACCAGCTAGTTCTCCTGCAAAGAACTTGGCATCCCTATTTTGGGAGTCCAACAAGGTAGCCCTTCCTCCAGTCACTGGGCACGCACCTTCCCTTCCTTCCTTCCAAACCTTCTGCAATGGTGGTGTCAGCAGGTCCGCTGATGTTCCTGAAGGAATTCCATCCGGTTCCGCCACTTTCTCGGACCACACCCCTGCTTTCGTCGGAGGGCTTGTGTTCACTGATAGTTCCGCAATTGAACTGCTGGTGGTATTTCTGGACAAGTTGCAGGTGGTGGTGGTGGCCGATTCCGGAGCATTTTGAAGTGGTCAGTCCATCGTTTCCATTGTTTCTCTTCTTTGGTAACTATGTTTCCTTCATTGTCTTTCATTGGTTTCATCTGTGTTGGTCTCTTCCCTCCCAGACAGTAACCTGGTTATTTGACATAGTGTTGTCAGGTCTCTCCTGCCAACAGCCTGTTCTGCTTCACTTGCAAGTGTGTCCTAGAAGCGTCTATTTTCTTTGCGAACAATCTTCTTTACTTCTCTTTCTGTGCTGCACTGGCTCATCTTCTGCTGCACCGTCACCATCCTCCTCTTCCTGCTGCATCAGCCTCTATGTGCCCGTCAAGATCCATTCCTTGTCTTGCTTCTTCTTCTTCTTCCTCCCTAATATGGTTATGCAGATTTCCTTCCACGTTGCTTTTACATAGCTCCAGTATTTTTCCACCCAGTTTTCTTCACAGATGTCGCTTAGTGACTGCCGTCTTCTCCTGATGACTGACGTGAAGATGTCCTTTGAAGTTTCGTCCTTTAGTTTCTGCTCTGGGTCTATGTTGAACTTGAACTCTGGCTTATCACCAACTTCCTTGAATTGAAGGCTTTCGGCTTGATTTGGAAGACAGGTTCCTTGCACTAGATAGCAAATGGTGTGAACCACCTACACCTGCTCTCATTCTCCATCTGATTTTACCTATGTCCAGTAGGCTGCGTCTCCATCTTTACTTTCTTCACATTCAGATGGAATAGATCTGATTTTTGGTGTATCTTGTCCATCTGGTGAAATCAAATCCGTGTCGTCGCCTTGTGAATATCCTTGTGTTTGTGGACACTGCCCCGCCTCCAATCACCAAATCGTTGAAAGTTCAGAAATCTGCAGACAGTTCTGCATTCTCGTTCATTTCATTGAGTTCTTCTCGACCTATGCTTGGTTCTCTTCCCGTGTTGTCAGTTCCGAGTTTGGCATTCACGCCGCACAACCCAGTAGAATTTTGATGTCATCAGCTGCAGTCCTGGTTTCTGTTGTCTATAGGATTTTTCCTTCTTTTGATGCGCATTATCTATGGGTGTCCAGCGTAGCACTGTATGGCCGTGACTTTGCTTCGTTTTGGGTTGAATCTCAACGTCATGATCCTGATCCTGGGGAAGAGATCCACGTTCAGAATACGTAACTACAACAAGCAGAAATAAAAAATGTTCACTGGACTACAACTTCATAATCATCAGTATCTAGGATTAACTCATATAAAAGTGACCAGCAAAGTTCAACACTTACCAACTGCAAGGCTGTCACGACCCGTGAAAACGGCGGACAAGATGTTCTGGAAGCCCATTTGGTACATTCAAACAGGTCTATTGCTTATGGATGCTGGAGTTGGAAAAGTGAAGACATTTGGCTTTCAGTCATCATATTCATTAAGATTATGAATCTTTGTTGTGGAATGATATTAACATGCATGAATTATGCAGTCCTGCAATCATCAATGAAGTACAATATGTAAGCAAGTCAGGCATACATTCCTTCATAAACTTTTCATCATTATCTTAAGCAAAAAGTACAAACTGTTACGATGGAAGTATTGGCTTCAAGCTTTATTTTTCTCCAGGTAATACCTGTAGTGTCTAGATGCAAACCTGGTTTTTTTTGTTAATGCGAAGACGATACTTCCACTTGTCCAACTTGTAAATTTTCCGCATACTTATTCTGCTGGGATGTTCTATTATATGAACATGCAGTACTTATATCTTCTAGTGACAACGGGTAGGGATTCAGATTACCTTTCATGAAGATGAATGTAATTTGTATATAAACTTATTCATACCTGTAAAAATGGTTTGGGCCTGCATATTCAGGAATAAATATTATACTATATTATTATTAAGATTGGTTCCCACTGCGTGAGAGCTTTTGATAGTCTCGGGAACATCATGATAACCATCCCTAAGTGTGCTCGTGGTTGGCGTCTGTGTGATAATATCGAAGTACTTTACTAGCTCTCCAGTTAAGGGTTTGGAGAGTCCACTTCCATTCCTTCTGCAGATTCCTCTCAGATTCCAAGCACTTTTGTGCCGTACCTTCTCGTCCCTTTTGCAATCCGGGCAGCTTTGCCAGCCAGCTTCAAACATTGTGTGAACACTGCTTGCCCCCATCCTTACTTTCTTTTTCATCGAGAGAAGAGAAGACACATCGGCCAATTAGCCTCCCGAAGGCTTTCACCAACCGGCACCATTTCGTCTCCCCGATTCCGGCTAGGAATAAGTTCATTTTTATTTTTTATACTGTCTTTGTGTCTTGAAGTTCCTTTAGTGATTGGATTGTTCTTCAGGGGGGTACAGTTGCTAGCCGTGTGCACAACCTTCCCTCTTCATCCGGGCTTGGGGTCGGCTAGTGACCGGTGAACTAGTTAACTAGACGAGGTTATCACTTGAAAGAAGTTAGTTTTATTGTTCAGTGTATAGGAGGCTACCATGTAGCACTTCATTTAAGTACAATCTTCAGATCCTCTTGCATTTAGATGAATCCTTTTGGTGCTTAGTCAAGGAAACTGTGAGTGGCAAATGCCGCAAACGAACTCAAGCAGAATAACGCGGGAACGAAGAAGGTCAAAACTGAGTCTGCATGGAAGTTGAACGGACAGCGGGCCACGCGAGTCGTTTACAAGCTTCTCAAACGAGCAAATGCTTTACCCACGAACGATGGGAAAGTTGAAGAGAACAAGAGAGTTCAAGAAAGAGTGAACAAGCGTCAACAGTTCACCAAACGATTCACTCTCCGGAGTCATTCTTTTATCATTATGAACCTGACGGATAACCCTGATCTCTCATACAGCCTTCGGGATAAGAGTGATAAAGTCATGTGGGGGAATATATGCAGAAAACTTAAGCTGGACCACATTAAGCCACTGTAGCTAGGCCATCGCGGGTCCTGATCCAGTAACTAAGATCAAGCCCCCCCTCTTAAGGCTTACACTCATCAACTCAGATGATGTAGAGGATTTGCTTTTGGCATCTCTTATGTTAAAAGCCGAAGTGGAAGCGGGGATACCACCAGATATCCCACACACTGAGAGACTGGCCATAAAGAAACTCTGCGGTGGCAATCGTGAGGCTTACTTCATAGGAAAGAAACTGATAATCCAAGGCATGCCTGAAAACCCAGGCACCGGAGATACTCACTACGATCCTCGAATTTGTCAGTCCCCCAAGAATACTATGAATCTCAAGAAAGTAAGAATACAAAGCGTTCCATAGATGCTCAAAAAAGATGATGACACCAGACCAATTCTGATCAGAGTGGTCTTTCGGGCCTCTCAAATAGCAACATCTACACTGGAGGTCTGCTGGGGGAACATAAATCGCCTGTCATTTGGGGTCTGCATGCAGCCTGATAGGTAGCAGAATGAGAGGCTGTAACTTAAATAGGAAAAATTGGAGCTAGCTGTACCTCTGAAAGACTGCTTAGGTGAAAATACGAGGGAGGGGAGGGGAACGCAACACCCAGCCTCCAAGCCTGAGGATTCAGCCTGCCGAGCGGACAATAAACAGGGTTCAGGAAGTGCGTTCCAAATAGATAACACAAACCGCATCTATACAAATGCACAAAGCTTACCGAATCAACTTGACGAATTGCGGGAACTGAGTAAGAACATTTATCCTCATTCTATCGGCGTTCCTGGGACATGTTGAATCAGGAGCCGACAGTTGCTAACACCACGCTGTCTTGCAACGGCAGAAAGCCCGGTATGGGGTGGAGTAGAACTTTACGTCAGCTTTTCCCTCTCAGCTCACCAAGTCCATATTCAAGGATTGGGGTGCCTCGAAAACTCCATCCGGTGCACTATAAAACTGTCCAAGACCATAAATTTCTTCGTGGGAGTCATTCATAGGAAGCCATCTGCTGAGGTACGGTCTGGTGATTAGGTCCTAGGGGCAATTGGTCGCTTTCTTAAACTGGGGCACACACACCAATTTTCGAGGGCTTCAACCTACCTAAGGTTAACTGTGAAGATCACGTTTTCAAAAGGAGTAATGACTCTATGGAGGCCCGATTCTATAGTCTGGTAAGTGGACTGTGGCTTACGGAAAATGTGAGAACGGTAACACGGTCTAGAGAGACTGAAACCTCATCTTGCTCAGACCGCATCTTCACGGACGAATGACTCTCGACTGACGACTATGCAGTCCTTCCCCTTTTGGGGAGGAGTGACCACTTTTTTATCGGCCTCCAAGATGTCTGCAGAACCAATCTTTCAGTGAGCGTCGCTGGAACTTCAAGGGGTTTAACACTCCGAATCTTCAACTGGCACTAGAACAGACAGAATGGAAAGCTGCCTACGTTTGGGAGAACGTGAACGCCCATTGGATATTCCTTGAAAAATCATGCATGCAATTAGCCAGCCTGTTCCATTTTCAGGACTTAAGTTCTTCAAGTTGCCTAAAGTAATAAGGGGCTGCACTAGCAAATACTTAGGTTGAAGGTACGCTACTGAGCCTAATACAAAAGGATTGCATCGATACGCTTTCAGACTACTCAAACAGACAAGAAACGCATGTGTAAAGAGATTGGGATCCTGTGGGCAACGGCATCAAGTCAGGCTGACAAGGATGTTTGTTTCTAACCCAAGAAGTCTGTTCCGCTGCGCTGCGTCGTTCCGGTTGGCTAAAGCGGGAGTCTCTCGACTACTAGGTGCCAATGGACTGACTGGCAGCAACACTGAAACACCTGAGCTTCTGTATTTACAAACCTTTTCGTTATCATTCACCTACTCAGGAGTTTACGAATATACCACTAACGAAGTGGGACCCTTGGTCGCCAACTTGGGCATTCAACCAGTACACTCCAAACTGTTACTGTTTGTAAAAGACATCTCAAAAACCAGATAAAATTCATGTAGTGGCACTGCGGAAAGGAGCACTAATCCTGTCTGAAACTTTAAGTAAGTTACTTAGGAATTCTCTGAGTTAGAACAAGGTACCTGATCCTTGGAAGTTGGGTCACACGGGGCCAATCATCAAAGGAAGTCATCGAAGCAACCAAAAAAAATACAGACCAGTGACGCTATTATTCGTACCCCCCAAAATAATGGAATCCCCAACCTATGGTGGACCAAGGAATCACCCAATAATGATTAAATAATTAACGCCCTAACAACAGATTTAGAAAAGGATATACTTGCATTACCAATATGCTCACCGTAATAGGTAGATGGCCTAATATTATCGACCGTCAAGGTTGGATTGATGTTGTTCATCCAGGTTTTGCCAGGACATTTGATCGTGTTAATCACGACAGCATTATTGAGAATTAAAATTAATCGGGAATGGACGACCGCTGATTGACTGGTTGTCTTCATGTCAACGAGGTCGCTTATTTAGAGTTCCAGTGAGTTCCTCTATGTCTACAGAAACAGAATATCCTGATGGAGTTCCTCATCTTTTCTTTATGTACATAAACGACTTGTCTCAGCAGGTTTCTTCCAAAATCCCTCTTTTTCCCAATGACTTGAAACTAAAGAGAGAACTCAGAAATCGGAGAGACAGCGTTTCTCTGCGGAGGGACTTAACTCAACTTCAAAGCTAGGCATCCAATAAAGGGCACACCTGTAGTCATGAAAAATTCAAGGTTATACCTTTAAAACATGGTGCATGTCATGCATATAGCCTCAGCCTCATGAAACTGGTGGAGAAGGATCTGAGCGTCTTGTTTTCTCAAGACTTAAAATCCAATGCCAACTGTGACAGAAATGCACAACATGGAAACTTGGCATTAGAAACTCAATCGAATTTCCAGACAATTTGATCATGGACGTTTTCACCAAATTTTCGAAAGCTTCTTATGGCCCCACCTGGGGTTTGAGACTATTGTCTTTACCTTCTTTGCAGAAGGAAAAATTATGCTTAGAACACACCCAGAGGCGGTCGAACAAATCTGTTAGAGAACTGGGGTCCAAAACGCATGAATAACGACTGGTTGTGCTTAATCTAGATCCTCAAGAATACAGAAGACTAAGTGGGGACTTGGAAATGGCTCACAACACCCTAGACACCCCTGAACACGCACTCCGTCATGTCATCGATCTTACAGGACACATACAGAAACTAAACCTAGAACATACCAGGTCACATACTCGCGGTACGTTCAAAATAGGGTTGCATTGGGACTTGATTTCATAACCGTGTCATAACTCTGCTGCTAACCTCGTCATGAAGCCACTTTAGCTTTGAAACAGATGGCCACACTTCAGGTTTGCAACTGGATTTGAATAATGAGCGTAAGAGGCTCAGACACAACTGTCTTTAAGATACTGTGGTGATAACACCCAAGTGCTGGTAAATCCGAAACCAGATTCCCCTTCTAACGCCACAAGGATGTTAGCTTATACTCCAGTCTTACACAAGGCTAAGGTCACCAGGCTAGCCAAGCCATTCAGCACTAATGACAATATAAATAACTCTGCCGGTCCAACATTTAATGTGACCGCAACTGCAAACGGTGCACCAGATGTAAAGCATGATGGACGTGCCAAGCCTTTTGTGAGACTTACTAAGCTCCAGTCACTAGGTAAGACATTTTCATCCACCTCAGAAATCAAAGGCCTGAAGTCCTTTTTGGAGGAACTAAGAGCATAAATGCTTGAGTCGAATGTTTACAAACAGGACAACGCACTACACGAAGATATGATAAGGGTGTCTGAAGTGTCATTCCGATTGGATGATATCATGGTTCAGACTAACAATACTTTGCTAGTGGGCATCAATGAAAGCGATATCGAAACACTAACCGAGGTAGATCACCTGGTAAACTTTATCACCACTGAGGTGAATAAGAGACTTGCACCAAAGCTCAACGCAATAACTTTAAGCTTTCCTGATACAACAAAGTTGAAGACAGTGCGAGAAATTTTGAGTAAGACCGCAAAAATGCATGATTTCCATGCAAAATTTCTTAGACTAAAAATTCAAAACTGGACCGTTACTGTCCTATATGCCTTCAATTTAAATCACATACAGAAGCAGTAAAGAATAATCAGTCTTATCGAACAACACCTTCTTCACAACAATAAATATAGCTTTTGATAAAAGAAAGTAGTGGAAAGGCAGGAATGTAACTTTGCTCACAGGCCAGACAATCAAAAAGCTTCCACTTTAGTACATTATACTAAAAGAGTGCATATTTTCCCTAACATACCTAAGCCTAAAATTTAGCCTTCCCTGGACCCTATCAAGCCAAATTTACAGAAAACCCCACCGACAAAGGTGGAAACGGACGACTGTGAAATGTATGATTTAACTCGATGACCTAACGCTATAGATCTAGACCTATCCATAGAAGGCCCCCAAAATAAACTCTGGTACTGCATTGAGGGCAACAGCACCCTCGTTTAAGACTGGTAGAGGCCTAAAGTTTACAAACCATACCAGTCTGGGACCTAGGATATCAGCCACTCAGTTCACAACTAATAAACCAATGCATTCACAGAACCTCACCCCCAAAGACGTACGCAGAAACCATATAGTGCTCCAAAATGACTCATAAATCCCTTCTGGAAGTGGCAGAAGTACACATGCCAAGGTGCTTACAAAGAGCAGCTCCACCAAAAAGGTTCGGTATACTGAGATAACTCCCACTAATAACGTGATCCTAAACAGATTTCATAGAGACCCGACCCTGTAGTTTGCTAATTAAAAGCACCAATATCATGCCACATATAACAGAACATCAGCAAGGTGCGATGTGGAGACGAACTTTGAACGACTGTACAGCACTGACTTGGTAAGAAACAACCCCCAATCCAAACTTACACCAGCTGTATCTGGGGTGACTTGTAACAGAGGACAGTCACTGGTAAGGAATGCAAAGCGAAACCAAAGTCAATACGGACCACAAAAACAATCATTTTTACTCATTACATCCCTATCAGCTACAGCTTTGGTCAAACAATTCATGGGGTTGTTGAATTCCCCTACTCTGAACCGCTAATCTTAGCGTTCTCGATGCAACAGGAACGACACAGTCGGTCATGCACACAAATCCCAGACGCCAACTACCCAGTTGGCATCGACAGATGCGAATACACAACGGATCCAGTGAATCCCCTTTTCGGTATCACCAGCCCTACACACCCACCACGTGAGTAAGCAAAACGAATTACCTTCCGTAAAACGGATACAGATGCTAGAGACGACGTTTGCATTCAGTCAAACTCTGAGAATGCGGAGACGATCGGCACACTGAACGCCATAAATCAAGACATTACCCTGTTGTCCTTCAATAATAAAGATGTTGCTATTTCAAACTACTCTGCAGTCGGACTGCCACTAGGACTTTCTAGAAACTTCATAACCACAAGTGAGCAAGGTGTAGATACGTTTTGTAATTCACTGTCACCCGACCATGCTCAACCAAGCAATACTGAGCTACCTTTCAGTATGTTTAGCAAATTAGAAAGCTTTATATATCATTACCCCTCTCACTTGTACATCGCTCTCACAAAAGCAAGGTCTATCGGTAGCAAACTGTCAGTATCAAGAGGAATCGCACTCATATCTAAACCACCTGTAATAATTATCACTAAGTCCAGGGTGGCACGCAGATATACTAGACGAAGAGATAAGTGTTGATATGTATACACACTTCCGATGCAAGCGGATCAACAAGAAAGGAGGAGTTTGCTTGATGTACTTCCTAAACACTGGCTGTGTTCAAGTCGGAAAATATGGGCCTTGATATCTGCACTGGTTGGATATGTCTACAGAGCACCTGGTACCTTTATTAACCGTGATATTTCACTAATTACAGCTCTAGAATATACACCCTTTCTTCTTTACAACCACAAGATCATACGCGGTGACTTCAGTCCACCTGAAATTAAATGGGACTCACTTACTGGTCAAGCTAGGTATGAACAATTTTTTAGCACACAAGATAAGAAAAAGTTGTTGCTACTCCTACAAGAGGTCCAAACTTACTGGACCTAATATTTCGCCACAGCATAATTCGTCTTTGCACAAGTCACTTCAAGTTTCCAAGAGATGATCACAAGACGGTATTATGTACCCTATAGCTTCCTTCAACTAGCAGTTCAGTTGATTCTTCCACTGAAAAACAAATAATATATAGAGATTATGGTAGGGCGGACTAGGAGCTGATGTGTCGACTGAGTAGGTCCATTGACTCAGGATCATACTTAACCACTGCCAACCTCGAATTAGCCCTTAATATATTTTACCATAACTCCAAAACCTATCTCGAAACCAGTGTTCCATTCAAAGGTTTCAAAGAAGTAGCTAGGAACAATAAGCTGTACATACCTACTAGTGCTTGATGAAAGTTATGCAAACTCTCAGCAAGATACTACTGACACCATGACTTTGCTGCACTTCGGTTAATTCATTTTGTTCTTAATTCTGTCTTGCATAAGCATGATACGCGTATGAAGAGTGAAGAGAGTAATGCGCTAGCCAGCTCATCTAGAATGCATGCTCTGGCCACAATCCTGAAGAAGCAAACGAACTGCATGGGGCATAACATTACTTTTCTTATTCACGGCACTAATGCCCACAATAAACCAACAGATATATGTGAAATATTCAGCTACATATTTGGAGTTAGTCATCTGGAACCCACAAATCTTCCCTGTGATACTAATACTATCTGCCCTGTATTCTTCTCCTCCACTAACGCCAATAGGCACGGTTGAATTCACATATTCTAATATTCATCAAACCATTAGGACGCTAAAATGCTCCAGCAGTGCTAGTACAGATGAAGCACCATCATATTTCTTTAAATACGGTGGCCCTGGTCTTACATTACTATTACTGAAAATATTTTCTGTCTCTAGGACCTTTCACATACCCTGATATCTGGAAAATATCATTTAGCCTACCTAGATATAAATCTGGTTCAAAAACATCAGCCAGTAACTATAGACTGATAAATACTACACATGTAGTGCCTAGAATTATGGAGAAAGTTAGTAAGGAAAGCATTCTTCAGTATATGCCCAGTAACAACATTATCACACCCAGTCAACATGGGTTCCTAAAATCAAGGTCCTGCATAACTTGTCACACTGACTCCTTCAACTTCATAACTACTGTGCGTGATCAACATCAATTAGTCCTTGTAGTTTATCTAGATATTCCAAAGGCATCTGACACAGTTGACCACCTGTTGTTAATAAGGAAGTTGAAATCTTTAGAAATTAACAATCCATTATTAGGAAGGATTAAATCTTACCTCAGTAATCGCACTCAAGTGGTGAAAGTAAACTCACACACTTCAAAACCTGCGCCAATTACCTCTGGCGTAGTTCAAAGCAGTGCATTAGGTCCCCTTCTCTTTACTTGATATGTGGATGACATTTGCGGCTGATTTACACATGGTAAACCATTCTTGTCTATATACACATTCTGTTATGCTGATTTATCCTAATTCCAAAAAATAAGTAAAAAGAGAGCTTAATATAATATCCACCTGGTCTACTGCTTGAAAACTGCAGTTCAATATAAGCAGATGTGGCTGGATATATTTCAGTGTTCCCTCGGTAGACGTCCACCGACATCTTCAGTCTATGAAAGCACCCGTTCTTGAAAGCGTCCGTGACCTTGGGCTAAGGTACTCAGGTGACCTTCTATTTTCTGAACAAGTCTCATCACAGACTCACAAATCTAGGATCTTATTGGGCTGCATAATCCGTAACTTCTGCTCCACAGATGCCGAGTTACTGCTTTATACAATTTACATACTTCCTCTACCACAATACTATCCATTCATTTTGAGTGGTATACGCGTTAACGACAAAGCAAAAATAGGGTGTCCAAAGATATTTTACATCTAGATTACTAACAGACGAGTGCAAGCAGGACTACAATTCTCTATGCATGACTGTGAATCTAGAACCACTTTGAATGAGACAACTTAAAATCATGATTTTCTTCAATGTACTACACAAATTAACTCTTAAATCCTCTTTTCACGCGGATTTCTCCACCATTATATTCTCTCAGATTTGGAACAAACTTCTTAATGAAGTTAAAGTGCCCAAATCAATCCTTGAATTTAGAAGGTTACTACTTAAATCCTTATCCTATGGTAGATTCTCCAAAATAGTGAGTGTAGCAATAATATCTTTCATGATAGTAAATATATTAGGTCCTCTTAACCTTCTGGTGGACCTAAAGAGTGTCAAGTAAACCAAAATGACAAACTGCATATAATGTTAAAGAAAAATGAATTTTATGATACACATGTATGAAAAGTTATACGCTATAGTACAAACAGTATTGTCAAGGTTATAGATAATCACTGGTTACTTGGAGGTTATCTCTTCGGTACTGTCCACCACAATTTTCGGATACTTCAGAGATCAGAAGGCGATATTTGTTGGCTCTTCGCAGTAGTCGTTGGTTGGCTTGATTGTCGTAATATTTGGAAGTAGGATGAGAGGTCCTGTAAAATCTCAAGACAATCAGTTAGTATGCACGATAGGCAATAGTCGCGGTGTCAGAAGCCTGAATGGTTAGAAGCACACTATATTTCCACGATTAGCGGCAGCAAAAGATGTAATTCCCGCTACAACCAAAAAGGTATGAATATGTAAACAACATTCGTTTTTACAAGTATTA
Source organism: Heterobilharzia americana (assembly GCA_944470555.2). NCBI lineage: Eukaryota > Metazoa > Platyhelminthes > Trematoda > Strigeidida > Schistosomatidae > Heterobilharzia > Heterobilharzia americana. The sequence continues at coordinate 60,617,752 of OX104129.1, read as the reverse complement.
AGAAGAATGTACAGAATGTGTAAAAAAACGATGAAAAGGAAATATTGCTTTTAGTTGAAGTAGTTTATACACAATGTTATACAGTCTCCACAACCGCTAATGATCCATGTACAACATCTACACAGTCCCTTCATACATAACGTTGAGGGGACTTTACCATATATTCTCAGTTCATACTAACGGCACATTCCACTCTACCCGACACAGTAAAGACACATAAAAGTCCTAAACCATATAAAAGCATGAAATTTATGTTCACAAGTGTTTAACAGTTAAATATGTACCACTATCGTCATACCAAAGATAGTTAGGTAAGAAGAAACATGTGCATAGGAAAGAAACTCATTGTTGGAGTTCTTGCTTCTTTTCTCTACCTGCTGCCTTGTTTGTCTTTCTCGTTGTCGAATAACATTTCAGTTTTGACTTTTAGCTTGGTTACAATTGAAAATAAATTATTAAAGGAACAGACCATGGGTGAAATTACGCTGTATTAATCGAAGTATTACTGCTTTCACAATCGCTACGTACTATAAACAGAAACAAAGAATGTTCACTGGACTAAAAGTTCATAATTATCAAAAGCTTGCATTTATTGATTATGAAAGTGACCAGGAAAGTCTGATACTTATTTAACACAAGATTTTCATGAACCGTGTAAATGGCTGACGAGGTGTTCTGGAAGTTCATTCCATAAGTTTAAACAAACCTACTACATTTCTATCCTGGAGTTAAAAACTTCAGATATTTACCTTTCAGTCGTAATATTCAGCAGGATTATGACTCTTTGATGTGAACTGACAAGAATACGTGATATCCATAGTTCAGGAATCAATAAAGTACAATACATAAACAACTTGCATATATTACTTCATGAATTATCCATCATTATTATTTACCAAAATATACTAGGTGTAACAATGAAGGTTTTGGTGTCAAACTTTATTTTTCTCCAGGTAATACATGTAATTTCAAATACAAACCCTGGATTTTATGTCAGAGTGAAGACAATACTTCTGCTGGTCCATCTTGTCAATTTGTAGATACTTATTCTTCTAGGATAAGGAATTCTGCGAGCGAACCAACCAAGAACCTATCGCTCAACAAATATGTAGAAGGAAGTGGAGATGGATTGGTCATGCACTGAGAAGACCGATTGGGGACATCACGCTTCAGGCCAGGTCAACGAGTGGAACTCAGATGGGAAGCGACGAGTTGGGCATCTGAGGTGAGGGTGACATGGAGGAGATCGTGCGAGGAGGAAATGACAACTTGTGGGCTGTCGTGGAGCCAGGTTCAAAAGATTTCAGAGAACATAGCTCATTGGAGACGTGCTACTGAAGCCCTATGTTCCATTAGGAACCCAAGGGACAAATAAAACAATGATAAAATTATTATTATTATTATTATTATTATTATGTGGCTTAGTGACAGAATACGGGGGTGGAGGGTCTGGGATTGAGTTTACTCGCAGTGTAATTTAGATAGAAAGTTATTCATAACTGTAAAAATGGTGTATTTCTGTGTATTCGGGAATAAATATTATTATTACTACTATATAAGACACAAATTTGATTCCCTTAGAGTTGTAGACCTTAGAATAATATTCCTGAAGAAAAGATCCAGGCTATTTGGTCTGAATGCTTTAAACGCTAGTGTGAAGTTGTGGGAATCTGCTGAGAACTAACCAAATCTTCAAATTTCAATCGTCACACATTGCTCTCTCCTTAGCTGTACACAGGTCATCAACCATAGGAACTAGTGATGGATAGATTCTAGGCACATAAGCCAGCTAAGCGCAAGTACCTTGTATTCTGTCAATAACTGTTTGAACCATGTGAACCATTTGAACTCAGCATTCGTATGTCGGTTTAATTTGTGACATTTACGATTACCATTTGTCGTGGACCAAAAGTAATGTCAAGTAAACCAAAATATCAAGTTGAGTATCACTAACTAAAATAGATTCAATGATACACAAATATGAAAAGTTATATATTACAATACAAAATAATAATATCAGTGTTATAGATAATAATTGATTACTTGAATGTTATCTCATCGGTACTGTCCACCACAATTTAGTATACTCCAGTGTTAGTTCAGAAGGTGATACTTGTTAGCTCTCCATAGTCAACGTTGTTTAAATTGGTTGTTGTGATATTTAGAAGTAGGATGAGAAGTCTTATAAAATTCAAGGATACTCAATGAGTATCCATGTCAGATATTAGTTGACGGAGGTAGAAGTCACAGTGTATAGAAGTACACTATATTTCCAGGTTTAAAAAGCAGAAGCAAAGTGATACTGTCACAAACTGGAAATTCCAATTGTACAGATAAACAACATTCGTTTTTACAAGTATTAAGAAGGATGTAAAAAATGTGTATGATATGATAAAAAGAAGACATTTTTAATTTAAATGATTTATGCATAATTTCGTTCGGTCTTCACACATATGCCAAACAAAAAGATAAATAATTATATGTGGAAATATTTCCAGTGTAACTGCATCAAACAGAAAGGACTTTGCCTACTGAACTTCTTTGGTACGGTCACCCTGTCTAAGTTAGAAATTATGGTTCTTGGTGGAGTAAATGATTGTCTATATCATTTTGACTATCTGAGATAGGTGTAGTTTGACAGACTAGTATTGATACTGAGTGATGATTGAAGGTAAAATGACAATTTGAACTGCGGTGGTAGTTAGGCTCGAATCCTCTGTGGTCCAAATTTGCATTTCACCTTTAATCATCGATTGTCTACGTGTCAACATGCACGACAGAAATGTTCTTGTAATGGTTACTGGTGTCTACATAGCACCTGGTGTATTTTGAGACCATGAGATTCCGCTAATTAGTGCTCTATAACACCCATACTTTATCCTATCTGTTCACAAGACTATGTGTTAAAACTGACTGAAATTAGATTAAAACCACTTGCTGGCATGGCTAGGCCTGACTATTGTCATATTATTCTAAGTATTTCTGGGTGGGATAGAAGTTTTAACACTTGTACAAGGAGTGAATACATGCTAAATCTGATATTGTGCCATAAAATAAATCCTCCTTCGATATAAATGGCAAAAATTTTACGGTTAGTAATCAGAAAACGGTATTTTGTGCATAATCATTTCTTTTAAATAGGACTTCAGCTGATACTTTCACTCCATAACAAATAATATGTAGAAGCTGCGACAAGGGTGACCGCGATCTCATGTATTCACCAATTAGGTACATTTGTTTGGAAAAATAATTCACTACTTATGCGAACTATGATCAAGATTTGACCAAATGGTCAAGAAGCTTGGACCAGACCTCTATGCGAGACGCTGGAGTCATTTTATTCCAAACACTAGTATAAACTTTATATATATATATATATATATATATATATATATATATATATATATATATATATATATATCACTAATGCTTCTCTTAAATTACCACTGTGTACTTTTCTATGGTTCCAGCATCTGTTTTGATATAATTCTTCCTTAGAAAGGCTCTTAGTTAATGCTTCAGTTGAATAAGCCTAGTATACCTATTGCTTCCGGAAATTTGCTCAAACTCCAGACGAAGTACAACCGATATCAAGGCTTAGATGTAATTAGGTCGGTTCCTAATATTCCTAACTCTATCTAGCACTAACATAATGCATGTATGGAGAACGGAGACATCAATACTCTAGTTAGGTCAAAAAAGTATATACCCTGTCCAAAATACTTCAGAAATGACCGCATCGCATGAGGCATAATACTTTTTCGCATTCCAATCAGCAAAGTTTACAGTATTCCAATATTCAACAATACTTCATTTCAGAGGTTTGTATGTTTAAAGTTAGTTATCTGAAACGGAACGCCACAAATCCGGTGCGATCCAGGAAAGCAGCAAAATGAGATGGAATTTCACCAGAAGCACCGAAAACAAATGCAGAGACATCAGCGGACATGCTCACACCACTATTGCAGAAGGTTTAGAAGGAAGGAAGGAAGGGTACGTGCCCACTGATTGGAACAAAAGCTACCTTATCGAACGCCCAAACAACGGGAGACCTAAATCTATCAAAGAACTGTCGTGCAATCATGCTCCTATCCACCAAGCAAAATAATATGCCACATCATAATGGAGAGATTAAAAGGTGGCCTGCATTCAAATCTACGACCCGAACAGGCTGGCTAGTTGGCTGGCTGGTGGCTTCAGGAAGAACAAATCACGTGTGCATCAAATTGCAACATTACACTACGCATCATCATAAAACAGGGCATACAATGCCAGTCAACTATCTACCTCAATCTCAACCTCATCGATTTTGAAAAGGCCTTCATTCAATAACCTCGAACGAGAAGTAGTTTGACAGGCAGCTGCTTCATCACTACAGTTTTAGTGTCTTTTATCAACCTTCATCAACCTCATTCAACATCAGCTATATGATGATGCTACATGTCAAGTGATTGACACTGGAAAGATCAGCGATGTCTACCAAGTGAAGTGGAGTGAAGAGGGGAGTGAGACAAAGTTGCCTACTATCACCGATGATCTTGCTGATTGTGGTCGACTGGATTATGCAGAAAACCGTGAGGAGCGAGAAGACAAGCATACGCTGGAGGGACCGATCCGATGAAAAGAGCCTAGAAGATTTGGATTTCGCTCATGATGCTACATGTTGAATGTCATGTCGCATAAATTCGAAGATGTACAAGCAAAAACTAACAAGTTGACAGAAGAGGGGAGGTGAGGCAGTGAAGGAAGACGGGACTTCCTTCACATGAATGTACAGACGATGGAGGTGATGAAGGAACATACCCAACCATCAACAGTAACAACAACAAGCACCAATCATCATCAATGGGAGAAATCCAAATCAAGTTGTCTCTTTCACTTACCACTTGCCTACCTAGGCAGCATCGTTTCAACTACAGGCTGTGGCACAGGCACAGATGAGGATGTCAAAACCAGGATCGGAAAGACAGAAAGACAGGAATTCATTGATGTGAAACCAGTGTGGAGATCTCCTAAACTCCACTACACTACACACTACATGACACTACACTCAGAATAAAGCGTGAACAACATCCGGATTTTCAACACATATCTCAGTCAAGTGAGTCAGTCAGTCAGTCAGTCAGTCAGTCAGCCAGTCAGTCAGTCAGTCAGTCAGTCAGTCAGTCAGTGCTTCGATGTGATGGCGTGTTACCAAAAGCATTTCGAACAAACTACAGACATTCATCATGAACAGCTACCAACACTGACTCGATACTGAAGATGAGATCAGATGGTCAGAATAAGAAGAGTAAGCAACTAGGAGGTGTGGCTGGTGACGAACCAACCAGCCAAGAAGCTATCGTGGAAGAAATAACTATGCAGTGGAATAGAGTGGAGATGGATTGGATTAGATTTGACTGGGCATACACTGAGAAGGCCGATTGGGGACATCACGCATCAGGCCAGGCCAGGCAAGGCCAGGCAAGGCAATGCCAGGTCAGGTCAGGTCAGACGGTTGAGTGGAATGGAAATGGGAAACGACGAGTTGGGCGTTGGAGTTGAGGGTGACATGGAGGAGATGATGTGAGTAAGAAATGAAAGGTTGTGTGGAGTGGTGGGGTGGGGTGGGTTGGGGTGAGGTTGAGCAGACTGTAGAAAAGAGAGTGAAATGGAGATTTGTTGGTGAAGCCGTATGTTGCACTAGGAACCGAAGTGTGAAATGATAATAAATTCAATAATGTATGCCGTTCATAAACGAAATTTTTCCAGATGAATATCCCGACCTTCTAACGAGAAACCGGATAGTATACAGGAAAACTTTGTAAATAGATATCATTTAAAGCGTGAAACTTTTATTGAAATGAATCTATACTCACTTATGAAGGTTATTCACATTCATGTAGTAGGCAATGAGTTACACCCATTGAATAAGGACTAATGGTTCTTCCTGACTGCCTGCACCTAGGTCGGTAGGTGGAATGATATTCTAACCCGTAATCCACTGACTGAAAAACAACTGGTTTCACCAATAAATCGTGTCTCCTGTCTTGTCACACTGATCAACTAGTCATTGTAATTTAGTTGTCTTTGAATTAGGATTTTAAGTATTATATTATTGCGGTGTAATCACTCACCTACTTGTTTTCAAGTCAAAAAATAGCTTATTTCTGATCAAAGGTTGCTTTAGAATAGAAAAGAACATGTACGAACATGCATTTGTTTATTAGCAGACTTGACTATCAGACCAACCTACTTGAACAAATAAATAAACAAATGTGAATACAAGCCTTTTAACTTTAAGGTCACAAAAGTACTGAAGTTGTCTTCACTAGAGTATAAAGAGGAAAATAGTTCGTATATAAAAGTACAAAATTCCCTACCGATCTTTATAAGCCAGATAACATTTTACTAAAGCTGTAAAGTGTTGATTGAAGGTTGATCAAGCTGCTTCCTCTTGTCAGATGACCAATGAGTACAATGTGGGCGCATTAGTCATTTCCAATGTATTTTGATGTTTCTGCTATAAATCTCCTGATATGATGACTCATGCCTATTTGATTTTTCTTCTGTATACATGCATACCTTGAAGAATAAAAGCAGATGCAGACAAATAGAAATCCAGGGTATTTTAGGATAGATAATTGGGTGAATTAATATTACATAAACAGACAACAATTTGAAATGAAATCATCCAACTGGCTAGTTGATTGTACATAAAAAAGCAACCCATCTTGATATAATTAACTATTAATTAGTAACACATACCTGACTGCATATTGACTATAAATACTGCATAAAACCTGAAACTAAGATACCATTACTTCTAAATATGCAGAATAAATATCTACCCTAACTATTAGTAGTATTTATGTATGTGTACAGACAAGATTTCATGTTATCGATTAGTCAGATAAAGTTGAAAGAAGAATAATAGTGGTCATCTAACAAATCTGAAAGCTACAATGTGACAAGTGACGATAGCTGGCGTAAAAACGCTACTTATTGAGTTTTGACGCATAGATTCACTTATGTAAAGATCCAGCAGTAGACTTATCATTTAAAGGGGTTATACAAAAAACGTTTTTGCACACCATAAACGGTCAGACAAGCAGACACAACCAATGTAGAACCTCGCACACCAGGGCAGCACTCCAAGTTGACACACTTCACAGTAGTAGACAAAGAATAGGTGGACAGTAAAAGAGTGATATCAAAGTAGATAAACTAGTGTAAGAGAATAAACGATTTCAAGATAACGGTTAGTGCGAATGTTCAGTAGACACGTCAAACAGTGAATACATCTACGCCAATGTGACCGATTTTCAGCCATATCACCAACAGTCCTTAACCCCTGGTTCCTATCATCTCGGAAACCCCAACCAGGCAGTCTACACCACCTCACATGACCTAATCCAACTTCCTCCACCATTGCATGTCGTGGTAGGCGGTGGGCTGGTATGCACAACATATGTTCAAGCCACCTCAATCGACGAATGTTCAAAATTTCATCAATCGACTTGCCTAGTTCGCCTAGTACCCTTCATATTACTGCAACACTGCTCACGCAGTGATTCCACCAGATGCGTACAACGCTATGAAGACAACTAGGATCAAAACGCTATTCATACCATGCATAATAACAATCAAACTATAGACACTCATATCAATAATGATAGTTTTATTTATTTATTTGTCCCTTGGGTTTCTAATGGAATATAGGCATTCACTAGCACGTCTCCAGTGCGATCTATTCTCTGAAACCTTTGGAACCTGGCTCGATGACTGCCAACAAGCTCTCATTTCTTCCTCGCACGATCTCCTCCATGTCACCCTCAACTCCAACACCCAACTCGTCACTTCCCATCGGGGTTCGAATCGTGTGCCTGGTCTGGCCTGACTCGTGATGTCCCCAATCGGCCTTCTCAGTGTATGCCCAGTCAAATCTAATCCAATCCATCTCCACTCTATTCCACTGCATAGTTATTTCTTCCACGATAGCTTCTTGGCTGGTTGGTTCGTCACCAGCCACACCTCCTAGTTGCTTACTCTTCTTATTCTGACCATCTGATCTCATCTTCAGTATCGAGTCAGTGTTGGTAGCTGTTCATGATGAATGTCTGTAGTTTGTTCGAAATGCTTTTGGTAACACGCCAAGTCAGTCTCTCAAGCATCACATCGAAGCACTGACTGACTGACTGACTGACTGACTGACTGACTGGCTGACTGACTGATTGGCTGACTGACTGACTGACTGACTGACTGACTGACTGACTGACTGACTGACTGACTCACTCACTCACTCACTCACTCACTCACTCACTCACTCACTCACTCACTTGACTGAGATATGTGTTGAAAATCCGGATGTTGTTCACGCTTTATACTGAGTGCAGTGCACAAGATCTCCACACTTGTTTCAGGTTAATGAACACCTGTTTTGCTTTTCCGATCCCTGATTTGACGTGCTCGTCTGTGCCTGTGCCATAGCCTGTAGTTGAAACAGTGCTGCCTAGATAGGTGAAAGAGACTACTTCCTTTAAGCTTCTTCCGTTGATGGTGATTGGAGCTTGCTGTTGGTGGTCGCGGCGTTGGTTGGGTGTCATCAATACCTCTGTCTTCTCTACGTTCATTTGAAGTCTCTCCTTCGTTGCCCCACATCTTCTGTCAAAGTGTTAGTTTTCACCAGTAGATCTTCGAGTTTGTGTGACATCAGGCACAAGTCATCGTTGGCGAAATTCAAATCTTCTAGGATGTTATCCGCTGTCCAGTCAGCGTATCCCCCTCTTCTCGCTCCTCACTGTTTGCTGCATGATTCAGTCCACCACAATCACGAAAATCATGGGTGAAAGTAGACAGCCTTGCTTTACTCCTCTGTTCAATTCAAAGGCATCACTGAGCTTCCAGTGTGAATCACAAGGCAAATGGCATCCTCGTAAACCTGTTGAATGAGGTTCACAGACATGCAGTACTCCGTATTGTTGAAGCAGCTGCTAGCCAAATTACTTCTCGGTCGAAGCTATTGAATCAGGCATTCTCAAAGCTAATGAAGTCAAAAAAAGGGTAACGTTCACTGGCATTCCATGCTTTCTTCGATGATAATGCGCAACGTTGCAATCTGGTACGTACATTATTTGTACTTCCCCCATCCAGCCAGCCTGTCCCGGTCATAGTTTTGAATTCAGCGCATCCTTTAGTCTCTCCAGGATGATGCGGCATAGTATTTTCCTTAGGGTGAACAGTAGCATGATTCCACTCCAGTTCTTGTCCTCGTAAAGACTTAGGTCACTCTTCTTTAGGAGTTTGACAAGTCAGCCCTTCTTCCAATCAATGGGTACGTACCTTTCCTTCCTTCCTTTCTTTCTTCCACACCTTCTGCAATAGTGGTGTGAGCATGTCCACTGTTGTCTCTGCGTCTGTTCTCAGTGCTTCTGGAGGGATCCCATCTGATCCTACTGCTTTCCCACATTTCAGTAGCCTGCCTTATGGCGTTGAGGACTTCAACTTTCATCGGAGGGCTTGTGTTCACTGGTAGTTGCGTGGCTGGGCTGCAGGTGGTATTTGTGGACGAAGTGCAGGTGGTGGTCGATTCAAGAGTATTTTGAAGTGGTCGGCCCATTGTTTCCATTGTTTCTCTTCTTTGGTAATTAGATTTCCTTCTTCATCTTTTATTGGTTTCATCTGTGCTGATCTCTCCCCTCCCTGATAGTAACCTGGTTATTTGATATAATGTTGTCAGGTCTCCATCTCTCCTACCAGCCGGCAGCCTATTCTGCTTCACTTACCAGAGTGTCGTAGAAGTGTATTTTGTCTTTCCTCGCACTCTTCTTCACTTCTTTGTCCAGTGTAGTATTTTATACATTGTACTCAGTTCCCCTTCTCGTTGTGCATCCTTGCACTAGTTTGTCTTCTGTTTCACCATCACCATCCTCCTCTCCCTGCTCTATCAGTTTCCATGTGTCCATCGAGATCCATTCCTTGTCTTCTTTCTTCTTCTTCCTTCCCAATACGGTTATGCAGGTTTATTTCCACATAGCTTTCAAAGTGTTCCAGTGTTCATCCACCCAGGTTTCTTCATGGATGTTGCTCGATATCTCCCATTTTGTCCTGATGGCTGGCTAACGTGAAGATGTCCTTTGTAGTTTGGTCCTTCAATTCAGTTTCCGTTCTGGGTGTTGAACTTGAACTGTGGTCTATCACCAACTTCCTTGAATTGAAGGCTTTCAACTTGATTTGGAAGGTAGGGTAGGTTCCTTGCACTAGACAGTGTGTGTGTGTGTGTGTGGTGTGTGTGGTGTGTGTGATGTGAACCACCTACATCTGCTTCCCTTCTTGATCTCATCTTGTGTCCCGTAGGCTGCGTCTCCATTCCCACTTTCTTCACATTGAAATGAAGTCGATCTGATTTTTTGTGTAGTGTGTCGATCTGGTTGGTGTCTGGTGAAATCAAATCCATGTCGTTGCCTTGTGAACATCCTTGTGCTTGAACACAGTGTCTCGCCTCCAATCACCAAATCGTTGAATGCACAGAATTCTGCAAACAGTTCTCGATTCTCGTTCATCACCTCACCGAGAGCTTCTCGACCCATGATGAATTTTCTTCCTGTGTTGTCTGCTGATCGCAGTTTGGCATTCATGTCACCCCACCCAATAGAATGTTGATGTCGTCAACTGGAGTGGTGTCTTGTCCAGTGTTGATTGCAGTTGTGTGTAGAATTCCTCCTCCTTCTGTTGATCTGCATTATTTGTAGATGTGGGGTGTAGCATTGTACGATTGTGACTTTATATCCTGTTGAGTTGAAACTTGGTGTCATGACCTTGATCTTTGAGGAGATTGGTTGCCACTGCATGAGAGAGAGCCTTCGATGCTGTTGGTGACATCATGATAGCCACTCGAAAAGTCAGTGTGCTGTGTTCATGGTTGTCGTCTGGGTGACAATATCGGAGTAGATTATTGACTCGGCTCTCGAGTTGACAGTTTGGAGAGTCCACTTCCATTCCACCTGCTTTTGCAGATTCCTAGCACTTCTATCCTATACCTTCTCATCTGTTTTTCAATCTGGACAGCCTTGCCAGCTGGCTTCAAACATAGTGCGGACATTCCATGTCCCCACTTTTATTTTCGTTTTCATGGAGGGAGAGCGGACACATCGGCCAACTGGCTTTCCGAAGGGTTTCACCAGTTGGCGTCATTTCGCCTGTCGGATTCCAGAGAGGAATAATTTTGTTATTATTTTTTATATTTTGTCTGTGCTTTGAAGTTTCTGTAGCGGTTGGATTTGTTTTCCCGGTGTAGAGTTGCTAGTCCTACGCCCAACCTTCTCTCTTTACCCGGGCTAAGGACCGGCTAGTAACTACACAATCTTAATTATTAACAAGTTCAATAGATAGATTTTGGAAGCTGATTTAGTGACTGGTTTCATATGTCTTTCTCGCACACGTTTGTCAACATCTTGACTAGGATAGCTGTTTCCCGCAAGTGTACTTTTTAGAATGTCTCTTCATCTTTCACGCAGTCTGTGGCACTATTATTTTGTAATCGACTGCAGATTGAGTGAAGGAGATTTCTTTCCCTCATGGTCAGCACTCAACTGTAGAAACTGGAAAGTTATCGGTTCCCTTTGTGTTTTTTGTAGATGGATCCTTTTGGTGTTTCATTGCTATGTCTTGTAATCAACATATCAAGGATAGGGATAGTTGTTTTCGGTACCGTCTCTATGGTCTGTTGATTTCATAAAGAAATGAATTAATATTTCGTGCTCCGAAATTCACTGAGGTCAGTAAACATTTAACTGAATACTTTTTAAACATGAAGCTACAAATGAACAACTAGTAAAAGTATTATATTTATGACATCTATCCTCTTGATTTGCATGAATATTACAATGTTTATGCGAACACAAAAATGAAATCACCAAATCAAGATAAACTTTAGTGTCCATTTGTATCTGCTTTTGCGTGTATGTATGCAATTAAGCCTAAAATCAATTGACCACTGTGAAGAAATTGTCATAAAGATGATAGGTCTCTAAGATAACATTCATCACAGACTGTCATCAGCTGGAGAACCATAGAAAACCTAGAAGCACTGGACGGTTAGTACGTTCTAGTATGAGACTCCTCAGTAGTACTCACCCACGAGCTTGCAGCAGCATCAAGACTCGAACCTAACACCTTTGGATTCCACGCATTGATCACCCAGCCACTGGATCGGAGATCTATGAAGGATCATTTTCTACTTCTAATAATTCGCGATATAGCGCTATTGTCCACTAAGGTCTTCAGTTGATATCCTATTCACTTCCCACTGGTTGACTCCACTGATCATGGATTCTGATTAGAACTTCAGACATTCATTTGGATGCATGTTATTAATGATCACTGCATAGTAATGTAATTTGCGGTTGATGGGGATTTAATTTTCATAAATCTCTCGGAAAAAGTAAGTAAGAAAGCAGCAAACGAGTAAATTTTACACTTTACTGTTAAATATAACCACTTTTTGACAAATATTTCCATCTTTAACAGTTTTCATAATTAGTTCCTATGATATACTTAGATTTAATTGCACTTCATGTTTGTTTTTCATCATTATTGGCTAAAAATGAAAAGACATTAGTGAAAAGAAGAAACAATTAGTCTAAGAAATTGATTAAAACTTGCTGAAATAACTTCACTGGATATAAATTAAAAGTAGATAATTAGATGTAAGTAATATTCATGTAGCAAGTGAGGTATATGTCAGTAAAAAGTCCTAAATGATCTGGATTTTTTTTTACTTACTATCATCTATCAGCCATGCTTAACCTATAACCAAAGGTTAGCAAACGTCATTGGATTTCCAAGACGTCACCCGAACTGACTGATGAGAGGAGATGGATTCCACCTATCTCAGACCGCTATGAAGAACGAAAGTAACTTAAACGTGAGTCGACCAACAGTCTTCACATTGTTCAGAAGCAGGGGTGGTTAGAAAGAGCGAGAGAAATGCAGAAGGCATCAGCGGTGGGTAACACTTGCCAACTATTTAGACTTATTGAGGATACCGGTAAGACGAAGACGATGGTTAGTGGAATCATTACTGAAAATGATGGGACGCTGGTAACCTCCCAGAACAGGTGGTTAGAACGTTGGGCAGAGTACCCTGAAGTATAGTTCAGCTGACTCTCGGCTTCAGATGCCTAACTTCCCGCATGAATCTGAATGGGACGTTGAGAAGGATGTACTGAACCTGGAACAATGGAAAGCAGCAGGGCCTGACAGTTTGCCACCTAAAATTTTCAAGGATGGAGGTAAAAATTAATGATGGAAGTGACGGAGGTACTAGGTAGTGTATAGGAATCAGAGACAGTGCCGACAGACTGGTGTACTTCAGTAATCAGCCCAGCCTATAAGAGAAGAGAGAAGTCTTCTTGTGACAACCTTAGAGGTATTAGTTTGAATAATATTGTATCCAACATCCTTGAGTTCATAATTATCCGATGCCTAACTGGAGCTCGAGAATAATGAAGTCGAGAAAACCAGGCAGGTTTCATACCTAGACGATAGTATATTGGTCACATTTTTACCCTCTAAAAGGTTCTGGAATACAAGCACTTGTCATATTTCTCGACCCGGAAGCGGCATTCGACTCTGTTAACCGTGAGGGCTTATGACAGTATCTAACGCTAATCATATCTCTCTCCTCGAGCTCACGTAGCCAGGTACAGACTCATGGGGAGTTTTCATATGAACTGATGACAAATATTGGTGTTCTCCAAGGATACCCACTGTCACCATTACTACTTAACTTCATGATAGACGTACTAAATGGCATAACCTTATGTAAATCTAACTTCACAGAGACTGACCTAATTCATGGAGGTCATCTGTTTGACTTGGAGTACGTAGACTACATTGTTCTGCTGAGTGAAGGTGCTGACAAATGCAGAGTCTTCTGAATTGTTCCATACGGAGATCTTAGACCATATTCTGAGAATGCCAATGATGAGATAAAGTAATCCCATCAAGAGCATAAGCTTTTGCCATGAAACACAGGCACTTTCATTGAATACTAGAATGCATAAATGGATAACTCTTGTATCAATCTTGTATGTTCCACATTTTGCAATTTAAGAAGATCTAGTAATAGTACTAGAACGAAACAGATTCCCAGTGATCCCAAGTTTTCAATGGTTCTGTAAGCGATGTCGGTCAACGATGAATATCATCCTGAAATCAGGCAAATCTCCAGAAATCTCCAAACTGAAATACTGTCTAATGCTCACTCGTAACTCACTGAGATGAGATTTCATGAAGTTCTAATGAGACCTTATAACCAGTAGGTTGAACCATTTCGGACATGAGAACAAATACTCAACGATGGAATCGATGGTCACACTATATCGTAAGTCGACAGATGTAGGAAAATGGGAACAACTGGCTTCCGATCCACTGGTCGTGAGACTTGAAGGCCCTGGGTTATAACCATGACAGAGTCATGACAGAGCACTGCTAAGGAGTCCCATATCAGGGCGAAACGGTTCCCGAATGCTCTAACGTTTTCAATGGTTCCTCAACTGGTCTCAGTCCGCGATCAGTACCACTTTCAAAAGATATAAAACGCAAAAACATTACTCAGAAGAAAGAGGAAAATTTCTTGAACGTATACGTATGGAACAAGAACTGAAATTTGTTTTTCCCTTTCTGTATGACCATAACATAAAATCCTATGAAGAACATTTGGTTAGATAATATAAAAGCCTAACTATAAATTTTTGTTTATAAGTAGTTTGCTGACAGATTTATATTGGTTGCAGAATCAGTGAACATCAGATGCATCTCAGTTTGAAGCTCCGCAGCCGTAGGCATCCACAACTTGACAAGGGACTAAACCAAGAATCATCAGGTCACTTGACAACTTTGTTACTATTCTACCGATGAGTTGGATATCTCAAAATTATGATACGGGGTTGTGGTGTGTGGGGTAAACCATTTTCAGTGTACTGACAAATATTCACCGATAGCAGTGGATGAAGATCGTGCTGCATTGTAAACTTCTTTAGGCGGTAAATGTGAACTACCGCACTCTGGTCTATTCGTTGAATGGTAACAGGGTAGACATGAAATCTGATGTTCCTGTGCCAGGTCACCCATAGGGTTAGGAGTGAGTATTTCTGAGGCGTTCAGAACCAAAATGAAATGGTATTCCAGCCTTCCCAGGCTTTCAGCCTTTCGTCAACTGATTTCATTCATAGAGGGAAAAAATACTATGAATTTGACCTCCACTAACCATTTAATAAGTTTCTATTTAGCTGAATCAAGTTCTTGTTTCTTAAGTTTATTTGTTTAAAATGATGTCAGGTGCTGGTAACAACCAACATTTGGGAAACTAGTTGTTAAAGAAAAACGTTTGGCTAAGCAACTTTAGTGCATAAACCAAGGCGTTTCATCATTCTCCTAAATTAGAAGATCGAATTCCATCAGAAATGCAACCAGAATTATCCCCTTCAGAGGGGCAAGTTGTTCAAACCACCAGGTTATTTTTCATTCTCTTTTATGATTATTATTATTTATTAGTCCCTTGGGTTCCTAATGGAACATAGGGCTTCAGTAGCTCATCTCCAGCCCACTCTCTTCTCTGTAAACTTTTGAACCTGGTTCCATGACAGCCCACAACCTCTCATTTCTTCCTCGCACGATCTCCTTCATGTCACCCCCAACTCGGACGCCTGACTCGTTGCTTCCCATCGGGGTTCCACTTGAGTGCCTGGTCTGGCCTGACGCGTGATGTCCTCGAATGGTCTTCTCAGTGCATGCCCAATCCATCTCGACTTCCTTCTGCATATTTGTTCAGCGATAGGCTCTTGCTTCGTTGGTTTGTTACCCCGCCAGAGTTCCTTGTTGCTTATTCTTATTATTCTGGCCATATGATCTTCAATAACGAGCTAAGCTAAAAATTACATAACTTCAAGTTTAATTTGAATATCGCTCATAGTCTGACACTAGAATATTAGAAAAATACAAAGGGTAACAAAAGTAGAACCCATTTTCTTTGAAAAACAAAGTATTCATCTAAAAAATTGATATTCGCTCTATATAATAGTAATAAATTTGAGCATACTCTATCCACCTAAGCACATGGGATTCACATAAGCAGTTGTAGACGAATAACTGATTGAATCAAAAGTATACCCCGGGTGGATTGCAGTATAATGAGTTTTGTTGTCTTTTAAAGAAGTGGTTGATGTTAGTTAGTGACCATTATTGTCTTTGTAGCATAGACCGTGTGTCATGGTGTCACTATGTCAGTAACTCAGAAGTCACGTGTAGAGTTTTAGGAAGCAGAGGAAGTTTAGGTGGTGAGGTTGTGAACTTTCATCGACTCAGGTGACTGCAATATGTATCACGCATGCTCAGTCACTATCTGCCTGGTTACACAATGTTAGCTGAATTAGATTCAGACTAAAACGTGAAGTCCTTGACTGTTGGTTTGAGCCATGTAGGGTGATACAGACTAACCCGTTGGGGTCCGTGAGAAAAGAGGAACCAAGGGCTGGATACTCTAGGTTATATAACTCAGAGCCGATTTCAGTGGTGCATATGTATATACATATTATCGTCATCTTAACCAGCATACTCAATCTCATCATTTTCTCATTCCTCCTTCCTCTTGTTTACTAATTTCTACTTCTTTCGACCGATGTTTCTTCCTTTCTTCATTTTGCCATCTTATTGTCTTGTTACTTGATGTACTGATATGAGATGTGGCAGCTTGGATTGTAATACAATAATGCCTGGTTCTAAGTTGATCCTGATGATGATGACGATGATGATAATAAGTGAGGAAATACAACTTGAAATGGTAAAAATACTAAACCTTACAATATGGTATCCATTTGCCAACTATCTCCTGTTCTTCAAATTAATCCGTACTGTTCTTACCCTTTATATTTCTAACGAATATGATATATTCATTACAATGAACATTTGTTGTCACCCTATTTGTGTTAAACCACTACTTCTCTGTCATTCAATTACCTATTAAGTTGAAAAATGTATAAAAATTTGTCCTCCTTGATGTAAAACTCATGATATGTTTAGAAGACAAGCCTAAACATAGCTTGTAAGGAATCATTAACCGACAAACTGTAACTGCTGAAAGCCTACAAGTCACTATAGAAATCTGATCATATCTCTAGGATTCTCAAGACAGATAGATAATCAATTTAAATTTGCTACGAGACAAAATTTCCTTTATTATCAGAATATATATTCTATCCATTTTGTGAACAAATAAAGGTTACAACCTAACAGAGGGGATTATATGTGTGAGTAAAAATGACAGTATATATGGAACTTTAGTACAGAGTTCAGTCAGTTGCTAACACTTCAGAAAATTTATCATTAGACAGTCACTGAACAATAATTTTCATACTAACATTTTGATTACGTTTCTCTTATCCTTAAATGTACTTTGATAACTCAATTGACAAAAATATCCTGTCTGACCGATTCTACTGGAATACATAAGTTCACTTATCCTCTTTGAGTAAGGTGTATAAGTGTTTGAGATAAGAGTTCACATAAAAAATTTTCTGAATGAACAGTCGATCATTATTTTTTTGAAGTTGAGATTTTATATATACTACTTATAATTAGAAGACGTAGATTATCTGAAAAATGTGATGTATTAGCGCTGTACATTTCGAACAATCTGATCACACATTTACTTGAAAACTGGAAGTGAGGGAAGGATATATATGACATAGAGGAATTCAATAATAAGAAAGATAATGAGAGGAATAAAAGATAAGATTTGAAGACAATCTTGGTAATACGATAAAATAAGCATTACTAAGGTAGGCTTAATGTAAGGACAAACTGTTTTTGCACACACACAGTGGGGGTTAAATTTATTTATGGCTAGCACCTCAACAAACTTAAGTATACGCCCCTGACAGTTTCTGTACAAAATTGTAAAGGCTGTTTTAACATCAATCCTGTAACTCTTATCAATGATATGTTTTACAATGGATGATGATGGTTGTCTGCCATCTGGGCTTATCAATGTTTGTGAATCCAGCTGCTTTCGTAGCCACTTTGGAACATGTTCCCCTACCCTCAAGTGCATATCACAATTGGTCCTCCCTATGTATGTTTGTCCACACACACACACACATATGTAAATTTATTAAAGCAGTGGGATGTGACGCAATCGTTTATGCAGCGTTGAGGTCTAGGTTGCAGCAGGTGTTTGGTCTTCTCAACTATGATAAGCTTAGCTGCATAGTACGTTTTGCTAACAGCAGACCTTAACCTTCGTTTTAATATTATGCTATTAGATTCTCCTCTGTATGGTAACGCGATGTAAATGCATTTCTTCGAAACAGAGTACAGATGAGGTTTGAATCCTTGCTGATTTTTGCAGTGGTTTATAAACTTCAATGAATATGCATTTACCACTGATGTTCCCGTTAGTATTTTGATATTATCATCCATTGAGTCTTCCGTACAAATACGCTGGATCCTTTTAAATAGGCAAATTACCAAACCTCACTTGTATTGGGTTGGACAAAAGCTGTGGAAACTGAAATACTGACTTGTCCTTACATTAAGCCTACCTTGGTAATGCTTATTTTATCGTATTACCAAGATTATCTTCAAATCTTATCTTTTTTTTCTTCTCATTATCTTTCTTATTATTGAATTCCTTTATGTCATATATGTCCTTCCTCCACTTCCAGTTTTCATATATAATGCCTTAACAAGTAAATGTGTGATCAGATTGTTCGAAATGTATAGCGCTAATACATCACATTTTTCAGATAATCTACGTCTTCTAATTACATTATCCAAATTCATAAAAGGGACTAATTGTTTCAAATACTACTTATAAGCAGCCCTCACTAAGCCAGTAAACATATAAGCATTATACATTCCATAATCACTCTGACAAGTTAAATTACTCTTATTTCAAAAGCAATTGTTATGTTCACGTCTAAAAAATGCATATTTTAATACATTTTGATGTTGAATTTCGGAGTGACTTTAAAAGACATCCTAGCAGCTGCTAAATTAACTAATCAAATTTAAGAATTCCAACTGAGTAGGCTAGTTTTTCATAAAATAGAGAAATGTAACCGGTTATCTAAGCAGTTGCTAGGGTGGCTTCTAAAGTCGTCCGAAATTCAAGGATGACTTTAAAGACTATCCTATCAAATGTCAAACTAACCAATCAGGTTGCGGTATTTTGGTTGGCAAGACAATTTTTTATGGAATAAAGAAACATGATTGGTTGTTTCACCAGTTGTTACAGTCGTTCCAATTCAACTTAAATATCGTATTGACCCCGAGTTAGTTTAAACGACACTCTAACGAAGATTTAAACTGACAATTAGGTTTCGTGAGATAACTTTAAAGGCCATCCTGGCAACTACTATAATAACCAATTAGACTTTTCTATTTTATGAAAATCTGCTTTTCCAGCCAAAATGAAGAAACCTAATTGGAGTTCAAGCAACTAGGTTGCATTACTCATCTTCACAAAATAGGTGTGGCACATCGCCTACTGAACGAATGTTCATAAGGTTACCAAGTATATTTTGACTTTTTTCTTAAGCGCCAAACCAGGTTCATCGAATCATGACAACCATTTCTTGTTTAAACAAAAAAAAAACATTGAAAGTTGTACTTAGATTTAAATTTAATCCCTCACAGCTGAAATCACAGACCCCAAACGAATGATGAGGTGAATATGGAATAAGATAAACATCCGGTATTTTGACATTTATAAGTTTAGATAGAATCAGATAACATATGATTAGACAGGAAAAGTGGAAAAAATCAAAGAATATAGAGTAATGAAGGATAGTGGCTAGCAATGAAATCTAAGATGCTCATTTCGTCCTATTTAGGACTCGTCAGCTGGACGTATCTGCCTCCCAGTGACTAATGTTCTTCCCATCAGTATAACACAAGCAATAATACTAAATCAAAGAATAACTGGAATCTTGTTAGTATGTAAATAGTTTTATTGTCTTTAAGTAGAAATAACTGATCGTTTTTATCAAGATTTCATTTCAGTTGAACAACAGATGTCAAGGGAATCCCTTCTGTTGTCTAGAACCAGGTAGGCGATTTAAAAAAAAATTGACATGATAATCCATCCAAGATAGTAGTTAGTCAATATGTATGTCAAAGAAATTTCCGGTTTATTTAACGTATTCAACATCTCATTTGTACATTATAGTGTAATTTCAAGATTTCAAGATTCATAGACGATGATATAAGTTGTAGTTTTGTCGATTACAAGTTGAATTTACTCTTGTACTAATGCAAAAGGGTTACTTCTTTTCAACTGAATGTATATGCGAGGAAATTGAAAGAAATCCTATAATCAATCGAGTGTTCCGGTGATTGGCTTTTGATATACAGCAGTCTAAAGTATTTCAGTATGCTTTCGGTTTACGAATTCATTATTGAAGGGGTTAAAAAAGTGTTCGTAAGTTGAACTAATATGTTACGTTAAGTCGATTGTTTCCTTGACAATGATTAAAGCTAGTAGAGAATACTTGGAATTCTCTTCATACCTGAATATATGTTATACAGAAAAGAACTATGATAAAGCATTTAAATGTGTAAGACTGACATGAAGAAGCATTTCTGTACACTTTGTATGATTTCTGAATCAACTCATTGAGAAACTTCCCTGAGGGTTAAGAAGATTTCTGGTTGAAGATAACCACGATAATTGTTTTGTGTTCTTCCAACTGTGAAGTTTACTGTTAAACACTTCATTCTCAGGCTAGATGACTTCAACAGCATTTAATTCTTTATGAGGAAGAAATGTTAAGACTTGCAAAACACTGAAGAATCATAAGCGTCACTGAAGCGAAACATTTAATGAGACATTTATGAGTCATTATTTCGCTCACTAAATGAAACCTGTGATAGTTGACTGGAGGCAATCAAAAGGAAATCCTGGCTCACCTAGGTTTCGAGCTTGTTGACACTCATCTGGAAAGCGTATCTGCAACCTCGATGAAACTAGTTTTCTTCCAGATGTTCAAACCGGAATCAACCAGTCTGCTGTAGTCAGCCACTGAGCTAATTTGGCCACGATTGATCTCCTGTAGGACTAGATTAGATTCATACATATAGGAAGCGAATCATGACCCGAACAGCTCAGTGGTAACATCGCTGACTGTAATACTCGGTGGCCTGGGTTCAAATCTCAGAAGGGACATCACTTCCCTCAAGGTTGTAGATGCGCCGAGCTGGCGAGCACCTGGTAATTAATTCTAACCAACTAACACCCATCAAAGAGCCCCAGGACAGTGAGCCTCCTAACTTGGTGGTCGCATTACAAAATGATCGGTGGAATTCGTTCAGCACTCAGAACTAGACAATATGAAACAGGTTGCTCTCCAGCAACCAACTAATGTAAACTTGTCTGTGTTTATCTAGAATTTTTCGATTAAATAAAACAGTCGACAGTAATGATACTTGTAATTTCCCGTTGTTATACAGGGCTGAATCGCTCAACAACAACTGATACCCGTTGCAAAAGAGGTGGCTATCGTGCCGAGTGGCTTAGTGGGTAACACTGTCGTGTTAGGATCGATGTTTACTGGGTTTGAGCCACACTGGGAACAACACCAATGATTAGGGTGCAGGTACATCCAGCTGATGAGTCCCGAGTAGGACAAAACACGCATCCTGGGTTCCTCTGCTAGTCATCAAAATCAATATATCTTCACCGAACTTCAGATTTGAGATGCATTGACTACGCAAATTCTTATTAAAGTTTACCTTTGTGGATAAAGTAACAGTTTTAAATGAAAGTAAACTCATTCATCATTTATGCTTTCATCAATGGATATGACGAGAAATCAGTTCTACATTGCCTTACTATCATGAGCGTAGCTACGATAACCATGCTAATGAGTAATATTGAACACCGGTAAACATTCACAAGCATTTTAATGTTAAAACCTATGTATCTCCATCATTTGCTGGACAGTAACGCGTGTCATTGGTTCCATCGTTCACCACTATCCCTTGTTAATATCAATTCAAAGAAAACAGAATTTTCTTTATCAAAATACCTTCCACTAAAAAGAAAATTTTTAAAGAGAATTTGTGTGATTTTAAAGGCTATACTAGTAACTGCTGAGATCACCAATCATGTTTCAGCATTTTAAAAAGTACTACCTTCAAGGTTGAAATGGCGAAAGCTGATTGGCCATTTCATCAGTGGCTGGCATGACCTTTAAAGCCACTTAAATTTATTATAGAAAAGACTACTACACCGCCAGTTTACCAATTAGACAAGCAATAATACTGCAAAAAGGTTTTTGAGGGAAAAGTATCTCTAAGTGTGTAACAGTCCATCCCTGCAACAACAAAAAATATTTATATATATTTAATCACCATAGTTATTTTATATCAAATAGGTTTTCTTTCTGAATTTGTTTGTATTTTGACTGAAAAGATATCTATTAGAGAGAGAAATTTATCCCTTTTTTGGAGAAAAAAAGGTAATATTTTAAAAAACTGGAAGCTGAAATAAAGTCGCAGTCACGCCTTACTCTATGCTGAAGTAAGGGTAAACTTCAATGATCTAGACAATAATTGGTAAACAAATATAATGTAGTT
Source organism: Heterobilharzia americana (assembly GCA_944470555.2). Taxonomy (NCBI): domain Eukaryota; kingdom Metazoa; phylum Platyhelminthes; class Trematoda; order Strigeidida; family Schistosomatidae; genus Heterobilharzia; species Heterobilharzia americana. The sequence continues at coordinate 60,595,135 of OX104129.1, read as the reverse complement.
TCAGGTTTCATAGGGATTTTATTTTTAAGGTAATGTTCATCATGGATAATCAAAGAAAACTTGGGAGCTGTGACCCATAGAGTCAACTAGTCCAAACTGAAGCGAATGCCAACTGAAGACCTTTGTGGATAGTCACGCTATTTAACGAATTGACAGGAGTAGGGAAGGGTGAATCGTTGAACTCCAACCCAGTGTAATCTCTGGTGGGGTCATGGGTACATATTGCTGTGGAGTACCACACTAGGATAAACCAACTATCAAGTGTTCCCAGTGGTTCCCCAACTGCTGTCAGTCTGTGATGAATACTACCTTCAAAACAGATTAGAATTACTTTTTCTTGTTGTTTGTAGTTGTATCTATAAAATTTTGAAAATATCATATATTTTTCTGATACCTGAATCGATATCCTCCAGTGAAATCTCAAACCCTGATGTTCCTGAACTCGACCCTTCTCGAGGTGTGGGTACCCACTGCTTGGAACTCTCATACTCGGAAGATATAGTCGTCTGGAACTCTCTGGTATTTGATCATGAATACTGTTTTGACATCTTTCAGTCCCCACAAACTTCCCGATCGAATAACTGTCCAGAGTTCATTAGTGACATGCTTTGAGATCAAACTCCTAAGATTTCTAATGGGAAGTGGTAATATATGAGATCAACCATATTAAGAGTGGGGTGGATATCCGCCGACGAAACTGAACGAATTGGACTACTGAACTCTAATCTAGTAGTGGATAAACACATGCTAGCCATGAGACCTGAAGGGGTTCAGACATCAAGGGCCTGTGCGGTTCTGGGTGTGCACTACTGAGAAATCTTACGCTAAAATAAAACAACTGTCCACTGTTTTAAGATTGTCAGTGGTTCTCTAACTGATTCCACTCTCTGTGTTAAATAATATATTGACATAACTGATAATTTTTCTTCACTTTTGAGGTATGTAGGGATTTATTGGTGACTAGCTTCTAGCGGTGATTTCCTAAGTTCCAATGAGAAGTCGTGACCAGTGGTATTAACCAAGTCGAACATGAGGAAAGTTACTCAATGACGCCATTGGATGGAGGTCGTGAACTGACAGAGGTAGGAAATATGAACCATTGGATTCTAATAGTAACGTGCTGTCCGCAGAATCTGAAGGTCCCGAGTCCGACCCCTGGCGAGGTTGTGAATGAGCACTTCTGAGGAGCCCCACATGAGAACGAAACAGATGTCCAATGCTCCCAGCTTTCCACTGGTTCTCCAATGGATATCAGTCGATGATGAATGCAAACCTCATAAGTTTTATGGATGGACACGTGACTAATTTAACTCATTCGCATACATTTAAGTCTGATGAAGAATGAAGTGTGCTGCAGTGCTTTTGATTAAGTCTCCAGATGATGATGTAACAGTTCTAACAATCAAGTAATGCATAATCGATCACTATCTATTCAGGTCTTCCTAGCTCGAACTAATAGAAGAACTAACCGATAGATCAAATGGTGTATGGATTTTGTCAAGGTATTATAAAAAAGTGGTTAACACGTTTTCAATTCAATATTTTTCTTTTCACTTTACCCATTAGTAACTTATAGTTTCATGATCCATAACCAGTGGAATGAGACCTGAAAGAAAAAGAACAGGATTATGTTGGTTGTATTGTGTTCTCTGAGCTGGGTTGTTTATTCGTAGAGCTTTCATCGTCTTTCTCCTGAACGACATCATCAGCATTAACTTCACTATGAAATGACCTATCAATATCTCTCCATGGGTGATTTAGTAGCTTGCCATAACGATGTCGTCTGTGATTGGTTGTTTCCTTTGATTATTGTGTCATTGACTGTATAGACTTTCCTATTGGCTGTTCCTCTACTTGACCTCTGACCTTTCTGTTGTTTATCATTTTTCTTATTGTTTGATAGATTGGGTCTGTGTCTATACATATACTGATTACTGATTGACCTGAATGTCAAGCTTCTAGGAATTGTCTGATATTCTTTGTGTTTCCTCTGTCCAAAATCACTTTCTACATTGCCACGCATCATCAACTACAAAGTCATTGACAGCAATTAATAAACGCATATCCTACTTTACATTAAAAATATATCAGAAATCATGACAAGATTACTTGGGACCACTTGGAATTGGTGTGGCTCATAAACCAACAAATTCCCTCCAAACACTATTATGCAGACCAAAGGATACAACAACCAAAGAAGACAAACCAAATGTCATTTACAAAATCGACTGCAATAATTGCAGTCCACACTACATTGGACAAAGTGGCCACCCTCTTCGCCTTCGTCTATATGAGCACCAACTGGCTATCAAACACCATGACACTTCGTCACTCATTTCGATGCATCTGGATAACAACTATGGACATGAATTCAATTTCGACAATGTAGAAAGTGATTTTGGACAGAGGAAACACAAAGAATATCAGACAATTCCTAGAAGCTTGACATTCAGGTCAATCAGTAATCAGTATATGTATAGACACAGACCCAATCTATCAAACAATAAGAAAAATGATAAACAACAGAAAGGTCAGAGGTCAAGTAGAGGAACAGCCAATAGGAAAGTCTATACAGTCAATGACACAATAATCAAAGGAAACAACCAATCACAGACGACATCGTTATGGCAAGCTACTAAATCACCCATGGAGAGATATTGATAGGTCATTTCATAGTGAAGTTAATGCTGATGATGTCGTCCAGGAGAAAGACGATGATAGCTTTACGAATCAACAACCCAGCTCAGAGAACACAATACAACCAAGACCATCCACCTGAGCTACAAATATTCCCCACTATAGGATTATGACTGTATAACGGCTCTCTCTCCCTCTCAGATTGTATCATCAAACATCGAAATTTTCACAAGGCTGTAAATTCAAAGCTCATTTAGAGATGCTTCCAGACAGCTTAGATTGAAATTGGAATATTATGAGTAAAGACACTGAATAACGACCGTTTACTAACCGTTATAGACAGAAATAAATTGCCGCCAACATCCAAATCTAATTATTGTCCAGTGCTGCGAGATGAGATTTCCTAAAGTTCTAATGAGAAGTCTGTAGGGCGAACCAAGTCGAACATGGGGACAAATATTTAACGATGACAGTGAAAGATAGTTGCACTATATCGTGAACTGACACATGAAGGGAACTGTGGACCATTGGATTCCAACTCAGTAACGTGCTCACCACAAAACTTTATGGTCCAGTGTTCGACACCTGACGAGGTCATGCTTGCTCACTACTGACGAATTTCATACTAGGATGAAACAGCTGCCCATTTCTCCCAGGTTCCCATTAGTTCTCCAAATGATGTCATTCTGTGATGAACACAATCTCAAAATTAAAATCCCCACTAACCTCAAAATATAAGCATGAGTGACATGTTTGCAGATGGATATCCTGAAATTCTAATAAGAAGTCATTGCCTGCACAGTCAACCAGTTGGAAGTGAGGTGGATGACAAGTGAAGACCTCGGTAGCTAAACGCGTTATATCACAAACTGACAGGAGCCAGAAACTGTGAAGCAATGAACTTCGACCCAGTGGGTGGATGGTTAATGCGTTCGCTGTGAAACCTGAAGGTTTTGAGTTCGATCCATAGATAAGTCATGAGTGCGCGCTGCTGAGGAGTTTCATTCTAGGACAAAACAGCTGTCTAGTACTCCCAAGTTCTCAATAGTTTTTCAATTTATGAATGAATACTAACTTGTTATCAGAAGAAATGTCTACGTAGCTCAATGTTTAGTAGAGATCTGGAAAAATGCTTACAAATCAACTTTTAGATCTGAAATGAAATTCTCGTTAAAAATAATCGCGTTCATAGCTACAATCGATTTGAATTACTGGGATCTATGATAAAAATTTACCAAGAGAGTTGCTCCTAGGGAGTTGAGTGCATAGACCATAGTATGCGCTTGCTTGTCAAATAAACTCGTGAACATTACCTATCTTGGATACTGAAAGGTGAGTACAAAACCGCCTATAACCCCATTGTTGAACAACAACTCGTACCCACTGGACATCTGACTCCTCTGAACACCTTATTCAAAGTTCTCTAGAAAGTTTGATCAAACAGTTTAAAGTGAGTGAGGATTAGACACTTATTTACAGCCGAAGCTTCGTAAATATGCAGCTTCTAACCTCAATACACGTACAACCACACTCTTTACAGTGACCCTAAACAGATACTTTGCACATCTGTTTATGGGCACCTATGCGGGTTCCTCTATATTGCCGATATGTCCAGTTTTGTTGTTACTTTTCATGGATAGTGGTATGTAGTGGAATCCAGGATGCGAGTTTCAGTCCGATCAATAACAGAGATTTACCAGCTACTACACCAGAACTATATTATACCTGTCACACAAGGAGTAGCTATTGTAAGTGGCCCGTCAGTTAACGTTCTTTTATTCAAAGCGATTGATCCCGGGTTCTAGTCTTACTGGGAGCAACATCAGTCACTGGGAGACAGGCACAGCCAGCCTATGAGTCCCAAATAGGATTACACTGGTAGCTACTATCTATTATTAGTTACTTATGTATTTACTAATGTACAGCTATGAAAATTAATCCTCGAGAAGATAATTATCTTCGATGTAACCTAATTTTGTTTTTTGGTTAAGATTTGAATCCACTACGCCACTTTATGAAATGACTGTTCATTTTGAAGCAATTCATTATGAGTAATTACATAGATATCGCATTAAAATAAAAATTTAAATGACGTTGTTGGTGATCTGCTGAATGTGTGGATCATACAAGCATATAAGTAGTGGACGAAAGAGATAGCACAGCAAAGAATTCTTAAGTTTCAATTGTAATTTACACTATAGTTAGCAGTAGAATCCAGGAGGCGCTTTTCGTCCGATTTGAGACCCGCCAGCTTGATCTACCTGAAACTCAGCCAGTGATGCTGTTCCCATCGAGACTCGAACACAGTACCCATCGATTCAAACACAGGAGTGCTATCCATTAGGCCACTAGGGGGCGAGTGGTGTCTTTGATGCAATGAGTATCAATTTTTGTTTGATACGTGTAACCTACTGTTGGTATACTGGGTCGAATTACTCAACCTCGATAACATCACTCACTGGGTTGGAAATATATCCAAAGTTTGCGATTCCTTTGCCGATACCTGCTTCTAGATCGAAGGATAGTTCATGATGACCTCCATTGGTGATGAAGAGAAGAACGCTAACTTCTACACTGATGTCAGCAAGATAGTAATCTTTCGTTTTCACATCAATGACGTACAACAAATGGCTTTTCCTGCCAGCTACGATCATCATTAGTGTATGCTGGCGAGTCCTAAACAGGACGAAATGCATGTCGTATATTCCACTGCTAGCCACCATCAAGTAAACTGAAGCATAATGAATATTCAGGCAGTTTTGAGGCATCCGCTTAGGAGCTAATTCGACAACAGAGATCGAGAAATCCAACCCAGTATACCAAAGCGAGATTACAAATATCATACTTCAGTTTCAGTTTACAAAGACAACAAGTGGTGTGACACTTTAATCTTGCAAATTTGAATAGAGTAAGGAGAAAAATAATAGCAGAATTAGCATGCATGCATTTCGTTGGTGCCTTCCATAACAAGATGTAACTATGGACAAAAAAGTGTATCCGATACGTGATCCAGTAAGTAAACAATAACGTTCCACTGTTTGGTCTATATAACACATCAACTAAGATGAAATTCGGATCTCTGAGTTGGAGCTGCTTTAATGAACGGCAAATGGTTGGTTTCCATTTTTCTACTGATCAAGTAATGCCAAACGATTATGCTATTTAAAACTTATGGACCCACAAGACTCAAATTCTTCAGGTTACGTTCAAAAATGTGATCAAGAACCTTTCTTTGTTCTTCTAATTTATGTGCTATGGCAAATACATATAAAATGGTAGAAATAGCTAAGAATAGTTATTCATGTGCATAGTGACTACCTTGGAGGAAGGAGAGATCTTTCTCGGAAAAAAGCACTCAGTCTCTGGTTAATTCATATGGCAATTTAATCCCCCTTTGAAGACAAGATACAGGAAAATGGGCTTTGTCTAAATTGTACCACATTTGATTCTTATATTGTCACTATTACCGGGCTTATCAATGAACATTTGTGGGTGACCATTTTTGCATAGGTAATGTTTGACATTGGCCAATTCCTCCTTAATTTTCTCCTGAGAGAATAGGATATGCTTACGACTGAAAAATAGCCTAACCAGAAATTTTCAATTGTAAAAATTTGGCCAAACGTATTGAAGCTTCAGTAAATATCACTCTATGTCCTTTTCTGATGAATATATGTATGAATCTTTCAATATGTATAACGTTCTATGTTAAAGTCCAGAATGTAGAATTTGAATGGTGAATGGACAACGACTGCAGCAGAATAACATGGTACCATTGTCTTCAGCGTCGACCGGGAGGTAATTTGGAAACTGCTTCAATACTACGGAGTACCGCAAACCTTTATCCGCCTCATTCAACAACTATATGAAGATGCCACATGCCAAGTAATCCACAATGGGAAGCTCAGTGATGCCTTTGAAGTGAAGACAGGAGTGAAACAAGGTTGCCTACTATCACCCATGATATTCCTGATTGTGTTGTGGTCGACTGGATCATGCAGCAAACAGTGGGGAACGAGAAGAGGGGGGATACGTTGGCTGGACTGCGGAAAAGAACCTAGAAGACTTGGATTTCGCCAACGATGACTTGTGTCTGATGTCACATAAACTTGAAGATCTACTGGTGAAAACTAACAAGTTGTCAGAAGAGGCGAGGCAGCGAAGACGGGACTTCAAGTGAATATAGAGAAGACAGAGGTGATGAAGATACCGCACCACCAACAACAACAAATTCCAATCACCATCAACAGCAGAAACTTAAAGGAAGTAACCTCCTTCACCTATCTAGGCAGGCAGCACTGTTTCAACTACAGGCGGGACAGACGAGGATGTCAGTCAGAATCGGAAAGACAGCAAGACAGGCCTTCATTAGCCTGAAACCAGTGTGGAGATCTTCTGCACTGCACTCAGCATGTGGAACAAGATCCGGATTTTCAACACCAACGTCAGTCAAGTCAGTGCTCTTGTATGGTTCAGAGACTTGGCGCGGCACGAAAAGGATTTCCAATAAACTACAGACATTCATCAATAACTGCTTACGCTGGCTCGCTACTGAAGATCAGATGGCCAGAATGATAAGAATAAGCAACAAGGAGCTCTGGGAACGAACCAACCAACAAACTATCACCCAACAAATATGCAGGAGGAAGTGGAGATGGATTGGGCATGCACTGAGAAGGCCGACTGAGGACATCACGCGTCAGGCCAGGTACTCGAGTGGAATCCCCATGGGAAGCGACGAGTTGGGCATCTGAAGTGAGGGTGACATGGAGGAGGTCGTGCAAGGAGGAAATGAGAGGTTGTGGGCTGTCGTGGGACCAGGTTCAAAAGATCTCAGAGAACAGAGGTCACTGGAGACGTGCTACTGAAGCCCTATGTTCCACTAGGAACCCAAGGGACTAATACTAATAATAATAATAATAGTTGTCTTCACCGGCTTCTCATCAGCTGGTTTAACCTAAAAACAACTAAATATCATAATACAAAAGAATTTGAATAAACGTTTTTTTCACCAAAATGAAGTTAGTTACCTGGGGAAGATATAATTTAAAAAAGAACACAAAAATCTAAATAAATTAAACAACATATACCACGAATCCTCAGATAAACATCCAGTTGAAGAAACGATGTGTTCTTCTAGATATGTCGATGATGCATTTACTATGTGTAGTGGCCTACGTCATGCACCCCACCTACTTGAACTCTTCGATAATGCTCATGAAAATATCGACTTCACAATGGAACATGAAAGTACTAATAAGTTAAGCTTTTTAGACATTTCCTTACAACATAGAAATGATGGTACTCTTCAAAGGTCTATTCATTGAAAGAGTACATGGAATGGATTATAGATAAATTCCAACAGCTTTCATCTAGTCAGTTTTAAACAAGCATTGGTCAACACACTTTTACAGAGCTTTAAAGGATATGTTCAAGTGATAAATTGGAAGAAGATTTGATGAGTATTGAAAAGACCATGGTAGACAACGGTTACCCTCTGAGGTTTATCAACAAATGTGGAAGATCTAAAAACAAAAAGTGAAACAAGTTACAGTAAGCAAGACGCTTGTTTTCATTGAACTCAACTTCACAGGCGAAAATGTCTCCGTAAGAATTAATAGAAAGCTGAATGCCACACTGAACAAAACATATCCTGAAGTCAAGTTGATCTCTGTCTACAAAACAATATGGTCATTGGAACAACCTAAAGTGGACAGGTTTCTTCCCCATGTTACATCTAATTGTGCATACAAGTTAACGTGCATCCGCGGTAGCATTTACATTGGAAGGATAGAGAGAAGGGCATGCCTTGAATTCTTTGAGTATGTACCAACATGCCTGGGTCTCAAAGGAACAAATGCTTTCAGTAGTGCAGTCAGTCCGTATCTTATCGACACACAGCATCAAGTAGATACCTTAGAATCCTTCAAGGTAATCAACAAACAGCGTGATTCAAACCTTCTCAATTTTGCTGAAGTTGTAGCCATCAAATGACTGAAACAGGAATTGTATGTTCAAAAGAAGCAGTCATAAGTCCTTCTTTACCCCCGCAACCTAATAGTTTACCTTTCCTCTTACTTGATAGCGTCGTCTTTTGACTAAACCTTCTGTTTGTGTGTACATAGTCTTGACGGTCCTTCTACCAACTGAGTTCAACTGATTTCATCGTATCATAATTCGCCTGTTCTTCATCATCAACTAGCCGACTGTTTACGCTTCTTACGTAACCCTTTATTACTATCCATATTCTTTTCTCAAACTCTATTGGGACAGATATATAACTGAAACTTTATAGCAAGTATTGTTAATTGTATCTGGATGTTCATATTCTTGTTCAAACCATGTCATTCCCTGTTAATCAACCTGATGTAACTGCAAAAAATTATGTTCAAATTCTTTTGTAACTTGATATTTAAATACGTTTAGTTTGTAAGCAGCTGATGAGAAACTGGAGAAACAAAATGATACCATGTTATTCTGTTTCAGTCTCTATTCTTCCTCTATTCAAGTTCAAGTAATTTCTGTATTGTTTTTAAAAATGGAGAAGAGGTTAGGTAATTGTCAATAGTCTGGATGAATCATTTGCTTCAGAAGGTAATGTCTTCTGTGTTGAAGCTGCTGTAGTTTTCTTCTTTGAAGTAGCCACTATATTTCTGGAAGGTGATTCATTAACAACTTTGGTGTATGACATTAAATATTTGGCATATAATCATATTTCAAGATTTGTGAGGAATTCAATAACTCGAAACATTCAAAAGCATCATTCTCAGTGAATCTGAGAAATCAGAAAACATTTAAATGACTGATTTAGAGTATAGACATCAGAACAAACTTTATTACCTAACTGTTTTATACTGTCCCATAAACGGATTTGTTGTAGGTAGATAGAGAATACAAACTTTATCAAGCATACAGTTTAATCTCTAAACTTCACAAGTTTTATTTAACTTGGACAAGACAAAAATTGAGGCAATGTCATCCAGTACCTCATTAACAAATGTATATCCTTTAAAATATTCCTAAGCTTAGTTATCTTATCTTACGAATACCTTCTGTTCATAATCTTTCTTGTTGGACGTAGAAAAGAAGCTGTTTTATTGTTTGTAATGAACTTTAAGTCAACCATGTATAATGCAGTGATCTGAGTTTAATAACGCGACTTGTTTATGAGTTATATGCATTTATTCCTAAGTTATTAGTAAAGACAAAGTGTAAAGTGGTACTCAGACGACTTGAAAGATTGACAAAGTTGTTGAGATCAAGTTACCTAAGAAAACTATCATCACAAGGACTGAATTCTCTGTAAACTGTTTGTCGAAATCTGTATAGTGTAGGAGCAGACTATTTCGTGAAATTAGATAGTTAACAAAAACCTCATTCATATATCATATGTTTCTAATGTAAATGAAATTATGTTGATCTAAGCATCCTTATGGTATTTCATAGTACAATACAATGAATACTGTTTGATTAGGAAACAGATAGGAATAATTCAAGACACTCTTGGATATTGATAATGATTGTAGCCATAAGTTTATTACGGTATTCCAATGGTTTTTTCTTTGTCTATTCAAGTTCATAAAGGGGAATATGTGTATGGATGTGGAATTTATTGTTAGTTTCACCCTTTCCTTATATTTACTATATTGAGGTGTACTTCGCTAAGAAGATGAAATCAACAACATGCACGTTACACGTGAATTCTGAATCTAACTAAATAGGCGGAAACCCGCTATCTGGATCCAACTGCTAACAACGACTGAAATAAATGACCTAATTCTCTAATCAGATGAAATTTGCCTAAGTAATAATAATCAGATAATCTCATGCTAACATGATCATTTAGTTAGATGTGTCAATCAGACTACTTGATTAAATCTTTAAGTAGAAAGTTAAATAAATCCTACAAATAAAAAATAATTTATACAACGCCTCTTATCCATTTAAATATCATTATAAATAGTCTACAGAGAAATGAAAGGACAAAGAGGAAAAAAATGTGGATGATATAACAACATTTCAAAACATAATCAGATGGAATTATCTGTAGGAGCTTATAGGAAAGCAATATCTAACAATTGAGAAACACAGAGAACATTTTTCACTACTTGAACCTATCCGGTTCCGATAGTATGGATAAATTTGATCTCATGAATGATAAATTTTAATGAACAATTAGTTTACTGAAAAGTAAGTAATGAATTTTATCAGTTTTACAACAAACTACAGATATTCATCAACAATTGCTTACGCTTGCTCGTTACCAAAGCTCAGATGGTCAGAATAATAAGAATAAGCAACAAGGAACTCACTCTGCATGGCTGGCTAGCAACGAACCAACCAACAACCTATCATCTAACAAGCAAGGAAGTGGAGATGGATTAGATTGGGCATACATTGAGAAGGCCGATTGGGGACATCACGTGCCAGACCAGGCACTCGAGTAGAACCCAAATGGGAAATGATGAGTTGGGCATCCGAGTTGGGTGGGGGGGGGGTGTTGGGGTGACATTGAGGACATCATGTGAGGAAGAAATGAAAGGTTGTGTGGAGTGATGGTGTGTGGTGAGGTTGAAAAGACTGTAGAGAATAGAGTGAAATGGAGACATGCTAGTGAAGCCGTATGTTCGACTAGGAACCCAAGGGAAAATAATATTAATAAAAATATAATTATTACCAACAGTGTTAATCACATGAATATTAGAGAGTTCTTTGATTTAAATAAACTTTTGAATTGTAACATACTTAGTGGTAGCTAGTAGTGAACTTCAGGACGTGCACTTTGTCCCATTCGGGACTCATCAACTGGGTGTATCTGCATCCCAGTAGAGTAGTATTGCTCCCATGACCAGTTGTCTTAAACCGCAGAGAGTTATCTTCTCGTCAATTGGGACACGAAAACCCCGTCTTGTGTAACGGGTATCAGTTGTTGCTTATTCATACTTTTAATTTCCTATTCTTTTTCTTGGTCGAATTGATAGACTTCTGTTAGTATATGAGCTTCTATTCACATGTCTGTATACTGCTTGATTATTGATGATATTGTGATTCGCTCCAGTGGCCTAGGAGATAACGCTTTGGGATTTGAAGTGATTGGTACTGTATTCGAGTCTTGCTTGATAGGGACAACATTGCCATCTAGAGTACAGCCAAATGCAGTTGATGAGTCCCGAAGAGGACGAAAGGCATATCCTGGATTCCCCTGCTAGCCATCAACAAGCAAACTAAGACATAATGAATAATTCAGTAATATCGAGGCGTCCACATCTAGAAGTATTGGGGTTAGCGAATAACTTCAGTCATTTAGGGTGGCCTCTGAAGTCGCTCTAATGAAGTCGAGATCACCAACCGATAGAATAACAAAACAAAACAACTGTCTCAGATCAAGAGAAAGATGCTGTCAATCTGGCAGCAATTAGTTTGTTTTGTTTGTCGTCTGAGGATCTATACGCTGGAACTGTTGATCATTTTATCACAGAATCCTGGCTTTCCCACTTATTTGTGCTTACAAAATAATACTGTTTCTTTTTCGCTATTGATCTACAACTTTGTCATTTATGGTTCTTTTTCGAAAAAAGGAACCCTATCATAATTAGTCTTGTCACTTATACGTTGAAGGTGGTTTCATAGAGCTGTTGGTGACATACACTACCAATTGAAAACGAAATAGTACCACTAATTCCTTTAAGTATAAAGTACTTTACTGAAGGAAAAAAAGCATTGAAAATAAAACAGCACCACAGAATGAGAAGTGTAGTAGATGTAGCCTACTCTTGACAAAATCAAACGGTGTTTTTACAAAATTAACAACCTTCAATCCGGTTTGTATCTGATTCACACGAGCACATAATAACCATCATGTATGAGGGGTTGTAAACGACATCCTAGAAACTGTTGAAATAACCAATCAAATTTCGATAATTTGGCTGACAAGTTAGTCTTCCATAAAAAAGAGAATCGTCATTGGTTATCTCATTAGTTGTTAAAGTGACCTTTAAAATCACTGTCAGACACAGGGTATAGAATTTAAACTTCAAATTAGTACTCATAAAATTAATAATAAAAAAGGTATGGAATAGCTTCATCAAATACATTTCCATGAGATCTAAGTAACGAAAGCCAGGTGTCGATTTATGTACTGAAATCAAGACTACAGACACACATGAGGAATATAGATAAATCCAAGATGCTTAGAATTCTTTTAAGTATCTTCAACCAGGTAGCAAGCAAAATAACAATATTCCGCTTGATGAAGATGTGAGTAATCAGCAGCAAAGTAAGTTGAACTTAGCACCGCATGCATGGTAAATTACTATGATGTGTGCTACTGGCAACAAAGAGTTTAAGTAGTATACTATGTTGCGTCGTCGCTGAAAGAAGTAATAGCAGACCATCGATTAGGTAATGTTTTGGGAAGAGTGATGGAATGAATTGGAGGAAACCAAAGTGGAACACCTTTACCTTCATTCGAATTACTTAGACTAGACTTTGCATAATTGTATCTATTATCCCTTATATTAGTATTGTTTACAGGTATCATTAAGCTATGTTTTCATTGAATTCCAGCTTCACAGAATACTGCTAAATGACACTGGGAATTAGAAACAACTTACACTATCCTTGAGTAACTTCAATGGCCACTCTAACAACTATGAAATTAACCAATCAAACTTCAGAATCTCTACTGGCAAGATAGTTTCTCATAGATTAGAGGAAGGTAATTGGTTATCTCAACAGTTGCTAGGGTGACCTTTAAATTCACTCCAAAAGGCCAAACTATTTGGAGTAAATAAATAAAACAGTATACTATAGAATAAGTGATCAAGCTGAAACCTATTTACAAATTTAATTGTCCACCTTCACAATTCTCTCAGCCATCCAACAGTAGTATGAATATAGTCTATTTCAGAGATGACAATTCAGATTACAGGAGATGACATAGAAATACCACGAACTACTGCAATGCACTACTGATCGACATCAATAAACTATATTCAGTCTGCTGAGAGCTGATTAAAATCAACGTCATAAGCTGTTAACCATTAAAAGGATAGAAGAAATATTCAATTAACAAGTAGAGAATACAGTAGACAGTAGAACAAGGTAACTGAAATAATGAAAATCTGCTGAATGAATCAATACTGTTAGAATTTCAAAACTTAATCTTGTCTTGACAACAAAGTAGTATAAAGTTTCTCACCTTACTTTCAGTAATATATTGTTAACTCAAACAGTCTCTATCCTCTTAAGACTTTTACTTTACTTTTATGCCTATTCTAACTTTTCCATTATTATTTTGTTGATGTAGAGAAATTTCAATTAAAATATTTCATCATCTCATTTGTTTTAATTACAAGATTTTGATAGAGGACAGTTAAGAACACACTTGGATCAATCAATCAATCAAGCCTTCAAACTTTTCTAGTCCTTAACTATTCCGAACAACATGCAGTTATAATATTGATGATGTTAGTCAAGGTAACAATAATAATACTAAAGGAATAGATGAAAAATGATGAGAACATCATCTTCTCCCTTTGTAATCAATCTGTATTGAAACCTTAATGTGAGGTATACTACAATAGACACATAGGTTCACTGGAATATGAGTTCATTTAATAGAGGCTCAAATAGATTTATCGAATTTGGGTGTTTATGGGATTCAATTTAGTATTCATTATGGACTGACATCATTTAGAGGAACATTGGAAACCTGAAAGCATTGGACAGGTGTTTCCTTCTAGAATGGGACTTCTCAACAGTGCGCACCCATGACGCCGTCCAACTAGGGATCGAACCCAAGACCTTTAGCCTCCGTGACCTGCACTTTACCTTTGAGCTAGCTACTGGGTCGGAATCCAATGGTCCACATTTCCAACTTCTGTCACTTGACGACTTGGTGCAACCATCACTCAATATCATCGTTGAGACTTTGTCCTCACGGCCATGTTGTGAACTGACAGAAGTTGAAAATATCGACCATTGGCTAGCTCAAGGGTAATGTGCTAGCCACGGAACCTTAAGGTCCTGGGTCACGACTGGGAACTTTTGGGGAGTCCTATACCAGAACGAAACAGCTATCCAGTGCTTCCAGATTTCTAATGTTCCTCCAATTTATGTCAGTCCATGATGAATACCAACTTGAAAAAAGGGAATAGATTTACTCGGTAATCTAAGTTTAAGAAATTTCACAACAGTACTCATCAAACAGATTGGATATCAAATGGAAAGGTATATCATGGTAGGACTCAAACCAACAGTCAAACGCTATACCTAATGGGGTATGAGGCCCGTTTTTGATCAGTGCTTTACTTTACATCAATCAGTATCAAAAACACCAATCCTCTGAACCATGCCTATTTCAAATAACCTCTTTAGTGATGAATACATCGCTCCCTGCGTCTTCAATTCAGCTTCACATAGATTATTATTATTATTATTATTATTTATTTGTCCCTTGAGTTCCTAATGGAACAACATAGGGCTTCACTAACATGTTCCCATTTCACTCTATTCTCTCCAGTCTTTTCAACCTCACCACACACCATCACTCCACACAACCTTTCATTTCTTCCTCACATGATGTCCTCCATGTCACCCCAACACCCCCCCCCACCCAACTCGGATGCCCAACTCATCATTTCCCATTTGGGTTCGACTCGAGTACCTGGTCTGGCACGTGATGTCCTCAATCGGCCTTCTCAATGTATGCCAAATCCAATCCATCTCCACTTCCTTCCTTGTTGGGTGATAGGTTGTTGGTTGGTTTGTTGCTAGCCAGCCATGCAGAGTGAGTTCCTTGTTGCTTATTCTTATTATTCTGACCATCTGAGCTTGGGTAACGAGCTAGGGTAAGCAGTTGTTGATGAATATCTGTAGTTTGTTGGAAATCCCTCTCGTAACGCGCCAAGTCTCTCAACCATATAGAAGCAGTAACTTGACGTTGGTGTTGAAAATCCGGATGTTGTTCACGCTTTATGCTGAGTGCAATGCAGAAGATCTCCACACTGATTTCAGACTAATGAAAGCCTGTCTTGCTGTCTTTCCATTCACGGCTTTGACATCCTAGTCTGTGCCTGTGCCACAGCCCGTAGTTGAAACAGTGCTGCCTAGATAGGTGAAAAATACTACTTCCTTTAAGTTTCTCCCATTGATGTTGATTGGTGTTTGTTGTTGGTGGTGGTGGTCATGTTGGTTGGGTATCTTCATCACCTCTGTCTTCTCTACGTTCACTTGAATTCCCATCTTCGCTGCCCCGCTTCTTCTGTCAACATGTTAGTTTTTGTCTGTAGATCTTCGAGTTTGTGTGACACTAGACACAAGTCATCGTTGGCGAAACCCAAATCTTCTAGGATCTTTTCCTCGGTCCAGCGTATGCCCGTCTTCTCGCTTGTCACAGTTTTTTGCATGATCCAGTCCACCACAATCAAGAATATCATGGTGATAGTAGACAGCCTTGGAACGATAAAATATACTTACGTAACCAGTGTGATTAGGATGAACAAGCAGCTACGTATCAAACATTCACACGAAAGCCAGACGAAACTCTGAGTAACTGAAGTAACGTTAAGACGTGATTAGCAGCTGGATGTCATAGCTCAGATGGTAGAACATTAGACTGGTAACTCAGAGGCTACTCATGTTTATTATTTCAACTTGAATCATTACTTAAATCAAGTGATAACTGATTCTGAACACTTTAACCTCACGTACTGTAAGACCAATATTAACCAGATGAACTTTGAGTTGACTTCAACTGTCCTTCTACTAGCTCTGAAGGTAGTTGTTCAGCAACATATTTGTTGAACTGTCTAGTGATACACCCTATAAATTCTTCTCCACAGAAACAATTGGATTAGTAAACACACGGAAACGACAAGACTGAATGGCTTTTCTGTTGTTTGAGAAACATTAATCGACCAACTAGAAAATGATAATCGAAGGCCAGCTGCATAGAAAATTTTTCTCAAAACTCTAGATGACCTCTGATATGAAACTTCACTTGACGCATTTCCATTGAAATACAACTTCAAGAAGAAGTATTCCTTGCGAATAGTCACTTGTTCAGATTTCCTTACCATTTTGTCCTTGTGTTCTTATGTGAAGGTGTGGAAGCAACCGATTTCTAGCAGCAAATTGGGGATGTATTCAAGCTCCGTTTGTATTATAACGTCGGAACAGACCCTTCTGGCTTTTTTAAAGACATTTATCCAAGATTCTTTTACATCGAATAGGCACATGGC
Source organism: Heterobilharzia americana (assembly GCA_944470555.2). Taxonomy (NCBI): domain Eukaryota; kingdom Metazoa; phylum Platyhelminthes; class Trematoda; order Strigeidida; family Schistosomatidae; genus Heterobilharzia; species Heterobilharzia americana. The sequence continues at coordinate 60,578,255 of OX104129.1, read as the reverse complement.
TGAGGATATGTATCTGCTGACATATAGATGGGGTCTTTTTTTACCCCCTTCTACTCGGAGAGCCATTATCTCATTTAATGCGTATAGCACCTAAAAGGTGTAGCATATTTAGATGTTCTTCGTCACAAGTTAAAGTAAGTAGAGGATCTGAGTCATTAAGTTTCGCCAATTATATTTTTCTGTCCACATTTTGATCAAGGGTAATTAATGTGTCATCAATATCATGTCTGTGACCATCCAGTTTATTGGGACAGTTTCCTACCGTCCATTTTTAGTTTGGCAAGTAAAAAGTCATATAATTTTGAACCTTATAGTTAACTCTTGGCTATTTCACTTTAAGTGTGATCGTTATCTGTTATATGCTCCTAATGTTGTCTAACTTTTGCCTGATAATTTGCCTATAACCTTAAAATAATTGTATCATTGTTGTTTTCGCACCGTTTATAGCTTTATTTTTCCCCATCGATTCTGAAGGCTGAACTGTCATTGGTTGTTAACTTTTTTAACCTAAATGTGGACTCAGTGGCGTCAAGGTCGTTTAGAAATGTATATATTCAGTATCGCTCTCAACTGTTTTGACTGTTGTTGAGATAATAAGAGCTCTCTGTCAACGGTTCTCCTTATGTTCGCGTGCCAGTGGTATCATTGTTGTTGTGGTTGGTGTTTTGATTAGTGATTAGAGTAGATTGCTTTACTCGTTAGGTTTGTATCCCACGTAGACTGCTTGATCACACTACCGATCATAACAGTATCATTGAAGAAAAAGTGCACATTCATGGTAAATCGTAGAAGTAAATCCTTGACGCTACGCTCTGGGGATTCATTATCTATATTAGTTTAAAATATCACCTGACAAATGATATCTACGATTTCAATACGTGATATACTGGTGAATAGAGGTAAAATGTCTGAAGATATTATGAGTTTGTCTCTCATATTGGTCTTTTACAACTTCAAAATAAAGACAAATAGATCTACGATTTGTTTGCATAACTACGATTAACCATTTTGCAGTTTTGCGGTTTAGCAAATTTGACATATCTAATGCGGAAGAAGAGCATAGTAATTCAAAGGCTGGTGGTCGAACCAAGCAAAACATCGTTCTCTTTTGACCTATCACACTAGAATCAAGCCAAGAAACCAAAAGTATTCTTTATACTTCGGAAAATTGATGTTTATTATTTTGATGTTATTACTCGTATTATCTCGTCGTTGAGGGGGCCGAATTGACCGGTTTCTATTGCCATATGACATTTGAAACGATCAGTCTCGAGTTCAAATCCCAGTGGGAATGACATTGCTCACTGGGAGAGGGATAGGCCCAGCTGAAGAGGCCTAGGTAGGACGAAAAGCGCATTTTGGATTCCACTGTTAGCCACTATTGATCATTAGTATATTATTTTGAACTAAAAGTTTCACAGTAAGAATAACTAACCGATTGACTTCTATTTCATGCTCATTATTGTTGAAGCAAATATCTCGTAGTGCAGACATACCTTTCATTGTTGCAGTGAAATATCTCTTCATGAGTAAATATGGTGGATATTCTAACTGAGGCCAAGGCCTGGCAGACTGGTGTTATTGACTTCGAGTGACGATGATTCAGGTTGAAATTAAACCACGAGTAATGACAGGGATTAAACCAGTAACCCCAGAGTTACCTGTCTGGTATCCTGACAGCTGAGCTACAAGACCCAGCTGCGGAAGTAACTATGATTTTCTAGGCAGTATAGATCCGTTCCAGTTACGCATAGTGGCATCAACGTGGAGAAGCTCTACATGGTGCTGGTTTTATGTTGCTCCCCGTGAAAACTAAGGATGCTTTGTACGATAGGGATTAACGCAAACTGTAGTCGATGCGACCCATATGCGCAAGCTCACTGATGCGGATCTACAAATCACAGACGGCTTTGTTAGCCATCTGGATTCCACTAAGTGTGCTGAGAGCAGTGCAACAGAAAGGTAAGGTGAGTCTATCTACCTAGTTCGGGTAGTCCCTAGTGTCAAAGAGACCCCCAGAGAAAGGTGTAGTCTTACCTTGTAGAGGCAAGCGGTTTTCGGTCCGGAATGATGATATCCTTAACCTTAGCTTTGGCTGTATTTCAGTTAGCTAAAGGGAGCCACTACTGTGAATCTGTTGGCATTATGGATTTATGAGCCAGACCTCTTAGAGAAATATCTCTTCTAGAGGATGAGCTGCATCAAGTCTGCAAGATTGTGGAGACTTCAGTGAGATGCGTCCAACACACATCTGAATGTGAATACATTGGAGCTTGACAGTTAGGAGCGTTCTGAGATAGCACTGATCAGCTTCAGTTGGGCGTTAACAGAATGCTGTGGCAGGAGTGTTCATTTCCATGTGGATGCATTGCTTGAATGTTTCTTGCTCTACAAGAAGGTTTTTTGGAACGTACATAGGTCTGAGACCGGGCTGGAAATTGGAACCGAACAGAAAATTGGAGTGAAACCTAAGATTCAACTGCTGACTAGGTCCCAACTTCACTTAAGTCATACAGAGTTTCGCCTAGGTATCATGTGGACGTGAGGTACATAATTATTTGTTCATTGTAAACCCAGTGGTTTGCCAGCTTCGTCTTCTCATCCCAATCGAAAGCAATCTGATCTAGAGAAAAAGACAGAGAGAGAGAGAGAGGAATCACAAAGAATTTCAGGGAATTCCTAGAAGCTTGGCATTCACGTCAGTCAGCAATCAACAGCTGTATAGACATAGACCCAATCTATCAAACAATAAGAAAAATGATAAACAACAGAAAGGTCAGAGGTCAAGTAGAGGAACAGACGACAAAAAATTCTGTACAGTCAATGAGGCAACAACCAGAGGGAACAACCAATCACAAACTAGCTCGTCATGGCAAGCTACTAAATCACTCATGGAGAGATATTGACAGCTCATTTCATAGTGAAGTTAATGCTGATGATGTCGCCTAGTAGGACGATGAAAGCTCTACGAATAAACAACCCAGCTCAGAGAACGCAACACAACCAAGATACATACCATGCTTCTAAGCACCTAGTGTTCAATTTGGCTTAGTCTTTTATCTAATGCATACACTGATTGACTGTCTTACAATTGCATCGGAAAAACTCAACTTTTTTTCAAACCCCTACTAAACACAATCCAATCAATGCATTCTTCCAGGAGATACCATCTTCCGAACAGCCTACGAAACACTTATATTTCGAGTCAAACAAATTTTGTGGTAATAGTACCAAAAGTAGCATTGACGGGTAACCTACTAGTTTCATAACATGCATCCTGTTAATATTAGAACAGAACTTTAAACTTTATTCCTGTTGATCGAATGGTTATTATTTTGATTTCCCCGATAGCTGAATTGGACAGTTTTTTGTATGTAACTTTTTTTCGATGTGACTCGTTGGCTTCATAAACAATACCCTGGCGTCTGCATAGGTCAGTCACAGATCCAAGTCTTAGTGGTAACAACACCTCTAGCTATGAGATAGATACATTCAGCTGATGAGCCCCGAATGAGAAGAAATGTGCATTGTGGACTCCACTGCAAGTCACTATCCAACACTAATATTACTTCTACTAGTTTACTAAAAATGTTTTTTATTCACTCGGGATTATAAATCCGCTCATATCAAAGAAAAAAACGTGAATGTGCGGTCGATCAATAAATATGAATTGCAATTAATTTTTCATCAGAACTTCTAAATTTTCAAAGATTTTTCTCATTTAGCTTAAAAATCTGAAAAATAACAAACTAGTTAAACAAATTTCCAAACAACACCCACCTCATTCCTTTTTAATAAAATTAATCATGATTAACCAAGTGATAGTAAAGGCCACCCTAGCAATCAGGTTTCTAATTCCTACTAGGACGTTAGTTTTCCATCAAATACAGAATTCTAATTGGTTAGTTCGCAGTTGCTAAGGTCGCCTTTAGAGTGAATACTTTAAGACCAACTTTAAAAGTCACCCTAGCAACTGATTAGACAGCCAATTACATCCTCTTATTTTAAAGAAAGTACTTCCCCAGGCGACATACCGAGGCCTGATTGGTCTATTCAGCAGTTGCTAGAAAAGAGTGTTTTAAAGTGGCCACCCTACCAACGGCTGAAATAATCAAATTAGATTTCTCGATTTTCAAAAAAACGAACGTCTTAGTTGAAATAGTGGGACCTGATTGATTATTTCGGCAGTTACTATGGTGACCTTTAAAGGCGGTTGTCTATTTCGAGTGCTCTTGAAGGCCACCGCAGCAACTGCTGAAATAACCAATGACGTTACGGTATCACGGTTGGAAAGGTAAATTCTCATATAATACAGAGGTCTAATTGGTTTTTCAGTTGTTGCCATGGTAGCCTTTAAAGTCATTCGTCTATTTCAAGGAAAACTAGCTTAGCCGAAATGCCGAAACCTGATTGGTTATCTCAACAGTAGCTAGAGATGTCTTTAGAGTTACCCGTATATCCGAAACTTGTGAATCGCTATGTTTTTGGTCATTTCAATCAGTTGTTCGATTGACCAATGAGGTATATATAGAGTGTATTTTCCCAATTGTAATCTGATATTCTTTGAGTTAGAGAATTTGGTAACCGACAGTTCACTTAAATTTGAGACTAGATTTCAACCAAATCCCATAAGACCGATGATAAAAGTATTGATACATAAGATAACTTAATTTGTGTAACGTTTAGTATCTACGAAATGGCCTGACCTGTTTTATTTAGGATTGAATAAAGGAATGGAGTTGACGTGAAGTATTCACATGTTTTGTTATGCATCAGCTCACCATATTTGCAACACTGAGGAAACTAAGACCAAATTCTAGATCTATTTCCGTTAGTTATTGCTTTAGCCCTTCACTGACAGACCTCACCACTATGTTGGCAGATTTTTCAAACACCTAGCTTATTTAAAGTATTCGTATCTATCGCATAAGAGACGACCTTTTACGCTCACTAGCCTAGTAAACAACTCCAGGAGCATTTTAAGCAATGTTTCCTTTGTTAGGGCCTCAATGAGAACACCGTGACCCACTGGAATGCGGATACATTCGGCTGACTAATCCCAAAAGGGACGAAACTTGGCAAATTTTGTTTAGATATAAGTACTTGGAAGGAAGCTAATGAAAGTTTATCAAAGACTGATCACACGGAGACAAACACATGAATCAACTCAAAATACCCTGTCCATGGTAAGCAATTTCACATTGGTTTTATATGCAAAACAAAATACTCAGATTATATAGTTGTCATCTACTTGACACAGCGAATGGCATCAAAATTGCAGGCGTCGAAGCTGTACGAAATATACTACTCATTGACATGAGTAGTTGTGGACCAATCACAATCGCTCCCCAAATTAACATGAGAATGATACTTTGCAGTTAATGGGGATTTTGGTTGTAAGATAGTATTCATCATAGACTGACATCAGTCGGGCAACCACAGAAAATCTGGAAGCACTGGGCGGCTGTTTCACTTTAGTATGGGACTCCTCAGCAGTACACATCCACGGCCTGGCTAGGGATCGAGCTCAAAACCTTCAGGTTTCACAGCGAGCGGGATGATAGTTGTGTTACATCGCAAACTGGCAAAAATAAGAAGATGTGGACCATTCACTTTCAACCCAGTTGCTCGATGGTTAACGCATTCACTGTGAAACCGGAAGGTGGCGAGTTCGACCGCTAGCAAGGTGGTGGGTGTGTACTCCTGAGTAGTCCCATACTAGGACGAAGCAGCCATCCAGTGCTTCAAGATTTTCAATGATTCTCCAGCTGATGTCAGTCCGTGATGAATGCCATCTTGAAAATATGAAGACCATACCACGCGAGGTGTCTACAACGGATAAGAAGAAACAAACAGCATTTTTGAACATTAAACGGGACAAGATGGGAATTGCAACTGGAACAAACATCTAGTTGATCTATGATTTTGAAATCGATAAATCTATTTTATGCCCTGAATCAGTTACTTGACCAGCCATCAAATTCGTAAACGATTCTAAACTGTCTTATTTCAAACTCTTTGCTAAAATATCAGAAAAATACTTACTACCACTTATTGTTAGGAAGCGGCCTAAATAGAAATCAACATTCTTAGACATCAACCGCTAAAGTGAAAGTTTTGGATTTCAATCTTTGCTTCATGTTATGGTGTGGTCAAGAGAAACCCTATTGGACAATTTTGTCCTACAGTTGGCTAATCAAAATAAGTACCCAACTTCTGACCTTGTGGCTCTGTATGTTGACGAAAACTGTACATAAATGGTGTTTTCCTTACAGTCACAGGCTGATTTTTGCGGCCTAATGAAGTACCGAATCTTATGGAGAATAGTCGCTATTCGTATCTATTCCAATTATCTCATTGCGTTATTAGTGTTCTCGTATTTTGTATTGTTCTGTCAGTCACTTCACTTACAAACAAATAAACTTTACTTCTATCCTTACTAGAAATGAAATTCTTCATTTGATTTTACCTGTCTTATCCACTTATCTACTCTACCATTAATAACTGGTTGGTTGGCTTAAATACAAAAGTATGTAAGTTAGTTGCAGGCAGTCGGCGGAAAGCATTGTTTGACCTAGGTTTCGTGCTTGTTGGCAATCATCGGTAAGGCGTAACTTCAACCTCAAAGGAAGAGATGTCCTCTGTGAGGTTTGAACGCTTATCACAGTGGCTATGAGTCCTGTCAGCAGTAAAGATTCAACCTACTGAGGAGGGCGAGAAAGAATGGAAGCTGGGTTGATCAAGGATTCCTATAGATGGCCTCCAACTAAATAATATCCATCAACGTACACCTCCCAGCCTGATGGGCACACTGCAAAAAATGATTTGAAAATTCATTCAGCATTTAGGACTGCATAAAATGAGATTTCTTGCTCGACAGTGACTAGTCAATGTAAAACATTCTGTACCTTGACCTAATTGGACACTGTTCATTATAAACCGATATGCAGCTGATCAGAAATTAAGGAATAAATACAACATCCTTCGATTTTCTGTACATTATGTTATCCTAGGTTTGCTGAAAACATATCCTGAGTAAACTGAGTTATGTTATAACCCTCATTATTATTTTCATTTGTCCCTTGAGTTCCTAGTGGAGCATACAGATTCAGTAACACGTCGTCATTTCACTCTCTTCTAGCCAGTCTTCTCAACACCACTCAACAACTGCCCACAACCTTTCATTTCTCAATCACACCATCTCCTCCATGTCACCCTCGCCTCGAAAGCCCAACTCACAGTTTCCCATTTCGGTTTCACTCCACAGCCTGGTCTAGTCTGGCCCGGCCTGACCTCACCTCACCTCACCTGGCATGTGATGTCCCATCAACGTCTCCTCAGTCTATGTCCCATCCAATCCAACCAATCTCCACTTTCTTCGTCTGCATATTTCTTGTGTGATGGCTTCTCCGTCGGTTGGTTAGTTGGCAAACAGAGTCCATTGTTGCTTATTCTCATTATTCTGGCCTTCTGATCTCATCTTCAGTATCGAATGAGTGTAGGCGGCAACTGTTGGTGATGCATGTCTGCACATTCTTCGAAATACTTATCGTAACACGCCAAGTCAGTCTTTCAAGCATCACATAGAAGCACTGACTGACTGACTGACTCACTTGACTGAGATATGTGTTGAAAATCCGGATGTTGTTCACACTTAGTGCTGAGTGCGGTGTAGTGTAGTGAAGTGCAGTGTAGTGTATAGTGTGTAGTGTAGTGTAGTGTAGTGTAGTGTAGTGTAGTGTAGTGTAGTGTAGTGTAGTGTAGTGTAGTGTAGTGGAGTGTAGTGTAGTGTAGTGTAGTGTAGTGTAGTGTAGTGTAGTGTAGTGTAGTGTAGTGTAGTGGAGTGTAGTGGAGTGGAGTGGACTGGACTGGAGTAGATCTCCACACTGACTGCAGATTAATGAAAGGTTGCCAGGCAATTCCGATCCTCGCTTTGACATACTTGTCTGTGCGTGTGCCGCCAGTAGTTGGAATGATGATGCCTACGTAGGCAAGTGGGTAGATGAAAGAGACAACTTCCTTCAGATTTCTCCCACTGATGGTGATTGGTGAGTGATATTGTTGTTCTTGGGTATCTTCATCACCCCTGTATTCTCAACATTTACTTGAAGGAAATACCGTCTTCCCTCGCTACCTCGTCTCTTCTCTCAACTTGTTGGTTTTCGAGATCCGTAAATGTTCGAATTTGTGTGACAAGGCATTAGACATAAATCATCATGCACGAATTTCAAATCTTATTCCGAGGTCTTCTCGTCAGTCAAACAGCATATCCATTTGGTGGTGGTGGTGGTCGATTCAAGGGTATTTTGAAGTCGTCCATCCACCGTTGCTTTTGTTTCTCCTCTTTGACAACTACGTTAACTTCACCGTCTTTCATTGGTTCCATCTGAGTTAATCTCTACCCTCCCTGATTGTAGCCTGGTTACTCGATATATCGTTCTCAGGTCTCCGTCTCTCCTATCAGTCGGCAGCCTGTTCTGCTTCACTTGCCAGTGTATCGTAGAAGTGTCTATTGTCTTTCCGTGTACACTCTACTTTACTTCTCTCTCTCTCTTTCTCTCTTTCTCTCCAGTGTAGTGTTGAATAGCTTGCTCTCACTTCCTCTTCTCGTTGTTCATCCATGCACTCCACTGCACTTCACTTCACTTCACTGGTTCATCTTCCACTTCACCATCAACATCACCATCTTCCTCTCCCTGCTCTATCAGCCTCCATGTGTCCGTCGAGATCCATTCCTTGTCTTGCTTCTTCTCCTCATCCTCATCCTCCTTCCTAACACGGTTATGCAGGTTTCCTTCCACGTCACTTCCACTCCACACAGTTCCACTATTCTTCAACACAGGTTTCTTCACGGATCTTACTCAATATCTCTCATTTCTTCATCATGATTCACGTGAAGATGTCCTCTGTAGTTTCACCCTTCATTCAATCTCTGTTCTGGGTGGATGTTGAACTTCAACTCTCGTCTATCATCACCAGCCTCCTCGAATTGAAGGCTTTCAACTTGATTTGGAAGGTAGGGTAGGTTCCTTGCACTAGACAGTGTGTGTGTGTGTGTGTGTGTGTGTGTGTGTGTGTGTGAACCACATACATCTACTCCCCTTCCTCATCTGATTTTGCTTGTGTCCAGTAGGCTGCATCTCCATCTCCATCTCCACTTTCTTCACATTCAGATGAAGTTGATTTGACTCTCATTGTGTCCATCTGCTGTCTGGTGAAATCAGATCCATGTCGTTGTCTTGTGAATATCCTTGTGTTTGTACACACTACCTCACCTCCAATCACCTAATCGTTGAATGCACAGAAATCTGCAAACAATTCTCCATTCTCATTCATTTCATTGACTTCTTCTCCATCCCTGATTGGTTCTCTTCCTGTGTTGTCTGCTCATCGCAGTTTGGCATTCATGTCACCCCACACATTAGAATTTTGATGTCACCAACTGGAGTCGGGTCTTGTCCATTACTGATTGCAGTTGTCTGTTGAATTCCTGCTTCCTCTCTTCATCTACATCGTTTGTGGGTGCACAGTATTGGCATTGTATGATTGTGACTCTCCTTCCTTTTGAGTTGAATCCATCTTGCTGTCATGATGCTGATCCTGTAGGAGGAGATTGGTTCCCACTGCATGAGAGAGAGAGAGAGATGGAGAGAGAGAGAGCCTTCGATGGTGTTGTGGACATCATGATGGCTACTCCAAAACTCAGTGTGCTCGTGGTTGTCGTGTCGTGTTGGTGACAATATCGGAGTAGATTATTGACTCTCCAGCTAAGAGTTAGGAGAGTCCACTTGCATTCCATCTGCAGATTCCTAGCCTAACACTCCTATACCATATCTTCTCATGGATTTTGCAATCTGGTCTGGACATTGCATGTCCCCATCCCTACTTTCACTTTCATCGAGAGGAGACACATCGTCCAGTTGGCTTCTTGAGGGTTTTCACCAACCGGCATCATTTCGTCTCCCCGATTCAGGTGATGAATAATTTTGTTTTTATGTTTTATATTTTCTTTGTGCTTTGAAGTTTGTTTATCGATTGGATTGGTTTTCCGGTGTCGGGTTGCTAGCTCTATGCCCAACCTTCCGTCTTTACCCTGGCTTATGACAGGCTAGTAACTAGTGAAGTAGTTAACTAGGCGAGGTTATTTTACATCCTTAGCGTTAAATAACTGAATGGTGTATCACTTGAATAACTTTGTTAAAACAGTAGTGCACATATTCGATGGACTCAATAAATTTACTTCAGACTAAAATTATTCTGTATTTCAATCACTCTTAATGGACTTACTCGAACCTAACCAGCTGCACTGCAGAAAACTGAGTGAGTTAGTTACTCAAAATTCTATATCTTCGACAGAGAGATCGGTTGCCCAGCGCTAAAGTCTACTGAATAATGAATCAGCATTATCGTTGACAAAGTTATGAGACGGTAATTGTAAGAGATTGCCAATGTGTGGTACCTGGTATTTCGTCAAATCTTGTCCACATAAATAACATCTATGCTGGGACTGTAATGCTGAGGGTCATAAGGACCGTTTTTGCTCTCAACACACATAACAACTTTTGGAAAGGTCGTCCTCCAGATATCGCCCCAGGTCTCATTCTCGATTGTCAGGTAAATCTCTTGGTTCGTTAGCTGATTTTCATTCCCATGCACCTGCCCATCGAAAGAATATAGAGAAGACTATTGATCCTTCAGGAAACAAGGAGAATCTCACTCTGTGTCGGTTAGATAAATGAAAAAAAGTGTGCAGCCCAGTCTGACCCTAGATAACATTCTTTCGAAGAGGTAAGTGATTTGGCGATAGAGAGAAAAGCCTAGTCTTGAGAGCGACCAATCGAAATGTATTTTATGTTATCACCTCTACAGCTAGACAGATTGACGGTGGACCAGCCAATCAGTAGGATTATTTTAAACAGCGAACTACTTATATATTAGCTGTATTTTCCTTTGTTTTTGGGTCTTCGGTCTTTCGACTCGAATACACGTTTGTACATGTCCATCGTTATTAATTAGTCCGGTCGCGAATCAACCAGGAATTGCTGAACGTTGGTGACCGACAGTCGATATCCATATATCGTTAGTGGCCATAGCACATAGCTGTTTCCAAGCATAACACATTGCTTTCTTCTTCAAATCCTTCAGTTCACTTCAGGTTAATGATGTGTGAACTACCATAGAACACTTACGTGGACTGTCAAAACTTCACTATGAGAATGTAACAATTTTAGATCTATGAGAAATGAAAATTGAACACCATTAAAACTATTGATGTAAACAGTTTGACTATTTTACCTTGTTTAGAAGTGTGACTAGTAGTAGGATCCAGGATGCATATTTCTTTCAAATCGATGGTCATCAACTTGATTTATCTGCATACCAATGAATAATGTTGTTAACACTGAAACTTGAACGCAGCCCAGATAAACATTATTGTAATGAGGAAGAATGTCTGATCATACGGTTTGTAAAGGTTGTGTTGTTCAAGTTCCACCACAGAGTACACTTTTAACTAAATAAAAGGGTAGAAATTTTATCATCTCTCTTTCTTATTCTTATGCACCATTCATTCACTTAATTTCTGTAGAAATTATTTCAGATTTCAATTCACCATAGATTCACATCAGTTGGTGGAACATTAGAAACCTGCGAACACTGGACACTTGATTCGTCCTAGCACTGGACTCATCAGCAGTGCGCACCCATTGAAGAGACAGAAGATAACTCGACGAATATTTAATACGAACAATTGGAATGGTAATGGTTACATATGGTACTCCTTGCACTAACGCAGCCATTCGCAAATGTCTTCGTTTCCTCTCCGTTCCTGTCTTGATTTGCTCTTGACCTGCTCTTCATACACTCTTATCAGCAGCATCCCCTGTAATACGCCTGTGTTGTCCCCTGCGTTGCTCTTGACAGAAACCTTACCCATTGCCGGTAATTCCCTATGATTCCTGCCACCCTCTCGACATATACTACTTATATACATTGTTATCAGCAACGCCCACTACACCATGACCCCGCTCTTCAGGGGTCGGAGCCAGACCTTCAGGTTCCAATGAGAAGTCATGACCAGTGGAGTCAACCAAGTCGAACATGAGGGCAGTTACTCAACGTTGCCACTGGGTGCAGGTCGCGCTACGTCGTGAACTGAGAGAAGTCGGAAATATGGACCACTGGATTCTGACCCAGTGACTCGATTATAAAATGCTGGCCTCTGAGGAGTTCCATACTATGACGAAACACAGTCCAGTGCTTCCAGATTTCCAATATTCCTCCAACTAATGTCAGTCCATGATGAATTCCAACCTGAAATCAGTTAATAAATCACCACATAACCTCCAGATCGAATTATTCAGAATTCCTTTAAATGTCCATGTATGAAGAGTTTATAAAATTGAACGTTTCAAAACATCAATGAATCGTATGAGATCATATTAACCATTTTACATTACTATTGTGGTGAGTGTTGCTGATAAGAACGAATATAAGTCATATGTGTTGAAAGGGTGGCAGAAATTATAGGGAATTATCCTCAGTGGGTAAGGATTCTGCCAAGAGAAACGCAAGAATCAATGCAGGCATACAAAGGGAAAATCATGAGAGAAGCAGAGGAGGAAATGAAACACATTTTAGTCCAAGATGTACTATATTTAACCACTACTGTCCCACTTGCTTCACTATGATACAGTATCATCACTACTCATTTACATAGATAATTTTATCATTCCTTAAAAAGAATGTGGAAAGGGCAGGTTGAAAGTAAGACTGGCTATTTAATTGTTATCACAATAAATTTACTTTAAAAGGTCAGTTGTTAAAACCGATAATTTTGTTTAAATTAATTACTTCCAGTTTGTGATAAATTATTTGGTAGTGGCTAACAGTCGATTCCAGGACAAGCGTTTCCTCCTATACGGGACATACCAGCTGGATATACCTAGGACCAAATGTATGTCCTAAGTTACACTGATAGCCAACACAAAGTAGATTATAGTATCATGAATATACAGACAACACCAAAAAGTCTGCTTCCATGTGCCAATAGAGGTTAATCAATTTGTTCCAGTAAAACAACGGGAAATTACAAGTATCAACAAATAATAATTAATCAGTTTTCATTTAAAATGTAGAAATTATAAATACTCAGTATTATACTACTAAGTTTGGCACAAAAGTAGACAAAAGTCATCCTCAGGTGTTCTTGCGTTCTGCATGAAAATGCGTATTTTGTGTATTCTCTATGTACATATATCATCCTGAAAACTAAAGTTATAATTCCTTTTTTCTGGAATTCGAAGCCTCAGTAATCTCACTATGATCTGTGAGCATTATTCATCTTGAATAACTGTACTTACTTTCCACCTAAGACTTTGAAGTGCAGCTAATATTTTGTACATGAATAAGTGATACAAAATACGTTTCAGTGACAGCAAGGCATTTTAAAAATCATACAAACAGGTAAAATATGTCTAAAGAACACAGAAAATACTTTTTCACCCAGGATGCTATAATCTACCTATAAAAACCATGATAACACCTAGGCATTGCTTTTAGCCTCACCTATGAAGTTGTAGTGCACCTTTCTGACACTAAAATGCAACTAGGGCTAAAATAAATAGATTGAATTGAATTAATTAAACCTCTAGCTTTCCTCCTGATGCTTAAGGTGTTTTATGCTTTGTTTTAACGAGCATGCATCCGAGCAGGCTTAGACGCCATTTTGCGCTCACTTTGTCCCGGTTAATACGCATGTCTTCAGAGTCCCTAGTTCAACCATACTAGCCAGATTAGTTGAATACCCTTTTTCCCTAATAATTATTACCACATTTATTCCAACTAAATATATTACTCCTTTGAATATATTTCTGAATACCAGTCCTTTTCATTTGTGTTTCTTTATCAGTACTTACACTTGTCCCAAGACCTCTTTTGCCGGACAAGCTAACCGGGATAAATACTGACTCCTGGATAATCAGCTGGTAACATTCCTATTTCTCTGATAGGAAACAACAACAAACTGTTCACAGCGGGAAGTGCTCCACCTCATTGCTTACTGTGACTGGAGTTCACCAAGGAGCCATCCTTCCTCCATGTCTTTTCTCATTCTTTCTTCATGACCTACCATCTTCATTCTGGTATCAATTTCATTGAATATACTGATGACCTAACAGTTTCCATACCCATCTCCTCTTCAGCAGATTGCTTTCAACTGGATGATTTCCTACCTACTGTTAGACGATGGTCCTCCGAGAATAGTCTTATGCTTAACTCTTCAAAATGTCAGACCATAACCTTTAGTTTTAGACGTGGACATAACTTATGTAAACTGTTTAGCTCTCATGATTCCTGTTCTATTGATAGTTGTGTATTAGAGAATGTAACAAGCTTGATTTATCTTGGTGTGTGTTTTTTCGAACCTTTCCTGGTCTTCTCATATCTCACTAACTTCCAAAAGAATTTTTCGTTTATATTAGGAAGCTGAGAGTATCTGGTGTACCTCAATCTCTCATATTGTGTTTTATAAACTCATGCATTTTACTTGTTCTTCTCTATTGTTCTCCTTCATTTTTTCTCGGGTTGTTGATAAAAGACTATTCTCTATTGCGTAGAACTTTGAAGATGATCAACAGAACTGATGATATACCTCTAAGCTTTCTAGTTAAAACAGTTGTGGATAAACATATTAACTCATGTAAACATCTAGTAGGAGTTATTTTATCAGATGATCAGCATTCTCTTCACTCAAAGCTCTCTGAGTGTCAGTCATCTGGAAAGACAAGAATCAAGTACATAAGACTTTATGCACATACTACAAAATATAAAGACTCTACGATACCGTATTTAACTCGTCTGTTGTGTGATGAAGAAAGTATTAGAAATGAACTAACTAAGTAATCAACTTCTGTTTTTCAAAGTAAACTAGTTGATGATGACGATCAGCATGTTAGTCTATTTATGTATTATGAACTAAATTACTAATGTGATTGTCTACCTGAATTAACTGAGCATTTTCAAGAAAGTTATGCATAGAATGAACATTCTTATCTTTTTTTTTCATGTAATTTCTACTTATTTCATTTTGCTATGTATACATATACACTGTCTCTGTTCAATTGATGCTATACAACGTGCTGAAAATTCTGTAGAGTATTCTCCAAAAATAGCTTTCAGAATAAAGCCATTATTATTACTATTACTACTATTATTATTATTGATGGTGATGATGCTAGGTAAGATACTGATTAAGCAGGTACTACAGCATATCGGGTTAAGTAGGGTTGATTAAGTGTTACATAGTAGTAACGCAAGCAGCATCCCTGCTTAGTCATACATTTGTGCAGGATGTTCAATGTTTCATTTGTTGAGAAAGACCGGAAACAATCCATGCATCTCTGTTTAGAAGTAATTATTACGATGACACATGCAGAAAATACACCGTATTCTTAGGATTGTATAAATGTTCTCAAGAAATTGTGCATATGTTGACAACTGTTCTTGTACGTTGCTTATTACATCAAGAACAAACAGGAACTAATCTCTTGTTATATAGTAGGCCTATTCTTTGCAACAAGAGTTAAAAATTTTTTCTAGATCATAAGATAATGAGTGACACCGGGAAGGAAGTAAAACTTTCAGAGTGATCTCAAACATCTCTATTAGTATGAAACAAAACTAAACAGTCATACCATTTCTCTACTAAATATTAAGCATATCAATAATGAAGGTGTTTATCATGTCTGCATATCATCCACCTGGAATACTTACGAAGTGCCCACCAAGGTGAAGAATATCGAATCATATGCTATGAATTACTGAATGAATTTTAAGTGAAAAATACCAAACATACAAATTAACTTGTAGGTTTATCTCTCTGATAAAATCATAGTGTGACTTACTATACACATTAATGAGAACCATAGATGTTAAACAGAGCATGAAAGTTATAAACTTCGATAATACTCTTATTACTGAAATTTTGATGTCGGTATATAGGCAGGTAAATGAAATCACCAGGTTACCATAACAAAATTAGAGAACAAGTTTATTTATGGTTCAATGAATGCCAGTTAATTTGAGAACACGGGTTTATAAAATAATGTGGTAATCACATGACCAGGAAATTATTATTATCATCATTATTTATCCTTTGGGTTCTTGGTGGAGCAACAGATTCAGTAACACGTCGTCATTTCACTCTCTTCTAGCCAGTCTTCTCAACACCACTCAACAACTGCCCACAACCTTTCATTTCTCAATCACACCATCTCCTCCATGTCACCCTCGCCTCGAAAGCCCAACTCACAGTTTCCCATTTCGGTTTCACTCCACAGCCTGGTCTAGTCTGGCCCGGCCTGACCTCACCTCACCTCACCTGGCATGTGATGTCCCATCAACGTCTCCTCAGTCTATGTCCCATCCAATCCAACCAATCTCCACTTTCTTCGTCTGCATATTTCTTGTGTGATGGCTTCTGCGTCGGTTGGTTAGTTGGCAAACAGAGTCCATTGTTGCTTATTCTCATTATTCTGGCCTTCTGATCTCATCTTCAATATCGAATGAGTGTAGGCGGCAACTGTTGGTGATGCATGTCTGCACATTCTTCGAAATACTTATCGTAACACGCTAAGTCAGTCTCTCAAGCATCACATAGAAGCACTGACTGACTGACTGACTGACTGACTGACTGACTGACTGACTGACTGACTGACTGACTCACTTGACTGAGATATGTGTTGAAAATCCGGATGTTGTTCACACTTAATTCTGAGCGCAGTGTAGTGAAGTGTAGTGTAGTGTAGTGTGTAGTGGAGTGGAGTAGATCTCCACACTGATTTCAGATTAATCAAAGTTTGTCTTGCTGTCATTCCGATCCTGGATTTGAAGTCCTCATCTGTGCATCTGTGGACTGTAGTTAAAATGATTCTGCTCAGGCAGCCAGGTGAAAAAGAAAACTTCCTTCAGATTTCTCCCGTTCATGGTTCTTCGTGCTTGTTGTTATTGTTGTCGTTGTTGTTGGGTGTCTTCATCACCCCCGTCTTGTCTACGTTCACTTGAAGTCTAGACTTATTTCGCTGTCTCGCCTATTCTGCCAAATTGTCAGTTTCCACCTGTATATCTTCCAGTTTCTCTGACATTACATATAAACAATCATTGGTGGAATCTACATCTTCCAGGGTCTTTTCATTGGTCAAATAGTGTATGCCCATCTCCTCACTGCTCCCCACAGTTGTCTAGTGCATGATCCACTCCACTCCACTGCAGTCCAGTCCAGTCCAGTCCAGTTCAGTCGATCACAGTCAGGAAGATGATCGTTGATAGTAGGTGGCAACCTTGTCTTACTCACCTCTTCACTTCACTTCACTTCAAAGGCATCACTGAGCATTCCACTGTCAATCACTTCGCTGGTATGTAGCATCGTCGTCATCATCATCATCATCATATAACTGCTGTTGAATGAGGTTGATAGAGGTTTGTGGCACTAAAAACATTGTAGTGTCGAAGCAGCTGCCTGTCAAACTACTTCTCAGTCGATGCTGTTGAAGGAAGGCCTTTCGAAAGTCGATGAAGTTGAGGTAAGGATCCAGTTGATTATAATTCTATCCTCTGTTGTATGATGATGCGTAGCTTAATGTTGCAATTTGATGCACACATGATTTGTTCTTCCTGAAGCCACCAGACAGCCAGCTAGCCAGCCAGCCAGTCAGTCAGCATACTTTAATCTCTACAGTATGATATGGCTCAATATTTTGATCGGAGTGAACATTAGGATGATTTCATGTCAGTTCCTGTTCTTGCAAAGTCTTAGGTTACCCTTATTTGGGAGTTTGACAGGGTACCCCTTCTTCCAATCAATGGGCACCTACCTTCCCTTCCTTCATTCCTTCCTGCCCTCCAAACCTACAGCAATGGTAGTGTCAGCATTTCCACTAGTGTCTCTGCGTCTACATACATATAATGTGAATGTCAATTTTATGTTACACGCAGACCTTATTATAACTTCACAAAGCGGATGTTGAGAAAGATGTCATTAGTTAGGGATTTCTCTGTACTTACCAACGGAATATTATTGCAAGAAAGCTAGACGAGGAGTTTTTTTAGAGAATTCATCTTTTCAAGGAATTCATGCTTTGCTTCAATAAAAACAACAGTGTCTAATAGAATTTATTTTCCTACTATAAGACTGGTTGCAATGAGTTCATCTATTTTCTTGCCATCTTAGGCAGAAGTGCTGGATATATTAATGAACATTAAACCATCATTGATGACAGCCAGTAAGAAGCTGTTGAAAATCTCTTACATAATGCAAATTAATTGCATGTCTATTCTTACAAGTGACAGAAATTATTGATGGATATATTTTGGGTATATTTTTGTGAAGATACTATAAAGCATTCTGCGATGCTATTTTAAAATATGAAAAAGTTATTCATATCCTTAGTTGGTTGGAAGCAATCGGCAGGAAGCCTTGTCCAACCTAGATCTCATGCTTGTTGGCACTTATTAGCAAGGTGTATCTGCTACCTCGACAGAATTGCTGTTCCACCCGAGATGTGAACCAAGTGTTTTAGTTAGCAACGTAAACACTGAACTATCCAGGCAGCTACTGACCTCCTGTAGTACTGAGTTACATACATTGATTGCTCATTGGAAATTGATCACTTCCATGTTTTCTAGTCTGGATCGACAGAATTCGCTTATCGCTGAGGTCTAGACAATATAAAATCAGCTACTCTTTAGTGACCGATTTATGTACCTAATTTGGTCCTACAGGAGGTTGGTCACGTATCAAATATCTGAGTGGTAACCTCTCTGACTGCAGCACTGAATGACGTAGATTCGGATCTTAGAGGAGATATCAACTTGTTGACGAGCACCGACAAGTATAAGCAAGGTTACTTGTTGATTCCTTCCCACCAACTAATAGTACAATTCTGTTGCTAGTTTGTTTTCTTTCAAGCCATCTGGGAAATGGAAGCAGGAAAAGAAGGTGGATTTACTCACAGACTTCAGTAGTTATCTGCTCAAGGGTTCTGTTAGAAACAATCAACTTTTAAATTTAAAGAATTAGATTACCTATCAACCAGTAATTTACCATGTTCTAATTGCCTACCTAATTATCTACATAAAATTACCAAGGAAATGAGGAAATCTTCATCGAAGTGGTACTTTAAACTGAAGTTAACTTATGTAAATCAGAACAGATACATGATCATTATCAGTGAAACTGTTTATTCAAAGCTACATTTTCCAAGTGTATTGAAGTCTTGTTAGTATGCCTTTTCATTAGGACACCATATTTTTGATGCAAATAGGAAAAGAAAATTTGTATTAAACTATTTCCTATATATAATTAGAAAGAATAACTGGTTACTTATAATGTTCGCTTCATAGGTGGCATATTTTGACATCGAAGGCTAGTAATGCTGATAACTTGAACTCGAATCCTTTTGCATCTGTTATTTCTCAACATTAAAGCAAGAAAATGAAGTCACTACTACGGTTAGAAACCTTGTTAAAGTGTTCAGCTTTTGTCAGTCTTTCATAGAGGATTTTAGTTTTCACACTCACTAAGTATGGTGTAGACATATTTGAAATGAATGTTCCGATCAGTTTTTTTTTATATGTTTAACTAGCTGAGAAATTTCGTACTTTACGATAACAAGAATATAATCCTAACCTTAATTTATCGGTCTCGTTCACTCTGAATACGCAGTCTATATGTGATTAAACATTTCCTCGATTTTTTTTTCATAAATTAACCACTTCTATCCTATATCCTAAGGCCTGGAGCTTGTTCTCACCCTTACATATTATTATATGACATGTTTAATAGTGTATGTTAGTGGAAAGAATGTGACAGAATATTGTGAATTCCTCGTATTTGTCAACAGAGGTTGAGTGATTGAAATCACTATTGCAGTAAGAAGTTGCAAGTTTCAATCAAAAATAACCGATACCTGTCGGATAAGTGGTTTCTCTCATATCTCAGTGGCCTAGCTGGTAAAACTGACTTTTGAAACGATGGTCATTAGGTTCGAGTCTCAGTGGATACAACCCCACTCACTGAAGTGCAGGTACATACAGCTGATGAGTTCCGAATAGAACGAAATACGCGTCCTTGATTCCACTGCCAGCCACCACGTAGACTATAGTGTATTTTCATAGTGTGATATAAATCACGATTCTGGTTGATTTCTTTAACATTCTTCAAACCTTCATTTCAATGTATTTGTCATTTCACTGAAACTTGCAGTGAAATTATGGACGATATGAGGAAAAGAAATGGTTCGGTGTTCAAACAGCACAAATCTCTATGTAAATCCAAAAGTATATTTCTACTGAATGGACTTTAGCTGTCTGCTTATGTTCTTACTGAACATTGTACATGACCAAGCTTTCTGGTCGTCTGTCAACTCCACTTTCACCTCATTGACACTGTTCTTGTCTTAACGACAGTCATATAAGCCTAACTTCCTAGATTCTGTTTATCTTTCATTTTATTGGTGATTCATTCAATGCTTCCAAGTTGTCAGTGGGACTAATTCCTGCTTCTGTAGTAGTATCTGTATCATAGACTTATCCGTCTGGTTTCTTGATTGACCAGCCCTTATTAGCTAACTTTTTTTTGACTATAAAAGTAAATCTTGTAGAGTTTCGCTTAGGAAGTAGCACAGATAGATTATATTTATTCATGTAAATATTGTCCAAAATGCTTGATTAGATCCTAGCTTCCATGCAGATAAAGCCAGAAAAAACATGAAATTTTTGCCGCGAAACTATTTTTTGTCAGTTTTCTTAGTGTGATTGCATATTAAGTTTGAAAGAAAAGATAAAATGTTCTTCTGACAGGTAACATGGTCAAATTGACTACCTCATATCAACAACACTTTCCTCTATGGATTGTTTAAAATAGGATTTACTTCATTCACTGGGGAGACATAGAAACAAAGAAACTAATATAGTAGGTAACTAATATTAAAATGGGTTTCTCATTCAAATATCTCTGAGTATATTTAAAGATGTATTGTCTACTTTCAACCTATGCAGTTGTTTTTGATTCTGACAGATAATTTTCTGAGAAGAGAATACCACCCACTATTTGACGTATACTCTTATTCAGGATATACAGTCTGTTAGTTTTCAACGCTTTCCTGAATGGTTTCCTTTATGTTTAATTCAGCAAATTAGATACACAGGTATACATATAGTAGTTAATTTTTAAAAACTCAACTTCTCATTTTATGTAATCTAATAATGGCAACTACAACACGACAATGTACTCAAGTAGACGTATGAAAGAGAAGAGAGTTGAAGTTATATTAACGTCTCAACAGATGACTATTTGATAACAATATGATCTTTAAGAAATTGAAAAAAATATTGAAATATATTTGGAAGCAGAACAAAGTAGATGATGTATACTAGTCAATGAAACAGTAACCATAGAAATATCAAATCTATGTACTTGATAGCGAAAAATACTTTTTAAAATCTATTCTGATTACAGGTTAATAGAAGCATGATTAGTTTAAAGGTGTTTTACACGACAGACAGGTAACAGATAGATATATTTTCCTTGTGCCAAGGTTGTGAGTTATTTTACACTTGACTGTCATTTGGTTGGCTTATTTGTTGATTACACAGTAGAGCTATCTATTCGATTAATGGTTAATAGGGATTGGTTGTTCTCAAAGTAACTCTTATCATAGATGCACATCAGTTATCGAACTATTTGAAAACTTGAGAGTACTGAACAGCTCCTTTGCCCTGGTTTGGGACCCCTTAGTAATACATAGTCTACAATAACATGATCTAGTTAACTGTGGTAATTTACTTGGTTTCAGCTAACAGAGGAATCCAAGACACACGTTTCGTCCTGTTTGGGATTCGTCAGCTGGATGTACCTGTACCTCAGTGCGTGATTTTGTTCACACTCAGACTCCAACCTCGTACCCATCGCTCCAAACGCCAAGGCGTTATCCAATGAGGCGAGATAGCCACTTCTTGTACAACATGTATTAGTTACTACAACTTCTTGATATGCTTGTAGTTCTCTGTTATTTTACTGGATCGAATTGTTTGACCTGTATTGGCATATGGGGTCCTATCATCATGGGTTCGTCACCCACCATCCAAGTAAGTTACCACAATTAACATCTAGGCAATGTCGAGGTATCCACATAGGATCCCATATGTCAATAGAGGTGGAACAATTCTATCCAGTAAAACAACAGAGAACTACAAGTATGTCAATAAATAGTAACTATCTGGTTAGTTTATTAAAAAGTAAGGGACGAAAATAATATTTTCTTCATATCTGTAGAAATGTAGGAAATGTAACATTATTGGATAGATGGCTCGATTCAACAGCTCTCGATTGACCCATCACTCGGCCATTTATGTGTGACTCATAGGTTAGTTCGGAAATAATCACTCCGTGTTTATTGAAATCAATTCATTATTGTGCATTATCCCATCCACTTTTTGTGCTTGAAATCGGTTGTTTCCCCTTTATGAGTCATGATGCGTTGTGGTCAGGTCATTTGGTTGTATAGATAGTACAGATGAGTCAGATCACCTGAAGTATAATATGGGCAGTAAAGCACCCGCTAATTTTTTTCTTCTGATTTAGTGAGTTGTAGGGGAAGCCCGAGTTGAGTGACTCATCGTTTCGGACTGGCTGGGCAAGCGTCTGCTGGAGACCAATCACATTCAAGGTAGACGTTAAGGCTGAATCGGTAGAATCATGTGTTTAAGGCAACCATAACCAGACAACGTTATGGCTATTTTCCATCTTCATCTTACATAACTAATAACTGCCTGGTTTGGTACTCAAAAATATGTCTTCTTCCACACCGGTCAAAAATGATTTAACAATAGGTCAGTCAATCATCTAACTCTTGGGGCATAGGTTAAGGACGAGTATTTGGTCTACGGGCTACACATGAAACATTTCTAATGGATTATCTTTGTTTTTCTTGACCTTGAAAAGTATTTCACTACTATTACTACTCTTAGTGAACGTTCTGGAACCAGAATCCCGTACCCATTTATAATCCATATGAAACTTTACGGGTGACTTTTACTTCTGCATAGCAGATGAGCTTAATACTAATGGAATATGTTAGTTACCTGGAGTCAGTCAGCAGGAAGTCCTGGATCCGGGTTTCCTCCTTCTTAGCGCTTATAAGCAAGGTGTATCTGCAATTGTGATAAAACTGCGCACCCTTGCAGATTTGAATCTGAAGAGGTAATTGACGAATTCAGGAACTATCATTAAACTCTTCAGACCTTAACTAACTCTTCGTAGGACTGGAATGATGAATTACAGCCGTTCTAGCCTGCATAACTCAGAGCCAACTAATGCTTCAGTCAATCAAGTTCAGCTTACCCTGGTGACTGATACTAAATTCTGATTTGAACTCACTTCTTTCGTTTCATGGTTGAATGAACAAAAATAATTATTCATTTTATTTGACTGTGATAGGCAGATACAAAAGATCTCATTCCCGCAGCACAAACACCTCTCACACACACCACTAAATATAATAAGACCATCTTGAAACAGCAGTGAGCTAAATTGAAAGGGAGAAACAACGGGATGGATACTAATCCGAAGGACAGACCCCATTCCGGACAAGTATTCTTTTAACACGTTTATTTACAAACCAGTGAGCTTGTAATTTTCTTACAGCCTCGCAGGCCACTTCGTTCGTTGATTGGTTATTTACATAAATGTGATGGTCACTTAGGTGACAGAAAAGGTGGCTTAACACACACTGAGGTAACCAATCAATTGTTTCCTTTTCCTCTAAGATGAGTGACTTTAAAGGCCATTCTAGAAGCTGCTGAATATACCAATCAGGCTTCGGTATTTCGCCGGAAAAAGTACATTTCCCATAAAATAAGGGAATATAATTGACTATCTCATCAGTTGCTAGGGTGGCCCTTAAAGTCACTCGTAAAATCGTCCCTCTAAGATGGTAGTTTTTTTAATGAAATAGGTATTAAGGCAGTTGCCTAGGTAGCCTTTAGAGTCATTTAATTCTTCTTTACTAACGCCTACTCACTGGGGTGGAGATCAGACAACCTTCAAAATACTCCTCATGTGACTCATTTGGGTTTTAAAACCGTCTTAACAAAATTAAAGTGCATTACAGCTCAGGGCCTATACATTTGAGCATATTGCAAAGCACATCAAAAGACTTCTTGAAGTCATTATACAAGTAAGTTTTAATTCTATCACGGCAATTGTAACAACTATGGCGTGGATGTTTATGAGACTTTAATTAACACTAAGATCTTCATGTTGCTACTTGTATTATCCCGTCGTTGTTTGGACCGAATTAGTCGGTCCTTATTGGTATATGGACTACTGCGTGGATGCCTCGATATTGCCTGTGTTTCAGTTTCATATTAATAACGGATATTGGCTTGGAGTGGAATGCAGGATGCGCGTTTCGTCCTATTTAAGACTCGTCAGTTGGATGCACCTGGTGCTTGAAGCGGTCGGTCCAGAGTTTGAGTCCTAGTGGAAGCAATGCCACTCACTGGGAGGCCGGTATATCAAGCTGATAAGTGCCAAGTCAGACGAAATCCTCGTCTTGGATTCCACTGCTAGCCACTATCCATCACTAGTACTAAAATTTCCATTACCATGTCAATTACCATGCGGCAACCAGTCCATTCACGCCTACTCTTTAGAGGATAGTGAAGCAAGTGCTGGTCAAGTGCCCAAATAAACAGTACCTAAACATATAAAGCTCCAATCACCATGAATGATACAGAGACAATTTTTAGTAAATCTTTAAGTGGAAAATCATGTTTCTTCACGTCATTTTCTACACTTTTCTACGTTTTCCTTAAGATAAGTAAGAAGAAGAGACTGTTTATCTGCAGTACCTGATTCTTTACGAATACATTATTTGTGACTTAGGTGTCGCTTCCATAGAAATATACAGTGACTCATTTCTATTGCGTTTACCAAGTTAATTAACAATCTGTTCTACGGTAGTGTCCCTCATTTCTCGTTATCATCATATACTTTGATCCGTCAAATCGTGTAGCGGAAACTATATTTGCAGTAAATTGGATCCAATAACACTAATGTTTTTGTTTGTATTACACCGTCTTTGACTGGACTGAATTGATCGGTCTCTGTTGGCATATGGGCTCCTGTGCGGATGCCTCGGCATACTTGTGTTCTAGTTATAGTAAAGAGGTACATCCAGCCGACTAATGGGCCCCAAATAGGATGAACTGCTCATCCTGGATTTCACTGCTAGCCACTATCCATTTTTACAATAACAGTAAGTTCAGTCAACTATATTTTTGAACATATTCATAGTACTTATTAAATTCCCGGTTATATTTCTATTTTCGTAGATATTTTTGATGACTTTTTGTTTAGTGTTAGTGGTTATAGATAACAGAGATTTCAGTCTTTTGTGTAAATGGTTTCTAGGTCTGCTACGAAGATTTGTCTAGACTTGAAACTCCCAACCTGTTGCTAGAATTATCCCTAATGAAAAAAATAATACCAGTTATGTATTTTGAGGTGAATGAATTTTCCATGAAACCTGAAGGTCCTGAGTTCTACCCCTAATCAGGTCGTGGGTTCACATTGCTCAGGAGTCTCATACTAGGGCGAAATAGCTGTCCAGTTCTCCCAGGTTTTCAGTAGTCTCCCAGCTGACGTCAGTTCGTGATGAATACTAACTTTGAGTTAAACGATCCCCGTTAAACTCAAGATACATTACTTTACAATGCTCATTCATGACACGCTTTCGAGATGGATAACCTGAAGTTCTAATGAGAAGCCACGACCTGTGGAGTCGACCATCCGGATGAGAAATGGATGCCAACTGAAGACCATGGATAATGGTTGCATCATCTTATGAAGTGACAGAAGAAGGAAGCTATGGACCATTTATTGTTAACCCAGTGGATGGATGGCCAGTGCGTTCTCTGTAAAACCTGAAGCTCATGAGTTTGGTCTCTGGCGGCGTTGTAGGTGTGCTCTGCCAAGGAATTCCTTACTAGGAAGAATAGCTGTCCAGTGCTCCCAGGTTCCTAATAGTTCTCCAACTTATGTCAATCCATGATGAACACTCCCTCAGAAGTATCACTTATATTCAAAAAGGGCATCCAAAACAGAATGATTATTCTTTGTTTATCTAAATAAAGGCATTGAGAGGTCAGTTGGAGTGAACAGAAACTTATTTTCGTTAGCTTTCCATTACATTCCGCCATATACGCCTAGTTTTTCATAGCTCCTGCCTTGTGTTTTGCGCATGATCTTGAAGTAACCTACATAGCTGTGTTTCACACCGTTACTAGTTTCCTTCCCTTTCCTCTCAATGGCTAAACTCTCATTGGTTGTCGACTTTATGTGGATTTAATATTGTCAAGGTCATCGAGAATTGTATACACTCAGCATCGCTGTCAACTGTATTGGCTGTTGTTGAGACACTAAAAAGCTTTCTGTTAACGGTCTGTCTTCTCTTCTTGTCTTCGCGCGTCGGTGGTACTTCTGTGGTTGACGTTCTGATTGCGTTAGAGTCGATTCGTTCGAACGTTCGGTCCGTATCGCTCGTAGACTGTTAGGTCATACCACTGGTCACACCATATTCAACCTTTAAATGGGAAGAATTTTACATTTATACTTTGGCGCCAAATGGTATTGGTAAGTTAAAAAAGAGGTGAAAATAATCAGTTTCCATTAGGGTTGATCTAATTGAGATAAGCCACAGTATGAATCATCGCAGATATTCAATAGATTCAAGATCAATCACTAGCTAGTAACGCCTTACTCTCCAGATATCAGAAGCAGTTGCAATTGGCCTCTTGGAAACTTTAGTGTGCTTGGTTAAAAACTTTGACCAGTTTCTGCATTTTTCATGTGATGTGATACTGCCAACGGAACGTAAATTCACCTTTTGTCGTTTATCCTTCTTTTGATTCAACCTCTAAACTTCAGTCTTCATTGCATCTTCATTCAGGATTTTTTTCATCACAGATAAACACCACCTCGAGAAGCATCGAAAACCTGTCTCCTCCTAGCTCGAGACTCCGCAGCATCATACACCCATGACCATTTGACGAGTCAAGTGGAGTACAGACAAGTCTCTCTGAGAGCATGTCACCACTAGTCCACTGAATCAGAATTCAATGATCCACTTCTTTCAACTTTTGTCAATGCGCTGTACAACGCGATCGCCATCCAATCTTATTAGTAATTAACTGTCAATTCATGATGAAAATTACTTTGAAATCAGTCGATTCTGGATACCTGTCGCACAAGAGGTAGCTACCGTACCCCAGTTGCCTGGTGGATAAGGCTCTGGCGTTTGGAGCGAAGGGCGCTGGGTTCGAGCCCCAGTGGGAACTACACCAACCAGCACTGGGGTGCAGGTGCACCCAGCTGGCGAGTCCCAGATAAGATGAAGCGCACGTCCTGGACTCCTCTGCTAATCACCAAGATCAATGTATATTCAATTTGCTTTAATTTATAAATGTTCATTCTTCATTGTGTACTAAAATTCATGCACTAAAGTTGAGTCTAATGATATTACTCCCACGAGTCTACCTAATTTCCGAAAGTTCCTATCAAATTTATCTGACCGATTTGATTGAGAGTAGAGGAAAAGACGGAAACTGTCAGAAAGTTAATCAGGTTGTTTTTGAGGATATCAGAACATAATCTAACGTAAGAAATGCCTGTTATTCACTTTTGAAACATTTCCCTATTCAGTTCTAGGCTAGCAAATCATTTCATGTACTGGAACATCCATAGATTGTTTCGTTTATTGTTTGCGTGCATATTAGGAGTTAATGGTATTGACGTTTGACGATATCTGTGGTTAGGTGATATAACTGCAGGCTGAGGGAGTGACTTGGGTTCGAAAATAAGCCAGCGAGATACTTGGATTGGATACGAGTAATACGACTGTTCTTCCCCACACCCTATACTCCATTCAGCCGCGAAAATCAGAAGACAAAAGGATAGCTGTGAGCGCAAAACAATAATAACGACGACTTTACTGTGCAAGTACATGGTACATATACACATCTACGTATACATATATACTCACAAAGCCCTCAGAAAATGAAGCCATAAATAAACCAATCCAATTTGTTGTATGACGTTGAATTTGCCCAATCAGATAATCATGCCAGTGCATGCATAAATCATGATCTGAAAACATTTTCTCTATTGGCCGCCTTTTTGTCGCTACGTCTCATTGGTAAGTGTACAGATCTCAGGTTCAAGTCATTTTTCGTCCTAGATGTTATCTCAACCTTAGTCATTAATTCTGTGTATGCGAACATTACTCCATAAAACAAGATTTTCTCACATAGTCAAACTAACTATGCAAGGCATACAGGCATATTTCGCTATCAGTTTGACTAAGCCGTAGTTTAAAAGACTCGTATTGATACTAGACAAGATGAAAATCTGGGCCACGGTAGGATTCAGATTCGGAGGAGAAGCATTGACTGAGCAGCTAGTGTGAATACGACCAAGCGAAGTAACGCCTAACGAATTCGCATGGTAATCGGGAAAAACTCTTGGTGTTTGAAGTGAAATAAAAATCTGGTCAGTAGTCGAACCTTGTAGCCTAGCTTGTATAGTACCAAACCAGAAACTCGGTGGTCGCTGGTTCGAATTTGGCGGCGGTCGAAATTTTCACTTCACCTTCAATCATCACCCAGTATCAATACAAGCCTGTGAGGCCACTGCCATCTCAGATAGTCAAACCGGTAACTTCAATATGTTCGTACATAATGAGTGAAGTCCAAAGTAATTCCTGAGTTGTAAAGGGGAGGGTGGTATAAGACCAAGGAACTTTCAGTACTTCGAACTATCACTTGATCTATTGGGCTACAACACACACCTATTAACCATATTCTAATTTCGTTCAACTCACTTGTCGCAATCCAGATCCATTTGACAAAGAAGGCTATCAGGAAGAATTTCATCAATAACTAATCAGTTTTTCACCAGCGTTACTACGTTCCATTTGGATTTAGAACAGGAGGCTTGACTGTTTAGATGATGGACCGAATATTGTGCTTTTATCGCTCAAAAAACAGACAAGGAAAGGACTGGACGATCGAAGTCACAGTTAGACCTGGACAGCAGTTGAACTTGCCAAGATATTGCGTAAGCTGGAATCCTCTGATTACAATTTTGCTGTTACTTCAACTTCAAACATATACACTTACATACAAAGTGGTTTTTCAATGAATCCAATGTCACACTTTCCACTTATTAGTATTAATAATCTCTGTTATCGATGATCCAATAACTCTAACAATGCGAGCTCAAAAGACAAATTCGTCTCCATAACTTACTATTTCAAAATGACTTGAAATGTCACCCTAAGAACCAGACCTAAAGCAGTTCGAATAATCAGTAACATACAGTATGTTCCCAGAAGAATTTCTGTCAATGATGAAAGCATACCGGCAAATCTACCCTACTCTCCGTATTGGCGAGAAATATTCATTAAACTCTAAATTCATCAAAAAGTTCATATTATGGTAGTTATTACAATTTGCATGGTGGTGGCTAGAACAAGGGTCCACGACTCAGGTTTGACCTTTCATTACTATTATTTGTCCCCTGTGTCCCTTGTGGAACATGCAGCTTCAGTAGCACGTCCCAATTTCACTCTCTTCTCTGCAGTCATTTCAACCTGGCTCCAACACTGCCCGGAACCTTTTACTTCTTCTACACATAAACTCCTCCCCGATACACTCACCTTGAACGCCCAACTCCTCATTTCCTATTTGGCCTCCAGTCGAGTAACTGGCCTGGCCTAACGCGTTATGCTTACAAACGCTCTCTTCAGTGTACCCATCTTCAAATTCTTCTCCATACCTGTAAGGTGATGGCTTTTTCGTTGGTTGGTTCGTTGATAGTCAGAGTTCCTCGTTGACTTTTCTTTCTCGCCTTCTAATCTGATCTTCAGTATCGAATGAGTGCAGGCAGAAGCTGTTGGTGATGCATGTCCACACTTTCTCCGAAATACTTATCGTAACACGCTAAGTCAGTCTCTCAACCATCACATAGAAGCACTGACTGACTGACTGACTGACTGACTCACTTGACTGAGATATGTGTTGAAAATCTGGATGTTGTTCACACTTAATGCTGAGTGTAGTGTGTAGTGGAGTGGAGTAGATCACCATACTGATTTCAGATTAATCAACGTTTGTCTTGCTGTCATTCCGATCCTGGATTTGAAGTCCTCATCTGTGCATCTGTGGAATGTAGTTAAAACAATTCTGCTCAGGCAGCCAGGTGAAAAAGAAAACTTCCTTCAGATTTGTCCCGTTCATGGTTCTTCGTGCTTATTGTTATTGTTGTTAATGTTGCTGTTGCTGTTGTTGTTGTTGGGTGTCTTCATCACCCCCGTCTTGTCCAGGTTCACCTGAAGTCTAGACTTATTTCGCTGTCTCGCCTATTCTGACAAATTGTCAGTTTCCACCTGTATATCTTCCAGTTTCTGTGACATTACATATAAACAATCATTGGTGGAATCTACATCTTCCAGGGTCTTTTCATTGGTGAAATAGCGTATGCCCATCTCCTCACTGCTCCCCACAGTTGTCTAGTGCATGATCCACTCCAGTCCAGTTCAGTCGATCACAGTCAGGAAGATGATCGGTGATAGTAGGTGGCAACCTTGTCTTACTCACCTCTTCACTTCAGTTCACCTCACCTCACTTCACTTCAAAGGCATCACTGAGCATTCCACTGTCAATCACTTCGCTGGTATGTAGCATCGTCATCATCATGATCATATAGCTGCTGTTGAATGAGGTTGATAGAGGTTTGTGGCACTAAAAACATTGTAGTGTTGAAGCAGTTGCCTGTCAAATTACTTCTCAGTAGATGCTGTTGAAGGAAGGCCTTTCGAAAGTCGATGAAGTTGAGGTAAGGATCCAGTTGATTATAATTCTATCCTCTGTTGTATGATGATGCGTAGCTTAATGTTGCAATTTGATGCACACATGATTTGTTCTTCCTGAAGCCACCAGACAGCCAACCAGCCAGCCAGCCAGCCAATCAGCCTGTTCCCGTCGTAATTTTGAATCCAGAGTATTGAAATTCGGTCTTCCAAGTATGAAGCAGCTTAATATTTTACTTGTGGTGGACAGGGACAGGAGGATGATTCCATGCCAGTTCCTGTTTTTGCAAAGACTTAGGTTACCCTTGTTTGCTAGTTTGACAAGGTAGCCCTTCTTCCAATCAATGGGTACCTACCTTCCCTTCCTTCATTCCCTCCATCCCTCCAAACCTACTGCAATGGTGGTGTAAGCAGGACCGCATCTGTTTTCAGTGCTTCTGGAGGAATTCCATCTGGTTCCCCTACTTTCCGGAATCTCACCAGCTTTGTGACGTTCGAGACCACACTCCAGCTTTTGTCGGATAGCTTGTGTTCACTGATACTTCTGTGGCTGGACTGCTGGTAGTATTTCTGGACGAGTTGCAGGTGGTGCTGGTGGTGGTGGTGGTGGTGGTGGTGGTGGTGGTGGTGGTGGTGGTGGTGGTGGTGGTGGTGGTGGTCGATTCAAGAGTATTTTGAAGTGGTCAGTCCATCGTTTCCATTGTTTCCCTTCTTTCGTAATTAAATTTCCTTCATCATCTTTTATTGGTTTCATCTGTGCTGATCTCTCTCCTCCCTGATTGTAGCCTGGTTACTTGAAATAGTGTTGTCAGGTCTCCATCTCTCCTACCAGCCGGCAGCCTGTTCTGCTTCACTTGCCAGTGTATCGTAGAAGTGTCTATTGTCGTTCCGTGTACACTCTTCTTCACTTCTCTCTCTCTCTCTCTCTCTCTCTCTCTCCAGTGTACTGTTGTATAGCTTGCTCTCACTTCCTCTTCTCGTTGTTCATCCATGCACTCCACTGCACTTCACTTCACTTCACTGGTTCATCTTCCACTTCACCATCAACATCACCATCTTCCTCTCCCTGCTCTATCAGCCTCCATGTGTCCGTCGAGATCCATTCCTTGTCTTGCTTCTTCTCCTCATCCTCATCCTCCTTCCTAACACGGTTATGCAGGTTTCCTTCCACGTCACTTCCACTCCACACAGTTCCACTATTCTTCAACACAGGTTTCTTCACGGATCTTACTCAATATCTCTCATTTCTTCATCATGATTCACGTGAAGATGTCCTCTGTAGTTTCACCCTTCATTCAATCTCTGTTCTGGGTGGATGTTGAACTTCAACTCTCGTCTATCATCACCAGCCTCCTCGAATTGAAGGCTTTCAACTTGATTTGGAAGGTAGGGTAGGTTCCTTGCACTAGACAGTGTGTGTGTGTGTGTGTGTGTGTGTGTGTGTGTGTGAACCACATACATCTACTCCCCTTCCTCATCTGATTTTGCTTGTGTCCAGTAGGCTGCATCTCCATCTCCATCTCCACTTTCTTCACATTCAGATGAAGTTGATTTGACTCTCATTGTGTCCATCTGCTGTCTGGTGAAATCAGATCCATGTCGTTGTCTTGTGAATATCCTTGTGTTTGTACACACTACCTCACCTCCAATCACCTAATCGTTGAATGCACAGAAATCTGCAAACAATTCTCCATTCTCATTCATTTCATTGACTTCTTCTCCATCCCTGATTGGTTCTCTTCCTGTGTTGTCTGCTCATCGCAGTTTGGCATTCATGTCACCCCACACATTAGAATTTTGATGTCACCAACTGGAGTCGGGTCTTGTCCATTACTGATTGCAGTTGTCTGTTGAATTCCTGCTTCCTCTCTTCATCTACATCGTTTGTGGGTGCACAGTATTGGCATTGTATGATTGTGACTCTCCTTCCTTTTGAGTTGAATCCATCTTGCTGTCATGATGCTGATCCTGTAGGAGGAGATTGGTTCCCACTGCATGAGAGAGAGAGAGAGATGGAGAGAGAGAGAGCCTTCGATGGTGTTGTGGACATCATGATGGCTACTCCAAAACTCAGTGTGCTCGTGGTTGTCGTGTCGTGTTGGTGACAATATCGGAGTAGATTATTGACTCTCCAGCTAAGAGTTAGGAGAGTCCACTTGCATTCCATCTGCAGATTCCTAGCCTAACACTCCTATACCATATCTTCTCATGGATTTTGCAATCTGGTCTGGACATTGCATGTCCCCATCCCTACTTTCACTTTCATCGAGAGGAGACACATCGTCCAGTTGGCTTCTTGAGGGCTTTCACCAACCGGCATTATTTCGTCTCCCCGATTCAGGTGATGAATAATTTTGTTTTTATGTTTTATATTTTCTTTGTGCTTTGAAGTTTGTTTATCGATTGGATCGGTTTACCGGTGTCGGGTTGCTAGCTCTATGCCCAACCTTCCGTCTTTACCCTGGCTTAGGACAGGCTAGTAACTGGTAAACTAGTCAACTAATCGAGATTACTCTTTTCGTTAGTCGATGTAATTTAAACTATCAATTCTATTTTTAAAATGCTTGACCTTGAACTAGTTGGTTAAAGAGTATCGGTTTTCCCTACTTTACAGTGTTCGAATCTGTGAACTGATGACACAGTGCTTAAATTTAATGAGTATATCCTGTCAGATATTCGTCTGCATTCAGGACTTTGAGGGTTTTTCTGGTTTGGTGAAGTTTTATTTTGTCCTCTTGAAGAAATCATATGGGTGAGCGAAAAAGCTCAAGTATCGTGGTACAAATTCATTTAGTAGACAAATTTAACCATGAATATCCGAATTTCCTGGTGAAATGTTGAACTATACAGAGAATAAAGTGAAAATTGTTGGAGAAAAGCAACTGTTTTCTTGTTGTATACATGAATGTCTTAAAGTTCAAATATTTTTTCCGTCATTTTCCAACGGGAAGTTAGTATAAGAACATTCGTTGCAAAGAGGATCAGCTTGTACTGGTTAGATTTTTTAAAATTCATCTTAAATGGTCTTTGATGTTATTCAGTGAATCTTCGTCACTGATTAAACAGAACCAGTCGGCCACTATCGGTATATGGGGGCCTGCGCGAAACAACATCCCTCACTGAGAAGTAGCTACATCCAGCTGATGAGTCGCAAAGGGGACGAAACACGCCCGTTGGATTCCACTGCTAGACAAAATCCACCATTTATATCTAAAACGCTTCAATCAGGATAATGAATAGCCCCTACCTGAAATACCACCCTATAAGTAATCGTGAGCTTTTCTAACCTTTGAACTTACGCTACCATGGTCGTGTTGTATGTACAACACGACTAACAAACACCACTATTCAGGTGTGACTGTTAAGCTGTTTACCGCTTAGACTGCATCAGTCTTGAATTGTCCCATTCACTTTAGTTCTATCTTTAAAACATTACTTGAATTGTTAAGTATTCTCAATGTCTGTCTATGTACGCATTCCGACTACAATGCTATACTAGCATGTATGGGCATGTTACGCATACTCGATTTGAGTGAGCATGTATTTAATATACAAATAAAAAGTACACCTTATACGATGAAGTGTGTATTTTTATGTAGGTGTCTACTACTACTTGATTCCATGACATTGGTTAACAAACGAACAAATCAACTGAAAAAAAGACTGTCAATTCAAACAGTTGACACAAATATGAGCTTTGACCATCATAAAAAGCTTATCGTATACTGTTTATTGAACAAACATGCTAAACCAGTTTAAGATACAATTACCGACGTCAAGTTAAGCCCTACCACTTAGATTAAAGCATCTAATTTATCTAAGATGCCGACATCAATATTTGCATGACCAGATGGCTTAAAAAAATGACAACACTCTCTGAGTGAATCGTGACCTTGGTAATTAGACGAAGAGTATTAAAATGGATAGGTTCATTTGTACATTCGATACATACTGCATAAATGAACTAAGTATTACGTATGGATGACTCATTACTACAGTGAAATTAATCAGTGCAGACATTCAGACTCCACCTAGATCATCCTATTGGTTGAAATATAGCCTAGACTCACATGTTGCATTTCAGTACAGGGTATTGAAGCAAAGAAACCGTAGTTTATTAAAATGAATATTGCATGTAAAAAGCATATTTTTCAACCAGCCTTGGCAAAAAAAGCAGTGGTTTGTATTCTAGACTGAATCAGTTACGTTTTAACAAGCTTGAAAGGCATAACAAAAAACATTTCGGAAACAATATTAGTAATGCAAAAATTCCCATTTAGAACATTTAGTAAAACAAACAATGTGAGCGAAGAAATATTTCTTTTCAATTAGTTCCTCATCAATGGCTCTACACCAATATAGCATTTTCAAACGTAAAATTACATACCAATCTAGTGGTGAGAGTTGTTCAATGAAAGGTTATCAATCTCAAAGTATCAAGAAGGTGATAATCGATATGGGTAATTAAGATAGTTAACTAAAGCATAGATTAATTATCCTAGAAAGACTTTGAAAACAGGTTCTTACATAATTGACATTTTGTATTATGATAACTAAAGAGCAAAAATGAACTGTTACGTAAAGTGGTAAATTGTTGACGGTAATTAGAGACAGTAAGGGGAGAGAAAGATGGTTAAATCTGTAATAATAATAATAATAATAATAATGGAGCTATTAAAATATTGTATGGTGGATGAAATGAAGTCTTGTTGTAATAAATGAGCTATACAGATGGCCAAGGCAAAGAAAGAGGCTGTACGAATCTCTTCTGAACACACAGACTTGGCTTGTGTAGGTGGATTCCTATGGCTTCTGCTGTATGTAAAAGACGAACTCGTAGAGGATGGGTGAGGTGAGAAGGAATGTGATAAATAACTTTAAAGGCATTATGAATGTTAACTCGGTGGCCGGTGTCAATCAGATGAGAGAGTATTGAGCTTCGTGTCAATCTGGTTTCCCCCTTACTTAGCCATGAAGGATGATGCTCGGCGATTCGACGACGGACTTGCCTAACTGTACGTCCAATGTAACTAGCTCCACAGGAGCAGTTGAACTGGTAAATGCACATAGAAGAGGAGAAGTCAGGGAGTCTGTCTTTAGTTCGTGTGGTCATCATCGGCCGGCTGTAGAAAACACAACATAACTTGGCGGCATTAAATGATCTTCTTATGGCATTTCTTAAGCGTTGTGTCACAATTTCGCTGATGATGTCACCTCGAAATTGTAGTCTTAGGAACAATGGTTTCTTGGAGACTGTAGGCATTCTGGTTTTCATATTGGATGTGTTCATATTTTTAGCCAGGAACGTTTCTGGATATCCATTACTACTGAGTAGATCGTGGATAATTTGAAGCTCTTCGTCAAAAGTATCATCTGAACAGATGAGTCTCGCCCGATGGACCAAACATTTAACGAGATTTCGTTTATATTGCAAGGGGACGAAACTCAAGAAGTGGGTGTATTGACCTGTTGACGTTGGTTTCCGATACACACTTCTTTTTATAGTTCCATCCACCTTCCTTGTCAATCGGACATCTAAGAAGGTGATGCTGTCGTCACTTTCTGTTTCAATAGTGAAGGTTATTGCTGGATGGACGCCATTGAATTCATCCAGTATGATCCTTGCATCGTCCTCGTTATTCACAATCAAGAATGTATCATCTACATAACGGCAATAAAATTCTAACCCGCTTATGATGCTTTCCAGAGGGCCATTTTCTAATTTTGCTAAGAAGAAATCCGCTAAGATTGGGCCTAGTGGTGACCCCATAGCGACACCGTCTGACTGTCTATAGAATTCCTTATTGAAGAGAAAGTGTACATTCATTGTACATCGTAAGAGAAGCTCTTTCAAGGTGGATGCCGTAATTCCAATTTCTATGTTTCTCTTTTCCAGTTCGCTACATATGAAGTCCACTGTTTCCATCAGAGGGACATTTGTGAATAGGGATGATACGTCTAAGGATATCATAGACTTATTATTCACATTCAAATCTCTTATTTTATCGATAAAGTGAAAAGTATCTTTGACGCTATGCTTTACAACCTCCTTATGCAATGGTTTCAAGAGTTGTACTAGCCATTTCGCCGTCGCATGGTATGGAGAGTTTGACATGTCAAGAATCGGTCGGAGTGGTAATCCATTCTTATGCACCTTTGGTAAACCATACAACCTCGGTGTTACTGTGCCAGTAGGTCTGAGTGTTTCATACTCATTTTGTGAAATGAAGCCTTGCTGTTTCAGCTTCACCACTAGATTGGCATGTAATTTTACGTTTGAAAATGCTATATTAGTGTAGAGCCATTGATGAGGAACTAATTGAAAAGAAATATTTCTTCGCTCACATTGTTTGTTTTACTAAACAATATTAGTGTTGCGTACTTTAGACAACTTCTACATGTGACTTAGGGGATAACACTTTGGCGTTTGGAATCATATTTATCGGGGTTCGGGTCTTGGTGAAAACAATATCATTCACTGGGAGGCAGGTACATCCAGCTGACGAGTCCCAAATAGGACAAAATGCGCATTCTGGATTTCACTGTTAGTTGCTACCAAGTAGACTGAAATTTCTACCTGTCTTTATGCCATAATTTAGCGATGGTAATCGAAGGTAGGTATCTTTATACTTTTAAAGTGTTAAATAAGATTTTGATTTGTACAGTCTGTCATTTATACATGAAGGTGAATTGTTCCTTGGGGAAATAATCGACTATATCGCGGTATTCACACAGTGGACCATATACCAATAGGAGCCAATCAATTAGCTTCAACCTGATCAATGGAAGAACATAACGAGTCCTAATATCCAATTATATTCATTAGACAGGGAGTGGTTAGTGTAACACAGTAGCGTCTAGTGGATAGCGTTCTGCTTTTTGGAGTCATGTGTACTGAGTTTGAGTCCTAGTGGGGAAAATAACACTCAGATGAAGACAGAAACTCTCATTGCTTACAATGGACACTTTTTCCCGCAGTCGGTTCAACATTAAGTCACAATAATTTTCTTTTTAATTTATAAGACTTTACTATAGTTTGGTTCTGTATGCATATGGATACATAGAACGCTAAGCGAGTGTTGTGGTTCAGGGTATATATAACCATGCAATGCTCCGATGCGATGCGACTGACGATAGAACAATGACTTCTCAACTCGCTATTCAGCTAACACAAGAAGAAGACAATCAAATTGAAAGTATTTTTACTTCAACCGAATCATGATAGCTGAAAACTCAGTCGTTTATGTATCCATGGATGGCCTTGACCAGGGAAAACAAATAGTGTATTAAAAGTGTAAAATGGACCAATCAGCGTTTAGTATCCTAAACTGCGGTAAAAGTAAGGTATATTGAATAATTTATGGCAAT
This sequence comes from Heterobilharzia americana, assembly GCA_944470555.2. Taxonomy (NCBI): domain Eukaryota; kingdom Metazoa; phylum Platyhelminthes; class Trematoda; order Strigeidida; family Schistosomatidae; genus Heterobilharzia; species Heterobilharzia americana. The sequence goes on along the minus strand of OX104129.1, from coordinate 60,539,961 downwards.
GCCTTCCTTCCAGAAGTTATTTGTTGTCATATGCGTTATATGAACAATATGAGGAGAATTCAGTTAATGTTCTTATACAATATGTATTGTTCTTATGGATTTCTCATCTTGTCATGGTCTACCATTCTCCAAGTGAGTTTGTAGGTTCAAACGTCACGGTAAGCTGAGCCTTAAGGTGAATCCTACATAGATTTTTTGAGGTACTTTCTGTATATAATATAACCATGGAGGTTTTCGAATCATGTCTTACATTTTCATGATTGATATTGTTTATGTCTATCATTTTATAATGCCTAGTACTTTTCCAACAACTCTTGACGTGTTTCTGAATGAATTCACTAGGGTAGTTGACGTAAGTTTTCTGGTTTACCAGTCATTTTGATATTCTGGTACTTAGACATTTCAACAAGTCTGAGTTTATTGTTGTTAAATGGGATGACCTGAAGTCTAAGTATCAGTTTTAAAGAATAAACTTGGAAATATTTGAACCTTTATCGAACAGCAACTTGTAATCTTAATTTGGGATCAAAATAACAAGAAATTCACTGGAACTGAGAAGCGAAGATCAAGTGGCTGGGTTACATTCATGTATTAGTCGTCTTTCTAATAAGTTCCCCATTGGGTGGATTCTATTTTTTGGTTCATCATTTATTTGTAATTGCTTCATGAAGTAAAAATCATTTATTATTATTATTATTAGTCCCTTTGGTTCCTAGTGGAACATAGGGCTTCAGTAGCACGTCTCCAGTGACCTCTGTTCCCTGAGATCTTTTGAACCTGGTTCCACGACAGCCCACAAGCTCTCATTTCCTCCTCGCACGACCTCCTCCATGTCACCCTCACCAAGGACGTCCAACTCGTCGCTTCCCATGGGGATTCCACTTGAGTACCTGGCCTGACGCGTGATGTCCCCAATCGGCCTTCTCCGTGTATGCCCAATCCATTTCCACTTCCTCCTGCATATTTGTTGCGTGATAGGTTGTTGGTTGGTTCGTTCCCAGAGCTCCTTGTTGCTTATTCTTTCTGGCCATCTGATCTTCAGTAGCGAGCCAGCGTAAGCAGTTGTAAAAATCATATCTAAAGTAAATTATGTTCTAAGTGTATTTCTCAAATGCGTCATACTGTACGAAACCATTTGAAATTCTCTCTAAATCTCCAATACATTTCTTGTAATACCTTCTCCAGTAGACGGAGAATGTCACAGAATCACTTCACTTTAATTGTTAAGCTGTTAATTTAACAGTCAAGTGGAAAAAAAAATGCATTTTCAGCACTTTTACAACATCGTAAGTCTCACCATTCTTGACGATATTAAAACTATCATTTTCTCTGATCTTAGAGAACTTTGTCACCTAGAGAATTTGTTTATCAATGAATCCAACTCTTAATCTACCTGGTTATGGTTAACAGAAGGATTAGGGATATGCGTTTCATCCCGTTTGGAACTCGCTAGCTGAACGTACCGGCACTCTAGTGAGTGATGTTGTTCCCATTGAGAGTCGAACCTTGTACTCATTGCTTCAAATACCAAAGCATTATCCACCAGGCCACTGAGGCGGTTGAAAGTGCTATATTAGCCGAAAAGTTGAAAATATCAATCTCCTCAGACAAGTGTCATTCGTCGTATTATTTCATTTATTTTTAGAAGCTAGTTTCCTCATAGTTTAATTGGTTGCATTATTGTCTAGATCTATTCAAGAGCTTTCGATTGACTCCTCAGCCACTTGTGTATCGATTATAGTTCAGGAATAATTGCATATTGAATGAAATCAATCCACTATTGTGCGCTATCCTACCTTTTGTGCTTCAAATTGGTCGGTTCAGCTTTATAAATTGTGGTTAGGTAAGTTGGTTACTATATAGATGAATCAGAGCGCTGTAAATCTGCACGGACAATAAGCACCAAAGAAACATTGTGTTCTGTTGTGCGAGATTGTAGAAGTGGAGCTCATTGACTGACTCATCGCGTGGTTAAATGAGTATACGACACCGGGCAAATGTTTATGCACCAATCACATTCAAGGTCAGCGTTAAGGCCGAATTAGCAGAATCACATGCTTGAATCAGTTGAAACCAGACATAGTTATAATGAATTTAAATACTATTATGATGAATACTACTTCTAAATTAAAAAATTCCCATTCATCTCAAAAATACTATGTAGATGAATCTTCTGAGTCGTATAAAGCCAAATCGAATTATTAGTCACATATAACCAATGGAAAGAAAGGTATTCAGAAACGTTTGACAACATGATATCATGGACAAATACCTTTGGGGCATTTTTATTTCCTTTCTCATCCACCTTTTTCGTTGTCTTGTAAAAATGTTGAAATATAACATTGACATTGTAGCTGTAGAATTGTGACACTGTGTTAGCCCATAGTTTTGTTTTAGCTCTTTAATCAGGTGTATCATGCAGTGAATCATTATTACTTACTAGATGACATTTATCAAACAATTTACTGGTCAAAATCTTATCAAAGTAACCACAACTTTTAGATTTAATACTATAATTCGACTAATTATTTTAGCAGTTTAGTTGGTTGCGGCTAACAGAGGAATCCAGGACGCGAGTTTCCTACAAGAATTACAAGTATATCAATAAATATTAATAACTACTACCCGTTGTACAAGAAGTGGCTACCGTGCCTCAGTGACCTAGTGGATAACGCCTTGGTGTTTGAAACGACGGGTAAAGAGTTCGAGTCTCAGTGGGAACATCATCACTCACCGAGGTGCAAGAACATCCAGCTGACGAGTCCCAAATAGAACGAAACGCACGTCCTGGGTTCCTCTGCTAGCCACAACCAACTAAATTACCATGATTTACATTCGGGCAATATCGAGGCACCCACAAAGGAGCCCATATACCAATAGAGGTCGAACAGTTCGATCCAGCAAAAAAAAAAGAAGAATTACAAGTACAGCAACAGTTATTTTAGGTCGGAATTCAGTATGGGCTGACATCATTTGGAAAACCATTGGAAACGTGGGAGCACTAGATAGCTGTTACGCCCTAGTATGGGACTCCCGAGCAGTGCGCACCAATGGTCATCCCACTAGGGATCGAACCCATGACCTCCAGGTTCAGTGTCCAGGACCATTGAGCTAGCCACTGCGTCGGAATCCAAAGGTTCATATTTCCTACCTCTGTTAGTTCACGATATAGCAAGGCCTACATCCAATGTCGTCGTTGAGTAACTCCATACATGTTCGACTTAGTTGACTCCACTGGTCACGACTTCCCATTGGAAGTTCGAGAATCACCTCTTGAAGTGAGTCACAAATGAGCGCTATATTGTGGAGGTTTATTAATTGATTTTAGGTTGGAATTCATCATCGACTGACATCATTTGGAGGAACATTGGAAATCTGAGAGCACTGGAAACCTAATCGGTCATTTCGACCGTTGCATGGGTGGCCTTTAAAATCACCCGCCTTTTCTCATTCATCATTTTAAATTTAACTACACTAGTGCATTTCGCTAACATAACCTACTTGAGTTGCCCTAAAAATCACCTTAACTACTTGGGAAGTAACCAATTAGAGTTCTGCATCTTGCGAAAAAACCAGTTTCCCGATTGAAACGGTTATTTCAGTCGTGACCTGGATGGCTTATAGAGTCATTCACCTAACCCTGTCAAATAGTCTGATTGATCCTATATCCAGGACAATATACAGTAAAAATGAGTGACTTTAAAGAACGCTCAAATAGCTGCTGAGACAACCAATCACGTTTCCTTATCCTACGAAGAACTAACTTTCCATTCGGAATCGCGAAACATGATTGGTCATTTCTGTAGTTGCTAGGGTGACCTTTAAAGTCACTGAAAGAGCTTCTCAGTTAAGTTAGTGACCTCAATGGCGTTGTTATTCGGTTGGGTTTGGTTGAATCTAGCACGATGCATGATATTTGTTAACCGTTCAATGATAAAATGGAAGACTACTATTTTAAGTATTTATACCCATTTATAAAACAGCTGATTACTGCCATAGCATTTGTACTAGGTGCCAGGCGTTCATTCCGTTCAGCACAATCAACTGAATCATTTCAAAGGTCATTGTACAACTATTCATCACTGAGATATGGTGAGTCATTTGTAAGTGTAAACAGAGAGAGAGAGAGAGAGAGAGAGAGTTGTCTTTAGCATAAAAATAGCAAACAAAACACTAATTCGTACTAAATCATCTACCTACAAATGGTAGGTGTGTTTTACGCGTATTCTTTTTGTTTTGTTTAAATTCTATCATCATCAGCTTTGCAAAGGTTGGCCAACTGAAAATGTGTGTGTAAGCAGCAAACATGTTTGAAAGTAGTTAACTAGTAGACTGACAAAAGTATGAGATTACCACTTGTTCACAAGGTTCATTTATAAATATGCTATTTCTGTGCTATATACACATGAATGCATGTTATGAATGTGCTTTAGCACAACTATATATATTTTTGCAAGTGTATGTGTGCGTGTGTAGTGTGCCCCAATGCTTTTCAGAATACACACAACAAGAATCAAGTATGTGAAGTGTAACCTCTATACATCCGACTTGAGTGTGTGTGTGTGTGTGTGAAATGATTCATAGACCTGAAAAGATATTCATCGCTTGCTTAAAACTATCTATGTACAGTCGTAGTAACTAGAATGACCTTGTCGAAACAAGTGGTGACGACTGTAAGGTAGTAGTAATAGTATAAGCATATCTGTAGACAGCAACTAAAAAGACTAGAGATGGAAAGTAAGAATTGTATTTCACCTAGTTTTCTACTGATCATCGATTGTAACTATTAATATGTTAAAGTGAGAAATGATTTCATACTTGCCTTTTCAAAGGTTACAAAGACCTCAAACAAAAAAACATTAATGTTATTGCTTGTATTACATCTAGCTGACGAGTCCCAAATAGGACGAAATGTGCATCCTGGATTCCACTGTTAGCCACTATCCATCTTTTTAAAGATTCTGGTATAATAAATACTTTATGACCCTGAATACAACTCTGATGATAATTATGCTACTAATGAGTAGTGCTATTCATCAACTTAAAAACACCTTTTACACCATCAGATGAAAACTTTATGAATATGCTCCTATGATGATTATAATGGCGTAGATTTTTAATAATGAGTTAAGTATAATTATAAACCATTCCTTCACTTCGTCATATCAATTTCCTGCCTTTTAATAATCGGTGTAGACTTTCTTTTTACTCAAGTCCACCTAAATTATCCACTTGTACAAGTTATTTCAAATATGAAAGCAAAGTTCATTTTGCTATTCATTTCAAAACTGTGGAGATAAATGTTATAATTTGTTTGATTAGGGCTGCCATCGGGATCCAAGATGCACCTTTCGTCCTATTTAGGACTCGTCAGTTCGACGTACTTGCACATAAGTGAGTGGTGGTGTTCCCTCTAAAACTGGAACCCAGTAGGCATCGCACCAAAACCCGAAGCGTTATCCACTAGAGCACTAGGTCACAAAAGCCACATCTTATGCAGCCGGTGTTCACCTGATTCAATCTTTATATTTCGTTTTCTTGGTGTTGGATTCAAACTTTTGATTCACAGTTGCTTCATTCACTTCATAATTACTAGAATGTTATAGTGGTGGTATTTTGCGCTTGGACAATAGGGTAACTTGTAAAACAACTTGATAAAACTCTGCAGGTTACTGACACACATACCTATCTCGATATTCGTTCATGTTTAGTTGAATGCATCCACATAAGAGGCTATATGCCAACAGAGGTCAGCCAACTTGGAACCGTGTATAATAACTGGAAATCGCAATTATCAATGAATAACAATAACTGAAACCAGTGACTCAGTTGGTTATTATCTAGCCCCAGTGGCTTAGTAGACAATAAATCGCTGTTTTAAGCTATGGAAAGGGGGTTCGAACCTTGGAGAGAACAACATTACTCATTGAAGTGCAGGTGCATTCAGCTGGTGAGCCCCAAAGAAGGTGAAAAGCACGTCCTGGATCCTACCGCTTGTCACAACAAAGTCAGTTGTAACAATAAACATTCAGGGAATATTCAGGCATCTGGATAGGAGCTCACATACCAACAGAGATCGATCAATGCGATCCGGAATGACACCGGATAATAATCACATTTTTCATATAAATCAAGTGAAATTTAGCGTCTAATTTCAATGTTAATTGGACGGTAGCAACTGACAGGAAGCCATGGACTTAGGTTTCATGTTTGTTGGCACTTTTCAGTAAGGTGTATCTGTAACCCCGATGGAAGTGGTATATCCTGCTTGAGGTTCGAACCCGTGTCACCCAGTGTTACAACTGAGCTATTTGGATCGTGACTCACTTCCTATAGGACTTGATTAGATATATTGATTGGTGACTGGAGGGTAACCAACTTCATGTTGTGTAGTCCTAAGTGTTGATCGATTCCACGAATCGTTTTGCAATATGGCCAACTAACATTTATCAAAGTGTACAGCGTTGCTGAGCTGCCTAAACTTAGGACTTAGGACCAGGCAAGATTAAGTTGGTCACCCTCCAATGACTAACTAGTGTTTCTAATTTCAATATTATTTGTTTGTTGAAATATTCCACATTTTATTTGAAAGTGTTACTAAATTTCAGAAACCGGAAGAAGGACATTATTATTATTATTATTACTTCTCATAGATGTGATTTCAGTTTTTCTGCTTCATTGTTTCTTTGTGCATGAATACGATGTCATTCAAGCATTGATTTCTTCATTCCTTATCTATTTGTGATATATTAACTGTGATTTTTGACAATGAGTCAAGTGCAAAGGAATTTTTTCAATGTTTAGCTGGTTAATTCTTTGTATCGGTGAAATTAATTTGTTTTCTCAGGTTTGTTCAAGTGAGCAATTATTGATTTCTATTAGTATGTAACTCTAGGGAAAAAAAAGAATGCGATGAATGTTAAGCAATTTTACATAATCTAATGTTTATTGATACTTGTGATTTATTGTTTCCTATAATGGGCTAAGTTGTTCTACCTCTGTCGGCAGACGAGCTTCTATGCAGAGGCGTCAGTACTGCCTGAATATTCATTATGTTCTCAAAAGGTGACTTTCGTGCCCCAGTGACCAAGTAGATAACGCTTTGCCATTTGAGGCAATGTGTAGTGAGTTCGACAACATCGCTCACTGGAATGAACGTACATCCTACTAATGAGTCCCAAGTAGGACGAAACGCACGTGTTGGATTCGACTGTTGATCACCAGGAGGAATATGATCCAGGTGATCTTAATAACTTGGTTCTGTGATCTGAATTCTTCCGGGTTCACCACTGATGAGCTCACCACCAGACAAGAGAAAAGATAGTTCGGTGTTTAGATCAGTCTCATCTGACTGACGAAATCTACAGATTAACCTGAGTAGTTTCTTACTACTCACGTTTTTCAGTAGTATATTATGTTATTTCAGGTAGAACTTAATCTTTATATCTACTTGTAAAAGTTTGCCTGATGTCGAATAACTTCTATATAACTTATGGGTAGCTGTTTGTTATATAAAGGCTACTACAAATTGATTGAACTACCCAGCTGATATAACTATTGCAGTAAAACTATGATTATTCAACACTGTCGGACTAAGGTGATCTGTGATGGTGAATAGAAGCTAGGAGTAGAGTTCAGGATGTATTTCCATCTATTTGCAACTTACCAGCTGGATGCACCTGCCTCCCAGTGAGTGATGCTTCTCTTCCTCAAACTCCAACCCGGTATCCATTACTTCAAATGTCAACGTGTTATCTGTTAAGCTACTGAGTCACAATTGCCACTCCTTGTACAACAAGTCTAGTTTAATGTTATAGTTTGGAAAATCCCATCATCGATTGAACAAATTAGGTGCTTACATCCATCTGATGGATCCTAAATAGAATAAAAAATGCATCTAATAATCCATTTTCAGCCACTTTTACATCATTAGTATCAAAATGAAATTATCACGGGTATCGAGGCGTCCGCATACATTCTCATAGCCAAAAGAAAACGAGCTATGAGCCGTGTTTAAATTCATGAAGTAATGAAAATGAAGAGGTTTGCTCTAGTAAGTTGGATGGAGGTAACTGGTTGCTAGACGTAGGTTTCGTGTTTTTTAGCACTCATCAGCAAGATGTATCTGAAATCTCTGCGGAGCTGATGTCCCGTATACGATTCGAACCTATGTCACTCAGCGCTTCAGTCAGAGACGTAACCCTTGAGTTATTCAAGTTGTGACTAACCTCCTGTAGGACTGGATTAGGTGTATTGATTGGTTACTGGAGGGTAAACAACTTCATGTTGTCTAGTTCTAAGTGCTTATCGAATTCTGTCGATCATTTTGGAATATGATTTAGGTAACTTAACAACGCGATGCAGTACAATAGATGTTAGTTGGATGGAGGGAATCGGAAGGTTTCCTAACGATTCTGTCTTGTGGTTTTTATTTAGATTTGATTTTTTAGAACTGTGATATACAGTTCATTTTTGTCCTGATACGGAGTTGATAATCACTTGGATGTTCTGCAAAGAGTTCCAGCTGCCTGTTCTAAGAGGTTATCAGTGTCTCTATCTTGACACTCTTCTTAATTAGCTTAAATAATTAACTTTTACAAGTAGTTTCGCAATCTTTTTCACCTTCAAAAAACTATCACTGCCCGTATTTATTACAAAGTCTCTGGAATACTTTGTACTTACGCTGTTTTCTATTTTCTAAGTAGTCGGAGTTAGTCTGAATAAGTTTATTCACATCACTCAGTTCAGATGAGATTGTAGAAATCCATTGGCTTTTTACTAACATTTGGATAAATATTACTAAATTATCCTAATCACCATTTTGAAAACAGAACGAATGTTACTCCAGGCTTCCTTTGGATGACAGCTGCTACCAGGTAAGCATAAATGCTTAGCTATCTCTTCTCTAAATAGACATACTTGACATTCTTATCTTCCAGTCAAAAACACAGAGGCTTCATCAGTGACTGCTTTTTGTACTAATTAGGAAGAAAAAAATACATGTACATGAACTAATGTTTGATCAGAATCCAAGCAGGCCTTATAAAAGGAGCAGGAGTCCTCCAGTAGCCCTCTGGAACGGATGGCTCATAGCAATATGATCTATTTGCGTCTACTGTTGATTTAATTTTGACGAAGGTTTCATTAGATACTGTCTGTTCTCATATGTGAAGCTAGTACTAGCCAGAAAGAAGTGATTGTCAGAACAATATTGAAGAGACGATCACCGTTGTCGATTCATTGGCATAGGATACTGTAAGTACCTCCGAGATTTCTTACTTGAGTGTTAAAAACACCCACTACTATGACGATATTCCAATGTTTTGCTTTACATAGCAAAATTACCAGTTTTCGTTAGAAATTAACCAAATCAACCAAATTACAGTCAGTGGGAGCGTAGGTGGTGACTGTGAATGGGCATCGAGGAGCATCAAGCTCCATCCCAGTTCTTATAAATCTGTTCAGTTGAACAGCACATATATGGTTGACAACTGGTATCCGGTCTATAAGTAAATTTCCTACCCTCGCATTTAATGCCATACCTACACCAGTGAATCTCGATACAGTTGCTAAGTGAATTTTGTAGATTCACCACATTGGTCAGGTGAGGTCAAGTGAATAACCATGCTATGGATTTGGATGTGTGTCTAGGAAACTCAACATCCATCCATAACTTGAGACTGTAGAGTTTTGACAGTCGAGGCCTGTTGTCCAATCCGGTCTAGGGTTTGGATATTGAAACTTGCTGCGTTGTTTTAGAAGATCAAGACTAGTCTTTTGCTGGTTAGGAGCTTTAGCAATGGTTGCACGGTCAGGAGTAGAAGAAGTGATAAGTGACCTTATGTTGGTGAAGAAAAAGGAGGGAGCAAAGGTAAGTTATGATCAGTTCGTCCTCTGTACAGTGCTGGAAGGGTGTGAGTGGTTGCTACTTTCCTATCGACTGCTCCATCAAAGTTGATATGTTCATCAGGTATGTGGAAGTAAAAAGTGTATTAATGTGCTTGACTATGGAGTCCATTATACAGCCACTTGAAGTCGGTCAAACATGGCTGTGCAGACCTCTGAATTTGATTGTCTTACACCCATCTGTCAGACATACAGATAGAATTTGAAAATCAAGGTTAGGGAAAATGTTCAATCTTTAGAAGACACAAAGGAATACATCTGCACGACTGTGAACGGTTTTTAGCTACGTCATCATGGGCTTCCAAACATTTGTACCATAGTGCCACTGACTTTAACCAGGCAGTCTGTACCTTCCTATACGACTCAGACCAACATTCCGGGACTACATGAACTGGCCATTCTGAGACTTGTTCCAATCCAGTCTCACTTAGGTTGACTTTACACATTGTGATAGGCAGTCGGCTGATTGCGCAATATATATCCAAGCCATCTTAGTCACCAAAGCCTACTTTGCTTAGTACTATCCACCCGAATAAAACATTATTACTTCCGTACTATAAGATAGATCGATACGGTGCAAACTTAAAGTTTACGGTGCAGGACATAATGTGATATTTTGTACCACTATTATTGTAACTTTTTATTTTTTATATTTTGTTTGTGCTTTGAAGTTTCTTTAGCGATTTGATTGGTTTGACGGGGTAGGGTTGCTAGCCCTACGACCAGCCTTCCCTCTTTACCCGGGCTTGGAACGGGCTAGTAACTAGTGAACTAGTTAACCGTCTTCTCTACGAAGACGAGACTTCAAGTGAACGTAGAGAATACAGAGGTGATGAAGATACCCAGCCAACAACAACAAGCTTCATCAATAGGAGAAACTTAAAGTGAGTAGCCTCTTTCACTTATCTAGGCAGCATTGTCTCAACTACAGGCGGCACAGGCACAGACGAGGACGCCAAAGCCAGGATCGGAAAAGCAAGACAAGTGTTCATTAACCTGGAGACAGTGTGGAGATCTTCTGCACTGCACTCAGTATAAAGCGTGAACAACATCCGGATTTTCAACACCAACGTCAGTCAAGTCAGTGCTTCTGTATAGCTCAGAGACTTGGCGCATCACGAAAGGGATTTCCGACAAACTACAGACATTCATCAACAACTGCTTAAGCTAGCTCGTTACCGAAGCTCAGATGGCCAGAATAATAAGAATAAGCAACAAGGAACTCTGGCGGGGTAACAAACCAACGAAGCAAGAACCTATGGCTGAACAAATATGCAGAAGGAAGTGGAGATGGATTGGTCATACATTGAGAAGACCATTCGGGGACATCACGCTCCAGGCCAGGTACTCGAGTGGAACCCAGATGGGAGGCGACGAGTTGGGCTTTGTAGTCGAGGGTGACATGGGGGAGATCGTGCGAGGAAGAAATGAAAGCTTCTGGGCAGTCGTGGAACCAGGTCCAAAAGATTTCAGAGAACAGAGTGTAATGGAGATGAGCTACTGAAGCCCTATGTTCTACTAGGAATCCTAGGGACAAATAAGAATCGTAATAATTAGTGTAACTGTAGTTAGTACTATAGCTATGCAACAAACATTTGCAGCGTAGTAGAACTTGAAACATCAATGAATTCAGGCAGAATAATTCATTGATTCATTTTGATATGTAAGCTTGACAAATACATTAATGAAGCAATGTAAACTCATGAAATAGAAGATTTATAAAACTAAACGTTTGAGAAAATCTAAAATCTGAGTAACAGAATTTGAACTATTGATAATAGTTCATAATTTCCTGTTGTTAACTCATTGAACAAAAGTAACCACCTATTGTTAGACTAATTTTTTGAATATTTCAATAACTCGATAAATTATATTCTCACGTTAAATTTTAGATTTCGTCTTTCCACATAACCACTGATTAAAGGGAAGAAATTTGAGATAATTTTGGATAATTGAACAATGAACTTATCAGAAGTGGGTCATATCGATTCAGATGACTATGAGCATATTTGGAAGCTATAACAACTTAAACCCACCACATAAGAATACATTCTATTACTTTATATGGAGTTATGGCTCATTAGCCTAATTATTCAACTTCCAGACAGTAGGTCTTGGGCTCAAATCCCATGCCACCTACTTTGCACTGAGCCACTTGGTAGTATCATAGGACCTGACACAACAACTTTGTCAAACTGATTCATATTGTTCCTTTATTTACTATCTTCATGAGTAGACCTTTATCACTTAAAACTGATACAAGTTCAATCCTAAGTGAGGTTACCAACATGTTGGATTGCAAATGAAAGAAACTAATGAGTCTTGAATGCAATCAAATTGACAAATTCTAGTGTTAGCCAAGGAATAGTGTCAGAAACGCTGATTTGAAAGGTATGCAATAATTTTTTCAGACGCTAACATTTTTTTGTCACAACAGTCCACACCTTTACGGTTTGTTGATAGGATGCTTTTTGCAGCGGTCTGCACATACATCAGTGTTCCCACATTGTACATGTGTTCATTTGAACTGAGCAACCGACTCTGTGAAAACAGTCATATTGAACAACATTTATGGTTAGGACTGAGTAATGAGAATGTTTGTCTTCAAGTTGAGCATTCCAAAATACAAATTATTTGAAACGCTATACAATTTTGTTCCGAACCAACAAATTAGTTCAGATTTAATAAATTTAATATTCTATCATACCATCAGTGCAACATAAACTGTACCTGTCACATGATAAAAGTTGACTTTATCATTTGGACATGTTCATGTCTCGATTCTAGTTCATCAAATACCCTGAATCATACATTTGGTATTAGTTAACATGTTGAACCTTATCACCTCGTTTGTCATTTGACCAATCAGATTAAAACTTGTTTACTATTGGACAAATGATTACCAATCCTGGTAGTGGTTTCAAGGTCACACCACTGCAGCTCCCTCAATGACATTGAACATCATCTCACACGTATTGTGATGTGACGAAGCATTAGTGTTCTCCGAACTGTCTTATCTAACGTGGATGTGTGAAGTCGATCATCTCAATAATTTAATATATTAAACATAATGAACATTTAAATGAATCTTAAACAGTTGAATTCTGACATTGGTCATTTTATTTGAGAAAAATTGTCTCCTATTGTTTCCAAAATTTAACAAACTTTCCAGATAAACTCAACTGAGTAAGTAGTCAATTTTTTATAATATATTTTCAATGCTTGAAATGTAATCCAACGTTTATTCTGATGAACGTAATGTATGGGACGTGCGACTACTGTCTAGTAAGAAATACTAAATGAAATAACAAAATATGTTAGACGAATTCATTCATGACAGCTGTTGTTGTTTTACACTAGTTCAAGAAGTTGGGTGTCGCCTTTGCCAAAATATTCACCTATATAGCATGTATCATTTGATGATTTATGATTAATCGTCTTTATTGAATAGTTAGTTGGCTTCATTGGAATATTTTCAGTGTTTAACTGAAGTTAAGACTGTTTCTACTCTACGGTATTCTTAAGCAATCATTTAAACTTTAGATATCATAACTTGTAATTTCCCACTGTTGATTGGAGCGAAATGATCAGCGTACTGGGTCCCGCTGCTGGCCACTATCCATCTTTAAAATCATCTAAACTGTAGGGGAAGCTACATTCTGCAGTAAATTTATTGTAACCTATCGTATTGTCAACCTTCGCTAGCTAGCATTCTCTAAATGTCTAGAAGACCACTTAAGCTATACATTATATAGATGCAAGCGTCAGTACTGATGAGATTGCCCAGCCTATTGATTGACCTATACTGCTCAAATATCAAATATCAGGTAGCACCAGTAAAAATATTTATGATTGCACTGACAGTATATTAAGATCGTTGATGTTAAGTGAGAGCTATTAATAGATTCTTTACTGGTAGTAAACTTCTAAGATGACTGTAACAATTAACCTACAATAATGATTAAAGTGTATCTAAATGGTTAATCACTAATCCGTTTGTAATACACCGTTTTGACATATCATTTAGTCTAAGATTGTATGTTATTATTTTTGGAATGTATGTGCTTGCGGTTGGGGATCTGCGAAACTCTGAGACCTGGAATGATATCGCACCTGTGCCAAGGAATTGGCAGTAGTTTCTGCCTGGGTCCATATCTTATATATTTGTGTTATATCGCTTAGTAGTCAACCCAACTGTCCACAATCCCTCTTTTACCATTCTGCATTGTTTTGTAGCTTCTCCTAAGAAATCCGATTAAATTTGCTTACCTTAGATTTCAGGCTGTGATAATAACCATAATAGTATGAGGGTTCTCATTATTCTTAGCAAGGCTGGGATAATTGTGATTTACGAAACCGGTTTTTATGTCAGTAATATGATTTGGACCAATGACTTTCATAATCCCCTCGTTTTTGTAATTTATCCAATTTTAACTGAGCAAAAGCATCCGTAGAAATCGTGATCTTCACTTCATTGTGTTGTAGTCACAAAATTTGAGAGCGTTCATATTGTTCTCACTAAACGGTCGTTGATAAATGCGTATTTTTGTCATAAGTTTTGGTTAACTTATTTGTTAGCCGAAAAATTATTGAATTGTGATGTTTATTCAAATCATTCGCCTGAATGCCATGTGTCATGCGCTACTGATACGAATGTGCTTAAATAGTGTTTGACGCTTTCCTGATTTGTTATTTTCTGAAGTCAACGGTTTTTAAAATTAAAAGGTAGTCTCTTGACACATTCATGTCAATGAAGAAGAGATTCTCACGGAGAGTGACTTCTAGTATGTCATCATTAATTAGGACGAAGAATACTTTAAGTGGGACATTGCTATCAACTGATGTCTAGAATATTAACGGTTATACCCTTCTTTATCCATATTAATTCTACTGACATAGGGCTCAACTTCTTTGAACACTAGGCGTGCTGTTTTTGGTGGTTATACTCACGTTTGTTCCATTTTCTAGAAATGATGTATATTGTTAGCCCATGCTAAACTATCTTATAGGAAAAACCCACAACAAGCTATGCTCAATTTGATTATTCCCCTTCAATCTACTTTAACAGAGGTATTGTTAACTACGTGGCCAAAACTCCTATGACAATTTGGCACAATAAAGACATTACAAATTATCTTAAGAATATAGTATGGTAAGTATAATGATGAGTAGTTTACTGTGAGAATTAAAGGAACCAAATTTCCATCTGACTAATCAGCTTTATTTACGCTGCTTAGCTAACTTTGATGTATATTCAGAATCGTGATTGGTTTTTTAACATCTGTAGTGGCTCCTGCAGCTTCGCTCCCTAGTTACTTTAAGTAATCACTACCGCCTGCATCGGTGTGTGGTGTTCGGTGAGATTGGATTGATCTGGTAGAAGGCTTAGGGTGGTTAGACTAAGATGTGGTATTAATCCATGAATTCTGTGACCGCTCATCTGAGCCGTTTAGGGAGATGTAGTGTACCAGGTTAGGGTTATTGAATTGATTGTAATTAACGGCTAGATAGTCTCGGTAATGATTGAAAGTCAGTCACAGGGGCACAATATATACTCTGACGTTATCAAAAGGCAGGATATTTTCAATATCCTTAGTTTTTTTTAAAGTTTCTGTCCTGCTATACACTTCTGTCCACTTTAGTATCGCCCTTTGTCTATCCACTTGTCATTTGCATGGTTCTGTAAAGTAAGGCAACTTAAATAGATTCACTTGTGTAAGATGCTCTACACTGGTGTTCAGCTGTCAATTTAGTATTACTATGTAGCCGTGTTTTTTGATTTACGGTTCATTTGATTGCTTGTATTACTGTTTTGTCAACATGTTGCATTTCACTTCTTAAGTTAGGTTTTCACTTTGAGTTATGAGATTTCAGTGGTTGACCTTTGGATCAATATCATTGCTGTTTGATCGATTTTCGGTTCTCGGACGTTGTCTTACTATTTTTGGTCACAGATTGTCGATCCCCTGTAGATTTCATCACTGAGATAAAGTAATAAACAGGTAATGGTTTTCAGAATATATGCTTTCCCTTAGGTTACTGCAAATTAACATTTAATCAAGGAATCGATTGCTTTTCTGAATTTTTCCCTAATTGCAGGTTTCTATTGGAAATCAAGTCATAAATGTCTTATTTTATTGGGTTAGGAAGGGATTCTTATTTTATGCATTACTATATATTTTTCCTAAGAGCTTATTGTGAACCTGATCTATTGAAGACGGTTCTACTTCATTTCTATGGTGGTTTATAATAAAAAGGTGTTTCCATTAAACTCTTTTCCTATATTTAATCGCATTTTGTATGATCTACCTATTAGTTAAGTCAAGTGCTAAATACAAGTAAACATGAATGATTTTTGGAGAGCTTTGCACTTCAGGACATTTTGAAAAGACTAAAGGATGTGTTGGAAATATTATTGCTCATATATTATTTCATTGAGCTTTTTTATACATCAACTTTTATATTGTTCCGCTTATGTTAATTTTTTCTGTTGTTAGTTTTGATGAGCTGGAACATTACCCTTTCGTTTAAGATTCCGCATTATCCTGACTCTTAATTCAAAGTACTGTTTTCGTTCTATGTTGTTTTTAATAGCATATCGTTTTCAGTTATTACTTTACGAGTGGTTTTTCAGAGAGGGTATTACGGATCAGCAATATTTGAGATGGAGATTGGTTCAAAGTGTTTAAGGAAGCGTAAACGATCATCATTAGGTTATGTGATGGTAAAGGGTCTTCGAGTAGATATGTTCAGAAGTAACTCAATCATTGAGACCGTTTTCTAGCTAAAATTCCTGAAGAGTTGACTCTGTGTGTGTAGTATCTTGTGGTATGGCATTATCCACCAAATATCCATTTATAATGTTTCTTCCCACACGTATTTGAGATATATAAGCTCAGTTGTCTCGGTATTCCAGTTTCTGATAAGTTTCGTTATCGATATACGAATGAACATAACCTTAGGCATATCTGACTTCACAGACATTGATCTACCCCCTGGAGGTCATCTGATTGACTTGGAGTACGTAGACGATATTATCCTGCTAGGTCCAGACACCGAAAAAATGCAGGGTCTTCTAAACGTGTTGAAAAGGAATCTGAGTATGTTTGGCATGCGTTTCACTGGGACCTGTCAAATTTAAGATGTTATTCCAGGACTAGTCTGCTGCAAGTATTAGCAGTGAAATGATAGGGAGTCGAGTGGTGGAATGTGTCACTTATTTGGGAAGTCGCATCAGCTTGAATGTGCTGGTTGCTGACGAAATCTCAGTTGGGACACAGTATTTCTGTTTGACATTTACCAACTTGCGTCATCTGTGGAGCCGACTGGTGAGATATCCAACTATCTGTCAAGGGAGGAGTACACTGCACTGCAGTTCGTTCTGTGCTGTTGTACAGCCGTGAGATATGGCTGTTGAAAGCAGAAAATATGAAGCGGTTAGAAGTTTTTGATCACAGGCGTCTTCGTACCATTGGTCGTGTGTGGTGGGATCACCAAGTGAGCAGTTTTGAGATCACGCAATGGTTGCTAGGATATGAAGGGAAATCAATCAATGAGGTTGTGAAACTTCATTGATTGAGTTGGCTTAGACATATGTGCTGCACATGCCGAGTCACAGCCTACGTTAACGTGCAATTCTAGGGAGAGCTGGGCTGGGTTGGAAGGATGCTGAAGCTGACCTCAATAAGGCGTGGTACCAGTTGATGAAGACCTTGATTACTGGTCTGAGCCTTGTAGGAAGAGGTAAAGTAGCTGGTTGGGGTTCCCAAGACGACAGGAGTCAGTAGTTGAGGGCTTGGTCAAAAGGGTGGGAACCGTTCACGGTGGCGCAGATATATTTACCCCTTGGCCTCTTCCAAAAGTTGAATGTTTTGTCCAACCTTGATTTTTAAAATCCATCTCCCTCCTTATAACGCTGTCTACTTTGATATCGCTCTTTCCTTTTGGTTTGTTCTTTGTACACTACTGTGAGCCTTATGAAAAGACAATAAAGGAGTTTTGATCAAGACAGTGGTGCATACCTTGTCTTGAGAATTCCTATTCGAACAGATAATTAAACTGGGTTGAATATAATATTACTTCTTCAGACAGTATAATTGATGCCTTCGTTTACACTATATTGATGAGTATTAACTCTCTAAAAGTATGAATTATTCTGTAATAGTAATTTTAAACTGTCATGTATCATTGTGTCAGTAGGTTTCGAGTCACTCAATTTGCTCTTGATCATTTGATTAGTTCACTTGAATCTATAACCACATAACAGAACGAGTTTGAATCTTAGCTTTAATTTTGCTTTTGATTGTTATTTTTGGATATTTGCTTTAAAATAACTGCTATCGTGATTTATGAAAGGAATTCAAGTCGACATAGAACGAACAATCATGGTATCTTCTTACAGTTATGGAAAATGAAGCAATTTTTGTTATACGGGTGCAATACTACTATGAGTCAGGGGTTGTAGGTGTTCTCAGTCGCTCTTTCATTCACTTTTTGTCTTCAATGTCTTTCTTTACATTGCTGGCAAGTGTAGAGGACTCTTGTTTGGTTAGATCGGATTGCTGCAATTACTAACATCAGCTTACATCTTGAAGTCTACTTTATGAATAACATTGGTTCTTGTTTTGAATCTTATGTACTTAATAAGTATATGGCAACCATATCCCCTTTTACTGAGTCAGTTGAAAGTAGTGCCTATGTGGCATAAAAACGTCTCGAGATACTGGTCTTCACAAAATCCACCATCTTTTGATTTGATTCACTTTTTGTCAGTACTGTTTATAAATAGGGTTACGGATGGACTAATTAATATCACTGGGCCGGAGTATAAGTGTGAAATCTTTTTATTTAGGATCATACTGACACCGTATATAACTGCTCTGAATAAAGACCAGTAAAGAGTACATATTTAAAGTGATGATCCGGTTCTAGTTTCAGAAGCCATGTACAAATCTGATGTACACCCTTACTAATAACTTTGAATCCATAGGTAACTGTATATCAACATAATCACCCTCCTGTAATCGTTGTGACAAGTGTTAATCCTATAGAGCGGCTAAATTTACTCCGAAAGGTTTGAAACTCGCCTTTCTTTATCAATAAATTGACAGAAATTTTTTGGTATCTTTAAAATTAGGTTTATGATACAGAGCTTCTACCCCCTTCGGTACTCTCCTGTATGCGCCAGCTGTATTGTCTTAAACATGGATCATCTGTTGATATGATTTCTAAATGATCCATAATAGAAATTTTTAGGGCTAACTACATGGGACCGATACATTACGATTAGTGTGCACAGGTTAATCAACGTATCATTTGATATTCATTTTGTTGACTCATAGTAAGATGCGGGACTCCCGTTTCGTCTGACTTGGGACTAGTCAGCTGGATGTACCAGCACCCCAGTGAATGGTTTTGTTCCCACTGGGACTCGAACTCAGCATTCTTCGCTTCAAACACCTAAACGTTATCCACTAGACCACTAGGGCAAAATAACGTATGATCTCTTCGGGAGTAGTGGTAGATATTTAAATCTGTTATTGAATGTGTTTCCTGCATGGCTTTCAAATAATGAATAGAAATAGTTTGGATAATTTCGAATCATATTTTGCTGTGCTGGTACGTGTTAGGCACTTCTAAGCATTCTCAAAATATCTTATAAATAACTTCATAAGAAAGCGGTTTTTCTAAATGATTTTGTAGGTAGGTAGAAACAATCTAATTTTGAATATTGGAATTTGTTTTATAAGTTTATTTCATATCAATTGGTTTTCTGTTGGCATGTTACAGATATACTAGGTTAACCTTATTAGTATTAACTGGTATGTATAAGTATTCTTCTGAATGATTGTTGCATTTGGAAGTTTCTGGGGGGGGGGGGGGTTGTTTGATCTAAAATGGTGGACTAACACCAGTTGGCAAACCAAGGAAAACCTGGGAGCCCTGGATATCTGTTTCTTCCTAACAGTGTTCTGTTACCCCGCCAGGGATTGAAACCAAGTTCTTCAGGTTTCGTGGCGAGCACGTTATGCCTGAGCCATTAAGCTGGAATCCAGTAGTCCATAATTTCTTACTTCTGTCAATTCGCAACATAGCGTGACCATTATCCAGTTTCATCAGCAAATATTTGTCCTTACACCAGAGTTGGTTGACCCGAAAAGATGAAAAAGCTGTTCAGTGCTCCAGGTTTCCAATGATTCTCTAATTGATCCCAGACCGTGATAAATACTTTGAGATTCGATTCTTATTGTCTGGTTAGGCATATGGACGATAGTTTCTTATAATGATACTTGCCAACATGTAGTCTTGTTACGAAGACAGCTCGATAAGTTGCTAAATAATTTTATTTGGAATGGAACAAATATTACGTTATCTTTTAAGACTGACTTCAATGATATAGATATGTTAGCTGTTTTACCTTCACTCAGATTTGAAAAATAGTACTTCGTTCTGCCAATTTTCCATCTGGATATTTTTAATGTTCTCGAATCAGATCGACAGGTGAATGGGGGTACATACATACCTGTTAAAAAGCACTGAATATAGATCAGAGAGATGTCATTCATCTATGCACTGAAAATGCTATAGAAATTAGTTGAGGGAAATATTTTGAATTGTATGTGATGAACGTATACTGCTAACCATAAAATAATCTATTTTCTAATTCAGCCAATTAGGGTAAAATGCACTTGTATAGTGACATAATATCAAACTTTGTTGTTTTCTGACTTTCACTTGGTAGTCTCTTATATATTATACATGATCAGCCGAAAGACATGATTATATCAGGCTTAGTTCTCGGTTTCAATGTTCGTCTATCATAAAAAATTTTATAACCTGTTAGTTATGCTGTGATGATAGTTGTGCACATAAGTGGTGTTGTTGTGTTTACTTCATTTTTACACCAGCAAATTTGGGAATATTCCCCTCTGTATGTGTGTGTGTGTATGTATGTATATTCGTGACTATTGGACATTTGTGTGCATTGTGACATTTTACGAAAATGTCAGTGTTAATTTTAGATGTTGATAAGTCTTCTTTTTTTCCATTGATTTGCCTAGCTAATGACCACATGTTGATTCTAGAGCTTAAATTTTAGTCTGAGAAATACTAATATTTGTAAAAATGTTTACTGTCGCATATATTTTTCTACGATAGATTGAAAAGGGTATTTTCGAAAAAGAATTTCTCATCAAAATCGTATTTTAGAAACATTATAATACGAAGGACTGATTTTGAGTTAGGTGATTTAATGGTAGCCAGAAAAAATCTCTATGCCTGTATATCATACATATCAGGACTGATCAGTATGTCGGTAAACTGATCTAGGCTTATTTTCTCTGGAATTCGATCTAGCCACATTCATTGCCACTGTAACAGCCATTAGTTATTCGCAATCAAGCTTATAACTGACTTTCTTTGATATCTAGTAAGCAAATGAGTCGCTTACCAAGGTATATGTGATAACAAGTTGGTTATTCGTCACGGACTGACATCATCTGGAGAACCACTGAGAACCTAGGGGGGAATGAAGGGCTGTTTTGTCTTAATACGGTATTCCTTGGTAGTGGACACCTATCATCCCGTCAGGGATCGACCCAGGATCTTAATCATTGAGCCCTTGGGATGGTACTCACCGGTTCATATTTCCTACTGCTGTCAGTTCACGATATAACGCAGCCTCCATCTAATGCCGTCGTTGAGTAACTGTCCTCTTGTGTGGCTTGGTATGCCTCATTGGCCACAACTTTTATTAGAACTTCGGGTACCTCACCTCGAAGCAAGTCACCGTTGAGCACTGAACAGTAATTCAATTTGTGGACTAGTAGGGACTTATTTATTGGTTTCAAGTTGGTATTCGTCACGGACTGAAAACAGTAGAAAAATGTAAACCATTGAATTTCTAACCAGTGGCTCAATGATAACCTGGTGGCCACGGAACCTGGAGGTTCTGAGTTCGATCCCCATATGGATCATGGGTGCTCACTACTGGTGAGTCCTGTACTAGTAGGAAGCAGTTTTCCAGTGCTCTTCGGTTTTCAATGGTTCTTCAACTGAGATTAGTGCATGATAAGTACCAACTTGAGATCGATAAATAGAATCCCCATATACACCTCCGAATTGAATTAATGTGATAAATTTCTGTTACATGACTACGGATTGAATTCAAACTAGACTACCACCAATAGTTTTCTGGAGCACTGTGAGCCCTAAAGTGAATGTCTTACTAGTGTAACTGACCCGTCATTTTCTCTTCGGGCGCTAATTATCTACTCATTCCTCAGGATGATTAAGAGTGAAACACTGTTCTTCGAAAAATTATTGTCACAGGAATCCTACCAATGAAAATTTATTTCTCGTATGCTTTTTTCAGAGTGAGTAGACATTTACTTTAAACATTTTCTTATGGACACATCGTCTTAATGACATTAGAGTGATGGTCATCTCTAATATTGTGGTACAAAAGCATTAAATTTGACAAAAATATGTTTATTACTGACCTTTCAGGTCTTTGTATAATAATGACAACTGTGTTGTCATTTTTACGTTGATGTGATGACTATATGTTGTTAAATATAATATTTATTTCAATCGAGTACAGTCGTTCGAAGGTCAATACGCTAATCGTATAGGTTGTTTTCTCACATTTATTGTTGACTAGCGGAGGTATAGTTATGCGTAGAAGGTGACATATTCAGACAGTATTCTTTATCTTTCAGTGAATCGGTATGAAGATCCTTTTCAGTTGTACCGGTAGTCCACTGTCCAAAGCCGTCAGGACAAGCTGCTAAACCATTTGTGGTGAAAATTTCATAGCTCACCGCTTTTTTCTGAAGTCTGTGCTGATGTTGTCTAGAATGACAATAAAAACTTCATGGCTAAGCCATCCAGCTAAGAGAACATAACACCACTATAAACTGTGCAAATATTTTTATTTGTACAGTTTATTCGTTTACAAACACAATAGGGTTGTGAGGTCGGAGATTCCAAGATACCACAAGAGAAACTTTGGTTTTGAAAGGTAACAGGTAAGCAACAGATAAGAGGATGGATGTAGGAACGTTCTCCAAAACGTTTCTTTCCACGTAACTTAGACATGGTGATGCTAAATAAACAAACTTAGGATATACTCACAAATTATGTGATACACTTCACCCTACCGGTCAACTATAGCGTTACATCACATAGTTGTGAACATCGTGATACTTCTTTATTTAAAACAATGAAAATTCCGCATACTTCTTGAAATAAATAGACCAATATAGTCGTTTTCGCTGGTCTGGTGCTACCTGATGACATCATTAGTAATGGTTCCTTACTACTTATATTATTCAGTAGTGTAGTTCTGCCTTCCCATCTTTTGTGTTTCTCATATCTGGATGTAGATTACTTTAGTCACTTGCATACCCTACATTAGTGGTGAATTCTCAGGTGAGCTGTGTACATCCAGTGGTGCTCGGCAAGGATGCTCACTCTATTCCTATTCACTCTGGTCATAGACGTTATCGTTATCTGACTTCACAAAGATTGGTCTTATCACAGGAAAATCTCCAGTGGATCTGGAGTACACGGATGACATAGTCCTGTTAGGAGGACAAAATGCAGTCTTCTGGAGACCGTGAATGGCGATTTCAGAATGCTTGGGATGAATTTCTAACCGTCCAAATGCAAAATCTCGCTCCGGAACTGGTCTTCAGTTGTGGCCTGGTCAACAGTAGGGAGTGAAGTGATTGATTGCGTTGGACACTTCACTTAATTGAGAAGTCGGATTAGCTTTGGCTTATTAGTCAGTGGTTGAGAAAATCACTGCATGGATACAAAAGGTTCGCTTGACTTTCACCAACTTACTCCGTCTGTGGTACCGCAGCGATATCCGATTACCCATTAATGGTCGAGTGTACCAGTCTGTAGTTTGCTCTCGTCTAACGTATGGCTGTGAAATGTGCCCACTAAACGTAGAAGTCTTCTTATGTTCGACCACTGCTGCCCTCGTAGCAATATCCCTATGTCATTGTCACCACGTAAGTAATTCAGAAGTCAGGCAAAACGATTTAGAGAGGAGAGGAAAGTCAGTTGGCGCGGTTGTGAACCTCCATCGACTGAGATGACCGTGCAACTGTTTGCCTCGCCGCTCAATGTTCACTGAAGTAGGTTCAGTCTGGAAAAGGCTCATGGGGGCCAGACGAATACATGGCACCATTGCATGCAGTCCTCGACTGTAAAAAAGTAAACCAGTGGTTGAAGACTCTAGGTATAACATGGCTCAAAATCTATTTGAATGGCTCAGATGTATTCACATATTATCTTTATATCAATAGGTATACTGAATTCAGCATTTTCTCATTCATCCTTTGTCTCTTTTACTATATTCTACTGCATCTGCCTGATTTTTCATTTTTCATCTTTCATTTTATTAACTTTTCTACTTGGTGTGCTAACATGAAGTGTAACAACTTTGACCGTTCCCCAGTTAACGTCTAGTCCTTTGTTGATATTGATGATTTTATAGTAGTACATTTTACAAAACTTGAATAGCTTCATAAGTCGCATTAAGAACATAAATTGTGAAATGAAAAACAGGTTTTTAGTTTTACTGATAGTTTGTTGCATTGTTTATACTTCAGATAATTTACATATAAGTATGCATGAACATGCTCTAAGTGTAAATATGCAATACACGCCTGCTTATTAATTATAGTATACTGAAGACGATCATGCTTATGTTGAAATGGGAAGCCCTTCGACTAAAAACCATTTTCTACTCGTGTAGTTTTTATAGGGTTTGTATCATGTTGTATTAACAGTATTACCTGTGAATAAGTTTCTGTTGAGGGGAATAAATCTACTAGAAGACTTAATGATTTCACCCCTGCTTTTTGTAATGTATGGCTGGACGACTGGCTATCAGACAAATAATGTCTTGGCAAAATAAGCAAGAAAACAGGAAAGTCCCACTGGACAACTTGAAGACAACAAGGGGATAGAGAGTAGAAGGTAGACAGAGATAGACTATGCCAAAAGAAAAAGTTATTAGAAATAATCATATTCAGACAGGATAAGCATAACACGCATATTTTATTTGAATGAATGTTGTTATGCAGAAGATGACGAAGAAGGAAATCTGTATAATTAGTAAATAGGACCAGGTTAACCATAAACTCAGGTTATCTGATTGGCATGCTACATACATGCATGCATGCATGGGTGCACAGAGGTGTCAAAGAAGCAGTTGGAGATGATTCGTATGTTTATTATAATAATAACAGCATGGGTATAAAATTAAGAAGCACAATATTAAGATTGTGGACAAGATCACACTCCACCCACTAACCGTTTTCATCGTGGAACATTACATAAATGCACATATATATACACATACAATCACTTAGTTAATATGCATAGATGTGTCAAGTTTCTGCCATAACTATTACCGAATTAATTAAGTACAATTCATAAATCATATAATGAAAACTTCATATTATTTCTCACAAAGCTGTCAGAAATAATTATGCACAACGTGATTGAACGACTGATTGACTGACTGGCCGACGACTGGTAGTACATAGTTTAATATCCAAGGCGTAAGGAATAGAGTATATTAGTCCTTAGAAAGTAGAAGGGTGTTTATGATTTG
This sequence comes from Heterobilharzia americana, assembly GCA_944470555.2. Lineage (NCBI taxonomy): Eukaryota > Metazoa > Platyhelminthes > Trematoda > Strigeidida > Schistosomatidae > Heterobilharzia > Heterobilharzia americana. Next base: position 60,514,421 of record OX104129.1, on the reverse strand, counting down.
TTCAGTCTTAACTGACCATATTTCGCATCAACATCACTAACTGATACTAACAGACTTCAGATTATGTAGTGTGGAGGATATCCATGTCAAGAGATATGCATTGAGGTTGTTGATCCACAAAGAAGCTCCTTCATAGCTTCTTAAAAGCTATTCATTTCAATAGCAGTTAGTTTGGATGTATCATGGCAAGTGTCAGTTATTATTTTTCCCTTGGGTTCGTAATGGAACATAAGGCTTCAGTAACACGCCTCCATTGCACTATGTCCTTTACAGTCTTTTGAACCTGACGCCACGGCTGCCCACAAGCTTTCATTTCTTTCTCACATGATCTCCATGTCACCCTCGTCTCGGACGCCCAATTTGTCGTTTTCCCTTCATATTCCACTCTACGGCCTGGCGTGTGATGTTCTCAGTCGGCCTTCTCATTGTATGCCCAATGCATCTCCACTTTTTCCTGCATATTTGTTGGGTGGTTCGTTCCTAGAGTTAGTAGTAACATTTGTTGAACTATAAACCAGAAGTTAAAATAATTGTATACTATGAGAATCGGTAAGTTAATGTTGCCTAACATTCAAACATAGAGAGGAACAGCATTCAAAAGTACTTTTTCCAAAGTTGAGCATTGGATAAGAATAGGAATGAGATACACAAAAGAGGAAAAACACTCGCATCTCTAGGATTAAAGTGTAATAAATATAAATATAATGGATTGGATAGGATAGTAAACTTCTTCACAAAAGTGGGAAATTTGTGAGATTATGAAGATGAAAAAGAGATTGGGTAAGACATTTTTCAATGCAGAGTTCAGGATTCTTTTTGTGGAAAAATATGGACGAAATCGAGAGATTGGTATTATGTGCTTAGAGTCAATAGGGCAAAGAACTTGATTTAGTTTCATACGAGTTGCTTTTCGTTAATAATGGGTATCTGCAAGTTTGGAGGAACTCATATGCCGTTAACGATCCAGATGTGTTACTCACTTTTGAGGTCAGAGACTTTACCACTAAACTACTCATGCTATAATCGATACTTTATCGGAATATAAGATGCACATAGCTTAGTCGTTAGTTAATAATTGAATTTCGTGCAGTAGCCCTTAGTTTATTATCTGATTTTCTAATATAAAGCTTCTTCTTTGTACATAGATTGGTCACTAGAGGGTAACCAACTTCATGTTGTCTAGTCCTAATTCCTGATCGAGTTCTGTCGATCATTTTGCAATGTGGCCACCAGACTAGGCAGCTCAGTATCGCCACACACTTTGGTGGGTGTTAGTTGATTGGAGGCAATCGGCAGGGAGGCCTGCTCGACCTAGATTTAATCCTTGTTGGGACTCGTCAGCAAGGCGTGTATCAGCAACCCGGATGGAACTGATGTTTCCTGTGAGGTTCGAACCCATGTCACCCAGTGTTGTAGTCAGCGACGTTACCACTGAGCTGTTTGGACCGTGACTCACTTCTTGTAGGACTTGATTAGATACACTGATTGGTCACTGGAAGTTAACCAACTTTATGTTGTCTAGTCCTCAGTGCTGACCGAGTTCTACCGATCATTTTACAACGCCTTGCCGACTAGTGCCAACAAGTACGAAACCTAAGTCTAGCAGAGCTTCCTACCGATCCCCTCTATCCAACCAAAGCTTCCTCATTGTTTTGGTATGAGTCAAAATCATTTACGTGTGGATTATTGATCGAGTTACTTAGTCAACTCAACTACTCAACATGCAAAATAGGATAATGAATTTTCAAATGGCACAGCCCACGTTGACATTTCTCACAAGTGAGTAGTTTTTCAACCTGCCTAAGTACCTAACTGTGGTATCAAGAGGATTTCCATCAGAAATTACCCCATGGATGAGAAAAAGCTACTCATTTGTGAGAAATATCAACATGAACCATTCAACTTGCAAGTCATTTAATGAACTCGTTCCCAAACGAGCGGAGCGAGAGTCTTGTGTTTAGATCGCTGTCTTCCGACTGTCTGGGTGACGAAATCTAGAGATCAGCCTGAGTGTCTTCTAACTATTCAAGTTGTTCAGTTGTATGCTTCGCAACTCTAATATCCAATTTTTGAGCAGCTATATATTTCCCTCTATTGAATACACTAGTTACCTTGCATGCGTGATATTTCCAATTTGCGCTAAGATGCTATTTACAGCTACTGGATTTAATGCCATGTTATGTTAGTAATAACTGACCACGTATAATAAGCAGTAAAAGATATTGAAGGTCCTGGGTTGAATCCCTAGCGGGGTCATGGGTGCGCACTGCTGAGGAGTCCCATACGAGGACGAAATAGCTGTCCGGTGCGCCCAGGTTTCCAATGTTCCTCGAACTGATGTCAGTCCATGATGAATACCAGCTTGAAAAAGGATATTGAAAAAGGATATTGTAATTTACATGAAGAGGAAGATAGAGTAATGCAGAAACGGTGTTATTCAGGCCTACCCTTTATATCACAAGATTTACTTCATGAAATTGTATCTGGGGTTTTATTCGTGTTTGATTTGCCTTTGTACAACTAAGATTTTAATTCGGTTACCTCTAACTACCTATGTTTATATTAGACACTGAGAAAGAATATAATTCACCACACTTCTATTCGAAACGATTGGTTGGATTATAGTGAATAGGCATTGGCGCCAGTGGAATCTGGTTGCACCTTGCATTTTCTGTTAACTGTAAACACTATGACTGTGTAAGTAATAATAATAATCAAAAGTAAGATAAACTTCAAGACAAAAATCAAGGGTGGATCAAATACTCTTTAGTTTACTTCTTTCATGAATTGCTGCCTTTATTTTATCTGATATTCTTTCTCCTATATCTTCGCAACAGAAATTTTATCACGATACCCCGCTGTTTAACGTGTTTTTGTTCTAACTTCACATATATTTCTATCCTTAAAAATGAACTGAACAACTTCACTGCCTCCGTTTTCTTCTTTATGATGCTGCACATTTGAAGGGTTTATATTTGCCTAAAATTCTCTTGATTGTCACAACCTATTACCCCTGCTACACCGTGTCTGCACTGAGTTACCTATTTAACACCAGACGACAGCGTAAAATCCTATACTTCAAGCAGTAATACTATGGGGTCCAAAAAAAAGCGTGGTCTGAGTCACATGTGCACATTAAACAGTATAAATGCCTCACAGATGAGATCAGCTCAAGGTGGTTCATTTAGAAACGAAGGAGAAATTTGATTTGATCGGTCACTACAGTTCATGGTTTTAATTCACAATTTCATGTTATATATATAAAATGAGCAGTAGAGTTGTGGCTTGTTGGTTTAGAGAGTTGACTTTCAGCCAGTGGGTCACGGGTTCGAAGACCGCTCCACCTATTGAGGATTGGGAAGCCCTCACATAATAGGTGTGATTCATTGTCTACTGCACAAAGTAACAGTGCGTGCGTGCACAAAGACGAAATGGAGTCGTTTATCCTCCAATGATCAATCAATGTACACAACCCAGCCCTATGGGAGGTGAATCGTGGCCCGAAGAGCTCAGTGGGAGCGCCTCCGAATGCAGCACTGGGTGGTGATGCGGGTTTGAATCTCGGGCTGGACATCGGTTCCTCATAATTTGCTGATACACCTTGCTGACAAGTGCCAACAGGGACGAAATCTAGGTCTATCAGGCCTTTATACCAGTTGCCTCCGTCCAACTTAACACCTATGTCAGTGCATCGCGATGGTGAGTCTCCTAGCTTGATAGCCACACTGCAAAATGATCGATAGAACTCGGTCAGCACTTAGGACTAGAGCTGATTATCCTCCAGTGACTAATCACTTTATGAATGCGTTCTCTACACATTGGAATCAAAATGAAATATATGACTGTTTCCTTTTGAATTCATACTTCGTTACAATCTAAATTGACTGCAATTATGACGACAGGAGAACTTGTTGATGATTACTGGAAATATTTAGGATAATATTCATGAAAATCTTTCCAGATATAAACGATAAGAGTGAATAAATTGGCAAGGAAACATTACTAAGGTTAGGATTCAAACCCATGCCTTACAGGTCTGTAATTGACCTCTTTACCAGTTCAAGTGTGAGAGTCAGTTCCTTAATTTTTCAATTTCATGTCATCTAGCAAACCAACGAAAACTTTATAGTGCTGAACAGTAATGCACACTTGTTACCCTCTGTGAGATTAGGCTGAATGTCTTTAGATCTCGTTGTAACTAGATCACCATTAGCCTACTAAATTGGAGTCTAATTTTGCTTGTTTTCAGGCCTACTTCGGTTTCATGATACAGTGCAATCGCCATCCATATTCATTGATTAATATCTGTCTTCATGAAGATCATGAATAATTGACTGAAGAGTAGTAATCGGCTTTTGTGGATAAATATTGAAGCAAAAAAATTCGTCTTCTATTTGTTAATAGTTTGAATTGGGCTGTGACGCTTGATTTCTTCAAACATAAGTTATGACTTTATGTGTTCACAGTTCATTAAGTAAGTGTTGCCTTCGGCAGGTTTATGTGTTTAATCTTTCGGATGGATGCATTATGGCGTTACTGTTGAGTGACTACCTACCCGTTTGGAAATAGTGTTAAGAACAAAGTAGTATTATAATAATTCTATTACTTTCTTAATTCATACCCAGGGTATACGGACTTATAATGGAACTATGGAAGTGAATAATCTACAAAGACTTGCATGCTGACATCTTAAAAACACTGCAACTCAAAAATTTGGCACAACTATATTTGCTAGAGCAACTGATGGTGTATTTGTGATGGTTTGTCTAATCGCCTGGTCGGCGGCCAAGGCTTATGTAGGTGGAGTAAGACTTGAGCTCATGAACTCAGGTGTAAACCAATAAGCCACAGTCTTGCCCTCCCTTGTTTGTTTAAAGTTTGAGGTTTATGGGGATTTCACTTTTGAAATTGTATTCATCATGGATTGACTGAGTTGATAGCTGTCTTGCCCTAGTATGACACCCCTCAGGAGTACTCACCCACTACCCTACCAAGGATTCAGACTCAAGGCCCTTCTGGTCTTGTGGTGAACGCGTTGGCCATTCAGTGGTCTATATTTTCCTGCTTCTGTCTACTCGCGATATAGCGTGGCTAATACCTAAAGTCTTCAACTAACATTCGCTTTGCTTCCGACTAGTCAACTCCACATGTCACAGCTTCTCATTAGGACTTCGGGATATCCCTTGTATGTATTAAATCTCTTTTAAAATTTTTATAAACGTTAAGTATCGAATCGCAAACTTGACATCACTGGATCAAATAGGTTCCACAGTCTCAAGGAAGGAACTCAAGCTAATTGATTAGTGAATCTTAGTTGTTTTCTTGGCGTACTATGTTTTTTAGTGCAAGACGTTGATAGAAGTTTTACAATGATAAGATTTAGAAGGTTGGTCGGTCTGTGAATTTATTGTTGACTGACTTAAGTCATGTGAAAAACCGTATGCTTGCGATCTAACTGTTAGAAGGGTTTGTAATATATTTCCAACTCGGTTCCAGTGATGGATAAAGTATTCATCTCACCCAATCCTACAGTCGAATGGGTGTTATTACTTTCAACTCAGTTATTCTTTGCTAATGATGGATAGTGGCTAGCAGTGGAAACCAGGACGCTCGTCTCGTCCTATATGGGACTCGTTAGGTGGATGTACCTGCTCCCTACAACATTTAGTTACTCTTAGTTCCCCACTTTCCATTTCTCTAGGCTCTTCATTTGTATTCTCTTTGTATGTTAATCTTTAACTTTATTGTGAGTAGAATCAGTGGGTTGTGTTTTGGGTCCTGCACTGTTTCACTAACTCTGACTTCTAAGTCAGTACTGTATGCGGTGTTGGTATGGGAAATACCAAAATTCTTGTCGTTGTTGCCTCGAACCAACAAAGCTTCCCTGAGTGACTTTTCATTTTTATGATTTTGATAGACTGCGTAGTGAGTATACAGATTTGAATCCATAAAGAACCAATAAACTTACTAAATGTTTTTTGTGACCATATCACTATAGTTTTAGAGGCAAGCAATAAATGCAAATCGTCCTTCACGTAACTGAAGCGTCAGGCTCTGCACTAACATTTTAAAATATATTTGGTAGACGTTTGATGATAGAAGCTTAAGTTAAAATAGAAAATGGGAGTGTTGCATGGGTGATAGACTCAAGAAAATAAGTTTTGTCTATTAAATTACTTTGGTCAAATCATTCCAAAGGCCACCCTAGCAACCACTGAAATAAACCAATTAGTGTTCTGTATTCCGGTTAGAGAGGTAGTTCTTCAAAAAATAAAGGGATGTGTTTCGTTATCTAAACAGTTGTTAACGTGATCTTTAAAGACAATCCTTACAGTTATTTATTTCATGAAAAGGTAATTTCTCAAGAGAAATGTCGAAACCTGGTTGGTTATTCGAGCAGTTACTCGGCTGGGGTTTAAGGTAACTCCGTTTAGTTGTAAGCTGAAGTTCGAGGGTGCTGGTATGTGACAGCGTATGTATTGCAGGTAAGGACATGGATTTAAAGAAAAGTAATGTAGAGAGTGAAAGGATTAGGTTGATTTGGTAGGCTTATGATGCTGTTTATGAATACCAGTAAGCTTATGAGTCATGAAAAGCCTGAAATCGATTCAGTATGTTAGGAATGATAATATATGGTGTTGTTGGTCATTTCATAACATTGCTCGCGTTTGGTGGAATCACTATTCCAGGAGTATCGAGATCATGTGAAGGGTTCTAGTGAAGGAAGGGAAGTCAGTCAATGGGGCTGTGAAGTTTTATCGACTGAGATGGTTTGGATATCTACTGCACATCCCGAGTGATCGCCTACCTCGAAGTGCCATGCTAAGGAGAGGAAGATGGATTAGGTTGGAAGAGGGAGGGTTCAGGGTGCCCAGACCAAGATGTTGTAACAGTGTATGAAGTCGCTGACTGTTAGTTAGTCTGAGAGTTGTGTGGATATGTAGACTGGCTGACTGGCTGGCTGGCTGGCTGGCTGGCTGGCTGGCTGGCTTGGATCCATGAGACGATAGTAATTTGTGATTGTGAACTTTTGGTGAAAAAATGGCTGAAAATCAGTCACAGTAGTGGTGGAGATGTGTTCAGTGCTTAGGATCTTGTTTCTGAAGCTTGAATATTCTGAGTAACCGTTCGTTATGTTTCTATTGTTTACTCTGAGACTCAAGTTTTGATGCTTTGATATCACTGTTATTCTATGCACCTGTTCTTTGTGTACTGGTGTAGAGTGTGTGAATTTGGAGTGATGCACCTGCGTGTATATGTGTGGGGTTCTACGTTGATATTGTCTGTTTGTCCATATTATCATGAATGGATTTCGGAGGTGGAAGGGAATAACCTAAAACACGACTGATTATGTTGAAGTTGGAGGCTGTCCACTTGGGTTACGCGATTGGCAAAGATTCATGGGATATTCGTGCTCAGCATGTTATTAGGTGTAACTCAGATGGTAGAGAAGTATTAGATGATGTATTCCTTTATCTATCACAATATACCGTTGGGCATGTTATAGTAAATGCACATATAATTATAGATACAAATATTTTCCCATTTAATAAATGCAAGAAGCATTACTAGACATTGGATTGAGTTTATCTTTACAATTCTAAATTCTGTTTTTGTTACTGTTATCGCTACGAAGTAGCTAGGCATCAATTGAAAGAATTTTACTACTCAGCTTTTTTTCGTTCATTGAGAAATAGCTGAGTAGACTTATTGTATCATCCATCATCTTGTGTACTTATTCATTATAATTTTGATTCGACATAGTTCTCAATGGGTCAATTTTATGTATCCTAGGTAAGATGAACAGTTCTATCACATTTTACAGTATTCGTTCATCATGTTTGGCTATCTAAGATAGCCGTGGTATGGCTGACTAGATGATAATTGGGTGGTAACTGAAGGTGAAATGAAAATTTGGACCGCAGCTAGCTTCGAGCCAACGACCAATGGGTTTCCAGCCCGATGCTCTACCAACTGAGCTACAAGGTCCGACTACTCATTACATTTTTATTTCACTTCAATCACAATCGGAGTTTTGCGTGACTATCATGTGAATCGATGAAGCAATTGCTATCGCTTGATTATACTTACACTGGTTGCCTAGTGAGGACTTCTCATCACAATCCAAATGTAACTGAATTAGAGAGGTGAGGGAAGCATCATATTGATTATCATTTTGACTATCTGAGTGAGATAGCCTTGGTTTGGCAGACTAGTATTGATACTCGGTATTCGTTTAGACGAACCAGACTACAAGTATGAAATTAGCAAAAACTTTATAGAATAGGTGGTTAGTAAGTAAATAACCTTGACCGATTAATCTAATGAATTCCCGCCAGACTTTAGTTCAAACTTTGTTTCTATTTTAATGATTTATCAGCCACAGTTAAATGTATAAAATAAACTATAAATTATTTATTTAGTGTCTATGGTTTAATTAATCCAGCGGGTTTCATTTGCAAATCAAACTAATTTTAAATTAACTTTAAACAGGAATAAATAACCAACTTATATTACTAATGGATGGTGGTTAGCAATGGAATTTAGGACTCATGTTTCATCTTATTTGGAACTCGTCAGTTGGATGTACCAGCATGTCATTGGGACTCGAACCAGAGACCATCGCTTCAAATACGAGAGTGTTATCCACCCAGTCACTCCTTGTACAGCGAGGATACTACGGTCTTTGATGTCATAGCTTGTTAATCTTCATCCTTAAGTGAACCGATTAGCCACTGTCCATCGTTAATATAAAATATGAAAATACGGGCACTATCGAGGCATCCACACAGGAGTCCATATATATGCTAATCATGAGCGATTAATTCGGTCAAATCAACGACGGAAATCCAAAGGCTATAGTATCAAAGACTAAATAAACTGTTTTTTTTCTTTGAAATAAGTGAGTAAAAACTTTTGGCGATTAGTAAAATTGTTTCGTTATACTTCAGATGCATTCAGACTACGTTTAGTCACGTTAGGTAACATAACATGCGGAATTGACGTAAATTATGCATTTGATAATGTAATTTTCTTATGAATAGACTGTTATGTGGTATCGTGAACTTTCTTTGAGTAAATATTAACATGACTGTGTTTAAAAAGCAAGAACATCATGTATTTCGGTGCCATCGACTATACGCTTTCAGGTGTGTCACATAATTGTTTGAATTAGCGGAATGTGACAATTTAAACATTCTTATGAGATTTCAGCACTGATGAATGGATTTTCATGATATTGATGACTTTTTCTTAATGGTAGCAAAAAATCACTACCGGTATCCAGCATGTTACAATACAGGCTTTATATGGCATGACTGACACTTATTATTATTATTATTATTAGTCCCTTGGGTTCCTAGTGGAACATAGGGCTTCAGTAGCACGCCTCCAGTGACCTCTGTTCTCTGAGATCTTTTGAACCTGGTTCCACGACAGCCCAGAAGCTCTCATTTCCTCCTCGCACGACCTCCTCCATGTCACCCTCGGACGTCCAACTCGTCGCTTCCCATGGGGATTCCACTCGAGGGCCTGACGCGTGATGTCCTCAGTCGGCCTTCTCAGTGTATGCCCAATCCATCTCCACTTCTTCCTGCATATTTGTTGCGTGATAGGTTCTTGGTTGGTTCGTTCCCAGAGTTCCTTGTTGCTTATTTTTTCTGGCCATCTGATCTTCAGCAGCGAGCGTAAGCAGTTGTTGATGAATGTCTGTAGTTTATTGGAAATGCCTTTCGTGACGCGCCAAGTCTCTGAGCCATACAAGAGCACTGACTTGACGTTGGTGTTGAAAATCCGTATCTTGTTCCGCATGCTGAGTGCAGAAGATCTCCACACTGGTTTCAGGCTAATGAATGCCTGTCTTGCTTTTCCGATTCTGACTTTGACGTCCTCGTCCGTCCCGCCTGTAGTTGAAACAGTGCTTCCTAGATAAGTGAAGGAGGTTACTTCCTTCAAGTTTCTCCCGTTGACGGTGATTGGAGTTTGTTGTTGTTGTTGATGGTGGTGGTGCGGTATCTTCATCACTTCTGTCTTCTCTATATTCACCTGAAGTCCCGTCTTAGCTGCCTCCTCTGTCAACTTGTTAGTTTTTGCCTGCAGATCTTCAAGTTTATGTGACATTAGGCATAAGTCATCGGCGAAATCCAAGTCTTCTAGGTTCTTTTCCGTCGTCCAGTGTATCCCCCTCTTCTCGCTGCCTACTGTTTGCTGCATGATCCAGTCCACCACAATAAGGAATATCATGGGGGATAGTAGGCAACCTTGTTTCACTCCTGTCTTCACTTCAAAGGCATCACTGAGCTTCCCATTGTGGATTACTTGGCATGTGGCATCTTCATATAGTTGTTGAATGAGGCGGATAAAGGTTTGCGGTACTCCGTAGTATTGAAGCAGTTTCCAAATTACTTCTCGGTCGACGCTGTCAAAGGCCTTCTCAAAGTCGATGAAGTTGAGGTATAGAGCTGATTGCCATTCTACGCTCTGTTCTATGATGATACGAAGCGTTGCAATTTGGTCAGCACATGATTTGTACTTCCTGAAGCCTGCCTGTTCCGGTCGCAGTTTTGAATCCAGTGCGTCTTTAAGCCTCTCCAGGATGATGCGGCTTAATATTTTACTTGGGGTGGATAGGAGAGTGATTCCGCGCCAGTTCTTGCAAGCACTGAGGTCTCCCTTCTTCGGCAGTTTGACAAGGTAACCCTTCTTCCAATCGTCAGGTACCTTCTCTTCCCTCCACACCTTCTGCAATAGTGGTGTGAGCATGTCCGCTGTTGTCTCTGCATCTGTTCTCAGTGCTTCTGGCGGTATTCCATCTGGTCCTGCTGCTTTCCCGCATTTCAGTAGCTTTATGGCGTTCAGGACTTCCATTTTCGTTGGGGGATTTATGTTCACTTGTAATTCAGCGGCTGCAGGTGGTATTTCTGGACGAAGTGCAGGTGGTGGTCGATTCAAGAGCTTCTTGAAGTGGTCGGCCCATCGTTTCCTCTGTTTCTCTTCTTTTGTAATTAAATTTCCTTCTTCATCTTTTATTGGTTTCATCTGTGTTGGTCTCTTCCCTGATAGCAACCTGGTTATTTGATACAATGTCGTCAGGTCTCTCTTACCTGCAGCCTGTTCTGCTTCACTTGCCAGTGTTTCGTAGAAGTGTCTTTTGTCTTTGCGTGCACTCTTCTTCACTTCTTTGTCCAGTGTTTTATACATTGTGCTCAGTTCCTCTTGTCGTTGAGCATCCTTGCACTGGTTTATCTTCTGCTTCACCATCCTCCTCTCCTCTATCAGCTTCCAGGTATCCGTCGAGATCCATTCCTTGTCTTCTTTCTTCTTCCTTCCTAATACTGTTGTGCAGGTTTCTTTCCACATAGCTTTCAAAGACTTCCAGTGTTCTTCTACACAGGTTTCTTCAGGGATGTCCCTCGACGTCTCCCATTTTGTCTTGATGGCTGCTTTGAAGATCTCCTTTGTAGTTTCATCCTTCAGTTTCCGAGTGTTGTACTTGAATTGAGGTCTATCACCAGCTTCCTTGAAGGCTTTTAACTTGATTTCGAAGGTTCCTTGCACTAGATAGTGGTCTGAACCTACATCTGCTCCTCTTCTTGACCTTGTGTTAAGTAGACTGCGTCTCCATTTTCTTGAGATTGAGATAAAGTCGATTTGGTTTTTAGTGTGTCCATCTGGTGAAATCCATGTCGCTTTGTGGATATCCTTGTGCCTGAACACACTGCCTCCAATCACCAAATCGTTGAATGCACAGAATTCTGCAAACAATTCTCCATTCTCATTCATTTCACCTAGCGCCTCTCGACCCATGGTTAGTTCTCTTCCCGTGTTGTCCCCTCCCAGTTTGGCATTCATGTCGCCCATTAGAATTTTGATATCGCCAACTGACGTCTTGTCCAGTGTTGACTGAAGTTGTCTGTAGAATTCCTCCTTTTTCTCTTGCTCTGCATTATTTGTAGGTGCATAACATTGTATGATTGTGACCTTTCTTCCTTTTGAGTTGAATCTTGCTGACATGATCCTGGAGGAGATTGGTTCCCACTGCATGAGAGCCTTCGATGCTCTTGAGGACATCATGATAGCCACTCCCTCAGTGTGCTCGTGGTTGGCGTCTGGGTGACCGGAGTAGATTATTGATTCTCCCGTTGACAGTTTGGAGAGTCCACTCCCATTCCATCTGCTTTCGCAAATCCCAAGCACTTCGATGTTATACCTTCTCATCTCCTTTGCAATCTGGGCTGCCTTACTGGGTTCAAACATCGTGCGGACATTCCATGTCCCCACGTTTACTTTCGCTTTCATCGAGAGAAGACACATCGGCCAATTGGCTTCCCGAAGGCTTTCACCAACTGGCGTCATTTCGCCTCTCCGATTCCAGCGGGGAATAAGTTTGTTTTCATTTTTTATATTTTGTTTGTGCTTTGAAGTTTCTTTAGCGGTTAGATTTGTTTTACGGGGTAGGGTTGCTAGCCCTATGCCCAACCTTCCCTCTTTACCCGGGCTTAGGACCGGCTAGTAACTAGTAAACTAGTTAACCAGGCGAGGTTATGACTGACACTAGTGGTCATTATTTTGTTCAAATAGTTTTCAGCATAATTTTAATTAATCTCTTCATATTATGGTAATTTACTTCGTTGTGAACTAGCAGAGGAGTCCGAAACGCACGTTTCGTCCTATTTGGGACTCGTCAGATGGGCGTATCTGTACCCCAGTGAGTGATGTTATTCCCACTGGAACTCGAACTTCGTACCCATGGCTTCAAACGCCAAGGCGCTATCGAGTAGGCTACTGAGGCACGATGGTTACCTCTTTTACAACGGGTATTAGTTACTACTATTTGTTGATATGCTTGTATTTCCCGGTTTTACTGGATCGAATTGTTTGACTTCTATTGGTGTAAGGGCTCCAAATAGGAAGAAACGCGCGTCCTGGATTTCTCTGCTAGCCACAACCAAGTAATGATAAGTATTCGGGCAATATCGAGGCATGCGCGTAGGAGCTCATATGCCAATAGAGGTCGACCAACTGGATCCAGTGAAATAACGGAGAATTACATGCATATCAACAAATAGTAATATTTTTAATCTAGAGTAACCATATTAAGCCTACATGGTAGCATACCGGATGCCAGTTTTGTCATCTATTAACAGTTTTGAATTAAACTGGTTTTGCTTAGTGTAGAAGTCTATGTTCCTATTGGCTGTTCAATTGTACATTTATTGTCGATATACTTTAGCGAGCAAATAAACTAAATCCCCTTCAATTTATTTGCTGTTGTGCGTTGTTACGATCGAGTTTTGTTTTGAAGAAATAAAATTTTGCTTGTAAAACTATTGTTACTGGTTGTTAGTACCTGTCAAATGTAAGATGATGATTAAGGATTCTTTGGCAAATACTCAGTTTACGGACGAGGAGTAAAGTGGTGGGATGCGTCGACTACTTCACTTACATAGGTAGTTGCCTCAGCTCGAACGAACTGGTTAGTGATGAAGTCTCAGCCCGGATGGTGAATGTCCATTTGACATTTGCCAACTTGCGTCATCTATGGGGGTGACTGGCGAGACATATCCGACTGTCTGTCAAAAGATGAGTATACTTCGTTGCAGTTCGTTCTGCTCTGTTATGCGGCCATGAGAAATGGTTGTTGAAAGTAGGTGTGAAGCGATTACAGGTTTCTGATCATAGGCATTTTCACGGCACTCCTCGTGTATGGTGAAACCCCTATGTGAACAGTATTGAGATCATATGAAGGGTTCTAGTGAAGGAAGGGAAGTCAGTCAATGGGGCTGTGAAGTTTTATCGACTGAGATGGTTTGGATATCTACTGCACATCCCGAGTGATCGCCTACCTCGAAGTGCCATGCTAAGGAGAGGAAGATGGATTAGGTTGGAAGAGGGAGGGTTCAGGGTGCCCAGACCAAGATGTTGTAACAGTGTATGAAGTCGCTGACTGTTAGTTAGTCTGAGAGTTGTGTGGATATGTAGACTGGCTGACTGGCTGGCTGGCTGGCTGGCTGGCTGGCTGGCTGGCTTGGATCCATGAGACGATAGTAATTTGTGATTGTGAACTTTTGGTGAAAAAATGGCTGAAAATCAGTCACAGTAGTGGTGGAGATGTGTTCAGTGCTTAGGATCTTGTTTCTGAAGCTTGAATATTCTGAGTAACCGTTCGTTATGTTTCTATTGTTTACTCTGAGACTCAAGTTTTGATGCTTTGATATCACTGTTATTCTATGCACCTGTTCTTTGTGTACTGGTGTAGAGTGTGTGAATTTGGAGTGATGCACCTGCGTGTATATGTGTGAGGTTCTAGTTTATTTTGTCTATGGGAGAATTTATGCGCAACATAGAACATACGGTTGAATTTAATTTTTACTTGGTGACTAAATCTGACAGATATGTAGTGATTTGACTATCTAAGGTAGTATTTGCACTAGGTGGTGACTGAAGGTGAGATGAAAATGTGAACCACGAGCTGATTCGAACCAGCGCACAAGTAAAATATAGTGAACATATTGGTTGTAAGCGCATGCTTACAGTTTTAAAAGCTGTGATATCAATAATTGACCCTTTTGTTTATATTTAGTAGATACGTATTAAAACAAATTTTAAAGGTCAAACTTCAGTGTTGAAAGGCATCAAACTAGCGAATTAATGATAAAGTTGATAAACGTAAAATAAATTATTTTTTCAGTTGAAGGTTTTTTGCTCAGACTTTTGACTACATTTGATCTCATCTTTGCGGTTAATTAAAAAACTGGTCACCACAAGTTTTACAAACGATCTTCCATATTATAATGGAGTGGTGAGGGTGACATACAGGAGATCATGTGAGGAGGAAATCAGGCCTTCTGGGCAGTCATGGAGCCAGGTTCAATAGATTGCAGACAACAAAGTGGAATGAAGACGTGCTGCTGAAGCCCCATGTTCGACTAGGAACCCAAGGGACAAATAATAATAACCCGGCCCCACGACTGCTTGCATGTTACCCTCACCTCCAACGCCCAACTCGCCATTTCGCATCTGAGTTCCACTCGAGTGCCTGGTGCCTGATGTCCCCGAATGGTCTTCTCAGTCCATGCCCAATCCATCTCCACTTCCTTCTACATATCTGTTGAGCCATAGGTTTTTGCTTGGTTCGTTCCCAGGGTTCCTTGTTGCTTATTCTTTCTGACCATCTAGGCTTCGGTAACGAGCCAGTGTAGGCAGTTATTGATGAATGTCTGTAGTTTGTTCGAAATGCTTTTCGTAACGCGCCAAGCCAGTCTCTCAACCATCACATAGAAGCACTGACTGACTGACTCACTTGACTTAGATATGTGTTGAAAATCCGGATGTTGTTCACGCTTTATGCTGAGTGCAGTGCAGATCTCCACACTGTTTTCAGACTAATGGACACCTATTTTGCTTTTCCGATCCCTGAATTGACGTCCTCGTCTGTGCCTGTGCCACAGCCTGTGGTTGAAACAGTGCTGCCTAGATAGGTGAAAGAGACTCTACTTTTTTTAAGTTTCTCCTGTTGATGATGATTGGTGTTTGTTGTTGTTGGTGGCGGCGTTGGTTGGGTATCTTCATCACCTCTGTCTTCTCTACGTTCATTTGAAGTGTCATCTTCGTTGCCCCGCCTCTTCTGTCAAAGTGTTAGTTTTCACCAGTAGATCTTCGAGTTTGTGTGACATTAGACACATGTCATCGTTGGCGAAATCCAAATCTTCTAGGATGTTATTCGTGGTCCAGTCAGCGTATCCCCCTCTTCTCGCTCCTCACTGTTTGCTGCATGATTCAGTCCACCACAGTCAGGAAGATCATCGGTGATAGTAGAGAGCCTTGTCTTACTCCTGTCTTCAATTCAAAAGCATCACTGAGCTTCCCATGGTGAATTACTTGCTACGTCGCGTCTTCATATAGTTCCTGAATGAGGTTGATAAAGGTTTGTGGTATTCCGTAGTGTTGAAGCAGCTGTCTGTCAAATTACTTCTCGGTCAATGCTGTCGAAGATCTTTTCAAAGTCGATCAAGTTGAGGTAGACAGTTGACTGGCATTCTATGCTCTGTTCTATGATGACACGCAGCAATGCAATCTGGTCCATACATGACTTGTGCTTCCTGATTCCAGCCAGTCAGCCTGTTCCGGTCGCAGTTTTGAATCCAATGCATCCTTTAGTCTCTCCAGGATGATGCGGCATAGTATTTTCCTTAGGGTGAACAGCAGCATGATTCCACTCCAGTTCTTGTCCTCGTAAAGACTTAGGCCACCCTTCTTCAGGAGTTTGACAAGTCAGCCCTTCTTCCAATCAATGGGTACGTACCTTTTCTTTCTTCCTTCCTTCCTTCCAAACCCTCTCCAATAGTGGTGTGAGCATGTCCACTGTTGTCTCTGCGTCTGTTCTCAGTGCTTCTGGTGGGATTCCATCTGGTCCTACTGCTTTCCCACATTTCAGTAGCCTGCCTTATGGCGTTGAGGACTTCAACTTTCATCGGAGGGCTTGTGTTCACTGGTAGTTGTGTGGCTGGCCTGCAGGTGGTGGTGGTGATCGATTCAAGAGCTTCTTGAAGTGGTCGGCCCATTGTTTCTCTTCTTTCGTAATTAAATTTCCTTCATCATGTTTTATTGGTTTCATCTGTGCTGATCTCTCCCCTCCCTGATAGTAACCTGGTTATTTGATATAATGTTGTCAGGTCTCCATCTCTCCTACCAGCCGGCAGCCTGTTCTGCTTCACTTGCCAGTGTGTCGTAGAAGTGTATTTTGTCTTTCCTCACACTCTTCTTCACTTCTTTGTCCAGTGTAGTGTTTTATACATTGTACTCAGTTCCTCTTCTCGTCATTCATCCTTGCACTGGTTTATCTTCTGTTTCACCATCACCATCACCATCACCATCCTCCTCTCCGTGCTCTATCAGTTTCCATGTGTCCATCGAGATCCATTCCTTGTCTTCTTTCTCCTCCTTCCTTCCCAATACGGTTATGCAGGTTTCTTTCCACATAGCTTTCAAAGAGTTCCAGTGTTCATGCACACAGGTTTCTTCATGGATGTTGCTCGATATCTCCCATTTTGTTTGATGGCTGGCTAACGTGAAGATGTCCTTTGTAGTTTGGTCCTTCAATTCAGTTTCCGTTCTGGGTGTTGAACTTGAACTGTGGTCTATCACCAACTTCCTTGAATTGAAGGCTTTCAACTTGATTTGGAAGGTGGGGTAGGTTCCTTGCACTAGACAGTGTGTGTGTGTGTGTGTGTGTGTGTGTGTGTGTGTGTGTGTGTGTGTGTGGTGTGTGAACCACCTACATCTGCTTCCCTTCTTGATCTCATCTTGTGTCCCGTAGGCTGCGTCTCCATTTCCACTTTCTTCACATTGAGATGAAGTCGATCTGATTTTTTGTGTAGTGTGTCGATCTGGTTGGTGTCTGGTGAAATCAAATCCATGTCGTTGCCTTGTGAACATCCTTGTGCTTGAACACAGTGTCTCGCCTCCAACCACTAGATCGTTGAATGCACAGAATTCTGCAAACAGTTCTCGATTCTCGTTCATCACCTCACCGAGCGATTCTCGACCCATGATGAGTTTTCTTCCTGTGTTGTCTGCTGATCGCAGCTTGGCATTCATGTCACCCCACCCAATAGAATGTTGATGTCGTCAACTGGAGTGGTGTCTTGTCCAGTGTTGATTGCAGTTGTGTGTAGAATTCCTCCTTCTTCTGTTGATCTGCATTATTTGTAGATGTGGGGTGTAGCATTGTACGATTGTGACTTTATTCCTGTTGAGTTGAAACTTGGTGTCATGATGTTGATCGTTGAGAAGATTGGTTGCCACTGTATGAGAGAGAGCCTTCGATGCTGTTGGTGACATCATGATAGCCACTCGAAAAGTCAGTGTGCTGTGTTCATGGTTGTCGTCTGGGTGACAATATCGGAGTAGATTATTTACTCGGCTCTCGAGTTGACAGTTTGGAGAGTCCACTTCCATTCCACCTGCTTTTGCAGATTTCTAGCACTTCTATCCTATATCCTCTCTTCTCTTTTTCAATCTGGACAGCGTTGCCAGCTGGCTTCAAACATAGTGCGGACATTCCATGTCCCCACTTTTATTTTCGTTTTCATGGAGGGAGAGCGGACACATCGGCCAATTGGCTTTCCGAAGGGTTTCACCAGTTGGCGTCATTTCGCCTGTCGGATTCCAGAGAGGAATAATTTTGTTATTATTTTTTATATTTTGTCTGTGCTTTGAAGTTTCTGTAGCGGTTGGATTTGTTTTCCCGGTGTAGTGTTTCTAGCCCTATGCCCAATCTTCCCTCTTTACCTGAGCTTAGAACTGGCTAGTGTTTATTGAACTTGTTAATAATTAAGATTGTATAAAGGTAGTAATGAGAATAATAATTTAGTGGAAACTAAGTATGTTAGGACTGATTTGGTAGGATTATGTGAATTAGAGATTTAGAATCAGGGAAATTTTATAACATTTTTACCCATATTGTGAATAATGTTATCACATGAATTCCATTTTCCTGTGGGCTTGTGCATTCAGTTATTATTGGAGTCAAGATTGGTGAAATCGAATACATTTGAAACTTATGACCGCTATTATTTTGACTGAACAGTGAGTATCTACAATAGTGCATTATAATTTCATTCAAGATAGATAGTTGTTTAATCTTAGTTGAATTACTGATGATTGTAGTCTTCAGATTACGATTAAAATGATACGAAGATCTGGTCTGCAGTTGCGTCTCACTTCTCACTTAGCAGATTATTGGATCAGTAACTCTGAGGTCGCTGGTTCATACTCTGCTGTCACCTGGTTTTTCGTTTAACCTTCAACCGTCAGCCAGTATCAATACATACATGTCAGCCATACTATGGTTATCTCAGATAATTAAAATGATAATGACTGAATGAACGCGTAGTCTGAACGTCCTGTGTTGGATCCCTGGAGGACGGGGTTATGGGTGCACACTTCTCAGGAGTCCTATGCCTGGACAAAACAGCTATCCAGTGCTCACAGGTTTCAATGTCTTTCTCTGAAATCAATATTAATGCAGTATTGTTCACGGAATCCAGATAGTATGTATTTTATTATAAGCTCATGAGGAAATAGACATAGTTCTTCATTACTGAAAGGAAACAATGTGAAATTCAACGACTGTATTAGTTGGTTAACTTATTTCTGCTATGTTATTTGATCCTACTCTACTCACAGTCTTTCCATTGTATTCTCAGACAATACTCGAGTAACGAATAGATAAACTGGACTGAATTTACTCGAATATTCTATCTTCTGTTAGTAGTCGTAGTTCTACACATGCACACACACGCATCTGTGTAAATGCAAACAGTTATTCATGTTCACGCAGTTACTAATCCACTCATTCATTTTTTTTAACCATTCACTTCCATTCTCTTAATTCTCTTGTGCATTATTCCTTATTTATTTGACTTTATATTTCTATTCTTTGTTTCATTGACACAATGACTTCTTTCATCAACTTCTTCTGATATTATTTTTTTGAATACATTTTCTTTTTTCTCTTTTTCTTTCTATTCAACTCACATTTGTCTTCATTACTACTCTGTCAGTAGAGTCTGTTACTGTGAAAATAGTAATGATAACAATGTAAAGATAAGGCATACACGCACATGTGTGTGTGTGTGTGTATAACAGAGAAGTCAAGAGGGACTGAGTGACGTTACGATTGTAATTCCTGATTATTTTTCAAATGGATAAAACATCTATTGATTTTGTGTTCGTTGACTGTTACTGTTCATGTTTTCCACACTAAAATTAACCTCAAATAGTGTGTATGTGCGTTTGTAGACAAATTGAAATGTATTTAATGGCTTCATAATTCATATATCGTATCTGGTGGTGTTGTTCGCTAATCGAAGCTCTCTACCCCAATCGTTCCTATTTGACTTTGTTATAGACTTACTAGTGGATATAACCTTAGATGTCTGACGTCTTGGGGATTGACCTACACCATAGAGGTCACCCGGCTAACTGACTTATAGTACGTAGACAAAACTATCTTTTTCAGATGAAGACGCTGAAAAAATGCAGGGTCTTCGAAACGTGTTGAGCTGAAATCTGGGTATTTTTGGCTGGCATGCGTTTCGCACCTATCAAATGCAAGATGATACTTCATGACTACTGGTCTGCTGAAAATATTCTCAGTTTAATGAAAGGGAGTAAAGTGGTGGAATGTGTCGACCACTTCACTTAGGAAGTTGCATCAGCCCGAATGGGCTGTTTGCTGACTAAATCTCAGTTGGGGATACAGAAGGTTCGTCAACTTGCGTCACCCATGGCGCCCACTAGCGAGATATTCGACTGTCTGTCAAAGGAGGAGTATAGTACACTGCAGTTTATTCTGTGCTGTTATGCGGCTGTAGGACATAACGGTTAAAGGTAGACGACATGAAGCGATTACAGGGTTTTGATCACAGATTCTTTTTTAGTAGTGGTCGTTTATGGTGGATCACCATGTTAGCAACGTGGAGGTTTGATGAAGGGTACTAGCCAAGACCTGCAATGCTAGAAGTTGGATTCGGCTGAAAGGGTGCTCAGATTGGCCAAATCACAACGTTGGTGGAGTTTCTGACCGTTCGTATGAGTCGTGTTGGGAGATGTAGACTGCCTGGTTGGAGTCCGCGAGGCGATACGAATTGATGGTTGAGGACCCCTGATGATATAGCGGGAAACTGGTCACAATGGACGCAGATGTGTTCACTCTTTCACATGTTGTAAAGTCTGAGCACTTTTCACTAACGTTGCTTTTTAAAAAACTTTATTCCCATATAACTTTTGTCTCCTTCGATATCAATCTTTCTCTACCCACTTGTTCTTTGCATCTGAAATGTGTCATTATAACCGATACACTTGCTTGCGAGGTTTTACGTTGGTTTGTATGTCTGTCTTATTCGCTTACCGTTGAGTGGTATGTGCTCTAGTCAGTTCAGATAGTGAAAAGGTAGTTGATGACTACTATGGTTCACTTAACGTTTATCTTGTTAACTGTCTTGTCCATTTCTTAAACCCCGTGGCTCAGTAATCAAGGTCGTCAGTTCTCAACTTACATTGTTATAGTCTCGAAATCCCCACCACTCACTCCGATCTGGATAAACTATTAGAATAGCCAGTTCTACAAGAGTGAAACTTTAGATTTGAATAAGTTTGGTTCTTAATCGTTCTGAGGTTAAAATCTGTTATCCAGAGACAGAGGGGAAGGCGTTATTTATGAATCTTATGACGGATACTGACTGGTATAGCGAAAATTAAAGTGATGTGACTTGATATGCCGTTCCTGAAATGATGTATGTTGTGTATGCAGCTCTAATATAACCATGTAATTCTAAACTTCTGCACAACTCTGACTGTTTGAATATGTCATTTGGAGTAACATTGAAGACTTTTGAAACAATTAGTGAAATAACCAATCAGCTTTGCCATAATACAGGTTAGAAGTCCATGGAATTTTGAACTCTTTAACAAAGTGTATGCCTCCTTGACATAGTACACAGTACAGCATCAATCTCTTGTTACAGATTGAATGTTAATTTTCAGAACCGGTTACAGTGGTGTATGTGGATATATACATGCCTCATATCTTCATTTACGTTTTGAGTTTCTATCTGTTTTGCTGAAACAAATATGACTTATTCCTTAAGTCCTAGCTTCTGTGCATGATAAAAGTGCATTTGTTTACAGAAAAAACTGTCATACATCCCATATTTTTGCCTAACTTTTGCCTGATAATTTACCTATAAACTTAAGATGACTTTATTATTGCTGTTTTCGTGCCCTCTTCTCACCGTTGCTGCTAGCTTTTGTTTTTCCCACTGTTTCTGAAGGCTAATCTCTCTCATTGACTTTTAACTTGTTTAACTTATCAATGAGTTTACTGCTGTCAAGGTCGTTTAGAAGTGTGTATATTTGGCATCGCTCTCAATTGTTTTGACTGTTGATGTGATAGTAAAAGCTCTCTGCCAACAAACTGTATTCTCTTGTCTTCGCGTGCCAATGGTATTGTTGTTGTTGTTGTGGTTGATGTTCTGATTAGTGATTAGGGTAGATTCTTTTATGCGTTATGTTCGTATCGTAGACTGTTAGGTTACATTATCGGTCATATCAAGGATATATAAAAATGCCCAGAATATTGTTCATTAGAACACAAATCTTAGGTATCCATTACTATCACAAGAAAATACAGTGTTGTATTGTTTAATAACCTAAGTGTATGTAGCGTCATCCACCTCCCAGTTTAGTTACATTAAAAATTGTCGTTGTGTTTGTTGTTGATGATACAGAAATATCCAGAGAAGGCTTTTTAGATCCAATCCAGGTCGTATACTTACCTTACCTTACCTTACGAAAGTTCATCTATAGTATTAAGGTGAAATGTTGATCACTATACGTAAACTCAAATTGTGAATGATTGAATTTATAAGGCTCGGGTATAATTAAAAGACTATTCTTGGTTGTTATTTTCATCATTTGAAATAGCTCCGATTGTCGAATAAAAGGTGTCTTACTTTGTCTATCCCTGTATTTGGTGCTAAGAGCTGACGTAGTTAATATTAACGATATATTGCATCCAAAATTATTGAATCTATATCTTCCTGTCCGTACAGCCTGGCTATTCATTACGTTGTAATTTTTTTGATGGTGGCTAGTAGCCAGGATCCAGGATGTGCATCTCGTTCTATTTGGGACTCGTTAATTGGGTGTACCTTCACCCCAGTCAGATGATGATGTTCCCGATGGGACTCGAACCCAGTACTTATTGTTTCAAATGCCAAAGAGTTATCCACTAGGCCATTAGAGTGCGGAAGTAACATCATATACAACTGTTATCAATAAACAAGAAATGTGTTCACTTATTTCAATCTCTAAATAAGTTTTTAGATGTGATCTTTTACATCTGAATTATATTTCGTTTCGTCGTGGTATTGGATTCAAACTTTCTATTCACAGTTGCTTCATTCACTTCATGATTACTAGAATGTTATTATGGTGATATTTTGCTCTTGAATAATAAGGAAACTAGTAAAACAGCTTGATAAAACTCTCCAGATTATCCTCACACACACATATACACCTCTATCTGAACGAAGGTGCACATTCAGACAAATAGGTGTGTATGCGTGTGCATTTTTGCGTTATTTATCATTTTTATTATGAATGAATATATTGTTTGAAAAGTTTTAACTAACTGACCGTGTGTATAATAAAAAAATAAACAAAATCAGGAAATTAACTCAAGCATAACATAACATTTTAATTTAATATATTCAGGTATTACTTTGTAAATACTTTCAATAAGTTTATATATAGAGTACTCTTTCTACAAGTTTCCTTCTGCCTCTTTACGTCTCCCTACCACCTCTCCTGAGTATTAACCAGTATGTCTACTTTTAATTAATAAATATTATGACAGATGTTAGCACAGTTGGTTTCATTACCCATCCAAAATACTGTTTGTTTTACTCCGTCTTTACCATAGGTAAACCTTTACGGCTGTTTTATATATATATATATATATATATATATATATATATATATATATATATATATATATATATATATATATATATATATATATATATATATATATATATATATATATATATATGGTGGTTGAATTAAACACTTCGATGACTGGTATTCCTGTAGAGGTATTTTTTTCTCCAAGCAATAAAAAAGCAAATGGTAAAAGCGTGTTCAATTCTTCTTGACCAATATTTTCCTTATCTATATATTATTGATATGAGTAGTAGTAGTAATATTGCGTTCCAGTTAGTTAGTTAATATAAATGAAAGAATGAATAATTTAATATTTCCCAAAAATTAAACTTTCTTTGTTTTTCATGCAAGTATATAGCTTTTGGGAGTCAACAATACAGATGTAGAAAGGGTGTTGAGGTACACTTTTTGTCTTGGTGATTCTGTGATGTAAAACATAAATTGATTATTCGAGTTGGTATTCATCATGGACTGACATCATTTAGAGGAATATTAGAAACCTGGAAGCGCTGAACAATAGCTGTTTTCCCCTTAGTATGGGACTCTTCAACAGTGCGCACCCATGACCCCGCCTCGCTAGGGGTCGAACCCAGGGCCTTCAGGTTCCGTGGCCAGCACGTTACCATTGAGCTATCCCACTGGGTCGGAATCCACTTGTCCATATTTTCAACTTCCGTCAGTTCACAACATAGCGCAACACAAGTTCGAAATATGAACCATTGGATTACGACCCCAGTGGATAGCTCAATAGTAACGTACTGGCCACGGAACCCAAAGGTTGTGGGTGCGCACTGCTGAAGAGTCCCATACCAAGCGGAAACAGCTATCCAGTGCTCCCAGGTTTCCAATGTTTATCGAACTGATGTCACTCAATAATGAATACCAACTTGAAAAATCTCTAAATCGCCGCAACCCCCAAATTCAATAAATTGATTACTTCCATAGCGCCAACGTTCGATAAATTATTTTCTAAGGAAAGAGACGCTTAAACTGTTAGGTGTCTAAGCATATATATATATATATATATATATATATATATATATATATATATATATATATATATATATATAAAGTAGTATTCATCATGGACTGACATCAGATGCAGATGGATATCCTGAAGTTCTAGTGAGGGGCGAGGGTCAGCCTCTCGGAAGGGAAACGGTTAACAACTAAAGACCATAGTTGGTAGTCGCGCTATATGGCGAATTGACACAATTTGGAAACTGTGAACCACTGAAAATCGACCCAGTGGCTAAATGGTTAACCCGTTCGCCGTGAAACCTGAAGGTCCTGACTTCGATCCCTAGCTGGAGAGGATCGGTGAAAGACTACCGCTCCTTCTGGAGTACGTGTTTGGATAGCGGCCACGCATTGATCCGAGTGCGTATATGCCTGCGTCTCAATGGACGTAGGAAATATTTGGCGACAAAAGCCACTACGGGTGCTGATGGACAACGAAAACACCAAAGTCGTGTTCAGTATGAGGTTGGCTAGGTAGTTATCGGAACAAAAGACTTTCATT
Organism: Heterobilharzia americana; assembly: GCA_944470555.2. Classification (NCBI taxonomy): domain Eukaryota; kingdom Metazoa; phylum Platyhelminthes; class Trematoda; order Strigeidida; family Schistosomatidae; genus Heterobilharzia; species Heterobilharzia americana. Next base: position 60,489,391 of record OX104129.1, on the reverse strand, counting down.
CATCCAGAAGAAGCTTGGTGCCATCTCCAGTCTGCTGTAAAAGCAGCGTTGAAGACCGTAGCCGACTCCGAAATAGTGGCTAAAAAGAGCCAGTGGATATCAGCAGCTTCTTCCGAACTAATGGATGCACGTGAACGGATCCCTGCAGGTTCTGTGTACAATCAAGAACGAGCGCAACTAAAAAGTAGATTGAGAAACAGTCTACGCAACGATCGTGAACAGTGGTGGGCAGCGAAGGCTAAAGAGATGGACAGAACACTTCGAAAAACAGTTTAACTAGCCTTCAGCCATCACTGCGTCGCCTGCTATCCAATCGGATCCTGAATAGAACATTGCGACAGGCCCCCAACACTAGCAGAAGTCGAGAAAGCAGTAGGTAACCTGAAACGAGGAAGGGCAGCAGGACCAGATGGACTAACTCCTGAGGGATACAAGGATGGTGGTAAAGTGCTCTTAGTCGGGTTAATGGAAGTGTTAACCAGTATATGGTAATCAACTACGATCCCTTCTGACTGATCTAAATCACTGATTATCCCAGTCTTCAAGAAGGGCAAGAAGTCCTCTTGTGATAACCACTGAGAAATCAGCCTGACGAACATAGTGTCCAAGATCCTAGGTTCTATAATCCTTCGACACCTGAGTGGAGCTCGGAAACAGCAAGCCCGAGAAAACCAAGCAGGCAGGATTTAGATCTGGCCGCGGATGTATCGACCAAGTATTGACACTGCTCCAGGTTTTCGAACACAGAGGCGCTTACCGGAGCCCGACACTGGCTGTATTTCTCGACCTGAAGGTGGCGGCATTTGACTCCGTTGATCGAGAAGTCTTATGGCAATGTTTCTTGCTGAAAGGCGTGCCGTGTAAGTACTTCATCTTATTGAAAGCTCTCTACTCGAATACTTGTGGGCTTGTTAGAGCCCATGGCGAGATATCCAGGGGGCTGTGCTCGTCAAGTGGTGTCCGTCAAGGGTCCTCACTGTCTCCATTTTTATTCAATTTTATCATAGATATTCTTATGGAGGTCTCCGTCTCGTCACCTGATTACACAGACGTTGACCTAATCGTAGGAGAATTTACATTAGAACTAGAATATGCAGATGACATAGTCCTGTTAGGTGAAGACGCTGACAACATGCAGAGTCTTCTGAACACCTTGATTGCCTTTTTGAGAATGTTTTGGATGCGTTTCTCACCATCCAAATGCAAATTGTTGCTCCAGGATTGGTCTTTAACGGTGCTCCACCGTGGCTAACAATAGAGTGTAGTGATTGAGTGTGTTGGTCACTTCACTCACATGGGAAGTAGGATCAGCCTGGTGTCTGGCTCATTGGCCGATGAAATCCCTGTACGAATACAAAGGGCTCGACTGGCTTTCGCCAACTTATGCCACCTATGGGGCCGTCGTGATATCCGATTTTCTATTAAGGGTCACGTATACTGCACCTACACCTGCACAGAAGTCCGCTCTGTTCTCCTGTATGGCTGTGAAACACGGTCATTGAAGGTGGAAGACACGAGAAGGCTGGCTTCAGGTGTTTCACCACCACTGCCTCCTTAGTATAGGCCGTATTCCGTGGTGTCAAGTGAGTAACGCAGAAGTCAGGTGTAGAGTTTTAGGAAGAGGTAAGTCGGTTGACGAGGTTGTAAACCTTCATCGACTGACATGGTTGGGATACATGTTACGTATACCTAGTCGCCGATTGCTTCGTCACACAATGTTGGCCGAAGTAAGTTCAGGCTGGAAAAAGACTCGAGATGGCCAGAATAAAACGTGACATCAGTGTATGAAGTCTTTGACTGTTAGTTTGAGCCATGTGGGGCGATGCAGACTAGGTGGTTGGGGTTGGCGGGACAAGAGGAACCAGTGGTTGGCGACTGATTCTAGATGATGACATGGCTCAGAACCGATGTCAGTGTCGCAGATGTATACACACATTATCCTCATCTTAACGACGCAATACCAAATCTCACCATTTTTTCATTCTTCCCCTCTCTTTTAGTACTTTATATCATTTGACTGGATTTTCTTCATCTTACACTTCACTCCCTTTTTACTTGATGTACTGATATGAGCTGTGGCAAGTTGGACTGTTACGCGGTGATGCATGGTCCTATGTTGATGATGATGATTATGAAGGTCTTCAGTTGTCATCCATTTCAATTCCAACTGGTTGGCAACGCAGATCATGGCTTCTCATTAGAACTTCGGGATATTCATCTCGAAGCATGTTACCAATGAAAACTATGGAGTAGTATGGTTTGAGGTTATTTGCAGGACATGTAAGAAAGTGATTGACATAAGGTAGACACATCTTATGACATGAATAGTTATTTTAGCTGCCTTGATGTTGATAATAGTCTCATCTAACCGTATTAACGTACTCTAGTTCATTACAATTTCTACCTTTCTTCAGTGTTTTCACTCGGTCAATGACATAACTTAGAGTCATTCAGTAGGTAAGGATTATGACGAATAACTTGAATTAGGTGTTTTGCCGTTACCGCTCCGAACTATTAATGTTAGGGACCGTTCAGTTTCAAGGAAAATGGACTCATTGTCTTTGTCATATTTATACAAAAAGTGTGTTAGTCTGAAATTATGGTATAAGGGCTAGTAGTCGAATCCAGGACATGTATTCTGTCCTACTTTGAGACTTGTTGACTGGATGTGCCTATCTCTCAGTCACCGAGGCTGTTCCCACCGAGACTAGAACTTCAAACACCATAGCGTTATGCACTGAGGCCCCGAGTCTTCTGCTAAGCTGATGAATCCTTTAACTTGATTTCACCCGAGAAATATAACAGATTCATTGATATACTACTATATTTTCAGATTTTAGCAACCACTAACTAATTCATACTTCAGAAAAAAGTTTATCAATATCTTAATAAGCATTAATTGGTTTAGTAATTTGAAGGTAATTAAAAAAAAAGATGCATATGGACTTGTATAAGGAATAATTCGTGCTGAACTGTATTTTGGCAATATTATATGATGATTATCTCGGACTATAAAATACAGATTACAATTATGCCTTCTTGAGCATATATTTAAATGAATACCCTTTGTCCTTTAATGTTGCATTAAAATGTTTTTCATTTCTCTCTAAAACTGACTAAATTCATTCATCCAATTTATTGCCACAGCCTCTCCCAACTCCCCACCCTTCCAAAATAAACATTATTTAGCCAAATATAATTTTTGAGGGGAAATTGGATACACACTTAGTGTTAAGATAACGTTCATCATGGACTGCTATCATTTAAGCAAAAGATAACTGTTTCGTCCCAGTGTATGACTCTTCAGAAGTACACGCCCATAACTACTCCGCCAGGGGTCGAACTTTAAACCTTCAAGTGTCCGGTACCGCCAGGTTTCCAAAGTTCTCCAAATTTTGTCAGTCCATGATGAACGTTACCTTAACAATAAAATCTACATTGTCCTCCAAATACATATTGAGTTTCACATTGTCCGTGTGTTCAGTGTTTACTTAAAGTCTATATATATATATATATATATATATATATATATATATATATATATATGTTTGTACGTTTATCCTACATGTTATATTTCATCTAGTTCATTAGTGCTGTTTTACTGAAAGAAAACTTCACTTTTTATGTTACTTTTCAAATATCAGTAAGACCAAGAAAAAAAAACTTTTCTCTTTTCGTCATTCGTTTTTCTCCTATTTCTAATGTTGTGTGTGTAAGTCAATTCGTTTATTTTCGTTTCTGTTTTGGTTTTCAATAGGAAACAGAGGCTATATAATGGGGCAGTAACATTTTATGATTCAGGAAATTGATTTCGGCGTAAATTAGTTTCTATCGTATTGTGTATTTTTCTCCCGTTCATCTACAATTATATTGTATGTGTGTGTGTGTTTTCAACCACAATCATCAACTCTACGGTGGGTATACTCACTCATCGTTTCATTTATTTTCTTTCTGAGGTTATTTTTTTCTTTAATTTTATGCTTGGTGGATTTAGGTTGAAATGGCGTCATAGACTAAATGAAATCACTATTTTCACCACAAAATGCCTTACACCCCCCCCCTCCACAGTATGTATTCACCACCTTGTTCTCATTTTAAACCAAGTACCATGCATACATGCACACACACACACACAGACATATGTATATTGATGAACAAGTGAAACTGTTTTATATCCTTTATTTCCCGTCGCGTTCTTTGTTTGCGTTTTAATACTTTATTCTCTTTCAGTCTCAAATATTCGATTAATGAAAGAGCCATTTCATGCCAAGTTAGTGAGTAGTATTAGTAGTGTAGAGATGAGAAGGGAATCAAGCCTTCATTCACTATAAGTATCACTATATATGCAACTGCTGTATATACACAACTCACTTCCTACATACTTATTGAGAACATGATTTCTTAAACTTTTGTTTTGTGTCTTAAAGCATTGTTTCTTTCGAAAGTAGTTCTTTCATTATGATGAATATTTTAAAAAAATGAAATTGAATTTCACTTTCTTTTACTTTTTGAAAACAATTTCAACAAGAAGCGAAAGTGAATGATGAAACCTCTTCCATTGTATTATAATCGATAACTATTCTGTTTAACTTATTTACCTTATATTGATTAGTGAAATAATATTATTATTTGTCCCTTGAGTTCCTATGGAACACAAAGATTCAGTAGCATGTCTCCACTCAACTCTCTTATCTCCAGTCTTTTCAACCTCGCTAAACAACTGCCCACAAACTTTCATTTCTTCCTCACACCATCTCCTCCATGTCACCTTCACCTTGGACGCCCAACTCATCATTTCCCATTTCAACTCCACTCCACATACTGGCCTGACCTCGCCTGGCATCTGATGTCACCAAAACGTCTTCTCAGACTATGTCCAATCCAATTCATATCCACTTCCTTCGTCTACATATTTGTTGGGCAACTGCTTCTTGGTGGGATGGTTCCTCGCCAGCCCGCCAGCCAGCCAATCAATCAGTCAGTCAGAGCTCCTTGTTGCTTATTCTTATTACTCTAACTATATCTGATCTCATCTTCAGTATCGAGTGAACGTAGGCGACAACTGTTGATGATGGTGTATGTATGTAGTTTGTTCGAAATGCTTTTCGTAACACGCCAAGTCAGTCTCCAAACAATCACATAGAAGCACTGACTGACTCACTTGACTGAGATATGTGTTGAAAATCCGGATGTTGTTCACACTTTATTCTGAGTGTGGTGTAGTGTAGTGTAGTGCAGCGGAGCGGAGTGGAGTGGGGTGGACTGTAGTGGAGTGTAGTGGAGTAGATCTCCACACTGATTGCAGATTGATGAAAGAAGGTCTGTCTTACTACCTTTCCGACCCATACTTTCACATCCTCATCTGTGTCGCCGCCGCCACCTGTAGTTGAGACAGTGCTGTCTAGGTATATATATATATATATATATAGGTGAGAGAGACAACTTGTTTTAGATTTCTCCCACTGATGGTGATTGGTGCTTGTTATTGTTGCTTTTGTTGGTTGGGTATCTTCATAATGTCTGTCTTCTTTACATTCAATTGAAGGAAATACCATCTTCCCTTGTTGCCTCGTCCCTTCTGTCAACTTGTTGGTTTTCGAGATCTGTAGATCTTCGAGTTTGTGTGAGAAGACGTTAGAGATAAATCACCATGGGAGGAATCCAACTCTTCTGGGGTCTTTTCATCACATCGGTCCATCCAGCAGCGTATGCCCATCTCTTCTCACTGCTCGTCACAGTTGTCTGTTGCATGATCCACTCCACTCCACTCCAGTCTAGTCGAGTTGAGTTGAGTTGAGTCGAGTTGACCACAGTCAGGAAGATGATGTGTAATAGTAGGTGGCTACACTGTCTTATTCCCCTCTTCAATTCAATTCAATTCACTTCACTTGACTTCACTTCGCTTCGAAGGCATCACTGAGCTTTTCATTGTGAATCATCACTTGGCTGGCATGTAGCATCATGCAGGATATAACTGCTATTTAATGAGTTTGATAGGGGGTTTGTGGCACTAAAACCATTGTAGTGTTGAAGCAGCTGCCTTTCAAACTACTTCTCGGTCGAGGCTATTGAAGGAAGGCGTTTTCAAATTCGATGAAGTTGAGGTACAGGTAGAGGAGTAGTAGTGGACTGTCATTCTATACTCTGTTGTATGATGATGCGTAGTGTAGTGTAGTGTAGTGTAGTGTAGTGTAGTGTAGTGTTTGAATTTGATGCACACATGATTTGTACTTGCTGAATGCAGTCAGTCAGCGTATTGTGGTGGTAATTTTGAATGGAGAGCATCGTTTAGTCTCTCTAGAATGATGTGGCTTGATATTTTACCACGGCGCTAGCCATCGGATTGGAATCCAGTGGTCAACATTTCCTACTCTTGTCACTTCACGATGTAGCATGACTTCAAAGTTGCAGTGAGAATTCGTGACCGGTGGGGTGAACCAAGTCGGACTTGAGGACAGTTACTCAACGAAAGCATTGCTTAACGGTCGTGCTACATCGTGAACTGACGAGAGTTGGAAGTATGAACCATTTAATTGTGACCCACTGGTTCAGTGGCAACATGCTGTCCGTGGTATCTGGAGGTTCTGGTTTCGATCCCTGTAGGGTGGGGATGTTCCTCCAACTGATGTCAGTCTATAATGAATACCACAAATTCCTACAAGCCTCCAAATTGAATTATTGATTAGCCAATTCGGTGGTACATCTTCTTCATATGAAATGATCATAACTGATAAAACTACGTAATTATAAGAGAAGTTGCTGTTTTATGCTTCATGAACTGTACACGATAGATTTCGAATAAACACACTGAAGATTGATAAATCAATAACAATAACTACTAGAAGATACCATTATTGAACAACTTGAGTAGGTTGGAAACCGCCCAAAGTGATTTGTAGATTTCAGCAGCCATTTATATCAAAGTGATCTGCATACCGGAAGCCTGTTTTGCCCGTTTGGAGCCGAGCTAGCTGATAAGGAATCTATCTTCACAAATTCATGTCATACAGCCAAAAACCTGGCTAGCTGATTTACATGGATCGGTAAACCTAAAATAGGATGATCAATTTACAAATGATTTACACATTCCATAGTCCACCTTGACATTTGTCACAGCTGGATGGTTTTCCAACTACATCCCAGCTGTGATGTAAACAACGTTTTAACTGGAAACCACCACAACTTGAGATAACTGACACAAAAGTATTATGAACTGGTGAAAGATACTACTGATAAAGAAGTTGGGTAGTGAGAAACCACTCGGAGTGATCTCCAGGTCCCTAAGATATACAATTATGAATCAGTATGTGTGTAATCTGTAAGATGTGATGGGATTGAGCTAGAGTTCATAAGGAATCCTGATAGCACTACGAATACTAAGAGTAAATGCATGTGATTGACATTCAAGGGCGATGTTCTCTTGATTTCAGTTTCCTAATGAAACAAGCAGATTCATGATTCAAACTGTTCATGAGCTTGACAGATTAGGATTAATTATTTGCATATGGAATTTCTATATAAAGTTTATTTTCATTCTTCTCATAACACCTTACAACTCTGATAGCTATCATCTTTTCCAAATTGTTTTTAAAAGAGATTTATTGTTCCTTGTTTTCTCAAATATCTATCGTATCGTATCGTAAGTCCAACTGAGAAAGGATACTTTTTGTTAACTTTCACTCTATTTCACTAAGAGAGAGAGAGAGAGAGAGAGAGAGAGAGAGAGAGTGAAGAGGGAGAAGGAGAAGGAGAAGGAGGGAAGGAGAGAAGTTCAGTGATTGTAACTGGAATTGATGAGAATCAGTATTTTGTTCATTTTTTTATTTAAAGTTTTCAGTGTATTATAAATAATTCTAGTCAGAAGTATGTTTTACATAAATGTCCATGAATCGACGACATTTTGGACACTTATTTTTAACGGTTCCCTACTTTAAAGAAATTTTTCGGTAAGACATTAGTTTTGTTTGCGCATACATCAAGTTAGCATGTAGTGCAGAGGCATCATCAATCATTGGTATTGAAATCTAGGGCTTTGAAGAACTAGGTGTTTCCGTCTGGGATACCACTTCATGAGGAAGGAACTAATTTATGGGTGTAATGGTGTAACGTCCTGGATTTACGCAAAGGCGTTGCTCAACAATTGTTGTTTTCTTGATATGATGATGACAATTATCTTCTACTGCTTATGCCATCGTCATCAGCATACCTGTTCAATTTGGATACGCCACTGAGCCGCTGACATCGATTCTGTGGCATTATCACATTGAGTCTCCAACCCCTGGTTTCTGTTTTCTTGTCGACACCGATCGGGCAATCTACATTTGCCTACATGTCTCTGACCAACAGCCAAGGACTTCATAGACTGATTCCATGTTCAGCAGTAGTCATTATCATTTTCCGAAGTTGTTCTAGTCAGAAGAATCTAATGTTATCTGTTAGCACATTTATAGTACAAATTGTCTGCATGTTATCGAAACCATGTCAGTTTTTTTATTGTCCCCTTCTCTTTTTCTTTCTTTCATTCTCTCAAATGATTTTTCATTTCTTGGTGTGAACGTAGCAACAGAAAAGCAAAGCAAAGAAACGAGGGTATGTCTGTATTTGCTTGTATGTAGGTTTGTGAATAACAGAAGGACATCTTTTTAAAAATTTTCTTTTATCAAGAGACATCTCTTATGTATTGTCTATTTTCCATTTCTAACAGCTTAGTAACAAAATATGCAAAAATATGTATTTGGTCAGGTGGTCAGGGGGGATGACTGGAAATCTGTTTCTTTAGCCTAGTCCTGCATACATATGTTGCTTTGTTATAATATGCATATTTTGTTGTTTGGTAGTAAGCAAAGGGATCTCCTTCACGATGCATGTAAACGGATATATCTCTCACCCACTGCTGTATACGTGTGTGTGTAAACACAAGTCGAATGTTGATCGCCATACAGACAGTTATTGTATATTATAATCTGTGTGTGTGTGTGTGGGGGGGGGGGAGATAGATATACTAAATCTCTTCTTCAAACATGCATTCTTTCTGGCTTCTCTTCACTTATTCCATTTGTTTCGAGTGGCTCACGTGTTATTTCAAACATGAGTACTTAATGGTTAGCAGTGAAATTCAGGACGTGTGTTTCATCTAGTAGGTCCCGTTAGCTGGATGTACTTGCATCCCAGTGAAGTAATGTTTTCTGCACCAGTACCTATCGCGCTTCGAAAGCCACTGGGGCACGAGTGCCACCTTTTGTTGTGTTGTGATTTTGTTTGAAAGATATGAAATCAGTCGTTTAAAGTGGTGAGAAGAGGTTGCCTGTAGCTGACTACATTCCCTGTAATGTCAAGAATATACATGCAAGCTATCTTTACATCATGAGGTATATGACCAGTTGATTATGTCTCAAGATGTTGGTTATAGATTCTTTTACACAGTATTTTAACAAGTAAAATATCCTGAATGAAGCCTGAGAAATTCCCGGTTTTCAATTTGGAGGTTTATGGAGATTTATTTATTTCCAGTTGGTATTCATCACTAACTAACATCAGTTGAAGAATCATCGAAAACCTGGGAGAACTGGACGGACAGTTGTTTCGTCCTAGTACCGGATTCTTCAGCAGTACCCACCTATGATCCCATCAGGAGTCGGACCTAAGACCTTTCTGTAGTTAAAACCAGAGTTCAAAAGTTAGGTTGTCTTAGTTGACGTAACTCTAACAGTTAACCAGTTGTTCCACTCATCAAGTTCTTGTTGTTTTGGATTGATACGAGAACATCTGAATAGATAACTAGTATGTTAGCATGTAGAGGTATTGATTCATTTCATCCAACATCAAACTTGTTTGAAGGGAACTGAGAGATTGATGAACTCTGTTACCGTAGGAAGAGGTCAATAAGTAGGAGTCTATAATTTCGAATCCCGCCCTGACAAAAGTTATTTTTAGTAGTTTCATTCGATATACGTGTAAAGATTTTATGTCATCATATTAGAATTCTCTTCATTTAGAACAGAAACAGTTACATGATGAGACATTACATAATTAACTTGAAGTTGGAATCTGTTCATATCAGTCGAATTTCTAACTTACCTTGATATGATAATCTAAAACCCTCCATTTCGAATCGTCTCGAGAGGGCTTCTTGCATATACCAATTTATTATTATTATTCCCTTAGGTTCCTAGTGGAACATAAGGCTTCAGTAGCACGTCCCTACTTCAATTTCTTCTCTGCAGTCTTTTGAAGTTGGCTCAACCACTGCCCAGAAGCTTTCATTTCTTCCTCACACCATCTTCTCCATGTCACCCTCTCCTCGGACCCCCCAACTCGTCTTTTTCCCTTTGGGTCCCACTCGAGGGCCTGGAGTGTGATATCCCAATAAACAAGATTATCGTCAATAAGATTGTATCCACTTGTTTTCTTATAGTGATTATTCAACAACCGGTTTACAATTTTCGTTTTGTAAAATATTCACTGGCTACTAGATTTGAATGGTGTTTTCTTAAAACGAAGTGAACAGATAGTAGTGACTAGTACCCGTCAAACAAGATGTGGTTCTTATGCATCAGTTGCCTAATGAATAACGCTTTGGCGTCTGAAGCAATAAGTACTGGGTTCAAGTTCCAGGGGAGAGGGGACAACATTCACTGGGCTGTAGGTACATTCTGCTGATGAAACATGCGTCATGCGTCTTACTGCTAGCCTCCCCATTAGGTAAGTTATATCATTTTCGTAGTTATCCTATATACTACTCATGAAATATCTCTACAACTAAACTAGCATGTTATGTTATACGTATATCACATACTCTGCAACGAATATCGATAAGTTTATAACTTTAAGTTGATTTTATCTTAATTGAACAATAGATTTGCTAATGACTGCAGTCACGCTCTTTTATTCAGGTAAAAATAATGGTTGCCTCAGTAACAATGAATATATCGAATGGGAAAAAAAAGGTTTCAAGGTGGATAGTGTAACCTGAAACTGAGCTGGAATTATCGACTTTAATATTATTATATTATAGAAGTTGAACTTTGAATAGTTGAAGCTTGAAAAACGAAGTAAGCTTAAGAAAGTAAAATCAGTGGATCCTTTGAATAGGCTGTCATTGTTCTTATATTAGTATAATTGTTTTTATATGATACCGTCGTTGATTGGACCGAATTGATCGGTCTCTATTAGCATATGGGCTCCTGTGTGGATGCCTCGATATTGCCAGTGTTCTAATTATGTTAATGATGGATCGTGGTTAGCAGTGGAAGCCAGGACGCTCAGTTCGTCCTATTTGGGACTCTTCAGCTTGATGTACCTGCTTCCCAGTGAGTGGTGTTGTTTCCACTGGGATTCGGACCCGGGATTGGTACCATGTAAAAACAATTATGCTAAAAACTATACCCGTCGCACAGTAAGTGGCTATCGTGGCTCAGTGGTGTAGTGGATAACGCGCTGGCGTTTGAAGCCACCGCTCCCTATTCCGAGTCCCGGGAAGCAGGAACATCCAGCTGACGAGTCCCAAACAGAACGAAATGCGCATCCTGGATTCCACTGCTAGCCACAATCCATCATTAACATTGTTCTTATATGTTTCTAATCCCAATCATTACACTTGACTGGTCATATATAGGTGAATAAGGATTTATATAGTGTGATTCGGTGTGATTATTACCTATTACTAACAGATGCCTGAGTATTTACAGGAAAACTGGTGGAGGGATTTTGTTTTTTAGATTGTCTGTATGTTGTCATGGCGAAAATTCTAAGAAATCAGAAAAATAATCATTCCAGTTATGCAAATGGTGGACAGACAAATCAAAGTAGAATCGGGCACATAAGTGTATATACCAGTTCAAATTGGAAGGAAGAAGTGGAAAGCGAAAATGAGGGATACTGAAGTTGACAAAAGTGTATAAGATGAGAAAGAAGGTTGCTGAGAGTATTTAATAATTCGAAATGAAGAGTAATGTGTATATTCCGGCCATTGTGAGTGACCAATCGTCAATCATATCATCGAGAATTTCCCACCATTAAGATTCTTATCATCTCAAAGATACCAGTCAAGGTGCTTATACTTCTCTGTACATAACTCAGACCGGTGCCATATCTTAGTTTGACCACTTTGAGCTTTCTTGCAACCCAATCCTACTGTGGCTAACATAGACACGTGTATATCGTTCATGAACATCCTCTTGTAGACAATATTTACTCCGATTTTGGTCGTATTGGATTCATGTGTGTTGATGCAATATTGAGGGATTACTTGGATGATATGAAATCACAGACTACTGAGATGGAACAACAAGTAATGTGAATAGTGAGTAAGTGGGCATTGACTTACGAATATGCGTCAAATATCATGGATTAATGTGGAATTTTATGTTGTATTTCATCAGCCGATTTAAATATTCAGGGATCATAAACTAATTATTGAAACTATAGTTGCTTAGTTCATTACAAACCGCGCCTAGGATTATAGCCAATTATAGCTCATAACACTAAAAAGTATAGACGAATATTCTAATGTGCATTAGTTGTAACACTGTGAACTGATGGAAAACCTTTTAAGATGTATTTGCTGCCCTTATAGCTCAGTGGTAATATCTCTGACTACATCACCGAGTGCTACGAGTTCGAACCCCACAAGAGACACGAAGCCTAGGTTCAGGACATCCTGTCAACTGCCTCCAACCAACCAACATCTATCTCAGTGAGCTGCGATGATGTGCCGTTTAGCCTGCCGGTCGTATTGCAAGATGATTGACAGAATTTGTCGGGATTCAGCCCTAGATGAAATGAAATTGATATACTTTCAGGTGGACCAGTCAGTGAATTTAGCACTGCGTTTTCCCAATGGTCTTCACAGGTATATGTTAAGCTATCAGGCTGAAATTCATTTTTAACAATCACCTCTCCGTTTGATGCATTGGGATGGGAAGACGTGATTGGTCAACTAGTGTGATCACTACGGACGAGAATAGTTACGTATCACAGATATTCACATGGGAGCCAGTCAGTACCCTCGATGATTTTATACTGAAGTTAAGTCACCTGGTCCTCATTTTGGTCTTATAGTCTATTTAGTAGAGGACAGGGCTAGGAGCCTGGAGACCACTGATTGGAGTCTTTCAGTAACCCAGATTTTACACTTCACCTTCAATCACATCACCACCCAATATCAATATCAGCAGTGTAAAAATGAAATCAGTCTGAACAATCAAGAATTCGTTCTAATTCTGTTTCAATAATGAATAAAATTATTTATCTGCAGTAAGAAAAAATGTTAATTGCTTATTGTTGAAAGTTCAATCACTATCGCTAACTATGGAGAACAGACAAATCTGTTTCTTCATATTTTTCTAGTCATTTATTATCTTCTTTCTTAGGCGTCGAAAAAAAACGAACTCTTCTGATCACATTAAAAATGATCACAAATTCTAATGTGTATATGTAAATTATAAGCTAGAAGAAAGTGAAACAAGCAAAAGAAAGTTGTTTTTTTTCAATTTTGTAGGCGAAAAATCTTTCTAAGGTCTAAAACCGTGGTCAGTAAGGCGAGTTAAAAGTTCTGTTCAGTATGCAATTGGATGTTTGACTTTTTAACCAATCAGCTCCTCTCAAAATTGTATACCCCAATTTCCTTTCGACTTTAATATTTCTAACTTCATTGCATTCTGTGCAGTATATCAGAGATAATTGAATTGATCAGATCTAAAATCACATACAGTTTACTGATATCTTAACTTAGTATAAGCTGAATTTGTCTGGGTACGTTGCTTATGAGCTAGCTCAGTTCCAAACGAGCACCGTGACTATCCTGTGTTTAGGACACTCTAATCTGACTGGCTGACAAAATCTGCAGATCAGTCAGTGGTTTCTACTCAAGTCATGCAGTAGTTGTATATTTCTATAGTTTATGACACGTGTCATGAGTCACACGATATGTAACCTTGGCTGAGTAGAGTGGTTTCCAGCGGAAACCTTGTTGATAACACAGTAGAGGAGTTGGAAAAAAACGAATAGGCTGTGAGAAGCGTCAACATGGACTATGCAGTGTGTGAACCATTTGTAGTGGTAGTAGGTGATGATTGAAGGTGACATGAAAATTTGGTCCGCGGCCACTGAGTTTCCACCCCGATGCTCTACCAACTGAGCTACGAGATCCGATGATGAGCTATCTAGGCTCAAACGATCTATATGGCCATCCAGGGATTAGATCATTCTCATCTGAGTGTCGAAGTTTACATATCAGAGTGGTTTGTGACTACTTAAGTTGTTCGTTAGTAGTATCTCTCACAATAAGGTGCATTTTTACATGGATATATTTGTCTAACATTAGTGAGCACTACAGACACTTATATACTGTATATAACCGGATTACATATGATACCGGAAGTGAAATCAGCTTGCACTATATCTCCAGTTTATTGAGGTTAGGGATTTTTATTATTGGGTTTGTTGATAGAGGATTAAAAAGTAAGCTCCGAACATGTCAGTCCTAGGCGTGTATAGGTAACAGTAGAAATGTGTGTGGTATCGACTTCATAATATAACATAAAGGTTAGAAAGGAGTTCAGCCTGACATTACCTGATCAATGACCTTCGATTGCCTTCTGTTAAATATTAATTTCGTGCTACGTAGTTGCTTATGAGAGTTTTATTCGGGAAATTATGACATGATGATCTGATCATCGATTTGGTTTGTATAGTGAGAGTTTTGAGAAATAGCATTAATTTACTGATACAGAACCATATGGTGGCATATATTAATTGACACTCCCTTTTTGCTACTGCAATACTGTCCTCCTTTGACAGACTATAAACTTGGAATGAGAACTAATCTCCAAACAGAAGTGAAATTACGTCTTTAACTTGAATGGAGATGGGAAACTTTTTGAGTTTCATACGGAAATTTCAGATAATTTCTATTACAAATGGATACGTTATAATCTGGCTAACTTTTGGTCTTCCAAGTGAGTAGTCAGTCATCGTGGAAATTGTCGAAATTCCGGGAAAACTCCACCAATGTGTTAAAACTTCTTCATCTAGTTGTATTTGTTTAAAGCATGCGATTGTATCTATTCCTTCTTAACGCTGACCTTGAAAGTGATTGGTCTCCAATGTACACTTGCCCAGCCAGACTCGCGTATAATCAATCCACTTTACACGATGAGTCACCCAATCCAGTCCTCCCCCTACCCCCTAAGCCATCACAATAGAACACAAAGTATTTCAGGCGATCTGGTTCACCTGTATTCTATGTACAAACAAATTATCTGAACACAGCGCCTCATGATTCATAAAAATGAAATAACCAGTTTCAAGTATAAAAGGTGAGTAGGATAGTACACAATAATGGATTGATACTACTCAACATGCAGTGATTATTTCCGAACTAAACTCGTCCGGAAATACCTCCAACAGCCACAGAATTACCAGCGAACACAATCCCTCCGACAAAAGCCGAAGTGAAGTCCTGAATTGCATCAAGCTGCTGAAATCTGGTCCTGGGAAAGCAGCAGGACCAGATGGAATTCCTCCAACAGCACTGAAAACAGACGCACAGACACCGGCCGACCTGCTGACACCACCGTTACTGAAGGTTTGGAAGGAAGGAAAGGTACCTGCCCACTGATTGGGACAAGGGATACATTGTCAAACTACCAAACAACACTGACCTAAGTCTTTACAAGAACAGCAACTGGCGTAGAATCATGCTCCTGTCCACACCAAGCAAAATATTAAGCCACATCATCCTTGAGAGACTAAACGATGCTCTCCATTCAAAATTACCACCACAATACGCTGACTGACTGCATTCAGCAAGTACAAATCATGTGTGCATCAAATTCCAACACTACACTACACTACACTACACTACACTACGCATCATCATACAACAGAGTATAGAATGACAGTCCACTACTACTCCTCTACCTGTACCTCAACTTCATCGAATTTGAAAACGCCTTCCTTCAATAGCCTCGACCGAGAAGTAGTTTGAAAGGCAGCTGCTTCAACACTACAATGTTTTTAGTGCCACAAACCCCCTATCAAACTCATTAAATAGCAGTTATATCCTGCATGATGCTGCATACCAGCCAAGTGATGATTCACAATGAAAAGCTCAGTGATGCCTTCGAAGCGAAGTGAAGTCAAGTGAAGTGAATTGAATTGAATTGAAGAGGGGAATAAGACAGTGTAGCCACCTACTATTACACATCATCTTCCTGACTGTGGTCAACTCGACTCGACTCAACTCAACTCGATTAGACTAGACTAGACTGGAGTGGAGTGGATCATGCAACAGACAACTGTGACGAGCAGTGAGAAGAGATGGGCATACGCTGCTGGATGGATCGATGTGATGAAAAGACCCCAGAAGAGTTGGATTCCTCCCATGGTGATTTATCTCTAACGTCTTCTCACACAAACTCGAAGATCTACAGATCTCGAAAACCAACAAGTTGACAGAAGGGACGAGGCAACAAGGGAAGATGGTATTTCCTTCAATTGAATGTAAAGAAGACAGACATTATGAAGATACCCAACCAACAAAAGCAACAATAACAAGCACCAATCACCATCAGTGGGAGAAATCTAAAACAAGTTGTCTCTCTCACCTATATATATATATATATATACCTAGACAGCACTGTCTCAACTACAGGTGGCGGCGGCGACACAGATGAGGATGTGAAAGTATGGGTCGGAAAGGTAGTAAGACAGACCTTCTTTCATCAATCTGCAATCAGTGTGGAGATCTACTCCACTACACTCCACTCCACCTCGCTGCACTGCATTGCACTACACTACACACTACACTGCACTACACTCAGAATAAAGTGTGAACAACATCCGGATTTTCAACACATATCTCAGTCAAGTGAGTCAGTCAGTGCTTCTATGTGATTGTTTGGAGACTGACTTGGCGTGTTACGAAAAGCATTTCGAACAAACTACACACATACACCATCATCAACAGTTGTCGCCTACGTTCACTCGATACTGAAGATGAGATCAGATATAGTTAGAGTAATAAGAATAAGCAACAAGGAGCTCTGACTGACTGATTGATTGGCTGGCTGGCTGGCTAGCGAAGAACCATCCCACCAAGAAGCAGTTGCCCAACAAATATGTAGACGAAGGAAGTGGATATGAATTGGATTGGACATAGTCTGAGAAGACGTTTTGGTGACATCAGATGCCAGGCGAGGTCAGGCCAGTATGTGGAGTGGAGTTGAAATGGGAAATGATGAGTTGGGCGTCCAAGGTGAAGGTGACATGGAGGAGATGGTGTGAGGAAGAAATGAAAGTTTGTGGGCAGTTGTTTAGCGAGGTTGAAAAGACTGGAGATAAGAGAGTTGAGTGGAGACATGCTACTGAATCTTTGTGTTCCATAGAAACTCAAGGGACAAATAATAATATTAGTAAGCTATGAGCCATACATAAATCTATGAGTAACGGGGTCAGTGGCACGCTTTGTAACCGATCGAGCTATATGATAATATAGCCAATTAAGTCATGAGTAAAATGACTTTTGAAATAAGTAAAATGATACGATCAATGATAGTAGCGTGAGATTGATATATTCTTTTTTTGGGTGATGTAACAGATGTTAGTTAATTGTTGTTTTATCTGTGGCTTACAGCGACATGTACACTAGTTTACTCGGGATTGTATACGTTCTCTTGGAAACTAAACCGAATGATTGATGCGTAGGTATGAAATTTTCAATGGATCACCTTTTTAACATAAATTTCTGCCTTCACTAATTATAGTTCATGACAATTGTTACCTATATTAGTTATTCTCAGCACGGCGAAAGTTCAATGAATGTCATAAGTCAATTCAATTTACTATGGAAACTGAAGATAAGTCAGAATTCCACTTCCTGAGCTTTCTGTTGAAAATAAGACATGATGGTTGCTTAAGGAGATCGATTTACAGAAGAGAAAAAAACCTGAGTTCCACTAGTTAGGAAAAGAAATGTAATTTATTCACTATGTACACGAATTAGAAGGATTTACACGGATGATGCAGTAAATGAGCAGCTGGAAATACTTCGATCAGTGTTAATTGAGAATGTTTATCCTTCACGATTCATTGAGAGGAAAATAAATCGTCTACGGTTTTAAAGAAGACACTATGAATATTGAATTCAAGGGAGATAGATAGATTGGCAGATATACTGAAGAATTGACATTGCAAAGCACTGAAAGAGACCTTCTTTCCTCTTAGCTTCGGACTATTCTCTTCTGTGAACAACTCATTCGAGGGTGTGTAAAGGATAAACTTCCACTTTGGGCAACCTTCAGGCTTGTTTACCAGTTCGCATGATCTTGTGGAGCTGGTTACATAGGCGGTACAAAGCGTGTCACATCCAAACGCATATTCGAACACTATCCTGCATGGCTGTCTAAATAACAGTGCAAAGCCGTCAATAGTTCGATTCTTGAGCATTTGGTTATCTCTGATCACTGTGCTTCATGAGAGTCTCCTTTCGAAGTTATCTATAAAGTGAAGGCAAACATTTTGAAGCGAGTGCATATTCGCCACGTAAACACAGTAAAATCTCCGACATCAAGCACTATACACCTGCTCTTTGTGTTAAAACAAGATACATTCAATCTTTAGTTTCGCCTTGGTCGTAATCTCCCTAAGACAGTTTATTCGTTTCTGTGTTTATCTACTTTAGTCCTATAAGCCGTTTTTGATGACCTTGTGTTGACCTATGATGGGTACATATATTTTATTGTAAGTATGATTACAATTGTGCAGCTTTTGAAAATTATTCGTTGGAAAGGAAATTTTCCTCATTGACTCGTGTTTTATTAATCTTCAATAATTATTGGAAAAGTCGTTTGTGTTGTAAAATAATTATCTGGCTCCATAATATTTTCCTCGTACTTGTTTTCATATTGCTGTGGGACAAATACGTTTTGAAGTAGTTTTTTTCTCTTTTCCTCAGTTGCTCAGCTTATCATATTTAAGTCAGGATGAAATACTTCTATGCTATGTAGTCTACTTAGTGGCTAGCAGTTCTATTTGAGACTCGTCAGCTGAGTTTACTTACACCCCAGTGAGTAATATTGTTTCTACTCAGACTCGAACTTAGCGCTCAACACTTCAAACACCATGGCATCACTCACTAGATCTAGATTCCTCTGCTAGCCACCTAGTAGACAACAATATAATGAATATCTCGGCAGCATCCAGTCATCCATATAGGAGCCCATCTGCCAACAGTAGTCGAACAACTCGACACAATATAGCAACAGGAAATCTCAAGTATCAATTAAGAACTTTCACGCTTTCTTTCTGTATGAAAATCACGCTATCCTTATGTTCAGTTAATTCATGAATTTAAAAGCCAACAACAATCGGTACGGATGTTTTTATGAGACTTTTTCAAGGAAAATTTCATTTATTATATGAACTTTTTAGATAAACCACCCAACATGACAAGAGAGAGAATCAGAGGTGGGTGACAAAAAATCCCAGAAAACTGTTTGATGAAAAGAAACCTGATTCATTAACAGGACATTATTTTAACTTTTAATTTTTACTGATATATAGTCAACGAATAATCTTAATTGAATACTAGTTTTCATCGCGTGTACACAAAGTCTATAGTTGAACTGTAGTCTCATGGACTATTCTACATGTTTATGTATGTATGTATGTGTGTATTTGTGTCTGAATGGATAGTTTATTCATCCAATTTTTCGCCTTTATTTCATAGTTTATACATCACGCCAACCTTAATACACCCAGTCAATATCTGAATGAAACAATAAATCAACTCCGCAATAAAATACACTACTGAGTAATAATAAGTAGTATCAAATCGTGTAGACGATTTTATAGTTTCGCAAAATGAACTTACCGTTTCCGCTATGGTTTATAAAGAAAGTGACTGACCTTATAAAATTGACCTGAGGGAGATAGAGGGGTGAGGGGGTGGGGCGAGAGAGCAGTTTTTCCTCTTCTCGAAAAATAACTGCAAGTGAATGGGGGTAAAAGGATGGTATGGGAGTAATTGCATATTAATCGCAGATTATATCTACGATACTGAGTAATACTTTTATCTTCAAAGCCATTGTATGTTGTATATCATCATGATAATAATTCACTTCGTAGGGGGTGTTCAGATTGATTCGATATGTTCAAAATTATTAGAGGAGCAATAATAGCAGATGGATATCGTTTGAACAATAGGAAGTGATGAATAGCCGTTTTAAATCTCATTCAGTAGTTATATTTCCTTTAAAACCCTATTTAACATGAAAGGTAGGTAACCTTGAAACTATACTGGGGATGCAGTAACTTTTTTCAAATCAATGGACACGAATTAACTGATGCTCATGTCTAATTTTCCTGAAGTTGGATGATTAGTTTGGCGATGATGAGAAGATTAGTTGCTAGCTCCTGTTAGAACACTGGTAGATTGAGGATAGTCAACTGTAAGATTGAAGCCACATATGCGTTTTCGTTACTTCACTTTAGAAACACTTAAGATGCTATACAGTAACTCTAGAATTAATCGGTACGAACTCGTTCTCGAACAAAACAATGTAATGGTTTTCAGGTCACTGTGAAACGATACCACCAGTGTGTTGTTTACTGAATTGATCATGATATTTTTATAGTTTTCTGTACTAGCAAATCCTGTGTCTAAAATGATTCCTTTTGAATTCACCTAAAAATTGTGTATTTTTAGTGCTAGTAAAGCGGTACAGTGTTTTAGTTTACCTGATGGCTAATGATGGGACCCAGGACGCATGCTGTGTCCCTACTTAGGACTTGTCAGCTGGTTTGCCTGCACTTCAGTGAGTGGAAAATGTTCCCATTGAGACTCGAACTCAGTATTCACCTCTCCTAACCTCATACATAAAACGACTGGAGCATGAAAGATACTGCTCAGTAAGCAGTTTAAACTCAAGAAATTCTGCTTAATATGATAGTAAACAGAATCCGTCGATGGATAACAGCGATTGGAATTATTCTAAATGGCAATTCTGTTTTGTAAGTAGGGTCAAATAAAAGCTTGATTTCAAGTTAGTATTCATCATGGACTGACATCAGCTGGAGAGAGTCATTGAAAACATGGGAATACTGGGCAACTATTTCGTCTCAGCACGGGACTCTTCAGCGGTGTGCACATATAACTCAACCCTTTGGGTTACACGGCCACCATGGGGTCATAGTTGCACACTGGATAGGAGTCCCAAACTGGGAGGGAGCGGCTGTCCAGTACTCCCAGGCTTTCAGTTATTCTCCAACTGATGTCACTTCGTCATGATTATCAACTTGGAATCAATAAAATCTCAAAGAACCTCTGAATAGAAAAGCTGAATTTGAAAACTATTGGGATATGCTTTCATCCATATATTTAACCAGTCAGTAGTCTTGTATAGCATTAAACTATGGTCTTACTTTTAAATGTTTAGAAATTTGTTAGTTCAATGAGTTTTTCATCTGGGGACGGTACTTTATCAAAACTAAGCATGAGGAGAATGGTTGTTATTCGGAAAGAAATACACTCAGTTCAGCAACCTTGCACAAAATCGTGCAGTAGGCAGTGAGCCACATCTATTTTGTGCGGGTTAATCATACTACCTAGCTGCCCAAACCTCAGTAGATGAAGCGGGATTCGACCGTACGGCTTAACGGTTGAAAGTCATTCTCCTAAACCAATGAGCCATAGGTACTCACTTGTGACCATTACTCATGTTTTTAGGGATTTTGAAGGTTATCTCCGATTCTAAACTAAAGAAACTGGCTTTTCAGGGTTGTATACGATAGCTAAAATACCTTACAGTGATATTTCAACACTACGTCTTCATTGTGGACTAGTTTCTCTTTTATAAAACTTTTCACGGATACGGGTTTATATTTGTTGATATAATAATGTATAACCCATTTTTCTTATATTCACACATATTTCCGGATTTATTTAGACAAAGTAAATCATATTGACTTGGATAGATGTGTTAGTGCATACATTTACTTGTGTTCGGACTTTATTGTTAAGTGGAGATGAAACCCAGTCAACATTTTTGTCGGACCAAGTATGAGGTTTTGCAACAGTTTCCCTACATCTGATCCTAAGATTTTACAAATGATCCGACGTCTGTTCCCACGCACACTGATTGTTGACCCACCGTTGGCCCCCTGTTTGACCAGACAAGATTGCTGACTTACTTTAAAAGTAAGTAATGAAAGAAGGGGTAGCAAATGAATTGGAAACAGCCCCTTTGCACACTTTCATTTAGCTACTATTAATTTTTAAAGCTATGAGATATGATTGCTAACCAAATGAGACCTTTGAAAATGCTTAAAGTTAGTAAATTACTTACACCTCCTACATCATCGTTTTCATCCCCTTACCATATCTTTGTTCATTTAATTAAAGTATCTGTGATGTTATGAAAGACTCTGGAAGAGTCAGTCGGTGGTGAATCAACGAAGTTGACAGTATATTTGAAAAGTGGGAGATGTGGACGTCAAATATGTATCATTGGTCTTATTATTTCATTGATTTTAAAAGTCATTTTACTTATGAATTAACTGATAACACTACTGTACTGCTCGATCGGTTAAACAGCTTGCCACTGAACCCCTTACTCATCTGTGTATGACTCATAGCTTTAGTTCAGAAATAATCACTGCGTATTGAGTAATATTGATCCACTACTATGTTGTATTGTCCCACTCACATTTTGTACTTGAAATCGGTTGTATTATGGTGAGTTATGGTCAGGTGATTTAGTTGTATGTACTGATGAATCAGATCGCCTGAAATACGGATGGAGTATAAGCACTAACCCGACTTTGTGTTCGTTGTGATAGCTTAAGGGGGAGGGGGGGGGGCTGGATTGGGTGACTCATCGTGTGGATAGATTGAGTATATGCGAGACTGGGTGTACAAGTGTACATTGGAGACCAATCACTTTCAAGGTCAGCGTTAAGAATGAATCGATAGAACTACATCCTAAAGAAGACAATTACAACCATGCAAAAGTTATAGCAAATACATCATAAAGACTCACTTCTTCTCATATTCACAAATGCAATCATCCTCATCATCTGACTTTTTAAAACGGTGATTTCTGTATTTCGACGAGGAATTACATAAGGGATCACGTATCAATGATAAGTATTTTGGAATTACCTTCTGTTATTATTGCTTTTTTGCATTGAACGAGTTATTATTTGATGTTCTTAAATGCTGATAATAATAATAATAACAATTTATATGCCTATCAACTACAGTTTTAATCAGTTGAGGCAGAGACACACCACCCACCCTGCTGACGGTCTTCAAAGGCCTACGCAACATAACATAGTCCTTTTTAAGAAGACCAGGAAAGATTAATGGGGAACAATATAGAAGAATAGGTAAAATGCAGGAATTAATAAATTGTAAAAGAAGCAGTTGAGTTATACCAGAAAGCCTCAATTTCTTTACGTAATAAGTTAAACGAAAGATTTTTTTACAAGTCAATAAAATATGGGACGACCAACAAAGGTCAGAAGTAAAACGCAACCCAAGATAGTTCACACTCGATTTACTTTCTGCAGAAATACCATTGATGCAGCAGGCGTCATGAGATTTAAGCAGCTCACATAAGTCTTGTTTACGCCTGAGGCTAAAATTAACGGTCTGACATTTAGAGGGGTTTAGTTTGAGACCATTTACCAACTTCAGACAAGAATTCATTTAATTTCGAGCAATCCAAAGAAGAGTTTACTGGAATAGAAATCGTCAGGTCGTCAGCATACTTGATAAAATTAGTTTCAACAGAATAAGGCAAATCGTGCAAAAAAAGGAAAACAGAAAAGGAGAAAGTACAGCACCTTGAGGCACACCAGCTTCAGTAAGCAATGAAGTGGAGCGCATCCCTTTATGAATAGTGTACTGTTTCCTTTCAGAAAAATAAGAATGCAGCCATTTTGTAACCCATGGATCAGTGTGAGCTATGGCAAGCTTATTTAACAAAAGTGGTCTAGGAACAGAGTCAAAGGCTGATGAGTAATCCAAAAAGGCACAACGGACATACTTAACACCTTTGTCGAGACTAGAAACAATATTATGATGCAAGACAGTAGCTGCATCTAAAGTACTCCTCCGGTGTTTGTAAGCAAACTGTTTTGGATCTCTGAAGGCCATCAATGAAGGCTCAATCACAAGCAGAAGTAATTTCTCCATTGTCTTCAGAAAAGGGGAAGTTATAGCGATGGGTCGAAAAGTAACATCTGATCCAGAAGATGGCTTAGGCACAGGTACAATTTTTATCTGCTTCCAAGCAGTGGGTATTATGTTTTTAGAGAACGATACATTGAAGATATCTGTAAGTGGATGACACAAAATATCTGCACATTTTCTAAATATGATACTAGAAACACCATCAGGACCTAAGCTTTGGGAGGGATTCAAAGACTTTAGACATTTAAATACATCATTTGTATTGAAACCTGGAAAGCAGCTATCCACTTGATTTTGCACATTAGGAAGGGTGAAATTAGCTTGCCGACGTATAAATGACTTGTTTAACGGCAGACATCCGAACGAGTTTGTGTTGTCATCTGTTTTTTACCAGTAAGCTCTTTAAATAATTTCCATATATTGGAAGAGTTCTTACACGATAAGAACTTTTCGTTGTATATAGTATTCAGACGTTGTATTTCAGACTTAATTAGGCAGTTAAGCCTTTTAACGCCAGGGTGATCTCTCGCCTTATACAACCTTTCCTTTTCTCTCCGAAGCCTCTTGAGATGAGGAGAGGAAAGTCTGTCAAATCTCATGTAAATTGTTTCAGTAGGGCAGCAGATATCGAGACAGAATCTGAGATAGCTTGTGATATTGGTAATAGTGTTGTCTAAAACTTCATCAGCAAATATATCCCAGTCCGTTTCTATAAGCATGCTTCTCAAACGTAATATATTTTCTTGTGAATAGCATCTGTATTGAACTTTCCTTGAAAGGTATGCAAAAGCTTTCTTGTATAATTTTCCGTACACTTTAGGCAAAACACGAACGATACAGTGGTCGGAATTAGCAGTGGAGCCCGTTTACGGGCTTCATATATGCCAGGTTCATTTGTAAATGCAAAGTCTAGAGTGTTGTCAAGACGAGTGGAAAAGTTAACCATATTTTTATGACCCAATGATAATAGAAAACTGTAGTCACATGAGTTAAAATCACCACAGACAATAGACAAGGAGTTTCCCAGAACCGGAGCAGCAAATTCAGTGAATTTATCAGCAAAAGTTGACAAATCTGAGAAACTGCAGTCAGGTGTGACATACATGTTTGTGATATATATGTATTTGTATTTGCTCAAATGTTTGGGACGACATTTGATGGTAATGCACTCAATTTTTTCGTTAGAGAAGCAGAAGCATACATAGTTGGAGGACGACCAGTTAGTACTAATAAATGTTGCTACACCACCACCACATTTCTTCTTCGAAAAGCTTCGATCTTGTCGAAATAATTTGAAACCATCTAAGCAGACTAAGTCATCATCATACAGATTATGAAGCCATGTTTCCTGCAGCATTATTACACCCGTGTTTCGATAAACATTTGTGGACAAGAGTGACTGAAGGTAATCAACTTTATTCGGCAACGACCTGCAGTTTGTGCTAAGTATTTCCGGAATAGTCATTTGATCTATGGTCATACGCTTCAGAGCTCGTTGCCATCCACCGTGGTGCTTCTTCTTAAATTTCCTATCAACTTGCGAAGCGATAGGTTGTAATGATTTTAAAAACGCGCGAGAATATACAATACGATTGGTTGACATAATTAAACGATTAAAACAATATAGAAATAAGAAATTTGATGCAATATACTCGATGATAGAAAACGGTAGCCCAGAGTTCAAGCAGGCCGCCAGTTCACCCAGTGATACGAGTTTCAATCTTAAAGAGGAAATCAGTTTCCTTGAGGTTTCAGATATTCTTTGCTGATTGACTAGTACTAACAAACACAAAACCGTCCCCTTACCTTTCTAAGTATTGTATGCGTACAATTGTAGTCTTTTGGTAGAGGTCGTTTGTTGTCATTTACATCACTGTCTATAATACGATGAATAAAATATGTCCTATTAATATAGTAGGAGTAGAACTTGGGCACTATGGTAGATCGTAATTCCATTTTAGTCTGTTTATTAGAAATGTCACAGTGAAGTAGTATCATTTACCAAGAAACGTTTCGTACACAATTTATTATCCATATTCATATTACGTAACTTCACAACTTTGAGGCAGTTTATGCATAGTAATGATGGATAGTGACTAGCAGTGGAATCCAGGATGCGCATTTCATCCTATTTGGGACTCGTTAGCTGGATATACCTGCCACCTAGTGGGTGATATTATCCCCATCGAGATTCGAACCCGGGACCGATTGCTCCAAATACCAGAGCGCTACCCACTACACCACCGAGCCACAATAGCCACTTCTTGTGCGACGGGCATAGTTTTAGTATTGTTGCACAAAAAGTGGCTATCGTGGCTCGGTGGTCTGGTGAATAACACTAACATTTGAGGCTATCGGTCCCGAGTTCGAATCCCGGTGGGTATAACATCACTCACTAGGAGGCGATTACATCAGGCCAAGGAGTCTCGAATAAGATGAAATACCCATCCTGAATTCCGCTTACTAGTCACTGTCCATCATTACCGTAATTAAAACACAGGTAATGTCGCGGCATCTTCACAGGACCCCACATGCCATTAGAGAGCAATCAATTCGGTCCATTCAACGATGGTATGATACAAGCAACAATTCTAGGGTTTATATATTCCTGATTTTCTCTCTTTCCTTATAATGACAAGGATAGTAGAACTTTTCATATATCTGGGACAAGTGCAGAATCATTTCTATTGCCATGTACTTGGTGTTGATTCGATAAACAATGATTTGGTTATCGATCCCTCCACCCAACTAAGTTTTTGACACTGTCGCTCTATCCCACCCTACCGTGTGATTGTGTCACCGCATGCAGAGCTATAGCCGAGGTTTTCTCTAGATTTCTTATCTTATTAGTATCTACTATTAACTCAGCTAAGTTTTTTGGCTCTGTTGTCCTTATTCACCCTGGTCAACAACTGACGTACGTATTTGACCTCGCAATTGTTGCAAAGGGTTTGGTAAACCAGGTTATTTTGTTTAATTGTATCAATAGGATCTTTTAACCTACAAAGTTTGTTTCTAAGCGAGTTTGTTAGTTTGAATGATACTTTAATGGCAGCCAGCCTTATTGAGAATTCTTCATAGTGCTTCTGAGATGCCTTCCTTGTATGGTAACACAGCAGAGGCTTTGAATTCTTTCTCAACCCTGTCGCCATTATTACCATTAGTAGTGGGATTATTATTAATAACACATGTATTACTACTACTACTGGTAATATTTTTCTTTCGATTTCTTATGAATTTATTGATAAATCTTAGTGGGTTAACTGTTGAGACGCGAGGTATTCCTGATGTGTCTAATTTCTTGTCATAGATTTTCTGGTCTACGAGTAAGCTTTCTCGCCCTGTCACTAAGACATTCAACTAAGTCTTTTTTAACTGAGATGAGGTGAGTGGATTTGAAGTCTATGTAGCTATTCGAATGGGCATGTGTCTCATAGATAGTGATCTCTAAACTTCCTTCTTGTGTTCGTTTAATCTTACAATCCAACATTACTAGCTCACTTTCATCACAAGTAAACTGGATTGGATTCACTACTGAGAAACGTTTTAATTGGGAATTGATGATTCTAATTACGGGGAATCGTAATCAAAAGGGAGATATAGATGGGAGAATGGAGGTTGACTAAGTGAATGTGTTGGTCTTTTATTCTTTTAATCCAATTTCATGCTCCATTGTTAACTGCATTGTGTTGCATATATATATATATATATATATATATATATATATATATATATATGCCCAACAAGGTGGGAATGTTACAATATCCCTTCGTTTGATGCCGCACACATTTATACACTTTATTCATTAGAACTAACCAGGAAAACACAAATAATAATTGTAAATTTTCATCTTGTTTTACTGTTATAACCTTAATTTTGTTTTCATTGTCATTATCATTCCGACTGTACACTATTTGGAAAGATATAGTCATGAAGCGTGTGGGTAGGCAATACTTGTAGCTAAAATATACAGATACTGACAAAACATAGATTGTTATAATTGATAAGACTTAAAATATCGGTTGTTTTTAATTTGTTTTATATTTGCTTCCCAGAAAATGTCTATAAGCATACTAAATCAGTACATACAATAGGAGTGTTATTGTGTCGTAAAAATTAAGTGTATGCTTAAAGGTCACTTATATGACCTTGAAATGTTTTGTTTAACTTTTGTACCTATCATGTTATTGGGTCAAATTTGAGGTGCTTATATACATAATTTATGTCTAAGAGAGTTCATTGTTGACAGTTTATCTGGAATTAGATCAAGATATGATTGAATTTATTTACATATTTTCTTCCTTTGAATTTGGAGATTGAGTTTAAGAGATTTTTCAACTTGGTATTCTTCATGGATTGATATCAATTGGAGGAACATTGGAAATCTGAAAGCACTGAACAGCTGTCTTGTCCAACTAGTGTAGAACTCCTCAGCAGTACGCACTGAGCCCCACTAGGGATCGAACCCGGAACCTTTAGGTTCCATGGTCAGCATGTTATCATTAAGTCACTAGGTTGAAAACCAGTGATCCACATTTCCCACTTCTATCAGTTCACGACATAGCGTAACTATCACCTAATATCATAGTTGGGAATTTGTCCTCATAACCATGTTGTGAATTGATAGGAGTTGGAAATATAGATCAAACTTGAAAGTTTTTCTTCCTTGTTGATGAAAGATTTACGATGACCTTTGTTTCTTAGTTTGTTTTGATGTATTTATGTGAATGTGTTTTTTAACGGAGCTATGATATTTTTGGTATTGTGAAAGTCTTCATATTTCTTCCCTATTCTAGTGCAGCTTTCAAATTTGAAGTTCCTGCTTCATCGTTATCAGTTGTTAAGTTTATTATTAACTACTTTGGGTAAATTTTCTGTATCTTGAAGGTTTTACAGTTATCTGAAGACTTGAATTTGTAGAATAAAGCATTTACGAGGTGTTTTTTTTGTTTGAAGAATCGAAGATCTGCTATTTTCGATAAGTAGATTGTTTGTAGTCTATTTGATGACTAGCAGTGGAATTCAGAAAGATGTCGAAAAACGTATAAACCTTCGTTATTGTAACTGATTTTTCAATCATGTTACCAAGAGTTATCAATCATTGATTCAAATTATCTCGAGAACCTCTAAGTTGGCAGTCTACACCTACTTACACCGGGCTCAGACTTAACAGTCAAAGACTTCATCGACTGGTAACACAACTTGGTCCTATTCTTCGATTAATATTGTACATTGTGGTAGTTTATGACTTAAACACGTGTTGCACATGCCAAGTCAACCTCAGTCGGGGAAGATTTAAGGCTCACAGCCTGTGTGTTTTGCCTAGCCTTGACAGTGCTTACACCGTGATTCCGCTATACGTAAGCAATGCTAAAGAGATATCTTCGTTCAAAAACATAGGATCTCTTTTCTTGCATTTTCATTAGTCGTCTCATAGTCGTTTATTATAGAGAAGAGCGAACTGCAGAGTAGTGTACTCGTCCTTTAATAGGTAGTCGTATATCTGGTCGGTGCCAGAGATGATACATATTGGTAAATACTGAGTGGGTCTTTTTTATATTCAAGCTAAGATTTTGTCAGTAATCAACCTGTTCAAGTTGATGTAAATTCCTAAGTAAGTGAGACAGTAATTGGGATTCTACCACGTTACTGTTGATCCTTAGACCAGGAGTTGATGCTGGTCAATTGTGAAACATCATCTTACATCTGATGGGCAAAAAACATGCCAAACATACTCAAATTTCTGCTCAGTACGTTTAGAAAACTCTGCATTTTGTCAGTGTGTTTGCTGAATGCAAAAATGTCTTCTCCGTAGTTCAGATGCTCTTTAGGGCCAATAGCCATGAATTCAGGGGTGCTTACGGTTATGTTCGTTAAAACATTTATAACGAAGTTCAATTGGAACGATGACAATGAGTCGTTTCTTCAAAGTTGTTTGATTCCTATTGTAGTTGCTTACGTTTTATTAAAGCATTATTCTAGCCATATTTGTGAGTAATGAAGTTGACCAATAGGATAGCCCGAAGAGTGACAAATTCTAGCTTATCTAATAAACTATTATACAATATATAGGATAATCAGTAGTTTTGATCAGTACTGTATACCAGAGTATAAGTATGCCATCGCTCAAATAGTTGGATCAAATTTATTCATTAAATCTTATTTAACATGAAAGCATTTTGACAAATTTTTTTCTTTTCTAGAAAGAAACCATTTAGGATAACTTCGAGCTCGAAGCCTATCTCTGGATATACTGCTACAATGCTGACAATTTTCTACTGTAAACAAATTCCATTCTGACTACAAATGAAATAAATTACAGGAGAAAATGTTTTCAATTTCATCTGAATTACACTTTAACATGAAATTACTTTATACAGATTGGTTGGTATACATTTTATGCTTCATTACTTGTACAGCATCATTTAATCCTATTGTATTAAGAGATAATACACGTGGAGGAGAGATTGTATCCAAAGATTTTCTGTTGAATCATATTCATTCAGGTTATAAATTATCATTACAATTGTCTAAAGCACGTGAATACTTTAATTTAAGTGAAAATTATCAGTTGATTACATCACGTACAATTGATCGTGATAAATTATGTTTGGAGTCTAGATTGTGTTGTCCATCTGAAGGATCTGTAACAACAATAACTACAACTGCTACTACTACTAGTAGTACTAGCAGTAGTAGTAGTACAACTGGTGTCAACTCTATGGATTATTCATTTATTCCTCAGTTACATCCATCTGGTAATAGTTTACATACATCATCCTACTCTCCAAATGTATGCTCTATTCAAGCTTTAAACACTCCAATGTGTACATTTAACTTAACTATATCAATTAGTACATCTCCAGCAGATGTTCCTGATACACATCATATACCAATTATAATTTGTGATGAAAATGATCATGTACCACAGTTTAAAGTAAGTAAAATCATGTAAAAATGTTTTTATTTCTTATTGATTATTAAAATAAATTTTTAAGGGAGTTGTGGGGATTTGGAAATATTTCAAGTTGTTATTCATCGTAGACTGGCATCAGTTGGAGGAACAAAGGAGCACTGGACAGCTGTTTCATCCTAGTTTAGGACTCCTCAGCGGTGCGCTATGTCGTGAACTAGCAGAAATTAGAAATATAGACCATTGGATTTTGACCCAGTGGCTCAATGGTAACCTGAAGGTCGCGGGTTCGTGGGTGAGCACTGTTGAGGAGTCCCATACTAGGACGAGACAGCTATCCAGTACTCCCAGGGTCCATACACTTATTGATTGCTGATTGACTGACCTGAATGCCAAGCTTCTAGGAATTCTCTGATATTTTTTGTGTTTTCTCTGTCCAAGATCTCTCTCTACATTGTAGAAACGGGATTCATTTTGAAAAGACAAATTATTGGTGAAGGAATATAAAACAAAAGAAAATACTTAGCAGCTCCTCATTTGATCACGGGTTGAAAATGACACAACTCTGTATAACTCCATAGTGATTTCTCTTGGATGATATTATTCTTTTAATAGAAAATCTTTAAAAAAATAATTTCCCATAGTTGATTGGATCGAATTGATCTGTCTGTATTGACGTATGGCCTCCTACCGTGGTGCTTTGATATTGGCTATGATTTTTAAGTTTAATAAGAATGATTGGTAATGGCTAGAAGAGTGGTATCCAGTACTTGTTGTACAAAGAGTGGTTATCATGACTCTGTGAATTTGTGGATGACGCTTAAGCGTTTGAAGAGACGTTCTGGGTTGGAGTATTACAGGGAACAACATCACTCACTCACTGGGGGCGGCAGTTGTGCGCAACTGAGGAGTCACAAATGGTTTTTATTCGTGTTTTAGGAGTATAGTCGAAGACGTGGGAAGTATATAGTTACTAATAAGTTCACTCGTAGGAGGATATCAAGTTTCCTTGTAAATGGAGTCAAATTACCTGATGATAATAATAGTGGTTAGAGCACTATGCTAAATGGAAAGGCCTCTTGCATTCTTCTGAAGTCCGACACAAAGAATCGATTACAAAAGTAACTTCTTATCTATGACATTAAACATTAGAGGCAAAGAGTATCTGATTTAATCGAAATGAACATAGAACCGGCAATACGTGCAATGGATGGGGGGGGGGGGAATCGTCACAATTCGCGAAGTACCTCCTTATATTTTGATCACATATTAGGTGGCATATGCGGGTATTCAGTTAAAGGATCACAAAAAGTATGCGTTAGAAGTAGTTTTCTTCGTTCGGTACGAAGATGAATAGGTCAGCGTCATATTTCATGTGGAACTGAACAATCACTTTCTTGGGCATGAAAACAATTTTTATCATATTTAGTCGATTATCCGGAAACATCAAACAACACAGTCAGAGATGCGAAGCTGAAGATGAGTAGAAGTTATGATCTCATTTCAACTTAGTACTGCTTGAAGAGCGTTTTGAACTGATGTGAATGAAAATGAATAGTGAAGTCAGCTTAGAAACGAATTCACTTAAACTTCACAGTAGAGCACTAGGTCATTGATTTGAGTACTCAACTTTCAAGTAATGTGGGCACCGGATTCGATCCATGCTCCTGATGTGTGAAAAACATATACCAGTGACTATACTTAGTTTTTTTTGAGGGGGGGGGGGCATGATGAAAGGGAAGCTGGAAAAGTTCATCATCTGCTTTTATATAGACTTCAATAGAGAACATAAGGGCTGAAAATAGGATGGCAACTGGAAATGACACAAGTACTTGAAGATGAAGACTTTTAAGAATATTCCTACAATCAATCAGTTATTTCAAAGTTTTATATCGCTTAGTTGTATTGTGAATGGAACATTGATATCAACCTTCTTCATCCATCCAGATCAACCTAGGACCAGGCATTACTGCATAACGGTCCGACTTGCCACTGCTCATATCAGTATATCAAGTTAAAAGGCAGTGAAGTGAAAGATGAGGATAAGAAAACTCAGTCAAAAGAAGTACAAAATACGAGAAGAGAGAAAGGAAGAATGAGAAAATGGTGAGATTCAGTATAACGTCGTTAAGATGAGGATAATGTATGTATACATCTGTCAGTGGCGCAGCCTTCTAGACCTTATCAAGGTTATAGCAGTTATGAAATGCTTATCAAACTGACGAAATGGTAGTCCTTGGCGTCATGAATTCCTAAGTTTCATAGATATTCAACGTCTTAAGAATACGAATAATGAACCTCCCTATTACATTCCCTTCAATCACGATTTCTTTTATTACTGTTGTTTTGTTATTTTTCACACGGCTTTAATCGTAACTGTTTATTTCTGTTATCTTATCTTACAAGCGGTTATTTTATTTATATTTTTCTCATCAAAAAAAAACAAAAACAAACAAATAACGAACAATATTCTAGCCTCCTAAAGATCATTTGAAATTTCCATCAGGACAAATTTATCTTACAGAATCTCATATTGAACAACCGGTTATTATTGTAAAAAATTTATCAGAAGCTTCTCCAATTGGAAGTCGGATAGTTTTACCATTAGCTGAAGATTTTGATTCATCACCATTCAATGTACAACGTTATGAATTAGAATATTTTAATCATTCACTTATAAATAAATATGATATAACAATTTTTCAATTGAATTATACACAAAATTATATAACTAGTCATCCAAATTATTTATTTCTACATTCAATTGATCCATTATCATCATCATCAACAATAAATTCACGTGTAGAAAGTTATATTACAAAACTTGAACTAATTCTATTGAAACCATTGAATCGTGAAGAGAAAGATGAATATAAATTTAAAATTTTAGCAATTGATGGCGGTCAACCAAAACAAACTGGTTCAATGTATTTAATTATTCATGTATTAGACATTAATGATCATCCTCCAGTATTTAATCAATCTATTTATGAAATATACATTAATGAAGGAAGTGTAAATAAAACTATTTTACAATTAAATGCTACAGATAATGATATAAATGAAAATGCTGTTATAAATTATAAATTTACAAAAGGATCTGAATGGATTACTTCATCATCATCATCATCATTACATTATATGAATAAAGAAGTGAAAAATTTTGATCATTATTCACCAGATTATTGGTTCCATTTAAACAGTTCAACTGGACAATTAACAATTCATCGACCATTGGATTATGAAACAAAATCACAGCATATCTTTGAAGTATTAGCTTATAATCCATTAGTGACAAATCATCATATTCCATCAGAAATAAGTCATTCATCAATGACAGCAACAGCTAAAATTATTGTCAAGGTTAGTATTGTAATGTTATTCAAGAATATACATTATTATTATTTGTCCCTTGGGTTCCTAGTGGAATATATGGCTTCAGTAGCAAGTGGCCATTTCACTCTGTTCTCTCTAGTCTTTTCAACCTCATTCCACAACTGCTCACAGGGTTTCATTTCTTCCTCACACTATCTCCTCCATGTCATACTTGCCTCAAACACCCAACTCGTCGTTTCCCATTTGAGTTCCACTCGAGGACTTGGCCTGGCCTAGCCTCATCTGGTGCGTGATATCCCCAAACTGTCTTCTCAGTCTGTGTCCAATCCATCTCCACCTTCTTGTGCATATTTGTTGGGCGATGCGTTCATCGTTGGTTGGTTAGTTGCCAACCAGCTAGCCAGTCAGCCAAAGTTCATCATTCCTTGCTGTTTATTCTTATTGTTCTGGCCATCTGATCTAATGTGATCTTCAGTATCGAGTGAGTGTAGGCAGCAGGTGTTGATGATGTATGTCTGTAGTTTGTTTGAAAATGGTTTTTGTGATGTGGCCAGTCTCTCAGTCATCACATAGAAGCAGAGACTTAGTTGACTGAGATTAGCATTGTAAATCGGGATTTTGTTCCCACTTTATGCTGAGTGGGTTGGAGTAGAGTAGATCTCCATACTGATTCCAGATTGATGAAGTGAGGGTTGTCTTACTGTCTCTCCTATCCTGGCTTTCACATCCTAATCTGTGTCGCCGCCGCCACCTGCAGTTGAGACAGTGCTGTCTAGGTAATTGGGTGGGTGGGTGAGTGTGTAGGTGAAAGAGACAACTTGTTTTAGATTTCTCCCACTGATGGTGGTTGGTGCTTGTTATTGTTGGTTGTTGTTGTTGTTGGTTGGGTATCTTCATCATGTCTCTCTTCTCTACATTCAATTGGAGCAAATACCGTCTTCCCTCGTTGTCTCATCCCTTCTGTCAACTTGTTGGTTTTCGAGATCTGTAGATCTTCGAGTTTGTGTGAGAAGACATTTGAGATAAATCACCATGGGAGGAATCCAACTCTTCTGGGGTCTTTTCATCACATCGGTCCATCCAGCAGCGTATGCCCATCTCTTCTCACTGCTCGTCACAGTTGTCTGTTGCATGATCCACTCCACTCCAGTCTAGTCTAGTCTAATCGAGTTGAGTTGAGTCGAGTCGAGTTGACCACAGTCAGGAAGATGATGTGTAATAGTAGGTGGCTACACTGAATTACTCCCCTCTTCACTTCACTTCACTTCACTTGACTTCGCTTCGAAGGCATCACTGAGCTTTTCATTTTGAATCATCACTTGGCTGGCATGTAGCATCATGCAGGATATAACTGCTGTTTAATGAGTTTGATAGGGGGTTTGTGACACTAAAACCATTGTAGTGTTGAAGCAGCTGCCTTTCAAACTACTTCTCGGTCGAGGCTATTGAAGGAAGGCGTTTTCAAATTCGATGAAGTTGAGGTACAGGTAGAGGAGTAGTAGTGGACTGTCATTCTATACTCTGTTGTATGATGATGCGTAGTGTAGTGTAGTGTAGTGTAGTGTAGTGTAGTGTAGTGTAGTGTAGTGTTTGAATTTGATGCACACATGATTTGTACTTGCTGAATGCAGTCAGTCAGCGTATTGTGGTGGTAATTTTGAATGGAGAGCATCGTTTAGTCTCTCAAGGATGATGTGGCCTAATATTTTGCTTGGTGTGGACAGGAGCATGATTCTGCGCCAGTTGTTGTTCTTGTAAAGACTTAGGTCAGTGTTGTTTGGTAGTTTGACAATGTATCCCTTGTTCCAATCAATGGGCAGGTACCTTTCCTTCCTTCCAAACCTTCAGTAACGGTGGTGTCAGCAGGTCGGCTGGTGTCTGTGCGTCTGTTTTCAGTTGCTTTTGGTGAAATTCCATTTGGTACTGCTAATTGCCCGGCTTTCAGTAACTTTATTGCGTTCACAACTACTTCTCCTTTTGTCATCATCATCAATATCAACATAGGACCGGGCATTACTGCGTAACGTTCCGAGTTACCACTGCTCATATCAGTATATCAAGTTAAAAGGCAGTGAAGTGAAAGATGAAGATAAGAAAATGCAGTCAAAAGAAGTTCAAAATACGAGAAGAGAGAAAGGAAGAATGAGAAAATGGTGAGATTCAGTATAACGTCGTTAAGATGAGGATAATGTATGTATACATCTGTGACACTGACATCGGTTGAGTCATATCACCTAGAGTCAGTCACCAACCACTTGTTCCTCTTGTCCCGCCAACCCCAACCACCTAGTCTACATCACCCCACATGGCTCAAACCAACAGTCAGATACTTCATACATTGACGCCATGTTTCAGTCTGACTGCATCGAGTTCTTTCCCAGACTGAACTTACTTCGGTCAACATTGTGTGACGAGGTAGACGGTGACTAGGCATACGTAACACGTGTCCCAACCATGTCAGTCGATGAAGGTTCACAACCTCATCAACTGACTAACCTCTTCTCTCTATAACTCTGCACCTAACTTCTGCGTTACTCACGTGGTGACACCAGTGAATGCAGCCTATACTACGAAGGCAACGGTGGTCAAACACTTGAAGCCAGCCGTCTCATTTCTTCCACTTTGAATGGTCATGTTTCACCGCCAGAGAGAAGAAGAGAGCGGACTGCTGTGTAGGTGTTCAGATGTTCACTGATAGATTGAATCTTATTATCATTTAACTTTGTGATCCCTATGACAAATACTCATCGATGACATTGGGTGATGATCGCGCTATGTTATGAACTGACAGAGCTGGGAAATATGAACGATTGGATTCCAACCCTGTGGCTAGCTCAATGGAAACGTGTTCGCCACTTAAGATGATGGTCCCGGGGTTCGACCTTTAGGGGTTGCTGTCATGGGTGGACACTGGGGACGATACAGTTGTCCACTGCTCCCTGGTTTCTAATGTTCCTCCAGTTGATGTCAGCCCATGATGAATACCAACTTGAAAAATTTGCATGATTTTACTAGAGAACGTTGAAAGAATTCTGTACATATGATTTATTTACTAGCACAGTACACAGTGATACATTATTTACTGTGTACTCTTTCAAACAAACAACGGCATGTTGCCAGTGTAAGCTTTATGTGGTGCGACTGATACCAATGGCAGTTATTTCCTGAAAATAAATACAGAAAATATTAAAATAAGTGAAGAGATTATATATTAATGATGGCTAGCTGCCTGTCTTGAAATGTAGGTTACGCGTTTCGTTCGTTTTGGGACTACTTAGCTAGAGGTACCTATCACCCAGTTAGCAGTGTTGTTCCCACTGGGTCTCGAACCCGGGACCGACAGCTTCAAAGTCACAGAATTATCCACTAAACCACTGAGTATCAATGGCCACTTCTCATGGGATTTGTGTAGTTTTATTGTTTTCACTTCTGTTATTCCATCGTTGATTGGACTGAATTCGGTCCAATGAAGAGATTAATTAGGATTACACTCAAAATTACTTATTCAACAGACTATTTAGACGAAATAATGGTCACTAATGTCAGTTATGAGATATTCAATTTACATAGGAACATTCAGGATACCGGGAGATAAGTATTACTCTTCCACAATGCCCAAGTTGTACACTCTTACGTTTATATTGGAAGAAAACAACGAAATACTTCAATTGAATCTGATTCCAGAGGAATCAGTGACTTAATTTCTTTTCAAATGATAACTCAATTCTTGATTAAGACTTTTACACTCCTGAATTCAAATGAAGTCTGAGTGAAAGTTCGTAATTCGTAGAAGTTGGTCTACTTGAGTTAAACATTGTAAATTAACTGAGGAAGTATCCCCAATGGGTCAGGGAGTCGATCTCAGAGTCATAAGTCTAAAGGAAACCTGAAAGGTTGACTTACATAACTTGTAAGTCTCCGTTGTTGATTAGACTCCGCACAAGAGCCCTTAATACCAATAGTGGCCAGTCAGTTTGGTACAAACAAGTACGGAGACTTCTAAGCAATAGAATACAAACTATGATATACCTGTTGCACAAGGAATGGCTCTCATCACTCAGTGACCTGGGACTTGAAGTGATTGGTTCTGGATTCTCCCTAAGGAGGGAACAATACCCCTCATTAGGAGGTGAGTTCATCCAGCTGATGAGTGTCAAATAGGACGGAACACGGAAGCCTGGATTCCACTGCAAACTACCATTCATGGTTAATATCTGATCATCATTAATAGTTGAAAGAATTAAGCTTTACTCTGTTCTCATACTGTTTGTGTAAGCAACCAGTCGGTGAATTAAGAGAATCACAGGGGGGGGGGTGCCTAAAAGATGTAGTGAATCTCCCAGTTAGTCTATATTGACACAATATTTGTATCGCTATTCAGATCTATCCTTTGATTGGGAATTTATCTATCTTCACTTACTAACTCGTTATCTTTTGAACCAAGTTTCGTTCTTATAACCTGGTTGTTATGTCTTTAACAGATTGCAAGTTGGGAAATGAGTCCACATGAATTACACACTTGTCATGTTGTGTTGTAATCTATTAATAGGAAGAAGTTTAAGTTAGTATTATGCACCTGAATGAAGTTCACTGTATCATTAGTTAAAAATGAAGTCTGTTTTTGCTGTATGAGTTACAATTTGTTTAGCTCAGTAAAAATCAAATTCAGATCACCACCGGTGATCAACTTACAATATAGTGGAGAATATTTGTACCTCAGGTGGATGATCTTGGTTATGTTCTCTGAGTTGGGTGGATTAATTGTTTAATCGATTGAGCCGCCCAACTAAGAGAACATAACACAACGAATACCTACAATATGTATCGGAGTACTGTTTGTTAATGGCAACAGTGTTAATTTGGGTTGTTGTTCGCTAAGAAAGAAAATCCTCCATTAGTTTTGGCCAGTTAGTGGTTTCGCTAGATAAAAAGGTACAGAAGAATACTATTGGGTGACCTAATGAAGTAAGTACCTATTCAAAACGCGGAAAACACCTATCTATGTGAGATTCTAAAGCAATTTGATTGAAAGTCGAACAAACATCTCATCTACTGAAACATTGCGTCTCCATCTATAAACAATTTACCACAGTGTAGAGAAGAAATAAAGTAGAAGTGAGGACAGTTACTCAACGATCGCATTCGATGGAGGTCACGATATATCGTGAACTGACAGA
The DNA here is from genome assembly GCA_944470555.2 of Heterobilharzia americana. Lineage (NCBI taxonomy): Eukaryota > Metazoa > Platyhelminthes > Trematoda > Strigeidida > Schistosomatidae > Heterobilharzia > Heterobilharzia americana. The sequence continues at coordinate 60,449,769 of OX104129.1, read as the reverse complement.
ATGAGGAAATATGGACCATTGGATACCGATCCAGTGGCTCAATAGTAACCTGAAAGTCCTCGATTCGACTCATGGAGGGCGAGGTCATGGGTAAGCACTGCTAAGGAGTCCCATACTAGGATGGAACAGCTTTTCCAGTGCTCCCAGGTTTTCAGTGTTCCTCCAGCTGATGTTATTCCATGATGAATATCAACTTGAAAACAATAAAAGTCTTTAGTATCGTTAATGTGATTGTAGTACAATGTCAATAAGGTTATTCCCCCTGTCATCAGAAACTTCACTTTACGTAAAATAGTAATTTGATTAACCAATTATATGATTAGTTAGTTTTGCTCATGAAAAGAAATAGACGAATGAACAGTTAGGAGGTTAAATACCCAGTGGTACTTCTCAAATAATTTAATGGTTACGTATATGACTTCAGCACGGGGTTGATATAGGCTTGAATCACTGAAGGGACATTTACCATATGAGGTTTCATTTGCATCTTGTTAACAAGAATACAAGCAAAAATACTAAAACTATGCCCGTCACACAAGAAGTGGCTATCAGTGATCTAGTGGACAAAGCTCTAGCGTTTGGAGCGATCGGTCCCGAGTTCGAACCCCGGTGGGAACACCGACTGATAGGCAGGTACATACAGCTGACGAGTCCCAAATAGGGCGAAATGCGCATCTTGAATTCCACTGCTAGCCACTATCCATCATTACCTTGGTTTTCGACAAAACAACAAGAAGGCAACACTTTTTGAACTATCTGATCACACATGTACTTGTCATAGGTATTTATATGAAAAGTCATGGAGATAAGGGATCAGAATATGAAAAGAGGTCATTAGGAAGGCTGAATTAAAGGCAGAATAACAATGGAAATCAATAGAGCGAAAAAATAATAGTACATCGAACTTGGTTTCAGAGTGGAATTCACCAAGGGAGATATAATGTGATAGAAAATGGTTAGTGAACATACAAATGGTAATTTGAACTTCCTAATAACTAAGGCCCCAACAAATTTAAGGATCCGTCTCCAACACGTTTTGTAGATAGGTGTAAAGGAAGTAGCCACGTCAATCTTGTGACCTGTCTCAACGATATGTTTGGCGACCGAAGAACTTGGACGTCTAATACCAACGTTTATGAGTTCAGGTGATTTAATTTGCTTTTGAAGTCACTTTGGAATATGTTCCAAGACCCTTACTTGCATGGATCTATGAGTCCTCTCTATGTATGTATCACCACACGTACATTTGAATTGGTAGATAAGATAGGATATGATATTGTTGTTCAAATGGTGTAGGAGTTTGGGGGAATATACGGGCATGGTGGTTTCTGTTAATCGACCTCTATCGGCAGCGTTACGTCTCTGCTTATTGGTTGCACTATGAGAGTCACCTTTGTACAGAAGACTGATGAAGATATCCTTCTTTGGGACAACCTGAAGGACTGGTTTTGGCGTTGTGATTATTTTGTTCTGCCTAGTAAATTTCGATGGATAGTTATTTTCCAACAGTATTTCAGTCAGTGTTCCTTTTTCGTCTTCAAAAGTATCCTCTGTGCATATTCATGGAATTCTAGTGAATAAGCACCTAACCAACCCTTGTTTTATAGCATTTCTAAACTTAATAATATGTGAACTTGAAGCCAGTGACCACTTCGAGAGCTACTGCGGTTATAGACTCTTCGAATTCGGAATTTTGGTTTCTACTGGGAGGCAAGTACTAAATGAAAGTTTTCCAAGAATCTCACTGAGCATTAATTTGCGACATACCACTTAGCTGAGGCTAAAAAACGGCAAACATCGAGCGTAGAGTTTTAGAGAGATGAGGTTAGCCAGTTGATGAGGTTATGAACCTTCATCGACTGACATGGTTGGGACACGTGTTACGTATGCCTAGTCACCGTCTACCTCGTCACACAATGTTGACCGAAGTAAGTTCAGTCTGGGAAAGAACTCGATGCAGTCAGACTGAAACATGGCGTCAATGTATGAAGTATCTGACTGTTGGTTTGAGCCATGTGGGGTGATGTAGACTAGGTGGTTGGGGTTGGCGGGACAAGAGGAACAAGTGGTTGGTGACTGACTCTAGGTGATATGACTCAACCGATGTCAGTGTCACAGATGTATACATACATTATCCTCATCTTAACGACGTTATACTGAATCTCACCATTTTCTCATTCTTCCTTTCTCTCTTCTCGTATTTTGAACTTCTTTTGACTGCATTTTCTTATCTTCATCTTTCACTTCACTGCCTTTTAACTTGATATACTGATATGAGCAGTGGTAACTCGGAACGTTACGCAGTAATGCCCGGTCCTATGTTGATTTAAATGGGTAGATGATGGAAAAATTGGATTCAGTCGTTTAAGTGTTGATATACTTTCTATGAAATCAAGGTATCTTCTGATTCATTTGCTCATATATTCATTAATATATATCCTAAGTAATTTTGGAATATCTTCAAAAAGCAGGTTCACTACTTTATTTCATTACTGCGTAATGATACAATTTACTACACCTCATATCAGCGCGTCAAGTAACAGGGCACACTAAAATGTAAGGTGAAGAAAAGAAGTAAAACCAGTCAAAAGCATTACAAAGTAGTAAAAAAAGAGGAAGGAGAAGGAGGGGGAATAGTGAGAAAATGCTGAATCCTGTATAGCGATTGAGATGAAGATATTGTATATGTGGATATATATCTGCGTCACTGACATCGATTCTCAGCCATGTCATCTAGGGCCTAACCAGCTAGTGTAAATCTCCCTAGAGGGCTCAGACTGGCTCCCTGCAATGATGTCATGTTCTATTGTGGTTATCTGAAGCCTTTTTCTAACCTGAACCTACTTCAGCTAATATTATGGGATGAGGTAGACGCTGACTAGGCATATACAACGCATATCTCATCGATCTGAGTTGATGGAAGGCTCATAACCACATCAATTAACTTATATCTGTTTCCTAAAACTCTATACCTAACTTCTACATTACTCACTACTTTATTGAATAGTAGATATCCACTTGCTATAAGAGTTATCTTAACTTTTTATTCAAAAATACCTTAATAATTCACTTGATATCTACATATTTAATTTATCTAATTTATTTTTCTATTCTTTAGGTGGTTAATGAATACGATGAGCCTCCATTCATTCAAATTGATTATACCAATGAAAATAATGAACAATTTAAACGTGTTACAGAAAATTCGATGGATTTATATTTCATTGCATTTATCATAGCAACAGATCCAGATAATAATAATAATAATAATAATAATAATGATAATAGTGAATATCCTTCATCATCTTTCATGAATAATTTCTTATCAAGAACTTCAATTATTTCATGTAAATTAGAGACATATAAAGAATATTATAGTTTAATTGAATCAGACAATTATGAATCTGTTAGAGTTAATGAAGTGAGATATGCATTACGAACAGTGAAGTCATTAGATCGTGAATTAGGTGATGAGAATAGAATTATAATTACTTGTATAGATTCTGATGTACCACCGAAAACATCGACTGCTACAGCTATAGTAAGTTCATAATTGAATTTTATAATATTATTTATAATCAATATACTAGTTATGCTTAAAAACTGATACTCTGACTATATTGATCTTGATGGCTAGTAGAGAAATTCAGTATGCGGGTTTCGTCCTATTTCAGATTCGTCAGCTGAATGTACCTGTACTCCAGTGAGGTGAGTCCTAGTGAAAACAACTTCGCTCACTGTGAGGCAGGTACATCAGCTGATGAATCACAAATAGGACGAATCATGCATCATGGATTCCACTGCTAGCAAATATCCATCACTGGTAAGTCAATTAATGTTTACGTTTTCATTCCTTATTGTATTCGAAGTCGGAAGGAATGATTTTCCTCACAACAACTAGTCTGCATGAGATAGCAGGGAAGCTACTAGATTTTTCTACCCTTTCTTCTAGATCGCTAACTGTCTTCATCGTTATTTCTACGGCAAACTAAATATAAGGCCATGCTATGATCACGATGAGAATCGCTGCTTGTCTAAATAAAGGCTTCATGTTTACATTTGCCAGTCAGACACAGATAAACTTCCCGATAACATCTTTTGTGTACAGATTCAGATGGAGGTAAGTGTGTTCTGATTGATCTATAGTGATCTTGGTGACTAGCCGAGGAATCCAGGACGTGGCTTTCGTCCTACTTGGGACTCGTCAGCTGGATGTACCTGCACCCCAGCGCGGAGTATTGTTCCCACTGAGGCTCGAACACAACACCCTTCGTTTTAGACTCCACAGCGTTGTCCACTAAGCCACTGAGGAACGATAACCACCTCTTGTGCAATGGATGTTAATTATTGTAATGATGTTTGTAATTCCCGGTTGCTATACAGGGCCGAATTGCTCGACTTCTATTGTTGGTATATAGGCTTCTATGCGGATGTCTCGATATTGTCGGATATTCATGATGTTTTATTGATCTTTTTGACTAGCAGAGAAATCCAAGTTGCGCGCTTTCTCCTATTTGGGACTCGTCACCTCTGACTAGTTTGATAAATGACACTGACAACTCAAAGGGTGTAATGTTGTATGAAGTTGACTTAGTTAAGATAAAGGGCACAATCATACTTCATAGTAGTGAGGTTACAGTAGCAATGTAACAATGACTAAATATCACCTTTTCCTCCAAAGACTTTCATTGGTTCCCTTGGTTCAGTTTAAGAAGTGGTCATGGTTACAAACCAGTGAACACTTGTGATTGGTTTGAATGAAACGATTTTTGCAGTGATAGTGTTTTTCAACCTGATTTAGTTTATTCAAGTTTTTATTCACTTGTAAGGTTTTGACTTATTGCAGCATCACTCAAATGTCAGGATAGAGATAGGCGTCAATGATATTGAATGGTAGTCACACCATTCAGCGAATTAAGTGGAGTCGGTAGGTGTGGACGATAGGATTCCAACCCGAGTGATTCAGTCAATCAATATCAACATAGGACCAGGAGTTACAGCACAACGGTCCAAATTGCCACATCTTATATCTCCACAACAATTAACCAAACAGTAGGCTGAGAGATGGAGAAAGCGAAGAAATGTAGGTCAAAAGCAATAGAACGTAATGAAAGAGAAGAAAAACGAGTGGGAAAATGGTGAATTCAGCATAGCGAATAAGATGAACATAATACGTGTGGATGCATCTGTGCTACCGACATCGATTCTGAGCCACATCACCAACATTCTCTAAACTAGAATTTTAAACCAATGCTTTCTGTTGTCAAGCGGACCACAATCGACTAGTCTGTATCTGCCTAGACAACCTGGACGAACAACTAAAAACTTCATGCAGTGATGCCATGTTTTAGTCTGACGGCTCGGAGCCTTTTTCCATCTGATTAAGACAGTTGCTAGACATATGTTGTAACATATTTCCTAGTCATATTAACCGATGAAGGTTCACAACGTTATCAGTTGACTTTTCTCTCCTCCATAAAACTCTACAGATGACTTCTAAATTACTCACATGTTGGCACAACGACATGGTCTATACTGTGTAGACAACAGTGGTCAAACACAAGAAGCCTTCTCATATCCTGTATGTTTAGTGACCTTCCTTCATAGCCTTACAGTCCTACAGAGCGAACTGCAGCAGAGTACACTGGACTCTCAATAGGCAATTGAATGTCAGGGTGGTACCATAAGTGCTGTAAGTTGGCAAAATCCAGTCGAACCTTTTGCATGTTACTGACCAACGCACCAGAGCTAATCTGAATTCCCAGGTAAGTGAAGTAGTCAACGTGCTGCACCACTTCACTCTATTGTTTACAGGGGTGCCACTGAAGCGCAGTTCCGGAGCAACAGTCTGCATTTGGGTGGCGAGAAACGCATTCCAAACATTCTCAGCTTGCCATTCAAGATGTCCAGAAGACTCTGCATTTTGTCAGCGTTTTCACCTAAGAGGACTATGTCATCTGCGTATTCTAGACTTATGAAGGATTCTCCTATGATGAAATCAATCCCTGTGATGTCATATGACGAGAGAGAGACCTCCATAAGTACGTCTATGATAAAATTGAATAACAATGGAGAGAATGGGCATCCTTAGCAAACATTTCTTTGATGTACACAGCTCACCGACAACTCGTCATAGACTCTAACTTGATCATGGCTGTTCGAGTACGGAGCCTTTAACGGAGTGATACACTTAGTGAAAGACAGTGCCGTAAGACCTCTTGACCAATGGAGACGAATTTTGTCGTCAAATAGTAAAATACAGTTAGTGTTAAGTATCGGCAAGTGTATCTGTGTTCCAGAACTTGATGGAGTTGAATTTTCTGGTCTATACACCGATGACCAGGTCTGAGAGCTGCATAGTTTTTCTGCGTTTGCTGTTCCGAAGTCCCCAATCAGACATAATGACAATAAAGCCTAGGATCTTCGACACTATGTTTGTCAGGTTGATTCCTCTGTGGTTATCATAAGAGAACTTCTTGCCTTTCTTGAAGACTGAGACAATCAATGATTGAGAGCAGTCAGAATGCAAGCATATATGACTTGCATACACTGAATTCTTATTAGACGACAAATAGTTGGTAAACCTTTTACTAGCAGTCATTTTTCCTGAAAATTCGTGTAATTTTTTAGATTGCAATATCAAGTACTCATCACAGTCAAAACAGCTGACAGCAATGGTGAATATAAACATTTGTAGATGACCTTGACAACACTAAATCCACATATAGGTTAAAATAGTTAACAACAGATGAGAGGGGAGGGAAGAAAAACTAGCAGCGATGTGAAAACAGCAATGATACGTTATTTTAAAGTTATAAGCAAACAGAAAAAAGTTATGAAAAATTAGGAGTATATAGCAAATAACAAATAAATGCACTTATCAACAAAAATATACTTGGCTGAATTTCACAGCTTTCTTTTCTTTTTACACAGTTATGAGAAACTCTTGTGAGATTAATTTAGTTAGTTCGGTACAGGGATCAATTATACCCTAGAGCATCTTGTTGAATAACTCCTAAACCGATGAACATTAGGCAATATTGTTTGTCCCTTGCGTTCGTAGTGGAATATATGGCTTCAGTAGCAAGTCACTAATTCACTCTCTTCTCTCTAGTCTTCCTAACCTGGCTACACGAATATCCACAACCTTTACTTTCTTCCTCACACAATCTCCTCGATGTCGCCCTCGCGTCATACGCCCAAATCATCGTTCCCCATTTGGGTTCCACTCGAGGACTAGGCCTAGCCTGGCCTAGCCTAGCCTAGCCTGGTCTCGTCTGGCACGTGATGTCCACAAACCGTCTTTCCACTCTATGTCCAATCCAATCCATCTCCACTTTCTTCGTCTGCATATTTGTTGGGCGATGGGTTCATGGTTGGTTGGTTAGTTGGTCCGTTGCCAGCCAGCCAGCCAGCCAGCCAGCCAGCCAGCCAGCCAGCCAGCCAGCCACAGTCACTTCCTTCTTGCCTACTCTTATTATTCTGGTCATCTGATCTGATGTGATTTTCAGTATCGAGTGAGTGTGGGCAGCAGGTGTTGATGATGAATGTCTGTAGTTTGTTGAAAATGGTATTCGTGATGCGGCCAGTCTCTCAGTCATCACATAGAAGCAGAGACTTAGTTGACTGAGATTAGCATTGTAAATCCGTATTTTGTTCACACTTTATGCTGAGTGGAGTGTGGTGGAGTGGAGTGGAGTGGAGTGGAGTGGAGTGGAGTGGAGTAGATCTCCACACTGATTCCAGATTGATGAAGGGAAGTCTGTCTTACTGTGTTTCAGATCCTGTCTTTGACATCCTCATCACCGTGAGTGTGTGTATGTGCCTCGTGTAGTTGAAACGCTGCAGCGTAGGTAGGTAGGTAGGTAGGTAGGTAGGTAGGTAGGTAGGTAGGTAGGTAGGTAGGTAGGTAGGTGGGTGGGTGAGTGAGTGTGTAGGTGAAAGAGACAACTTGTTTTAGATTTCTCCCATTCATGGTGATCAGTGCTTGTTGTTTTTGTTGTTGTTGGATGTTGTTGATTGGGTATTTTCATCATGTCTGTCTTGTCTATGTTCACCTGAAGGAGGTGGTGTCTTCCTTCACTGCCTCTTCTCTTCTGTCAACTTGTTGGTTTTCGATATGTGTAGATCTTCGAGTTTGTGCGAGAAGACATTAGACATAAATCACGATGGGCGAAATCCAAATGTTTTAGAGTCTTTTCATCGTTCATACGCCGTATGCCCATCTTTTCACATCTGCTCACAGTTTGTTACGTGATCCAGTGCACCAGTATCATGGAGATCGTCGGGATAGTATGTAATGAGTCATATTTTGTTTAAATTTATGTTTTACTTGATCCTATATAAAACACAAGTTGAACTGTACGTATTTTATTTTTATCTTTTACAGGTGAAAATATATGATGAAAATGATTGTATCCCAGAGATTCATGTGTCTACAGTTAATTTGAAGAGTACTAATTATCCAGATGAATCTCCGGTTTATCAGTTATCACAGTATACACCAGTACGGCCATGGTCTATGAAGAAATTGAATCATTTAATCGATACCAGTGATGAGAATCAGCATAGTGTTTATAATTCACCAATATTTTCAGCCTTTCTAGCTAATATTCCTGTATATAGCGTATATATAGGTGAAAATAAACCATCGAATACATTAGTGGCTTATATAAATGCTACAGATTATGATTCTGGTGAAAATGGTCGTGTCACTTTTGAAATGCTTCACTCTTATACATTTACCAATATCTCTTCAAGATTAAGATCTTCTACAGAACTACAACAGCTTCTACTCAAGCATAATAATAGTATTACTATTTATAATAATGATTTAATTGAATTACATACTAAACAAGAAGCATTCAACTTATTCCAGTTGAATACAACACATGGTTATCTGACAACTCGTCGATCAATTGATCGTGAAGAAGACTATTCAATAATTGATGAAGTTTTTATTCTAATCAAAGCAGTAGATCATGGAGATATACATCAATTATCATCATTTATTTTACTTCAGATAATTATTATCGATGAAAATGATAATCCTCCAAGAATTATGAGTACAGGACCGATATTTAATATTGAAGAGAATCAACCAGCTGGTACTAAAATTGGTGAAATCTATGTAATTGATCCTGATGTATATTCTCTTGGACAACTTGATGAATTATATCGTTCTGGGATACTTGATAAACAAGATGATCATCTTGCTCAATTTTATTATTTATTAGGAACAAAATTATCAGCTATTCCAAAGTCTTTAAAACAACAACAACAACAACAACAACACAACAAAGGAATACATGTTCGTATTGATCCAGGGCATGGAAGAAGAGATTTACCGTTTATATTACATGAAAATACTAATGGACAGTACTTCTTGAATACAACACGTCCATTAGATCGTGAAACAGAAGAAGCCTTTCAATTCAATATTATTGCTACAGATAATGAATTAGTAAAAAATAATTATTATCCAATTGAAAGTAGAATAGATCATCTACATCGTCATGGTTATACAACTTCTTTATCAGTTACCGTCAATGTTATCGATTTAAATGATAATAAACCAGAGATAATATTTCCTAATCCAATCACATCAAATTCTACAATACATCGTTTATCATATCATGTATATCCTGGTTATGAAATAATTAGTATTAATGCAAATGATCGTGATACTGATCAACTTAATGGGAAATATCATTTTGAATTAATGAATAATAATAATAATAATAATAATATAATGAAAAGTAATGATATATTTACAATTGATCGAATTACTGGTATGTTAAAAACCGTCGAATTTTAACTAAAGATGATTTAGGTGAATATCAAATCGATGTAATTGTACGTGATGAAGGTGAACCATCATTAGAAACACAATTATCATTACGTTTATTAATTGATCATTCTGATAATCAAAGATTATATGATATGAAAGATAGAAATTATCAATTAGATGAAATTTTATCTTCTAATGAAAAACATAATCATAATAATGAAGTATACATGGAAAGTACTTCTTCAATATTATTCAAAAGTGAACGATTTATTGGATCTAGTTTTATTCTCTTTATTATTATCATATCAACACTAGTGTTTATTATGATTATATTAGGTTTATGCATTTATTTACGTCATACATATAATATTGTTAATTTTCTTCAAGATATCTATAAGAAATATTTTTGTTGTACTAATAAATGTATTCTGTTAAAACATCGTAATCAATCAAGACTAGACTCAAATAGTAATGAGAAACCATATTTAAAAAATTTACTTAATCCTATTGTTGATATTAATCATAATTATACAACATCAACAACATCAATAATGACAACAACAACAACATCAACATATAAACATACAGAGAATATGAATCATCTTGATTATCGAATATCATCAACAGATTTAATAAAATATAATAAAAATGATTTAAAGTTAGGCTATTTAACATCATTTCATCCAATATGTTGTAATAGTGATTTGAATGAACATTATCCTTGTCAACAAAGTCAACAACATCATCTTATTATGAATAGTAATAAAGATCATAACACATTTATAGATTCTCAACTATCAAATATCTTTGTTACTTCCAATGGTGGTGTTGATAATCTACTTCCATTATCTCATTCAAATTATGAATCCGGTCATTTAAATCATTTGCCGCCTATTCAACACAATACTACTACTACTACTACTACTAGTAGTAGTAGCAGTACTACTACTACTAATAATAATTGTAGAAATTGGTCAAGAAATCCATTGACTGTGAACATACCAAATAATGTATTTCATGAAAATGATACTTTGGTAAGATAATGACAACTAAAGATATTGTATTAAATTAAAAGTAAACTTTATTTATTTTTAGACATGATGTAAGACTGATTGATTTCTCTTCTTATCGAGGATTGTTTGCTCATAACATGGTTAAAATTGAGTTCAGTAGTAAGAAATAGGTGACATTTAATTTGTTACTCTTCAATGATTAGTTCTTGTATCTAATTCAGTCAGTTGTGACGTGAATAACTCAATCGTATCTTCACCGACTGTTATAGAGTGCCAACAAGAGTTTCTTGCCTATTGTTTCCAACAGTCTATTCTGTTTTTCTCAATTATTTCGATTCACGTTACCTTTTAATTTTTATTATTTGTCCCTTGGGTTCCTAGTGGAATATATGCCTTCAGTAGCAAGTCCCTACTTCACTCTCTTCTCTCTCTCTCTCTCTTCTCAAACTGGCTACACGAATATCCACAACCTTTACTTTCTTCCTCACACAATCTCCTCGATGTCGCCCTCGCGTCAGACATCCAACTCATCGTTCCCCATTTGGATTCCACTCGAGGACTAGGCCTAGCCTAGCCTGGTCTCATCTGGCACGTGATGTCCACAAACCGTCTTTCCACTCTATGTCCAATCCAATCCATCTCCACTTTCTTCGTCTGCATATTTGTTGGGCGATGGGTTCATGGTTGGTTGGTTAGTTGGTTCGTTGCCAACCAACGAGCGAGCCAGCCAACCAGCCAGCCAGCCAGAGTTCCTTGTTCCTTGTTGTTTATTCTTATTATTCTGGTCATCTGATCTGATGTGATTTTCAGTATCGAGTGAGTGTAGGCAGCAGGTGTTGATGATGTATGTCTGTAGTTTGTTTGAAATGGTATTCGTGATGCGGCCAGTCTCTCAGTCATCACATAGAAGCAGAGACTTAGTTGACTGAGATTAGCATTGTAAATCCAGATTTTGTGCATGTGTGTAGGTGAAAGAGACAACTTGTTTTTGATTTCTCGCATTCATGGTGATCAGTGCTTGTTGTTGTTGTTGTTGTTGGATGTTGTTGATTGGGTATCTTCATCATGTCTGTCTTGTCTATGTTCACCTGAAGGAAGTGGTGTCTTCCTTCACTGCCTCTTCTCTTCTGTCAACTTGTTGGTTTTCGATATGTGTAGATCTTCGAGTTTGTGCGAGAAGACATTAGACATAAATCGCGATGGGCGAAATCCAAATGTTCTAGAGTCTTTTCATCGTTCATACGCCGTATATCCATCTTCTTACTGCTCCTCACAGTTGTTTGTTGCAAGATGCAGTCGAGTTGACCACAATGAGAAGTATGATTGATGATAGTGGGTGGCAACGTTGTCCTACTTCTCTCTTCACTTCACTTTGAAGGTATCGCTGAAGTTTTCATTGTGAACCATTTGACTGGCATCTAACATCATCATCATCTTCATATAGCTTTTGAATGAGTGATAATGACTGATAAATATACTTTAATGTACTGTCAATAGAAAATGTGAAACTAATGGGGTAAATAACTTTCATGAGCAACTGAACAAATTGAATGCAACAATGATTCAATTTATTACAGGAACGGTACTATAGGCACAACTCAGAAAAGATGAATGACAATAACAGTTAGCTAAAATATATAGTTGGACAATAGAAATATGCTGACTTGAAATTTTCTAATGAAGTTTGCAATTAAACATGATCAGCTGCATTCATTTTTTGCGACTAGCAGTAGATTCTAGGACGCGTGTTTCGTCCTGTTTGGGACTCGTCAACCGGATATACCTCCATCCTAGTGAGTGGTGTTTCCCCCATTCAGTCTCGAACCCAGTACCCGTCGGTTCAAATGCTAAAGCGGTATTCACTAGGCCAATGGGGAATGAAATGGATACAACATCATTGATATCCGGCAGTATCCAAGATTCCATCTGTCAACGGAGGTCGAGCAATTCGAGCCTGTATAGTAACGTGAAATTACAATTATCAGTAAACAACAACTGATACCCTTTGGGCAAAAGGTGCTTGCTGTACCCCAGAGGATACCACTGGGGTTTGAAGCGATGGGGATGGGATTCGAGCCTCATTGCAGACAATATCATTCACCGGAGTGCAGGTACGTCCAGCTGATGAGTCCCAAACAGGATGAAAAGCGTATTTGGATTCCACTGCTAGTGACCAAGTAAACCACCAAATAAACAAATGAATGTGTGGTGATTTTTTTGAATAATGACTGACTGGAGAAACACAGGACCAATACAAATAAACATATTCTTAGCACAAAATAGGTTTGTTTATGCATGATAAAAGGTTGTTTATACTCGGCTTTCTGCTTCCCGTTTCATATGAGATATGTAACACAGTGGGTTCATGTCTAACGTGTCGGTAATGTCATAAAAACTAAAATTGTATTTTTTTTAAATCTAAGATAGGTTTTCATCATCTTACGAACATATAGAATGTGAACCATTCACACCATTTGAACAGGAATATCCTTATTCAGAGTCAAGATATAAACTAACCTTGGGCTATTGACTTTTGTTGGGCATTGCTTGTTGTGGATACACTTTCATTAATTTCCAGGTGCCTAACAATATGTAAATAGTGAATGACTGAATACTATTTCTTCATAAAAAGTTACAAAATAACTTTCTTACTGATGGGTAATCTTGACTACTATAAGAAGTGACAAGAAGCAACATACCGTGGAGTTTCTAAGAGATATGGATTCTGTAATGACTGGTCAGTTACTTTATGACGTTTCTTTGCACGAGTTTAGCTTTTGATATACGTGACGCGTGTACAGGACTGATGTCCACATCGATTTTTTTTATAAACTCCGGCAGCTTGCCTCTTCTCCTCCACTGTTCTCCTTCATTTTTTCTCGGGTTGTTGATAAAAGACTATTCTCTATTGCGTAGAACTATGAAGATGATCAACAGAACTGATGATGTACCTCTAAGCTTTCTAGTTAAAACAGTTGTGGATAAACATTTTAGCTCATGTAAACATCTAGTAGGAGTTATTTTATCAGATGATCAGCATTCTCTTCACTCAAAGCTCTCTGAGTGTCAGTCATCTGGAAAGACAAGAATCAAGTACATAAGACTTTATGCACATACTACAAAATATAAAGACTCTACGATACCGTATTTAACTCGTCTGTTGTGTGATGAAGAAAGTATTAGAAATGAACTAACTAACTAAGTAATCAACTTCTGTTTTTCGAAGTAAACTAGTTGATGATGACGATCAGCATGTTAGTCTATTTATGTATTATGAACTAAATTACTAATGTGATTGTCTACCTGAATTAACTGAGCATTTTGAAGAAAGTTATGCATAGAATGAACATTCTTATCTTTTTTTCATGTAATTCCTACTTATTTCATTTTGCTATGTATACATATACACCGTCTCTATCTAACTGATGCTATATGACATGCTGAAAATTCTGTAGAGTATTCTCGAAATAGCTTTCAGAATAAAGCCATTACTATTATTATTATCATTTATTTATTAATATTACTATTATTATTATTAGTAGTAGTAATAGAAGTAGCACTAGTAGTCATATTGTGGTTAGATTATAAGATATTGTTTGAATACATGAAACCATTTTTTGCTTGACATGATCTGTATCGGAAAGTGTTGACTGACTGACTACCTGGGGGGAAATCCATAGGAATTTATAACTTAGTAGGGCTTAACAACACCAATTCATTATTGATCACAATGTTGTGTATGCATTCATCTTTCATTGTTCAATAAACTTTTTCTATGGAAGTAAAAGTTGAACATTGTGGTCGAATGTCATTCCATTTTAGTCTGTTCGTTAGTAATGTCACATAGTAAAACACTACCATTTACTGGATTTAATTTATTGTCCATATTCATATCAGATAGTATATCACTATGCAACATTTTTGATGAGCAGACTAAAATGAAAATTTCGCCATTTTTAGTGCTTCTTTATCCCCATTTCTTCTGGGTTTATATTACTTTCCTCCTTCTATTTTAGATGATTTGCGTACATTCTTTTGACTTGTTAAAATGGGCAAGTAGATACTTCATCGCATGTTATTATTCTTGATGATCAACCTTAGAAGATTTGAATTTCGCCCATCGTGATTTATGTCTAATGTCTTCTCGCACAAACTCGAAGATCTACACATATCGAAAACCAACAAGTTGACAGAAGAGACGAAGCAGTGAAGGAAGACGCCACCTCCTTCAGGTGAACATAGACAAGACAGACATGATGAAGATACCCAATCAACAACATCCAACAACAACAACAACAACAAGCACTGATCACCATGAATGCGAGAAATCAAAAACAAGTTGTCTGTTTCACCTACACACTCACCCACCCACCCACTCACTCACCCACCTACCTACCTACCTACCTACCTACACAGCACCGTTTCAACTACACGCGGCACACACACACACACACGGCGATGAGGATGTGAGACACAGTAAGACAGGCCTCCCTTCATCAATCTGGAATCAGTGTGGAGATCTACTCAACTCCACTCCACTCAGCTTAAAGTGTGAACAAAATACGGATTTACAATGCTAATCTCAGTCAACTAAGTCTCTGCTTCTATGTGATGACTGAGAGACTGGATGCATCACGAATACCATTTTCAACAAACTACAGACATTCATCATCAACACCTGCTGCCCACACTCACTCGATACTGAAAATCACATCAGATCAGATGGCCAGAACAATAAGAATAAACAACAAGGAACAAGGAACTCGGGCTGGCTGGCTGGTTGGCTGGCTCGTTCGTTGGTTGGCAACGAACCAACTAACCAACCAACCATGAACCCATCGCCCAACAAATATGCAGACGAAGAAAGTGGAGATGGATTGGATTGGACATAGAGTGAGAAGACGATTTGTGGACATCACGCTCCAGAAGAGGCTAGGCTAGCCTAGGCTAGGCCAAGTCCTCGAGTGGAACCTAAATGGGGAACGATGAGTTGGATGTCTGACGCGAGGGCGACATCGAGGAGATTGTGTGAGGAAGAAAGTAAAGGTTGTGGATATTCGTGTAGCCAGTTTGAGAAGAGAGAGAGAGAGAGAAGAGAGTGAATTAGTGACTTGCTACTGAAGCCATATATTGCACTAGGAACCTAGGGGACATTTAATATTGATATGAACTCTTGGTGATCATGTTTGACTCAACAGGACTGAATAGAGTAGTTGTTTGACTTTCGTATGACATCATCATAAATTAACCTTTAATCTTACCTGTGACACAATCTGTGTAGATGATTATCCTTCTTCTTCCATTCACATAAGCATTAGTTGTTAAACAACTATACTTTGTTTACAATTTTATATAAAGCCTCTTCATTTACAACTGTTTGAGTTGTTTTATGATGACAAGATTATAACTCAATCGATTTTACGCATTCAGTATCTCAGTAGACTTGTTTTACGAATAATGTTGAAACAATTTTTTCTCTTCTCTTTCATTTATAATCGTATAGCATAGTGGATATCATCAATTTATGCCAATTTCTGTTGGTGCAGGAGGCCATATTCAAAGTAGGCTAGATGGATATCAAGGCTATGAACCAGGTAAGTCAGTCATATTTTTTCGGTATCACTTGTATGCTTACAGTAGTAGATTGCTGTTACTCTTTTGCGTATTTTATTGTATATCTATCATGAAACCATATTGGTTGTTAGGATGGTTTTTATACTCTTATTAAGGTGTATAGAGAGGAAAAGGGTTTAGAGTGGCCAGAATTAGGACGTGATACCAGCCGATGGTGTCTCTCACTCTTGATCTAAGTCACGTAGGTAGATGTAGACTACCTGAGCCTGGGGTGTCGCTGACTGACCAATCTTTGTGATATGGCTGAAAATTAATCGTAGGGGTACAGTTGTATTCACTCTTCTAAAGCTTGGATAGCTACACCAACCTTTGTCTCCAAATTTGTTTATTCTCTCATACACAACCTTATCTATTTTCATATCATTCCTTTTCCTATCCACCTGTTCTTTTGTGTACTACTGTGAAGTGTGGCAACTTGAGCCAATGTACCTGTTTGTGAAGTTCTATGTTGACTTTGTGTGAATAAAGATAATTTAAAGGAATCAAATGCTTCTTCAAAGATTTGAATATGTCTTAATCAACATCAGAACTAATACAGACGTTACAACTGAGGTATTAAGATAACAACTAGCTTTTTCTATGACTTCGTTGAGTAAACCAATGGGTTATTAGTTAATGAATAGACTTATATTGTTTCTTTCGAAGTGTTTACTGAGTTCTATAGGAGTAGTTTTGTAATGTGATCACTAAGCTAAATAACTTGATTTTATATAATACGTTACATTCGATTTTGAATGAATTGGAGATGTTTTTGAAGAAACTATGGTCTCAAGTTGGTATATATAACGGGCAGACATCACTTGGAGAACCTAGGGGCACTGGACAGCCGTTTCATTCTGGTTTGGAGTTCCTCCACTGTGCTACATTCCCGACCCTGTCAGGGGTTGAACTCATGACCTTCAGGTTTCGTGGCCAGCAGCTGAGTTGGAATTTAGTGTACCGCAGTTTCCTAATTCTGCTAACCTACAACATGGTGTGACCATTCAATGCTGTCGTTGAGTAGTAATTGTCATCACGTCCGACTTAGGTTGGCTCACAGGTCACGGTTTCTCACTACAACTTCAGGAAATCTCATCTCGAAGCAAGTCACTAGTGTACTGAAGAGTCTCATACTAGTATGAAACAGCTGTCTAGTGCTTTCAAGTTTTCAACGGTCCCTCCAACTCATGTCACTCCATGATTGAATACCAAATTGAAATCAATAAATACATCCTCATAAACCTTCAAAAGGGATTATTATTCATAGTCTCACTTTAGTGCTGTGTAGTACCCATCTTCATCATCAAAATATATTTACAAACTTTAATATACTAGCACTGAGCAATTTTTTTTCATTTATTTAGATTACAGCAAAAGATTAAACTCCTAGCATAAAGCTAGTTCACTGTAATTCATGATTTTTGGTATCGCCTTCAGACAACTTTAAATGACAGTAAATATTAGGTTTTAGCAAAGTAAACAGAGAGTATTTTCCAGTATACTTATTACTTGTCCCCTGGGTTCCTAGTGAACACATGGCCTCAGTAGCACATCACTATTTCACTCTCTTCTCACCAGTCTTTTCAACCTCCCTGCACAACTCTCCAAAACCTTTCATTTCTTACTCATACTATCTCCATGCCACCCTCACGTCGGACGCCCAACTCATCGTTACCCATTTAGGTTCCACTCGAGGACTTGGCCTAGCCTAGGCTAGCCTAGCCTCTTCTGGCGCGTGATGTCCACAAATCGTCTTCTCACTCTATGTCCAATCCAATCCAATCCAATCCATCTCCACTTTCTTCGTCTGCATATTTGTTGGGCGATGGGTTCATGGTTGGTTGGTTAGTTGGTTCGTTGCCAACCAACGAGCGAGCCAGCCAACCAGCCAGCCCGAGTTCCTTGTTCCTTGTTGTTTATTCTTATTATTCTGGTCATCTGGTCTGATGTGATCTTCAGTATCGAGTGAGTGTGGGCAGCAGGTGTTGATGATGAATGTCTGTAGTTTGTTTGAAATGGTATTCGTGATGCGGTCAGTCTCTCAGTCATCACATAGAAGCAGAGACTTAGTTGACTGAGATTAGCATTGTAAATCCGTATTTTGTTCACACTTTAAGCTGAGTGGAGTGGAGTTGAGTAGATCTCCACACTGATTCCAGATTGATGAAGTGAAGTCTGTCTTACTGTGTTTGAGATCCAGGCTTTGACTTCCTCATCGCCGTGTGTGTGCCGCATGTAGTTGAAACCGTGTAGCTCATTGATGGTGATCAGTGCTTGTTGTTGTTGTTGTTGGATGTTGTTGATTGGGTATTTTCATCATGTCTGTCTTGTCTATGTTCACCTGAAGAAGGTGGCGTCTTCCTTCACTGCCTCGTGTCTTCTGTCAACTTGTTGGTTTTCGATATGTGTAGATCTTCGAGTTTGTGCGAGAAGACATTAGACATAAATCACGATGGGCGAAATTCAAATCTTCTAGGGTCTTTTCATCGCATCCATTCAGCCATCGTATGCCCATCTTCTCTCTGCTCCTCACAGTTGTTTGTTGCAATATGCAGTGGAGTCGAGTCGAGTTCAGTGCAGTCCAGTTGACCACAGTCAGGGAAGATGATCGGTGATAGCAGGCTGCAACCTTATCTTACTCTTCTCTTCATGTCACTTCTCATCGAAGGCATCGCTTAGTTTTCCATTTTGAATCAATTGGCTGACATGTAGCATCAGGCAGGATGTAACTGCTTTTGAATGACGTTTATAAAGATTTGTAGCACGAAAACCGTCGTGTCCAAGCAGCTGCCTATCAAATTACTTCTTGGTCTACGCTATTGTGAAGCAAGACTTTTTCAAAGTCGATGAAGTTAACATAACGATCCATTTGACTGGCATTCTATGCTGATTTTTCCAGTGGTCAGACATAAACAATAAATAGTCAGTTATTATTGTGAACAAGAAAGCAGAAGAATATTAAGAGAAGGAAAGTAAGGAGGGCGGTACAATGTAATACGAGAAGTTACGTCATGTTTGAAGGTCAGTTGGATGTAAATGTTTGGTGAATTTTCTTTGAAAACAAAGGTTTGGCTTGTAAAGGTGAATAGTAATCACCTCTGTTATGTGAAGTAGCCGAATGTATAGTCCACGTAGTAAATTAATTGGTACTTGATAAATAATTTCAAATGTTTTTACCACGATCCACTTGACTTTCCCTAGTCAACCATGATGAATGGTGTCCAGAAATTCGATAATGGATCTGTCTCATCTTATGCTGTATGTTAGTAATCTCGATAGCAGTTGAATTGGTAAATGCACACAGAAGTGGCAGAATCCTGCAGTCTTTTCTTGTTTCTTGTACTGAGAATCAAACGGTTGTTGAAAATAAGACAATTCAGAAACGAAAAATACTTTTTGTAGGACTCGTAATGCGTTTCATCAATAATTTCACTCCTGAATCCCAGTTCCGAAAAGATTGCTTTTTTGGAACCTGATAGTACTATTTATATAGTCTACGTAACTTGTATATGCTTAGTTACTAGGTCTCGATTGTGCCTCAGTGAGCTAATGGATAAGAAACTGGCATTCACAACAATGAGTACGAGGTCCGAGTCTCCATGGTACCAACATCACACGTTGAGATGCAAGTACATCCGGCTGACGAGTGCCAAATAGCACGAAATGCGCGTCTTGCATCCCACTGCTAGCCACCAAACAGATTATAACATAATGAGTAGTCGTGCAATATCAAGGTACCCACATGGAAGGTCGAGGAATTCGACCCAGTATATCAGTGCGGAAACAGAAATGTTTTCGTTACTATTTACTATTGGAACCTATCGATCTATACTCCTTTAATAATTTATTATCATCGTGAAAAGACTAGCACTTTTCTGTTGTATTTTGAATAGACTGTCAAGTGGTATGTATGAAACACTTTAGAAGTATCTCATTATCCATTCATCAGAAATTTCATTTCTTAATAACTGTCTATATTAGGTGGAAATTCTCAGGGGGACCAGTTTAAAAACCTTTATTACTCGATTTATTGTAATCATTCACCTAACAGTAGGTGATTTGCAATATTTTGACGATAAACACATTTTAATGGACATAGTTTCTGCTTGTAATCAAGTATATATTTGTTTCTGAAATTGTGAATCGATTAGGAATTCGATGACCATTAGACTAACACTTAGTTCAAAGTTGGTGGAATTGATGTCAATGTAGATATACTACTTTAAAGTTTATTTCAGTAGTCTGCCTATATTCATCTTAATTAAGTCTGCATATGAGTTAAACAGGATCTCTAGGGCGTCGGTTCAAACTACTACGGACAAAGAACAAAAATGAGTGGTTAATAGGGTGAAATCAATAGGTTTAGTAATATCGGTTAAAAGATCCGTTTAAGACAAATTCCATTTGTAAAAAAAATACCCATATTTGGATTGTAATCGAGTCTTTATTTTTTCTCATTGTATCAGAGATTTTCTTTAGTGATCAATGCATGCCTGATAAATACATCATGTGACTGTTAGGATAGTAAGTCTTTCCCAGGTTCTAAAACTCTAAAAATTAATAAGTGGTAATGTGCTGGCGACGGAACCCGAAGGTCCTTAGTGGAACGGGGTCATGAGTGCGCACTGCTGAGGAGTCCCATACTAGGACGAAGCAACTATCCAGTTTTCCCAAGTTTTCATTATTCCTCCAACTGATGTCAGTTCATAATGAATACCAACCTAAAATCAGCTAGTGGGACTATGTTTAATGTATGCTGTTTCAGGAATCATAAGTTCGCCTTGAAATTTTTACTTGACCTACTCTAAAAGATGAGATATCCATCACATCCTGTTAGTTAGGTTGCTTTAATTACCTGTAGTAACATGAATTTCAGTTTTGTAAGCAGAAAACATATTTGACAATTTTTTCTCTTTCATGGGCTTTGAATTAACTGGTTAGGTTTTAAACTAACAAATTGTAGTTTTGAGAAAACCTATTTTAGGAGTTTAACGAAAATATTTGATAAATTATTAATAGAAAGGGTAAAGTAAACATAGAGAAGGGTTTTCTATTTCAGTGATGATCTTATTTGGAAGAAAACTTCATATATAGTTAAATAAGAAGGATGTAAAGAGAGTGACTTGTTAACATTTCCAATAGTTTAGTTGAATTCTCTTTGCCTAATTTCTTATCTAACCAATCCTTCGTCGTAACTTTTGACACTACTATATAGACTACTTATATGCATTCTTATAAGTAGCTTTCATGACATTACAACAAGTAGTAGTTATCAGGCACAGTATTTTAAACAATAATTTTGTAGAAAAACTAGTTTCTCCTCGTTTTTCAGAATTTTTTCTACTTTTTACTGGTAAGAACATAAATACGAAAGCTACTGTAACGCTCGTTAAATGGTGAGCAATATAGAGATTTCGAATTAAGGAAGAATCATTTTTGATTGGCATAGGGTTTATGTTTATCGTCGATCATTGCAGCTGAGCCTGAAGTTATGAGTTTTCTGTTAATGTTATGGTATGCACTATGATTGTCCAGACCCTTCAGAAAGGTTCAAAAGCCCTAAAATCCTTCATCATCAATGAAAATACTCCAAAGTTTCGAGAAAAGATACGTGACCATACGTGTAAATATCAGATTGGTTGAGGAGGTGAAATCAAGAAAGAATACTCTTTGAGAAGGAGCTGGTAATGACCAAAGCCAGTATAAACCACATATAGATGATTGCGTTTAGTACATATTTGGACTCTTCAGTACATCTTCTGTAGCCTTATCGTTTTTCCTATTTTCCGAAGAGTTGAGCGAGCATCAGAAGGAAAGTCTAAAAAGTTGTTGTTCGTGTCCACACGCATATATCGGACTGCATCAGTTAACTGTTTATTTCTGTGTAGTGTTCAACATGTGTAAATAAATAAAGCGATGAAATACAATAGAATTAATACCTTATAATTCTCTCAATTGTTACGGGTGTATCGAAAGATACTACTACCAAACAACTTGAGTAATTAGAAACTACTCAAGATGATCTGTAGAATATTGCCAGCCAGCTAGATCAGGGTGATCTTAAAACCAGGTGACCGTTTCGCTCTTTTGGAACCGAACCAGCTCATCAGTGGTAATATCCGTACGAATTGAACTCAGAGCTGAATTAGGTCAGACCACCTGAATTTGGCTAGGTGAGTTGCATGGACACCAGTATACTTAGAATGTTTAGTTCGCAAATGACCTACAAATTGCACAGCCTTTCGGTGTTTAGATGACTCTGATCTGATTGGCTGACGAAATCTACATATTAGCCTGAGTGATTTCTAACAATAACAATTCAAGTTAGGCAGTTGGAAAACTACTCAGCTATAAAAAATGTCAATATGGACCATGGAATTTGTAAATCATTTGCAAATTCTATCCTCTTATATTGTGAATATATTCCCTAACCTTGGTTTCATTTGTGCAACGAAATAAAAGCTATATATTTCAAAGTGGGGCTGACAACTGCTTGACGATATTTGGAATTTTACGTTTCATCATATACATTTTCCTCATTAAGCCAGGTAATCTGAATAAATAATGATGAGTTGAGTTGAGAAAATCAGGATAGAAGGGTCTTAGAGTCAGGTAAAATCATCTATTAGCTCAAAATGGTACAATTCATATCGACGGGATCAACGAAGATGGTCTGAAGGATGAAGAGTAAAATAATAAGAAACGCATCAGTCATGTTTAAGGAATTCTTAGGAGAAGACAGAGGAAATAAAAAGGCATAGAACAGTATAATACTAAAGATTTAAATAATGGTAAGATATAGAAACTAAGAAAGATGGGTGAACTTTGCAAGAACTGGCACAGAATTACGCGCCTATCCGCCTAAGCAAAATATTAAGCCGTATCATCCTGGAGAGAATAAAAAATGCCATGCATTCAAAATTACCATCGTAACACGTCGGCTAGCTTCAGAAAGATCAAATCATATGCGCATCAAATTGCAACGCTACGCTACTCATCATCATAGAACAGAGCATAGAATGCCAGTCCACTATACCTGTACCTCAATTTCATCTACTTTGAATAGGCCTTCCTTCCAAAGCGTTGACTGAGAAGTAATTTGACAGGCAGCTGCTTCAACACTACAGTTTCAGTATCACAAACCCTCTATCAACCTCATTCAACAGCATTTATATGCTATATGATGCTACATGCTAGCCAGTGATGCCTTCGAAGTGAAGTAAAGACAGGAGTAAGACAAGGTAGCCACCTACTATCACCGATTATCTTCCTCATTGTGGTCAACTGGATTGGACTCGACTCGACTAGATCATGCAATAGACAACTGTGAGGAGCAGTAAGAAGATGGGTATACGGCGTATGAACGATGAAAAGACTCTAGAAGATTTGAATTTCGCCCATCGTGATTTATGTCTAATGTCTTCTCGCACAAACTCGAAGATCTACACATATCGAAAACCAACAAGTTGACAGAAGACACGAGGCAGTGACGGAAGACACCACCTTCTTCAGGTGAACATAGACAAGACAGACATGATGAAAATACCCAATCAACAACATCCAACAACAACAACAACAAGCACTGATCACCATGAATGGGAGAAATTTAAAACAAGTTGTCTCTTTCACCTACACACTCACCCACCTACCTATCTACCTACCTACCTACGCAGCACCGTTTCATCTACACGCGGCACACACACACACACATGGCGATGAGGATGTCAAAGACAGGATGTGAGACACAGTAAGACAGACCTCACTTCAACAATCTGGAATCAGTGTGGAGATCTACTCCACTCCACTCAGCATAAAGTGTGAACAACATTCGGATTTTCAACAATAGTGTCAGTGCACGCATTCGACTACCGTGAAGTGTTTCTCATTCTGTCTCTGCTGTAGGTAACATCATACATTGAAGTATATGATGACCAATGAAGCCAAATTCATTTCATGATGGATCACAGTATCACCATCCATAACTTATCCCAATACATCTAATGTCAGGATTGCCCAGCTAACAGCTTACTGTACACAAAACAAGTTACAATGGGGTTATTACCCTCAAATCTTTAGTAGCCATTACCGCAAGCGTCTGGGTAATCTGAAAAAGCCATTATTGTGTCTGATTTCTTTATCCGCTTCAAATATCCTATGGTGGTTTGTTTTTCCTTGTTAAGAAAAAACAGCCGAAACCGTGTATGGGGTGTATGTGAGTTCTCTATGCCTTACTTTAATTGTTAAACTATTGGTAGATCAATCAGTTTGTCAGTTTACACCATGGGATATTTCCCTCTGTTGGATTATAATCGTGTCTCTCTTTCGTTATAGATGCTTTGTGATGATTGAAAATAAAATCGAAATACTGGGCATGGTGGGATTCGAACCAGTAACGATTGGGTATCCTGCTCAATACCATACCTACTAAGCTACAAGGTCCAACTGCTCACCAGATTTCTATTTGTGTTCAATCACCAAGGGTTTTCACTGATTACCATGTGAATTCGTGAGAAGTTACTATCACTCGATCTCATTCACACTGGGGGCTGCCCAGTCAGAACTTCTCATATCAATTTAAATCTTACTTAAATTACGGAGGGGGAGCATTATATTGCTTATCTGAGCTAACCGTGGTTCACCCTACTCGTTATCATCCATTGTAGGAGTTGTTTTATGTTTTTCCTTTTCCTTTTGTGAAAATTCTGACAAGGGTTTCTCACCTGTCAAATGTAAGATGATGCTCCAGGATTGATCTGCAACCACTCCCAGTTTAGTGATAGAGGGTGAGCTGGTAGGATATGTCGATCACCTGACTTATGTGGGGAGTTGCATCGGCCGCTGACGAAATCTCCGCTCGGATACAGAAGTTCCTATTGGCATTTACCTACTTGAGTCGTCTTTAGCCCCAAAAGGACGAGTATACTTCACAGTAGTCCGTTCTTTTGTGTCAGACGACTGTGAGATATGTTCGTTGAAAGTCGAAGATATGAAGCACCAATAGGGTTTTGATCACGGGTGTCTTTGTAGGATTGCATGCGTTTGGTAGAATCACGATTTGAGCAATGTTGAGGTCAGGCGGAGGGGGGGGGACTGGGTAAAGATAGGCAAGTCGATTGATGACGTTGGGAACCATGTGAACATGTACTGCGTATACCAAGCCACTGGGTACCTCAAGGTGCCATGCTAGGGAGAATTTGGATTCAGTTGGAAAAGGGTTCAGGGAAGTGGGATCAAAACCTATCACCAGTCGATCACTCTTGGTCTGAGTCGTGTAGGGAGGTGTAGACTGTCTGACTGCGGTCCTCGTGACGAAGGTATCAGTGGTTAATTTCTGGAAATTGATCATAATGACACAGATGTATTCACTCCCTGACCATTTTCTAAAAATTGAATATTTGGCCGAATTATTCACAAATAGCAACAAACTGTTAAATTAACTTCACATGGTGCTTGAATCTGGAGGAAATATAGTGAATACACTGGTTGGAGGGGCATACTTATTGTTATAAAAGCTTTCATAGTGCCAAGTGACCCCTTAGTTAAGATGTATTAGGCACAAGTTATGGCTAACACGTCAAAGAAACCAAGTGATCATCATCTTTTTCACATTCTAAAGGCCAAACTTTAGAGTTGTAGAACATGGAGATAAGTCAATTTATGGTAAGGTTGATAGGGTGCTGGCCATGGAACCTGAGGGTTGTGGATTGCGCACTACTGAGGAGTCCTATACTAGGACGAAACAGCTGTCCAGTGCTTCTACGTTTTTCAATGGTTCTTCTTCGTCTCTGAAATAGATTTACTTATTTATTTTTTCTAACGATATAAATATAATAAGAATAATCGGTTTTCACTTTTATGCTTGCATAAATATTTTTTCTAAACTTGCTTTTTAATGAGTACAAACGTTTGTAAGCTCTTACTTTTATTAATTTTTAAGGTAATGGAATGTTACATACCTACAATGTTGGTGATCATAGACCCCAACAACAACAACAACAGCAACTACAGCAACAGGTTGATCCTTCTAATGCGAGTATCAGTTATTTTAATGAATATAATGGTGGAGTATCAGGTGGGCATTTTATTCCACGGAATGTTTGGGATGCATCTAAATTTGGATTTCGTCCAATCAAAGATACAGTCAGCTCCTATCAGGTATATATACATTGAATTTCTAATAATTTTAAAAGGATTTGTGTTTAATGTAAAGAGTTAAGATATGGTCTGTGAATAGAGAATCAACTTGAAATGTTACTTTCATGGTGTTTTATGAACGGTTTATAGGCAGTCAGTCAATTTGAAGGGTAGTTCTCCTCTTCCATAGATGAACATCAGATAGATAGATAAATAAATACGTTCTTATATTAATAAACAATATTGAGTAATAAAATATAAACCTCGAATTATGAGGTATCTGTGGGCTAATCGCTATCAAAGCACTTTACAAAGAGTGTGTCAACAGTAAAAACAACAAAACTGTGTCCAAGCTACAAGAAGGGAATATAAAAGACACACATAAGTTCTCATGATCAGGTAAAAACGCAAGATAAACAAATGTTCAGGGTAAAATAGACTATCAGGGAACAACGAAAGGAATTACAACACCATCATGAGCTGTGAAAGATACTCATATCTGTAGATGAAGCAACATTATAAGGATACTACTGTTATAAGGTTATACTACTTAAAATTACTAAGTAGTACAAAACTGCTAATATAAAAAGGAAATATGAAGGGAACAAGTAAGAAGACGAAATCGAACTAAGGCACTTGAGAATGCGAAAGCATTTGAAAGCTATGAACAGCATTAGGAATTGAATCGAACAGTCCTCTTCCGCTGGAAAAACTAACCTCTTTGATGAGATGAATGAGGAGGAACAGTATGAAAAGTTAACCATTCAAAGTATTTAGTGTAATTGTTTTTATATGATACTGTCGTTGATTAGACCGAATTGATCAGTCTCTATTAGCATATGGGCTGCTGCGCGGATGCCTAGATTTTGCCAGTGTTCTAATTATGTTAATGATGGGTTGTGGCTAGCAGTGGAATCCAGAATGCGCAGTTCGTCCTATTCGGGCCTCGTCAGCTGGACGCATCTGCCTCCCAGTGAGTTATGTTATCTTCGCCGGGATTCGGACTCGGGAGCGATCGCTTCAAACGCCAGCGCGCAATCCACTACAACACAGAGCCACAATAGCCGCTTCTTGTGCGACTTTTTAGTACAGGTACATCCAGCTGATGAGTCCCAAATAGGACGAAATGCATATCCTGGATTCCACTACTAGCTACGATCCATCAGCGTGTAAAGTATTGGTGTACAGTATCACATTTAAACGAATACTGAACATCTGAGTACTCTTGTAAGTTGGGTTGCAGTTAAATCACATTCTAACTGCTTTTTTGTCAAACTCTTCGAAGTACTTCAGTACTGTATTTAAACGTCAATAAAATAGTACTGGGTTTTGATATTGCGAAATATACTACTCAGTAATATAAGTAGTTAGACAGTACCCAATCTAATGGACAACTTGATCTGATTTGAATGATAAAAACATGGAGAAGTTATTTCTCTGCTGTTGAGTGAAATTCATCATCTTTATTCCCACATAAACATACATATCAGAGACATGATCTATTCAAGCCAACTGAACATGACCAGTTGGCGTGGATAGACTTATTTGCTGTGTATTCGATAAACCCTTGGTAAACCGCTTACAAATTGTACAGTCCATATATACCATTAATGATGTCGATAGAAGTGAATAAGCACAAACATAACTTCGACTGGTACAACGTGGAAATAACTAAGACATATATAAGGTCAAAGAACATATAAAGACTCCTGGAAGCATGGTACTTCCATCGAATATTAGTTAACAGGCATATAGACGCTGTTCTAATGTAGGAACTACTAAGAAACAGACCAGTCAGCTGGAATCAAGCAGGTAAATCAACAATCGGTTATTAGGTCAGGTGATCAAAATCATTCTCACCTGTAACCCAGAAACTCTGAAGGTTGACATCAAAGAAAAACGCTTAAAAGCTCAGAGAACAAACAATTATCAAGTCACTTGTCATTATCACTTCATATATTGACAAATCAGCTAAATAATGAAATATTTTGTTTGAATGAGATCTAATTAGGCGGGTAGTATGATGATAATGACGATGATTGTGTGGACGAAGATTTATATCTCACTAATTAACAGGACAGCCTAACCCCGTTTCTCAGTGAGTTATAAAAGGGGTTCAAGCAGTAACTGACTGTCCATGGTTCAGTCGATAGAACATCTGATATGCAACTGGTTTGAATTCTGAGGCAGTCTAGATTTTCTGTCATCACTCTTGTACATTCACTATAAATGTTTATTAACAATGTTAAGATCAACTGTATTTCAACAAATCATTACCATCGTTCATACAAATTCAAGAAAATATTAAGTAACTTCACTTACCAATTCGAAAGACATTCCTACTAACTTAACTAGGCTATTACGAGTCACATACATTGAGCCTTAGTGATGCTATAACCCATCACTGGTTGAGTGGAAGCTGTATTCCTACATCTGTCAACCACAAATGTGTTTAGCACTAACAACTTCTGTACACCAGCCTGAGACTAGAACATACCAGAAAAAATATTTCATTCTAGCTTATAGCTTGCAGATGTATGAATATTGACTGATTACAAGGTGATATCTATCTCTGGAGGTTATCTAGTTGACGATATTGTCCTACCAGGGTGAAGACTCTGATAAAATTCACGATCTTCTGAATGCGTTGATCATAGATCTGTGTACGTTTGGTATGCGTCTCACTGGCACCTGTCAAATGAGAGCAGATGCTCCAGGACTGATCTGCAACTACTAGTTTAATGTTAGAGCTTGAAGTGGCAGAGTGTGTTGTGTTAGCCCGAAACGGGCTGCTTCCTGATGAAATCATAGCTCAGATACAGATGACCCGTTTCGCATTTGCCTAAACGGCGAGATATCCAACTATCTATCAAAGGGAAAGTATACTGCACCGCAGTCCGTTCTGTCCTGTTGTACGGCTGTGAGACATGGCCGTTAAAAGTAGAAGACATAGAGCAGTTACAGGGTTTTGATGACAGATGCCTTCGTAGCATGATGTGAGGTCAGGCGGAAGGTACTAGGCAAGTTGATTGACGAGTTTGGGAACCTTAGTCGGCTGAGATGACCTGGACATATGTTACGCATGCCGATTCACTGCCTACCTCAAGGCGCCGTGCCAGACTAATTCCTAGCAGCTGTCGATAAAGTCTTTGACTATTGACCTGAGCCGTGTAGGGAGATGCAGACTGCCTGGTTGGGGTTCCTGGGACGAAAAGAATAAATGGTTGGGGAGTCTTGGAGAGATAGCTGAAAATCAGTCACAACGGATGGCGCAGATGTATTCACTGCTTGACATCTTCTAAAACGTGAATATTCACACCAACATTTGTCTTCAAATTGTTTTTGTCTCTCATATACAACCTTGTCAACTTTCATATCACTCTTTTTTCTATCCACCTGTTCTTTTTGTACTACAGTGAAGTGTAGAAAGTTGAGCCGATGCACTCCTATGCGAAGTCCTACGCTGATTTTGTCAGTTAATCAGGTATTTATCACGGTAGAATAGTGGGTGTGCACTGCTGACGATTCGCATACTTAAACGAGGCAGCTGTCCAGTGCTCTCAGATATAACACTGATGTCAATTCGAGATGAATACTACCTTAAAAATTGATACTTGTTAGTATGGTAACCATGATGAGATTGTCCAACCACTAGTAGTACGGTTTATTTTCTATTGTATATGTTGTCAGCATCATTTCATGATCAGACGTCTCTTGAAATAAGTTATTTCTTTGAATCTACCAGTGGGAATATTTCACAACAAGATTCTCATATAAATTGATGTTTATAGCATACACAGCATCCAGGATAGGCGTTTTGTTCTATCTAGGACTCGTCAGGTGAGTGTAGCTGAACCACAGTGAGTGATGCTATTCCCAATGAGACGTGAACTCCATACCCATCACTTCAGATTTCAGAGTGTTACTCACTCGGTCACTGAAGCAATAGAGAGAGTCGTCTTAAATTAATTAATGGTTTTACCAAATTACTTGAACTTAGAATGTTCACGTTAGAGGAGTTGGAATCGAAGGTTAAAGATTCAGTTTTGGATAAAAACCAACAATTTGAACAATGAATATTCTGTTCAATAAATACTCTTATCAAGTTCTACAATTATAAAAAGGGATTTGTACAGCGTAGAATCAAGCTAGAGTAAGATTTAAAGGCAGTAAGAAAATCGGTTTTTGTTTATTTAATTTGTCAATATTAGGATGATATATGTTGTACCCAAATGAAAAGTATGAGGGTAAACGAAAAGACAAGGAATAAAGAAGACAAGAGTGATCTTTGATTCAATGTGAAAGCTTAGGGAGGAATAACGTTTTAATATGATCTTTTTGAATGCATAGTTCAAGGTAGATTAACTTTATTATAAGAACTTCAGTTACGTTGAACAGGTACTGGCGAGCTACATGAGGTATTGTTTTTGGGATATGATGTATAACATTGAAAACTTTATTAGCATCTATATGATCCCATGTTTGCCTACTGGGTATGTTAGGGTGGAATTTTTCACCACTATCAGTTTGTTTTTTCTGAACGAGGCAGTAAATGGTCTCATCCGGAGAGAGGTACCTGGCTGATCATACCGCCCACCTTATGTAACTTGTTCCACAGGAACAGTTAAATTGATGAAGAGCTAAAATTAGGCGAACTATCCTTTAGTTTTGGATTGAGCACTAACTGACTAAGTAGAGATATGCTAAGATGACCTGCATAAAACGTTCCATTGGCTGCTATAGTTAGACGTTATGATAGGATCTCACGTTGAGCGCAGCTACACCTAAGTGTAGGTTTCTCACTAAATTGACTACAGAAATACATGGGAAATGTTAAAGAAATAAACATAAGGTAAAGAAATCGCCTGATTTTGCCCAGTTTCATTGAATGTATCATTAAACATTACACCGGAAATTGTTATTTACTTGAAAGTATGATTGGCTGGCTCGAGGTCAGTAATCGGATCACTTCGGTACATGGGAATCTCTGTAGTTTTTATCGAGTTTACTACCATTAGATATAAAGTAATAATTCCGTTTGATTGAGAGTTTTACATAAAACTTTTCTATAAAATTGATTTCTTTCTTATTTTAATTATCTATCGTCAATTGACAGCAGACTATCTCTATGATGGAGAATAGTACTCCAGATCGCTATATTAAATCTTCACTTCAATCAAATTATCGAACTAATAATTTAAGAGCGATTTCAGATTCTGAACAACAACAACAACAATACATTATCGGAGACAATAATAAATGTTGTTATCCAAGATATACACCAAATTTAAGTGTATGGAAATCTGATCCATCATTAAATCAAAGTATGCATGATTTAATTGCTAGAAATTATAATAAAGATGATTATGGACAAATAATCATTGAAGGAATAAATTACTATACAAAAATTGGTTCTACTTTGGATGAAATAAATATGATACCAAAATACAGTACAAATTTAAAACGTTCCAAGTCAACTAGATATACTATTGATAATGATTTGAGTAGTACAAAAAATCAACAGAAAAATCCAATGCTAATCTATTCCACCGTAATTGAAGAAGCCAATAACAATATTAATAAAATAATTGACAGAAGTCAACCTAGTTGTAAACAACCATTTCTGACAACAATTCATTCATCTATAGATAATAAAGACAAGAATGTTATGACTAACACCATCAACAGTAATGATGATGATGATGATGATGATGATGATGATGATAATAATAATAATAATAATAATAATAATAATAATAATAATAATCGAAATGTTAATAAAAATAATCCAATTCAAAATTATGCTGTTTCATTCCCAACTGTACAAGCTAGTTTTGTTTAGTTGATTTTTTTCTTCTTATTATTATTCTGAGAGAAAAAGCACTTGAACATACTTTTATAATAATACAGAGTTGAATATCATTGAAGGAAATCGACGACATATTTGTCAATACGTTTCTATCATACATCAAAGTGTCCATATACACACATCTGATTGGGAGTTTTTGTATATATTTACAATACATAAATCGAGTATTGCTTTTTTATTAAAGCAATTTCATCCTTTATCAATTTTGAATTTTATGTCTGATTATTTCTGATGAAGTCTACATAGAAACCTGTTGAATACTCACCTCCTTCTTCAAGTATTCAACCAATGGTAATGTATTAATTGCGGTTTAAAAGAATCCCTAAAGTTTTATTACTCTTTCCACTAGTGTAAACAATCAGTTATTGTGTATGTGTGTGTGTGGTAAACATTAAATATATATTCATTACCTTTTAGTATTATTACTGTTGAATCGAAAGGAAGGGGAACAGTGAATACTACTTGCAGTGACATTATCGGTTGAAGAAAAATTGAAAACCTATAAGCACTGGACAGACATTTCCTGAGAAGTATAAAACTTGACAGGGATCGGACTGAAGACCTTAAGGTTTCGCAGCGAGCAGTTTGTGATGTACCGCCACATTCATCCAGTGCTTACAGGCTTTCATTGGTTCATAAACTGATGTTTATATGTGATGAATATCAACTTAAAATCAATAAGTAAATACCCATAAACCTCCAAATTGAATTATTCTTCAGTGATTTACTTCGAGATAATATTTGCGAAGTCATAAAAAGAAGTTGTGACTGGTGGGGCGAAAGAAATCGGACAGTAATTCAACGATAACATTGAATGGAGGGTGCGTTATATTGTGAACTGACAGAAGGAGAAAAGTGTTCATTACTGGTTCCAAGCACAGTGGTTTTATTTGTTACGTGCTGGCCACGGAACCTGAAGGCTGTGGATTCGGTCCCTGGCAAGGTCATAGATGCGCGCTATTGAGGAGTCCCATTCTGGGACGAAACAGACGTCCACCGCTTCCAGTAGTTCTCCAATTAGTGTTAGTCTTTGATGGATACTGACATAGAGGTTGTTTTGTTGATTTGAATCCAAGATGTTTGTTCAGCAGATGGTCGATATCTTTGCGGATGGCCATTTAAATTGCTGTAATCTTGGGATTCCGGTAGATTAATCGGATAACGAACTTTTGGTTTTGACAGTATTGTTGATATATGAGACAGATTATACTTTCTCGTCTGAATTCATGCAGGAGGGCTGTAATCAACTTAGCGAATGAAACACCTATTGTTGCTTTTTTGAGGATTCTTTATGTTAATTCCCTTCCCAGTTGTTCTCATGTACCCTATGGGATGTTCCCTTCGTATTCTCTTTTTGTCTTCAGTTTTATACTACTCGGCATTTTTGAGTAGTACAACCCATGTATCCTTATAATGTTGCTTCATCTACAGATATGAGTATCTTTCACAGCTCATGATGGTGTTGTAATTCCTTTCGTTGTTCCCTGATAGTCTATTTTACCCTGAACATTTGTTTATCTTGCGTTTTTACCTGATCATGAGATCTTATGTGTGTCTTTTATATTCCCTTCTTGTAGCTTGGACACAGTTTTGTTGTTTTTGCTGTTGACAGACTCTTTGTAAAGTGCTTTGATAGCGATTAGCCCACAGATACCTCATAATTCGAGGTTTGTATTTTATTACTAAATATTGTTGATTAATATAGGGACGTATTTCAGACAAATCCTGTGTTTTGGATTTTACGCGTAATTTGGACATTTGATTTATTGTTAAGAAGTTGCTTGTCCGGTTTGGTTCCGAATTTCTTGGGAAGAAATCCACACTATTTTCGTCAATACCTGAATTTGGAAGCCTTAGAACTAAAGATCAATTCTACCTACCTACCAGCTTAGTTCAAGGTCTTTTATTCAAACAAAATTTTGACAAAATATTCGGTAACTGAATTTAAACTCAAACTTAACTGGTGATCAACTCTTGTAGCGCGGACGATAGGTCTTGTTGTAAACGAATTTGCCGAGACCTTTTGCTAATGATCTACATGTGTATCGCTTGGTTAGGGTCCTTGAAGCGATAAGAATGAGTGAATGGAGAATTTTGGTGACATGCAGTAAAACCGATTGCAATGCTGCATATGTATACATTGGTTCTATCTCTACGCGAGGTGAGTGAGGAAAATAACCAATCACCTTTATGTTTGCACTCACTTCCATTCTGATCAGACCACTAACGCTTTTTAGACCTCGTACATTTTCTATGTATTCATTTTGAGCGAGTAGAGCATACTTATCTCTCTGCGTTAACTGGTGGGACCTTAGTGTTGTAGCTACTGGAGACAATATTAGTAGATAGAACCGGTGTTCTAGGAATTTCGAAGTTCCATTAACCATACGATCAAATAGAGAACGTTGATCGAAGGTACGACCAGTAATACTGACCACGCTGTTCGGTCAAGAACGAAACAGTGACGAGACAAGAACGTAACACATTGCCATCCCTGAAGTCGCAAGTACTTACATCAACCTTCGTCTTTCACCTCATATGCGCTGTTTATCTAAATGTCACTCTTTCTTCGAAGTGCGGCAACTTGGACCGATGCACTTCTGTTCAAGATTCTACTTTGATTTGTCTGTCTGTGAAAATAAGATTTCTTAATTAAGTGCAATGGTTTGCTTTTTATGCAGCTGAGAAGTTTGAGAACACTCAGATTATTTTCAAAGAGTTATTTCGTCATGAATAGTTATGTTCTGTTTACTGATTCTATAAAACAGAAGTCAGGTTACATGTTAGACGTTTTATGAAGTGGTCCGAGAAAGAAATTCCACTTCCTCGATGGAATTTATATTTGGATTCCAGGTATATCAAGAACAAGATGTTCAGTGAAGAGACTCTTTTCAACGAATTTATTTTCAACCTGTGCATTCATGCATATATCTGATATTCGAAAAAACTATATCACGTGAGGAAAAACGAACACTGTATGATGATATAGACAATAATAATTAAATGGATGATAAAGGTATTTGTGATTATAATAACAGTTGAAGTATGAATGATAAAAAAGTAGGTTACGCAACATATGGCGTGGTTTATAGAAGGTATATAATTCAGGAAGGGATTAAAAATCGATGAAAGTGGTAAGTCAATAGAGTATTGCGTAATAAGATCAGACAAGCTGGTCAAAATGAGATCAGTATTTGCTAAAAAGGTTAAGACAATGAAGTGAAATAACACCGAGAAATAGTCAAATTGAGAGCAATTATGATAACAATAATAGTGACAAAGGAAGGATACAAAGGTTAAATTAACAAAGGAGGAGGGGAAACTAATGGGGATGGGAGGATGTTATAGCCATTTTTGTTTCGAAAACTGCTATGGTCGCTAACAATACACGGATATCAACTGTTAGCCGCCAGCATTCAACAATCTCTTAGCTGCTCCCCGACCCGACTAGTCAATGGAGAAAACATGATAGATGTGTATTAGGGTCGAAAGAGCGAAGACCAAAGACCAAAAACAAAGGAAAATACAGCTAATGTATGGGTTCTTCGTTGTTTAAAATAATCCTGTTAATTAGCTAATCCATCGTCTGTCTATCTAATTGTAGAAGTGGTAACATAAAATACATTTTGACTGTTCGCTCTCCAGAATAGACTTTTGTCTCTATTCCCATATCACTTCCTTCTTTAAAAGAATGTTATCTGGGACCAGATTGGATTGTCCTGTCTTTTTCTTGCATCTATCTGACTGATACAGAGTGACTTTTTTTTACTGTGGGGTCACTAGTCTTCCCGATATTCTTTCGGCTGATAGATACATGAGAATAAAAATCAGCTATCAAGTGAAGAGATTTACCTACGGATCGGGAATGGGATCTGCAGCGATATCTGGAAGATGACCTTTTTACACGTCGTTACGCGTGTTGTCGGTAAGGACCATCCTTATGGCCCCCAGCATTACAGTCCCGGCATTGATGTTGTTTATGTGGACAAGGTCTGATGAAATGCCAGCAAGGCGATAGGGGTGTCTTCTTCGGAGGTCGGTTAGTATCGTACGAGTCGATGAACAGGCGAGATAAGGCCAGGATGTGTGTGGCCATAGGATGATGGAGAGGATTGAGATGTCTGGTGAACTGTGTGTACTTGAGAACCACCCTGGCGTCGGGATTGCGCTAAACTCGTATCACGCCGCAGGTTACCCAGCCGTTGATATTTTGGATTGTGGCGTCGAAAGTGGGATCACGTGGGTTCTGCGGCGAAATCATGTTGTAGTATTGGTCGGACGAGCCATGACAAAAACAGTGACTGTATGTACCTTCTTGGTACACACAAATCAGGTTTTAGTTCATGAATAGCTAAAGCCTACACACTGTTTTAAGGAGTTAAAAAGGAAGAAAATGTGAGAAGTTTGGGTGAATTTGATAAACAATGTCAAAGTTATTGTCTAGTTTTGTTGAGCGGTGGGAATCAGCCAAATGTTCTACAATATGACTTCTAACAGACTTTCACATTTATAAAACTAAGCTAGGAAGCACTCTCTGGCTACGGTCTTGCACCACAAGAGCAGGTGAACTGATAGATGAACTGTTCCATGTATCACGCAGTCTACTTTGTTACTATTCACACTCCAATTGTTACCATAATCACAAATATCTGTGTCATCATCATCAGATAGTGTTTAGTTTTCCTCACGGGATCTGATATTTCTTGGTTGTACTGTGTTCTCTGAGCTGGGTTGTTTAATCGTGAAGCTTTCATCGTCCTTCTACACGACATCAGCACTAACTTCACTATGAAATGACCTGTCAATATCTCTCCGTGAATGGTTTAGTGACTTGCTCTGACGACGTGGTCTGTGGTTGGTTGTTTCCTTCGATTGTTGTGTCATTGACTGTATAGATTCTCCTATTGGCTGTTCCTCTACTTGACCTCTGACCTTTCTGTTGTTTATCATTTCTCTTATTGGTTGATAGATTGGGTCTATGCCTATATACCTGCTGATTGCTGACTGACCTGAATGTCAAGCTTCTAGGAATTATCTGATATTCTTTGTGTTTCCTCTGTCCAAAATTTCTACTTTGTCGAAATTGAATTCATGTCCATAGTTGTTATCCAGGTGCATTGAAATGAGTGATGAAATGTTGTGACGTTTAATAGTCAATTGGTGTGCCTCATAAACCAACAAATTCCCTCCAAACACTATTATGCAGACCAAAGGATACAACAACCAAAGAAGACAAACCGAATATCATTTACAAAGTCAACTGCGATAACACTAGATTGGACAAAGTGGCCACCCTCTTCGCCTTCGTCTACATGAGCACCAACTGGCTATTAAACACCATGACACTTCGTCACTCATTTCGATGCATCTGGATAACAACTATGAACATTGAATTCAATTTCGACAAAGTAGAAATTTTGGACAGAGGAAACACAAAGAATATCAGACAATTCCTAGAAGCTTGACATTCAGGTCAGTCAGCAATCAACAGGTGTATAGGCATAGACCCAATCTATCAACCAATAAGAGAAATGATAAACAACAGAAAGGTCAGAGGTCAAGTAGAGGAACAGCCAATAGGAGAATCTATACAGTCAATGACACAACAATCGAAGGAAACAACCAACCACAGACCACGTCGTCAGAGCAAGTCACTAAACCATTCACGGAGAGATATTGACAGGTCATTTCATAGTGAAGTTAGTGCTGATGTCGTGTAGAAGGACGATGAAAGCTTCACGATTAAACAACCCAGCTCAGAGAACACAGTACAACCAAGAAATATCAGATCCCGTGAGGAAAACTAAACACTATCTGATGATGATGACACAGATATTTGTGATTATGGTAACAATTGGAGTGTGAATAGTAACAAAGTAGACTGCGTGATACATGGAACAGTTCATCTATCAGTTCACCTGCTCTTGTGGTGCAAGACCGTAGCCAGAGAGTGCTTCCTAGCTTAGTTTTATAAATGTGAAAGTCTGTTAGAAGTCATATTGTAGAACATTTGGCTGATTCCCACCGCTCAACAAAACTAGACAATAACTTTGACATTGTTTATCAAATTCACCCAAACTTCTCACATTTTCTTCCTTTTTAACTCCTTAAAACAGTGTGTAGGCTTTAGCTATTCATGAACTAAAACCTGATTTGTGTGTACCAAGAAGGTACATACAGTCACTGTTTTTGTCATGGCTCGTCCGACCAATACTACAACATGATTTCGCCGCAGAACCCACGTGATCCCACTTTCGACGCCACAATCCAAAATATCAACGGCTGGGTAACCTGCGGCGTGATACGAGTTTAGCGCAATCCCGACGCCAGGGTGGTTCTCAAGTACACACAGTTCACCAGACATCTCAATCCTCTCCATCATCCTATGGCCACACACATCCTGGCCTTATCTCGCCTGTTCATCGACTCGTACGATACTAACCGACCTCCGAAGAAGACACCCCTATCGCCTTGCTGGCATTTCATCAGACCTTGTCCACATAAACAACATCAATGCCGGGACTGTAATGCTGGGGGCCATAAGGATGGTCCTTACCGACAACACGCGTAACGACGTGTAAAAAGGTCATCTTCCAGATATCGCTGCAGATCCCATTCCCGATCCGTAGGTAAATCTCTTCACTTGATAGCTGATTTTTATTCTCATGTATCTATCAGCCGAAAGAATATCGGGAAGACTAGTGACCCCACAGTAAAAAAAGTCACTCTGTATCAGTCAGATAGATGCAAGAAAAAGACAGGACAATCCAATCTGGTCCCAGATAACATTCTTTTAAAGAAGGAAGTGATATGGGAATAGAGACAAAAGTCTATTCTGGAGAGCGAACAGTCAAAATGTATTTTATGTTACCACTTCTACAATTAGATAGACAGACGATGGATTAGCTAATTAACAGGATTATTTTAAACAACGAAGAACCCATACATTAGCTGTATTTTCCTTTGTTTTTGGTCTTTGGTCTTCGCTCTTTCGACCCTAATACACATCTATCATGTTTTCTCCATTGACTAGTCGGGTCGGGGAGCAGCTAAGAGATTGTTGAATGCTGGCGGCTAACAGTTGATATCCGTGTATTGTTAGCGACCATAGCAGTTTTCGAAACAAAAATGGCTATAACATCCTCCCATCCCCATTAGTTTCCCCTCCTCCTTTGTTAATTTAACCTTTGTATCCTTCCTTTGTCACTATTATTGTTATCATAATTGCTCTCAATTTGACTATTTCTCGGTGTTATTTCACTTCATTGTCTTAACCTTTTTAGCAAATACTGATCTCATTTTGACCAGCTTGTCTGATCTTATTACGCAATACTCTATTGACTTACCACTTTCATCGATTTTTAATCCCTTCCTGAATTATATACCTTCTATAAACCACGCCATATGTTGCGTAACCTACTTTTTTATCATTCATACTTCAACTGTTATTATAATCACAAATACCTTTATCATCCATTTAATTATTATTGTCTATATCATCATACAGTGTTCGTTTTTCCTCACGTGATATAGTTTTTTCGAATATCAGATATATGCATGAATGCACAGGTTGAAAATAAATTCGTTGAAAAGAGTCTCTTCACTGAATATCTTGTTCCTGTTGTTACAATGGGAATTATTAAATTATTGGAAAATCCCAGGTATATAGCTATTCATATTGGGTATTTTGTTGCCTACAGGACGTTTATGCATTTTGGCTATATTTCTTGTATGTACAGTTAGTGTTTTGTTTATTACACGAAACCCTTTAATTTCTTATTTCATCCATCTGACATGCAAAAAACCCAGACTCCCAAAATCATTAGATGCATGATGATCAGGAGGGTATGAAATGATCAGATATTTACCTTAAAAAATAACATTCACTATACAAACGCGATTTGATATATCTGTCTTCAGTGTTTCCGAAGTGATTGATGCAATTCATACTAAGACAGTAATGAGACTGATAAACTATCTTGCTATTAAAACATAAATTATTCACTTTCAGTCTAAAAAAACATACTGACTTCTGGCTGATTGTACTCATCATCATATGTTTCCCATCATGGTATATTTTGCCTAGAGAGTAACGTGATGTGAATAGGAAGAAGATAATGAAATCATCGTATTAATAAAAAACGAAAGTAATCATCTACTTAATTTTAATTAGTTGAAAGCAATCGGCAGGAAGTCCTGGCTGGACCTAAGTTTCATGTTTTTTGGTCGTCATCAGCAAGGTGTGTCTGGAACTTTGAGGGGAATGATGTCCCCGGTGAGATTCGAATCCGTGTCGTCCATTGTTGTAATTAGAGACGTTACCACCACTGAGGTTGCAGATATGCCTTGCTGAAACCTAGGTCCAGTCAAGAGTTCCTCCCGATTGCCTCCAACCGACTAACATTCATCAAAGTGCAGTGTGATGTTCAGCCTGCTAACTTAGTGGCCACATTCAAAATTGATCGACAGAATCCGATTGGCACTCTCTAGTGACTAATCAATTTCATTCAGTAATGCAAATATGATCCATTCAATATGTAAGTAAATCAAAAAAGTGATAAAATTGCTGTCGGTGGTTTTCTCTATGATTTGCTGCTGACAAATTACGCTTTCCATTAGTTTTGAAGATGACTTTGAGCCCGTATTCATTTAGTTTCTAGGGTACAAAAGACACACAAATGATATTTTTACTATCCACCCTAACGCTTATAGTTCGAACCCACGATTGAAGTTGAAAAACAACCGGATTCTACTTCTAAATGTGAAATGATAAAATCTATTTTCTTAACGCTCATATAGAATCGGTAACTAATTGACGTATAAGGTTTGCTATCGACAAATCGGAAGAGAAATGTGTCTATTGTGAGTTCCTTATAAGAATTTACGATTTGAGGGGATTAGTCTATGTAACATTTAAGACGGATACAAGCGTATAGTATCACACAGATAGGCTACATTACAAAATAAATTATACATCACTTCATCCTGATCTAATGATGGAGTGGGAACATGATCAATGAGAGATATGAATTGTTTGGAGTTGACCCCAAATAGTTAAGTAGTAAGAGATTTTAGCATAGAGATTAATTTCAACCGAAAGTTTCTTATCACATATTACAACACACTTCCTCATCGCATGATTCGTGCTATGACAATACAGAATGAGAACCATACTCACCAAAGAGGGCTGAAAACAACTAACCGGTCTAAACGAGCTAACATTTGGGTAGGAATTGCTTAGATATTAAAAATAAGGATCTTACTCGAAACTCTACAATGAGAGAAAATAATCGTAAACTGTATAAATTAGTTTCACCTACTTATTGAATATGAAAGAAGTTGGAAATTGTGAACCACCGGAAACCGACCCAGTGGCTGAATGGTCAACGCGTTCGCCGTGAAATCTGAAGGTCCTGAGTTCGACCCCTAGCCGGGTCGTGGGTGCGTACTGCTGTTTCGTCCTAGTATGGGACAAAACAGCTGTCCAGTGCTCCTAGATTTCCAATGGTTCCCCAACTGATGTCAGTCCATGATGAATACTACTTCTGAATGTGAAAGTGTTGTGATGCCCCAATTTTGTGTAAAACATTGTTCTGAACATTTCCAGACCATTTTATACGGTATGACTAATAGTCTATTTTCTGCCCCCATTGTAATGTAAATCGCTAATTGGTTAATCTTCACTCTTACTATGCAGATACCTCAAATTGAGGACAAGATCATTTTTCATGTGTATGCTTATTCACGTGTTTTGGATTGATTTGTTATTATATTATATTCTCGGAGTAATACACTCTCCCATCATTCAGCTTCGGTCTTCTCTCTATTCATCTCGGGGTTGCAGTCAGTGTCTCTTGCGTACCAAGTTAGCTGTCAGCTAAGCGCGCGTATTATATTCGTCCTGGAATATATATATATAACTATTGGCGCTTCGAAAACATAACAGAAAGTGAATGGAAAAATGTCTTCGTAAAAAAAATTAGCTCTAACTGTTAAATACTCTGCATCTGGTTTGACTTGCGTCATAGTGAATCCCTTAAGAGTCTATACACTAAGTGAATCTCCATCATCCAAGCTTCAACTGCAATCTACAAGCATTCTAGTGGGGTTGTGGATACATACTACTGAGGAGTCCCATACTAGGACGAAACAGATATCCAGTGTTCTCAGGTTTCCAATGCCCCTCTAATTAATGTCAATTTGTGATGATGATTACTACACCTTGAAACCATTTTTATTATCTAACTATGCTTATACCTTACTGTTTTCATTATATTTATGATTCATTTTTACAATTGGTTCCCTTTATGCCTTTAGATAATTACTTCTCGGTTATTATTCACAGACTTATAACATTTACCACAGTGTATCGATAAATTAAGCAAGTCTCACTTGTTAACTGTATTTCTACTAATCTGATGCATCCTTTTTCATGAGCAATCAGCCTTTATTAGTCGTTCTTACTAACTCTGATCATGATACATTTAAAGGTTTGCGTTATTTATTATTTTAATTATGTTTATGGGGAAGAATACTGTTTATGGAGGATAAAAATTCAACTCGAAAAACTACATTTTTAATGTGTATCGTTTTCACTCTTATCGCTGCCTGCTTAAACTTTAGGGTACCAATGAAACTTTCTACCAGATATATTGAATTCCTCTTTATATATATATATCCTCCAAACATATAACATACGCTTGGAAATGTTTAAAATGTATCTTAACTAGTCGTTTTTCGAAGTAATATCAAAATGAAGGAAAAACGTCATTATTCCTTTGGACAACTGCCTCTAATAGTACCACATTCTACTAGCTGGATGAACTACCACCAATAAACATCAGACGCTAATCTAGTCATTTATTACATGTTGAGAATTCCATACTGTATTGGAAATCTTGTTTGGAATAAAGCTGTTATTATTTCTACTGGGTAATGATTGAAGGTGAGATGAGAATCTGGACCGCGGCCGGACTCGAACCAGCGACCACCGGTTTACCGGTGCGGTGCTGTACCAACTGAGCTACAATGTCTGAATGCTGACCAGAATTTTATTTTACTTCAATCACCAAGGCAGCCAGTGTGAATACGATCAAGCGGTAGTAACGCATCACAAATTCATATGGTAGTCGGGCAAAACCCGCTTGTGATTGAAGTGAAATAAAATTCTAGTGAGCAGTAGGACATCGTAGCTCAGTTGGTAGAGTACCGCACCGGCAACCCGGTGGTCGAATCCGGCAGCGGTCCAGATTTTCACCTCACCTTCAATCACCACCCAGTACAAATACTAGTGTGCCAAACTACGACTATCTTAGATAATCACATCATAAACTATTATTATTATTGTCACCTGCATCATTATTACCATTCAGTTCCATTATATTCCGACAAATCAATAATAATTCGTTAATATCACTCATCAAAAGAAGATATTCAGTAAAGAGGGCTCTTTTGAAAAGAGTTTTGTTTCCGATATC
The DNA here is from genome assembly GCA_944470555.2 of Heterobilharzia americana. Taxonomy (NCBI): domain Eukaryota; kingdom Metazoa; phylum Platyhelminthes; class Trematoda; order Strigeidida; family Schistosomatidae; genus Heterobilharzia; species Heterobilharzia americana. The sequence goes on along the minus strand of OX104129.1, from coordinate 60,405,873 downwards.
ATATTGCGAATTATGAATACCATTCATCTAGCCAAAATGATACACATCTCTACCTCATATGCCCTATTGTACTCATAGAAATCAACGAACGACTATGATGTCGTCTGTGACCTTTTTTGCTCCCATTTACAATAGAATAGGCGTATATATATATATATATATATATATATATATATATATATATATATATATATATATATATATACGTTAACCATACAACAAGAGACATACAAATTCACACTGAATGATTACTAGTTATACTTTAGGGAACAATAAATACACGAAGAGGATTGGAGGAGATTACGTACACGCCTTCCAATCCATTTATAAAAAGTCCTTGGGTGATAGTCGGGTTATAAGGGGACCCAGTGGCTGAATGGCTAGCGCGTTCGCCGTGAAATCCGAAGTTCGCGGGTGCGTACTGCTGAGGAGTCCCATACTAGGACGAAACAGATGTCCAGTGCTCACAGGTTTTCAATGATTCTCAAACTGATTTCAGTCCATGATAAATACTTCCTCATTTATATATCTTTGATATCCTAATTTTTGACTATTCCTCTGAAGAAGAAGAGGCTCGGACCAAACTTGTGTGCGAAACGTTGAAATTATTTTATTTTAAATACGCAAATATAGACTACATCTAATGTTAACGTTTTACTCAGCACCCAATATTTGCTATACTGTTCGGTTATATCTTGTTTATACTTCATATAAAATTGTTCATGAAAGTTTTAAACTTTGAGCTCCTTAAAGCTGTTAGGAAGATAATTCTATACTCATGAATATTTCATAATGAGATTCGGCTATCACTGACCATCTTTATCAGTAGTATTTCTAATTAACTGAAAAGACTGGTAGGTTTTTTTTGAGATTAAGTTACTAACCAGTTGGGAAGTTTATACCTTGAATATCAAGCTTCATTCATGACCATTATTTTAACAGGTATCACTTCACTGATACACTTGTAATTCTCCTTTGTTTTACTGGAGTGGGTTGTTCGACCTCGGGTATCTGGGACCCTATGCGGGTGCCTCGATATTGCCTGAATATTTATTGTTATAATTGACCTTGGTGTGGCTAGCAATGGGAATAACACCACTCACTGGAGTACAGGTACACCCAACTGATGAGTCTCATATAGAACGAAACGGGCATCCTGAGTCCATCTGCTAGCCACAAACCAAGTAAATTATCACAATGTCGAGGCATTCGCATAGGAGTCCATATTCCAACAGAGGTGGAACAATCCAATTCAGTATAACAACAGAGAATTACAAGTTTATCAACAAATACTAATAACTAATACCCATTGTATAAGAGGTGGCTATCATGCTTCAGTGATTTGGTGGATAACACTTTGGCATTTGAATTGACATTTACAAGGTTCGAGTCTCAGTGAGAACAACATCACTCACTGGAACGCAGGTATATCCAGCTGACGAGTCTCAAGTAGGACGAAACGTGCATCTGAATCCTGCTGCTAATCACTAAGACGAATATGCATATAAATATATATTATTTTCTCTCTTTTTTTTCAATTCTTATTGTAATAATTGAAATGCTGTTTAAAAAAACAACAATAACAACTAATTGTGTAACAAGCAAAAATAATTTGACAAAATGGCTTCAATAAACTCACTTGAATGTAAGATAAAGATGACAAACGAACCGTTATCATATATATATATATATATATATATATATATATATATATATATATATATATATATATGCTGATATATATGTGGTGAGAGCTATGAAATAACAGTGTAATACAATAATGTAACTTTTAAGAAGAAAACCATATGACAAGATAATGTTACATAGCAATGAATAATGAAAGAAACTGAAATGAAAAAAATTTCTCTATGAATGATTATCTACCTACTGTGTGGTCACGTCTACACACACACACGTACACACACAAGAGATAGACAACAAGTAGCTTTTATATATTATCCATCTAAATCAGGACAAATACTTAAAATTTTACATAAAATATCTTTGATTACTCTGGCACCAGGGAAGAATAGAGAAGAACGTTTCAAATCCATCAGAGCAATTTTCAATTTTTTTAATTCTATATAACATACAGATGAAAAAAAATGGTAGAAAAGAAATGTATAAGTAAAAGAGGAAAAAAACTGGCAAAAATGATGACAAGGTGATGTTATAATTGAATGAGTTCAAGGGTGAAGATTATCATAATGTAATACAGCTATAAGTACACTTAGTTGATGCTAAATAATGAAATAATGGTATAGTGATATTTAATAGTACACCTAGAGGCTGAAATATTCTACAATGATGAATGACTGCAGTTGAGGAGACTTATTATTTGACGAAATAAGTTTGATAGCTTAGTTTAGGAATTAACAGACTTTTCTAAGAAAAATGATAGGTAGTAACATCTGGGTATTCTAATGAAATCTCAGATATTATATTAGTCTACCTGATTACTTTCTTATGAACTAGAATGATCAACAATCTACACCAATGTGATCCAACTATTATCTGATACCTGTACAACACTCACTACTTATTATCGTGCAGGAGCCCATATATCAGTAGAGATCAATCAATTCGTTCTACTCAACGACGGGATAATACAAGTATCATGAACTCAATGGTCTAGTGGATAACGCCCTTGGGCTTGGAGCGGTCGGTCCTAAGTTCGAGTCCTGGCAGGAACAACTTCGCTCACTGGTTAGTCCCAAATAGGACGGAGTGAGCATTGTGGATTCCAATGCTAGCTACTATCTATCACTAGTAAGTCAATTAATGTCTACGTTTTTACTCCTCATTGTATTCGGAGCCAGAAGGGATGGGTCTCATTGCAACCAGTCGGGATGAGGTACCATCAAGCCACTGTTGTTTTTTTTACCCAATCATTAAACTGTGTTCTGATTGATGTATGCTCTTAGTTAAAACAATCTAAAAAGACGACCAATTACCCATCGATCATCTGTAACAAATTATTAACTACAATAATTTATACTGATTTTTGTGACTAGCAGAGGAAACAAGGATACGGGTTTCGGGCTATTTGAGACTCGTCAACTGGATGTACCTACATCCCAGTGAGTGATGTTGTTCTCACTGAGACTCGACCCCACTACCCTTCACCTCAAATACCAGAGCGTTATCCACTACGCCACTGGGGCACGATAGCCACCTGTTGTGCAACGGGTATCAGTTATTCTAATGATATTTGTAATTCCCGGTTGCTATACAGTGCCAAATTGCTCGACCTCTGATCATGGTGATCAAGAGAGGTCAAGCAATTCGGGTCTATGTAGCAAAGCGAAATCAAAAGTACCATTACTACAATCATCTATCTTAACCGATTATTACTGGCTGGTTTGGTGTTCACCACAGCCTATATCCTTGTTTATGCTTGAAATTAGTGATAACCACGAATATGTAACTGTCAGATTCCTTATTTGAACATTGAAAGAACTCGTTAATAAGACTATATCTAAAGGTTTTGTTTCTTAAAATAGTAAGATTGAAAGCCTCGAGTAAAGCCCATCCTTTGCATTATCCAAGGTCCAGGCTGGTAATATAAGTAGAGACTATAAAAAGATATCCATATGTGTTGTGAACATCTTGAACTCCTACAGATTCATTCAGCTAAACAGTATATCAGCGACTTATGATGAAAATAGTCTTTTTGACTAATTGAAATGCTGAAATTATTTATTGATTTCATAAGATTTATGACTGTCTATAAAATACTACTATATCATATTATATAATGAGACAAATATCATCCGATTCAAGGGTAAAAGTAAGGATTACTAGGCAGTCAATGATTCTTTATCATTGAGTGTAAAAGGCATATAATAAAACTGTAGGCGAGGCTAAAAGTTATCCTTATATGTCATCGTGTTCCCCATACATTGTCGGGTGAGACTAAAAGTTATCCTCAGGTATTATAGGATACTGTCTGAAAAAATATATTTTATGTCTTTTGTGAATATATATTCTGAAGCAAAAACCACAATCCTAATTCCTTTGTTTTTGGATATAAGTTGAAGCCTCAACTAACTCACTGTGAGCATCCATTTATCCTGAATAACTGTACTTACTTTCCCACAGCAGAAGTGGAAGTGTAGTCAACATTGAACATAAAATTAACGATTTGAAACATGATTTATTGACAGATGGCATTGTGAAAAATCATCCAAATAGTTAAAATGTTCATATAAAAACAGAAAATGTTGGTATTTTCACAAGCGATTGGACAATATGTATAGGAAGCACAGATAACATCTAGGGATAACTTTTAGCCTTACCCCGTAGGTAATGAAAACAAAAGGTTATAACGGATAAAAGTCAATTCAAGGTCATCAATAATAGCTTATAGGATTACAATAATTCATTTTATTTATTTATTTGTTTTTTCATTGTAATTCAATCAGTAATTTATGATGACCTTCTAACCAATATCAACTTATGACTTTATTGACCTTTTTCTTCGTCAAATTGTTCTTAGTCAATTTTTCACTATCTACAAAGACTATTTCGATGATCAATAAAATTCACAATTTTGGATTTCAAAGTATTAACTGATAACAGTTATTGGCCAACTTAAAATACGGTTAACATGTTCAAAGTCTCACTATGCAGTTTAAAAAGCGAGTTCAAAATGGGTTGAATTGGTTTGAATAGTAAACAAATTGATAAAATCTGTATTCTATTGATTATGATTTTGTCTATCTGGGACTTGTATTTATTTATACTAGATGATGATTGAAGGTGAGATGAAAAATCTAAACTGCAACCGGCTATCTCAGATAGAAAAAATGATAATCAATATGATGCTCCCTCTATCTGATTCAGTTAGATTTGGATTAAGGATCAGAAATCCTGAGACTAGGCAGCCAGTGTGAATACGATCAAGCGGTGCTAACGCGTCACGAATTCACATGGTAGTATGGTCAAACCCCAATTGTGATTGAAGTGGTACAGCATCGCGCCGGAAACCCGATGGTCACTGGTTCCAATTCAGCTATGGTCGAAATTTTCATTTCACCTTCAATTATCACCCAGTATAAATCTGTATTCGCTAAAATGTTGGTATAACAGGAGAAGATATGGAAAACAGGTTCAAGAATGAAGATGAAATGGTTTGTGCTATTACAGGCATGAAGGTGATTGGTCGCTTTCGACTATCGATATCATAAAAGGTTTTTCCTTGAAGTTCAAAGAAGGAAATAACACAAAACCTTTGGAGGACTTTTGGATATCCTCTGCAATGACAATATGACTTCAACTCATCGATACTTATCATAGTTTAAACCACCTGTATCATGATAGTAGTTGTTTTTATTCTTATCATTGGTATATACCCCTGATTTTGCATAGCTATTACCTGCTGTGTTTTGCTCACAACCTTAAATAACCTACATAGCTGTTTTCAGATCGCTGCTAGCTTTTCTTCCCTCAAATCTCAAGGCTGAACTCTCACTGGTTGTTAGCTCCTCTAACCTATATGTGGATTTAGTGTTGTCAAGGTCATTTATAAATGTATATATTCAGCATTGCTGTCAACTGTATTGACTGTTGTTGAGACAGTAAAAAGACCTCTGTCAACGGTCTTTCTTCTCTTCCTGGCTTGGTGTGTCGGTGATATTGTTGTGCTTGATTAGCATTTAGAGTCAACTCGTTTGCACGTTAGGTTTGTATCGTTCGTAGTCTGCTAGGTCGGTGTCGCTCGTTGACTGTAACGTCATACTACTAGTCATAGCAGTCATTCTACAGACAATCTTCTTCACATAGTAGGAAGTTACTCCACCTTCTTGGCTAATAAACGTAAGACCGTATCACCATGGCCGGTAAACTAGGGTTATGGATCAGGAGTCATTAATATTCACTAAGTAATAATGAAACAACTGAATGAAATAACTAACTGATACAATTTTAAGTAGTTAAGATTCATATAAAACGTTTAGAAGTAAATGGTAGGTAGACTGAATAACAAGATGTCCAGTTGTTTTCGTATATTTGTTTTCACTGTCGAGAAAATATTTTGACCCGATAATATTCAGAACCAGGTGTCATATGATTGACGTTTGATATTTTTTAGCAAAAATAAATAACTTTTAAAATTTTCAGTGATACTGATTCATAACTCTCTGAGAAAACCAGAGGCAGCAAATCAACCAGTCAGATTCGGAAAACGCCCACGCGCTCACCAAGTGACCAATAAGAATGCATTCAGACAAAGTAGCAGGTTATAAATATCCATGGAAAAGCAATTATCTCACTTCTTTGCAAAGTTCTGATTATCATGTCTAGCATAACACTGAGAAGTCCCACAACTAAAACCACAGTTCAGAGAACAACAAATTTTGAACACCCCCACATCGGTATATTTTAAAAAATTTATGAAGAAAGAAGGACTTCAATAAAAAAAGAAATTCATTTTCGTTGATGTCATTCTGAGATGCTGTACAATTCCATTTCAATAAATAGTTCAAAATGACAACAATAAGAAGAGTTAGTTAGATGTAGGGTTTACAATGCTTAATAAGTGAATAAGAAAAGCGAATGGAAGGCTCACTTCTGAATATACAACTTTTCTCTCCACTTATATAGTGCTAACAAAACTTCAGTGAAGCATTAAGATGTTTACTTCGAAATTTTGAAAGCCTCTTCTAAATTTAATGAAATAAATGAAATGAATTATTATCTGGGAGAAGATCAACACAGATGAAACCAATAAAAGACGATGAAGGGAATCTAATTACCAAAAAAGAGTAACAATGGAAACGATGGGCAGACCACTTCAAAAAGCTCTTGAATTGACCACTACCGCCACCTGCACTTCGTCCAGAAATACCACCTGCGGGCCAGCCATACAACTACTAGTGAACACAAGCCCTCCAACGAAAGTCGAAGTCCTGAACGCCATAAGGCAGGCTACTGAAATGCGGGAAAGCAGCAGGACTAGATGGAATCCCGCCAAAAGCACTGAGAACAGACGCAGGGACAACAGCGGACATGCTCATACCACTATTGCACAAGGTCTGGAAGAAAGGAAAGGTACCTGCTGCCGTATTGGAAGAAGGGCTACCTTGTCAAACTCCCGAAGAAGGGCGACCGAAGTCTTTGCAAGAACTGGTGCGGAATCACGCTCCTGTTCACCCTAAGCCAAAATATTATGCCGCATCATTCTGGAGAAACTAAAGGATGCGCTGGATTCAAAACTACGACCCGAATAGGCTGACTGGCTGGAATCAGGAAGTACAAATCATGTGCGGACCGAATTGCAACGCTACGCATCATCATAGAACAAGAGCATAGAATGCCAGTCAACTGTCTACCTCAACTTGATCGACTTTGAAAAGGCCTTCGACAGCGTCGACCGAGAAGTAATTTGACAGGCAGCTGCTTCAACACTACGGAGTACCACAGATCTTTGTCAACCTCATTCAACAGCTATATGAAAACGCCACATGCCAAGTAATCCACAATGGAAAGCTCAGTGACACCTCTGAAGTGAAGAGAGGAGTAAGACAAGGCTGCATACTATCACAGATGATCTTCCAGATTGTGGTGGACTGGATCATGCAGCAAACAGTGAGGAGCTGTGAGAGGATGGGTATACGCTGGACTGATGACATCAATTAGTAGTGAAAGTCATTAAAAGTACATTCGATACCACAGCTCAAAAAACCACCTCTATGAAAAACAAACTGGCACTGCTAGCTGTTTGAATGTGTATATCAGTTAAGCTGCTCTTATGGAGGTATAGATTGTTCAGCATCGATGTAAGCACCTTCAGTAAGAGTGAATTTAGCCAAATTGAAAGTTTTATCCTACAATATTTAGTCAACAATGGATACATAGTTTTAGAAGATTCATTCCGTGTACTTAACTATAACTATTTATTGACATACTTGTTATTCTCTGTTGTTTTGTTGGATCAAATTGTTCGATCTCTATTGGCATATGGACTCCTATGCAGATGCCTGGATACTGCCTGAATGTTAATTATGATAATTTGGTTAGTTGTGGCTAGGAGAAGAATCCAGAACGCGCGTTTCATCCTATTTAGGACTGAGGTGCAGGTATATCCAACTGACAAGTTTCAAATAGGATGGAACACGCGTCTTGGATTCTTCTGCTAGCCACAACCAATCAAATAATCTAACTATAACTGTTGTTCTTAGTGTTTTGCATTTCGAGTTGTTGATTGACGAATACTGATACATTTTTAGCAATAAATATACAAATTAATTAATTTTAAGTTGGAATTCATCATAGACTGTGACACCATTTGGAGGAACATTGGAAACCTGGGAGAACGGGATAGCTGTTTCGTCCTAGTATGGGACTCCTCAGCAGTGCGCACCCATAACCTTCAAGTTCTGTTGCCAGCATGTTACCATTGGGCCACTTGGTTGGGGTCATGCGTGCGCAGTGATGAGGGGTAGCATACTAGGACGAAAAAGCTGCTGTCCAGTGTTCCCATGTGTTCAATGTTCCTTCAACTGATATCGGTCTATAATGAATTCCAACTTGAATTAATAAACCTCCACAAACCTTCAAATGAAATTAATTAACTGCTTAAATACAATTTTACAGCTTCTAAGGAAGACTAAAAGAGAATAATAACAATAACACAAGTACGAATAATAACGACAACATAAGTAGAAAGGAGTTCATAACCTCCATTGTGTTACTCTATAAGGAAAGTACATCAGAAACTTTATGTAGGATTCTCAACAAAGCTGAAATTAGGGTGGCATTTAAACTGATCTACAAACTTACTCAGAGATAAACTTTGTCGGCTAGCTTAAAGATTTGACAGAATCAACTAGGCAAAATAATAATCGAATCTAACAAATTCTATGTAATGAATATGAGTCGAGTCAAGTACATAAGTCAAAACTAGCCTAGGTGGTTGAGTTCACTTAGAATAACCGAATATGCGAATTAACCTAAATATAAAATGATAGACGCAAATAATACACAATACGATGGGATAAGACCATTCTACTCAAGTTTAATATAATTAAGTAGAGGGGGTGGAAGAGATTGATTACTGAATCTTTGTTCATTGACTCAGCAGCCAACACATGTTATAGAAATGACGCAACATATATGGTTTTTATGCTATCAGGTTTTCACATCTGCATACTACATAGCGAAGATGAACAACCTTCAGTAACTTTCTACTAGTTTTAATAAACATATAATTTATGCCCCTTTTTTGAAAGGTACTTCTTAGTATAATACAAACAAGACATAAAATTAATAAATATTAAATTACCATTGGTTAATTTTCTCATTTTTCCCTTCGTATGTTTGTAGTCTAACTTCAGTTTACCATAAGCTGATGTTCGATCGCGTAATTCCGCTGTAACTGTAGATAGATCTGTAAAAAAAAAGGTGATTTTTACAGTTTTAAAAACAATAACATGAATAATAATATGCATGATATAATACAGAGTAAAGAAGAAGGTTTTAAAGTGCAACATACTTCTCTTTACTTAGAAATGGGAAGAATTCATTGGTCAAAGAGGTTTCCATTCGACAGTAACTTTTCTTCTTACATAAATGTTTACAACGGAATATCTTATCACAGAGTATTTTACATACAAATCATCTACCACCTTCTACCTATCAATTATTCTATTAGATAGAAGATTGTACAATAAAGCAATAGAAAAAATGGTGCGCTACTAATGCTATCAGATGCATACAAACAGATTAATCAAATTCAATTTAGTAATTACAACTCAACAATAAATATTGGAACCAATCATCAGAGTAGATATGATGAGCAAACTAACATCAGTCATTAATAAAACACAAGTAAAACCAAAGATAAGGAAGATGAAGTTGAATGATAAAGAAGGGAGTGTAAGGCTTGAATAGTTCAGATAATATAATTAGAAGACGTAGATTATCTGAAAAATGTGATGTATTAGCGCTATACATTTCGAACTATCTGATCACACATTTATATGAAAACTGGAAATGGAGGAAGGACAAATATGACATTAAGGAATTCAATAATAAGAAAGATAATGAGAAGAAAAAAAAAGATAAGATTTGAAGATAATCTTGGTAATACGATAAAATAAGCATTACCAAGGTAGGCTTAATGTAAGGACAAGTCAGTATTTCAGTTTCCATAGCTTTCGTCCAACCCAATACAAGCGAGGTTTGATAACTTGTCTATTTAAAAGGATCCAGCGTATTTGTACGGAAGACTCAATGGATGATGATATCAAAATACTAACGGGAAAATTAGTGGAAAATGGATATTCGTTGAAGTTTATAAACCACTGCAAAAATCAGCAAGGATTCAAACCTCATCTGTACTCTGTTTCCAAGAAATGCGTTTACATCGCGTTACCATACAGAGGAGAATCTAATAGCATAATATTAAAACGAAGGTTAAGGTCTGCTGTTAGCAAAACGTACTATGCAGCTAAGCTTATCATAGTTGAGAAGACCAAACACCTGCTGCAACCTAGACCTCAACGCTGCATAAACGATTGCGTCACATCCCACTGCTTTAATAAATTTACATGTGTGTGTGGACAAACATACATAGGGAGGACTAATTGTGATATGCACTTGAGGGTAGGGGAACATGTTCCAAAGTGGCTACGAAAGCAGCTGGATTCACAAACATTGATAAGCACAGATGGCAGACAACCATCATCATACATTGCAAAACATATCATTGATAAGAGTCACAGAACTGATATTAAAACAGCCTTTACAATTTTGTATAGAAACTGTCAGAGGCGTATAGTTAAGTTTGTTGAGGCGCTAGTCATAAATAAATTTAACCCCCCATTGTGTGTGCAAAAACAGTTTGTCCTTACATTAAGCCTACCTTAGTAATGCTTATTTTATCGTATTACCAAGATTGTCTTCAAGTCCTATCTTTTATTCCTCTCATTATCTTTCTTATTATTGAATTCCTCTATGTCATATATATCCTTCCCCCACTTCCAGTTTTCATATATAATGCCTTAACAAGTAAATGTGTGATCAGATTGTTAGAAATGTATAGCGCTAATACATCACATTTTTCAGATAATCTACGTCTTCTAATTACATTATCCAAATTAATAAAAGGGACTAATTGTTTCGAATTCTTGAATAGTTCAATTGTAGAAACAATTCGGTACCACAATGTTTTCGACTCTGATCGAATTAGGTTTGCAAAAGAATGCCAAAAGTAACGAAATATATGCACAGACATACCTATCGATTACTATATCCAATTAACATTGAATAAAATCGGAGTTAATCGTCTAACTGATCAACCATGGGAATTAATTTATGCCAACTGGGTTGGCTACTCTGTCTACTGGTCGATTTAAATTAACCAAATCTATAAAGTCAGTTACACCATCTCCTATCCACTAGCGATACACTTGAAACGGTGAGAAATGAATAACGTCACTGGATATATATTTCAACTTAAGAATTAAGAATCAGTTTATTACTTGGATAATTTTTTGAACGAGTCGGTCTCCAGTCCTCAAGTTATAAACTTTTCATAGATTCACTCACTGTAGAGTAGCACTTATTTTACTAACTGACTAACTGAAAAAATCAAAGTAGAACCTCACAAAAAAGTGCATCGGTTCAAGTTGCTACACTTCACAGTAGTATACAGAGATAGGATAGATAGCGCAACATAGACTCAGTGTCCAACATGGTCCATGTGGACAAGACGGATATTCCTCCTGTAAACCGGCAAGTGGCTGTTGATAAGTTCTTATGTCGTAGCTGTTACAATAGACTAGTCTATCACCGTTTTGTTACTAGAACTATATTTGCATCAGCCAGATTACGAGACAGACAAGTTAGAGTTCCCGCAGTTGCAGGATAAACATCGGAAAGAAATGCTAAAACTTCAACAAGAGCTAAGGGATAAAGTAGAATCTCTTTCATATGCAAATAAAAATCAACTGGAATAGTCCAATGAGTTTGTTTATCTCTTGGAATCAAACAGTGTCTGAGAACCATAAGATCGTATTTATGTCGAGTATGCTTATGAAGTGAGCAGCCATGAAAGAAAGGAAACAAATGTAACCTTGTCCTCGATTAAAATATGCCCCAACCTCCCAAAAGTAGAATTATATGCTTTTGACGGAGGACCAGCTGCCTACCGGCAATTTTAAACTGTGTATTTCATCAAATATGGGGTATGTTGATCATCGCTTATTGTATTTGCTACATTATTGTAAACAGAAGGCGCGCGAGGTTATTGAGAGAAAGTTTGTGAGATGGTTGAATCAGATGATGACGACAGGATTCAAGCTAAAAAGGTGAGTGACTAATTCGGAGGTAGCAGGAGTGATTCTTCCAAATTTGAACAACATGGAGACCTCCGTTGACTTGCGCATGAGTAGATGTTCCAACCACATAGTCTCAGGTCTTCAAATGAAAGTAACGTAACACATAGTGTTTTTAAATTTCGGTCTGACTACAGTGAGAAATCTTTGAACATTGTCCCGACTCTGCTTGACTCAGTAGATTTGGTTTGCCCCCCTCCCACCCCACCAAGCAACTCTTCAAAAGGGTTTTAAAAGTCCTATATTGTTTGGGATCAACCTATGAGTTACAGTGACCTACCCTTGTGGATAGATTGTTTGCTGTTTGCGCGAAATCTCTGACTAATAGCTGTGTCAAGGGGTATTAGGAGTGAGGATAGATATGGTGTTTAAAAGATTGAATTGCCTTTACTTGCTGATGCCTTTGAGCTTAGTTATGGAAGTGTTGCTTACTCTTGGAACACTCCTACGCATGAACCACCAAACAATGTACTGTTTTGTGACAGAACTGAAATCTAATCTGTTATCGAATCTGTCAGAACTTTAGCTTGGTTTCCTGGTGAGGTAAACCCAAGTCTTTCCCAACATATCCCTCATAAGACTGAAACAGCACATACAGTGGATGTAACTCCTGCGTTCGTTTCCATCTTATGGGAACAGGCTTATTAGTGAGTCGTTTGATGACTGTTCTAGCCAGTTTGCTTACCCCTAAAATAAAGTGACTGCACCAACTGTGGATTTACTGCCTTGTGCACAGTTGGATACAACACTACGCAACAGGTCTGACGATTACCATAACAGCCTACCATCAGATAGTGACTGAAGTTATGGTTACAACAACCAACCAGATATACCTCTTAGGTTTAACGACGTCCCGGAGTTGCCACCTGTTCGTGATTTTGGTATATGAATGATCGCAGTGACCCACTCTATCGACAATATCACGAAGACTATGACTACAGTTGGCACCCTCTGTCCCCCATACTTGAAGATAACTTCATTCCTAGGAGACAAGACATTGGCGTTAGAAATGGCGCGAGAAATCCTGATGCTTACCGCTACCCCACTGGTCATTTTTCGGATGGTATCATTCCGGATTATGGTACGTATCATGCACCATCTACTAGGTCGTTTGGCGATCGATCCTCTCCACTTGATGTTCAACCGCGAGAATTAAGCTGAGACAACCATGCTTGTCACTTAGAAACCAGGGCCGGTCTAGCCCATCCGCTTGACCGAGAAACTGCCTACCTTAATCCTCGAATGCAAGATGACCGTGATTTCTCAGTTAAGCCCCAATGGATTAGTGATGATGCACCTAGTGCTAAACCCAAGCGTTCATTCCAACCTCTTGCTTCGGATTATGAAGAGTATCCTCGAAAGGGTCAACCTCCACCTCTATCGTACGGTCATCCATCTGATCTGGTCTCCGAGGAACTTGAATCTGTACTTCGTGTTTGTCTGTCTGGTACAGAAGCTGGAATAAAAACCATCTTCGACAAATTGTTTGGGGTGCAAGTTGTTCCGGAGTGGGGCACAGATTGGGGGAAGACTTGCTGCAACGTCCTACTGGATACGTGTTTATTATGATGACCGAGCTCTCAGCTTTGATGACCATCCTCATAAAGGTAGTAAGCTTATCTTTGAACGAAAACAACTGTCGTCGCGCTGTAAATGAAGCATCTGCTGAAGACTAAAGCGAAACAAGCACATCCATCTCTTTATGCAGAAGCTACTACCAGAGGGGAGATGCTTAGTTGTTCGTGTTCTGATGTTACAGGGTTGAAGGGTCTAGCTTTGATAGACCAGTAAGGCCTCGAGACAGGGATCCACGCCAGTATCAATCGCATTCACGTTCTTTTGAAAGTTCCCCACCAGGTACAGGAAGAGCAAAGTAAGGTGATCCTTACTATGATCGTCCCAGACCCTCTGTTCCTTTTGATAATTACCATGATTCATTCCGTAGATTCCCTCCATCCACGGACCATTTTGAAGAAAATCATGTGGATAGTAGGATAAAGTCATTAGAAAATAGTCATGGTGAGGTGAATAGGATGGAGACTGTGAACTGGGTCATCTTGGAGTCTAGGATATATGGGTTATAGATACATGTATGTAGGCAGAGGCACGACTGGATGCATTTAGAGGTGTCTTTGCGTGTCTGGAGGGATTTTGGCGATCGGTGTAACCCAATAAATGACTTGAAAACCCTTCCTGAGCACTCTATTTGACAATATTGACATTTATTTGAATATCTTAGCCTCCTTATGGATTATTATTCTTTACTCCTGATTTGTGTTTAATATTGTCTTACAATTTGGCCGTTTTTTTTTGACTTAACACTCACCATTTGCCTTTGTTTTGATTGAGACTTATCCTTAATGCTCCACTTTTCTATTGTGTGATGGTGGACTTTTGACAGAATGGTGTTTTACTATTCCCGACATTTTGTTTTGGCTCCACTACTCAAGTTTGCGCTGTTAAGTTACTGCGCTTGTCCTTTGTCTGTCTGCTTCAAATGTTTATTCCTTGATTTGATTCTTGTAGACAGAATTTTGATTCCATTTTGTTGGAAATATTATCAATTTGTTGTGTGTGATTTTCACCACTTACTGATCCCTTTTTGTTATACAGGATGATATTCTGATATTCGTAATGCTGAGGTGGCATTATTGAGGTACTTTTTTTGTTTTATATTGTATAATGATTAAATAGTTTAGTAGAAGTTCTAGGCATCGTAGCGTGATGTGTTGTGAGCAGTCTACGCCTCGTCAGCGCTTCTACTGGTGACTGTTAAGGGGTTGAAACATAGGCCACCCGTATCATCCAGTGGAAGATTGGGTTGATACCAGATTGAAGACATAATACGGCGGGAGATTCTGTGGACTGATCAAAACTAGGTTGGAAAACATCTACAATTATTCAATGACCTCAGGAGGTTGTGAAGGTTTTTGCACCTGGTTACAGAGGGTATTGACGGTCAAACCAATCCAAACCCAGTAAATTAAGTTGGCTTTAACAACATAGCATGTTCCATTAATTAAATGACCATTGAAGAAGACATTACATGCGAGCTTACCGGACAATGGGAGATGGCCTCCACATGCACTCGATGTGGCCTTCACTGGTCTCTTGTAAAGGAAGTGAGCCAATATCACGCTACAGCTTATCAGAAATGATGGTCATATCTGACAGTGTCCAACTGCAAACCAACTGCATGGTTGCTGATAGATACTATCAGAAACTTTCTTTTTGGTAGCTCATTATCCATAAATGTGGCTGGGATGTGCATGGATCTTCCCAATTGGCTTCGAGTAGTTCTGTGTTCGTGCTAACTAACTGAATGATCAGCTGACACAATGTTAGCAATGGTTATCATAGCGTGAGTTTCAAAATTAAACTGTGAAACGCTTACGCTTCAGAAGATACAGTGAACACAATAAAAGTGTCTATGCAATGCAGGAAATTCTTAAAAAAGTAAACTCAGAACACATTTCCAATCCTACTGAATATCCAACTAAAAAGTGTTACAAATCCATGAGAGTACATTGTTTATGCTCTTTGTCATTCTTTTCCCTAATCAAGATGGTATATATTCACGAGTGCACGTAGATAGAGCCCTTTGAGTACGGCCTATGTAACGAGCTCCGCAGGAGCAATCCTCTCACACTAAGTAGATACCAAGCAGCAGATTAAGGTAGATCATACCTTTTCTGTGATATATCGTGTCCCTTACAATCTCCCTAAAGGTACACAACTACGCATCTTATCCACAGCCGAAGTCATAGGGACCAACGCAAGAAAACTGGACCTATGTGTTTAAAAGAAATATGTACATACACTTTGTCTACTTTGGTCCACAATAGGGTTGACACGATATTTATGAACTCTACTACCACAAATTGCACATTTTAATTTCTCATCTCTTTCTTCTATATTGTCATTACAATGATAAACATTCATTTTCTTATGTTTTATTAGGTTTATGCCTTTATTCATACTACTACCAGTAGTCATTTTCAACCGTGGTGTAATAACACCTCACATTTCTTATTCTTCAATACTTTATAGTATTCATAAAATTTCCATCCCAATTGAATATAAGTCATCATTATTATTATTTTCCCTTGGGTTCCTAGTGGAACATAGGGATTGAAAAGCACACCTCCATTGCACTCTCTTCTCTCCAGTCTTTTGAACCTTGGTCCACGACTGCCCACAACCTTTCATTTCTTCCTCACATCATCTCCTCCATGTTACCCTCGCCTCCGACGCCCAACACATCGTTTCCCCTTCGGATTCCACTCAACGGCCTGGAGCGTGATGTCCTCGAATGGTCTTTTCAGTGCATGCCCATTCCATCTCCACTTTCTTCTACATATCTGTTGAGCGGTAGGTTCTTGGTTGGTTCGTCGCCAGGCCAGAGTGAGTTCCTTGTTACTTATTCTTATTATTCTGGCCATCTGAGCTTCAGTAACGAGCCAGTGTAGGTGGCAGTTGTTGATGAATATCTGTGGTTTGTTGGAAGTGCTTTTCGTAACGCGCCAAGTTTCTGAACTATATAGAAGCAATGACTTGACGTTGGTGTTGAAAATCTGGATCTTGTTCTTTGTGCTGAGTGTACTAGATCTCCACAGTGATTTCAGATTAATGAAAGCCTGTCTTGCTGTCTATCCAATCCTGGTTGTGACATTCTCGTCTGTGCCTGTGCCGTCTGTAGTTGAAACGATGCTTTCTAGGTAGGTGAAAGAGACTACTTCCATCAGGTTTCGCCCGTTGATGGTGGTTGGAGCTTGTTGTTGTTGGTGGTGGTGTTGGTTGGGTATCTTCATCAACTCCGTCTTCTCTACATTCACTTGAAGTCCCGTTTTTGCTACCCCGCCTCTTCTGTCAACCTGTTAGTTTTCGCCTGTAGATCTTCGAGTTTGTGCGACATCAGACGTAAGTCATGGGCGAAATCCAAATCGTGTAGGGTCTTTTCATCGGTCAAGCAGCGTATGCCCATCTTCTCACAGCTCCTCACGGTTTGCTGCATGATCCACTCCACCACAATCTGGAAGATCATCGGTGATAGTTGGCAGCCTTGTCTTACTCCTTTCTTCACTTCAGAGGTATCACTGAGCTTTCCATTGTGGATTACTTAGCATGTGGCGTTTTCATATAGCTGTTGAATGAGGTTGACAAAGATCTGTGGTACTCCGTAGTGTTGAAGCAGCTGCCTGTCAAATTACTTCTCGGTCGACGCTGTCGAAGGCCTTTTCAAAGTCGATCAAGTTGAGGTAGAGAGTTGACTGAATATAAGTCATTACTACATAATTATTATTTGACCCTTAGTAAAAAAATACACACATCCATGACCCAGTAAATGTATATAAATGAATGATGATCTGTAGATTTCGTCTCATTTCGTAATTGTTCTGTCAATATTGATTTCATCGCACAACTAACACACAATATAATAAAATTGTACATCATGCCTTATTTTGGCTATTGTATTTCACTCATGAATTTATACCTGTAGAGCTTGAAGAAGAAGTTATTGGAGACAGTTGTTTGCTCAAATTATTCTTGTTCTGAGTAATCTATGAGGACTTTTAAATTATAAAAAGTAATATATTAAAAAAGTGAATACTTATCATAGTTGTGAAGCCGAAAATGTTGACTGAAGAAGGGTTAAGCTCAACTTTATCCCCTAAATCTCTCAATATTCATCGTTATGTAGGAGTTATGTTTATTGTTTGCTTTTTCGCACTTAGTGTTTAACTTCATAATTGTTCCACTCGCTAATAATAATAATAATAAAGTCCTGGATAATCGATCCAAGCGAAGAAATCATTATTTTGTGTATGAAACCTTAACAGTTGGGCAGAAAATTATCATGTATACGGGTAATACGTTGTATTTAGGCAGAAAACCCTTCAGAGTTTTGTTTCATTTTACATGTCAAATGCTAAATATCTCATCAGAATGATATATTTCCTATTTAAATGTGGAATTGAAAAACAATTTAGCAAAATATCACAGTAGGAAACAAAACAAAAAGGATTACCTAAACGTAATTGATGTGTTATATTTTTCAATTGTTTATGCTTTGTTTCTAAATATGCATACATCGTATCCTTCCGCGAAATTTCACTAGACAAGACTGAAATATCTACGAATTGAAGTAGAAAAAAAAAAGAAACACAGACAAGAAAAGAAATGTATATACTACAGGATTGCCTTTAATGTTTATAAAGTATATTTAACACTGTAGCTACCACTTGCAGGTGCGAGATATTGTTAGAAATTATCTGACTTCCGTGGAGTGGTCCAGAAGAAGTTCTCCTAGTGAGTCGGTAGCTAGGGAAATTATGTGAACGGATAGAGACGGATCCACTGGCTTCCACCAACTTACCCTACGCATTGCACTGATGATAAGATATCTAGATACCGCTATCCAATGTACTAAGCAGCAGTTCTGTATGTCCTGTTAGGCAGTAAGACATGGCTTCACTATTGCTATGTAACCAACAAACACGTATTAGATATACAACCTTAGGTAATGGACGTACGTCAGTCAGTGAAAACGTAGACTTTATCGGCTGAGGTATCTGGGAAATGAGTTATCGAAAACTAGTGTTCATGCATATCATGAACCATTACAACTACGACTAGGCTGCAAAGAGGTTAGGAATGACCCGTGAGCGAAATCAGAATGTATTCGACAACCACATATAAGTCCGTGCAATAGGCAATGATCCACATCGATCCTCAGAGGATTAGTGATACTATCTGGCTGACCAAAACCTTGGTCGATGGGGTGGGGGTTTAGGTCTCGTGAAGGATATCAAGTGCTTAAAACAATGATCCACAAATAATCACTGGACTAAGAACGCAGTGTCAGTCAGTGAAGTTGAAATCATACAGAGAAATGTAGACTTCTTGATTGAAAATTGAAATCAATTACTGCAGACTCAAGATCTCAATGACTTCAATATGCATCCATGCTTTTTCTTCATCCGAATAGTCATTCGCTTCACCTACTCTTGTCTTTTTATAGATTTCTACGACTTTTATTCATATCATTAGGATGTCTTTGTCTTTCCCCTTGCCTTGTAAATTGACCTGCTGATATGACATTGGCAAGTTGGATCATAACATAGTAGTAAGTCTCATATAGAAACTTGACTGGAGTGCTTGATATCGGTGTCTTAGACTTATTTGCAGTTGTTATGCGTCTTTTCCTCACTTCTTATGAATTATCACCTTTTTTAATTCTGAAATAACCAGACTTAGCTATTTTCTAAGGGTTAGTTTTCAAATTTTGTATGGAAAAGACGCTACGACGAGTGAGAGATATGATTTGTCAGGAAAATTCGCAAGCAGTTTTATAGAAATATCATGAGAATATATTTCAAAGAAGGATGCTTATAATGTCATTGAGATATATATGGGTAATTTGAACTGGATAACGGTTACATAAAGAGATGTGTTCCATTGGCGTAAGCAATCAGCTTTCAAAAATTGATTTATAAGTTTGAACCCCGCTTAACCTACCGAGGTCTGGGTGATCAGATAGTATAATTACCCCTCATACTATAGGTGTGTCTCATTGCCTACTGCACAAAAGATTACATACTTTCTAACTGCATTTTAGTTACACTTATTTAGGTCAAGTAAATATTACCAAGCTGTTATCGAGACTTCGAGTTTCAAGGATAAACAAATGAGAACTGTTGCATAAGACGTGTCTTTCGTGAAGCACTAGCCGAATGGATAACAATGTGATGTTTGAAGTGATGAGTGGTGGGTTCGAATCAAAGTTGAGATACAGGAACATCGTTGATATCAGAGTAAATAATTAGTAATAATAGCTTTATTCCAAACAATATGTTTAGTACAGTATGGAATTTTCAGTATATAATGATTTAACAAATTCACCTCAAAAACAACATCTTCAAACAAAGTGATGCTTGCATCCGAATGATGTTCATAATAACAACATTATTATTATTATTATTTTCCCTTGGGTTCCTAGTGGAACATAGGGATTGAAAAGCACACCTCCATTGCACTCTCTTCTCTCCAGTCTTTTGAACCTTGACACACGATTGCCCACAACCTTTCATTTCTTCCTCACATCATCTCCTCCATGTTACCCTCGCCTCCGACGCCCAACACATCGTTTCCCCTTTCGATTCCACTCAACGGCCTGGAGCGTGATGTCCTCGAATGGTCTTTTCAGTGCATGCCCATTCCATCTCCACTTTCTTCTACATATCTGTTGAGCGGTAGGTTCTTGGTTGGTTCGTCGCCAGGCCAGAGTGAGTTCCTTGTTACTTATTCTTATTATTCTGGCCATCTGAGTTTCAGTAACAAGCCAGCGTAGGCAGCTGTTGATGAATGTACTATTCAACATGGGTATCCGTAGAAAAGAAATTTGATATTTTTCCTGCATTCAAGAGCCAATTTTCGTTCAGTATGACATTTCCCTTTCGTTTTGTTATTACTTCAAAAAACGACTAGCTCAGAACATTTTAAAAACTTGCAGGAGTATATGATACATTTAAAGGACATATTTAATAGATTAAAACAAAATGAAAAAGAGAAATTTGATATAGTATATCTGATGGAAAATTTTATTGGTAGCTCAAAGCTTAAGCGGGCCGCCAAAACTTAAGCACCTCAATCTGACAAATCGTATCTACAGTAAAATGTGTCTTAAAAATTTCACTGCAAACTTACTATGAGGCAAACAACACTTAAGTTATATTCAGTGTACAGAATACAGTAGAACGAAGTCATATATTGATTTTTAAAGAAAAGAATGAATTGAAGCAAAATTACATACGTCACAGGGGTGAAAAATGTTTTAAAAAAATAGGCGACAAGCACCTGTGTGTTAATCATCTTCCTATTCAGTTAAGTGTTCAGTTCTGGAGTGAAATACAAGTCAAGTAGAGATGATGATATCAAATAATCAGTTTTAGGTGAAGAATGAAAAAAGTGAATGAGAAATTTTCTTTCTCTGAAATAAGATTTCTAGTTAGTTGGTTGGAGGCAATAAGGAGGAAGCTCTGGCTGAACCTAGGTTTTTTACTTGTTAACACTCGTCAGTAAGACATATCTGCAACCTCGGTAGAACTGATATCCCGCCTGATATTCCAACCAGCATCATCCAGTGTTGAAGTCAGCGACGTTACCACTGACCTATTCGAGCCACGATTGACTTCCCATGCGACTGGGTTACATTCGTTGGTTGGTTTTTTGAGATAGCAACCAATTTCATGTTGTATAGTACTGAGTCCTGACCGAATTCTATCGAACATTTTTCGCAATGTGGCCACCAAGCAAGAAGGCTCAGCATCGCCGTGCACTTGGATAGATGTTAGCTGGTAGGACGTAATCGCGACGAAATGATCTAGCTGATATTCAATTTTCTCGACGTCTAGCAGAAACTATATTTTTACACTGAGTGAGGATTGAAGGTGAGATGAAAATCTGGACTGCGGCGGGATTCAAACTAGCGACCCGGTGGTCAAACATGAGGAACGTTACTCAACGACGATACTGAATGTAGGTACGCTATATCGTGAACTGACAGAAGTAGGAAATGTGGACCACTGGATGTCGATCCAGTGGCTCAATGGTAACGTGCTGACCACGGGGCCTGAAGGTTCTGGGTTCGATCCCCGGTGGGGTCACACGCGCGCACTGCTGAGGAGCCCCATACTAGGACGAAACCGTTGTCCAGTGCTCCCGGATTCCTAATATTTCTCCGACTAATGTTAGTTCATGATGAATTCCAACCTGAAATCAATCAATAAATCCCTACAAACCTTTAATTGAATAGTGGTATTCAACAGATTCAAAGGAATATATCACAGAAACAAATGTATAACATTTTTCTGAATAATCAAAGATTGAATAAATTTTCTTTAGTTTACTTGTTAGTAGTTGAATACGTTCAACTTCATATTCTGCAATTCTTTTTGTCTCAACAATGTACTCTAAAAGGCAAATGATAATGTAATATAAGCAATATCTATGAGAACAAAACATTCATAGAATAAGACATATAAGCGAACAATATTGTTTACAATTAGATCCTCTTCAGGCTTTACTCTAATACAGATAGGTTAATATAAAAGAAACTGTTGTTCATGAAAGTGACATTTAATGGAAATGTAGCTGGAGAAGTTTTACAACAGAGACTCTCTAGAGCCATTAGGAGGACTTTCTACGCCGTACAACTCCGTCTCTATCATTTATCAGTCGACCAATTGTTGTTGTTCAAACAAAAGATAAGGTATCTAGTTTTCCTATTTCTATATGTATTAAAAAGTTCAGCTGCTACTATGGAGAAAGGCTATATAGAGTGTACTACTAAACAACTTAACAAACATGCTGCTGAGCATCTACCTTTATGGTTGGGGGAAAGGGACAGACATAATCCAACAGAAGTTCTGTTTTATCTCATGTCGTTGATAGTAGTAGTCACCTGGTAGATAAGAACAATGCTTTCACGTTTATTCACCGTGTACCACCTCATTTTTCCAAAGGTATTCGAACTCACCTTTTACACATATCAGAAGCTGTAGGATTTCCAGCTATGAATCTTAGTCTTTGTATCCAGAAGAAGTTTGTACATCCCTTATCTCTCCTATATCATTGAAATTTTTTCCTACCCCTTTCCTATTTTTCACTCCTTTCATATACTTCCTATATTTGTTTAGATTTTGTTTATCCACTTGCCTTATCCTTCAGTATTACGTAACTTTTACTTTCCCAACCTTTTGGTCCACTTTTGATCATCGAAGTGTCTATGTTTCCATGCTACCTTCGTGGTTCTTATCATAATTCAAGTTATTATTCATCGTAGACTGACATCAGTTGGAGGGACAAAAGAAACCTGGGAGCACTGGACAGCTGCTAGCCACAATCCATCATTAACATAATTAGAAAGCAGGCAATACCGAGGCATCCGCACAGGAGCTCATATGCCGATAGAGACCGATCGATTCGGTCCAATCAACGACGGTATCATATAAAAGCAATCATACTATTTACTTCTACGTTGTTACACCTAAATCTGTCTCAGTCTACGTTATATATGTATGTATGTATGCTCCTTTCCATTGCTTAACAGTTATATGTAATCAAGTATGTAGAGTATCTAGCTGACGAGTGCTACTGAAATTTCTGAATTCATTAGATCATTTATTTCCTTGCCCATCGATATCAATTATTCCTTCTGATAAACTGACCTACTTAGACACAAGATACAATTGTAAATCTGAGAAAGTGAGTAAAGACTATTTTAAATAGAATAGTTAGCGCAAAGCCTATCTCAAAATACTACCCAAATTTCTTCAAACTTATCTCATAATATATGGTAGACAGGTGAACGTGGGACTTCGCAAAGAAGTGCATCAGTTCAAATTACTACTCTAGACAACTGCTATAGAGTGCAACAATATCCTCTAGATTCCTCAAAGAAGCTTGGAAATCCCTGAAAAGCTTTTACAGTCAGTCATAGCATGTCGAAAGTTCGAAAAAAAAACCATGTGATCATATGTGTACGACTCAGATTGCTTAAGAGGCTTTCTGGAAAAGTGTAGAGCTTTCCAAGGCCATCAACAAATGTATATAATTATGACTTTGGCTATCTAAGAGCTGTGGGTTGGCAGACTGGTGTCGCCGGTCACTAGTTTGAATCCGACCGCGTTCCTAATTTTCAGTTAACCTTCAATTACCACCCAGTATAAATACTAGTCTGCCAAACTACGGTTATCCCAGATAGTCAGATGATAATCAATATGATGCTCCCCCTCTCTAATTCAGTTCTATTTGGATTGAGATGAGAAGTCCTGATTAGACAGCCAGCGGTTGTAACGCCTCACGAATTCACATGGTAGTCGGGCAAAACCCGCTTGTGATTGAAGTGAAATAAAAATCTGGTGAGCAGTCGGACAACGTAGCTCAGTTAGTACAGCATCAGGCCGGGAACTCGGTTGTCACTGGTTCGAACCCAGGCGCAGTCCAAATTTCCATCTCACTTTCAATCATCACCCAGTATAAGTTATATTTAATGCGATTCTAGACTGTTTGTAGCTGATGATAACCAACAGTGGATGTGATCACGGCAAGTTAAGAATCGATGAATATTATTGAACATTCTGTTACAATTTGATAGATGCGGTTACAGAAAGTTTATGCTCTTTATAGAAATACATGTAATTATCTTTCTTTTAAAGTGCTACAGTAGGAAACTTTAAAGAATACCTATTGTACAGGGGAACTTATGCTACTCTACAATTAAGTAGAGTAATGACGCTGAAGTATATTTGAGCACATACTCCCATTGTTGAAAAGTTCACAGTAGCCAGTAATACAAAACTTTAAGAAATGAATCACCCGACAACAGGAATTAGAGCATCGAATAGATTTTTTCAAAGATATATAAATCGCCAATTTACCCAAGTGCGCCACAGAACGATTCGCATAAAAAACGCAAGAGGAGCTTAGTTAGTGAAATACAGATTCACTGGTAGTCTTATGATCTTCAAGAACAAAACATATCAGGCAGGGTATAATTAACAACGGCTCCTTATGGTAGGTCGAAACGAAGCTGTAGGAGGGATGGACAACTGTTTCACTCTAGCACAGGGCCCCTCAGTGGTACACACCCATAACCCTGTCACAGATTGAGAAGTTCTATACTAGGACGAAACATCTGTTCAATGCTCCGAGATTTCCAATGTTGCTCCAACTGATGTCAGTCCATGATGAGATCCCCACAAATCTCGAAACTGAAATCCAGTTAAATAAACAATAAAAACAATCTGAAATGATAATGTCCTTAAAATTATTAATACTATCTGCAAGCGTTATCGTATTTGATAAAAAAAAATGATCATGTTTAAAATGTTGATGAAACTTTTACGAAGACGAAGGTTGGACATGTATAAAACAAAGGGAATGTAGCCTGCATATCAATACATGGGTGCGCACCGCTGAGGAGTCCCACACCAGGGCGAAACAGCTTTCTAGTGTTTTTGCAACTGATGCTAGTCAGTCTGTAATGAATACCAATAAATCCCTACAAACCTCCAGACTGAATTAATCTAGTGGTTATTAGTTACTACCTTCAAGAGGTAACTTCCGAAGTTCCAGGGTGAAGTCATGTCCAACCAAGTTGGACAACAGAACAGTTACTCAACGATGGCATTAGATGGAGGTTGTGCTATATCGTGAACTGACAGAAGTAGGAAATATAGACCATTGGATCCAGACCCAATGGCTTAATGGTAATGTTCTGGTCATGGAACCTGAAAGTCCTGAGTGCGCACTGCTGAAGAGTTCCATACTAGGACGAAACACCTGTTCAAACTTCCTCCAACTCATGTCAATCTAATGATGAGTACCAATATGAAATCAATAAATCTCTAAAAACCTCCAAATTGGAGAGAAAATATGTAGAGTAAAACGTTATGAATAAAAGGTAATAGAGAGACTTACTTCGATTACATTGTTCCGAATAAAGCATGTGACCTGATGTATACAAACACAAATTTATGTGACATGTAATGAGTGAGACTTGTTAGACATTATGTTTATGATATACATAGAAATTTTTGTATATATTTATTGGTAAAAGCATGCAGACAATACACTACTCACTCATGATATTCCTAATTGTAGTGGACTGGGTCATGCAACAAACAGTGAGAAGAGAGAAGAGGGGGATAAGCTGGACCGGACTAAAAAGAC
This sequence comes from Heterobilharzia americana, assembly GCA_944470555.2. Lineage (NCBI taxonomy): Eukaryota > Metazoa > Platyhelminthes > Trematoda > Strigeidida > Schistosomatidae > Heterobilharzia > Heterobilharzia americana. Next base: position 60,379,801 of record OX104129.1, on the reverse strand, counting down.
ACCAGAAGATTTGGATTTCGCCAAATATGAATTGTGTCTAGTGTCACACAAACTTAAAGATCTACAGGTGAAAACTAACAAGTTGACAGAAGAAGCGGGACAACGAAGATGGGACTTCCATCAGGTGAACGTAGAGAAGACAGAGGTGATGAAGATACCCAACCAACACCACCAACAACAAAAACAAGCTCCAATCACCATCAACGGAAGAAACTAAAAAAAGTAGCCTCTTTCATCTATCTAGGCAGCATTGTTTCAACTACAGACGGCACAGGCACAGACGAAGACGTCAATGCCAGCCAGGATCGGAAAGACAGCAAGACAGGCATTCATTAACCTGGAACCAGTGTGGAGATCTTCTGCACTCCACTCCACTCAGCATAAAGCGTCAACAACATCCGGATTTTCAACACCAACGTCAGTCAAGTCAGTGCTTCTGGAATGGTTGAGAGACTTGGCACGTTACGAAAAGCACTTCCAACAAACTACAGACATTCATCAACAACTGCCTACGCTGGCTCGTTACTGAAGCTCAGATGGCCAGAATAATAAGAATAAGCAACAAGGAACTCACTCTGGCTGGCGACGAACCAACCAAGAGCCTATCGCTCAACAGATATGCAGAAGGAAGTGGAGATGGATTAGGCATACACTGAGAAGGCCGATTGGAGACATCACACGCCAGGCCGTTGAGTGGAATCCGAAGGGGAAACGACGAGTTGGGCGATTGTAGGTGACATGGAGGAAATGGTACGAGAAAGAAATGAGAGCTTCTAGGCTATCGTGGAACCAAGTTGAAAAGTTTGCAGAAAACAGGGTGCGCTGGAGACGTGCTACTGAGGCCCTATGTTCCATTAGGAACCCAAGGGACAAATAATAATGATAATGATAATAATGAGGTACTGGATGACATTGCCTCAATTTTTGTCTTGTCCAAGTTAAATAAAACTTGTGAATTTTAGAGATTAAACTGTATGCTTGATAAAGTTTGTATTCTCTATCTACCTACAACAAATCCGTTTATGGGACAGTATAAAACAGTTAGGTAATAAAGTTTGTTCTGATGTCTATACTCTAAATCAGTCATTTAAATGTTTTCTGATTTCTCAGATTCACTGAGAATGATGCCTTTGAATGTTTCGAGTTATTGAATTCCTCACAAATCATGAAATATGATTATATGCCAAATATTTAATGTCATACACCAAAGTTTTTAATGAATCACCTTCCAGAAATATAGTGGCTACTTCAAAGAAGAAAACTACAGCAGCTTCAACACAGAAGACATTGCTTTCTGAAGCAAATGATTCATCCAGACTACTGACAATTACCTAACCTCTTCTCCATTTTTAAAAACAATACAGAAATTACTTGAACTTGAATAGAGGAAGAATAGAGACTGAAACAGAATAACATGGTATCATTTTGTTTCTCCAGTTTCTCATCAGCTGCTTACAAACTAAACGTATTTAAATATCAAGTTACAAAAGAATTCGAACATAATTTTTTGCAGTTACATTAGGTTAGTTAACAGGGAATGACATGGTTTGAACAGGAATATGAACATCCAGATACAATTAACAATACTTGCTAAAAAATTTCAATTATATATCCGTCTCAATAGAGTTCGAGAAAAGAATATGGACAGTAATAAAGGGTTACGTAAGAAGCATAACAAGTCGGCTAGTTGATGATGAAGAACAGGCGAATTATGATACGATGAAATCAGTTGAACTCAGTTGGTAGAAGGACTGTCAAGACTATGTACACACAAACAGAAGGTTTAGTCAAAAGACGACGCTATCAAGTAAGAGGAAGGGTAAACTATTAGGTTGCGGGGGTAAAGAAGGACTTATGACTGCTTCTTTTGAACATACAATTCCTGTTTCAGTCATTTGATCGCTACAACTTCAGCAAAATTGAGAAGGTTTGAATCACGCTGTCTGTTGATTACCTTGAAGGATTCTAAGGTATCTACTTGATGCTGTGTGTCGATAAGTTACGGACTGACTGCACTACTGAAAGCACTTGTTCCTTTGAGACCCAGGCATGTTGGTACATACTCAAAGAATTCAAGGCATGCCCTTCTCTCTATCCTTCCAATGTAAATGCTACCGCGGATGCACGTAAACTTGTATGCGCAATTAGATGTAACATGGGGAAGGAACCTGTCCACTTTAGGTTGTTCCAATGAGCATATTGTTTTGTAGACAGAGATCAACTTGACTTCAGGATATGTTTTGTTCAGTGTGGCATTCAGCTTTCTATTAATTCTTACGGAGACATTTTCGCCTGTGAAGTTGAGTTCAATGAAAACAAGCGTCTTGCTTACTGTAACTTGTTTCACTTTTTGTTTTTAGATCTTCCACATTTGTTGATAAACCTCAGAGGGTAACCCTTGTCTACCATGGTCTTTTCAATACTTATCAAATCTTCTTCCAATTTATCACTTGAACATATCCTTTAAAGCTCTGTAAAGCTGTGTTGACCAATGCTTGTTTAAAATTGACTAGATGAAAGCTGTTGGAATTTATCTATAATCCATTCCATGTACTCTTTCAATGAATAGACCTTTGAAGAGTACCATCATTTCTATGTTGTAAGGAAATGTCTAAAAAGCTTAACTTATCAGTACTTTCATGTTCCATTGTGAAGTCGATATTTTCATGAGCATTATCGAAGAGTTCAAGTAGGTGGGGTGCATGACGTAGGCCACTACACACAGTAAACGCATCATCGACAATATCTGGAATATTGGGTGGTGACTGACGGTCGGATTCGAACCAGAGACAACCAAGTTCTTAGCTCGATGCTCTACCAACTGAGCTACGAGGTCCGACTGTTGACCAGATCTTTATTTCACTTTAATCATCAAGGGTCTTGACCAACTACCATGTGAATTCATAACGCATTACTACAGCAGTTGGACCTCGTAGTTCAGTTTGTAGAGCATCGGACCGGAAACCTGGTGTTCGCTGGTTCGAATCCAGCCGTTGTTCAAACTATCATTTCACCTCCAACCATCATCTAGTATCAATACTAGTCTGTCAAACCACAGCTGCCTCAGATAATCAAAATAATATCTGGAATAATACATGGTTTCTTCAACTGGATGTTTAACTGAGGCTTCATAACCTATCTTGTCAACTTTATCTGGATGTTTGTTTGTATTCCTTATTAAACCATGTCGTTCCCTGATAACTAACTTCATCCTGCTGAAAAAAAACGTTTGTTGAAATTCTTTTGTATAATGATATATTTAGTTCTTTTTAGATTGAAGCAGCTGATGAGAAACCGGTGAAACACAGCATAACATAAGATTAGCATGAATATATATATATATATATATATATATATATATATATATATATATATATATATATATATATACAATATATATACAATATATATAATTCTGACACTATGCGTAACCGCTTCTTTTCCAAATGACAAATACTGAGAGTTGTAGCTTGTGATCTTATCTTGATGACAGGAAATAGTATGGTTTATGTGCGGAAAAGTACTATGTTTTACTACTTCGTGTAGCTAATGCACTGCAAGATGCTTTCCTTCTTTCCTTCATTATGTTCGAATCAAGTTTTTTTAATGTGTTAATAGTGTGACAGTGGCCATACCAGTTATATTCTCATCGAGTTATTTTCAAATGAATAGTTTTTTTTTAAATTAACATAGAGCAACTAACTTCTTTGAACGGTTTTAAGCTTAGCCCCTCTCTAAGTGTCACTGTTGATTTTTACCTCAGATGAGAGAACATAGTTATGTGAAATATTTTATTTCCACAACTAACTAATGTATTTCAGAAAAGATATCAAGTGTCTATTATATTGGTTTGAACTTTTTCTCTTTTGTTCTTTCATGCTTCTCTCACAAAACTCGTTTCATTTGATAGCTTTTCGGTACAGGCGGTTAGAACAGTCTGAAGCACAGTTCAACTGGTCCTTAGTAACGCTTCAGTTGCCCAATATCCAGATTAAACTTAAATGGCATACAAACATCAGTCATACAACTTTTCTTGAAGCTGAGAAAGTTGTATCGAACCTGAAACGATGCAAAGCAGCACAACTTAACAGTTTGCCACCTGGAGTTCTCAAGGATGGAAGCAGGAAATTGATGATAAGAATGACGGAGATACTAGGCAGTGTATACCAATCAGAGATAGTCCTATCAGACTGGTCTAGTTCACTGATAATAGCAGTTTATAAGAGGGAGGAGAAATCTTCTTGTAACAACCATGGGGGAATTAGCATAACTAGTACTGTGTCCAAGATTTTAGGGCACATAGTTATATGATGCCTAACTGATGCTCGAGAACAGCAAACTCGAGAAAACTAGGCAGGTTTCACACACACCTGGACGAGCATGGATCGATCATATTTTCACCCTCCAACAAATTCTGGAACACAGAAATACCTACCGGCGACCGACACTTACCGCATTTCTTGACCTGAAAGTGGCATTTCGACTCTGTTAACTGTGAGGTGTTGTGGCAGTGTCTAACTGTGAAGGGAGTACCGAGTAAGTACATAATGCTCATTAAGGCTCTCTACTCGGACTCACGGAGCCATGATAGGGCTTATAGAGATTATGAGCAATAATTTATGCTCGAAACGTAATCAAGTAAATAATACTGTATCACTGTGCGCTATATATCAAATAAACAAATCTAATATGGAATTACATTCTACCACAGTGCCCAAGTTTTACACTTATATTAATGAAACTTATAGAGAGTTGTCAAGTGAGTTGATGACAACTAGTGGTGTCCGGCAGGGATGTCCACTATCATCGTTCCTATTTAACTTCGTCATAGATGTAATAGTGGACATAACCCTATGCACATCTGACCTCACAGGGATTGATCTACTCCCCGGAGGTCACCTGGTTGACTTCGAGTATGCAGACGATATTGTCCTGAAGACGATGACAAAATTCAGGGCCCTTTGAATGCGTTGAACAGAAATCTTTCTATGTTTCGCATTCATTTTCCTGTCACCTGTTAGATGATGCTCCAGGACTGGTGTGAAACGACTCCCCGTCTAATGATAGGGAATGAGGTGGTGCAATGTGTTGACTACGTCACTTACTTAGGAAGTAGCATCAGCCCGAACAACCTGGTTGCTAAGGAAATATTAGCTCGGATACCGAAGGCCCGTTTGGCGTATGCCAACCTACGTCACCTATGGTGTCGGGGAGGTATCCGGCTATCTATCACAGGACGAGTATACTGTGCTGCAGTCCGTTCTGTCTTGTTGTATGACTGTGAGACATGGCCATTAAAAGTAGACAACATGAAACAGTTACAGTTTTTCGATCATAGATGCCTTCGTAGCATTGCCCTCGTTTAGTGAAACCACTAAGTGAGCAATGTTGAAGTCAGATGAATGGTACTAGGCAAGACAGGCAATTCGATCGATGAGGCTATGAACGTTAGTCAACTAAGATGGCTTGGACATGCACTACACATACTGAGCCACTGCCTATCTAAACGTGTTGTGGTAGGGGAAGTTGGATTAGGATGAAAAAGGGTTCAGGGTGGCCAGACCAAAATCCCACACTAGTCATTGAAGTCTCTTACTGTTGCCTTGAGTCATGTAGGGAGATGCAGACTGCCTGGTTTGGGTCCCTGAGACGAAAGGAATCAGGGATTGAGGACACTTGGTGACATGGCTTGAATATTCGTACTCATCTTTATCTTCAGATTGTTTATTTCTCTCATACTACTTTATCTACTTTGATATCACTGTTTTTCTATCCAATTAATTAATTAATTAGTGCCTTTTGACTATTCTCCTTCAAGTAATGGATTGAAGGTTTGAAACTCACTTCATCTACTTCGACTTGAACAACCAAGTAGTATCATGAATCAACACACAATAAGCATGACTCATAGCCTATTGTGAAGGTACGAATCAGGTTGAATTGCTGCAAATTATTTAATTAAATTACATCATCATCATCAATATCAACATAGGACCAGACATTATTGCTTAACGGTCCGAGTTGCCACACCTCATATCAGTACGTCAAGTAAAAAGGCAGTGAGACGCAAAATGAAGATAAGAGAATGCAGTCAGAATAAATATAAAGTACGGAAAGAGAGGAACGAAGAATGAGAAAGTAGTGAGATTCGGTATAGCGTCGTTAAGATGAGGATAGTGTGTGTATACATCTGCGACACTGACATCGGTTCTGAGACATATTGCCTAGTCTCCAGCCACTGGTTCCTGTTGTCCCGCGGACCCCGACCAGCTAGTCTGCATCACCCCACATGACTCAAACCAACAATCAAAGACTTCATGCATTGGCTCCTTGTTTCAGTCTGGCCACCTCGGCCATTTTACAGCCTGGACCTACTTTGGCCAACATTGTGTGACAAGGCGATCGGTGACTAGGCATACGTATCACGTGTCCCAACCATCTCAATCGATGAAGGTTCATAACCTCGTCAACTGATATACCTCTACTTCCTAAAACTGTACACCTGACGTCTGCGTTACTCACGTGGTGACACCATGGAATACGGCGTATTCTACAAAGGCAACGGTGGTCAAACACTTGAAGCCTTCTCATATCTTCCACTTTCCATGGTTATGTTTCACAGCCATACAGTAGAACAGACAGGACTGCTGTGCAGTACACGCAACCTTTAATAGACAAACGGTATGATAACACAAGAAGCAAGGTTTCAAATCTGTGATCAACTGATTGAAAGTTAATTGATTATCTAGGCTGACGAGTCACAGTTTCGTAGAAACATACATATGAGACAAACATTTCACTGAGTAATGATGTTCATCTATAAAATTATTAACTTACCTAGAAATAAACTAAACAGTATACTTCCAAGAAGAAAATCATGAACTGAATGGTAAAAAAAGAAAGAAGAAAAACAAAAATAGTAACACCTTTTTAAAAGTTATTTATTCACATGAAAATCTTATGCAAATTAAATTAGATAAGAATTTAACAACAAGAAATACACCTTTTGTTTTCCACTAGAGAATATTATTGAAAAAGAACAAAATAATATCAAATTGTAAAGGAAATATATTTATGAAATTCTAATGAGTTAGAAAAATAAATTGCTGACGTTTCACAATCTTGTTCAAATTGATTCTTTACAGAATACAACTTGTACAAGTTATGTTCAAATAGTAAATGAAGAAAAATCAGACCATATTGTTCGCACATAATAATAATAATAATAATAATAATAATAATAATAATACGTGAGTGAATGTTACCGTGATCAGTTATTGATAACTGATAACCTGTATAGGTCTTATTCTCCGAAGAGGCAGCTTCCATGATGTTGCGTTTCATAACCTTGTCACCACTTGTTATATCTTTGTAGTGACTACCTAAGAAAAGTTCTATACATATATTATTATTATTTGCCCCTTGGGTTCCTAGTGGAACATAGGGCTTCAGTAGCATGTTGCCATTTCACTTTCTTCTCTCTAGTCTTTTGAACCTGGCTCCACGACTGCCTACAAGCTTTCGTTTCTTCCTCACGTCATCTCTTCCATGTCACTCTCGCCTCGGACGCCCAACTCGTCGTTTCCCATACAGGTTCCACTCGACAGCCTGACGCATGATGTCCCTCAATGGTCTTCTCAGTGCATGCCCAATCCATCTCCACTTCCTTCTACATATTTGTTGAGCGATAGGTTCTTGGTTGGTTTGTCGCCAGCCAGAGTTCTTTGTTGCTTATTCTTTCTGGCCATCTGATCTTTAGTAGTAGCCTTGGGTATTTCCAGACCTTTCCAGACTTGAATATCCTATTGAATTTTTGTCACTTCAACCAATCTGATATTTACATATTGATTCATATGCTTTCTCCCGAAACTTCAGAGAAAAACGATTGGGTGTAAACGGCTTCATGGATTTAGGGATTCTTATACAAATTTTGATAATCTTATTCCACACTATAACACCTCCCCATTGAAATAGAGACGAACAGGTTAATGGTATCCTTTGACTGATTGATTACTTTTTTCTGGATCGTGAAAAATTGTTCTTTAATAATCTTCTGGTGACGTAGTTTGAACTAACTAAATTGAATCCATCAAATCCTGCAACATGGGAATCATCATCATCATCATTATCAACATAGGACCAGGCATTACTGCGTAACGGTCCGAGTTGCCACACCTCATATCAGCACATCAAGTAAAAAGGTAGTGAGGTGAAGGATGAAGATAAGTGAATGCAGTCAAAAGAAATATAAAGTATGAGAAGAAAGGAAAGAGGAGTGACAAAATAGTGAGATTCGGTATAGCGTTGTTAAGATGAGGATAATGTGTGTATACATCTGCGCCACTGACTTCGGTTCTGAGCCATATCACCTAGGGTCTCCAACCACTGGTTCCTCTTGTCCCGTGGACCCCAACCACCTAGTCTGCATCGTCCTACATGGCTTAAACCAACAGTCAGAGACTTCATACATTGGTGCCATGTTTTAGTCTGGCCACCTCGGGCCTTTTTCCAGCCTGAACCCACCTCAGCCAACATTGTGTGACGAGGCAATCGGTGACTAGGCATACGTAGTACGTGTCCCAACCATCTCAGTCGATGAAGGTTCACAACCTCGTCGACTGACTTACCTCTTCTCCCTAAAACTCTACACCTAACTTCTGCATTACTCACATGGTGACACCACGGAATACGTCCTATACTACGAAGGCAACGGTGGTCAAATACCTGTAACCTTCTCATGTCTTCCACTTTCAATGGCCATGTTTCACAGCCATACAGTAGAACAGAGCGGACTGCTGTGCAGTACACGCGACCCTTAATAGACAAACGAATATCACGGCGGCGCCATAGGTGGCGCAAATTGGCAAAAGCCAATCGAGCCTTTTGTATCCGTGCAGAAATCTCATCGGCAACTAACCCACCGGAGTTGATCCTACTTCCCAGGTAAGTGAAGTGGTCAACACACTCAACCACTTCACTCTCTATTGTTAACCGCGGTACCGCTGAAGACCAGTCCTGGAGCAAAAATTTGCATTTGGGTGGTGAAAATCGCATCCCAAACATTCTCAAATTCCCACTCAAAGTGTTCAGAAGACTCTGCATCTTGTCAGCGTCTTCACCTAACAGGACTATGTCATCTGCATATTCTAGATCTAAGGAAAATTCACCTGTGGTCCGGTCAACGTCTTTGTAATTAGGTGACGAGAGGGAAACCTCCATAAGAATATCTATGATAAAATTAAATAAGAATGGGGATAGTGGGCATCCTTGACGGACACCACTTGATGAGTATAGCTCCCTGGACAACTCACCATAGGCTCTAACATGCCCACAAGTGTTCGAGTAGAGAGCTTTCAATAAGGTGATGTACTTACTAGGCACGCCTTTCAGTGACAGACACTGCCATAAGACTTCTCGATCAACGGAGTCAAATGCCGCCTTCAGGTCGAGAAATACAGCTATTGTCGGGCGTCTGTAAGCATGCCTATGTTCCAGGACCTGGCGCAGTGTGAATATTTGGTCGATACATCCACGGCCAGGTCTAAAGCCTGCCTGGTTTTCTCGGGCTTGCTGTTCCCGAGCTCCACTCAGGCGTCGGAGAATTATAGAACTTAGGATCTTAGACACTATGTTTGTCAGGCTGATTCCTCTGTGGTTATCACAAGAGGACTTCTCGCCTTTCTTGAAGACTGGGATGATCAGTGACTTAGACCAGTCGGAGGGGATCGTATTTGATTCCCATATACTGGGAAATGATTTACTGACACTTTAAAGAAGAATATTTGATGAACTTTCTCTTCTCCACTTCAGAAGAAAATAGACTGATGTAAGTATTTACAACCAACCAAGAACCTATCACCGAACAAATATACAGACGAAGAAAGTGGAGATGAACTGGCATACACTGAGAAGACCGATTGGGGACATCATGCGCCAGGCCGTCGAGTTGAATCCAAATGGGAAACGACGAGTTGGGCGTCGGAGGCAAGGGTGACATGGAGGAGATGATGTGAAGAAGAAATGAAAGCTTCTGGGCGGTTGTGGCGATAAATTCAAAAGACTGGAAAGAAGAGAGTGAAATGGAGGCGTGCTACTGAAGCCTTATGTTCCATTAGGAATTCAACGGAACAATAATAATAAGTATTTACAAAAACATCTCGCATAGATTTCGTTGTTGAATTCTAATGTTGTTCGATACTGATTTTGCAAAAATGAACATTTAATCGTTACCACGGCATTTTAACATTGAAACGGTTAAACAAATTTGTTATTCTAGATGAATGAATTTCACTTAGGCTTATATGAACATCTGACATATTCTCTGAAGCATGCATTGACTCATTTGAGCAAGTAGGTTCTGGTTCCGAATAAGCCTCAGTTTTGTAAATGATAGCTCGACATCTTGTATCTATTTTGAGCCAGGGTAATCTAGGAGTAGTTAGTCTGACTGTTAAAGTACTTTGCTATGTGATAAATTGTCGTAGTCAACATCAAAGTATGCTTCTTCAATAACATACTTCTGACCACCTGACGTACTGTGAGCGACCTATGGATAGAGGTGGATTCAAGGTTATTCAGTTACTTCATGGTTAATGAATGTGATGTCTGAAGTGAAGCTGGTTCGCAGACGATTCTGGTGTTAATTTTCTCATAGGGAAATCAATTGTCTTGGATATAGTGTATACATACACATATGTGCAGATGTTTGAACAAAGACCTTCAAATTCCATCCTTTGCTGGTCGCTCAGTTTCTAGATAAATGGAAAACAGTGCGATATCAGGTATATTGCAGTCATATATACATACAGTGATCTTGGCTACTTCTAGGTCTTTCTAGATTTGAATCATGAAAAGTCAGAGATTAATTTTTCTACTTCATTGGAATTTTACTGTTATATTTTCTTTACTTAGTGGCCAAGTTAGTCAATTCTACCAGATAAAATTTTGATCTTGAAGTCTATAAAATGTCGAAATTTATTTTAGATAAATTTAATTGTACTCTGTTTGTATGCTCGAATTCTGATAGATAGTCTGTGTTTATTGTTTGACATTAATACAACTAAATGTTTGAATATGGGATGGTGTTAAATTTGTACTTTCAATAAGTACCGATAACCGATAGACGAAAGTATGCGACTCATTGTTTGAGTGAACAGTGTAGTGTATTCAGAGTGATTGTGCTCACTAAATGTTTCAAGAGAGAAGGATACAAAATAAAAATAAATAGTTGCCATAATGGTCAATGACAGAAGGTCATCCTAGCAGCCACTGAAATAACCAATCAGATCCCTCGATTTTGTCTAGAAAGGTCGTTTTCTTTCATAAAAATATATAAACCTGATTGGCCATTTAAATACTGTGCTACAGTCCGCTTTGTTCTACTGTATGGTTGTAAAACACAGCCAATAAACGTTGAAGACATAGGAAGACTTCAAGTGTTTGACCACAGTTGCCTTCATAGCATAGGCCGTGTTTCGTGGTGTCACCACGTGAGTAACGCAGAAGTCAGACGTAGAGTTCTATGCAGTAGAGGTAAGACAGTTGGTGTGAACCTTCATCGACTGAAATGGCTGAGACATGTTACGTTTACCTAGGCCACCGTCTGTCTCATGGCACAATGCTGGCCGAAGTACGTTCGGACTAGAAAAAGACTTCAGGGGCCATGAAGTCCTTGACTGTTCGTTTGAGCCATGTAGGGCGATGCAAAGTAGTTGGTTGGGGTCCGTGAGACAAGGGAAACCAGTGGTTGGAGACTTTAGGTGATATGGCTGAGAACCGATATCAGTGGCGCAGATGCATATGCACATTATCCTCACATTAACCGCTATACATAATCTCATCATCTCATTCTTCCTTCTTCTCTTTTACTACTTTCTACTTCTATTTCCTTTGGCCGATTTTTCTCCCCTCATCCTCCATTTTATTACCTTTTTATTTGATGTGCTGATATGAGGTATGACAACTTGGACCGTTGCACAGTAATGTCTGGTCCTATATTGATCTTGTCGCAGTGATCTTTAAAGTTACACCACGGATACCTAATATCCAAACTGCTCACGGTTGGTTAGCTTTGCATAGATCATAGGAAATGTCCTAGTCAGTAGAGAATAGATTTTTTCAAGATCCAGTTTTAAACAAGTGACTTTAAAGGCTACTCTAGCAACTGTTGAAATAACCAATCAGACTTCGAAATTTCAGCTGGGACGGTAGTTTTCGATAGAAGAATAGAGGAAGGCAACTGGTCGCCTCAGCTGTTGCTAAGGTGGCTTTTAAAGTTACCCCAGTTTATCTAGAAATATTCTACCAAAATGAGGATCAAAAGTAATATCAGAAAACTAGTGATGTATGCTTGTTTGTTGACGTTTGAGATGGATAGTGTATACAAATTCGATTAAAAGCTGTGGCTAGACATTCACCAACATATTACATACAAAGGTAGATTTCTGGTCTAGTAGTCTATGAGTGACTCCAGAGGCCACTCTAGCAGCCAATTAAGCCTTTACATTTTATGAAGAAATGCCATTGTAACTGGAATAAAGAAACCTAACTGTTTAGATTGGTGGTTGCTAGAATGGTGTTTATAGGCAAAACTGGTGAATAGATTCCAATGTCAAAAACTAGCTTAAACGACTGGGACAAAATAGAAGTGAAGTAGCTAAATGCCTTGTCATATGAAAACTAGGAGGAGACTAGCTACAGCTTCATTCTGCTTTCTTATCAACTACTTTACTGAAGAATAGTGGGGGGAGGGGGGGAAGTTTTGTAGATTTTAGCTTAATTATGTTTCTTCCAGATTTAAATCATTGAAATCCTGTAACCACGATCTACCTCGTCACATATGGTTCGTTGAAGTTGCATTCCACAGACAACGCCTAAAAAACACTTATTGTTTATAATATTTTGGTCCAGTAGCTTGGTAAGCGTTACGAATATCCACAACATGGGAAGTAAACTAACAATTAACGAAAAAATAAAAGCTAAATCAGAAAGAAAATTGCAATTTACAGCGTATCCCCCTCTTCTCGTTCCTCACTGTTTGTTGCATGATCCAGTCCACTACAATCAGGAATATCATAGTGTGGATTCATTCATTATATTGTTATTGGAATAGAATGTTCGATAACTATTCACAATAGTTACAGAACAATGATAAGATGTGAAACTTCAAGGAGGAATTCAAGATTACTCTGTGTTTATCCTAATGTGTGTATGTTGGTGACTGAATGAAGTGAGACATTTTCCGAAGTACCTAATATCATCTTAGAATAACTAGCAATAAGCTGTTTTCCAACGTCTGGCTGACGAAACCCGTTAGGTTTAGGATCCTGGTTTTCGGATCATAATACACACTGCTAACAAGTAGAAACAGTGAGGAACGAGAAGAGGGGATACGCTGGCTGGAACGGGGAAAAGAACCTGGAAGATTGGGATTTCGCCAAATATGACTTGTGTCTAATGTCACACAAACTTAAAGATCTACAGGCAAAATCCAATGAGTTGACAGAAAAAGCGAGGCAGCGAAGGAAGACAGGACTTCAAGTGGACGTAGAGAAGACAGAGGTGATGAAGATACCCAAACCAACACCACCAACAACAAACACCAATCACCATCAACGGGAGAAACCTAAAAAAAGTAGCCTCTTTCATCTATCTACGCAGCATTGTTTCAACTACAGACGGCACAGGCACAGACGAGGACGTCAATGCCAGCCAGGATCGGAAAGACAGTAAGACAGGCGTTCATTAACCTGAAACCAGTGTGGAGATCTACTCCACTGCACTCAGCATAAAGCGTCAACACATCCGGATTTTCAACACCAACGTCAGTCAAGTCAGTGCTTCTGGAATGGTTGAGAGACTTGGCACGTTACGAAAAGCACTTCCAACAAACTACAGACATTCATCAACAACTGCCTACGCTGGCTCGTTACTGAAGCTCAGATGGCCAGAATAATAAGAATAAGCAACAAGGAACTCACTCTGGCCTGGCGATGAACCAACCAAGAACCTATCGCTCAACAGATATGCAGAGGGAAGTGGAGATGGATTGGGCATGCACTGAAAAGATCATTCGGGGACATCACGCGCCAGGCACTCGCGTGGAGCCCAGATGGGAAACGGTGAGTTGGGTGTCCAAGGCGATGGTGACATGGAGGAGATCGTATGAGGAAGAAATGGAGTCAGGTTGAAAATATTGTAGACAACAATGTGGAATGGTGACGTGCTACTGAAGCCCTATGTCCACTAGGAATCGAAGGGACAAGCAATAATAATAATAATAACAATTATTATATATATATATATATATATATATATATATATATATATATATGGATGAGTAACGCAGGATATTCCAATTTAAACAACAGCATGATTATGAAGTGTTTACTTACAGTAGAAACGTATTCGATCGGAAATATTTGTGTCCAAGTCTTTCGAAAGTTGAATTTGTAACTGGTCATGCATATCAGATGCTTTCATCTCGGTGGATGGCATGGAGAAAGAGGAAGAGGAGTATGATTTATCTACTTCATGAGATGTAGAGGATTGTTCAACAATGCTGTAATCAAACAACAATTGTTCAGTTTCTTTGTTTCAGTATAAATCGCAAGCTGTGATACTAACAAGAACTGATACTAGAAAATGGATAATCTTATCAGTATGCTAATTTATTCTTCTAATGATGATCTAATCTTCGAAGAAGCTGAGGATTTAACTCTCCACTATTAAAAATCTGATCAGATAATCTTCAACTATTTATTGATATTATACATGTGCATTTAGTTAAAAATAAAGCTGAGTACCTTAATTCTTCGCTTTCAAAACATAAACTAACATTTAAGGAACTCATAAGTAAAGCAAGTTAAGCTTTATGCCAATATTCTTACAAATTCGCATTTCACGCAGACGACAAGAAACCTTGGAAACAAAATGAATTCATTTGATTTGACAAATACTTTTCTACATGTTGTTTGAAATGAAAATTGGTTGTTAAGGATAACTCCACTGTAAACTAAGGATTATTTATAACTGTCTTCCAGACTTCTATTTCATTTTTCGACTTCAGTTACATATTCAAATTTGTGCTAAGTTCAGATTTTAAGCTACTTTTATCGGAAATGACTATTTTAATACTATACAACACTTATTGTTTTCAGTTTTGAATTGAAATATATGGGACTTGAATAAAAACTTACTCAGGAACCTTGTGCACATATCTATGCAATAGGCAATGAGTTACACCTACTGTGTGAAGGCTAATGATATTACTACGTGGTTGTCCAAACCTCGGTAGCTGGAGTGGTGTTCAAACTCGTGATCTATTGGTTGAAAATCAACTCTCTAAATCAATGAGTCACAGTTTTACTGAGACGTAGATCAAAGCCAATGGGAATAGTGAGAGTTTGAGGAAATTCATTTGAAAAGTAGATGTGTTTCATCAATTTTTATACAAATTGTGTAGTGTATTTTATACCTTGGGTAATTTCAGTCACGCAACGACCAGTCATCTTTTATAAACTGCACATCAGTTTTTGGAAGCGACAAAGCGACATATATATATATATATATATATATATATATATATATATATATATATATATATATATATATATATATAGTCAAGGTAGAATTTTTATTTTTAATTACTCACAGTTAAGGTACTTCAAGACATTGATAAGTGTTTATAAGTCAGTTAAAGATCTACATTCGATTCTTTCTCATTGTTGTTAAAACACTATAAGATATTGATGCATCATAGTCTTATGATGAGAAGCTCATCCCATCATATACTAGAAGACTCATACTGCTCTAAACCGCTGACTAGCGACGAAATTTCGTAGTCTTTTACGTTGAAAGGTACTTTTGACTTTTTGTTTATTGATTGTACTATTTCCCAGGTAGTTTGAATTCGTAAAATGTTTGGCCAGAACATCATGGCATTGTGTAAATTAAGTAATTGATTTAATATTTTACTGGTTTGTGTTCTGCGATAGTGTTGTCATCTTTGATGTGGTTATATCCAACTAAATTTTAAGCACTATAACTTCAATAAAGATGGTGAAGCCACAATTACTCATTTTTAATCCTTTAATCCAATAGCAGGAAATGAAATGGTTTCTTATCAGCTGATCACTCTTAGATAAATATATGCGAATAACAAGGATACAACTCGTATAAGTTTATCGACCGACAATATTAGTCTAGTCGTATTACATAAAAATAACTTACGTCTGGTTTTGATCAAAGTCAAGTTTTATTAAATCGGATTTTGAAGCGGAGAGAGAATTTTCTGAATAGTCAGACTCCGAAAGCTCCGTATAAGAACGTGATTCATCATGAGAAACCCCATCAGAAATTAACTCGGTACTTTCTATGGTACTGTTTTCATCTAAAATGTAATGAGTTATGTAGAAGCATTTAATTAGCTTTCATTTATAAGCAGTTAAACCAGTGTGGTTTGGTAAGCCGCATTTAACTCAAAGAAGTTTCATTCATTTGTAGCACCGGGACAATTGGATTACAGTAGCTGAAATCTAATCTTGTGTGCCGACATGAAAATCCACTACATGGAGTTAAAAACCAAAATTAATAGAGAATTCGCGATATGATGATATACAGAAATGATTGAGGCGTACAGAACCTTACCATGAAAGTTTCGCGTCTTCGTTTCCAGCATTTCGCAGGCGACTTGTGGAAGATAATCAATAGTGACAGTAAGACGATTTGGAAAAGGTTCAACGACCATGGATAACTGTTAACCCATGACCACGGGACAAGAATTTGACCAAAATTTAACCTGTCAGACACCTTGGCAGCTGAAGTGAGTAGTACATATTTGCCGTATCAGGAATTCTCCAATCACTTTGAACTCGGTAACGTGACTGCTTCATTTACTAGAGTTTAAGTTTATGTGGGTTATTTTTCAAAGTTACAGCATGATAAAAATCCTATTTCAAAAGTGAGGCTGCTGACAAATTGTACACATCAGTAGTGAGTTCGGATTTATCGAAAAAATGATTATATTTAGTTAGTTCTACAGAAATCACGTCTAAAAGCTTTATCTTGGAAGAGTGCAATTGTTCCTAAGTCACATTCACTTTTTCTATTCATTCTTAGTTTCCTGCTGCTCGGTGAAGTAGTTTATCACTTAAGCAAGAACCTTCGAAATAATTAATCCGGTTAGCAATTTTACAAGACGACTGTAATAGAATCAAAGATTAGAGACTAGACAACAACGAACGATTTCAAGATGCATTTCATGGGTTGATTTTAATTAGAGGAGCATTGAAAACCTGGAGCAGTGGATAGTTATTGAGTCCAAAATTGGGACTAGGCAACAGTGTGCATTCATAACTCAAAGAAGAGTCCCACAGAAAGCACGTAACTATCCCGTTGCTTAATTACAATACATTCGTCCACTTTTTCCTACTTCTGTTGATTAGTGATACAGCGCGACATCACTGCAGTGAATAGGGGTCATATACACTAGAAAAACACCAATCAATAAAAATAAATACAACAGCAATAGCAATTCGTGAGATCTCACTATTCTTGAGCAGCTCTATCGTTGAGTGAATCGCCTAGCCTATCATCAAGTCAACAAAATTTTTGTTAGTAATAGATAAGGACCCTATGTTCCATTAGGAACCCAAGGGACTAATAATAATAAAATAATAAATAGATAAGGAAGGAGTCAATCAAACCACAAGAAACTACGTTGGACACAATAATTCTTCAGGTTCCTTTGTTTGTTCGTATAGTGTCGAAGTCGAATGGATCGCAAATCGGCAGTTCACATTAGGTTAATTCAGTATTAGCATGTACAATAGTGTTAAACCTTAACCCTAGCTCCCCAAACACTAACATCTAACTGAAAGTAGGCTATCCTAAGTAGGCTACCCTATATTAAAACAGCTAGTAAAACAGGAAAATTACGTTCAGTTGTCTCTTTTAATTTGAACCGACTTTAAATCTGTATATATTAAGAACAAAAAAAGTTGTAGTTAGCTGGTTGGTCCTGACTCCTAGGTTTAATTCGTGAACATTCATCAGCGACCCATGACAAGCATTAACCACATCTCACAAGCTAGTGAAATATTCGTTTTTTTTTACCACCGGAAGCTGAAAATGCGAACGATTTCTACATTGACCTACTTACAATCAATAAGGAAACTTCAGTCTTCGGTACACTAAAGAATTAGCGAACCACCCATTTTTTTCTAACTTGTTTCTAAGACAGTGAAATCCCCTGGTTTCACATTTGAAAGCTCCAAGTACTTGACACAAATTAGGATGTCTTAAGTGCAAAGCGTTTAAGTGAGGAATATCCGTCATGATAAATAAGTAATATATTGATATTGCGGTTTAGAAGTTTATCGTCGGCGCTTATGAGGACAGGTTAATATTATTCGTTTAGTCAGATTTCCGCATAATCTCCTTATTCAAGTAAATTGGTTACTACATTATTCCTGCATTTTCACTTGATTGGGTTCTTTGGCTTTTTGGTTTTCACTGACCATGAAGGGAGGTTTAGTCCACTTGAAAGTGAATTTCAGCTTCCACAGAGTTAAAGCTAAGGTTATGTTTTGACACTGTTGGGAACCTTTCACTGAAAACACATCCCAGCCAATATTACATTTGGATGCACTTTGAAAACAACGTGTATCATCACGAATATACTTCAGGTGAACTTACGAATTTGTGGCAGGTCCCCGAAAAATTCTGTTATTTTCTGTTAAAACTTGCATTGTAAGGGTTTTCAGGTATGGAAACGCAGCCTATAACAAAAATATGGGGCTACACTCCACGCCAAGCTACGGCCTCGAAATAGAGGTAGTGATTTCTCAGAAACTGAGCGACTGCCAAGGCTTTGGAAAGTCCAGGACTTTTGACAATTTCAGTGGAAAACTGGGTTATTCAGTGATATTGTGCATTTCCAGGTGCACCCTCATGATTTCTTAGGGTCTTAGTTCAAGACTTACAAAGTGGGCCCAAGGTAAATGTTGACTAGGATGCAAACACCTACATCGTAGTTTTCGACTTCTTTAACCTCAGGGGACGAAAGATTTGGAGGAAATCTTTTAGATTCGACAATGAGCACAAAACCACCACACTAAAGTATTTCTTCTGATTTTCGCAGATGCATACTTAAATTACATGAGATAAAATTCTATTGGTTTGATAGTATTATCAGTAATTCGAGATCACTAAGCGTGCGTATCACTCGGCCTTGAAAAGATTTTTCGATTCAACCCGAACATCTTACTTATACATGCTGAAAGATTTAATTCGCTAAAAGTAAACACACTTACAGACACGTCCACAGAAAATAAGGTAAAACTACCAATCTTCACAATGAAATAAGGAAAATAGTGAGTACAACCAAACGATTTTGGACATACTTTGCTTAAAGAATTCACCCTGAATATAAAATCATTAGAAAAGTGACATTACATCGAAATCTAAAACTTCGAAAGATTTTTGTCTCTCCATTCACAAGTTATATATGTCACGTAAAATCGACCTTGAGAGACTTCTAGTTCGGCGGGTTGGCCAGTATACAATACCTGTTTCACAAGTTTGAATTAAACAGATAATAACCTCACGTTCTCTTCAAATTTTTGAAAAGCTGTTCTAGATCTATGATGAATTATCTAACAACAACTACTTATGGTGCGAGCGTAGGAAACTGTTTCTAGTAATGCTGCAGTAGTTATGGAAAACCCGGTAGTGGTTGGGTGCTGTTTAAATTTGTGCTGACATATCTAACTTTTCCTGAACTGTGGTGTATATAGGATCTTCAGGTGTGGACTCACCAAAATGATTCGGTACTCTTTCCTGTCAAAAAGGTGCTCTCAGAATGCTCGCAAGCCGTCATACATCTCCTACGAAACTGAAACAGCCAGTTATGTTGGTAATGCACCGGGCGGTTTTCACTGAATAACTGTCCATTTTGGTAACAGATAAGGAATGAAGAATTCTCCGGACTTTAAAGAACTTTTCCTGCCCGAGAATTATTAAATCAATAATTTTCAGCCTGAATAAGTGCTAGACGATGATTTTCTGCACTCCCTATTCTCAGAAAGTACCACGATCTCTCTACAGTATACACTTTTCTCAGAAAACCGCAGGGAAAGAGCCAAGCCACACGCTGACTGAAAACTGGGGAAGTGGTCCATACTACTACTGATAAAAGTGTTTATCCCTGAATTTGCAGATTCATGTCCTCTCATTAGATAAGGTTGTGTTTTGGTAGTGCTTCTTGACGTCTCCTTTTCATTCCAGGCAGTGAAAATCCTCAGGCCAGAAGACAGAAGATTGTACATCACATACACACAATGCACCTAAAATTACATGCCGAGTTTTCGCGAGCACCAATACGCGACCTTTCCTGGCAGAAATAAAAACCGCGTTTAATGGATGTGCAAAAGCATCATGCAAAGAAGAAGGGGAGGCAGTTCAGCCAGTTCATTTTCAGAGAAATAACGTCGGCCTATTCTCCTGAGTGCTTTCACCAGGAAAATCGCGAATGTGGAGAGAAGCACCGCGGAAGACGGTATGTATTATTAAAAAGATATGCATTTCAAAGTTTGTTGAAATGTCAAGTTATGTATATACAGCAATATATAATAGTTGTAATAATATGGCATCTCCCTGATGCAGAGGTCTACTGCTGTTTGTTGGCGCTAAATCGAACATACGTCTACTACGGCCGTCATAGGGCTTTGCATCGCACTTAGTCGCTCGGTGAATAACCATCAAGTTCTGTTCATTTTCGAGGTCGGCTCAAAGGTTGCTGGCCTACCAAGGACGTTACAGGCACTTTTCTGCACTTCTGTATGCTGTTTATAGCCACAGTGGATAAAATGGGGCCGTGAACGGCCCCAGGCCCCATACTGTACCACATTTCACGCTTGGATAACTGAATGTTCTCATTCTGAAGCTCCTTTTCACAGCCGACCTACTACCTTACCTGAAGGTTCATAACGTCATCGTAACACTACCATCAAAATGGGTGCGAACTCGTGGGTGGAAGTCCAGAAACAGGCACCAGCGGGTGTTCTCGGGTTTCCGCGAAAATCGCATGAGCGTGTACTGACGGGGTCAACTCTCCATGCTCCTCATTACCTCAGGTTCCATGGTGACTGCTTTAAGGCTTACAAGACGCTAAGTAATCCAGGTCAACAGGCCCATCACGGTGATCCTCACAGGAAGACAGAAAGGAATCTACCCTAAAAGGGCCAGAGCCACCATATGATCACTCTTTTTTTCTTCTCCAAGTCCTCAGCTACTGCGAGCTACTGTGAGCCCCTATCCGAAGTGAGTGTAGTAGGTACGCCGAAGTTAAAAACCTAGCGTTCGAGGAAAACAGGGGCAACACCATCGGCTGAAATATCATTTGTCGGGCAAGTGACGGTTCATCTGTTGAAACGATCGATCGCTCTCAGTATGTGGAGAGATTCTTAAGATGCCGGAAGAGGTCTTACAGGCTTTGTGTGGACGTGGAAACGTCTGTAAAGTAGTTGGAACTACTGGGGTGTGGTTATCCCGTTGTATGTGCAAAACTCCATCACCATAGGATAATAGTCCTTCAGATGTTCAGTCCTTTGTACCGTAACGACTAATTCTGATGGATTGCGTCCGTATTGCTCAGTAAGGTCACACTACGAGTGGCCAACGCGCGGACTTATATATTCACATAGAGTATATGATTACGCTAACGCTAACCGTCACCCGAAGTCGATGAAGTGGGTTTTTGTTGGCCGATGATGCTATAAACGTGTGAATCGATGTCAAAACAAACGTTTTTCTGACGTCCTACGGAACTATACCGCCAGGTTAAGCATCTCGGCCACATGTAACGCAGAAGTCGAATATCATGCGATTTTGGTGCCACTTTATTGTGGAAAAAGAATGGTGAAAGGAACCGACAGAAACTCATGAGCAATCTGCGTGTACTGTGAAGTGATACTTTTCTGTTCTTTTCATAACCTTCAGTCGCTTTTGATATCATGATAAACCTTGATGCGATACCTTCTGTATCGTTTAGGACGGCGTAACTAATGGAGATTTCTCCACCGTTATCAATTTGATGACGCCCATAAACCGGCTTCTCTCATGTTAAACCCTTAACTTGAGAGTAAAATATTCATTTATTTATTTATATGTCGACTCACTTTTTGGCACTGACAACCCAAGCATTCACGCTCCCGCCTCCTGGTATCTGCGTTTATCTTGGGCCACAAAAAGGCCGACTAATTAGCCTAACGTGGCTCTTACACATGGATGAGATAGAGAGTGTAACCGTCGAACCATAGCTTTTCGGCAGGTTGAGGAACGAAAGTACCGCGCACACCCGTAGATAGATCACACACAATAGTAGCCTCGGATAAGGGTGTTGGAATGTCCTTGAGAATAGGAGTTGATTTCATTTGGTTCACTAGGAGATAAGGGTAGTTTTCCTGTAACATTGTCATAGTTTCGGGCCCAATGTACAATTGTCGCGTCGGGAAATTCACATCGATTCGAGACAAGAAGTGGGCAACGACATTCTGGGATGTTCCATTATATAAACATGAAGCACTTGTGTCTTCTAGTGGCAGAATGTGTGGGTATTGAGATTACCTGCCATAAAGATGCATGTGGTTTATATAGTAACTTATTCATGCCTGCAAAAATGGTGTTTGCCTGCATATTCAGGAGTGACTATTATTATTACTGTTATTACCATTATTTTTATTACCACAACAGTAACACGGCGCCATGTTGGCAGAAGTCCACCAACACGCGATGGCGAATGGGTCATTAATGATAGGCCTCGATCAACACAAGGATAAGTAATGAGTCTCAAGCCGAAGGAGACGACCAAATGACAGAATGACATTGCATGGATCAGGGGTGAAGGGTAAGGCATATGGGGAGGGAGAAAATATTCGAATGAATGCATACACACTGTCAAACAGGGTCCCGAGGAGGGATTTTCAGGTCGATTGTTCCTTTACAGGCCCGTTGCCCTGGGTTAATCTTTGGACAGGATTTCTCTGTGAGGATTCGGTTTCTCCTTGAACGTGTTGAATGGAAGACCCGATACTACTTGCTTGGGTAAGGAGTTCTCGTCGCCGATCACACGGTGGAAGAAACAGTGATCCATGCTAAGTTGCCTTGGTTGGGGTTGTTGGATTATTTTGCAACGGCGTCGGAGATATTCAATCCCGGCTTGAGAGGAAGGATGTAACATATTAGTGCCAAAGTCGCTATTAGGGTGAGGATTGCAGATCACTCCTTTTTCTACGGTGATACGGTGGGAATAAGTTTGGCCGATCTGATTGCTCCCCGCATAGTAGATTCGAAGGCCCCATGACAGGCTTAGTACCTACCCTTTGAACGCACTTTATTAGGTCAACGTTTCTAATTGTTATGTAATTCAGTCACTGTTGAGTAATTCGACGCAGAATGGAGTTTTTAAATAACCGCGAGGCCGGAAAGATATTTTACCCTTCTTATCTGATTCGGATTTTGTGGCTCATCACTCAGAACTGCGTATGTTGACGCGTCCGGAGCAACAAAAACGACAGTCAAACATACACAAAAATCCTGGACGCCAACTACCCAAGTGGCGTTAACATATGCGAAATCACAACAGGTCTTTTGAATTCTTCAGGTGGTATCACCTGCCCTACACACCCACCACGTACAGTAGTAAAACTGCTTACCCTGTGTGAAACATGCGGATACCAGAGACTACTCTTACATGATGTCAGACTGTGTACGTGGACATGACGTGCACACTTATCACCTTAAATGGAAGCACTGCTCCGTTCTCCCCTAATAAAGGTGGTACATTTCGGATCACTGTGCGCTCGATTGACCACCGGGATTTCCTAGTAACTGTACAACTACAAGTGATTTGGGTGTAGAGACGTTTTGCAACGTGACGTCGGGCCATACCCAATAAAGCGACACTGAGATACTTTTTGGGCTGTTTGGCGGATTAGAAGGCTTCGCACATTATTACTCATACTTGTACGTTTTTCTCATACACGCAAGGCTTGTCATTAAGAAACTATCGGTGTTAAGAGGGATTGCACTCATATGTGATCTGCCTGTGATAATTGTCACTGAGTCTTGGTTTCACATAAGGCCACCAGACGAAGAGGTAGGTATTGATATGTACACACATTTCCAATGTGACCGGAGTAACAAGAGAGGAGGAGGTTGTCCGATGTACTTCCTGAACACTCTCACTGTGTTCAGGTGGGGGAATATGGTTGTTGATAAGATGAGGGACTCACTATGGGTCACGGCACATTACAGGAACGTTACAGCATTGGTAGGATTTGTTTACAGGGCACCTGGTACCTTTAACAATCGTGAGATTCTACTGATGACAGCACTGGAACGTGCATTCACTCTCCCATGTGATCATAAGATCATACGCAATGTCCTTAACCCGCCCGAAATTAAGTGGGATTTACCTACTGATCCAGGTTGGCATGGCGACGTTTTCCACTCACTGGCTACTTTTGGACGGAAGCAAATTGTTACCACTCCCACACGAGGTGACAATGTATAGCACTTAATATTTCGCCACAACGTACCTCCTATTTCCGCAAACGTAGGCTCTAAGTTCCCAAGAAGTGATCACAAAATGGTATTGTGTGCACCACCACTTCCTTCAATTGGTGCTTCCACTCCACGTCAAACAGTGTACAGAGACTACAGTAGGACGGATTGGCAGCAGATATGATTAGGTGCATCGACTGGGGATCATGCTTCACCACTACGGACCTCAAATTAGCCATTGATATGTTTTACTACGACTCTAAAACTCGTTTCGATACCAATGTTCCATTGGAATGTCTCGGAAAATGCCACTAAACAATGAGCCAGATATACCCCGAAGGCTCGTAGAAAGTTACGCAAGCTCTCAAAAAGATACTGCAGATATCACGACTTAGTTGCACTTCGGTTGATTCCTGGTGTTCCTGACTCTATCTCGCATAACCGTGATGTGTGTTTGAAGAATGAAGACAGTAGTGCGCCAGGCAGCTCATCTAGATTTTGTGCCCTATCAGCACTCATTAAGAAGTGATCGGATTGAACAAGACATAACACTCCTCTTCTTATCCATGACACCAAAGCTTATAATAATCCCTTGGATATGTGCACGCTATTCAGCGACTTATTTGCAGTTAGTCATAATAAACGAATAAATGCTTTATTCTCACATTAGTAACTTATCATGAGAGAAGTCAGTTTACAGGCGTCATTACATTCATATACGTCGGAATATCCACAAGATTTTACGAGTCCTGAATGGTAAAGATGGAATGTTATTAAGCGCTATTAAAAACAGCAGATTCTGCTGGATATGAAACGAACAAGAAAATATCGCTTTTCAGCGTATTCTGAGTGTCAAGGTTTAGATAATAATAAATATTATCCTCATATAATGGACTTAACATGAGGGATGCCAGTTGACAAGCATCGTCAAACTAATAGTTCTTGAAATTTCACGAAATGGTATTTAGTATTAAATAACTAACATATCAAATCGTCGGTGTGCATTATCCGATTAAAAGTTGCTGCAACTCATGAGATGGGCATGGATTTTCATCTCTCACCACACAGACAGGTTCCGCTATCAGTAACAAAAGTGCATAGTGTTCGAACTTTGCGCAATGACCAACCAACGTTGTAAGTCTATCCGCAGAGTCTGTTATTTAGTAATATAACAGTCTATTTCTCAGAAGGTTCATCAGTTCTTAGCCTTACTAACCAAAAGAGATCCACCTATTCAGTCTGCAGCATCGGTAAAGTATCCACAGTTATATAATCAAGATGAGCGTCTAAATCAATGCATTTCCAGGTCACCGTGTCACGCCCTAAGGTTAATTCCACCAAGAATATTTGTTGTATTGGATGGAAATAGACGTTAAAATCATCAGCAGTCGAAGTGGCAGTATTCATATTTAGACTTGGGGTATCTTTCGAAAAGTGTATTTGATGCATACCAACTTTCATATTAAAAGGTCACCTGATACAGAGTACTAGGAAACATGTGGCGTGGAGCTACTGCAGGTAAGTCACGTTCTGAGCCAATATGTAATTTGGTCTCTGGTTTTATCATCTGTTCAGAATATCTCTGCTACTAATGCCGTTGGGAAAGTTTAGTCGATTATTTGCCAAAAAATGGAGACCAGTAGGTGAGTCAGTTGTGAGGGTGGTCTAGAATTCGAGAAAGAGTGGAAGCAGTCCAATAACTACTGGCGTCAAATAGTAGGTATTATTTCCACCAAGTAATTATGTTCAGATTGAAATTCAGCATCAAATGTTGTCGTGCAGCTGTTGCTGCGAATAGGAAAAGAAAGAAGCACGAGCAGATGTTCGAACTTAATGTACATTTTCATACATATATGTAGAGTCAGCTACGTAGTTTTTCCACTTTAAAGCTCCTAAAGTCTCCTATATTTGGGGTGTAACGCAGTGGCCTTGAGAGGAAAACAGTATTAATCAAGTTCATTACACGGAGAGGAACCAGTTCTCACATCCTCAATCAAAAAGCCATTAGAATCAAACGTACTCGAGGACTTCAATAGCTCTAACTCATACATCTAGAGATTTTAGTACGTTTACAGTAGACGCAATGGCTCGACCGTTATTACGTGCCGATTGCTTCATTATACTTCCTATTTAAGGACATAGTATGAACGTCAATAAATTTCCGGATATCTGTGAAAGAGGGAATTCGTTGAGTCAACTCACACAAACTTTCCCCTCTTGGTTTTCTCTTCACTATCCCTAACTCTCTCAAAAGACTAGTCCGAACAACTGTCTGGCAATCCGACATCTGAAGAAACCAACTGCACCACGGTCCAAGGCGAACTAACCAGCGCTTAACCTCCTGTTCTGTATAGCAGACGGGTGCCTGGATCCACTGCATCGGAATCCGCCAAAGATCTGGAACCTTACCGCAAGACCAAGAAGTGAGCAAGAAGAGACCAACTGGTTTACACAAGCCGGTTTAACAGACACTGGATATTGGAAATGAATGTTTCTAACACAAGAAGTCTGCTTCGCTATTCTGCGTCAGTTATCGTACTGAAAAGATGGTGTTTCATGACTGTAGGTCAAAGTCACATGCCATGAACAGTGACACAATAACGGGATACAAGAGCCCAAAACTATCAGTTTACACAGCTGATATAGTTTCTATCAACCGTCAAATGCTGTAATGCGCGCTAGTACAAGAACGCGGTCTGCATGACCTAAAAAATGAAGCGCCAAGTGTGATGTTTGCGCCTCAGATGGACCAGTCAGCAAGGTCTGATATCCTCCTGAAATTGCTCTTGATAGGCGATATGAGTAAGCCACTGTGCATTTCTTAAGCAGGATGTTTATTTTGCATTCTGTGGTGTTTGGTATCTTCTCTATACTCTAATATGCTTTCAAAAAGTCGGAAGCTTGTTTCTCTTCTTTACCTAGAGAGTAGTGCTATCTTTCCTGGCTCTTCCTGCCTATGTCTCATAAATGCTTAAGAAGAAAATCGTTTTAACTTCATACACAATGCTTTGTACTGGTATATAGATGTTTAGTTTATCACCACTGCAGCTAAATGGTTTCAGTATTCACCACTAGGGATAGTAAATTTATTGCACTGTAATGATTCCTGTGACATTTGTATCTATAGTGGTTCGTTGTCTCTTTAGATGTATTTTTCGATGGCGCTTGGTCTGTTGAGGAGTCGTGGTCGTTACCGTCTGCGTGGATGGTAAACATCATCTCATATTGATTTGTCCGCATCCTTTGAAATTTCTGCGACTACTTCGAGGATAATCAGTAGTCCAAAAAGGAGAAATCAGACATATTAATGTTCGAATCGTTCTAAGGATACTTAAGATGTTATTGAGTTCTCTTTTCCTACAATAGATGTAGAAGAGAGTCAGTCTATCTGAATTCCTATCACAGTACATTTAGGGAAGACCTAAAACCAGCCCAGTGCTTGGCTCTTAGGCACGCTGATGTAGGTTGTCGTATTTGTTGAGGGATTGTCTGGTTTTCTGATCGCAGTACTGCTCACGAAGTCTTGCTAATGCATAGCACAGTGTCCTGATCGAGGCTTTTAAAGACTTATTGAAGGGATCATAACACACAAATGTCTTTTGCTGAAATTTGGTCCCATTGCGCAGACGTTTTCGGGTCATGACTGACGATACCCCGTTAGTAATAAGGCGTGCAGCGTTTTTTCGACATACTGATAACGAATACCGGGATCAATATGCTTCATTGCACTTTTGCTGGAGTGATCCTCTCAGCATCATTTTTCAAACCAACTTACCAGCCAACCTAAGTTCGTTTACACTGCATACCTGCATACCAAATGACAGTCCAAAGTTACATAATCTGCAAATAAGCGTATCCAGAACTGAAGTATTCCTGGCATTTCATTAGCTTTGGACAAGAAAAGAGGGATACCTGAGAGACTGCTGTTGTCGAATTCCTACTTGGTTTCTCATTTCCGTGTTCTTTTCTCATACCAGTAGAATGCATGTCCTATGTTAGACATGCTATAGAAAAAGCTGTGTGCACTTTTGAGAGAAGTTATGGCCTCTGAAAATTATTTGGTGTCTGACAGATTATGTTTTAATTACAGAAGAAAACAACAAGATGCAGACATCTTAATTCTTGCTTCATTTACGGACAGTAATTGGTGGCAATATTGTTCATGCCTATCCTCAGACAGGGTCAAGTGAAAACGCTGCTACACTGAGTAGCGTGCTATAGATGGCAAAGACCATATCGCTGCTTTATATATGCAGTGTAGACGATACTGAAGACCCGTCACTATGAACCTCAGTCAGTTAATCACACACATGCAGAGTATATCTTTAAATTCAGTCATTAATGAACTTTCAGCGACACTTAGTGTTGACAGAAATGTTGATTTAAAGGAATAACTTGTGTGGAAAGCATCTAGACCAAGAGGTATGCTAAGGTTATGCTTGTAAACAGTGCATCATCAACCAGATCCGTTTGATCATATGCCGGGCCTTTACTTTCGCCTGTGAAACAGGAAAACAAGCAACTATATAGTGTGAAGTGAACTGAACCCAAGGTAACTCACCATACAAGTTATGTTCAATATAGTGACATCCAAGTAGTTGCAAAGAATATCCTCAGAACAGTTATGGCGATCCTATTTGGATTCCAAGTATTTTATCGAGTTTTTTTTCAGTTGTCATAGGTAACACTCACTAAAGACAGAGTTCCAGTTTCAGCAACTTGGAAGTTTGGATACTTCGTTATGTAGTTTTCTCCAGCTTTTTAAGGCACTAAACTCCGATTTCGTGGATTCGGAAAAGCATTCTCAAGATATCAACTCAACTATATGAATGTGGCAAGTTGATCTCACTCTAGACTGGTTAAAATTACAATAAAAAACCAGACGATGATTGATGATGCGGAAACCTCTGTTCATTGTTAATAATTTTGATGTGAGTTCGTTTAGATAGTTCTTCAGATGACCAGTCCTCTCAATACAAATGCAGTTCCAAGCGTTTATCATAACATTTAAGTGATTGGCTGTTGGGTAGTTGAATTTTGATTTATGAGTAATTCCATATCTTCGCATATTGGTGTCTCGAAAAGTGATGAAGTCTATGCAACTGTTTAAAGTAGCGTTTTACAGGATATGTAGTTAGGCCTAATGTGTGGTATTTTAGAAGATAATCATATAAAAAATGTAGGTCGCGCTATGTCGTGAACTGATAGAAGTAGGGAATATGAACCATTGGATTTTGACCCAGTGGCTCAACGGTAACGTACTGGCCACGGAACCTGAAGGTTCTGGGTTCGATCCCCGGTTGGCGGGGTCATAGGTGCACACTGTTGAGGAGTCCTGTACTGGGACGAAACAGCTGTCCAGTGCTCCCAGGTTCTCAATGTCCCTCCAACTGACGTCAGTCTATGATGAATTCCAACCTAGAAATGACTTGTTTAGAAAAAATACCTGGTACCAGTGTGTTGTGATTCACTCCACAGAGTGGTTTTTGTGCGCAAGTATGAAAACACTAATGTGAATTAGTGACCTAATTTTTGAGTCTAGGTTCAATTGATAAATGGTGAGTATGCTAAGGTATTCAAAGTATTGACCATGACCTTACCATCATATTTTAAGAGCTGCAATACTAATTAGGTATCCTTATTGAAGCTGGTAAGAGTTTTAGGGGACGATTCCCCGGATATTTGACTTGAAATGTAACGTAAAACATAATAGATCTTTTTGATTATCGACGACCAAATATGGGTCCCTTCTGATTATTGTAGTCCATATGCACCGTTAAATCGCTGTCGAGATTTCTTGACTTCTTTGGTTGAACCCTGTATATGCTATCGTCCAGTGATAAGTGTCCGACATTCTTTTACGTCTTTTTAATTTATTTTGAAATACCAGTACCTGAAGATGGCAATGGTCAGGTCTTCTCTGGCAAAAGTCACCAACGTAACCAATTTTGGTCATACTGGATGCTCATCATGTCAAGAAGAATTTAAATTGTTATGAAACGAGTTAACTTAGGGGTAATATGATATTCAATGGAATGGATACTCTTGCATCGTTGTGATAAATATTTAGCTGTCATTTAGTATACGAAATATTCCCATTGTACCATTGGAGAGATGAGAATTTGAGCAAGTACCTATTTTCAATATAGTTTCGTCAGGCTCTACCTTTACATACAATGTTTCACACCAAGAAATATTCACATCGAATGGTTACATGAACTTGAGATTTAGACAGTTATCTGTACATCAAGCTTATTTTGGGATTAAACTGGATAACAGTTTATTTCACAGGACTTTAAATAATTGATGGATAGAAGGATGAATAGGTGTAGGGATTATCAATGACAATAGGATTAAAATTGAAAGTCATAACAGGTAACAGGGAATAGACATAGGGTAATAGGTCAAATGAAAAGTAGCAGAATAAAGATTAAAAAATGCAATTCGAAGAATGAAAAACGCTAGATCAGGATAATAAAGAGTATGAACAAGTTAGTCATTGCTTATGTGAATTATGTGAACTACATTTTTTGAATGACCACGGAAATACTGGAGAATTTCTGAGGCGTTTTTTGCACACAGAGCTCAGGTTTTAGGACTTTTATTGTAAAATCTGTAGTTGAAAGAAAGCTCATTCTTACAGTCTGTTGTATTCGATTTGATATGTTGTCGATATTGTGACCAGTGTCAATAAGGTGAGACTGAATAGAATTCATAAAATTTTTTATCTCTCCTTTTGCTATCCATACTGAAAGATTATGTTTTGCACTTTGCGGAAGGATTGTCGTAGTTCTTAATAGCTGGCTCAATAGGTGCAGTTGAATTCGTGGATACACATTGACATGGAAATGTCAAAAGTGGTGGTAAGATACCTCTATCGTTGAAGGTCAGTCTGAGAATGGCTGCCGGAAACGTCTTCTAATGAACGCTGAAGTCTGCCTGCAATAATTTTGGCTAGATAAACTGGAGGTTGGTGAGTCTTTTTTGCCGTAGGTGGAGATGACTAGTTTGTCCGTTCTTTTCATCATATTCTTCACGATGAAATTTTCAGGATATCCATTCTGTCTGAAGGTAGGTATCCATGAGATCTTGTAACTCATTATCTATCGTAGCATCAGAGCAAATTCTTCCAGTTTTCTCAAACATACATCGAACCAAGTCCCTTTTTTGTCGTAGTGGAACAAAACTATAAATGTGTGTATATTGTCCATTGCAAGATGGTTTGTGGTAAACACTTTTAAGGATCTCTCCTTCATCTGACCTAATTAGAAAGACATCTAGGAAAGACACTTTTCTCGAATCTTCATGGGGAAATATTATCCGTTATTGTGTAATTTATCTACTTTCGTCTTTCTATCACAACTAAAAGATATCTTCCATTATATCTGCGGTAAGAACCCATTGGATCTATTTACTGCCTTAAATTACAATTTTGCAACTGAAATGAACAGGCCACCATGGAGTGATCCAAGTGGCGGACCCATTGCTGTCCCATCTATATTCTTGCATATTTGATGACGAAAAAGAAACTGAACGTAGTGTGCATCGTAATAAGAATTCCTCAAATCGATATATATGTAGGCCAATGATCACTTTGTTTTACGTTGTAATTTATAATATATGACCAGTCATCTTTACTAGAGGAATATTTGTGGACAGAAGTGTAACATACATATTCTATGTTGGTCTGATTTGGCTCTTTTCATTCTTTGAGCTGCACTTTTTTAGTCTTTAAGTTGCTATTTTTCATTAGACCTAGTATCCCATAATGTTAGAACATACACATGGTACAAGAAGGGTACCAAGAAATGCACCACACATAATATAAACACTATTTTGAGAACGTAAAGCAAAGTGGATAAATGGAAAAGAAAAACACAATAACAATATAATGATTAGAAAGGTAGTCCAGTAAGATACATTCGAAACAAAACATTCATTACTTTTGAGTGGCAGAAGATAGAAGAAAGCTACAGGATAACCACCACTGGTTCTGATTCTGAGCCATATCTGATAACATCTCCAGCCACTGAGTTGCGTGATATCTTGGACCCCACCCAGAGAGTTGTGATGCACCAACACATGCAAGAAAGTTGGTTAATTGCTTCGAGGCCTTCATTTTGTGCTGTAAATTCATATTTTGTGTGTGGGGCTGGGATACTGCCCGGGAGTCCAGATCGAAGCAGATTATTGTCTTACAGGATCACTCCCTGAAACTTTGACTTAAAATCTAGTCCACAAGGTTGTGGAGCAATATCAGGAGCTGCATTCCTATGATTACCTGTGACCAAAATAGGTTCATATACCATTCGTTTCATCTGGAACCTGGAGCCCATGTGCACCATTGCTGTGGATCAGGGTTTTCCTATAGTAACAATTTTTAATTTTAATCCTATTGTCATTGATAATCCCTACACCTATTCATCCTTCTATCCATCAATTATTTAAAATCCTGTGAAATAAACTGTTATCTAGTTTAATCCCAAAATAAGCTTGATGTACAGATAAATCTCAAGTTCATGTAACCATTCGATATGTGAATATTTCTTGGTGTGAAACATTGTATGTAAAGATAGAGCCTGATGGAACTATAATGAAAATAGGTACTTGCTCAAATTTTCATCTTTTCTGTTATTCAACAAACATGTTTCCTATTTTTCTTTAATTTGTTATAATTCTACTATCATCATAATATTTAAGACCTATCAGCTTAGTTAAATGGTTCTGAATATTCATGTGCTAGAATTCATATAAGTTTTCTTCACTACCAGTTTCGTGGAGGATAAAATACTGAAAGTAAAACATGAGGATTGTGGAATAATGAGTGACTTAGTATCAGATTTGTTTGTTGTATATGACACAGTGATACAGTTTTATTCAATGTATAGCATATTTGATTGCTCTTAATCGACTACTCGAAAAGTCACATGATTTTTGGCACTTGGTTCTCCTAGTTCTGTTACTCTTCATTTTAGGATGATTGATGATAAAATTCATCATTTCTCCAGATTTGGTGTTGAGTCGTTTCTTTTGTATTTATTAGGTGTTGACTTAACGAACAAGTTTCGATAATCTGTTTTATCAAAACTAATAGCCATTACAATTGTTGTTTTATCCCATTGTATTGTGTGTTTGTACACTGGAATATTCGAATCTTTCCACAGATTTTTTGTGTCTTGTTGGTGTCTAGTATTATAATTTTAACTAAGTTTTGATACGTTATTGACCTAGGTGATACCAATCAGCTTAACGCAACAATCGCTACGTAGTATTTGTAGACTAAGTTATGTTATCTAATGAGGTCAGCAGCATCTGTAAGTTGAAAAAGTTCGTCTCTGAGTGACACATTGTATATGTTTACGGTATCTCATGGCGACAAACCGACAGCAGTGATCTTCTCTCTCAACTTCTAATAATCACTTATTTCTGACCAGCACTAATTTAAAGCATATGGGGAGACATTGTCTCACTTGGTGTCCTCTGAAACCAAACTAACGGTGGATGCTAATGGATTTTATTATAATAAACCATCTTTCGAGAGGATCAATGGGAGATTATTGCTCTTTCAGAGTATATGGTTGAACCTCGACCACTCGTTCGTTTGGACACGTGTATGCATGTTTGTGGTCTTGTAAGCACAAAAGCACTCAGAAACTAAACCTCTATGTGCTTGGTTCGAAGATGAGAACATCGTTGGTGTTTAGGAAAATGATGGCTAAGCATTTGTTTGGGCATTGCAGTGATTGTCTTCCTGATAAGCCTGGGGTAATATTGAGTCTACCGTGAAAACTGGTAAATACAGTTGGTAACTTGCATTCAAAGGTTCGGTAAAGCCGACTTCATCCCAACTAATTAGTTTGAGAAGACTCATTCCACCTGGCTATGACTTCTACGAAGAACAAAAGCAACTTAAACATAAGTTGGTCAGGACTTTACACAATAACTGCCAGCAGTAATAGATGGTGAAATCGAGAACGCACACTGGTTAGTAACTGTCGGGTATCCAATTTCATCTTGTCTAGTCCTAAGCTTTTACGAAATTCTTTCGATCAGTTTTTGCAAAGTTGCCACCAAGCTAGGGAATAAACCACTGCAATTCACTTTAACTGATATTAGTTGGTTAGACGCAATCGACAGAAAGCTCTGAACCTATATTTCGTGCTTTTGGATGTTAGTCAGCAAAGTGTATCTGAAACCTCGAGGGGACTGATTTCACTTGTGGGTTTTGAAACTGCATCACCCATTTCTGCAGTCAGTCACCTTATTTCTGAGCTATTCGTACTTTAAGGTTATGCTTGGTAGACCAAGATGTGGTATCAGTTCATGAAGCTTTCGACTGCT
Source organism: Heterobilharzia americana (assembly GCA_944470555.2). Classification (NCBI taxonomy): domain Eukaryota; kingdom Metazoa; phylum Platyhelminthes; class Trematoda; order Strigeidida; family Schistosomatidae; genus Heterobilharzia; species Heterobilharzia americana. The sequence continues at coordinate 60,344,896 of OX104129.1, read as the reverse complement.
GGTCTAAGCCATTTAGGAAGATGTAGACTCTCTGGCTGGGATCCTCGAAATTATAGTAAGGAATAGTTTGAAACCGTTGGTGATGTGGTTGAAAACCAGTCACAATGATGCAGATGTATACACTCTTCGACATCTTCGAAATGTGAATCATTTTAACAATTGAAATAGTTCCATTAGATAATGAAAATTAATGAAAGACAATTTAGCGAAGGAAAATTTCTTTTCGACGAATTATTTTCAAAAGTTCTACATCGTAATCATAGTTACAACAATATATATATATATATATATATATATATATATATATATATATATATATATATATATTCACCAATGGCTAATGGGTCAATAAAAAGTCATCAAAAACGTTCATTAAAGTCACAAGGTGATCAGAACTAGAAGGTCAAATCAAGACCGTCAAAAATTGCCTGTAGGATTATAGTAAATAAACACAAAAATGGATAAACTAGGGAGATTACAACCAAGGCAAAATTAGAGGTTGAATGTTTCTTTTTTACACACGAAGAGCAGGCTTGTGGTGCTGAATTGCCGGAGCTTCTACTGTGTTAAGCTGACGAATACTCACTTACTTTGAAATGTTTGCCTTCACTTTATACGTGACTTTGCAAGAAGACTCTCATAGAGCACTATGATCAGAGATAACCAAATGCTCAGGAATCGAGCTGTTGACGGCATTACACTGTCATTTAGACAGCCATGTAGGATAGTGTTCGGATGTGTTTAGATGGAACACTCTTTGTGTGACCTATGTAACCAGCTCTACAAGACCAGATGAATGGGTAAACACTAACTTTTTAATCCTTTCTCCTCCCATGCATTTTTGTTTACCTTGATATCACTGTTTTTCCACCCACTTGGTTTTGAGTACTGCTGTATAGTAAGGTAACTTGAACCTATACACTTCTGTGACAAGTTGTTTGATGATCTGTTTGTCCGAGTGGGTTTTTAGGTCTAAAAGTCATCATGAATTGTCACCTTGCTAGTATTTCTATGTAGTGTTCCTCATGCTCATAGTATTTTACGTCAGAATCCTAAAATCCTCTTAGTTGTGTTGCAGTTACTATCTGCATTATTTTTTAAATTTTCTGAATAGACTCTTGAGGTTAGTTGGCAAACGGATATGTTTAAAAAAAATATGTTTCATCTTTCTACATAGTTCCTTGGACTTGCTAGTCATATTTTTAACTTAAACATCTCACTAGTTCTGCTTTAATTGATGTTGAGTTCGATGACCTGAAGTTCAGATGTCTGTTAGTATGTGTGCAGACTGTAGTGTATACACTACAGTTTTCTCCCCATTTATTTCACAGTCCAACTTTGTTCTCCTTGTTTACTTTCAAACCCACAAATTAACTGATTTGCGCATGTTTCTTAATTTTATGTCAAAATTTCAATCCAGTGACATGCACGCATTTGTTTATCAATACTTGTACTTTCTTGTTAATATACTGGGTTGAATCGCTTGAACTGTGTCGGCAGATAAGCCCCTATACGGATGCTTCTATACTCCCCGATTACTCATGTTGTAGTCTGCTTGGTGGTTGGCAGTGGGATCCAGGACACGTTTCGTCCTACTTAGGTCTAAGCCACTGGCCTAGTGGGTAATGCTCTGGCGTGGTCGTGGTTTCGAGTCTCAGTGGGAACGACCACTCACTGGGAGGTAGGTAGGTATATCCAGCTGACGAGTCCCAAGTAGAAAGAAACGTTCATTCTGGATTCCACTACTATCCACCCAGGGGACTGCAACATACATGCACTTGACTTTTTCCTTCTGTAGAATTCTCTCACTTCTGTATCCTGCATAATTTTTTTGTTGGTAGATGTTGGAAAAAGTAGCCTTCTCTTCCGGTACATTGATGATGGTTTTAGCGACACTTACATGAGTACAATCGGAGTAGACTTTAAAGTGAAAACAGTCATGGTCGGTAATACAAGAGTGAAACTACAAATTTGGGATACAGCCGGACAAGAAAGATTTCGCACCATTACATCAACGTATGCTTCTATTAAAAAGACTAAACTTTCTATAAAATACTAGATATTATCGTGGTGCTCATGGAATTATCATCGTATATGATGTGAATGATGTGAGAACCTTTTGCAGTGTAGAAAAATGGGTTAATGAAGCAAAAACATATGCAGATGAAGGCGTTGCACGGATATTAGGTAAGTGGTATCTCAATGAGCTATTTTACTTTGTTTTCATCAAATGCTGTACTGTTTAACAAATCAGTGCTTCTGTATGGCTCAGAGACTTGGCGCGTTACGAAAGGGATTTCCAACAAATTACAGACATTCATCAGCAACTACTGCCTACGCTCACTCGATACTGAAGATCAGATAGCCAGAATCACAAGAATAAGCAACAAGGAACTCTGGTGGGGTAACGAACCAACGAAGCAAGAACCTATCGCTCAAAAAATATGCAGAAGTAAATGGAGATGGATTAGGCATACACTGAGAAGGCCGACTGGGGACATCACACGCCAGACACTCGAGTGGAACCCAGATGGGAAGCGACGAGTTGGGCGTCCGAGGGTGACATAGAGGAGATCGTATGAGGAAGAAATGAGGGCTTCTGGGCTGTCGTGGAGTCAGGTTGAAAATATTGCAGAGAAAAGAGTGGAATGGAGACGTGCTACTGAAGCTCTACGTTCCATTGGGAACCCAAGGGACAAATAACAAAAATAAAATATAGTAATTAATTCAGTAGGATTCACCTGAGATTTAAAAGTTTCAAAAATTCCCATCGTGTAAATTAGAACAAGACATATAAGCGAACAATATTGTTTTCAACTAGATCCTCTTCAGGCTTTACCTTAATACAAATAGCTTATATATATATAGCTATTTGTACTAGGGTAAAGCCTGAAGAGGATCTAGTTGAAAACAATATTGTTCGCTTATATGTCTTGTTCTAATAGTTAATCTTTAATGTTACAGCTTGTGAATCTCTGTCGTTGATCTAACCGAATTGATCGGCCACTAGTAGCCACTAGCCGTCATCAATATCAAATTTGAAAATATCGGGGGTATCGAGGCCTCTGTATAGGAGTCCATATGTCAATAGTGACCGATATGTTCGGTCCAACCAACGATGTATATTCACAAGCTTTAACATTAAAGACCATACCATATCCGTTGTACAAGGAGTGGCTATCGTGACTCATTGGCCTAGTGAATAACGCTCTGGCGTTTGAAGCGAATGTTCTTGGGTTCAGGTCATAGTGGGAACAACACTCACTGAGGTGCAGTTACATCCAGCTGACGAATCCAAAATAGGAGGAAACGCGCATCCTGGATTCCACTGCTAGCCACCATCCATCACCAGTGACTAAATAGTCCATTGGGCAAGTAACATCTACAAGTTGTTTCTTGGTCTTTTATTTTCACGTCCTGGAATAAGTTATGGTTGAAATAAAGCATGGGGATAATCAGTGACTAAGTTTCTCTTAGGAGAACATAATCTTTTAGTTTATCGCCGTTAAAACGAACGAATTATCGTTTATACTGCCTATCTTAGCATTCCCTTGCCCTGTAGCTGTTTCCCAGAACTCTAATGAAATAAAATTCACTTTTACACTTTGTTCAATGGTCTATGGTTGAAAAATACTTTGCTATGTATCAGTTTTGTCAGCTAGTACAATTAACCGTCTCATGTGTATTCCATTTGTTCTGAAACAGTTAAGTGAAAGGTGCAATTTTGTGAACTAAGGAAGAGAGACATTAGGATTTAAACCTTGTGGTCTTACAATGGGTACTTGATTATATGAACCATTCGACGACATAAGCTGCTATGCGGGATGACAGGCACAATAAATTATGCACGAAACGTCATCTAGTAAATGCTGTATCGCTGTTATATCAGATAGATTGATGTAACATAGAAGTACACTTTACCACACTGCCAGGATTCTATGCTTACATTAATGAGTCAAACAGATATCATCAAACAACCTGACACAAGTGCGTTGGTCCAAGTTATCCTACTACACAGAAGTACTCAAAAGCAAGTGGATGGCAAAAGAGTAATATTAAGGTAGACTGGTTTTCAGTCATATCACCAAGATTCTCAAATCATTCCTTAGTATAATTTCGAGGACCTCAGTCAGATATTCTACACCTCCCTAAACGGTTTAGACCAGCAGTCGAAAGCTTCTTGGGCTGGTATCATATCTTTTTCTGAAAACGCTGAGCTTTTTTCCAACCGAATTCTTCTTCAGTTAACATTGCTCGCCAGGGTCGGCGGTGGGTTGGCATGCACAACATCTGTCCAAGACACCTCAGTCAGTGAAGGTTTACAACCTTATCGATTGGATTTTTTCCTTGCCTCGTACCCGTTGCTTAACTTCGCCGTTGCTCATGGAGTGGTTCCACTATACCTGAGAAATAGCACAACGACACCTGTGATCAAAAGGCTTTAGTCTCAGTATGTCTGCTTTCAGAGTCCTCTTATCTCAGCATATTCCACTAATACGTAGTTGGCTAGCTCATCGGTACCAGAGGTGACGCAAGGTGTTAAATGCTGAATAGGCATTTTATATTCCAGCTAGGATTTCGTTAGAATCCAACTTATTCGGTTGATGCGAATCCCCAAGTAAATGAAGTGCTTAACGCACCTTTCCACTGTCCTATGCTTAAACTAGAAGTTGGTGTAGATCCACCTTGAAGCATCATCTTGTATTTGACTGGTGTGAATTTTCTTAACTGTCACACACTATTACAACACCTTTCAGTTGAAAGAGTCGAATAATACATTCGGGTTGAGAATATGGTAGTTGTAGAGGGGGCTGATAAGTATTATGCCTACGTTCCAGAACCTACCGAAGGGTGAACATGTGATCGATTCACCCTTGTCCGTATCTTTAACCTTTCTGTCTAGACACAGCGTCTGAAGTATTTTGCTTCTTGAAATGACAAAAGATACCCATTTAGGTAAAACAGCGAATACAACTTTCTTCTGTTCGATAAATTCATTGACTTATGCCATACAATCATATCTATAAATATTGGAAATAAATAATGGTCTACTGTTAGTGAATCGGTCACTTCATTACTGAAATGATAAAGAGTTGACTAGAACGATTATTTTAAAGGCAAGAAAATTGTGTAATAATACCTTAATAATAAGAACATGGTAGAATGGGAGATCGAACGTGCTTCTTCAGCGTACATCTCCTGTGAAGCTATTCATTTTGACCGTGCAAAGTGCACACTTTCCAAGCGCATATATGAGCATTACTCTGAAAAATGCAAGTCAACCACTGGTTCGATTCTTAATCACATATTCAATTATTGTTAATTGGCTCCATCACAGTCTCCCTTCGAGATGATCTAAAAAGTCAAAGAAAACAGTTCAAAAGGAGTAAGACTTCGCATCTTATTCATTGTGGAAACACTGGCGACTCATCGATTCAAACCGAATCTTTGTGTATAGAAGAAGTAGGTTCAGTCTCTCCTTTTACGATGTTCTTATTCATAATGTATTACTACGTCAGTCAGCATCAACTTGGGACTTGGCGCAACACTCCAAGTTGCCATATCATATATAATGACATCAAACTGGAAGATACTAAGAGGAAAGATGGAGAAATGAGTAAGAACGTAATCGAAAGTGGTAGAAAGTCGTGAAAAGTGAACAAGAAAGAATAAAGCGATAATCAAATTAGGTATAGCAATCAAGATAAAGATAATCTGTGGATGCATCTGTGTCACTCAGATCAATTCTAAGCCATATCACTCAGTCTCTGGCCAACGATTTGTGCTGTCACGCAGACCCCAAACGGGATCCCTACACAGCGCAGATCAACAATCAGAGATTTCATGATTTGATCATCTTCTCAACCTGAACCTTTGTAACACATATTCCAGTCAATTAAGTTGATGAAGATTGGCAACCTCATGGATTGTCTTTCTCCTCCTTAAAACTACACCTGACTTCTACGTTATCAACATAGTGACACTGCTACACACATTGTATGCTACGAAAGCAACGGTGTTCGAACGCCTGAAGCCTTTTCGTACCCTCTACCGGTAATGACCATATTTCACAGCTATGTGGTAGGACAGAGCTAACTACAGTTCAAACAGACAGACAGACGAAGTTAACGTAGAACTTCTCACGTAAGTGCATTGGCTCAAGTTGCCACACTTCACAGTAGTATAACCAAGTGGTTAGAAAAAAAATTACATCAAAGTACACAAAGTTGTGTGAAAGAATAGACAATTTGAAGACAATGGTTAGAGCAAATATTCAGGCTTTTCAGCCATATCACCAAGAGCCCACAGCTACTGGTTCTCTTCGTCTCGGGGACTCCAACCAGGTAGTCTACATATCCCAATACAGGTATGATCAAGACTTAGAGACTGCATTGACTGGTGCCTGGTCTTGTTCTGGCCACCCTGAGCCCTCTCCCAACTTAGTTCAACTTCCCCCAGGATGGGACGTGAGTTAGGTGGTGACTCGATATGCATAGCATATATCCAAGCCATCTTAGTTTATGGAGGTTCACAACTTCATAAATTCACTTGCCTTTCTTGCTTTATACTTTTCGCCTGACTTCATTACTCACATGGTGATTCCACTAAACACCTGCAGGTCAGTACATTCGGCCCGTAATAGACAATCGGATATGACGTTGACACCACAAATGGTTTAAGTTGATGAAAGCCATTTGAACAGATAACACTATATCACTTTGTACTATATCAAGTATACCAATCTAATATCGAATTACACTCTACTATAGTTAAAACTATGGCTCAGTGGGTTTAGGAAGATGACTATCAACCAGTCGGTCATGAGTTCGAACCCTACTCCAATTACCAACATATAGGCAGCCAGGTAGTATCATTAGCCCTCATATATTAGGTGTGGCTCATTGCCTACTGCACAGATGTGTGCACAAGGTTGCTGAATTTAAGAGAAAAGAAATACCATAAAAGTACTCTAAGTTATTATTAGTTTCATAATTGATTTCAACTATTTTAGATGCTTTTTATGCTTATCAGTCATCTGATCAAGATTGTAATCGATACATTCCGATTGGATTTATTGTTAAAATGAAGTTTCACTTTGTAATCATATAGATTTTCTAGTTTTTTCTTTTTTCTTTTTCCTTGATAGTTGGTAACAAAAATGAAAGTGAAGAATTGAAGACTGTGGCCACATATGATGCTCAACGTTTAGCAGCTAAATGCTCATGTTTTTTCATTGAAACATCAGCTAAAAATGATGAAAATGTTGATCAGGTACAATGATTTATTGATTTTTATATATATTTCCATTAAAAGGTTCTATACAACGTTGAAATCAATTTTTTAGTCGTTCTTAATATTTCAAGTTGTTATTCATCATAGACTGACACCAGTTGGAAGAACAAAGGAAACCTGGGAGCACTGGACAGCTGTTTTTTGTCCTAGTATGGGACTCCTCAGCAGTGCGCGCCCACGACCCCGCCACGGATCGAACCCGTGACCTTCAGGTTCCGTGGCCAGCACGTTGCCATTGAGCCACTGGGTCAAAATCCAATGGTTTATATTTCCAACTTTGTTAGCTCACGATATAACGCAACCGCCATCCAGTGTCATCGTTGAGTAACTGTCCTCACGACAATCAGGCTTTTCCCCCACCGGTCTTAATATATTTTTCTTTGTCTTGTTGGAACTATTCATTATTGTCTAGGTGTTTAATCGATTACTCACATGACAATTCAGTGTTTGTGGTGAACCCAATTCATACTTTACGAACAAACTAAGTTGGTTAGAAAAAACTATCACTACTACTACTATTATGAGTAATGACAATGCAGTTGAATGGCAAAAGTCTGTTCATCCACTCTGTCATGTAAGGACTGATATATATGTTACGGGGTTCCTAACTTGTGGCCCTCTGTTTAAGCTCATCATCATCACCAAGATCAACATAGGATCAGGCATTACTGGGTAACGATCCAAGTTGTTACACTTCATATCAGCACATCAAGTAACAAGGCAATGAAATGGAAGATGAAGAAACAAAGTAAAATCGGTCAAAGGGAGTGAAAGTAGTAAAAGAGAGGAAGGAGGAATGAGGAAATGCTGAATTCAGTATAGAGGTTAAGATGAGGATAATGTGTTTATACACCTGTGCCACGGACCCCTGTTCTGAGCCATATCACCTAGAGTCTCCAACCACTGATTTCTCTTATCCGATGAACCCCAATCGACTAGGCTGCACCGCCCTACAAGGCTCAGACTGACAGTCGGGGACTTCATGCATTGATGCCATGTTTTAGTCTGGCCATCCTGAGCCTTTTTCCAGCCTGAACCTATTTCGGCCAACATTATGTGACGAGGCAAACAGGAGCTAAACATATGTAACATATTTCATCCATTTCAGCCGATAAAGGTTCATAACAGCATCAACTGTCTTATCTCTCGTGCCTAAAACTCTACGTCTGACTTCTACCTTACTCATGTAGTGACGCCACGAAACACGGTTTATGCTATGAAGAGAATGGTGGTCAAACACGTGAAACCTCATATCTTTTATCTTTAATACTCATGTTTCACAGCCGAACTGTAGCACAGTACACTCAGCCCTTAACAAACGATTGGATATCATGACGGTGCCACACATGAGGTAAGTTTTCAAAAGCCAACCGAGCCTTTTGTATCCTTACAGAGATTTCGCCGGCCATTGAGCCATCAGGTCTAATCCGACTTCTCGGGTAAGTGAGGTGTTCAACTCACTGAACCACTTCACTCTCTTTTTAACCAGAGCACTATTGAAGACCAGTCCTGGAGCAACGATGTGCATTTGGATGGCGATAAACGCATCCCAAACACCTATTTAAGCTAGTAAGCAATGATGCCCTGAAAAGTATAAAATGCTTTTCAAATGTTTTCGCTTATTCATAGGCTTACTTCACATTTTTTCCTTGTAAATAGCTGCATAAGTAAGGTGGTAATAAGTCAGATTACTATGAATACTGGCTTTGAGTGGTGAGTAGACACCAAAATACAGCCTGAAGGACAGAAATCATGGTACACACCTTTAGGATACGTTGATTATCATGCTACCGTTTCTTCTCTTCAGCTGGGAATTCAGTTCAGTTGTTGTACAGCTGTCATCAGAACAAACTTTTGAACAAAGGTATGATTGAGACTTACGAGTCAAGTGTTGATCCCATATGTAAACCGGTAAAGGGTATGGATAATTTTCTTGAAAGAATAAGCTGTTGTTATGTTGTTACTTTTATCATCCTGTCATCGATTGGACGGAATTGATCAGTCTCTATTGGCGTGTGGGCTCATATATGGATGCCTCAATATTACCTGTGTTTCACTTTTACATTAATAATAGATAGTGGCTAGCAGTGGGATGCAGGACACGCGTTAATCGGAACATCGGCCACTGGGGGGCAAGTGTTATCCAGCTGACGAGTCCCAAATAGGAAGAAACGTACTTGCTGGGTACCACTGCTAACCACTATCAGTTTTCAAAAATGTTAACCTTTTGGGAAAGATTTTAAAAAAACATTAAAGTTTTGAGGAAAAAGATCAGTTATTTATTGTTCAATTGTAAAAAAAAGGATATACAACGCTTCCTTCTCCTCAGTAGGTCCCTAACATCCTCAAACAGTAGCTTCTTTAAGTCAAGGATATCCGATGACTTTTTACCTTTGCGAAATTTTAGACTTTTGAGATAGGATTACAACTCATCGATTTTCTTCCTAAAATAGTGTATTTCAGTGATGTACCGATTGAATCATCATTCATAACACTTCTCAACTCATCAGAATACGACAAGAGATATGTGTAGCCGCATACTTGAAGTCAGTATTGTTTAGCGTTTAGGTGTCAAATTACTTTCTAAGACGTTATAAAATACTAGTGAAACAATCACTAATCGTTCCTAATAACTGGCTAGGACAATGCTGGACTTGATGAAGTAGTTTTTCATTTCATGGTTATCTTTTACTGTTACATTATTATTATTATTTATTTATTTTTTCCTTGGGTTCTTAGTGGAACAGTAGCACGCCTCTATTGCACTCTGTTCTCTGCAGTCTTTTAGACCTGGCATCACAACTGCCCAGAAGCTTTCATGTCTTCCTCACACAATCTCCTCCATGTCACCCTCGGCTTGGACGCTCAACTCGTCGTTTCCCATCTGGGTTCCACTCGAGTGACTGGCCTGGCACGTGATGTCGCCAATCGGCTTACTCAGTGCATGACTAATCCAATCCATCTCCCCTTTCCTCTGCATATTTTTTGAGCGATAGGTTCTTGGTTGGTTCGTTTTCAGTCAGTCAGCCAGAGTTCCTTGTTGCTTATTCGTATTATCCTGGTCATCCGATCTCATCTTGAGTAACGAGCCAGTGTAGGTGGCAGTTGTTGATGAATGTCTGTAGTTTGTTGGAAATGCTTTTCGTGACGTGCCAAGTTTCTGAACCATATAGGAGTACTGACTTGAAGTTGTTGTTGAAAATCCGGATGTTGTTCACCCTTTGTGCTGAGTGCAGTAGATCTCCATAATGGTTCCAGGTTAATGAAGGCTTGTCTTGCTGTCTTTCCGACTCTGGTTTTCACATCCTCGTCTGTGCCACCACTGCCTGTAGTTGAAATGATGCTGCCTAGGTAGGTGGGTGAAAGAAACTACTTCCTTTAGATTTCTCCTGTTGATGGTGATTAGTGCCTGTTGTTGTTGGTGGTGGTGTTGGTTGGGTATCTTCATCACGTCTGTCTTCTCTATGTTCACCTGGAGGAAGTCCCGTCTTTGCCACCTCGCCTCTTTTGTCAACTTGTTGGATTTTTCCTGTTGATCTTCGAGTTTGTGCGACGAGACATTGGACATAAATCATCATGGGTGGAATCCAAATCCTGTAGGGTCATTTCATCCGTGAAACAGCGTATGTCCATCTCCTTACTCCTCACGGTTTTCTGCATGATCCAGTCCACCACAATCAAGAAGATCATGGGTGATAGTAGGCAGTCTTGTCTTACTCCTGTCTTCACTTCAAAGGCTTCGCTGAGCTTTCCATTGTGGATCACTTGGCACATGGCGTCTTCATATAGCTAATGAATGAGGTTGATAATTGTTTGTGCCACTCCGTAGTGTTGGAGCAGCTGCCTGCCAAATTACTTCTCAGTCGACGCTGTCGACTGAAAAGAAAAGAGAAAGGCAGTTAGAAACAACATGCAACGATACCGGAGTCTATAGGTTTAGAATTTGTTTTTTTTTAAATCTTGAGGAATTTCAAAAAAGTATTTTACTAATCTGTAATCAACTTCCAGATTTTCAACCACCGATACATATATCACTAATTCGTATGAAGTATTCTACAGTATCGGTCGTGATTCACCTGGCTCTATGGATTTATGCAATGCTTTGATATACCCATCCTCTGTAAAACTGCTAAAGTCGTACCTCTATTCCAAACCGACTAAAGAATCGCATCATGGGGAGGTGTAGGTTTCGTGAATGAAGTATGCAAGATGATTTTTACTTACATGAATTTCAACAGAAAAACACTGTACAACACTGTCACTGAATGTTTCCGGCCGATGTCCAAATTCTCATTTCACCTTCGATCATCGTCTAGTATAAATAGTCTACTGAAACACGGCTCCTTCTCAGCCAAAATGATAATCAGTATGATGCTCCCCCTCTCTAATTTAGTTCGATTTGGATTAGGATAAGAAGTCCTGACTAGGCAGCCAATGTGAATACGATTAAACGGCAGTAAGGCGTCACGAATTCACATGGTAGTCGAGCAAAATCCACCTTATGATTTAAGTGAAATAAAAATCTGATGAACAGTCGAATCTCATAGCTCAGTTGGCAAATCATCGTGTTGGAAACCCGGTGACCGCTGGTTCTAATCCGGCGGCAGTCCAGATTTTCATTTCACCTTCAATCATCTACCCAGTATAAAACTATTTAAGAGTAGTATAAAAATTCATAGGGAAATAAAGTTGAGATAATTGAAGAATCAATGACTATGCTTTAGGAAAGTCTTTATTACTGTAGTGTGGTAACCACTAGTTTCAATTCTGTATCCCTTCTAACAGCTTTTTAGATTATAAACCTACGTTATCTTTGACGGTTATTAGTCACCTAGAGCAATTATCCTCCATTCTCTTGCCATTGTATTATAAATTAAATATTCATCTCTTCCAACTAGTTTCAGATTCAGCTAAAAATAAAAAAAGTATGTACATCATTGAATTGTGGTCATATGTTAAATATGCACAAACTACTAATTCTCTTTTGTTTATGTTATGAAGATTCCCATCATGCCTAAAATACACCGTTGACCATAGAATTGCTTACATAGAGTTGTTAGATGAAAGTAGTCATGCAAGGTGAATGATAGAAAAGCGAAACGTCAAACATCAAAGAGTTGTTCAGATGATCAAGAATACCAAAAAAAGAGTGATGCAGTCGGGTCAAAAAGAAGACTCTTGAATGCTAATAAACATTAACTGACTTTTTTTATATTCAGAGGTAGTGATTTTCCACCAATTGATCACGTATCAAACACCGTTTCATCTCTGCTGGGGTTTGTGCAACCAGGTAGTATCACTATCTCATTAGCGCTTCAACAATAGGTGTGGCTAAATCCTGACGACACGAATGTGTACGCGATTGTTTACCACTTCACTTACCTGGGAAGTAGCATCAACCCTGGTGGGTTAGTTGCCGATGGGATCTCTGCACGGATACAAAAGGCTCGATTGGCTTTTGCCAATTTGCGCCACCTATGGCGCCGCCGTGATACTCGTTTGTCTATTAAGGGTCGCGTGTACTGCACACCAGTCCGGTCTGTTCTACTGTATGGCTGTGAAACATGGCCATTGAAAGTGGAAGATATGAAAAGGCTTCAGGTGTTTGACCACCATTGCCTTCGTAGTATAGGACGTATTCCATGGTGTCACCACGTGAATAATCCAGAAGTCAGGTGTAGAGTTTTAGGGAGAAGAGGTAAGTCAGTTGACGAGGTTATGAACCTTCATCGACTGAGATGGTTGGGACACGTACTACGTATGCCTAGTCACCGATTGCCTCGTCACACAATGTTGGCTGAGGTGGGTCCAGGCTGGAAAAAGGCTCGAGGTGGCCAGACTAAAACATGGCACCAATGTATGAAGTCTCTCACTGTTGGTTTAAGCCATGTGGGGTGATGCAGACTAGGTGGTTGGGGTCCGCGGGACAAGAGGAACCAGTGGTTGGAGACTCTAGGTGATATGGCTCAGAGCCGATGTGAGTGGCGCAGATGTATACACACATTATCCTCATCTTAACAACGCTATACCGAATCTCACCATTTTGTCACTTCTGTTTCTTTTCTTTTCGTACTTTATATTTCTTTTGACTGCATTCACTTATCTTCATCCTTCACCTGACTACCTTTCTACTTGATGAACTGACGTGAGGTGTGGCGAGTCGGACCGTTACGCAGTAATGCCTGGTCCTATGTTGATAATGATTTTTTTGATTGATCGATTGTTGAGTGGATTTCAACTCGATTTTGATTGAAATAAAACCTGAGTCACTGTCTACTCTGATGCGTGATGTTATCTGGAATAGTATTAGGCTGGAAGAAGTTAGATACAACTAAACTAGATTCTGACATCAGTTCATGAAGTCACCAACTTTTAGTTTGACCCATATAGTGGTGGAGAGTAATGATAACCTCGAGGTTGGGATACGTATGACAAATGTTATCGGTGGTTAAAGACTCTAGGTGGTTTGGTTCAGAATCGATCTTTGTGGCACAGATGCATTTACACATTATCTTCAATCTAATTGCCGTGTCGAATTTCTTCATTGTTTTATCCCTTCTTCCTGTCTTATAACTTTACAACTTTTGATTACATTGTTTCACTCTGTCTTTGGTCTTTGTGTATTGTATCTGATGTGCTGGTGGGACAAACGGAACAGCTATGCAGTAATTTTATGTCCCATTTTGATAATGACTTGATTTCACTTTATGCCCTATAAAACTCTAGCTGTCTACACTGTATCTTGCGTTAATTGAATGCTGAACGATTTTAATGACCATTGATTGTATGATCCCATTTCGTCGTGTATTCTTTGACGGTATGTTCATCAGACTTGATAGGTATCCATCTGTCTATTCTTAATTGTGTGCCTAGTTTCACGGGCAAATATGAATTCGTAAGTGTAGTTCAAAATTATTTCAGTTTGATATTTCTCAATTTTTGATTGATATACTGAGATATTATCTTGTGTACAAATGTTTCATTAGCGCTAAAACGGTCCTTCTAAAAGAAGACAATATAGTTTGACAAGTTTTAGAGATAATCATCTAAACTGTATCGTCAGGTTTTCAGTCCAAACATGCTGTCAAACATGAGTAAACAGTTGTGAGTCGATCGTATTTGCAATGTTGCCACTAAGCTAGGAGACTCAGCACTGCGGTGCACATTAGTAGATGCTAATTGGTTGGAGGGAATCGTCAGTAAGGCATATCTGCAACCTCGATGGAACTTATGTCCTGCCTGGGATTCGAACCCTACAGTAGGGTAATCGCGGCCCTATATAGCTCAATGGTGATGTCGCTGATGACAACACTGAGTGATGCGGGTTCGAATCTCAGGTGAGATATCAGCTCCGTTCAGATTACAGATACGCATTGTTGATGAGTGCCAACAAGCACAAAACCTAGGTCCAACCAGGGCTTCCTGCCGCTTGCTTTCAATCAAACTAACAGTTAGGTAAAGCATTAACCAGAATAACTCAGAGTACAATTTCACTGGCTGAGTTCTATTCGAAGTTCAGTCTGGTATTGTTGTTAACCAAGCAACTTGGTATATTTGAAGATGAGGAAAGTTGAGAAGCTGAGAGCTGAACATCGGAAATCACAAAACAATCGATATCCATTCAGAAATTACCCACGTGCCCTCTCAGTAGTCTATAAACATGCATAGTTATATCGCCTAATAGCTCTACCAAAGCAGTTTGAATAACTTTCTCCGTGAAAAGAGTCGTATGAGATAGTCTACAGATGATCACTTGGCATCTAGGATAGTCATTACAACCAATTAAAACCGGTACACCTCCCTCATCTCAGCTGTGTTCATTCAACAACGTATCAGTGTTTACTGAGTAGGAAATTCTACCGGGGGGATAAGCGGACTTATTCCATTCCTCGCAGACAAGGTATCTTCTTCAACATCATCATACTGTACATATTCATATCATTTCCATATATGAATATGAATAGAATAAGCTATAGACTGAAAAAGTTATTCTTACTTTTCAGGGTGATTTTAAAAGCCACCCTAACAACTACCAAGGTAACCAATCAGGTTGCGATATTTTGACTAAGAAGACAATTTTTCATAGAATAAAGAAATATGATTGGTTGTTCTATCAGTTGCACTAGGGTAACCTTTAAAGTCAATTTACATTTCAACTGAAATTATTATAAACATAAAATTTTTTTATCTTTCAGATGTTTGATATCATTACAAGAGAAGCACTTCGTCTACGATTGAATGCTATACAAAAGCAACAAGAAGCTCAACAAACAGTTGTACAATTGACGCCTATTTCTGGACTTAAAACAAAACCGAAATTAAAATGTTGTAAAGGTGGTTAATCTTAATTTTCTTCATATGACATTATTACTAACTAGCTGATGGTAAAATTATTTCATCGTCATCATCATCAAAAAAGACACAAGAGTAAACAGTCAAACACAATCTTGAAATATTCAATTACTAATCTGTGTATATATAAATATATAATATTGGAAGAAAGAAAAATTGATACGAAGAAGGGAAATGAAGAATGTATGATCTACTATCCTATCTCATTTTATTTATATGATTCTCTTTCTGCTGCCATATTTCTTATCAGCGATTATTTTCTAATTTGTGTATATCTATCTCACTAACTGACTGACTGACTAACTAACCTGGTGAATCTCAGTTAACTTCCAAAGCAAGGAGGTTAGTTACAACAGTGTCATTTTATTTGTTTTTTTTTTCGATTTCTTTTGTTTTTATTTTATATAATTTGTACTGTTTTTATTTATTTATTTGATTATCCTATTATCATTATTACTATTATTATAATTATTGTTATTATTATTATTATTATTATTATTAATACTGTTAGTCAATTTTATTTATTTATTTATCCCGCAATAACTTGAAATCTTTGAGTATACTTGTGTATATTTTTAAAGGTGTTTTGTATTAATTCTTAAAACAATGACCTTGAAAATGATGATTATGATTATATGATTAATTAACTGGTCTCTTTTCTAATACTAATAACGATAAGAAGGTCATTATTGTAGGAGATAAATGAGTGAGTATTTATCAGTTTATACCCTTTTCTTAAGATAATTTATTCATCCAGTGATTTTTTTTTCTCTTCATATAAAATGATAATTTTTGTGGTTAATAATTGATTCTTTTGTGCCTTTACTCTTTTTCTTCCATTTACTTTGTTGGTATAATCAGAAGAAATAATTTGTTTTACTGAATTTTATTACCATATTTTACTGTTTACTTGCCTCTATTTACTTATTTACTTCTTTTTTTTTGGTCAAGAAAATAAACACAATGAATACCTGTAGGTCTATTCATATTCAGTGTGTACGTTTTACCTAGGTCCGAGTTTTGGTTGGAAATATATCACTCACTAGGAGGCAGATACCTCCAACTGATGAGTCCTAAATAGGACGAAATGTTCATCTTTGATTCCACCGTTAGCCACCATTGCATCATTACAGTGTAATGTATAGTTTAATGGTGACGTTAAATTGGTTGTTATCAGCCAAAGGTTTGTTGTATTTTGATAGAGAAGTTGATACATTATTACTTAAATTACTGCTTACATTGAAGTCAACCGTAGGATTGCGTATAGGAATCGTAATAATGACTAGTTGGTTTTCTTGCTTCGATGATTAATAACTGCCTCTACCGAAAAATCTCCTTTTCAAGTTGGTATTCATCATGGACACACAGAAACATTGGAAACCTGGGGGCATTGGACAACTGTTTCATCCTAGAATGGGACTCCTCAGCGGTGCACACCTATCACTGCCAGAGATCGAGCCCAGCACTTTCAGGTTCTGTGGCCCCCAAGTTACTATTGAGCTACCGGGTCTGGATTTAGTGGTTCATATTTCCTCCTGTCCTGGTCGGATCATAGGCGCGCACTGCTGAGGAGTCCCATACTAGTGGGACGAAACAGCTGTCCAGGTTTCCAATATTTCTCCAACTGATGTCACTCCGTGTTGAGTACACGTCGTGAAGTCAATCAGTAAATCGTCACAAACCTGGCTATAAGGATCATTAGAAGTACTCTCATTGATGTATACGTGTGGTGAGCACAACAATGTATAGGCTTGCACAAAAGTTTATAGATGTAAGTTGCTGTACTCTTTTAATCACATAGCAAACAAAAAACTCGATAGAAATGTACATATATGGGAAACATTATGAAGGTTAACAAGATATTCGAGATTTTCTGGAAGATAATGAGTGGATACATGTTAAATATTGTGACCAGTTTTGAGCCATAACCCTGAAAACTCTCCGATGACTGATTACTAACATCTTGACCATGGTACATAGGTAGCATACACTTCCTTATATGGTTCATATCAACAGTCAGTCACTTCATGAATTGATTGCCTAGTTGGCGTCCTCAAGATCACAGGATATAATGTTTGAAGACTCTAAGTGACATGGCTGATGGATTCACTCTTTGACATCTGAAGCTTAACTGTTTTGGCTAGGTGTCATTTTTAAAATACTTTTCCTTGCACACATCATTGTCTACTTTCATCATATGAGTCTTTTTTTATCCACTTGTTCTTTGAATGCCGATGCTGTGAAGTCTAGCAACTTGAACCGATACACTTGTGTTCTATATAGATTTTATCTATCTGTTGTGGTTCGATATCATATATGTTTTCCTGATCACCTGTAGCTTTCTCCTAAGCTGACTATAAAAAACACATGTGGAGTTGGACACTAACTCATGATATCTCAGAAATGGGTGTATTGACTCTTACTCGGTGCCAGCGCACAGGGTCATGAAAGTGGTGTGCATCCTTCCCCATCGATGTTTTCCAGTCGTTGAATGTATCGTATACAAGCGATATTTACCATTTGATCGAGTAAGGGTGACCTTTTCGTTTCCTCCGAGCTCAAAAAATTTATCTTACTGTTCTACATATGATATGGTGATACTTGACTGTGAAAATACATCACTGTTTACTTCACTAACCGAGATATTCACGAAGTTTTTAAAGTAATAGTCATAGTGTAGAAAACGAAAAGACGGAGACGAAGAAGGGAAAGGAATGTTTATTGTTGACACCTTGTACAGTAGACATCAGGTACTATACACCTTGCACTAAGACAGTCATTTGCATAATGTGCTTCATTTCCTCTTCATCTTCTATTTTGATTTGTTCTTAGTATCCCCACATTGTCTTTCGCATTTCTCTGGGCAGAATCTTTACCCATTGCTGGTAATTCCCTATGATTTCAGCCGCCTGTCAACATATACTACTTCTAGTAGTAGTTAGCTGAATCATGCGATTTCACTGACTCTGTTGTATCGGCTGAAAAGTGCAGAATAGGAATCTTGAATAAGCCTTATCAGTCATATTATATATTAGAAATTATTTCACTTATGACTTAATTGATAATACTTTTGTATAGCCCATTTCAAGAGCTTTTGATTAACTCCTCAGCCATTTCAGTATGACTTGTAGTTCTGGAACAATTGCCTTATGAGTGAAATCTACTTTATGGAATTACGGTGCATTGTGTGATCATATAATTTAGTTGTACATATACAAATGATTCATACACATACAAACGGTAAGCATTGGACTTAGTGTTCTGTTGTGGGAGTGAATTGTGTATACATGATGTAGCAAATATATACAAGACTAAACACGTGTAAAGTCAGTATTTGGGTTTTTTAGGCTTTAGGTAGTACACCTAAGCAAAGCTATAACAAATACGAGTAGACCATCGCATACAATGCAACTAGAATCTAAAACTGAAGAAATCTGCAACTTGTGTATGTATGGGTCAGCACAGGATGTGAAAAGAATTTTTATCATTATTATTATTTGTGCCTTGGGTTTCTAGTGGAATACAAGGTTTCAGTAGCACGTCTCCATTACACTCTCTTCTCTGCAATCTTTTCAACCTGGCTCCACGACAGCCCAAAAGCTCTCTTTTCTTCCTCACACAATCTCCTCCATGTCACCCTCAGTTTGGACGCTCAACTCGTCGTTTCCCATCTGGGTTCCACTCGAGTGACTGGCCTGGCACGTGATGTCGCCAATCGGCTTACTCAGTGTATGACTAATCCAATCCATCTCCCCTTTCCTCTGCATATTTTTTGAGCGATAGGTTCTTGGTTGGTTCGTTTTCAGCCAGTCAGCCTGAATTCCTTGTTGCTTATTCGTATTATCCTGGTCATCCGATCTCATCTTGAGTAACGAGCCAGTGTAGGTGGCAGTTGTTGATGAATGTCTGTAGTTTGTTGGAAATGCTTTTCGTGACGTGCCAAGTTTCTGAACCATATAGGAGTACTGACTTGAAGTTGTTGTTGAAAATCCGGATATTGTTCACTCTTTGTGTTGAGTGCAGTAGATCTCCACACTGATTTCAAATTAGTGAAAGCCTGTCTTGCTGTCTTTCCGACTCTGGTTTTCACATCCTCGTCTGTGTCACCACCGCCTGTAGTTGAAATGATGCTGCCTATGTAGGTGGGTGAAAGAAACTACTTCCTTTAGATTTCTCCTGTTGATGGTGATTAGTGCCTGTTGTTGTTGTTGTTGTTGGTGGTGGTGTTGGTTGGGTATCTTCATCACGTCTGTCTTCTCTGTGTTCACCTGGAGGAAGTCCCGTCTTTGCCACCTCGCCTCTTTTGTCAACTTGTTGGATTTTTCCTGTTGATCTTCGAGTTTGTGCGACAAGACATTGGACATAAATCATCATGGGTGGAATCCAAATCCTGTAGGGTCATTTCATCCGTGAAACAGCGTATGTCCATCTTCTTGCTCCTCACGGTTTTCTGCATGATCCAGTCGACCACAATCACATTTGGCATATTTCAATAACAATTAATATATACATTTATGTCTTACAAGAGTACAAAGTTAACAAACACTAAACTTAGTATGAGATTAACCAATAGGACGCATCCAAATATCACATGGTTTTGGAAGACTTTGTGGGAGATCTTCATTGGGCGTTTGAATATAACTTTTTATTACTAAAACTACCCGTCGCACAAGAAGTGGCTATCGAGGCTCGGTGGTGTAGTGAATAACGCGCTGGCGTTTGAAGCGATCTCTTCCGAGTCCGAACCCCGGTGGGAACAACACCACTCACTGGGAAGCAGGTACATCTAGCTGACGAGTTCCAAATAGGACGAAGTGCGCATCCCAAATTCCACTGCTAGCCACTATCTATCATTAATATTAATTCAGTCTTTGAAACAAGTTGTACTAGATAACCAATAAGAAATATGTCAACTCTACATCTAAATGATTATACGTACTATGTGCTCAACATATTGATCAATATTTTGACTCACATTTAAGTTAAGTGTCGAAGTTGCACGTTATTGGGGGGGGGGGGTAGAGAAGAGAAGACTAATCTGGAGAGGGACTAATGAAAATGTACTTTATCACTTCCGTAGTTAGATAGACAGATGGTGGCTCAACCAATCAGTAGGATTATTTTCAACAGAGAACTATCTACATATTAGATATATTTTCCTGTTTTCGGTCTTCGATCTTTCGAGGCGAATGCACCTTTCTACGCGTCCATCGTGTCTTCTTCATTAATAAGTTGGGTTGGGAATCAACTAGGACTTTTTTGAACGTTGGTGGCTGACAGTGGATATCCGTGTATCGTTAGCGTCCATAGCTCAAAGCAATTTCCGAATCATAACACATGTTCAACTAAAAGATATAGAGCGACCAAGTGGACGGATTCAGAATTTTAATTTCAATTCAACAGATTAAATCGGTGCGAAATAATCATAATTAATACATTATTTAACTATCTGAGATAGCCGTGGTTCAGCAGACTATTTATACTGGGTAGTGATTGATGGTGAGATGAAAATCTGCAATGCGGCCGGATTCGAGCCAACGACCATCGTTTACCGGCCCAGTGCTCTACCGACTGCTCATGAGATTTTTATTTCACTTCAATCATAAGGTGGATTTCGCTCGACTACCATGTGAATTCGTGATGCCTTACTGCCGTTTAATCGTATTCACATTGGCTGCCTAGTCAGGACTTCTTATCCTAATCCAAATCGAACTAAATTAGAGAGGGGGAGCATCATACTGATTATCATTTTGAAGCCGTGGTTTGGCAGACTAGTATTTGTTCTGGATGATAATTGAAGGTAAACTGAAAGTCTTAACGGCAGCCGGATTCTAACCAACAACCGTCGGGTTCCTGGCTCGGTGCTCTACCAACTGAGCTACGAGGTGATGAGCAGTCGGAACTCGTAGCTCAGTTAGTAGAGCATCGTTGGTTAGAATGTGACCACTGTCCAAATTTTCATTTCATCTTCAGTCATCATCCAGTATAAATAATGAATGCATATTGACTAAGCATTCTTGTTAATGTGTACTTAGAAGAGTTGTTTAACTGGAAATAAGAAGAATGTTTTGTGAAATCAAGATTAAAGAGGATTATTCGATCATTGGTTGAAAAACCCAAGCTTCACACTGATTGGTCCCTGGATAGTAGGCAAATTCATATTGTCTAGTCGTAAGTACTGATCGATTTGTATCGATCATCCTGCAATGTGGCCGTCAGGCTTGAGGGCTCATCATTGCGATGTACTAAGGAAAATGGATGCAATCGCCCGGAAGCACTGGACCTGAGTTGCATGCTTTTTGGCACTCTTAGTGCATTTCAATGGTGAGTCTCCTAGCCTGGTGGCTAAATGATCGATAGGATTTGATCAACACTCAGGGATTAGATAAGATAAAGTTAGTTACCCTTCAGTGCACACAATTCAGTCCTACAGGACGTCACTTGTGGCCAGAATAGATCAGTGGTAAAGTATCTGACTGTAACACTGAATGATATGAGTTCGAATGTCAGGTGGGAACACCAATTCCACCGAGGTTGCAGATACGTCTTGTTGATGAGTGCCAACAAGTATGAAACCTAGGTCCAGTGCTTCTCGATTGCCTTTATTCAACCAACAGCTATCTTCAGTAAAGCCAAGCCCTAAATATGAAATAATTCATCATCAGTAATCAGGTTACATTTTAATTGCATACTTATCAAGTCTTCTGCTTGAAAGGTAGTCTTATGATGTCATTCGATAGCCATGAAAACTATAAGGTATCGAATTACACAGATCTACTCTTGTACATAGTCAAAATATGAGGCTATGCGACTTATTGGTGTAATGGTCGTGGGTTCGAACCCTACTTCACTTACTAAGGTTTAGGCAGACATATGGTATCATTCGCCCTCGCGCAATAGGTGCGGCTCGCAGTCTACTGCACAAAGTTACTGAGTAAATTTAGTATACTTTTTCTGATACAACAAAATTTGGTGGTCATTAGTGACTTTGAAATGAGACTCCTTAAGTTCCAGTGAGAAGTCGTAACTGATGGAGCAAACAAGTTGGACATGAGGACAGTTACTTTTCGATGGCATATCGTGAACTGACAGAAGTAGGAACTTATGGACTATGAGATGCCGACGTAGTGACTCAATGGTAACATGCCGTAGGACCTGAAGTTCCTGGGTTCGATCTCTGATGTGGTCATGAGTGTGTGTGTGTGTGTGAGAGAGAGAGAGAGAGAGGATTTCCATTCTAGGATGAAAACAGATGTCCAGTGCTAGCAGGTTTCCAACGGTCCTCTGACTGATGTCAGTCCGTGATGAATGCCAACCTGAAAGCCCTGACGAAACGCATGAAACTGTACATAATCTCTTAATGTAACGGACTGAATAAATGAAGATAAGAATCTCAGGAAAGCCTAAGCGATCGTATTATTATATGTAGTCTAAAAGACTTATTTCTTATTTATTTATTTATTCTTATCTTATTTATGAGTTATGACATTGCAGACATGGGATTTAGGTGTCTGTACGCAGGAATCGGACAGCATTTAACAAGGATGTAATCAGGCATTACTCCTTGTCTTTGCTGTTGTACAGTCGAAAGTGAAGAAATATTGATAAGTCGGAGCGAGACAAAATATTTCGTCGTCCGTTCAGTTCACTATTTGTTGACCCAGTGGAAATCTAATTGATTGTTTCAGCCTTTAGAGTCACTAATGATTTTCAGGAAATTTATGTCATTTTACATTACTCATCGCTGCATAAAAGTAAAAGAACTAAAAAAAAATCTTTTGGTATCTTTCTTGAAATAGTGTTATTGCTTGTATTATGCCGTCGTTGTTTGGACCGAATTGATCGGTCTCTATCAGCATATGGGCTCCTGCGTGGATGCCTCGATATTGCCTTTGTTTTAATTATATACGTTATTGATAGATAGTAGCCAACAGTGGGATCCAGGACTCGTGTTTCGTCCTATTTGGGACTCATCATCTGGATGTACCTGCCTCACCGGGATTTGAACTCTGCGGGATAATGCAAGCAATAACACTAAAACTACCCGTTTCACAAGAAGTGACCATCATGATTCGGTGGTTTGGTGAGTAACGCTCTGGCGTTTGAAGCGGTCGGTCCCGGGTTCGAGTCTTGGTGAGGACAACATCAGTTACTGAGACGCAGGTACATCAAGCTGACGACCCCTAAATGGGACGAAACACGCCTGCTGGATACCACTGCTAGCCACTACCCATCATCAATATCTTGAAACACTTTTTGATAGAATTCTACAAAAGTGTATTTTGTTTACACAATTACAATTGTAAATGTTCTATATAACTATTGACAAAATATGTTATCTACTTAAAACAAACAAACGAATTAATCTTTGTCCAACTAGAAAATTGAATTGTCATTCATTCACTTTATCTAATGAATAAAACTATCGAATCGTAGACAAGTTATCGGACAAGTCAAGTGAAATCAATAAATTCGATATCAGACCTATATATATGGTTATATTGTATGTCTCATTGTTATGCATAATGTAAAATTTTCCAATAGTATGCGCATACTAATCATTCATTGATTTTTAATGAAGTAAAACACTCTATTACAATTGAATGATAATAAATTTGACCTTTAATGTAAAATAGTCAATTTCACATATGCATATTAATATTGTAACGCTACGCATCATCATAGAACAGAGTATAGAATGGCAGTCAACTGCATCTCTAACTCAACTTCATCGACTTTGAAAAGGCCTTCAATACCATCAACCGAGAAGTAATTTCGCAGTTGCTGCTTAAACACTACGGAATATCACAAACCTTTGTCAACCTCATTCAGAAACTATATGAAGACGACATATATCAAGTGATCAACAATGGAAAGCTCAGTGATGCCTTCGAAGTGAAGTGAAGACAGGAGTAAGTCAAGGCTATCTACTATCACCCATGATCTTCCTGATTGTGGTGGACTGCATCATGCAGCAAACAGTGAGGAGCGAGAAGATGGGGCAACGCTAGACCGGACTAAAAAGATCCTAGAAGATTTGGATTTCGCCGATGACTTGTGTCTATTGTCACACAAACTCGGAGATCTACAGGTGAAAACTAACGAGTTGAGAGAAGAGGCGAGGCAGCGAAGACTGGACTTCAGGTGAACGTAGAGAAGACAGAGGTGATGAAGATACCCAACCAACAACAACAGCAGCCGCAACAAGCACCATTCACCATGAACGAGAGAGACATAAAGGAAGTGACCTCCTTCATCCATCTAGGCAAGGCAGCATCGTTTCAACTACAGGCGGTGGTGACACAGACGGGGACGTCAATGCCAGCGAGGATCGGAAAGACAGCAAGACAAGCTCTCATTAACCTGGAACCATTATGGAGATCTTCTGCACCGCACTCAGCATAAAGCGTGAACAACATCCGGATTTTCAACACCAATATCAGTCAAGTCAGTGCTTCTGGAATGGTTGAGAGACTTGGCACGTTACGAAAAGCACTTCCAACAAACTACAGACATTCATCAACAACTGCCACCTACACTGGCTCGATGCTGAAGATGAGATCGGATGACCAGAATAATAAGAATAAGCAATAAGGAATTCAGGCTGACTGGCTGAAAACGAACCAACCAAGAACCTATCGCTCAAAAAAATATGCAGAGGAAAGGGGAGATGGATTGGATTAGTCATACACTGAGTAAGCCGATTGGCGACATCACGTGCCAGGCCAGTCACTCGAGTGGAACTCAGATGGGAAACGACGAGTTGAGCGTCCAAACTGAGGGTGACATGGAGGATATTGTGTGAGGAAGAAAAGAGAGCTTTTGGGCTGTCGTGGAGCCAGGTTGAAAAGATTGCAGAGAAGAGAGTGTAATGGAGGCGTGCTACTGAAGCCCTGTGTTCCACTAGGAACCCAAGGCACAAATAATAATATAATGTATACAGTCTTCCCTTTTCTTTTGATTCCAGGATTACTTAACGATTTTCAAGTTTTTCATGTAATTACGTAACCTACAAGTCCTTAAATAGTCCCTTCTATCACATTGATTTTCGTTTGTTTTCCCCCTACTCTACAACTCCAGAATTTTCTATCTCATCAGATATAAATAGCCATAGATTTTGATTAAGATTTGTAACTATTATTCTTGTGTTTCGCAGCGGCCACCGGGTTTCCGGTTCGAAGCTCTGCCAGCTGAACCACCAGGTCCGACTGCTCATAAGATTTTTATTTCACTTCAATCGCAAGCGGACTTTTGTCAGACTACCATGTGAATTCGTGACGCGTTACTACCGTTTGATCGTATTCAAATTGACTGCCTAGTCACGACTTTTTATCTCAATCTAAATGTAACTGAATTAGAAAGGGAGGAGACATCATACTGATTATCATTGTGACTATCTGAGATGAAGCTGTGGTTTGGCAGACTTGTGCTGATACTGGATGATAACTGGAGATGAAATGAAAAGTTGGACGTCGTAGCTCAGTTGGTAGAACATCGAATCGGGAACCTGGTGGTCGCTGGTTCGAATCCTGTCACGGTCCTTCAATCATTACCCAGTATAACTCACCTGTACAAACTTGAAATCAGAGTAACAATGGAGAGTTTTTACACAGAGATTAAAGTGGTTATTTTATTAGGAAATTGAGTGTTAATCAAGACAGCTGAATGTGGATAAGTTACAGTCATAATTCCGTGGAGAAAATTTTCTCTCACAACGATTTTCATTTTCAAATGTGTATATGAAGTAATCGAGTGAAATAATAAGAAATACGCAAACGATAATAACATAATGACACGCTTAGATTGGATACGATTAGCGAATGATTTCCCTCAGTACTTTATACTTCACTGAGCCATGAAAGTATTAGAAGACAAAGACCGGGCTGTGAATGTAAGGAAGACATTTTATTCGACAAAAAATCCATCATTTATATACAGTTCTCATTAACACATATAATCACAGGATCAGAAGTTAGATACCTTATTTTAATTGGTCAACTATAGGACAAATTGTCCAATAAGCTTTTTCTTGACCACTCAGTAACATGAAATAAAAGTTGATATCCAAAACTTCTACCTTAGCAGCTAATGACTAAGAATGTTGATTTCCATTTTTAAGTCACTTCCTGTCAGTATGCATAATTGTGTTTACTCATAAATTAGGATAGATGTTATTTACAAGATAAAACAAAATCTGCCAAAATTCATAGCCTTCCATCTTATTTAGAATGCAGAAGGCTTGACAATTCATAGTCTAAAGTCAGAACTCTGCGTAAGTAGGTGCGTATGTATATGCATATCTACACAGAAATAATCCTCATGGTTTCATTTGTTCTCTTAAGCCTAGTTATTATGATAATTCCATAGTCCTTATTTTATAGCTTACTTGGTGACTAGCAATGGAATGCAGAACGTGCATTTCGTCCAATTTAGAACTCGTCAACTGGGTATGTCTTAACCTCAGTGATTGATGTAATTATCACTGAAACTCGAATCCAGTACCATCGCTTCAAACTCCAAAGCGTTACCTACTGGGTTACGAGAGCCACTTATGCAATGGATATCAGTTACATCAGTGGCCTAGTGGATAATACTTTGGCTTTTGGAGCTATAGGTACTGGGTTCAAGTCTCTCTGGGAGCTACATCACATCGATCTGATGAGTCCCAAATAGGGAGGAGCGTGAATTCTAGATTCCACAAGTCTAGACAAGACTACAAGATAATGGATTTCCGGACAGGATTGAAGCAACTTCATAGGAGCCCATCTACTGACAGAGGTTAAGCGGTTAGACGCAGTTATAGCAACAAGAAAATATAAGTATCTATGGCCTAGTAGTTTTTTTCATATCTTAGCTGAGCTAATCTGTTTCTTTTTTTCCTGTATCATTGCATTTACTCTGTGTGGATTATAGCTTATTAGTGTAGGCACTTAACCTCGCCTGGTTAACTAGTTTACTAGTTACTAGCCGGTCCTAAGCCCGGGTAAAGAGGGAAGGTTGGGCATAGGGCTAGCAACCCTACCCCGTAAAACAAATCTAACCGCTAAAAAAACTTCAAAGCACAAACAAAATATAAAAAATGAAAACAAACTTATTCCCCGCTGGAATCGGAGAGGCGAAATGACGCCAGTTGGTGAAAGCCTTCGGGAAGCCAATTGGCCGATGTGTCTTCTCTCGATGAAAGCGAAAGTAAACGTGGGGACATGGAATGTCCGCACGATGTTTGAACCCAGTAAGGCAGCCCAGATTGCAAGGGAGATGAGAAGGTATAACATCGAAGTGCTTGGGATTTGCGAAAGCAGATGGAATGGGAGTGGACTCTCCAAACTGTCAACTGGAGAATCAATAATCTACTCCGGTCACCCAGACGCCAACCACGAGCACACTGAGGGAGTGGCTATCATGATGTCCTCAAGAGCATCGAAGGCTCTCATGCAGTGGGAACCAATCTCCTCCAGGATCATGACAGCAAGATTCAACTCAAAAGGAAGAAAGGTCACAATCATACAATGTTATGCACCTACAAATAATGCAGAGCAAGAGAAAAAGGAGGATTTCTACAGACAACTTCAATCAACACTGGACAAGACGTCAGTTGGCGATATCAAAATTCTGATGGGCGACATGAATGCCAAACTGGGAGGGGACAACACGGGAAGAGAACTAACCATGGGTCGAGAGGCGCTAGGTGAAATGAATGAGAATGGAGAATTGTTTGCAGAATTCTGTGCATTCAACGATTTGGTGATTGGAGGCAGTGTGTTCAGGCACAAAGATATCCACAAAGCGACATGGATTTCACCAGATGGACACACTAAAAATCAAATCGACTTTATCTCAATCTCAAGAAAATGGAGACGCAGTCTACTTAACACAAGGTCAAGAAGAGGAGCAGATGTAGGTTCAGACCACTATCTAGTGCAAGGAACCTTCCAAATCAAGTTAAAAGCCTTCAAGGAAGCTGGTGATAGACCTCAATTCAAGTACAACACTCGGAAACTGAAGGATGAAACTACAAAGGAGATCTTCAAGGCAGCCATCAAGACAAAATGGGAGATATCCAGCAACATCCCTGAAGAAACCTGTGTGGAAGAACACTGGAAGTCTTTGAAAGAGATATGGAAAGAAACCTGCACAACAGTATTAGGAAGGAAGAAGAAAGAAGACAAGGAATGGATCTCGACGGATACCTGGAAGCTGATAGAGGAGAGGAGGATGGTGAAGCAGAAGATAAACCAGTGCAAGGATGCTCAACGACAAGAGGAACTGAGCACAATGTATAAAACACTGGACAAAGAAGTGAAGAAGAGTGCACGCAAAGACAAAAGACACTTCTACGAAACACTGGCAAGTGAAGCAGAACAGGCTGCAGGTAAGAGAGACCTGACGACATTGTATCAAATAACCAGGTTGCTATCAGGGAAGAGACCAACACAGATGAAACCAATAAAAGATGAAGAAGGAAATTTAATTACAAAAGAAGAGAAACAGAGGAAACGATGGGCCGACCACTTCAAGAAGCTCTTGAATCGACCACCACCTGCACTTCGTCCAGAAATACCACCTGCAGCCGCTGAACTACAAGTGAACATTAATCCCCCAACGAAAATGGAAGTCCTGAACGCCATAAAGCTACTGAAATGTGGGAAAGCAGCAGGACCAGATGGAATACCGCCAGAAGCACTGAAAACAGATGCAGAGACAACAGCGGCCATGCTCACACCACTATTGCAGAAGGTGTGGAAGGAAGAGAAGGTACCTGACGATTGGAAGAAGGGTTACCTTGTCAAACTGCCGAAGAAGGGAGACCTCAGTGCTTGCAAGAACTGGCGCGGAATCACTCTCCTGTCCACCCCAAGTAAAATATTAAGCCGCATCATCCTGGAGAGGCTTAAAGATGCACTGGATTCAAAACTACGACCGGAACAGGCAGGCTTCAGGAAGTACAAATCATGTGCAGACCAAATTGCAACGCTTCGTATCATCATAGAACAGAGCATAGAATGGCAATCACCTCTCCACCTCAACTTCATCGACTTTGAGAAGGCCTTTGACAGCGTCGACCGAGAAGTAATTTGGAAACTGCTTCAATACTACGGAGTACCGCAAACCTTTATCCGCCTCATTCAACAACTATATGAAGATGCTACATGCCAAGTAATCCACAATGGGAAGCTCAGTGATGCCTTTGAAGTGAAGACAGGAGTGAAACAAGGTTGCCTACTATCCCCCATGATATTCTTGATTGTGGTGGACTGGATCATGCAGCAAACAGTAGGCAGCGAGAAGAGGGGGATACACTGGACGACGGAAAAGAACCTAGAAGACTTGGATTTCGCCGATGACTTATGCCTAATGTCACATAAACTTGAAGATCTGCAGGCAAAAACTAACAAGTTGATAGAAGAGGCAGCGAAGACGGGACTTCAGGTGAATATAGAGAAGACAGAAGTGATGAAGATACCGCACCACCACCATCAACAACAACAACAACAAACTCCAATCACCGTCAACGGGAGAAACTTAAAGGAAGTAACCTCCTTCACTTATCTAGGAAGCACTGTTTCAACTACAGGCGGGACGGACGAGGACGTCAAAGTCAGAATCGGAAAAGCAAGACAGGCGTTCATTAGCCTGAAACCAGTGTGGAGATCTTCTGCACTCAGCATGCGGAACAAGATACGGATTTTCAACACCAACGTCAAGTCAGTGCTCTTGTATGGCTCAGAGACTTGGCGCGTCACGAAAGGTATTTCCAATAAACTACAGACATTCATCAACAACTGCTTACGCTCGCTACTGAAGATCAGATGGCCAGAAAAAATAAGCAACAAGGAACTCTGGGAACGAACCAACCAAGAACCTATCACGCAACAAATATGCAGGAAGAAGTGGAGATGGATTGGCCATGCACTGAGAAGGCCGACGGAGGACATCACGCGTCAGGCCGCTCGAGTGGAATCCCCATGGGAAGCGACGAGTTGGACGTCCGGTGAGGGTGACATGGAGGAGGTCGTGCGAGGAGGAAATGAGAGCTTGTGGGCTGTCGTGGGACCAGGTTGAAAAGATCTCAGAGAACAGAGGTCACTGGAGGCGTGCTACTGAAGCCCTATGTTCCACTAGGAACCCAAGGGACTAATAATAATAATAATAAGTGTAGGCACTTGACTATCAATCGATGAGTTGTGCGTCCGAACCCCGCTTGACCCATTATGGTTAAGGCAGCTAGTTAGTATCAATAGATCTCACACAATAGATGTGATTCAATGCCTACTACTTATTTACTGACTGCATTTCGACTTTTTCATCACATTCGGTCTAATTCATAACTGTATCATCTTGCACATAAGAGTAAAATTTAGGCATCACAGTAGACATAGCAAAGACAGTGATACAGTATTATCTAACGGCTGACGTTTTGAGCGCTATTCATTCCTCTTAGTCATATCACTTTGTTAAGCAAATAATACAGTATCACTGAATACTATATCATATAATTCTTCATTTTATAAGTTCTTCATGTAAATACTTTGAAAAATCATACCATATTCATACACTTAAGCTGATCATATCTATTGGATAAGGGGTAGAGATAATGAACGAGGAGACTGTTGACTAATCTCTTCGTTAAACATCCACTTCTAACTTGATAACTGACTATGTAGCATTTCAGAATAGCTGAGAAAATGAACTATCAAATATCTGTCAGTATATAACCGTGCCAACTGTGGAAAAAGAAAGACGATTTGAAGTTGTTACTTATGATAAACAGTTGAACAATCGCATAACCATCACTTTGGGTTTATCTTATTTGGTTTTTATCTTTCATGCACGTCTCTACCTAGTTATAACTCAGGTCGTACAATATACTTCTCAAGCAACTCTAAAGCTCATCCTAACAACTATTGAAATAACCAATTAGGTTTCTCTATTTCAGCTAGAAAGTTAATCTTCTCATAAATAGGGAAACTTAATTGGGTATTTTCTCAATTCTTTCTGGAGGTTTGTAGAGTATTCATCATTGAATGACATCAATTGAAGGAACACTGGAAACCTCGGAGTACTGGACAGGTGTTTCGTCAGAAGTGTGCACCTATCACCCCGCTGGGGGTCTAACCCAGGACCTCCAAGTTCCGTGACCAACACGTTACCATTGAGCTAGCCATTGGGTCGGAATCGAATGGTTTGTATTTCCCACTTCTGTCAGTTCACGATATAGAGTGACCTACATCCAGTGTCGTCGTTGAATAACTGTTATCATATTCGACTTCGTTGACTCCACTGATCTTCATTTTATTTACATTACTACTGTTCCGTAAGTTTTCTGCATTTCCAAAATAACTTATTTCTCATTTAATTATTATAATAATTATATTTTTATATTTTTAAAGTCGATAAAAATTTCTAGCCAGGTCATTTATATTATTTTCTTACAGCTAAGCTCAGTAGCCTGTGTAGTGATTATTAACTGTGAGGAATGAAATATCTTTAAGTGAAACAAATTCTACAAAAGTTCTTTAAAATAACTGGAGCTAAGTAGAAATCATAGTGATGTTAATATGGTTTTGAATGCCTACATTATTACATAGTTTTTTTGCTCTCTGTCGGATGGTTCTTTTAGTGTACTTTAAATGATCAACTCTAGGAATTGGCATCTCCATGGTGATATGAAGATGATGTAATTCATTTAATGGAAATCTGAGGCACGGTAGTATCTGAATCAGTGACCTCCGGGTTACTGACTCAGTGGTCTACAAGACTCAGAGGTTGCTGGTTCGAATCCTGTTGTAGTTTAGATCTTCATATCACCTCCAATCATCACATAGGATCAATCATACGGACCACGGCTATCTCATGTGATCAAAACGATAATCAATATGATACTCAGGTTGATTTGGATTGGGATGAGATGTCCTGACCAAATAGCCAATGTGAATAGTATCAAGCAATAGTAATACATTAGGAATTCACATTACAGTCAGACAAAACCTTTGGCGCTTAAAGTGTACCTAAGGTCTTATCAATAAGGGGACCTCATAAATTTTTCATTTGCCAGTTGTAGACCAAAGTATGCGATTACAAAGTTTGTACTTTATATTATGACACTGAAAGTTATGTTTTCAAGTTGATATTCATCATGAAATGATATCAGTTAGAGGAACACTGAGAACTTTGGAGTACTGAACATCTGTTTCGTCTTAGTATGACATTCCTCAGCAGTACGCACCCATGACTCCTACCCCTTAAAGATGAAACATAGAACCTTCAGGTTCGATTCCTAGAGGGTTCATGGGTACAATCTGCTGAGAAGTCTCATACTAGGACGAAACAGTTGTCCAGTCCTCCTAAGTTTTCAATGTTCTTTCAACTGATGTCAATCCATGATGAATACAAACTTGAGATATCAAGAAAATAAATTTTTTTGAAATCAATTTTTTCATAAATAATGACTTTACATATGAGCAACCTTAACTCCAGGTTGATAAACTAAGAAGAATTATCGATTATTCTCAATATCTCATCTGATTTTGATCACCCTTTAATAGTAATATTCATTTAAGGTTTTTAACAGAATATTTTCAGCTGTTATTAACTTCTAAAGTGAGTTCAGTGACCTTCAACTGAAGTAGTAAATATCATCATACTACATAACAATAGAATGATTCACTTTTAAAAATAACAATATTGTAGAATCAATTTCTCATACTGATGAAGACTAATTGATACGAATAAATAAAGTGAATAACGAGTTTACAATCATCAACTATGTATCTATTCGTAAAAGTAGGCAACGATGGTTAATGATACTAATTGGTTCCATAAACTACCATAGGTGGAGGATTATTTCAACCGATGATCTATTGGTTAGGAATCAACTATTCAGATCACGGAGTCATAACTTCACACAAAAAAACAATACCAGTTGAAGAAGAGGCGAATCTCCTAACTCAGTATTTTGAATAGTAAGTCACTTACATTTAGAGGGATAAGTATTAGATTCTTGTTTCTTTGGAGACACTATAATTTACTAGAAGGTTAGATGCATCGAAATAACGACTCCTAAACAGGATGAGAAAAAAATGTTTTCTGACCTCTATTGGTTGCCAATAACAGAATAAATAGCACTGAAATATAAAACGTATGACAAGAGGAAACATACATTTGAATGAACAAAGAATATTCTCTTCGATAACTTCCGATTCTTCATGTTCTACAGTTATATCTACATAGTGAGAAATTACACATCAGCAACATACAGATTCCACTTATCAGTTTGTTAATAATAGTATACAGTTGAGGAAGTCAATTGAGGAAAGTTGTGTGTGAAAATTTATGATGGAATCAGTTGTTACTAGGATTCAGTTAGAAATAACTGGTTATCTAATATGATTATACGGTTTATGATAGTTTAATAAGACAATAGGAAAGTGTTAATGAAAACTGGATGAAATAAACTAAGAAGGATAAAATAGATTGAATGAGAATTTGTCAAAATTATTTCAGATTATAGGGAAAAATTAGGATCTAATTACGGTAGGATGTTTAGGAATTTGTACATCCTAAGTTGCGCCATAACGTTGCCTGGTTAACTAGTTCACTAGTTACTAGCCGGTCCTAAGCCCGGGTAAAGAGGGAACGTTGGGCATAGGCCTAGCAACCCTACCCCGGAAAACCAATCTAACCGCTAAAGAAACTACAGAGCACAAAAAAGAATATTTAAAAAAAATAAACTTATTCCTCACTGGATTCGGGGAGGCGAAAGGACACCGGTTGGTGAAAGCCTTCTAGAAGCCAATTGGTCGATGTGTCTTCTCTCGATGAAAGCGAAATTAAGAATGGGGACATCGAATATCCGCACAGTGTTTCAAGGCTGCCCAAATTACCAAAGAGATGATAAGGTATGGCATAGAAGTCCTTGGAATCTGTGAAAGTAGATGGAATGGAAGTGGACTCTCCAAACTGTCAACTGAAGAGCAGAGTTAATAATTTTTCGATATTATCACCCAGACGACAACCATGAGCACATCACACTGAGTTTTCGAGTGGCTATCATGATATCCCCAAGAGCATCGCAGGCTCTCATACAGTGGGAACCAATCTCCTCCACGATCAGGATCATGACAGCAAGGTTCGACTCAAAAGGAAGAAAAGTCACAATCGTACAATGCTACGCTGCGCACCTACAAATAATGCAGTTGAAGAGAAGAAGGAGGAATTCTACAGACAACTGCAATCAATAGTGGACAAGACTTCACTTTAGTTGGTGACATCAACATTCTATTGGGTGGGGTGACATTAATGCCAAACTTGGAGCGGAGCGGAGTGGTAATTGTAGAGGTAACATTTACTTTTTTTAAACACATAACTCAGGTTGTTTGTTCGTGATTACTACTGCTTCTACAGTGTGAAGGAACCTGATCTAGGTACCTTAGGAAAAGTACTTGGATGGGGTAATAGACACATTTTCTCGGTTTCGTCCCACTCCAGTACAAAAGAAATTTAGTAAAAGTTTTAAGTTACAGAATAAAGTCTACATATTCCGAAGATGGCGACTTTTCGCAACAGAGTTCCCAAAAATGGCTATCTTAAAAGATTCATAAATATATATATGAATACAAAATTGGTACGAAAGGATGTTCCAGTGCTTAGTAGAAAAACCACTATACATCCAAGTACAATTAAGAGGTGACGCGCTTAATCAAATATTAATTCACAAACTACGTAGATCAATTCAGAGAATGTTTATTGCTGATAAATTAAAATTTTTGTTTCCCACGCGCCCAGTAGTAACCCTGAGAGATGAGTTGTCTAGACTGGATACTTCCCGTCATGTTTATCAGTTCGATTGCTCCTATAGAGCCAGTTACGTTCTAGGAATTCAACTTTCCATGCCCTCAGATACTTCTCAGCGTGGTTAAGTAAAGGTGTGTTGAAGATCATTATTAGCTGCATATTCGCACACTTGGATGAAATGAAGCCTAAAGTGAATATGAATAAGTCGCTTTTCATTCTGTACTATGTTCCTATCAACTTGCCAAAGGGTCCTGAGCTCAGTATCTTTCAAACTGTAGAGGCAGTAGCAGTCTATCAAATAAGTCAAGTTGCGTGTTCAAAAGAAGCCAGTTTTTATTCCTACAATTACAATGGCCCGATTTGGGATGCATAAATTCCTTAACATCCCATTCCAGGTAGATACCATTTCTTCCTTCTTGTTCTTATCAATCAAGTCGTATAATAATTTAGACAATCAGTTATTTTGAATGTAATCCTAGAGACAATTGATTCCATCATAAACGTTCACATACGACGTTTGTCAACTGACTTCTTCAACTGTATAATATTATGAACAAACTGATAAACGGAACCTCTCTATTTTTGACCCGTAATTCCTCAATGCCTACATATAACTGTAGGACTTGAAGAAGAAGTTATAGAAGAGAATATTCTTCATTCACTCAAATCTACTACAGTCCGAGATTAACTTAAGCGTGTGGACTTGCTTATTAAGATTATGAAATGTATAAATGCTAAGTGAGTATACATTATTATTATTATTATTTTTCCCTTGGGTTCCTAGTGGAACATACGGCTTCAGTAGCACGTCTCTATTTCACTCTGTTTTCTGCAGTCTTTTGGACCTGGCATCACGACTGTCCACAAGCTCTCATTTCTTTCTCACATGATCTCCTCCATGTCACCCTCAGTTTGGACGCTCAACTCGTCGTTTCCCATACAGGTTCCACTCGAGTGACTGGCCTGGCACGTGATGTCGCCAATCGGCTTACTCAGTGTATGACTAATCCAATCCATCTCCCCTTTCCTCTGCATATTTTTTGAGCGATAGGTTCTTGGTTGGTTCGTTTTCAGCCAGTCAGCTAGAGTTCCTTATTGCTTATTCTTATTATTCTGGCCACCTGATCTTCAGTATCGAATCGGCGTAGGTGGTAGCTGTTGATAAATGTCTGTAGTTTGTTAGAAATGCTTTTCGTGACGTGCCAAGTTTCTGAACCATATAGGAGCACTGACTTGACTGACATTGGTGTTAAAAATCCGAATCTTGTTCTTTGTGCTGAGTGCAGTAGATCTTCACACCGATTTCAGATTAATGAAAGCCTGTCGTTCCGATCCTGGTTTTCACATCCTCGTCTGTGCCACCACCGCCTGTAGTTGAAACGATGCTGCCTTGCCTAGATGGGTGAAAGAGACTACTTCCTTTAGATTTCCCCCGTTAATGATGATGGATGCTTGTTGTTGGTTGGGTATCTTCATCACCTCCGTCTTCTCTACATTCACTTGAAGTCCCGTCTTCTCTGTTTCTTCTGTCAACTTGTTAGGACACACATAAATTATGTCAAGTGAAATATCAAATTTTATTTCATAGCCTGCTATTTTTTACTTCTCATAAGGACAGTGGTTCAAAGGTGTATATAAAATTAGTAAACGAATGAATCTGTAAGATTGTCGTCTTTATGATTATTATTTGTTCCTTTGGTTCCTAGTGTAACATAGGATTTCAGTAGAACATCGCATAAAGTGTATATGAATGAGTTGTTTTCCATTATTTACCACGTTCCCATCAACTTACCAAAGGGTGTTTGGTTCGGGATCTTTCAAACTGTAGGAGTAGTAACAATCAGGACCAAACAGAGTTGTGTGTTCAAAGGGAATTAGTGTTACCAATCCGGGGTACACAAATTCCCTAACATTCTACACCAGGTAGATACCCATTTTTCCCTATAACCGGAAGTAATTTTGATAAATTCCTTTCCAACCTATTTTGTCATTCTTAGTTTATTTCATTCACTTGCCATAATCATCTTCCTGTTGCTTTATTAAACTATCCCCTTATAATACTACATAAGCCGTACAATTATATATCTAATGTCGCACAAGTCCGAATATCTACAGGCGAAAACTAACAAGTTGACAGAAGAGGTAGCGAAGTCTAAGCTTCCTTCAAATTAACGTAAAGAAGACAGAGGTGAAGAAGATACTCAACTAACAACAACCAGTTCCAATCACCATCAACGGGAGAAATCCAAAGGAAGTGTTCTCTTTCACCTACCTAGGCAGCATTTTTTCGACTACACGCGGCAGCACAGATGAGGATGTCAAAGCCGGGATGGAAAAAGCAGGACAGGTCTTCGTTAATGTGAAATCAGTGTGGAGATCTACTGCATGCAACTCAACATACATAACAAGATACGGATTTTCAACACTAATGTCAAGTAAGTCAGTGCTTCTATGTGATGGTTGAGAGACATACATCAACAGCTACCACCTACGCTGGCTGAATGCTGAAGATGAGATTGGATGATCAGAATAATAAGAATAAGCAACAAGGAACACTGTTGTGGCAATAAACCTACCAAGAAGCTATTGCCCAACAAATTTACCGAAGAAAGTGGAGATGAATTGGATTGGATTTATACTGAGAAGATCATTTAGGGACGTCACGAGCCAGGCCAGACCGTCGAATAGAACCCGCATGGTAAACGACGAGTTGG
Source organism: Heterobilharzia americana (assembly GCA_944470555.2). Lineage (NCBI taxonomy): Eukaryota > Metazoa > Platyhelminthes > Trematoda > Strigeidida > Schistosomatidae > Heterobilharzia > Heterobilharzia americana. The sequence goes on along the minus strand of OX104129.1, from coordinate 60,306,743 downwards.
GCGTTTGATAGTTACATGGAGGAGATTGTTTGAAGAAGAAATGAACGTTTATGAGCAGTGGTGGAGCTAGGTTCAGAAGATTGCAGAGAAGAGAGTGAAACGGCGATGTGCTGCTGAAGCCCTACGTCCCACTATGAACCCAAAGGACAATTAATTTAGATACTCAATTATTTTTCAATGGAATCCTAGTAACAACTGATTCCATCATAAATGTTCACACACAACTTTCCTCAACTGTATACTATTGTTAACAAACTGATAAGTGGAATCTGTATGTTGCTGATGCGTAATTCCTCACTATGTAGATATAACTGTAGAACATGAAGAATCAGAAGTTATCGAAGAGAATATTCCTTGTTCACTCAAATGGTCTGAAGTTCATTGCCTTTATCAAAGAATTCCTTATTACTGACTTTGTTTCAAGGGAGATATTTCTACAAAATCAGGGATACAATTGACTTTCGGCGTTATCATCAAATTGATGGATATCCGGGAGAGTTGGTTAACCATGACTCCAAACTGGAAGAAAACATAGTATACACTATCTAGAATGGATGAATGGTATATGAACCTACATTGGTCACTGACACGCACAGAAATGCAGCATCTTACTTCTCTCAGACATCAAGTCAAAGGATAAGTAAGGATGTGGTTACCTGGAACAACCATCTGCATTGGTCAGGGTGTCCGGACAGTTTCATAGGAAATGCTTGAATAAACATTGCCCATAAAGGCAACAAAATGATCACTGGATCTTTTTGCAAGAAATCAAAATCCTTATATAACGAAATTCCTACTCATTCATTTAATTTATGGCCTTATTGTCGTTTTAATTTTTACATATAACCTCGTCTGGTTAACTAGTTCACTAGTTACTAGCCGGTCCTAAGCCCGGGTAAAGAGGGAACGTTGGGCATAGGGCTAGCAACCCTACCCCGTAAAACAAATCTAACCGCTAAAGAAACTTCAAAGCACAAACAAAATATAAAAAATGAAAACAAACTTATTCCTCCCTGGAATCGGGGAGGCGAAATGACGCCAGTTGGTGAAAGCCTTCGGGAAGCCAATTGGCCGATGTGTCTTCTCTCCCTCGATGAAAGCGAAAGTAAACGTGGGGACATGGAATGTCCGTACGATGTTTGAACCCAGTAAGGCAGCCCAGATTGCAAAGGAGATGAGAAGGTATAACATCGAAGTGCTTGGGATTTGCGAAAGCAGATGGAATGGGAGTGGACTCTCCAAACTGTCAACTGGAGAATCAATAATCTACTCCGGTCACCCAGACGCCAACCACGAGCACACTGAGGGAGTGGCTATCATGATGTCCCCGAGAGCATCGAAGGCTCTCATGCAGTGGGAACCAATCTCCTCCAGGATCATGGCAGCAAGATTCAACTCAAAAGGAAGGAAGGTCACAATCATACAATGCTACACTGTGCACCTATAAATAATGCAGAGCAAGAGAAAAAGGAGGATTTCTACACACAACTTCAATCAACACTGGACAAGACACCACCTCAGTTGGTGATATCAAAATTCTAATGGGCGACATGAATGCCAAACTGGGAGGGGACAACACGGGAAGAGAACTAACCATGGGTCGAGAGGCGCTCGGTGAGGTGATGAACGAGAATGGAGAATTGTTTGCAGAATTCTGTGCATTCAACGATTTGGTGATTGGAGGCAAGGCAGTATGTTAAAGCACAAGGATATCCACAAAGCGACATGGATTTCACCAGACACCAGGACACACTAAAAATCAAATCGACTTTATCTCAATCTCAAGAAAATGGAGACGCAGTCTACTTAACACAAGGTCAAGAAGAGGAGCAGATGTAGGTTCACACCACTATCTAATGCAAGGAACCTTCGAAATCAAGTTAAAAGCCTTCAAGGAAGCTGGTGATAGACCTCAATTCAAGTACAACACTAGGAAACTGAAGGATGAAACTACAAAGGAGATCTTCAAGGCAGCCATCAAGACAAAATGCGAGATATCCAGCAACATCCCTGAAGAAACCTGTGTGGAAGAACACTGGAAGTCTTTGAAAGAGATATGGAAAGAAACCTGCACAACAGTATTGGGAAGGAAGAAGAAAGAAGAAGACAAGGAATGGATCTCGACGGATACCTGGAAGCTGATAGAGGAGAGGGGGATGGTGAAGCAGAAGAAAAACCAGTGCAAGGATGCTCAACGACAAGAGGAACTGAGCACAATGTATAAAACACTGAACAAAGAAGTAAGGGAGAGTGCACGCAAAGACAAAAGACACTTCTACGAAACACTGGCAAGTGAAGCAGAACAGGCTGCAGGTGGGTGATAGAGACCTGACGACATTGTATCAAATAACCAGGTTGCTATCTGAGAGGGAAGAGATCAACGCAGACGAAGCCAATAAAAGATGAAGAAGGAAATTTAATTACAAAAGAAGAGAAACAAAGGAAACAATGGGCCGACCACTTCAAAAAGCTCTTGAATCGACCACCACCACCACCTGCACTTCGTCCAGAAATACCACCTGCAGCCGCTGAATTACAAGTGAACATAAATCCTCCAACGAAAATGGAAGTCCTGAACGCCATAAAGCTACTGAAATGCAGGAAAGCAGATGGGATACCGCCAGAAGCACTGAGAACAGATGCAGAGACAACAGCGGACATGCTCACACCACTATTGCAGAAGGTGTGGAAGGAAGAGAAGGTACCTGGCCATTGATCGGAAGAAGGGTTACCTTGTCAAACTGCCGAAGAAAGGAGACCTCAGTGTTTGCAAGAACTGGCGAGGAATCACTCTTCTATCCATCCCAAGTAAAACATTAAGCCGCATCATCCTGGAGAGGCTAAGGGATGCACTGGATTCAAAACTACGACCGGAACAGGCAGGCTTCAGGAAGTACAAATCATGTACCGACCAAATTGCAACCCTTCGCATCATCATAGAACAGAGCATAGAATGGCAATCAGCCCTCTACCACAACTTCATCGACTTTGAGAAGGCCTTTGACAGCGTCGACCGAGAAGTAATTTGGAAACTGCTTCAATACTACGGAGTACCGCAAACCTTTATCAGCCTCATTCAACAACTATATGAAGATGCCACATGACAAGTAATTCACAATGGGAAGCTCAGCTCAGTGATGCCTTTGAAGTGAAGACAGGAGTGAAACAAGGTTGCCTACTATCCCCCATGATATTCCTTATTGTGGTGGACTGGATCATGCAGCAAACAGTAGGCAGCGAGAAGAGGGGGATACACTGGACTGCGGAAAAGAACCTAGAAGACTTGGATTTTGCCAACGATGACTTGTGCCTGATGTCACATAAACTTGAAGATCTGCAGGCAAAAACTAACAAGTTGATAGAAGAGGCAGCGAAGACAGGACTTCAGGTGAATATAGAGAAGACGGAGGTGATGAAGATACCGCACCAACAACTCCAACAACAACAACAACAAACTCCAGTCACCATCAATGGGAGAAACTTAAAGGAAGTAACCTCCTTCACTTATCTAGGAAGCACTGTTTCAACTACAGGCGGGACAGACGAGGATGTCAAAGTCAGAATCGGAAAAGCAAGACAGGTGTTCATTAGCCTGAAACCAGTGTGGATATCTTCTGCACTCAGCATATGGAACAAGATACGGATTTTCAACACCAACGTCAAGTCAGTGCTCCTGTATGGTTCAGAGACTTGGCGCGTCACGAAAGGGATTTCCAATAAACTACAGACATCGATCAACAACTGCTTACGCTCGCTACTGAAGATCAGATGGCCAGAATAGTCAGAATAAGCGACAAGGAGCTGTGGGAACGAACCAACCAAGAACCTATCACCCAACAAGTATGTAGGAGGAAGTGGAGATGGATTGGCCATGCACTGAGAAGGCCGACTGAGGACATCACGCGTCAGGCCAGTTGCTCGAGTGGAATCCCCATGGGAAGCGACGAGTTGGACGTCCGAGGGTGACATGGAGGAGGTCTTGCGAGGAGGAAATGAGAGGTTATGGGCTGTCGTGGGACCAGGTTCAAAAGATCTCAGAGAACAGAGGTCACTGGAGACGTGCTACTGAGGCCCTATGTTCCACTAGGAACCCAAGGGACTAAAAATAATAATAAAATAATTTTTACATATAAACTGCATGATTTTTCGTTTATCATTTATAAATTTATTATCATCTGCATTCTTGTTCAACCCATTTGCGTGTTATGATTTAAACTCTGAATTATCTGCACAATCTTGAGTCGCAAAATAGTTGCCTCCAGAAAGCTGCTATCCGATTGCTAGGTTAATGACTGGGACAGTCTTCCATATCTTTGTGCAAGTCCCAGCCTGTTTCTAGCCACCACCAACTTCTGGAACAACCATCATCGTTGTGTTGTCTGATGTTCCACGTCTGCTACTGAAGCCTGAACTCAAATAGATCACACTTTAATCAGCTATTGGTGGCTTGGATGCATACAGGACTGCCGCTCATTCCGGACTCTGATCACATCTCATTGTATACTGTGTCTATCTGATATTTCGGTGGTCATCAGAATAAGTCATCGTCTTGAACAGATATAAACAGATGAAATCAATATTAAACCTCACACATTAGTGCGTCGTTTCAAGTTGTTATGCTTCACAGCACTATATGAAGAGCAAGTGCGTACATTAAAGTAGATCAAAGTGTATGGGAAGAAAAAGAAATGAAAGAGGAAGGTTAGTGAAACTTTTCAATCTTTGAAAAACGTTAAGGAGTGGTTGCATCTGCTCCATTGTTACCGATTTTAAGCCATGTCATCACGAGTCTCCAAGGATCGATTCCTGTTAACTCAAGGACTCCAAGAAGGCAGTTTGCATCTTCCTACAAGACTTTATAGACGGCTGCCATGTCTTGAAGTGGCCACTTTGAGCCTTCTTTCAATGCTATCTTACTTTACTCATTAACATTGCACATCGAGGTAGCCATCTGTAGTAAAAAACTCACAATCTATTCATATCGTCTTGTTTCAACAGCAATGCCCCACAGCAATATAAATGACAAGGAAGAGTGAACTTTAGCACAATATACTGTCCCTTAACATGGGGAATATTCCGAAGTTGTCTGACCTTATTCAAGTAACCGCTGGCAAAAAGCTTAGGGTCGCTGCGGCGGTCTGTGAAGTAGATGGTATGCCCATTACAAAATTTTGTAAATGACTGGAACGCTAGGTGAAGCACTTTAAAAATATCCCCGTATTCTACTGCTACGGAAACACCAAACTCGCATAGTGGATGCATCAATCGTTCCCACCTTACATCAGATACTGGAACACTACCATTCGTATTGCAGGCCAACTATCGACTTATTTCTCGACATTATAACTGCCTCCGATTCCTTGGGCAGGGTTACACTCTGGAATGCTCTAATGGAGAAGGGTATCTCTACGAAATTTGTTCACTGCTTGAAAACGTCCTACTTTAACACCTGTATTGTTTCGAACCATTAATCAGGATAGACAAGGTATGGTATTCTTCATTAACTTTACTGCTGGACAAAAGACTTTTATATCTCAAGTGTGTGATTGTTATCGTTTCACGGCTTGATAACATACAAGATCCTCAGTTTGCACTCAATGTGTCGTAGGCATGGTATGTACTTAGTACCATCAAAGTGCCTTCATAAGACTGTCAGACGCCTGTATGGTCACTCACCCTTGGTGGTGAACTGTTGTTGAAGTGTTCATTTACACGGATAGATGGTGGACGTACAACTAATGAGACTCTCAATTGTATATTGGAGGTCAGAGCGATATACCAATCTGAATCACCTTTGAAGTCGTCACGCAATTAGTCTGTTTGCAAAAGTTTAGGTATATAACGTATTAGTATGGGAAATTCTGTTATGCATCATTGAAATCTGACCTCTCTAAGCTGAGAATGTTCGGTTACTCTGCTTTTTCGACGACCGTTATCTGCATAAGAAACCGCATATATATAATCCTTAGGTGATTCGCCATTTGTTTAGCTATGATAAAAATCGTCATTCATTGACTTCGTTGGTCTGGAAACGTCGACTCCAGTAGCTCGCACATGTGTTGCATATATTGTTCCAATGGCTCCTAAACTGCTCACTAGTATTATGGTTGGTTGAAAGAAGCAGAGACGTAACCAATGCATGATATGGCATTGTGAGATGGGGGTATTTGTATTGAGTTGGCCTCTGTAGGTGCTTCATGACATTCTGGTAGGATTCAAGAGAACTCAGAGACTTGAGACGATAGGAGACATGACTCAGAAACGTAACGAGTGGCGATAATGATGCACCTCTCTTACTGAAAATAAAATGAAAATAGTGAATGATTTTTCAAATTTATCTTCATCAACAACCCATCTCTATCTTTGTTTCCATTCTCTCTCCTCTTTCCTGTTCTTTTGATGTTGCTTTACATTGTGCATCTTCGCGGCTATTACGTAAAAAGTTTGCGTTCTAAATAAATGAATGAAAATTATATACCTATCACTGTTATTACAGAGTATTGATGCACCACTCGTATTCACAAAGCCTACTACCGAGCCGACTGATTTAAGTATGCATAACTAGTCGCTTAATACTGCTGTGAATCCACATGGATTCATGGCAGTGGCATACGTTTCGTGTCATCCTAACAACAGACATTACCGATGAATCAACTAAACTACTTCACTCACTATTTTAAAGGTTGTGACTTCATATAAGACTTCAAAACTCCAGGTTCTAAATGACTTATTGACAGCATTACTACAAGAAACCTCTGAATAGCTATGCACTATGCTCTTGTCCATCCGGATGCCAGTAAGTTCGATTCAGGTGTTTATTCTTTAGTACATTATTTATTAGTAGTTAGGAAAGAGATAACGATAGGAGGTGGGTTAAATGAAAATCAACATTTTAAGTCATCAGCCGCTAGGGTAAAAGCCCCTGCATTCCCGTTTTTGTTTTATGTCGCTGTGTAGTCAAGAAACACCTTATTGGACGATTTCCTCCTACAGTTGGCCAATCAAAATAAACTAGTGGTTTTATATGTCCACGAGAATTGCACTGTATTTTTGTCGAATAGTGTCTCGTATCCAGGCCACGTGTCTCATTGGATTAGTATCGTTCGCGTGTTTCACTCGGTCACCTCAGATAATTAATATGTTAGTTGGTTCGAGGCAATCAGCAAAAAGCCCTGGACCTAGGCTTCGCGCTTGTCGGGACTCGTTAAAAAGGAGTATCTGCAACCAAAAAAGATTTGAGTTTCAAACCCGCGTCATCCAGTGAGACAGTTAGCGACGTTACCACTGAGCTACTCGGGCTGCGATGAACCTCCTGCGGGACAAGATTACATATATTGACCAGTTACAGGGGAGTAACCAATTTCACCTTGTCAAATCCTGTGTTGACGGAATTCTATCGATCATTTTGTGATGTGGCTACTAAGCTAGGAGGCTCATCATCACGGCCCACTTTGATGGATATTAGTTGGTTTGAGGCAATCGACAGGAAGCCTGAAACAAGGTTTGCATAGATAATAAGTACATTATGCACAGACAAAAAGTTATCTTTAAGATGAAACAAAATATTCTATGGGGAAATCTTCATTGAAGAAGAGATATTGCCTATTTTATCCAAAATCTACGAAACGCTATCGAATAAAGTGTTTTCATTATGTAGTATCTATAAATAGACGACTGAATTGATATAACAGTTCGATTCAGTCGTTCAACTCTTCTTCCCATCCACGTGTTCCACGCTGCTTTTGCTCGACCTCTCAGCAATGTGTCAAGCACTACCACCTTCGCTCCTGGATCCCAGACACCCACCAACTCCGCAACCGACTCAAAATCCTTGAGGAAGACTTTGGTGTGTTTGAGCTCTGCAGGCTACGGAATCCTCATTACACTCAGAAGCAGTGAGACCAATTGTAGGGAATGGCAAAGGATGAATCATAGACGAACAGTTTGTTATGCCACTTCATACATTACTGATGGAATATTGAAATATCAATTCGCACAATGTTTTAGTTCCTCTTCCTCTCCTACCTCATTTTGCTGTTGATACAGCCACGTTACGTTTTGCGCTTCGCTGGATAGAATAATTACTACCCATGACTTATTTCGGCCTCTCAATACATACTACTTACATGGATTTTTATCAGTAGCACACACTATACAAGTATATCAAGAGATAGAAACAACTAATACCCGTTTCAAAAGAGGTGGCTATCATGCCTGAATGGCCTAGTAGGTAATGTTTTAGCGTCTCAGTGGGAACAACACTCACTGTGCAGGTACATCCAGCTGACAAGTTCCAAATAGATCGAGACGAACGTCCAGTATTCCTCCGCTAGCTACAACCAATTAAATTATCACTATCATAATTATGCACTTGATTTACTTTCAATCACTCAAATATTTTGTGAGGTTTAATATCACGCCATGGATGAATTATTATTATTTATCTGTTCCTTGAGTTCCTAGTGGAACATTGGGTTTCAGTAGCACGTCTCCATTACATTCTGTTCTCTGCAATCTTTTCAACCTGGCTCCATGATAGTGCACAAGCTCTTATTTCTTACTCACACCATCTCCTCCATGTCATCCTCGCAACCGATGCCCAACTCGTCACTTCCCATCGAGGGCCTGGCGCGTGATGTCTCCGAATGGTCTTCTCAGTGCATGCCCGATTCAATCCATCTCCACTTTCTTCTGTAAATTTGTTGGGCAATAGGTTCTTGGTCGGTTAGTCACCAGCCAGAGTTCTTTGTTGCTTATTCTTATTATTCTGGTCATCCGAGCTTCAGTAACGAGCCAGCGTAGGTGTCAGCTGTTGATAAATGTCTGTAGTTTGTTTAAAATGCCTTTCTTAACGCTCCAAGTCTCTAAACCGTCATATAGAAGCACTGACTTGACGTTGGTGTTGAAAATCCGGATCTTGTTCCACATGCTGAGTTCAGAAGATCTCCACACTGGTTTCAGGTTAATGAACGCCTTTCTTGCTTTTCCGTTCCTAGCTTTGACGTCCTCGTCTGTGCTGCCTGTAGTTGAAACGACGGATGGATGAATACAATAACTTAATTCTTTAGTATTTGTACACACTATGAATTAGATTATTTGTAAAGTGACCCCCCCCCCCCTTGGTAAAACAGATGAATAGAGAACAATAAATAAGGTAGTGGAAAAAATACGATGACCAAGTTACAAGCTCCTTTAACAGACTGTGGATCATATTTCTTATGAAACAGTGAACAACATATCACTTTTAACGTTCACACTGATGTAGAAAGCAATTCATTGCTTCCTATCAGCACATGCAATAACAATGATAATACAATAGCGTTTTAGGCGATGGGTACGAGTATTGAGTCTTAGTAGGGACAACATTATTCCGCACTGGAGTACAGTTACATTTAGCTGACGAGTCCCGAGTGGGACGAAACGTACGTCCTAGATTCTCCTGTTAACTACAATCAACCGTAGTTAATATTCAAGCAATATCAAGGTATCCGCATAAGAGCCCATATACCAATAGAGGTCGAACAATTCGATCCAATGGAACAACGGTGAATTACAAGTATATTAATAAATAGTAATAATACAACTCAACTGGTTACCGGTGAACCATATTTATTGTCTGAGTATGCTTATGATACTATTCAGTTACCTACGTTGATATCATACGCTTGAGAACTAAGAACTCATTGAATGAAAGTCAAGTGTACTGAAGCAAATGAATCTGATTTCCACAAAGTAGGAGAAGTGAATTCTATTCGACTCTTCAATCTATCATATCATTATGTATATTTACACCTTATCTGAGTTACATACCGACCGTCACAGGGTAATATAATTTCTAAACTTTATGATCAATAATCTTGAATAACTTTTTACACAACAATTGACAATGTAAATAGTTAGTTGTATGTAGAGGAATACAAATAACTTTACATTTTTCACGATTACATAATCAACTAAATTTTCATTAGTATATATTTATATTACAATTGAATTATAAGTAATATTAGTATAAGTGATACAATGACTATGATAAATATGCACATTAGGGAAACAAGCGAACAAACAAACAAACAAATTTCAACTGCTATGCATATTTAAAAGAATCGACGCCCAGAATTATTTGATGGACCAGAAGGGCTTGCATGTGGATGTGATGATGATGATGATGATGAGGTGGAGGAGGAAGGTGCATTACTTGTTGACATAAATTTATTCAATTGTTGTTGTTGTTGCTGCTGTTGTTGTTGTTGAAAGGCAGCCGCTAAAGTTGCAGATGTCAAATAATTTAATGAGTTTAAATCAGCTGCAAATGGTGCTAAACCTGCAGCCAAAGCAACAGATGATGCAGAATTAGACATTGCTGATGTTACAGTTGGTATATTAGAAGTTAATGATGTCATACTAGACGATGAAGATGGATTGAAATGAATCGGTGTACTTGTAACATTATTAGAATTTCTTAAAGAACTATTATCTATGTGACGAACACCTGTAAGGGATTTACCAGCATTATTAGGCATGTTATTATGATTTGATGATGCCAAATTCAGCATAATAAGATTATTGGCATTGATTTGCTGTTGTTGTTGTTGTTGTTGTCTATTTCCTTGTGTTGATGATATATTAATTGGGTAATTCGACGGTAGCAACTGAAAATAAAGCAAATAGTCACAGACTGATATATATACCGCTTCGATAAACACTGAGATTACGTTTACGCAAAAAGAAATTAGTCTTTCAGAAAATAGACAGGTTGGTACAGTGACGTGTAAGCTAAACAGTAGAAGTTCGTATAACATCATACTCGTTGAATAATAATAATAATAATAATAATAATAATAATAATAATAATAATAATAATAATAATAATGGGTATTTAAATGAAAGACGTGTGTTCGTCAACACTGGAATATTGTCCTACTAAATGAAAACGCTGAAAAAAATGTAGGGGTCTTTTGAACACATTGAGTAGAAATCTGAGTAAGATGATGCTCCAGGACTGGTCTTCAACTACTTCATCTATTCTAAGGATAGAGATTGAAGTGGTGGAATTGGATCAGCTCAAAGAAGACGGTCGTTGACAAAATCTCAGCTCGGATAAAAAAAGGCTTTTTGGCATTCAACAACTTGCGTCATCTGTGGTATCGGATGACAAGATATCCGAATATCTACCAAAAAGCGAGTATACTGCACACTGTAGTCTGTTCTATCTTGCTCTACGGCTGTCAGACATGGCCGTTAAAAGTAGAAGATATCAAGCGATTACACGATTTTCATCATAGGTGTCTTCGTAGCATTGCTTGTATTTGATGAGATCACTATATGAGCAATGTTGAGGTCAGGTGAAGGGTACTAGGTAAGACAGGCAAGTCGATTGATGATGTTGTGAACCTTAGTCGAGTGAAATGGCTTGGAAATGTGTTACGTATACCGAAGTTAAAGATTAGGTCAGAAGAGGGTTAAGCGTGACCAGACGGAGATTTATCGCCATTTGCTATTGGTATGAGTCGTGTATGGCGATGTAGACTACCTGGTTGGAGTCCCCAAGATGAAAGAAATCAATGATTGAGGACTGTTATTGATATGGCTAAAAATCGATCACAATAGCATCTTGTCTACTTTGATATCACTGTTATTCTGTCCACCTGTCTTAGGATACTTCTGTGAAGTATGGGAACTTGAACCGATGCACTTATGTGCAAGCTTTTACGTTGATTTTGTTTGTTTGTCTATCTACTAACTAGAATCAGAAATCATACCGAGTGAGGGTAAATCTAATGATGATGAATACTAGTTGATGAGACTAGGAGACAGTCAATGTTAACAACTAGTCAGTAAATTTAAACTTAATAACTAAGCTATCATGCAGTTATTATGATACTCGAATGTGCTCACTTTCATCTTGAAAAGAAACAATGTCAACTGATAATATAGAAGTTGATAGACTTCAGTGAAATAGTTATTTGTTTATAGCTGATTGGCTATTTAAATGATAACAGGGTATGGCAAGAGAATTATGCCATTAGTAATATATCTATCTTAACATTGATCAGATAATCATCATTGTATATCTAAAAAGTAAGTATATCATTATGCAGATTTTATCAAGTATGGCTACTTCAATAAGTGGAGCGGTGTTCCAAGCCATGACTCTATCGTTGAAAACTGGCTGCTTAAACTAATGAGTCACAAATCCTATCCCGGTAAACACAAACACACACACATACATACAAAATAGACTCACATGAGGATTTTCAATATTTTGAACACCAGAAGAACCACGTGTTGAATTATAATCAATTTGTGTTGTCATATACTTTGGCATATTATGTTGTTGTTTTTGATGAGCTTGTTGTTGAAGTTGAATTTGTTGAGCAGATTGCCCAGTGGTAATACTTCCTCGATAACTGATTGGAGCTGGTGGTAATAATGGACTACTCGATACTGTTGTTGATGTAGTTGTAGAAGTATTTTGAGAAACGTCTAAATCTGAAGTATTACCACCTAAGAGAGGAGATATTAGAGTATTTGAAGCATTAAGTGAACGTAGAATTTGATGAGCCTTCTGTAATTGTTGATTATTTGAAAGGATATTTTGATGGTTCATATAACTTCCATTATTAATATTATTATTGTTAGTATTGGATCCAGCAGCTGCTACTGCTGCTATCTGAGCTAAGCAAACTTTTGCTGTATCCAATGTGGCATTCCCCAAATCAAAGTCTAGAAATCAAATGAATTAATAAATCAATAAATAAGAAAATAGACTTAATTTCTATAAAACTTTCGTAGTTTATTACATAATTTTTCACATGAACTAATTCATAAATATGAATTGTATCTCCAGTCAATGGAATAACTAGTCAAACAAACATTCAGACTACCTGTACGCTGATTGGTTCACATGTTTTTAGTCTAAGCCAATAGGATTATGCAACTAATTGCCTATCATATGTCAATTGTCGATTTAATTGGAACGAGACATTCATAGAGAACAATAAACCTGGAACAGATACGATAAGTAATAACCCTGATCCATTCTTAACTTTCATCTGAGTACTGACATAAACAGATTATGACAAAATTGAACGATTCACTTGTAAAATTAAGTTCACTAAGAAATGAACTAAGTAGTGGAGAATAATGTTTTAGATCATTGCTAAGTGTCTCTTTGATCTAACCTACTGTGATTGATTTTTGAGTTATCTTTCTTATGATCTCCAATTACTGATCCCTAGTTTTTTCTAGTGATATGATTTCGTTTTAAAAATTCCCATCATGTATATTAGAACAAGACATATAAGCGAACAATATTGTTTTCAATTAGATCCTCTTCAGGCTCTACTCTAATACAAATAGCTTAATATATAAGTAAAAAGTTAAACCAATCATATAGATTTGTCGGTTGATGTGGCTGGAGAAGTTTTATACCAGAGACTCTCTACAGCCATTAAAACGACCTTCTACACCACACAACTTTGTCTATCATTTTCCAGTCGACCAATTGTTACTGCTCAGACAAAAGATAAGTTATCTAGTTTTACCATTTCTATGTGTATTTACAAGTCTAGCTGCTCCTATGGAGAAAGCTATATAGAGTGTACTACTAGACAATTTAACAAACGTGTTGCTGAGCATCTACCTTCATGGCTGGGGGAAACAGACAGATAAAATCCATCAGAAGCTCAGTTTTATCTCACCTCGGTAGATAAGAACATTGCTTTCACGATTATACATCACATACCATCTCATCTTTCAAAAGGTATTCAAACTCGTCTTTTACATATGGCAGAAGCTGTGGGAATTCGAGCTAATAATCCTAGTCTTTGTATTCAGAAGAAGTTTATACATCCCTTATCTCTCCCTTGGCCAGGGATTACTTAGTTAATAACTTTATCACTCAGTTTTCATCATTATTATTATGATTCCTTTCCCTTTTCTTATTCTTCATCCCTTTCGTATACTTACTGTATTTGTCTAGGCTTTGTTTATCCACTTACTTCGCCCTTCACTATTATGTAACTTTTATTTTCACAAGCTTTTGACCCATTTTGATTATTGGGGTGTCTACATTTTCATTCTGCTATCTTGGTCCTTATCATCATCATCTATATTCCATGTGCTTTAGTCAACGTTATCACTTTTACCAACTTCATTATTATCATTTGTATTATTATCTCCACCGTTATATGTAACATTTATCACATCAACGGTCAAATCTATATGATTGGTTTAACTCTTTACTTATATATTAAGCTATTTGTATTAGAGTTAAGCGTGAAGAGGATCTAATTGAAAACAATATGATTTAGATTCAAGCATTTAATATGACTTCATATTAGATACCCAAGAAGTGATATAATAAAAATAACCAATCTCCATGGACATTGTAATCAAAATGGAATCTAGTCACCAGTAATTAACAAGACAAAGCAAAATCCAATGAAAATCAGGATGATCAGCTGAGTAACTTTGTGAATTATCTTAATTCAGAGAGAAGAATTTGTGGAAAAAGAATCAAAATTCTACAGAAAAACCTTTTTTGTTTTGTTTTTTTAGGAAAAAAAAACACAATTCCAAGGAATAAAACCTTTCCTAAGAATCATTTTCAAAAGTGATACATTTTTATTTATAGATATAACGAGAAAATATTTGTATCAAAAACTACAAGGTCATCCAAAAAATTTTTCCCAGAGACTACAAGATGATTATGTAACCCAATCGAGAAAGTAACTAGAATAGCATTATTGAAAGAACATAAATTCTCAACTCAATAAACTTCTGAAGAACAAAAAGTTATTTCATTGATCAATCTCGACAAGAGTTCTGGTATAGTTATCTATAAATCACAAAGACTACGCTGATAAACTGTCAACCAAAGAAGCTTTCATCGTCTTTCTAGACGATATCATTAACACTAACTTCAGTATGAAGTGAGTGATTTAGTAGTTTGCCTTGATGAAGTGGTCTGTGATTGGTTGTTACCTTTGATTGTTGCGTCATTGACTGACTGTATAGATTTTCCTGTTGGCTGTCCTCTCTGCTCGACCTCTGACCTTTCTGTCGTTTATCATCTTTCTTATTAGTTGACAGATGAAAGGAACTCCAACAGGATCACCAATGTCCGGACTAATTGCAGAAGCAGTGATGCAGAGACTGGAAGCCATCATCCTACCTGTGATCAAGCCAAAATTCTGGATTCGCTATGTGGACGACACTTTTGTCATCATTAAAAAGATGATATAGAAAACACTCACAGTTTGATCAACAACGTTTTCAGTGACATCAATTTCACAATGGACGAGTCAAATAACCAACTACCATTCATGGATGTTCTGGTCAATAGAACAAATGCCAGAAAGCTGGAAACCCAAGTGTACAGGAAGCCAACACACACTGATCAAGACCTCAACTACAGTAGCAACAACCCACAAGATCAGTTGCGTGCAGACTCTATTCAGAAGAGCGAGAACACACTGCAGTACAACAACTTCACGGAGAAACAAAGAAAACTACTTGATGTCTATCCTAAAGAAGAACGGCTACTTACGAAATCTTACCAGAAGATGACTATCCCGTACATCATCAACTACAAAGTCATAGACAGAAATCAATAAACGCATCATCTTACCATACATAAAAAATATATCAGAAATCACGACAAGATTACTGAAACCACTTGGAATTGGTGTGGCTCATAAACCGATAAATTCCCTGCAAACACTATTATGGAGACCAAAGGACAAACCAAATATCATTAACAAAATCAACTGCAATGACTGTGGTCGACACTATATTGGACAAAGTGGCCGCCATCTTCGCCTTCGTCTAAATGAACACCAATTGGCTATTAAACGCCAAGACATTTCATCACTCATTTCAATGCATGTGGATAATTATGGACATGAATTCGATTTCGACAATGTAGAAATTTTGGACAGAGAAAGTAAACACAAAGAATGTGTGAGAATTCCTAGGAGCATGGCATTCACGTCAATCAGCAATCAACAGATGTATAGACATAGACCCAATCTATCAACCAATAAGAAAAATGACAGGAAGGTCAGAGGTCGAGCAGAGAGGACAGCCAACAGGAAAATCTATGCAGTCAGTCAATGACACAACAATCAAAGGAAACAACCAATCACAGACCACTTCATCAAGGCAAGCTACTAAATCACTCACGGAGAGATATTGACAGTCCACTTCATACTGACATTAGTGCTGATGATGTCGTCTAGAAGGACGATGAAAGCTTCACGATTAAACAACCCAGCTCAGAGAATATAATACAAATAAGACCATCCACCTGAGCTACAAATATTCTCCACTATGTCACCCAAAGAAGCAGATGAAAACAAATTCTCGAGAAAAGGTATTCAAAAAGATACAACTGAACAAACAGAACAAAGGTTTTGAAGAAGATGAAAGGCGAATCAATCAGTGTCACGTTGTTCAACATATAAAACAATCTAGTTCAGTCATATATTAACGATGCGTAGTGGCTAGCAGGACGCCTGTTTCGTCCCATTCGGGACTCGTAAGTTGGATGCACTTGCCTCCCCCAAGTGAGCAATGTTGTTCTCACTAGGACTTAAACGTCAGAGCGTTGTTCACTAGATCACTGAGTCACGACAGCCACTTCTTGTGCGACGGGTATAGTTTTAATATTGTTGATTGTATTATTCCTTCGTTGTATGAAGCGAATTGATCGGTCTCTTTTGTTATAAGGGCTCTTGAATGGATGCCTTTATATTGCCTGTATTTGAATTATATTTTTAATGATGGATGGTGCTTAGCAGTGGAATACAGAACGCGTGTTTCGTCCTATTTGGGACTCGTCAGCTAGACGTATTTACCTCCTAATGAGCAATATTCTTCCCACTAGGATTTGAACTCGCTTCACTCAACAACAGGATAATACAAACGACAAAATCTAGTTCAGTCACTCACTACTATATATTATCGTCAAAGTTCACAAGTAGGATGCTCCTGTGGGACTACTAGTTAGTATGAATAATTCGCCACATCATAGGATTGGGATTGATACTCTTCAGCCGGTGAGAAACCAAATCGATTAGTACGGTGCGCTTGATTCATCCGACATTGTTGACTCCAGTTAGCGATGTCAACGTATGCTAATCTTTGGACATTACGTGTCACTCTTCACAAATGTCCGTTTGATAGAAAAAATCTGTAGTCTTTTTTAATGTGATTAAATTGAGATCAACAACTTTGAAAATGAAAATCCAAAGCTTACTATATATCTTCTTGATGTGTAATTTAGATTTAATCATGAATTTTATCGACAAAAAGATGGAGTAGAAGTGGTTTCATCATTAGATCTTCTTAGCTAACTGCTTTATGTTTAGTCTTCAGAACATTAAACTACGTCGACTGATTAACTAGTCTCATCTATATAAGAAATACATCGATGACATTTTCACTATCTGAACAACACTAAGGACAAACTATCAATAGTTACATCAAAGAACATGCTACAGTCGCAGAGATATTCGAGAATCAATCATGCAAAGAAGTAGGAAATGTAGAGCATTGGATTCCAAACCAGTGGCTGAATGGTAATGTGCTGGCCGCAGCACCTGAAGGTCTTGGGTTGGATCCCTGGAGGGCGAAGTTATGGGTACGCACTGCTGAGAAGTCTCATACTAGGACGAAACAGTTGTCCAGTGCTCTCAGGTTTCCAATGTTTCTTTAACTGATGTCAGTCCATGATGAATTCCAACCTAAAATCAATTATGCAAAGAATTGATGGAAATCCCATCCACATTAGGATCGTTTTTTCAGTCAATAACTACTGATAGGTACATGTGTGATGGACAAGTTATTACTTGGGAAATCGAGTCGAAATCCTTATGAACATATTTGTGTAATAAGCAATAAGCCATACTTAGTGTGGCAGGACTAAAGATATTATTATTTGGCTGCGCGAACCTTGATACGTGGAGCGGTGTTCGAACCCACGATCTACTGGTTGGAAGTCGACTCCTTAAACCAACGATCAACAACTCCATAGTTATCACTTTAGGATACTTGTAGGTGTGTCTATCAATTTACTTGTTCTTGTGGATCTGGTTACAAAGGTTGTACCAGGTGTGTACTATTGAAACGCATGTTGGTCTAGAGAAAAGTTTAAATCTATCCAAAGTATTATTTACTAATGCTTGAAAATTTTCTATTCTTATTCTAAGTTGAATTGTTCGACCTCTGTTGGCCTCAATATTGCCTGATTATTCGTTATGTCATAATGTACTTGATGGTGGCTAGCAATGGAATCTAAGACACCTATTTCATTCTGTTCCACTGTTAGTCGCTTCCCAAGTAAATTACAACATGATGAGAAATTTATCAGTAACTTGATTCTTAAATATGTGGTTAACTTTCATGATTAGGTTTCACTAGAATCTTTCTTCAAAGTAAAGTTAAACATTTCGAAGGGAGTTCAAAGTTTTCACCTGAACATAGCAGAAGCTTTGATGATTCGTTTGTCCAAGCCTGAGTCTTCCGTTCACAAATCTCTCATTTTATCTTGGTCACAATCTTTTAATTTTTATCATATTAACATCATATTATTTAACAATATTATCGTTTCCATCCTCTACTCCTTACTACATAGTCACTAATTTAGATTTTACCATTACTGTATCACTCCTTTTCCTTTCTAGATGGTTGAGCAATCACCATGTCATCATTATGACCTAGTAGTCGTTTTAGAGATAAACGCGAAGGTTCAGCTTTTGAAAATGATTTATCAGATAGAGAATTTTCTTTGCTGAATTATTTTATGTCACTTTCTCACCATTCAGTTCTGAAGAATTTCCAACTATCTGGGATAATATTATGCGAAAAAATTATCTGGCATTCGCAGTGAAATCTTCGAGAAATAGTTTAAAAGAACACGCAGTTGAGATGATATATTGGAGAAATATAGTCGATATCGATAAAATTCTCAGAATTAGCGACAATTTATTAATTTACGTCATTCGACCCACTTTATAGGTTTCTTTTACCTGATTCCTCACCCATCCATTGTTGTCACTTTCCAACTTATATGGATTCATATAAGTACCTCTCACTACATTCGTCATACCTTTAAAAGATTGTTTATGTTGCCCTGATGATCGTCTTATTGATACCTTCTGTTGTACGCTTGCCGACTCCGTTTCCTTTTGCGGTAGCCTCTACCTCTGTAGCTTACTGGTGTTCACACGTATTTTTGTGTTGTCTCTGCTGGTCGTGTAAACCCGGCCAGGTCTGCTCTTGACTGTATATGAGCCATCTCTTGAACCTAGTCCACCACCTGCAGCGCATTGTTGTATCTTCCACTTCACGTGATCTTCTACCTTAAACAGTTTTTATTTCGTTCTTCATTTCTCTGCCTGACTTTCACTGAATCTGCTTTTTGTTTTCTCTTGACATTCTGGATGACTTTTTTTGTTCCGTTCTTAGTCATGTAAGATTCCATTGTGCTGGTTGCGGTCAGGTCTTACTCGGCACCGGCAGGCGGGGTTTCCTGCCATGCGTCAGTTGAAACGGTGATTTATTTATTGTTTCCTGCACGGATGCCTAATGTATCAATCAGATCAACGGAAGTTCCGCTTCCCAGTTACTTCCATTCCCGGTTAACCACTTCTTCAGAGTGCGGTTATTTCTCTCTCAACTCATTGGCTTGAGGGTGATAAGGAGTCATTCTTATTTGCTTGATACCCAGCTGTCGCAAGCGAGGTGTGTACTCTTCACTCTCAAAACGTGAGTCGTGATCCGTCAATATTGTCTTCAGTATGGTTTTCTGCCGAATAACAGTTTGCGTTACTGTCTTAACGCGTTGGTCTGGAGTTGAAACGGCATCCACTCAGCGTATCACGTGTTTTTTCATCCCTAGCAGGTAATGCTTGGCACCGAATATCTGAGAAAATGGTTCCATTACGTCTACTAACCACAGGTCACCGACTGCTGTGATAGGAATTGACTTGAACGCCGACTGTGTGAACCGATCACTCTTCACCAATTAGGATTGTGGGGAGGTAAGTATATACTTCTCAACGTCATACCGCATTCCCACCCAATATACGCTTTGTCCTAAAAGGTCTTTAAATACTATCGCTACTAGCTCATCTGATCTCGTTGCTCTTCCTCGTTACAAATTGTTTACAGTCTTTCCAACCTCGGCAAGAGTCGAAGAAAAGTGTGATTGATAGTAGTAATACAGGTGCTGCTAATAATAATAGTGTTATATCGACCTTGCTGACTAGCAAAGGAATCCAAGACACCTGTTTCGTTCTAGTTGGGAGTCCTCAGATGGATATACCTGCACCCAGTGAGTGGTGTAGTTCCTACTGAGGCTCAAGCCCGGTACCATTCGCTTCAAACGCCAGGGAGTTATTCACTAAGCCACTGAGGCACGATAATAATAATAGTGGCAATAATGGCTACCCTGAGAAGAAATAATTCAAAACCTCAAAAGGAAGGTACATCATATACATTATATGTACTTTTCAATAAGACCGGGATTTAAGCGGCATCTAGACTTACAAACCAACCTAGAAACAGGCTTTGTAGATTAAGAGGTCCTGTCAATCCAGTAAACAAAATAACTCAGTTTTTCCAACCTCTTGCAATGATATTGAGGTTACATACATCGGGAAAACTAGTTGCTCAGAGTCAACTAGGCTTTCTGGGCACAAAAGCTTAGCCAAATCAAGAATGGTAGACCTTAGTAGGATAAGAAATTTCGAAAACTGATCGACTTTACCTATGTATGCAATTACGCACAGTCACAATATGATGGGACAAGGCGAGAATACTGGAAAACTGACTTAGTTGGGAAGATTGAGGGAATGGATAACCGAATTCCGGTTTGTTAAATCAACACCTAGTACCTGAAATAGGAATGACCCACCACCTATCCCGGATATATTGAAAATTCTACGATCTATATCACAAAGAAGGAGAAAGAATTAGAATTACATAAACCATGTCTTAAAGTTGTATAGCTACTTTGATCGGGACTATGGAAGATAAATTGTGTACGGAATGACATCCAGTTAATAATATTGCTCCGCTGTATGATACACCTAGTAAATCAACTGAAATGGGATTACAACCTACATTACATTGATTTTGTTGCTTCCTTGTTTGCTTGTCAGCATATATCCCCTCGTTTATCATTCAAATTACTTCTTGAAGATTAGAATTAGACTTGTGAAAAGGGATCAGTTTAAGCGTGTTTCTCTTTAGGTTGCTGACTACGTATGCTGTCTTTGGGATTTTAAGTTCCGCTCCCTATTTAACCAAGTAATCCGCTACCATATAATTTCTTCCTCGAATATGCCTAGTGAAATCATCCACCGTGATAACTTCCTACAGGAGTATTTTGCTATTTTCAGACAATGGAAGGGTTTATAATCAGCTCCGATGTGGAATCGACGACCTAGAAGGTAGGGTCTCCATTTGCCTAGGGCCAAGAGGATAACTAAACATCTCTTCTCAGAAGTGGAATACTTCTGTTGCACCGGCATCAGAACATGGTTGATACACTCTGAAATTTAGTTTGACTGTCTTAGGATGGTATATCTACCGTAGTCACTTGCATCTATAGCAAATGTGGACTGTTTATTGAGTTTCGGCAGTTGTAACATCAACTGTCAGTTATCTAAAAGCTCTTTGATTCAATCACATGCCTACTGATCTGCCTGTTTATGTAAACTTGGTTTATGCACGGTTGCCACAATCGTGTTAAATCGGTTGTACAATATTACTCTTTCCAAGATCTATCTTAGTTTCATTTTCGAAGTGGATGTCGTAGCGTTTACCATAGTCATAATTTTCTCGGATATGACTTTATTTTTCCGTTTCCTACCTTATAACCCGACAGCGTGACAATGCTGTCAGTTACCTGTAACCTAATTATAATTGCTTCGTGGTTCAAGCTCTTCAATTCACCTTCGGATGACTACCATCTGTTCTACATGATCAGTTCCCATGTGACTGTACACAACCAAATCGTCACCATACACTTTAATATTGTTCAAGTCACTGAGTAAAAAAGTCATCCTCTAGAGATAAAGGATGCACCTGCCAATTCAAATGAAATCCGTTTAAACTGGTTCTTTTTCTGACCCATCATTAGTGTTATTTTGATCCGATTATTCTGCTTTATTGGTAGTTGTCAATGGTACGGCGATAGATCTTCGAGTTCTGTTGGCGATCTAGTGTTTCTGCCACGGGTGGCATTGAATATATTTTCAGTTACGTTATTTTATTTATTACCCCGAAGTTGACACAGAATTTATACTTTTCGTTGAACTTCTTCCCCTAAAAGAACCAGTGAGCTTCTTTAATGTCTATCGAACCTGTTGTTCTACTTTCACTTCTAAGTTTACAGTAATTCGGTGAGTTACAAATGTCATTATCCTGTGGTTGTTCATTGGAATTTCATGTTTCATTATATAACAAAATTCGAAGGATTCGCCGTCCTCAGTGAATAATTACGCATATTTTGTTAACAATCCTCCGGTATTCTGTCTTTTTTGTTGTCATTATTGTTGTTACTTCTACCTCCATTACTTCGCTGCTTTGATATGTCTGGTATGTCTGATGTGTCAACTTCATGATTATTGCTCGACTTCCCATTATCGCTCCTACCTCTCTCGGGAAGCCCATCCCCAGTAGTGCTCGCTGTAAACATATGATCACAATGAACGGAGAATGAATTCCACAACGTCATATTTATACAACACAGTACCTGCCTCGACATAGTCTGAATCACCAACGTGCATTGTTTAAAGTTGACACTGGACTTTTTTCATTAGAGAAATTGCTACCCCTCTATCGATCAGATACATTAATTCTCATACGTTTAGGCTTATTCTCGCACAAGTCGCACTTTTATCCATTATTGCAACACACCCCAGTTTGATCCGAAAGAAAGAAGATACATTTTATCATTCAAATACTTGCTTTTCTATTCACCAGTCAGTTTCTTTGCCAATCCCCTGCTTTTCCAAAGGTGAGGTATTTGTCATTCTAGTTGACGTTTATTTAAATAACTACCAACTGATACTGTAGTTTTTTCACTTGGTTTGCGATTTTCATGTCTTGGGCCTGATTCATCACCGGTACCACCGTCTAACTCATTAGCTGCCTGACCACTTTAGCTAGTTTACTGATTTCCATTAGTTGTGCAACATTTACCAGCTTTAACTGCTTTGTAATAATTGTAGATATACTTCTGATAAATTCGGACGCCAGCAATTATGTTTGAAATTCTTCATTCAAAGTGGGTTACGATCGATGTAGAGAATTTTTCAACGTTACTGTTAATGCTAACTGGTCACCATGTCTTGACACTCATGCCTCCCTGTCTGTCTAGGAGGATGTTAGGCTTCACAACCAAACGGTAAACAACAATTTTCTATGATGTCAGTCTACCAGCGTCCTCCATGCTCTCGTACACCACCTTCGCTCTTCCTATCAACAGAGTTCCCAATAGCATCATCTTCACCTCAGGCTTGTGGACACCCATCGAACTCTTTTTGGAAGCTCCTCAAATCCCTAGCTTTGAATACCTTAAGTCGTGATACCTTTATCTTATCCAGAAAGTGATACTAATTGTAGTGAGAAGGCAGATGAAGACTGATGAAGTCTTGATAAAAATATGAAAACCTTAGATTAAACACAGTTTATTCAAGCGATCTCAGTATTCTACATTTGAAACGAGTTTATCTGTAATTTCTGTTGCATCTTCATTTGTACTGTATATCTTCTTTCTGTTTCCTTTTTAAGAACTTTTACTTGATTCTCCTGAGGACATTATGACAAATAGTACTCACATGTCTTTGTGAGTAGCATACATCAGTATTATTTCGTATTGTGTATCTCTTAGTGCTCAAGCTATACCAAGTTTGTCTTTTAAAAAAATGGTGCTCATCGGCGACTAGCTTCGACAATTGGTTCCCGAACTTCAAATGAGAAGTCATGACCAGTGGTGTTAACCAATTCGAACATGAGGACAGTTACTCAACGACGGCAGTGGATGGAGATCGTGCTATATCGTCAACTGACAGAAGTAGGAAATACAAACCATTGGATTCAGAACAAATGGGTCAATGGTAACGCGCAGGCTGCGGGACCTGAAGATCATGGGTCCGATCTAGGATGGAGGGGTTATGGGTGCGCACTGCTGAGTCCCAAACTAGGACGAAGTAGCTATCCAGTGCTCCCAATCCACAGTGAATACCAACGTGAAATAAATATGAACTTTCAACGAAGACAGAAATGTTCTCAAAAGACAGTTAACAGACACGATATCCTATTGAGCACAACTATTCTTCGAAATAGTGGAGAATATTTGCAGCTCAGGTGGATGGTCTTGGTTGTATTGTGTTTTCTGAGCTTACCTTCTCAAGATGAATTACACCTGTCCCTAACAAGTACTTCAACAACAGTGACTATCGCAATTAGGAAGCCGGATTCCCTTACCTTTCGGTTGCACTGCTCTCAGCAGATTAGACAGAATCCTGATGGGTTAGCTAGACTGTCCGTACTCTGCAGATCCGCACCACTGAACTGTGCATTAGAATTTCGTCAACTACTTTTACTACTAAGCTTTGAAGGTGGATTGGATGATATCCATCCGGTCGCAAGAAAATCCACTAACATTACGTTACTATGCTCGGCCCGTAATCATCGGTGTACACAGTTTTTCCAGGCTATCAGCAACAACTCAACACTACCTAACCACACCACATATAGCTTCTTCACATTGACGTCCTAGTAGGTAAAGGTGGCGAGGCATTTTGCCATACCACAAGAGTCACAGTTTCTTTCTTCAATGAATCTGCAGTTTTGACATCTCTGGGAAATATACTTGTCATGATATTAAAGAAGATCAAGTGCTTCAAAGGAAAGTCTCTTTTCGGCGATAACTCACTATTAAACAACCCATATCAGGGAACACAATACAACCGAGACATTTATTCTTCGTTAAAATTGGGTTGTCAGAAAGTAATATTTTACTTTGTATCTGAACCAATGAGCTTTTCATTCAAAAACATTCGAACATCGCTAACAGACTCTAGCACCAAGTCCCAACCAGTATCTGGTTGATGGGGATGTGATGCAACACAGGTTGGGTAGTTGTTTATTATTGCTTACTCCTCAACAATGATACGAAAACTCATAAACAAAGTTGTAAATGATCCCTGTTTTAACCGTTAGTTCTTTAGCGTGGATTTTATTTGGCATTATTCTTAGTAATAATTTACTGAATGTTAAGCTGGTCTGGTAAATGAAAGTGAATGAACTGTTATCTGAAATAGTATATAAAAGTACTGGCTTCGTTGCAATAATAAACTTACTAGTGTTATGGTGGATGGATACCGCTGGGTGTTTTGATAAATTGGTTGATTGCATTGGATTTTGAAGATATGTTAACCCTGGATGCATGGTTCCAGATGAAAGTGTTGTCATCGTATCACGAATCTGATGGCCATCTGGATTAGATGGGGAGGCACGATTACCAAATGCAAAGTTTGGGGTCATATTTCCACTTGACATTGGAATTGGATTAGAAGAAAGTGATGCTGGAAGAGAACACAACCCTGATGCAGCAAGAGCAGCTACAACTTCAGCAAGACTAACGGAAGAATTGGGATAAGCTATACCCAAGGAATTCCCTGTTAATGAAGGTGAATTTGCCAGAGAAGCGATTACATTGAAGTAAGCTGCTGCAGCTGCTGTTGGTGGAAAACCCTGTCAAAAAAAGATCGTCAAGTGAGCCATAAAAAACTACTTAGTAACCAAAAGTATAGACAGTTATGATCGAAATCGAAAAAATAAAATTTTTGTTTCATTCGTTACATTACACCTGTAAGAAAAGGCTAATGCACTTCAAAAATTCATTTAACCACCTACAACGCTATCGAAATCAAGATACACTCAGCAACCTTATTCACATCTATGTAGTAGGCAGTGAGCCGCAGTTATTGTGTGAGGACTAAATATACCAACCTCAGTATGAGAACCGGTGTTCCAAACTATGACCCACTGGTTGAAAGTCAATCAATGTGCTACAACTCCGAAGACAATCCTAAAAGAGACATGAAAAGCTTAGGGGCTGAAACAACTGCATATTGCCCTAATTTGCCACATGTCACATCAGTACATTGATGTAACACGACAGCAATTCCTGATGACGAGAGACTATCAAAAGACCCCTCGAGTGAGAACGTTAAACGCCATCTTCAAGCGAATTAACATGGTTAATGTCTTAATTGTCATGTACTCCAAGATTTAGCACAAGATGAATATCTGGTTAATATATCTTCACTAATGTTCTAAATTCTCCTAGTCTGGTCGAATTTACCCTCCTGGGACACCTGGTGAACTTCGGGATGACTGCGAACAATGATGTCATGGAAATTACTTTGATCAAAATTATTTTCTCCGTAATCACACAGGAATTTACTTTTTTGAAAACTAGGAGAGTCAGACATATAATCCAATTAAGGGGTTAGTGTCCAAATGCAACACTGGTTAATACTTTTGTGTAACTTATAATCTTAGGCCATCATTCATAAGTAATTTCTGTGTTGTATTCTGATCTGCTGCTGTTTTCATTCTACATTACCTGAAGTATAGCGCATTTCCTGGTGCCCTTCCTGTGGCATATTTTTGCTCCAATAATACTGACAATATTAATAATGACAATAATAATTACCTGAAACTTTTTACTCCAGCAAGTGTTGGGTATGAAATTAAAATTTCAGGTTTACGTTACAACTGACAATTAGGGGACAGAAGGGTGGCTGAGGACTGATTCGAGTAGTTCTGAATATGATCTGTTCACATTTCCAATCGTCTTTCTTGCAACTGAGTTACTCACATATTCTTCTCAGTAAATGTTATTAGATACCGTCTTTTTGATTTTAGTCTCTGGGATATGAGTGGATTTCAACCAACAGGTACTATTTTTATCTAGCTTTTCAGTATTTCCTGTTTACCACTACTGATGATCATTATGAAGTCTAACTTTTAAACTGTTTCCGAAGATTTTTGTGTTCAGGGATGCAATTTCATGCGAAAGTTAGTCTGGACCAGGCAGCCCAAATCCAATGGTCGATCATAATCCACTGTTGAAGGTTAATTACAATTTCTATGGGTGTTTATGCGGTAAAGTAGTATGGCGTTGTTTGTTGTTGAATCCGTTCTACCTCGATTATACAGCTGATGTAATCATTTGCAAGCTGAACTCATAAATCTCTCACCTGCAACTTTCCTACTCACACTGAGGCATGAACAGTCCTGAAAACCATGACTACGTAGTCCTGAGCTTCATGGTCAGTCGATGCGGATCCACCTACCAGAATGAACTCTTGGAAGGGTCTCTGCACAATAAAATACCACAGCGACCACTCTCGTTTATTTACCCCCGGCTGCTTTCAAGGATGGTGACATTCTAATCAGTGAAATGCTGAGATTTCTAAAAAAAAAATATGACAATCTGAATGTGAAATTTGTAGTTTGGGTCGGAATTTTTAGTAGTTCAGTATCTCATGAGCAGGATAGTTTAATGAGCTAATTAACCAACGATTTAAAACCTATCACGGAATATCTCTCAAGGGGGTTCATCATCATCAAGATCAGAATAGGACCAGGCATTAATGTGTGACGGTTCAAGTTATTACACCTCGTATCAGCACATCAAGTAAAAAGGTAATAAAGCGCAAGATGAAGAAAGAAAGAAAAAACGATCAGAGCAAGTAGAGGTAGAGAGTAGTAAAAGAGAGGAAGGAGGAATGACGAAATGCTGAATTCGGTACAGTGGTTAAGATGAGGGTAATGTGTGTATGCAACTGCACCACTAACATCCATCCTAGTCTCAAAATCACTGGTTTCTGTTGTCATGCGGACGCCAACTGACTAATCTGCATTGCCCAACATGGCTCAAGTATTGATGTCATGTTTTAATCTGATCACCCTTAACATACTTCAACCAACATTGTGTGACGAATGTAATACATGTCGCAACCATCTCAGTCGATGAATGTTCATAACAGCATGAACTACCTTACTTCTCCTGCCTAAAACTCTACACCTGACTTCTGCGTTACTCACCTGGTGATACCAGGAAACGCGGCGTATGCTACGAAGGCAATGGTGGTCAAAAGCCTGAAGTCTTCTACCTTCAATGACCCCCGACCGATAGCTGCTACCTTGACGTGGTGGTCGGGCTTGCATATCACAATGACCCAACGAGCTATGCTGGTGGAACGCTTGTTCCCTCGAGGTCCTACCATACCAGAAAGGTCTGTTGGGTAGTGGTTAGACGAAAAGCAGTTACCGTCATAGTGTAAATTGCTACACTATGATGGGGGTCTGAGGGCGAAGTCGTACTGCTGCTAGCTGGATGGGGTGTGACAGCAGTAAGGTGTTTCCCTTGGATGACCAGCAGTGCCAAGCTGATGCTGCCTTCTCAGTGGAAGGGGGGGTTAGAAAAGGTCGGCCCCAAAAATAACACACTCCACCACGCCCCACGGTCTGCCGGGCCGGCGGTGTTGGTTCACTTGTCGTTTCCTTTCGCCCATCCGGCCCCAAAAATACAAAATTCAAAATAATCATACTCAAAAGGCTGGGTGTGACAGGCCTCAAGCAGATGTCCGATGGGCTCTGCGGTCACACAAATCTCTTTCAGGTACCTTAAGAAGAAATAGCCTTCCACGGTGTGGGCAGCCGGGAAGTGTCAACCGCCCTCACAACTCTGTCAGCACCCAAGTTTCTTCTGACTGCTATCCTCCTCCTCCATCATTACCTTCTAATCTTCCTTCACGTCTCTTAATTAATGATGCTGCATCATCTTCAATTTCTCCTACCTCTGCAGCCTTCGACAACGATCTGAGTCCACAGAACAGCATCCCTGGTCTCCTTAAACCACGCTCCAAATTACATATTGGAGCCTTCAATGTCCGCACCCTCCGTCAAATTGGCCAACAGGCTTCGTTGGCAAAGACTCTAGCAACTCGGGCATGGATGTGTGCTGTGTTTGTGAGACACGCATACAGGACCCAAGTGTGGTTATTCACCTGACCTCTCCTGACCAATCTGGTGAATCTGCAAAATTCACCCTTCGAGTTTCTGGAGATTCGATAGCTAGCTCTCGTGGTCTTGCAGGTGTAGGTATAGCATTAAGCACCAGGGCAGAAAACTCACTACTAGACTGGATCCCAGTTGATAGTCGCCTCTGCGCTATGAGGCTGAACGGCACAGTGAGAACTAAAAGGAATAGTGAGACTCGCCGTTGTCTCTTTGTAATCTCTGCTTACGCACCCACTGACTGTAGTTCGGATGAAGTGAAGGACGAGTTCTACCATAAACTGTCTAACCTCCTCTCGAAAGCCAAACGTTCGGACGTAGTGGTTGTTGCAGGTGACCTCAACGCACAGGTGGGTAGACTGAGTGAGGCAGAAAGGCACTTAGGTGGCACTTTCGGAATCCCAGCTGAACGTACAGATAACGGTGATCGCCTATTACAACTATGCTCAGATAACCGCCTATTTTTAGCCAGCACAAATTTCAGACATAAAGAAAGGCACTGTCTGACCTGGCGTCCACCGAGCTCGACTCAGCGATGGACACAGATAGACCACATTGCTATTAGTCATCGCTGGAGAGGATCGGTGGAAGACTGCCGCTCCTTCTGGAGTACGTGTTTGGACAGCGATCATGCGTTGGTCCGAGCACGTATATGCCTGCGTCTCAATGGACGTAGAAAAAATTTGGCAACAAAACCACTACGAGTTCTGCTGGACAACGAAAACACCAAAGCCGTGTTCAGTGAGAAGTTGGCTAGGCAGTTATCGGAACAAAAGACTGTCACTCATCCAGAAGAAGCTTGGTGCCATCTTCAGTCTACTGTAAAAGCAGCACTGGAGACTGTAGCCGACTCCAAGATAATGGCTAAAAAGAGCCAGTGGATATCAGCAGCTTCTTCCAAACTAATGGATGCACGTGAATGCATCCCTGCAGGCTCTGAGTACAATGAAGAGCGAGCGCAACTTAAAAATAACTGACGAAAAGTCTGCGCAACGATCGTGAACAGTGGTGGGCAGCAAAGGCTAAAGAGATGGAAAAGGCAGCGGCGATCGGTAACAGTAGACAGTTATTTAGACTTATTAAGGAGACTGGGGGGAAATGGTCAACAACAGTTAGTGAGGTTATAGCGGAGAAGGACGGATCTGCGATTCACTCGCAGGGAAGGCGACTGGGACGATGGGCAGAACACTTTGAGGAACAGTTTAACTGGCCTCCAGCCACCATTGCGCTGCCCGCTATCCAGTCGGACCCTGAATGGGACATAGAGACAGGTCCCCCAACACTAGAAGAAGTTGAGAAAGCGGTAGGTAGCCTGAAACGGGGAAGGGCAGCAGGACCAGACGGACTACCTGCTGAGGTATACAAGAATGGTGGTAGAGTTCTCTTAGTCAGGCTAACGGAAGTGTTAGCCAGTATATGGGAATCAAATACGATCCCCTCCGACTGGTCTAAGTCACTGATCATCCCAGTCTTCAAGAAAGGCGAGAAGTCCTCTTGTGATAACCACAGAGGAATCAGCCTGACAAACATAGTGTCTAAGATCCTAAGTTCTATAATTCTCCGACGCCTGAGTGGAGCTCGGGAACAGCAAGCCCGAGAAAACCAGGCAGGCTTTAGACCTGGCCGTGGATGTATCGACCAAATATTCACACTGCGCCAGGTCCTGGAACATAGGCATGCTTACAGACGCCCGACAATAGCTGTATTTCTCGACCTGAAGGCGGCATTTGACTCCGTTGATCGAGAAGTCTTATGGCAGTGTCTGTCACTGAAAGGCGTGCCTAGTAAGTACATCACCTTATTGAAAGCTCTCTACTCGAACACTTGTGGGCATGTTAGAGCCTATGGTGAGTTGTCCAGGGAGCTATACTCATCAAGTGGTGTCCGTCAAGGATGCCCACTATCCCCATTCTTATTTAATTTTATCATAGATATTCTTATGGAGGTTTCCCTCTCGTCACCTAATTACAAAGACGTTGACCCGATCACAGGTGAATTTTCCTTAGATCTAGAATATGCAGATGACATAGTCCTGTTAGGTGAAGACGCTGACAAGATGCAGAGTCTTCTGAACACTTTGAGTGGGAATTTGAGAATGTTTGGGATGCGATTTTCACCACCCAAATGCAAATTTTTGCTCCAGGACTGGTCTTCAGCGGTACCGCGGTTAACAATAGAGAGTGAAGTGGTTGAGTGTGTTGACCACTTCACTTACCTGGGAAGTAGGATCAACCCTGGTGGGTTAGTTGCCGATGAGATTTCTGCACGGATACAAAAGGCTCGATTGGCTTTTGCCAATTTGCGCCACCTATGGCGCCGCCGTGATATTCGTTTGTCTATTAAGGGTCGCGTGTACTGCACAGCAGTCCGCTCTGTTCTACTGTATGGCTGTGAAACATGGCCATTGAAAGTGGAAGACATGAAAAGGCTTCAGGTGTTTGACCACCGTTGCCTTCGTAGTATAGGACGTATTCCGTGGTGTCACCATGTGAGTAATGCAGAAGTTAGGTGTAGAGTTTTAGGGAGAAGAGGTAAGTCAGTCGACGAGGTTGTGAACCTTCATCGACTGAGATGGTTGGGACACGTACTACGTATGCCTAGTCACCGATTGCCTCGTCACACAATGTTGGCTGAGGTGGGTTCAGGCTGGAAAAAGGCCCGAGGTGGCCAGACTAAAACATGGCACCAATGTATGAAGTCTCTGACTGTTGGTTTAAGCCATGTAGGACGATGCAGACTAGGTGGTTGGGGTCCACGGGACAAGAGGAACCAGTGGTTGGAGACCCTAGGTGATATGGCTCAGAACCGAAGTCAGTGGCGCAGATGTATACACACATTATCCTCATCTTAACAACGCTATACCGAATCTCACTATTTTGTCACTCCTCTTTCCTTTCTTCTCGTACTTTATATTTCTTTTGACTGCATTCACTTATCTTCATCCTTCACCTCACTACCTTTTTACTTGATGTGCTGATATGAGGTGTGGCAACTCGGACCGTTACGCAGTAATGCCTGGTCCTATGTTGATAATGATGATGATGACCTTCAATGACCATGTTTCACAGCCATACAGACTCATCGGTAAAAAGTGTAATGATTGACAATCCAGACCCATTGGTCAGGAATGATATGATATCTAACCCGAACATTATAAATAGCACCTAAGGTGATACAAATAATAACTTTGAGTGACCACTTTGAAGATTTATAGGAGTAGCTCACCACGATATGCTCCTCTTCCTTGACTTAAACTTCTAGCAGTCATTAAAATTTTTTTTTTAAATCGCGTGGTGAATATCAGTAACCAACTCAGGTTTACAATGGATGATCAACAAAAAAATGTAGGTAAGCAATGAATTAAATTGTTCCTAAAAGTCATCTATGCGTCAAGGTAGTTACCTGTTACGACAGTGGACCTATGAATCAAACTTCTGAGTAATGATTGCCTTAACGAATGTTTGTTTTTGACTCCTAAATGACTATCTAATCATAGCTATCATAACTACCTTTCTTACTTATCTTGTTTTTGCTGTCCATCGCTGCTAACAACTGTTGGGTGAATACCTCATCTCAATTACAGTAACTCCTATTCGCGCTCGAAGCTAAGTAGGAACAGTTTTCATAACTCCTTTAGATTAAGTAACTCTGGAACCCAACTGCTTTCTCTCACTTTCCGACGAAGGTTATTAGGAATATTCACCACTTTTCCGCCGATTAAAAATAACATTTTCTCATAATAAGAATTACTATCTTTCGATCCCATAAGCTTTTAAATAAATATACTCTTGACGCTTGTTTTTGATCTAACCATAAAAATGTCTCCCCATTTTGATTTTGTGCATTCTTTAAGGGATAAGTGCATGAATGTACGACTATAGCAAAAAGATGTGATCCATAAGATATGGAATGTCTACAGATCCCACTACATGATAGCTAACAGTATCATGACCTACTTCTGTTCATCAATACGTTGCACTTTGCAAGTCTGGTCAGGAAGTTCATGTTTGCTAGAAATAAGCGATCACCAGAAGCCTAGAAGTGCCACTAAGATTGATGCCATTATCTGACCTGGTGAATTGGAAAGTCAACCCCTGATAAACACATGGACGATGTGGAAAAGTCTACTTAAAATCCCCCCACTTAGTGTTTTATCCTTAGATCATATAAAGAAACATAATCTTCAACCAGGAATGATGAATTCATAAGACTAAATCTTGACAAGACACTTTTCGATAATCATATCCCATCAATGTACCAGATTTTTCCTAGTCCGGCTAAATACTTTGTTTGTGAAGCTATAGGCTAGCTAACCACGAAAAAAGTACGGTAAATACTCACCGGATCGGAAGAAGGCATTGACCTCTGTTGTGCTGCAACGGCAGCTACTACAGCTGCCATTGTGGTCGACGAGTTGTTCGATACAGTTGTCAAGGGCTGTTGCATGCTTAAACTTCCCGGAGTCGACATCGTAGTCTTTGATCCATTTAAATTATACAAAGATGGGTGATGAGGTCTGTGAGGTGACGGAGAGCCACTTATAGTCCCAGAATTATTGTGAGGTATTGACGCAGGTCCATTGGTATTTAGGTTTGACTTTGGTACGGATACATGCTGCACAGTTTGTGCTTGCAAAGGTACACATGAGGTTAATGTGGTTTGAGGTACAGTAATGCGATTCGATGATCCGGTATTATTCGAATCTAAACCGAATCGTGTTGACGGCATACTTGCTAAATAAGCCATTGTTTCACTGCGGAAAAGAATAAGGCTTAAGACACTTTACCTTTTTTGCTTTTCTCGTAAGCTTGTTTCTTCACTCGCTATCTGTTTTAGACGCTGAAACAGCTCATTCCTTTTGGATGTAAGTCCCTCTAAACGTTTGCGAGTCACCGAAATCTAAAGTTTAAACAAAAATGCATGGGGATACCATACTTCTTTTTTAGTACTTTCCAAGTTTTCTGTATCCATTTCGGCTTGGCGCTTTGATTCTTCTCTTTCACGTCTCAGACGCTTTACAATGGCATCTTGAGCTTTTTCTGGGTGAATCCTGAATAAATCAAGAGATGAAACAAGTACCTTCTTGTTCCCGTTTTCGTTTGCTCATAATGTATTTCTTCAGTTTCTGATACATTGCTTGATTTAGCTTATGCCTCTCAATGTTCACAGTGCTAGGCATCTTACGACAGGTTGACCTTGAGTTCCAAAACTAGCGGGTTTAAGAAATGCATACAGCCCTAAGTGTAGCAGTCCTAAATGTTCAAAAAGATATTGAGGAAACATAAAAATCTTTTGCTGAACTGGCTTGCCTATCTAGAATCTGAGCATCACCAGGTTTCTTGGTTTTTAACCAGTGTGATAGTTAATAAGGCAAAATGTGTCGATTAAAATGTTTAAATTCAATTACTCATGAGCAGAGGTAACCCACTTATGTGCTAGGTCCAGCAACATCCAACATCAGTGGTGCAAGTGAAGAAAACTTGTAGTTTTTGATTTCTCGCTCCTAGGCTTGACGCTTAGTTCTTTTTTTTTGGTTGAACTCCTGCGGTGGACGCAGAAGTCATTACGTTTTTCCCTATTTATAGCTTTAGGGGTTAGGGTTGCCTATCTGAAGGCTTTTTTGCTTGCAAACTGTGGCTTGGTTTGTTTGGAGTGGAGGCGAATGAGCTGCTGGCAAGATCAAGTAAGGTTTTTCAGTTCTTGCTTTGTAAGCACCTGCAAGCGAGCATTAAGAGTTACCTAAAGAGTGCTGGAAATGGAGTGAGTCAGGAATGAGAGAAAGAGGAGGTGAAAAGCGCTTACGGGAAGATAAGTGTGTGTTCTGGTAACAGTGTGAAGAAGGGATGCATCTTACCGTGGATACTTGGGTTGGGGAAGACGGGGATGGAAGAGCATATCATCAATTGCAACCAGCCCTCATTGATCGACGAAACGGGCGTCCAGGTGTGTTGGAGATGTTTTCGTCATTGTGAAATCACTTCTTAGCCTTCTGTATTCCTTGGGATGTAGATGGACCACGACTAGCCGTTTTTCATATGCTTCAGACCTAAGTCCGAGAAAAATTCAGTTAACCGCCTATAGATGGTCTTCGAGCTTATTTCTCCATTCTCAAGAGAGAGACACGCGGTTTTCACCAAAACCTCAAATGACGTCCATTGACACTGTTGAAAATTTAGTGAAAACATATACGATCAAATTGACCGAAGATTCGCCAGTGTTATTAACTCCACGTCTTGGCGAAATGCGTTTCTGTCAAAGGTGGAATGGGACTTTAAGCGACTAGAAAGCGCCATTCCTTCCAAGTCGGCGACGCCGAGAGCTCCATACGTTTTAGGCTATGTACATGACATGTATTATGTTTTAAATGCACAACCCCGCATTTTTCAAGGTTGAATGCGGGCCATCATTAAGTGCCTAGTTTTTAAATTGGGTTAAGCCTTCCTGTGGAGGAACACTATCTTCCTCATACTAACTGCGAACAGAGCGATTTTGCAGGAAAACTATTGACTCTGGTGGTTTATATACGTTGGAAAAAATGATCTTACCGCTGAACCCTGGGAAATCCATTTGAACATTTAGTTTCTTCGGATGCGAACAAGCTCCTACGAGCTCTAAATGAAGGACCTCATAGGTATGAGGACAACCGGTTGATGAACGATGATTTGATCCCGATTAATTTTAGTTTATTGATAAAATAGTCATGATTGGCACAAACGCCTTAGCAAAGTCTGGACAACTCCGGTCTTGACGGTCGATGGTAAGTGGGAAAGGTTTTACTGCTGGGGCATTCATTTGTAGCTTCGTTTACTGGAGCGTCAGTAAGTTAATCGTTATAAAGTGAACCTGTAGCCCATCACAAATTAGCAGTTCTGCTACCTCAGAGGGTGTGAGCAGGGCAGTCACCACTCTGCCATGTGCCATTTGGAGCCATCAAGCTGCACGAAAGTTTTTATTTAATCGAAAGAAGGGGAATCGGGGTATTGACCGTTTGAGACCAGCTTACTCCGAAGGTACGGGTATCGTAGGTGACGTTTTCGTTCACAGTGCCACACTGGCAGACACAATACTTGTTGAAATGCTTGGTGATGTGTTTTGTAATAGAGGGACACACCAGCCAACTGCACAACGTGAAGCGCGCTGAAGTCAAACTGTCGGGTTTCCAGGACATTTCAAAATTGATAATAATAATAATTCACTTTATTCCAAACAATTTGTGGTACAATTTGGAATTCTCAGCGTAATATATATTGAAATAGCGACAAAATATAAGTATATGCATACTGCTTTGTAGCCTTTTGAATCGTTTTATTATAAAAATTCAAGTTATGTGAAGAATGTTGAAAACGAGAAAATTTTGCATTGTAAGTTAAATTATTGAAATGAGATTTTTAACTGTCACAAAGTTGATGTGTGATTTCTGTTCTAACACCTTTTTCCTCACAAAATATACGTGCAAGGTAAGGTACAGTCGAGTTCTTATACTTAGCTGTACGAGCATACAGTCTTATGTAGTTTCTCCTTGTCCTCCCTGAGGAGATACATGGAGAGAGCTGTAAATGAAGTGGATGCTCACTGTCAGTTAAAATTTCTGTAGCTAGTAGGTTGCAGGAATTTATATGTCGATCAACTACAGTGTTAATCAGTTGAGCCAGAGACACACCACTCACCCTGCTGACGGTCTTCAAAGCCCTACGCAACATAACATAGTCCTTTTTAAGAAGACCAGGAAAGATTAATGGGGAACAATATAGAAGAATAGGTAAAATGCAGGAATTAATAAATTGTAAAAGAAGCAGTTGAGTTATACCAGAAAGCCTCAATTTCTTTACGTAATAAGTTAAACGAAAGATTTTTTACAAGTCAATAAAATATGGGACGACCAACAAAGGTCAGAAGTAAAACGCAACCCAAGATAGTTCACACTCGATTTACTTTCTGCAGAAATACCATTGATGCAGCAGGCGTCATGAGATTTAAGCAGCTCACATAAGTCTTGTTTACGCCTGAGGCTAAAATTAACGGTCTGACATTTAGAGGGGTTTAGTTTGAGACCATTTACCAACTTCAGACAAGAATTCATTTAATTTCGAGCAATCCAAAGAAGAGTTTACTGGAATAGAAATCGTCAGGTCGTCAGCATACTTGATAAAATTAGTTTCAACAGAATAAGGCAAATCGTGCAAAAAAGGAAAACAGAAAAGGAGAAAGTACAGCACCTTGAGGCACACCAGCTTCAGTAAGCAATGAAGTGGAGCGCATTCCTTTATGAATAGTGTACTGTTTCCTTTCAGAAAAATAAGAATGCAGCCATTTTGTAACCCATGGATCAGTGTGAGCTATGGCAAGCTTATTTAACAAAAGTGGTCTAGGAACAGAGTCAAAGGCTGATGAGTAATCCAAAAAGGCACAACGGACATACTTAACACCTTT
Source organism: Heterobilharzia americana (assembly GCA_944470555.2). Lineage (NCBI taxonomy): Eukaryota > Metazoa > Platyhelminthes > Trematoda > Strigeidida > Schistosomatidae > Heterobilharzia > Heterobilharzia americana. Next base: position 60,269,201 of record OX104129.1, on the reverse strand, counting down.
GTCGAGACTAGAAACAATATTATGATGCAAGACAGTAGCTGCATCTAAAGTACTCCTCCGGTGTTTGTAAGCAAACTGTTTTGGATCTCTGAAGGCCATCAATGAAGGCTCAATCACAAACAGAAGTAATTTCTCCATTGTCTTCAGAAAAGGGGAAGTTATAGCGATGGGTCGAAAAGTAACATCTGATCCAGAAGATGGCTTAGGCACAGGTACAATTTTTATCTGCTTCCAAGCAGTGGGTATTATGTTTTTAGAGAACGATACATTGAAGATATCTGTAAGTGGATGACACAAAATATCTGCACATTTTCTAAATATGATACTAGAAACACCATCAGGACCTAAGCTTTGGGAGGGATTCAAAGACTTTAGACATTTAAATACATCATTTGTATTGAAACCTGGAAAGCAGCTATCCACTTGATTTTGCACATTAGGAAGGGTGAAATTAGCTTGCCGACGTATAAATGACTTGTTTAACACGCAGACATCCGAACGAGTTTGTGTTGTCATCTGTTTTTTACCAGTAAGCTCTTTAAATAATTTCCATATATTGGAAGAGTTCTTACACGATAAGAACTTCTCGTTGTATATAGTATTCAGACGTTGTATTTCAGACTTAATTAGGCAGTTAAGCCTTTTAACGCCAGGGTGATCTCTCGCCTTATACAACCTTTCCTTTTCTCTCCGAAGCCTCTTGAGATGAGGAGAGGAAAGTCTGTCAAATCTCATGTAAATTGTTTCAGTAGGGCAGCAGATATCGAGACAGAATCTGAGATAGCTTGTGATATTGGTAATAGTGTTGTCTAAAACTTCATCAGCAAATATATCCCAGTCCGTTTCTATAAGCATGCTTCTCAAACGTAATATATTTTCTTGTGAATAGCATCTGTATTGAACTTTCCTTGAAAGGTATGCAAAAGCTTTCTTGTATAATTTTCCGTACACTTTAGGCAAAACACGAACGATACAGTGGTCGGAATTTAGCAGTGGAGCCCGTTTACGGGCTTCATATATGCCAGGTTCATTTGTAAATGCAAAGTCTAAGGTGTTGTCAAGACGAGTGGAAAAGTTAACCATATTTTTATGACCCAATGATAATAGAAAACTGTAGTCACATGAGTTAAAATCACCACAGACAATAGACAAGGAGTTTCCCAGAACCGGAGCAGCAAATTCAGTGAATTTATCAGCAAAAGTTGACAAATCTGAGAAACTGCAGTCAGGTGTGACATACATGTTTGTGATATATATGTATTTGTATTTGCTCAAATGTTTGGGACGACATTTGATGGTAATGCACTCAATTTTTTCGTTAGAGAAGCAGAAGCATACATAGTTGGAGGACGACCAGTTAGTACTAATAAATGTTGCTACACCACCACCACATTTCTTCTTCGAAAAGCTTCGATCTTGTCGAAATAATTTGAAACCATCTAAGCAGACTAAGTCATCATCATACAGATTATGAAGCCATGTTTCCTGCAGCATTATTACACCCGTGTTTCGACAAACATTTGTGGACAAGAGTGACTGAAGGTAATCAACTTTATTCGGCAACGACCTGCAGTTTGTGCTAAGTATTTCCGGAATAGTCATTTGATCTATGGTCATATACTTCAGAGCTCGTTGCCATCCACGGTGGTGCTTCTTCTTAAATTTCCTATCAACTTGCGAAGCGATAGGTTGTAATGATTTTAAAAACGCGCGAGAATATACAATACGATTGGTTGACATAATTAAAGGATTAAAACAATATAGAAATAAGAAATTTGATGCAATATACTCGATGATAGAAAACGGTGGCCCATAGTTCAAGCAGGCCGCCATAAGAGTTCGAGCTGTTCAATGCGGACGACACCGCTTTTTGCCAGGAATACAAACCTTTCTTGGGTTTACCGTAGTGATATCAGTTTCTGTTACCGTGTTGTCCTACATTTTTCCAAAAAGGAAACAAAACCGGAAACTCCTTAACCATTGTATTCGTAGTTTTTGTCCGTAACGTATGAATGTTTCGCATTTTCGTCTGTGTAAAATTTTTCTCCTGGTATCCAGACTGAGGCTTTTATCTCAACCTCAGGCGCAACAAGCGCTGGAACGAATGTCGAAGCACCTCAGAGATCGTGACCGGCCTATAATTCAAAACAACGTTTTATCTTTTTCAAGACATCCCAAAACAAGTCCAGTTAACAAAGGACCATTCTCCACGGTGATCCTACCAGGAGAGTTTTACTGGTGTTGAGAGCACTGGGCTTTTACTTTTGGGTGGCGTTGTTTTAGGGTCTTCACGAACTCAAAGTTGGAGTGAGGTAAGGGCCAAACTCATTAACCCATGAGCCAGTATTGATGCTGACGCTTATAGTTTTAGTGGACATACAAGGCTTAGGGCATGCGGTCAAGCATCTATGCCATTTGGCACATTTTCAGGTCATGTGGTCCTCCAGCCAACTAGTCGGAACGCATCGGTAATTTGAAACTGGCCATCAGTGCATCATTTCATCTGGCTACTCTATTGTATTGTTTCTTGATCTGAAACTCGTGGGTATACAAAAAGTAAGAATATTTGGTGGTTGGCCTTTGTGTCTGTCAAGTTCACCCAAGAGGAATCCCTGCAACGTCGTGCATTAGTGTACAAGTCGATAAAGCTACCTAAATGTGAATACAAATTCCATAGCTCCTGCGTCCGACTGTTAATGTAAAAGAACTGTCCAGATAGCTTCAGAGTTTATGCTCCCGTAACATGCTACACCACAGAACAAACCGAGCAAGAAGACCGTAAAGACTTCTGCCACCACCGAAGGAGTACAACCCAACAAAAAAGAACTGAGCCTCGGGCATAGAAACGAGAGCTCAAAAGCTGTAAGTTTCCTCTGCTCCTACTATTGATGTTGAGCAACCCAAGTCACCCAAACAGAGGAGTCCTACCGAGTGGCCGCTACGGAGATCCTCGAGGAAACCCAAATAGAGTAGCCCACCAAAGGTCAAAAATGCATGTGCGTTCACAGTTCTTCTCTCTCCGAGTCTGTGAGTACTGGAACGCACAGTCAGCAGAGGTGGTCTCCACCCAACTGTTGAAAGCTTTAAGAAGAGGCTGGACAGTCATGCAGAGACTCACGGTCAACCCGTGCATAGCTGGAACACGAAGTGATGTCAAGCCACCCCAACCAGTTTTCTTTCTATTGTAACCATTCAAGCCCTTTTCACCCCTTTCACTTGCCATAAGTTAGCCTCACTTACCTAAGTTCTTCATACCTTTACACCTCTACTCACCTTACTTGGGTGTAAGGAGATTACTTCATCAGTTCACTTTTCCTCTTTTCTTTTACCCACACAAACACTTTCTAGGTTTTCTCTTCACTATCCCTTACCATCTGCAGCGACCAGTCCGAACAACTGTCTGGCAATCCGACATCTGAAGAAGCCAACTGCACCACAGTCCAAGGCAAACAAACCAACACTTAACTTTCTGTTCTGTAAATCAGAGCTATAGCAGACGAGTGGCTGGATCTACTGCATCGGAATCCGCCGAAGATCTGGAGCCGTTCCGCAAGACCAAGAAGTGAGCACGAAGAAATCAACTGGTTTGTACAATCTCGTTAAAAAGATATTGGATATAGGACGTTGGACTTTGTACTTGAGTTGTCTGTTGCTAGTAAACAAATCAGTGCGCAGTAAAGGTTAACGCATTTGAAAGTTCGAGTAGTTTTAACCTCCAACTTGACAACTGTAAAATAACCAGTGAATTTATTTTATTCGATGACGAAACTTACTTTAGGATCAAAATAAAAGAAACCAGTAGGTCATCTCAGTTGTTGCTTGATGCTCTTTGGAATCATTCGAAATCTTAAGACATATAATTAGATATCTTTTTTTCGCTGTTTCAATCTACACATTGCTTCGTTTCCTTGTTATGTATTGAAAAACTTTCTCGATATGTTTTGTTATTGAATGTGATAAAGTGACTTACTTTTGCTGAGTCGTTGGAACATGATTCTCTTTTTTTCTGTTCTAGATTGTCGTGCTAGCTGAGTGGACTGTTACCACCAAAAGTATGCATACTCTTTCCCTCACTAATCTGTAACAACCTCCTTACAGCCCAGAAGAAAAAGTAGAAACAGCTAGTCGTTACATTTGAACGAGGATTAGCGGTTTGTTGACTGTTTTGATAAGAACTTCTCTGAATCTTACTGCTTCTGGATGAACTTTTCGGATGTAGTGGAGGTTTCAAGGAATCTTGTTACTCCTTCCTCGAATGGCATTTACATCGCTTCTGCTTCTCAGCACAAAGTTTTTGTTCATATAACTAACACACTCCAAATATTTCAAATATTCAGCTGTGTGGACATAGTTGATGGTTTATTATGGTCTGAAGACTGTTTATTTGTTCTGAGCATTTTGAAAAATCGTGGCATAGTTCAGGTATTGCCATTTTATTTCGTCAGGTTTAGCAGGTATTTTCTCTCGAAAACCCGGAATGGACGTGTAAAGTAGACGAAGGTTCTTCGGGACTTCTTAGTGCTACATGGGCTCCAGATAGCAGACACTTTTTAACAACAACGGATTTTCATTTGAGAATAACCGTCTGGTCAGTATCAGAAGTTTCAATTTCTTATCTTAAATTTCCGAAAGTAAGCTTTTGTCTCTTAATATGGTCCTTGTTTCCCGATCTTACTTTCCAGTACAGCAAAATATTGGTGCTAAAAATTGTTAATATATTCCTATACACATTAAAATCGTTAGGTATCAAAGAAAATCAGTTTACAACTCCGTTTTGAGAACTGGTAATCAAACAAGATCGATGAAGAGCGTAAGTCATCCAAAAATTTGTTATGGTCCGTTCACTGAAGTTGACTGCTGCAATGTCTCCGGTTCCTTGATTATATATGAGCCATATGTTTCACGTGAAGCCAATGTCAGTAATGATATGTCAGAACCATATCATTAGTGGAGTCATTATATTCCTAGTATAATTTCGCTTAGCTGTAACTGAGGAAAGAAAAAAGTGATGATTTCGGGACATTTGCGAGTCGTCCTCGAAGCTCGGCTGTAAGTGTGAAATGAGTATGGGACTAACTGATATACCGGTCGAGACCTGGAAATAAATTAGCAGAGGAAGAGATATGTACCTTGAGGTGCCTGTGCCATTGTCAATAGAAGAGCGTGTAATGGGTGGTAGTGGGAAACTGTAAACGTTCCATAGTTTGGTCATGAACCTTCACCTCTGGCTAAAACTGGAAGAACTTAATGCAGCTTTCAAAATAGTTCACGATGCTGTTAGTTAAATTTTAGTCATCTGCTCAGCTCTGATACTTAATCCTCGTTTATTAGTTTATTAAACGCTGGTTTATTTCTTTACGAATATGGAGAGTAGAAGTCGTTTTGGGATAAATAACATCTGAGTTTCTATAGTGAGTGGAAGCAGTGATGAGTAGAGGAAAAAACATGTTATTGTTTTGCGGTAGTAATTGGTAGCCTTTGGGAATGGGTGCGTAAATTAGTCTCGAATGGTCATAATTGTTGGGACAATTCTCGGTGAAGTTGCGTTTCTTCTAAGCAGAACAGAAACGTCTGGAAGAAGTCTGAAAGGCCTATAGTTACGGTGTAGTTGCTCAGCACCCATTTACAGTCCGAGTACGGCATAGGTAACTGCACTGTTTACTTGGTAGAATCATAAACAAGCAGCAGCGGTTAGTACCACCTAAAACTTGAACTGCATAACCTACGTTCAAAAAGCACGGATTGTATTTTTGTATATCACCAAGCACTGAATTTGTGTGATCCAAACAGCTGTGGCTCATTGGTTTAGGCATTTGAATTCTATGTAATGACGAACGAGTTCGAAATACTCTACAGCCACCGAGATTTAGGCGTGCAGTTAGTATCCGTAATCCTTATACAATAGGTGTGGCTCACTACCTGCTGAACTAAGATAGATTGTTGTTGACTTCAGTCTGGCCTGATATAAACTCTGATACTTTAACAGGAAACTATTGTTTCAGGCAATCTAGTCGATGCAAAAATAATCAATAGGTGTTTGGTCAAATGTCTCTCCAGTTCGTCTATCGGATAAGTATGTGGTGAACAATAAATAGAGCTTTCACTAAGCCAACAGACCAGGCCTATCATCAGCTGTACAGCTATCAATTATTTATTAAATGAGTTTACAAAAACTTGTCCCTGAAATCAATATTATATTATCTTCTGGATAAGGTATACATTTTTGGTCCCAAATAAGGATTCTTCGCGAAGTTCAAGCTATGATGGTAATAATTTATTAAGTAACACATTGATTACTTTTTCAGTCCTTTGTCATTCACAAAGATCAGTACATGGCAGTCACTGTCTATCATTGGAATTTCTACTTTATGACTTCTTGTCGTTTTCAACAGTGTAACTACCATATTTCCGGTGATAGTATGGGATCGGTGAACATAGAGGGTTCACCAGGACAGTTGTCAAGCCTTAGTTTCAAACCAGTGATGCACGTAAGCATAAGATCCAGCAAGGATGAACGACGTATTGAAGTCTTCTAAAGCTTGAATATTCGTACTAAGCTTTATCTCCAAGTCGCTTATTCTATCATACAACTTGGTCGACTTTGATATCAGTCTTTTTCTACCCACCTGTTTCTTTTATACTACTGTGAATTGTGGCAACTTGAACTGATGCACTTGTGGGCGAGTTGATTCTGTCCGTCTATCTATGTTGGTCACCGGTAGCCATGGAAATGCAGCACCTACTCAGACTACAAGTCAAAGGTTTAAGGAGTGGTCACTTCATAAAAATGTGGTGGAACCACTATGTGTTACCTCAGGGTTATATAAAGAGTACTAAGCATGAGATTCAAGTTGGTCGACTAAGCAGAGAATCTTCTGCCACTGGGGTGGCTCAGACATGTGTTGCATATGCTGGGCCACCTCCTATTCTAACGTGCAATGCTAGCCACATTAGGATTAGAATTATGGAGACCAGACCATGATGTGGCGGCAGTTGATGAATTTTTTGACTGTTGATTTGGGCCATATAGGGAGGTATAGACTGCCTGATTAAAGCCGTCAAGGTAGCAGGAACCAATGGTTGTAGACCTTTGATGATATGGCCGAAAATCGGTTACTGTCTCAGGTTTATCCACGCATTGATGTCTTTGGTGTCACTCTTTTTCTATTCAGTTGTTGTTTGCATATTTGTGTGAAGTAGGACAGCTTAGACGGATGTACTTCTGTACATGATATTACGTTGGTTTTATCCGCCCATCTGACTAATCGACTACACCCCACTAACAGTTGGCTGTGTTCTATTAGAAGATAAAATTGTAATTTGAATTAAAGTGTAGATGAGACAGCGTCTCTTCATGGTCTCTGCCTTTGCTTCAACGGAATGGATCCCAGATACAGTCAAGGCCGTTTTGGCCGGCTAAAACGTGACGTTCCTTGGAAAAGGTACATGGAGCTACGGGTCATTGGTCTAGGCACGTGGTTTCCACGTGATGCGTCACCGGTTTGAACGCAGCTTCACCTGCTGAGTTTTTAGCGTTCAGGTGGTATTATTAGCCTTCACACAGTTTGTATATCTCATTGCATACCACACAAATGTGTACAAGGTTGCTGTATGGATTTCAGCTTCTAACAAGTGTACATGATAGGTGAGTGTAGATGCATAGTTTAGGTGTTCAGTTGAGATTAGTTGGTTGCAGGTCTGATAATGGGTATAGTACACAGCTTCGTGCAGATGGCAACCTATTTCTAGCTAGCACCGACTTCCAAAACAGTCATTGCCGTTGTATCACTTGACATACTTCTGCCACTGAAGCTTAGGCTCAGATAGGTTACATCGCAACTAGCTCGTGTTGTGTTGTAGTATTTATAACTGTCGCTACTTCTGGAGCATTTGTATGAACTCTGATCATGCTTTAGTAAGCAGCAAGTGGTGGTCATGAAAATCACAGTTGATTCTGAGGTGGGGCAGTCTGTTTAGAGATGATGGAGATCATCATTGATTGAATAAACTGGTTCGGTGGCCTACACATATTTCATAAATATCATCGCATTAGCTCCCAAACCGTCCACTGTTAGCTTGCTCTGGGACTGGTTAGAAGAAGCAGGGGATAGTCAGCGTATGGCGTGTTGGCATCTTGTGGAGTGAATTTGTGTTAGGTCAGTATCTGTTAGAACTTGACTACTCCCTGTAAGTGATTCGAGACTTCACACAGCTCAGTGGTTTGAAAAGATAGCAGGGATGGCTGGCAATCGAAACTAGTGACAATCCTGTTACAGTTTTCTGGTTTCTCCTTTTACTGAAAAGTGAAAGGAGAGTAATGGGTGTATTTTCGAAACTACTTCTCGAATAATTCATTTCTATTTTTGTTTCCGTTCCTTTTTCTCATTCTCTTTCTTGTTTTTACCTTCGTAGTGTTGCTAAATCATTTTGTTTCTCTTGATCTTCGTGATGTACTCATTTTGTGTTTTATATGATTAAAATAATAAATGACCACATGAACAGCACAGAAATTAAGTACAGATTTATAGGTAGAGGAGGTAAGCTAGTTGAATAATGTTGTAGACCTTCATGGCTTAGGATGCGTTACCCATGCTGAGTCGCCGTCTGCTCCGATTCGCCTTGTTTCCTAAAGTGGGATTAAGTTAAAGAAATGTCTCCTGAACAGGAAAGGCTTAAGGCGACCAGACTTAAATGCTCGATAGTTGCATTAATTTTATGTTGTTAATCTGAGCTACGGAGATTAGTGTAGACTTTTAGATTTGATTTCATGATGACACAACATAAACTGATAGCGGGTTACTCTTTGTGATGGGGCTCAAAATCGATCTTAGTGGCGTAGATGCACCTTCTCTTTATCTTCATCTTATTCACTACATCACATTTTTCATGTATCCTTACCCTCTGCTTAGTTCATATCATGGCTCTCACGACTTTAGATTGTATCATTGTTATGTTTCTCTGTCTTTCCCGTTTTTACGTCTCTATTTGAGGTGCTACAACTTGTACAGTTACTCAGAAATGTCAAGTTTTATATTGTGATTCTGTTACTAACTGCTTTTAACGGATTTAATGTTCTAGTTTCACGCCGTTATGGAATCCTATGAAAGTTGCTTGGTATTGAATATTCATTCCTGTTCATAAAAATCAACACATTCAAGGTGTATAGAACTTTGTATCGTATTATAAGACTTAGGAGCCATATATTCGCTGTTAATGAGGTGTTTAGCGTTTTCACAACTGAATAACTCAAACTAGGTCAGGAACGGTCAAAGTGTTAGAGTTACTGATTCATATTCTATTCGATTATATAATATAATTGAGTATTTTGCCAACTTATTTGAGAAACCAGGCTTCGTTCTATTTTGGAATATTTTGTCAGTCACGGTTGTTACTCACCTAATTTTGGTTTTTGAAATGACGGTATAAAATGGTTGCAATTTACGAAATACACAGTGTAAAAGTATGACTAGCTTAGGTTAGTAGACAGTTTCTTGTGTTCACTAGCCGGTCAGTCACTGCGAAAGTTCGATGTGCTTGATTGATATTTGTCTATCACTCCAATTGTTGCATTTGATTTATCTAGGGATGCGAAAATAACTTAGCTTTTTGTCCGGGTGGTCGTTATCTGGCTCTACTTGAACGCCGAAATTTTGAGGACCATTTGAGTTTATTTGACTGTCGACTTCAATGGACCCTACTTTGGAATATAACTTTGGATACTAACGATGCTGAGAATATTTTATGGTCTCCAGACGGACTTTTTATTGTTGTATGGGATAACTGCTTACGATACAAAGCAGTTGTATATCGTGTTGATGGAAAACATCTGTGTACATATTGCGCTTATGAGTCAAATCAGATGTTAGGCATAAAGTCTGTATCATGGTCTCCTACAGGGCAGTTGCTAGCAATAGGAAGGTGAGTTCCTTTCTTCATAATTGTTTTTGTTATATGAATTGCCCATTTATTTAACTTTACAACAAGGATATATTGTGGTTCTTATAATAACTACTACTTATACTGCATAGGAAGCAAAAACGAAACTAGTTAGATTTGTCTGTGAATAACCTGCTATCAATCAGTCACTACAAAGATGGGTCTCGACAGTAATGCGAAACTTTCTAAGTTGTCTTACCTGATACGTCACATCAAGATACAAGGCGACAAGGTGTAAGGGGAAAACGTAACCAGAGACCGTGTAAAGTTACAAAAGAAGACAGGAAAGTAGTGTAAAACCATAAAAAGCACGATATAACGTTTGGGAGCAAGATAGCGTGTAGTTGCATGTGCACCGCTGCAATGAATTGTAAACCATACCACTGATAGTCTGTAACCATCGATTTACGTGATCTCCTATCTAGGCATTTTTTAAATGTTAAATATTAGTTCTTGATAATTTGTAATATAGCAAGTTTGGGTGTCCGAGGGTGACATGGAGGAGATCGTGCGAGGAGGAAATGAGAGCTCCTGGGCTGTCGTGGAGCCAGGTTCAAAAGGTTTCAGAGAACAGAGAGCACTGAAGGCGTGCTACTGAAGCCCTATGTTCCATTAGGAACCCAAGGGAAAAACAATAATAACACAGTATATATATATATATATATATATATATATATATATATATATATATATATAAAGGTCTTTACTTGTATCCTGTTCTTCGTGCAATTTGATGGTCTGTTGCTTCATCATTATTTAACTAGATTCTTTGCGAGGCAGTTGATTATTGATCGGTCGTTCCTAGCTCTTATGTTTTATACCACGACTGTGCGTTGTGTAACCGGGATCAACATAAGGTATGATCCATTGAATTTGCATCAGTAAAAGTCATGGAGTTAAGAATGATAAACACCAGACTGTTTTAAATCCTTCTCATCTATGAACACTTCCTAAAATTCATCTTTGTTAGTTTGATGCTCAGGTGCATTACTTACATAGAAAGGTGGGTATTCACTAAAGACAGCAGTTTTCATCAGTTCAGATGTTTTCAGGTTTTAATGATAATAATACCGAGCTTCTTTAAGATTTGCTGACTGATGCCAGTGTATATAAAGTCGTTGGTTTTGGTTGTCGTTGAAGAAACTTCATTTGGATGTATTCATTTGGCACTTATGAGAATCCCAAAGCGAGGTTGATATCTCATCGATTAGTGATTGGTGTATATGTCATTTAGTATCATCGTCTATTAACATAGGACCAGGCATTACTGCGTAACGGTTCGAATTGCCACACCTCATATCAGTACATCAAGTAAAAAGGCATTGAAGTGGAAGGTGAAGAGGAGAAAATTCAGTTGAAAGATATATAAAGTGCTAGAAGATAAAAAGGAAGAATGAGAAAATGGTGAGATTCGGTATAGCGGTATACATCTGCACCACTGACATCGGTTCTGAGCCATATCGTCTGGAGTCAGTCTCCAACCACTGGTTTCTGTTGTCGCACGGACCCCAACCGGCTAGTCTGCATCGGGCAACATAGCTGAAACCAACAGTCAGGCATTTTATACATTGGTGTCATGTTTTAGTCTGGCCGCCTTGAGCGTTTTTCCAGCGTGAAGTTACTTCGGTGAAGATTGTGTGACGAGACAGACGGTGGCTAGACGAATGTGAGACATGTCCCAACCACCTCAGTCGGTGAATGTTGATAACCGCATCAAGTGTCTTGCTTCTCCTACGTGAAACTCTGCACCTGACTTCTGCGTTACTCAGGTGGTGACACCACATGAGACTGTGTATACTAGGAGTGTAACTGTGGTCGAAAACTTGAAGCCAGCCGTCTAATTTCTTCTACCTTGAATGGTCATGTTTGACAGAGAGAGAGAGAGAGAGAGAGAGAGAGAGAGAGAGAGAGAGAGAGAGAGAGAGAGAGAGAGTAGAAGAGAGTGTACTGCTGTGGATGTGTATGTAGTACAGGTGACCGTTGATTGACAGTTGGATATGATGGTGGGTCCACATGTTGGGTGAGTTTGCGAAAGCCAGCCAGTGTAGCCTTTTGTATTTGTGGATGGATTTCATCGTCGACTGAGCCACCAGCACCACCAGGACTGATCCTACGTCTCAGGTAAATGAAGTGGTTGACACACTCAATCACTACACTGTGTATTGTTAGCCACAGTGTGGCATGGTTGAAGCAACAAGATCAAGAACAAGAACAACAATTTGGATTTGGTTGGTAGGAAACGCACCCGAAACATTCTCGAATTGCCACTCAGTGTTCAGAAGACTCTGCACCTTGTCAGCGTCTTCACGTAACACGACTATGTCATCTGCATATTCTAGGTCTAGCGAAATTTCTCCTGCGACTAGGTCAACGTTTATGTAGTGAGGTGACAAGAGGGAGACCTACATAAGAATATCTATGATGACATTGAATAAGAATGGAGAGAGTGGGCACCATCGACGGACACCGCTCTATGAGTACAGCTCTCCGGATATCTCACCATAGGCTCTAACACGCCCACAAGTGTTCGAATAGAAAGCCTTTTAGATAATTGAGGGTTTTCAACTTTTGTCAGCTGTTCAGTTTTAAAGTTCTTGATGTTCATCACGAGGAGAATGCATGAAGTATTAAATCATAAAACGCTTGATTACTGGTAGGTAGCATGCAACCTCTTACATGTGATTACATTTATTTGTAATGTATGCAAACCAGGATGAATAAATCTGTTCAGTTGTACTAGAGATAAAAGTGCTAAGATGTTTGGATTACATAAAATTTGTTGATATTAAGGTGTAGCAACTTGAAGTAATGCCGTAGTAATATCAGGTTACATGTTAATATTAACTGGTTAACAACTACATGGAATTCAGAACACAAGTTTGTGCAATATCATGCGTGAATTGATGTAGAAGATTCAAACTAAGAAGGAAGCTAGTTTGCAAATATTCTTCATTTTAGGCTGTTGTCTTGGTTAATTGAAGCAATTAACTCTGGTTATCTTATAAAATGAAAGCGCATGATGTCTGAGTATTATTGGAACATAATATGCACTGTTGTTTTTTTTATTATTACACAATTTCCAGTGTAACAGGATATTTACAACATCACCTTAATGGAGAGGTAACAGTGACAATAACCAGGTATTATTATTGGCAAGCGTTTCTTTCATTTCAAGTAATTCAACTGTAGACAAATATTAAAGGCTTGGGACATGGAGTAATTGCACTTCACTCGAAGTTTTCTATTTTCACATTGGCACATTGAATGGAAAGAGGGTGGTGAAAGAAGTGAAAATAGTGATGCTAGACAATTTAGGAAGAGATAAGGTCTGAATGTATCTGAGGTTATACTATTTGGGGATAAACCATCTAAATCTTCATGAACTAGTGTTGTACTTGACGACGTCATTCGTTCTCTTAACCTAGGTAACACACTGTATGTTGAAATGGAAGATTGAGAGAGGACTTGACATGTATGACGTATATCTCAGCTATCTAAGTCGATGAGATTTCTTACCTCAAACGTTTTATCTTAATTCCCACTATAATACACAGCGTCTACTCCTTGCCACATGACAATTTCATCATATACAAGCGTACTACCACTATATTTTCCTCACTGGCAAATCAATTTCCACAGTTCTAGTGCCAATCACGAATGTAAACGATGACATTAGAGGAGCTTTATGGAATCCAAATATATTTTTATTGAAGGTCATGTACTTTAGTTGATCACCTAGCTGATGTCTGAGTAGTCTGTAATCTGTGGCTCATTGGCTGAGATAACACTTTTAAATAATTGATCAAGCGTTTCATATCCATCCATCCGAGGTTCAACTAACTATATGTTGTAGATATTCACAATGCAGAATGACGCTTGGCAACTAGTTTATATTCTCACCTGATTCAGTGATAGTGATTGTTGTGCCTACTTATGTTGTTGTATTGGTCTTGGTAGAATTCATCACTTGATAGATCTTTTTATGAACCCAAAGGATGGTGCTATTATCATTCTTCAGTATGTATTATGCATATAGTGTCAGGATGCTTACTTGTAGTTTGAAGTTTTGTCTTGTGACCATGAGTTGTTATCATTGACTTGGAATGCTATATTATAGCGATAATTGCTTTATCATGTTTACTTCTGTAGCATTAGTTAACCCTGGCTTAAATCCTAGTCAAGTATGTTGAAGTTAATTCTTCCATTGACTGGTGAGTAAGTGACTTATTACTAGTGATTGCAATATTTAACATTCAGTGAATGAGATAGATACATCATGTCTTTAAATATAGAGCAAATTGATGGGGAACAAAAGTTAGAAGCAAGTTAGAAGAAAGATGCTGTTATGGAAGTAAGAGATATCACCTGTAATTCACAGTTGTGCAAGAAAATGTAAATGATCAAACATTATAACCGATTGTTGATGATGGATAATCGTTTGTAGTGGAATTCAAAACGCGGATTTTGTTCTGTTTGATATTCGTTACCTGGATGTTCCCACCAACTGATAGCCACTATTCATCAATAAAATCAAAACTGGAAATACAAGCAATATTGCTGCACGACATTTCATATGACTGAAAAGATCAATGTAAAACCTTCCACAGAAGTGGATCGTCTCAAGTTGACACACTTCACAGAAGTACATAAAGAACAGGTGGATAGAAAAGGAGTGATACCAAACTAGATAAAGTAGGGTGAGAAAATAAAGCTTAGTGTGAATATTCAAAATTAGGATGTAAACTAGTGAATAAATCTATGCTGTTGTGACCAATTCTCAACAATGTCGCCAACAGTCCTCAATCACTGATATTTTTCTTGTCAGGGACCCCAATCAGGCAGTCCTCATTTCCCTATGTGGCTCAAGCCAACAGCAAGAGACTTCATCTACTGTTACCATGTCTTCGTCTGGCTACCCTGAGCCACTTTCCATCATAATTCAATTTATCCGAGCATCGCACGTCGAGTTTGTAAGTGGCTTGGCATGCTCAGCACCAGTTTAAGCCATCTCAGTCGAAAAACGTTCACAACCTCACTGATCGACTTATTTTTCTTGACTAGTACCTTTCACCTAACATCAACATTGCTCACCCGATGATTCCACCAAACGCGAGCAATGCTACGAGGACACCTATGGTGGAAAAACTGTAACTGTTTCATGTCATCCACTTTGAACGGCCATATCTCACAGCTGTACAACAGGAGAGAACAGGGTACAGTACAGTATACTCGTCGTTTGATAGATAGTCAGATGTCGCGCCAGTCGGTGGCACAAATGATACAAATTGTCAGATGCTAAATGAGCCTTTTGAATGCGAGTTGGGATTTCGTGAACTACCAACTCGTTCGAGCTGATGCATATTCCTCAAGTAAGTGAAGTGTTCGACACATTCTATCACTTCACTCCACATGATTAAACGAGGAGTACTTGTAGTAGACCATTTCTTGAGGATCATCTTACATTTGAGATGTGCCAATGAAACCCATGCCAAACAGACTCATATTTATGCAAAACATGTTGACAAGATTTTGTGTTGCTTCAGGGTATTCACCTATCAGGAGACCATCGTCTCCATACTGTTCTACGTGGACCAGATGACTTGTGGATAGTAAGTCAATGGTTATGAAGTTAGACTTACCTGTGGTTATGTTCACTAGTAGTGTGTGTGACGAAGTTGAGTAGGAACGTTGACAGTGGGTATCCGTGGCGTGGACTGCTAGTTGTGGTCAATTGTGATGCGTAGTCTCCATGATCTGTGTCACAGCTGTGTGAGTTGGAGTGGAGAGTTTTGATGAAGATTATATAGTTAGTTAGTTAGTTGTTGGGTACTGGTTTCACAGTCAGACACTGCTACAAGACCTGATGGTGGAGAGAGTCGAATGGGACGTTGAGGTGAAGAAATGATGCTAGTGTGAGGCGTATGATGTTGGACAGAATATTAGTCAAGTTATTTCCCGTATACTGGTTGTCACAAGAAGACTTACCTCTCTTGTTACAGAGTGAGATGATGAATGAAGTAGACGGATTTGACTATAGTGCCTGTGATTTGCATCGACTTCCTAGTACCTCTGTCACTTTATTTGACAACGTGCTACATTCAACGTTGTAAACTTGAGGTGTGAAACTGTCAGTTTCTGTTGCTTAGAAGTGTTTCAGGTAAGATGGAAGTTTGTTAAGTTTAGTGATAGTTGGAGGATGGACATGTGTGTGTGATGTAGGTTGAGTATGTATGTTGGTGAATTGGAGCGTTGTTGTGGGTTAGTTGAAGTGTGTTTGAAAGTGAGTGTTGTGCCTAATGTTGTTGACGCTTGTTGTAGGAGGTTATCAAGGTGTTATGGTTTTGGGTGATGGTTTCACTGACCGTGATGTTATTCTTGCATGTATGTGTGATAAGGCTAAATAGTTGTGTAGTGTTACCCATTGTTGATGCTTTGTCGATGTGTTTTGTTTTCGTCACCTACCTCAACTCGTTGTGGACATGAAGAGTGTTGGTCAACTTACGTTTGAGTTTCTTTTTTGACTTTTGGTGATGATCATAGCCAAGTTGGATCAGTGTTCTTGTATCAGTCATTTTGGATGATGTTGTGGGAATCGAGTGACGTTTGTCAACTTCCGGTTGTAGGTTACCAATTTTCTTTACCGTTGTTTCAACAGAAGACTTTATGTCACACTAGTTCATATGGGAATAGGGTTTAATCAGTACGGTCGAACGAGCGACGGAGATTAACATGTTATAACATTGAAACCAGTATAACTAAATGTTTGAAAGTGTGTTTATTTCCGTGTGGATTTCACTATGTCAAATCTTTTGAACAAGTGAAATGCCATTATGCTAAATTCTTAATTGAGAATACATCGTACCAAAGTATGATCATATAATTGAAGTTATTTTATGCCTATTGTTGATGTTTATTTTCATGAAGCTCAGTTTACTGATAGATATTGTTATTCTTGTGTTAGTTGGTTGCAAATAGAATAACTCAATAGTGGCGTATAGTAAGTAATTTAGCTTAAGGAACAAGCGTACTACTTGTCCTGTACTATTAAGCTCATTTTATCTTGTTTTTGATGACTTCAGTAAAGAATCTTTAATAATAATATCACAATCTGTCTACAGTGTTTGTTTTTTCTTTTTGTCTTTCTCTTTTGTTTTCTACCAAGTTATGATGAAAAGTGTCGTATACTGAACAGTTTCAATTGGACTTGTTTAGCTTGTCTAAAACATCCTGTTGATGTATCAATAGATCCTTCATTAGGACTTAGTCCAACTGGTCATCCTGTATATATCAGTAATAAAAATGATGGGGAATGTACAACACATCGAATAAATTGTATTCATATCTATGAAGAAATATATACAAGGAGTTCTTCAGATTTCTTGACAAATTTGAGTAGTAATCATATGTCATCGTCTAATGTTCAATATAAATTAATAAATAATCCAGTCATTATTGAGTCAAAACAACCAGATCCTAAGAAAGCATTTCCGAAAGTGAATAATAATTTCATTATTTTGTTTGTAATTGTTATATTATTATTACTATTATTATTATTATTATTATTACGAACATATGGTTATTTCGTTATCTAATTTTAGCTAGTATGCAATAATTCTGATGAACATATGTGTTAACTGAGGGGAGTTGGTTGGTTGCTGATATAATCTCAGCTCTGATACAAAACTCTTGTCTAACCTTTGATCAAATTACTTCATTTCTGGTTTTTGTGAGATATCTGACCATCTATCAGAGCATGAATATACTGCTCTGCAGGCCTTTCTCTCCTATTATGCAGCTATGGGACATGTTTGTTGAAGTTATAAGTTTTAAACAGATCAGAGATTTTTCACAACAAGTGTCTTTTCAGCATTGCTCATGTATGATGGAATAAGCTTGTGAGCAATATAGAGGTTCAGCATGGGATGGTTGTAATGAAGCAGAGAACTTTCAGCCACTGAAGTGGCTTGGATACATATGGCATGCTCATCCTCAGCAATTGCCTGCCTGGTTATGTGATACTAGAAGAAATCGGATTAGATTGGAAGAAGGTTCATGGTTACCAGAGTAGGGCATAGCACCAGTTTATGAAGTCCTTTTTTGGTGATCTAAACCATGTCAGGAGATGTAGACTTCCTGAATGGTTTCAGTCTCCTTATGAAATAACTGAAAATAGGTCACAATGGTACAAATGTATTCAGTCTATAGCTTCTTCTGAACCTGGGATCTTCTCATTAACCTTCATCTGTAAATTGTTTCTTCGTCCATTCAGCTTTGTTGATAATAATAGTCTTTTTTTAGATCCATTTGTTCTTTGCATCCTGAGGGTCAAGTGTAACAACTTTAGTCGATACACTTGTGTGCAAAGTTTTACACTGATTTTGTCTCTATCTGGTTCCTTAGATCTATTCCATTTTAAAACCATTTTTATTGATACAAAATAAGAAGGATTAGATTTGTAGGATAAGTCGATATCATTTTATTTCATGAATATTCCTCAGCTGCATACAGTCTAAATTTACAATGGTTTATTAACACATGAGGTACTGTAAAAATTAGGGAGTCAAATATCATCAGTTGTACATCAAATCATTGTTAATTCTTATAATATATAATAAAAAGTAAAACAATTGTACAGAGGGGTTGGAGAGTGTGAGAAAAGGAACAATTATTACTAGTCTAACAACAGATTGCTTAACATCTAAAGAAATGATATTCATTAGATTGTGATCAACTTACCAATATCCTACTTGTTGAAATCGTTTGTTATCTATATGATTACATTGATTCTAATAATATTAACATTGGATTACCTACGAGCCACCTAAAAAAACTGATATTAAGATGTACGTTTAATGTATAGTTCAGATTTGATGATATGGTTTATAATCAGGCTGATGGAGTGACAATGAGGTTTCCACTAAGCCCTGTCGTGGCTGATATCTTTATGGCAAAGCTTGAAGATTGGTCACTTATAGAAATCATCTTGGAACTTTATTTATATAAAAGGTACATTGACGATACTTTTCTTATTTATGACGAAACTTGTTCAGTAGACGAGCTGCTAAGACGATTCAATGATAGTCACTCGTCTATCGAATTCACTGTAGAAGAAGAGTTAAAATCAACGTCCCACTTTCTAGATGTAATGTTAAAGAGAAGGAATGATGCCTCGGTTGAAAGGTCAGTCTATCGCAAACGAACTTGGACCGGCCAGTTCACTAACTTTATTAGTTGGATACCTCTTAATTGTAAAAGAAATCTCATACACTTGTTGTCTTCCAGAATCTATAAAATCTGTTTAGAGGAGACGAAACTCTTAGAACAAAACTATCTAATAACGGATACCCTAAAAGATTTATTGATAAAAATCTGGAGAAACGAATCACTTCTCATCTTATTTCCATTCATAAGAAAATCTTAACCAAGAATCTGGAATTCAAAGGAGACATTACAGCTGAAGTGCTGAAAAGCCGTCTGTCAAGGTGTATCAATAGTAGCTTTTATGCTGCTAGACTGAGATTGATTTTCTCCATCTGCCGTGTGATCCGACAACACGTGAAGGATAGGCTCCAACTTATGTGTATGTGTGTGGAGTTGACTATATTGGACGTTGTAAGCGGACCCTCCGAAAACGTGTTGCTGAACATTACCCGATTTGTCTTACGAAAGGTGAACGAAGAAAAACAACTTCATCCATATATGAATGCCTAGTGGAGTTAGGTAATTCAGCACCTCGAGATTCATCCTTTAAGGTGATTTACATCGTTAAATTGAACTACTTCAAAGGTTTATGTTCCCACCACTTATGCGTAGCTGAAGCACTAGGTATACATGAACAAGAAACCGGAACTTTACATTCAAAAGCTTTTCGTGAAACCACTTTCTCTACCTTGGCCTTAACAATTCATTTTGATTATTTTTTCAATTTCATTTCACTTCACTTTGGTATACTTGTCTTTTATTATCATCATCATCATCATCATCAATTTTCACTTCATTGACAACATTTGACCGATATTTCACTATTTCATATCAAAACGCGCGTCCTGGATTCCTCTGTTATTCACCAAGATCATGAATATCCGGCAGTATCGAGGCGTCCGCATAGGAGCTTATCTGCCAACAGGGGTCGAGCAATTCGGCCCCGTATAGCAACAGGAAATTACGAATATCATTACAATAACTGACAACCGTTACACAAGAGGTGGTTATCGTGCTCCAGTTGTTTAGTTGATAACGCATTTGGCGTTTGAAACGGAGGGTGCTAGGTTCAAGCCTCAGTGGGAACAGTATCACTCACTGGGGTGGAGGTGAAATCCAGCTGATGAGTCCCAAATAGGATGAAACGCGCGTCCTGGATTTCTCTGCTAGTTAACAAGACCAATATAGAACCGTTCCTTATTCATTAACCCATTTTGCATGCTTCGGTTGAATTATCATCGTTTTATAACTCTTTGACTGCATGTGTCTCCTATCTCACCACTTGTTATCAATTCGTCCTTCCTTAGTCATAGTGACTCATTTTCTATTTCTTCTACTTGAACAAATACCACCACCACCGCCAGTTGTATATTTTGCATATTGACTGAGCAAGGTTTTAGTGGAATTATCCATCATTTAACCGAGTATAAATACGACTGTACAGTTTGATAATGAAGTTGTTGAAAAGAAGCATTACTTCACTGATACATGTCTTGTTCTTATTCATGAATAAATGGGTATATTTCGTCAGTTGATATCAACTCAATCACTTGAAATCAGTAGATGAGTAAAATAAAGAATTATATAATTTACATGGAACAAGGTGAATTGGAAGTAAGAGATTGAATACACTCTCCTACTGTATGCATAGGTCTGGCTGAAAGCGTTTAATTGTAATCTCTTCCGCGAAGCGTAGTAGTTTAGATGTTTTCCGTACATCTTTTTCAGAAAATAGAAGTATCAACTTCCTTTACTGTGTCAGTAAGGTACTGACAGTTGGACTGTTTGTTACCCAATAATATAATATACGACAATTCAGTTAACTGGGAAATGTTTTGTGAAATTGAAACAGAAGTCACTAAACATGACGGTCTTATGCTCTATCATTCAAACATGGTATATAAGAAAAATAGATGGATTTAGTCTGAAGCAATTATGAAGTTAAAGTGATAACTTCTATTTATCGGAATGGGATTCTTTAAACCAGGAAGTGCATTAAAACATTTCTCCGTTACATCCACCCATTCAAGTCAACGTATTATCAGGCATTACTGCGTAACGGTCCGAATTGCCACACCTCATATCAGTACATCAAGTAAAAAGGCAGTGAAGTGGAAGGTGAAGAGAAGAAAACTCAGTTGAAAGATATATAAAATGCTAGAAGATAAAAAGGAAGAATGAGAAAATGGTGAGATTCAGTATAGTGGTATACATCTGCACCACTGACATCGGTTCTGAGCCATATCGTCTAGAGTCAGTCTCCAACCACTGGTTTCTGTTGTCGCACGGACCCCAACCGGCTAGTCTGCATCGGGCAACATAGCTGAAACCAACAGTCAGGCATTTTATACATTGGTGTCATGTTTTAGTCTGGCCGCCTTGAGCTTTTTTCCAGCGTGAAGTTACTTCGGTGAAGATTGTGTGACGAGACAGACGGTGGCTAGACGAATGTGAGACATGTCCCAACCACCTCAGTCGGTGAATGTTGATAACCGCATCAAATGTCTTGCTTCTCCTACGTGAAACTCTGCACCTGACTTCTGCGTTACTCAGGTGGTGACACCACATGAGACTGTGTATACTAGGAGTGTAACTGTGGTCGAAAACTTGAAGCCAGCCGTCTAATTTCTTCTACCTTGAATGGTCATGTTTGACAGAGAGAGAGAGAGAGAGAGAGAGAGAGAGAGGGAGAGAGAGAGAGAGTAGAAGAGAGTGTACTGCTGTGGATGTGTATGTAGTACAGGTGACCGTTGATTGACAATTGGATATGATGGTGGGTCCACATGTTGGGTGAGTTTGCGAAAGCCAGCCAGTGTAGCCTTTTGTATTTGTGGATGGATTTCATCGTCGACTGAGCCACCAGCACCACCAGGACTGATCCTACGTCTCAGGTAAATGAAGTGGTTGACACACTCAATCACTACACTCTGTATTGTTGGCCTCAGTGGGACATAGTTGAAGCAACAAGAACAAGAAGAATAATTTGGATTTGGTTGGTAGAAAACGCATTCCAAATATTCTCAGTGCCCTTTACACCTAATCGAAGAGATCTGTAGCTCAGTATGAGTATGATAGTGGTTTGGTGGCCTCTTAGTGCAAAGAACACCGAACTAGGATTCTCGTTTGCAAAATTCTACAGTTTTTAAACTATGAGAGTAATGGATACATATGTGTATTCTTTGGTCTAATTTTTCAGATTGGCATTAGTTTCACAGAATTTTCATCAGATGGTCGATTCTTGGCTACACGAAATGATAATTGTTCAAATGTAATTTGGATTTGGTCGATTGATCGATATTTTAGTTTATTTAGTCTTCTTATTCATAATAGTGGTGAGGTCTCATCAGTGATGTGGGATCCAAATTGTTCTGCAAGACTTGCTTTATGTACAGGTTCGGATACTGTATTTTTATGGACACCTCATGGATGTCTTGCTGTTCAGGTGAGATATTTTCACCACTCATGATTTACTTTTATTTGTAATTATTGGTAGCGTATTCATCCTCAACAAATTTACCGTACATTGCCTGTAATCGAACGGGAATGTAGGTTGTGCACCTGCGAAATGTTTAATAACGTTCTTGACGTAGAATATGTAATTAAATACAATTACTGTTCGCTAGGCAATGACTTCCATGTGAGAGATTCTAGCTGCTGCGAGTTTTTGGGATCGAACTCGATAGTGAAGTATGAGAACCCTGAATCTAGTGGATACCGACTGTTAATATAGACTAGTCAGACATTTACTTCTCCCCAGCAGACGGAGATCAACGGTAAGAGGCTTCATTGACTGTCGCCAAGTCTTGGTTTAGCTACCCTGAATTCTATTTCAACCTAATCCAACTTCCCCGAGCATCGCACTTCAAAGTAGGCGCTTGCTCACACATCCAAGCTATCTCAGTTGACAAACGTTC
Organism: Heterobilharzia americana; assembly: GCA_944470555.2. Taxonomy (NCBI): domain Eukaryota; kingdom Metazoa; phylum Platyhelminthes; class Trematoda; order Strigeidida; family Schistosomatidae; genus Heterobilharzia; species Heterobilharzia americana. The sequence goes on along the minus strand of OX104129.1, from coordinate 60,246,150 downwards.
ACAACCTCACTGATCGACTTATTTTTCTTGACTAGTACCTTTCACCTAACATCAACATTGCTCACCCGATGATTCCACCAAACGCGAGCAATGCTACGAGGACACCTATGGTGGAAAAACTGTAACTGTTTCATGTCATCCACTTTGAACGGCCATATCTCACAGCTGTACAACAGGAGAGAACAGGGTGCAGTACAGTATACTCGTCGTTTGATAGATAGTCAGATGTCGCGCCAGTCGGTGGCACAAATGATACAAATTGTCAGATGCTAAATGAGCCTTTTGAATGCGAGTTGGGATTTCGTGAACTACCAACTCGTTCGAGCTGATGCATATTCCTTAAGTAAGTGAAGTGTTCGACACATTCTATCACTTCACTCCATATGATTAAACGAGGAGTACTTGTAGTAGACCATTTCTGGAGGATCATCTTACATTTGAGATGTGCCAATGAAACCCATGCCAAACAGACTCATATTTATGCAAAACATGTTGATAAGACTTAGTGTTGCTTCAGGGTATTCACCTATCAGGAGACCATCGTCTCCATACTGTTCTACGTGGACCAGATGACTTGTGGATAGTAAGTCAATGGTTATGAAGTTAGACTTACCTGTGGTTATGTTCACTAGTAGTGTGTGTGACGAAGTTGAGTAGGAACGTTGACAGTGGGTATCCGTGGCGTGGACTGCTAGTTGTGGTCAATTGTGATGCGTAGTCTCCATGATCTGTGTCACAGCTGTGTGAGTTGGAGTGGAGAGTTTTGATGAAGATTATATAGTTAGTTAGTTAGTTGTTGGGTACTGGTTTCACAGTCAGACACTGCTACAAGACCTGATGGTGGAGAGAGTCGAATGGGACGTTGAGGTGAAGAAATGATGCTAGTGTGAGGCGTATGATGTTGGATAGAATATTAGTCAAGTTATTTCCCGTATACTGGTTGTCACAAGAAGACTTACCTCTCTTGTTACAGAGTGAGATGATGAATGAAGTAGACGGATTTGACTATAGTGCCTGTGATTTGCATCGACTTCCTAGTACCTCTTTCACTTTATTTGACAACGTGCTACATTCAACGTTGTAAACTTGAGGTGTGAAACTGTCAGTTTCTGTTGCTTAGAATTGTTTCAGGTAAGATGGAAGTTTGTTAAGTTTAGTGATAGTTGGAGGATGGACATGTGTGTGTGATGTAGGTTGAGTGTGTATGTTGGTGAAGTGGAGCGTTGTTGTGGGTTAGTTGAAGTGTGTTTGAAAGTGAGTGTTGTGCCTAATGTTGTTGACACTTGTTGTAGGAGGTTATCAAGGTGTTATGGTTTTGGGTGATGGTTTCACTGACCGTGATGTTTTTGTGGCATGTATGTGTGATAAGGCTAAATAGTTGTGTAGTGTTACCCATTGTTGATGCTTTGTCGATGTGTTTTGTTTTCGTCACCTACCTCAACTCGTTGTGGACATGAAGAGTGTTGGTCAACTTACGTTTGAGTTTCTTTTTTGACTTTTGGTGATGATCATAGCCAAGTTGGATCAGTGTTCTTGTATCAGTCATTTCGGATGATGTTGCGGAAATGCAATCACATTTGTTTACCTTAGGGTTTTCGGTTAACAACTGTCTCACCCACTTCTATAATATTTGTATATTTGATTTATAACACAGTGATACAGCGTTAATTACTTGATGACGTTTCGAATGTAAGTTACAGCTGATAATCATATCAGTGTAATGATACTACTTTCGGTATATGAGTTTTTCAATCCTGTCACCTTATATTATTTGCTTTTATTGGTAGTAAAATTTTCCATATATTTTGTTTGGTTGTGGCTTCATTTCTGTTATGTTTGTTGGGTGTTGATTCGATGAACATAGACTCAGGAATCATTGTCTTTCTCCAGTTCATTATATTGTACTTCAACAGAGTGAGTTTATCCTACCTTGTTGTGAGGTTGTGTTAATGTGTGCATTGCAATAGCGGAGTATTTTTATGGATTACTGATCTTATTTGGGTCTGTGATTCTGTATTCAGCTGAATACCTATGTTCTGCTTGTCTAACTGACTCCGACCGGCTTGTTTCACGCATGTACTTGATGACCTGACAGTCATTCCATGGAATTTGATAAATTAGAATATTTTGCTGAATTGGTCCTATCGAATCCCTAAACCAGCCGACAAAGTTTATCTCTGAGTGAGTTTGTAGGTTTGAATGTCACCCTAATTCCAGCCTGATTGATAACCCTACATAAAGTTTCTGATGTACCTTCTTTATAGGGTAACACAATGGGTGCTTTGGACTCCTTTCTATTCGTGTTGTCGTTGTTTTTCTTACTTATGTTATTGTTATTATTTCGTTTCTTGTGTGTAGATTGTAGTATTCAAACCACCGTCTATCCTTCGTTTTATCCTGCAATCCAGCATAGATAATTCTCCTTGTTCATTTTCTACCTCGTAAGTGAATTGGACCGCGCCTACTACTGAGCTTATATGTATGAGGAAATTGTCGATATATTCCGATTTCAATACAGTAAAGGCGTCATCCACATATCACCACCATTTCTTAGGTGCAGGACTCAACGTTTGTAACACCATGCTTTCCCAACTATCCATAAATATATCTGCTGTCATTGAGGAAATTGGGGATGTCATTGCTAATCCTTCTGTTTGTCTATATATTTTGTCCTGAAACTTGAAGAGTGTGAAGATCAGGCACAACTGTACGCCTAATATGATTTCATCATCTTTTTGTAGCGAAATTGACAGCTTCTCTTCGAATTCATCCTTTGCATCATCTGAACTGCAGTTGGTGGGCATATAGCTGCAGATTACTAATGGGCACCGGCTAGTTTCATAATCCTTTCCAGTTCTTACATATCCATTCAGTCAAAAGTACATAAATGGTGGTTTACTGCTATCCAGTCGAGAAGCGCACTTTCTGCCTTACAGCTCATTGTTATGCCTACAGGAGAGAGTTCACGAGAGCTAGTCACTGGATCTCCGGATAGCCGTAAGGTGAATTTTGAAGTTTCACTACCATGGCCAAGTCACTTTAGTAACCACATTCGTTTCGTGGTATGTATTTCACAGATGCAGCATACATCCATGGATGGAGATTCCAGAGTTCTGGCGAGGGAGGTGGGCTGTCCGATTTAGCATAGACTTCGGACGTTGAAAGCTCCTACATGAAGTCGAAGATGGGGTCTTAGGAGATTAGGAACGAGGTTTCGATGACTTTGATCGTTAGCGTTAGTCGCAGAATGGGAGGTTTGGGGAGGTATAAGAGGCCTGATATTAGTATTAGGAGGTGGAGGCTAAGGAGAAGACAGAATTGAGGAACATGGGTTAAGTTTGATTGGGTTTTGTGTATTACTGTAAGCGTGCGGACAGTTGACACTCCCCGGCTGCCAACACCGTGGAAGCCTATTTCTCCTTAAGGTACCCTGAAGAGAAGAAAGATTTGTGGGACCTGCTTGAGGCCTTTCACAGCCTTTCGCGGGTTGCTGATGAGAGATGTGATTGTTCTAACGCGAGACAGAGAAAACCCATACCGCTGACACTGGAAGACCGTAGGGCAGGGTGGAGTGTGTTATTTTTGGGTCAAACCATTTCAAACCCTGCTTTTGTTGAGAAGGCAGCATCGTCGTGGCGCTGCTGTTCATCCAAGGAATACACCTTGGTGCTATCAGACCTCATATAGGAAGCAGCAGTACGACTTCACCGTCAAACCCCCATCATAGTGTTGCGATTCTCACTACAACGGTAACTACTTTTCATCATACCACTATCCAACAGACCTTTTGGGGATGGTAGGACCTTGAGGGAACAAGCATTTCATCACCAGAGCTCGATCGATCATTGTAATATGCAAGCACAACCACCACATCAGAGTAGCAGCTATCTGTCAGGTTTGAAAATTCATGTTATAGATTTTCACTATTCGAATGTGTATGTGATGTCTAAGTTTAATTGTACACTGACTACTATTTCATATTGCTGAACATCATATAGAATTAGGATATGATGGAGTACTTTTTAATGAATATCCGCATTCAACCGTCTTCTTTTTTCTCCTGCTTGCAAATATACCATGATGACTATCTAGGATAACATTTGTAAGTGTAAGGTTTACACTAACGTTTGAAAACTATTCAATCCAAAGTTCATCATATCGTTGGTTATTATTTCACTTTTTTTTCACTATAATTATTTTCATATACAGAGCCCAGCACATTTTAATTTATCAATTTCATCTATCGGTTGGCTTTCTTCGGGAGATGTAATTCTCTTACGATCAGATAATGGATTCTGTTTATGCTACCTCGACTCAAATGATAACGTTGTTGGAGAGCGAAACCCTATACGGAGACCATCTGAACTAAGTGCATCAAATGATAAACTAAATCTGTATGAAGAAAACAGGAATTCAGAAAGTGAATCTGTTTATTGTCCTCCATCATCTAGTCATTTCAGTGGTGAACGGCTGTACTGAAGAATTCAATTATCTTTCTGTTTCATTTGATAGTGAAAAACATGCTTAGAAATTATTGGTAAAACTCAACAAAGAAGTTCATCTTTGTATGATAAACAACATGGTAAGAATAAAGAGTTTCAGTCTACTCGAATGTCTTCCTCTTTATCAAGTGGTCATGAAGCTTGGTTGACTTCATCCTTAAGTTTAAAAACATCTACAAAGTTCATTACTGCATATCTCGACCAATCCTTCCTCCTTACGTACTGATAGTGTAGGTTGTGACGCAGTCATTTGTGAAGTGTTGATGTCTATGCTCCAGTATGGGTTTATTTTTATCAACTACGATTATTTAGAACAGAATGGCTTTCAATATCGAATGGTTTCTACAACGAGTTATAAACATCGATGAATATTTGTTTTACACTAATGTATGAGTTAGTATTTTTATGTCATCATTTGTTCGATCTTCTGTACAAATACTCGAAATCCTTTTAATAGGCACTTTGTCAGTCTTCGCTTATATTGAATTGAACAGTGTAGTTATATCCCACTTTCACGGCGTGCGTTTATATTTAGAAATCGTTGCGGTTTCTAAACACCAGTTAGTTTTGTTTTTTTTGCTTCAGATAAATAATTTCAATCATGTTTACTTCAGGACATACATTAATTTCATTGTTTTGGTTCAAGACAAACAAGCATTCTAACTTCACAACATTTCAAAGCCTCAAAAAAAAACTTTGAAACAGATGTGATGTTAATATTCTCATACCCAACAAGGGGGCCAGGTGTGGTTGTGATGAATAGATGTGATTATAAAAACAAGATGGTGTCCATCTTGATTAGTAGGAGTAAAGGGATGGTTGGTGTTCAGTCAGATGATCTTCGAAAATTAGGAGGTTAATTAGCATCTAATCCAGTAAAACCTGTTGAATATGAATATTATCAGTAGGAAAGATTTGACTTTCCCATAAACCTGTGAAGTTAAAGTTATCTAATTTATATGGATTGTTTAAAATTTATAAAATCAATAATTTCAGGTTGAAATTCATCATGAACTGACTTCAGTCGGAGGAACATTGGAAACTTGAGAGCACTAGACATCTGTCTCATCAGAAGTGCGCACCCATGACCCCGTTGAGGAGTTTTTATTTCTTTGATGGCCTTAACTAAAACTGTCAACATCTTTTTCGACCATATGTCTTCCAGTAGTTCTCTCTCTATCCCTTCAACATATTTCAAAGATGTGGTGTTAGCCTGTGTACTGATTAAGTTCATTTCACATTTGAAAGGGGAACATTTTGACAAATAGATGGCGTGGCCATGACAAGTCTCTTAAGACCATTTCCAACTGATATTCACATGCCATATATTGAAAGTTTGGCTAGTGATGTCATTAGTGAAGTTACTTTTTATAAGGTAAGTGTTGATGATATAATTGGAATATGTGACAAGCATTAGGATAAGACTAAATATTGTACAAAACAATATACACTTTTCATATGAAGAAGAGAAATACAACTATTTGCTGGCCTTCTATATACTCCTGAGTAGTAGGCAAGTAAGTTCAATAAAGCTGTCGATATACAAGAAACCAAGACAGTATTTAAGTTTCTATAGCTTTTGTCCAGTTCAATATAAGCGAAGACTGACAAAGTGCCTATTAAAAAGGATTTCGAGTATTTGTACAGAAGATCGAACAAATGATGATATAAAAATACTAACTCATACATTAGTGTAAAACAAATATTCATCGATGTTTATAACTCGTTGTAGAAACCATTCGATATTGAAAGCCATTCTGTTCTAAATAATCGTAGTTGATAAAAATAAACCCATACTGGAGCATAGGCATCAACACTGCACGAATGATTGTGTCACATCCTACTATCCGTACGTAAGGATCATCAAGTTTTGTTGTCTAAGTATTTCAGAGACACTATTTTCTGCACCCTGTAGAATTCTAAGAGATCCTATGGTGATTATCGATAGTTGAGGCTTCAGTTTACAAGTAAATGTGTGCATATTTGCACCAGAATTATTATATTATTATTATTTGTCCTTTGGGTTCCTAATGAAACATAGGGCTTCAGTAGCACGTCTCTGTTCTCTGAAATCTTTTGAACCTGGCTCCACGACAGCCCACAAGCTCTCATTTCCTCCTCACACGATCTCCTCCATGTCACCCTCACCTCGGACGTCCAACTGGTCGCTTCCCATGGGGATTCCACTCGAGCAACTGGCCTGGCGCGTGCTGTCCCCAGTCGGCCTTCTCAATGTATGCCCAATCCATCTCCACTTTCTTCTGCATATTTTTGCACCAGAATATCTTGTGTAAATTTAGTCAATTTCTCGTTGACTTGTCAGTAAACTCCTGGACATAAATTGAGCTGATATTGTTGAGTTGGTTTGAGTATTGATTATACAGCGAAATATTATTCTCAAAACAATCGTATTCAAGAAGTGGTTTTTGTACAGTGATTAGGCACTAGATTACTTAGCGTCAAATTATCTGAATTAATCCTGTCAAACATTTTAGCAGTAAAATCACTGTTACGAGCCACTGTAATACTCGATTCTTGGTGTGGAACCTATTGGTACTAATGCCTAAATAAAAAATAACAATCCGACAGCTTACATGAAGAATAAAATAGCTCTCAATTGAAAAGATGTAATCCAACTAGGAAGTGATGATGAGTTGTGAGTACATCTTGAGTATTAGCATACAATAAAAATATCTTTTAGGAGATGAAGTAAATTGAGTTGTGGTGGCAAAGAGAAAACCACCTTGAAAAGGTGCACAAATGTCGTAATTCAAATTATATTATGTAGCTTTTTCCAATTTTGAGCAATAAAACGATAACTCTTTGGGATCAAATATCCTTAGCAGTCGTGAATTCATTATCGATAATCCCTTTTTTGATGTTATTATGATTGTAGACAATCAGCGATAGGTTCTGGATTTAGATTTAATGTTCTCTACTGTTTGTCAGCAATGCATATTTACAACTTAGAGAGAACTGGTGTCAAATCTTGAGTTCGAAGTTGTGTCACCCAGTGCTAATGTCATAGAATTTAGAAAGTGGAGACGCAGTCTACTGGACACAAGGTCAAGAAGAGGAGCAGATGTAGGTTCAGATTACTATCTAGTGCAAGGAACCTTCCAAATCAAGCTGAAAGCCTTCAAGGAAGCTGGTGATAGACCACAGTTCAAGTTCAAAATCCAGAACTGAAACTGAAGGACGAAACTACAAAGGACATCTTCACGTCGTCAGTCATTAGGACAAAGTGGAACATATTGAGCAACATCCCTGAAGAAACCTGAGTGAAAGAACACTGGAACTCTGTAACATTAAACGTGGAAAGAAACCTGCATAACCGTGTTAGCAAAGAAGAAGAAAGAAGACAATGAATGCCTTTCGACGGATACATGGAAGCTGATAGAGGACAGGAATATGGTGAAGGAGAAGATGAACGAATCCAGTGAGGGATGAACAACGAAAAGAGAAACTGAGCACAACGTGTAAAACACTGGCAAAGGAAGTGAAGAAGGGTGTGGGGAAAGGCAAAAGACACTTCTACGACACATTGGGAAGTGAAGCAGAACAGGTAGGAGGGAGCTGACAACATTATATCAAATAACCAGGTTACTTACTGCCTAGGAAGAGATCAATGCAGATGAAACCAATGAGAGACAGTGAAGGAAACTTGGTTACCAAAGAGAAGAAAAAAAAGGAAAGGATAGGCTGACTACTTCAAAAAAAACTCTTGAATCGAACACCACCACCTGCAACTCGTCCAGAAATACCACCAGCAACCTAGCCACAGAACTATCAGTGAACACAAGCCCTGCAACAAAAGCAGAAGTGAAGTCCTGAATGCCATAAAGTTGCTGAAATCAGGGAAAGCAGCAGGACCAGGTCGAATTCCTCTAGGAGCACTGAAAAAAGACGCAGAGACAAGATAATACATGCTCATACCACAACTGCAGAAGATTTGCAAGGAAGCAAGGAAAGGTACCTGCCGAGTGGAGGATAGGCTACCTTGTTAAACCTCTAGGGAAGGGAGACCTAAGTCTCTGCATGAACTGGCGCAGAGTCACGCTACTGTCCACTCCAATGAAAATATTATCGCACTTCATTCTGGAGAGGCTATAAGATGCGTTGGATTCAAAATTACGATCGGGACAGGCTTACTGGCTTCAGCAAGAACAAATCATGTGAGCATCAACTTGCGACGCTACGCATGAGCATAGAAAAGAGCATAGAATGGCAGTCAACTCTCTACCTCAACTTCATAGATTTTTCAAAAGCCTTCGACACAGTCGACTGGGAAGTAATTTGGCAGGCAGATGCTTCAACAATACGCTTTTAGTGCCACAAACCTGTATCAACCTCATTCAACAGCTATATGAAGATGCCACACGCCAAGTGATTCACAATGGAAAGCTCAGTGACGCCTTTGAAGTCAAGACAGGAAGGAGTAAGACAAGGTTGCCTAATATCACCTATGTTCTACCCGATTATGGTCGGCTCGAATGAACTGGGTCATGCAACAAACTGTGAGGAGCGAGAAGATGGGCATACGCTGGCTGGACCGATGAAAAGACCCTAGAAGATTTAGATTTCACTGATAATGATTTATATCTAATGTCGCACACGTTGAAAGATCTACAGGCGAAAACTAACAAGAGATGAGGTAATGAAGGAGGACGGGACTTCAGGTGAACGTAGAAAAGACGGAGATCATAAAGATACTCAACCAACAACAGCATCAACAACAAGCACCAATCACCATCAACAGGAGAAATCTAAAGCAAGTTATCTCTTCCACCTACATAGACAAGACACCATCGTTACAACTACAGGCAGCGAAACACACGACAATGTGAATGCCAGGATCGGAAAAGCATGACACGTCTGCATCAATCTGAAATCAGTGTGGACATCTACCACACTGCACTGTACTCCACTCAGCATAATGCCTGAACAACATCCGGATTCTCAACACTAGTGTCAGTCATGTCAGTGCTACCATATGGTTCACAAACTTGGCGTGTCACGCGAAGCATTCTGAACAAACTACCGACACATATATAATCAACAGCTGCCACCCACGATGCCTCGACACTGAAGATGAGATCAGATGGCCAGAATGATGAGAATAAGCAACAAGCAACTCTGTTGGGTGTTGAGGAGACAACCAAGAAGCCATCGCCCAACAAGTATACGAAGAAAGTGGATATGGATTGGAGTGGATTGGGCATACACTGAGAAGATAGATTGGGGATATCACGCGTCAGACCAGACCACACCAGGCAAGGCAAGGCAAGGCAAGTCCGGGTCCTCGAGTAGAACCCGCATGGGAAATGATGAGTTGGGTGTCCGAGGTGAGGGTGACATGGAGGAGATTGTGTGAGTGAGAAATGAAAGGTTGTGGGCAGTCATGGAGTAAGGTTGAGAAGCCTGTAGAGGAGAGAGTGAAATGGTGACGTGTTACTGAAGCCCTATGTTCCACTAGGAACCCAAAGGACAAATAATAATAGTAATGATATAAGAAACTAATTTGTATCTTAAAATAGTATTACCAATAATCTTGTTGATACATTACATAATTGATAATTAATTCCAGCTCTAGAATTATCATCTACAGTTGCTCAACATACCGATTGTTTTACTTGACATTCTATACTTTGAGTCTTTAACCAATTGTGAATTTTTAAGTTCCAGAATATCTTAACGACAGTATGTACATTGAATTGCTATTAATTACTTATGTTGTGGCACCTGACAACAATGCAATATTGTAGTTAACGAGAAGACAGAGATGAAGGAAGGAATGTTGATTATTAACATTGAAAAGATTGGATGTATCTGCACCATTGTGATCTTTTTTCACCCATGTCACCAACAGTCTCCAACCATTGATTCTCGTTATCTTAAGGACCACCACCAACTAGGCAGTTTACATATTCTTACATAGTTAACACCTGCAGTCAAATCATACAGACTAAACAACAGATACAACTGGCCAGACTATAAGATATAGTGGGGAATATTTGTAGCTAAGGTGGTTGGTCTTGGTTACATTGTATTCTCTGAACTGGATTGTTTAATCGTGAAGCTTTCATTGTCTTGCTAGACGACATCATCAGCGATAACTTCACTATGAGGTGAACTGTCAATATCTCTCCGTGAGTGATTTAGTAACTTGCCCTGACGAAGTGGCTTGTGATTGGTTGTTTCCTTTGATTGTTGTCATTGACTGTGTAGATTTTCCTGTTGGCTGTTCTTCTGCTTGACTTCTGGCCTTTCTATTGTTTATCACTTTTCTCATTAGTTGATAGATTGGGTCTATGTCTATACATCTATAGACTGTTGACTGACATGAATGCGCATTGCTGAGGAGTCCCATACCGAAACAGCTGTTCAGTGATCTCAGGTTTTTAATGTTCCACCAACTGATGTCAGTTCATAATGAATACCAACTCGAAAAATATATAACTCTGAGTGGTATACTGTAGCAGGTCAATGTATGGCACACTAATAATTACAAAACTCAAAGATAATGTTAGAAATTATACTTTCCAGTTTGTAGTCCATCTTCTCGGTAACAAATACTGCCGGGTTTTCCATAATTTAAAATTTAAAATATAGAAATATTAGCGTCATCAGATGCCTTTAGTTTTTATAGTTTTGTTTAAACTTGTCGACATCAACTTGTTGACTTTCGCCATTTTGGCATCTCTTTTGTGTTGATCTGCAGTCTTACACTCAGAGTTCATAGTCCAATCATCCGCAGACATGAGTTTTAACGGTTTGCTCAACAATAATTTTTTTGATTTCAAACTAATAACTGCTCCACCGAGCGCTTTCTACTAGTTAACGTGCTTTCTTATGTTTTTTTTTTGTTATCAGTACTGACATGCAGATAGAGTACTGATTTGTTGCTGGGCCACATTAATTTACATAAGGATGTTCACAAGTTAGGCAATGTTAGGAAGTGGCCGAAAATGGAAATCGTTCAAGGTCATTTGCCGTTGGGGTAGAAATATTTTCGTTTCATATCTTGATTGATGTTCTTCTGATTGGTTATCTAGTGGCTTCATTTTCTGAATAGCAGCCGTATATAAATACTGTTTTTGTCAAATAGAATCGTCTTCCTTAAGTCAGACACAGGCTACTATTTTGTCTTCTGGTCTTCACGACTCAATGAAGTATATGGTGTGGGGGAGAACAGTCGTATTACTTACTCATATCCCATTGCATTATTACTCGTTTCCCTTATTATTAGAACCCTTGCCATACCTCCAAGTCAGTCACATCAAACAATAACAACACAAGCAGCGCCTTACAAATCTACCATAAGTGATATTGGGTTAGAATACTAGAAGTTATGTTGTTTAGCTTTCTTATAATTCTTACAATATCTTTTTGTTTTCGAAAGGAGCCGTACCATTAGTTGAAGCAAACTGCTGTCAAATCATCTACCTATAAAGAAATCTCTACAAAAAGTTTAGGAAGTATTACGTTTCCTTGATAAGGTCCATTCTAATAACTTCAATCAGTGTGTTTTATCAGAAACTTGCTAATATAGTGCAGTAAGGCAATCTAAAAGATTCGTGAGAGAACAGCTATGTAGTAATTCTTCTAAAAATCTAGAGGAGAATATATACAACCTGAGTCAAGATTTCAAAAGAATTCACTACTCCAGAACTTATCCCTACTCAATTCAAATTTATACATACACAACGTTAGGCGTAACTCAACTTTTATTCAAATAAACTATTAAATGCAAGTCATTAGGGATGCATAGTTGGGAATGAAATAAAAGGTAGTTTTTTCTTTAGTAAACGAATTTTTCCCGCTTTTGAAGAGAAGACTAATGAGCGAGGGGAATTGTTTATTGACAAAATGAAACTCATAGTGGTAAGATTATTATTATTATATTATTATTTTATCCTTGAGTTCCCAGTGGAATACAGGGCTTCCGTAACATTTCACCATTTCACTCTCTCCTCTACAGGCTTCTCAACCTTACTCCATGACTGCCCACAACCTTTCATTTCTCACTCACACAATCTCCTCCATGTCACCCTCACCTCGGACACCCAACTCATCATTTCCCATGCGGGTTCTACTCGAGGACCCGGACTTGCCTTGCCTTGCCTTGCCTGGTGTGGTCTGGTCTGGCGCGTGATATCCCCAATCTATCTTCTCAGTGTATGCCCAATCAACTCCAATCCATATCCACTTTCTTCGTATACTTGTTGGGCGATGGCTTCTTGGTTGTCTCCTCAACACCCAACAGAGTTGCTTGTTGCTTATTCTCATCATTCTGGCCATCTGATCTCATCTTCAGTGTCGAGGCATCGTGGGTGGCAGCTGTTGATTATATATGTGTCTGTAGTTTGTTTAGAATGCTTCGCGTGACACGCCAAGTTTGTGAACCATATGGTAGCACTGACATGACTGACACTAGTGTTGAGAATCCGGATGTTGTTCAGGCATTATGCTGAGTGGAGTACAGTGCAGTGTGGTAGATGTCCACACTGATTTCAGATTGATGCAGACGTGTCATGCTTTTCCGATCCTGGCATTCACATTGTCGTGTGTTTCGCTGCCTGTAGTTGTAACGATGGTGTCTTGTCTATGTAGGTGGAAGAGATAACTTGCTTTAGATTTCTCCTGTTGATGGTGATTGGTGCTTGTTGTTGATGCTGTTGTTGGTTGAGTATCTTTATGATCTCCGTCTTTTCTACTCTCACTTGAAGTCCCGTCTTCGCTACCTCGCCTCTTCTGTAAACTTGTTATTTTTTGAGTTTGTGGGAAATTAATCATAAATCATCGGCAAAATTCATATCTTGTAGGCTCTTCTCAACAATCTGGGCAGCCTTGGTAGGTTCATACGTGGTGCGGACATTCCATGTCCCCATCCTTACTTTCGCTTTCATCGACAGAAGGCATATCGGCCAATTGGCTTCCTGAAGTCTTTCACCAACCGGCGTCATTTCATCTCTCCGACTCCAGAGAGGAATAAGTTTGTTTTTATTTCTTATAATTTCTGTGTGCTTTGAAGTTTCTGCAGTGGTAGGATTGGTTTTACGGGATAGGGTTGGTAGCCCTATGCCCTGTTTATCCGGGCTTAGGACCGGCTAGTAACTAGTGAACTAGTTAACCAGGGGAGGTTACAATTGTTATACTCAAGAACAATCTATTCATTGGAAAATCATCTCTTATTCTGCATAGCATTCTAACCAGTCCTTGTGCTTTATGGCCTACCAAAAAGCAAACGTCCTATCGTAGACATGACCAACTCGCCTTACCATACTATCGCTAAATGGTTAGTACGATTACTTCAACCTTTGCATGACCAATTGACAAACTATAGCGTTAAAGAATATTCCAGTTGGTAGACGAAATAAAAGGAACTTGAATGTTTTCAACAAATACGTGAGATCCTTAGTTGTTACACCTTTATTCACTATCTTTCCTTCAGTGAGTGACCGTCGATCTTATTTGTGCACAGTTATTGCAAAGAAAATTAGACACTGGCATTCTTATTATGAATTTAAAAGAACTATTACTAAAATGTACAATAAATGTCCAGTTCATCTTCAACACTAATCTGTACAAATAAGTTGACAGAGTGGCTATGCAATCACTATTGGGCCCCATATTTACAAAAATATTTCTGGAAAAATCACAAAATGATCCTTTGAAAGATCAAATTGCCAGCATGGAGTTGTAATGGCGATACATGGATGATACCTTTTTAGTCTTTAATAGGCGCATATGTATTAATTCTATTCTAAACCATTTCAACAGCGGTCACCTATGAATTCACTTTAAATGCGAAAGTGAAATCAATCATTCGATACATTTTCTTGATGTGCTAAGAACAAGAAAATAAGATTGCTCTATACTGAGAGGTATATTTATGGAAAACCAACATCTGTATTGGATCCACGTCTAAGGCTTCTTGTCAATGAAGTACAAACGTAGTATAATCAAGTGTCTGGTATTTAGATTAAGATCTATTTGTTCCAAGGAATATGTAGAAAAAGGAACTACTGTGTATCATTGAAATTTTAAGTGAAAACGTTTATCCAGATAACTTCATCAAAGCTAACATCAACTACATTGGTCTTAAACGAGAACTGATGACAATTGCGAAGAAGTCTTTGTTTCTGCACTTACACGTGAGTGATATTCTATCATAACACTTATCCAGAGTTGTCAGTAAGACTTTTAATGCAGGTTGGCTTTGTATGTCATTCAGTAATCAACTAATGCTCAATCTGAGATTAAAGGATAGCCTGCCTAACCTTAGCTCTTTATCTTGCATATATCAATTTAACTGTTACTGTGGAACCAGTTACATAGGGTGTGTGATTAAGCATATACATCTTCCGATACGAGAGCATTTACCAGCTTGGTTCAGAAAGAGTGAAAGTAGTGAAAAGTTTAGTCCTAACACATTTAGCATCACATAGATCGTATTCCAAAAAAACGATACCGCACGTATGTCACCAACGTCTGCTCAACATAGCACAGGTTGTCATGATAAGACTGGTCAAACCTGAACTCTGTATTCAGAAAGAATATGTTCAAGTGTTACTTCTCCTTTGATCTTTAGTAAACTCAAGTCCACTCGTACTATCTTATTCATTATCTTTTTGTTCCCTATCATGTCATTCATCGTAATTAACAAAAGGGAATTGTTGAGTATTCGTCCTCACGGCCATCAGGCTTTGACTCCACCAGTCACGACTTGTCATTGGAACTTCGGGAATACTTCTCGAAGCTAGTCACCAACGAGTTGCGCTATATCGTGAGCTAGCAGAAGTTGGAAATATGGAGCATTGGATTCAAACCAGTGGATAGCTCAATGGTAACGCGCTGGTCGCGGAACCTGAAGGTCGCGGGTTCGATCCCTGCTGGTGGGGTCGTGGGTGCGCACTGCTGAGGAGTCCCATACTAGGACGAAACAGCTGTCCAGTGCTCCCAGGTCTCCTTTGTTCCTCCAACTGATGTCAGTCTACGATGAATAACAACTTGAAATATTTCCAAATCTCCACAACCCCTCAAAAAGAAAGGGAATTGATTTCCTTACAATCCTCAAATCTGATTCCATTTTGAAAATGTATTCATGTCTAACATGGTTTGATTTTATGCTGTACAAATATATTTTATCATTGTAGAACCTGAAGAGAATTTATTGAAAAGAATATTCTTTTTTCAGATTATTATATTACTCTTCATATTTTTTCGATTCAATATTCTATGTTTTTTTGTCTGTTATCTTATCAATTCATCATTATCAAGTTTTGATATTGTTATTGTATACTACTACTTATACTCATCTCCTTCCATTCAACTTTGATGACAATAATTTTACTGGTAAATCAACAGAGTAAAATTAATTGGTTGACATTTCTTATATGATAATTCGATAGAAATTAATGATCACTTTTTTAAGGAAGTTGTGGAGATTTGGAAATATTTCAAGTTGTTATTCATCGTAGACTGACATCAGTTGGAGGAACAAAGGAAACCTGGGAGCACTGGACAGCTGTGTCGTCCTAGTATGGGACTCCTCAGCAGTGCGCACCCACGACCCCACACCAGCAGGGATCGAACCCGCGACCTTCAGGTTCCGCGACCAGCGCGTTACCATTGAGCTATCCACTGGGTTTGAATCCAATGCTCCATATTTCCAACTCCTGTTAGCTCACGATATAGCACAACTTGAAATATTTCCAAATCTCCACAACTCCCTCAAAATTTAATTGAACTGGTGCTCATTGGTGACTAGCTTCGAGAAGTATTCCCGAAGTTCCAATAAGAAGTCGTGACCTGTGGAGTCAAGCCTGATGGTCATGAGGACAGATACTCAACGATGACATTGGGTAGCGGTTGCGCTATATCATGAGATCACTTTTTTAATCAAAAGTGAATGTTCAAATCTTAACAGAAATTCATAATGTGTACATAGTTGAATTTTCATAGATAATCGATTCTTTATACCTTTCTATGGATAGTATCAGAAAATAGTAAGTTGAATAACATATACACTGAAAATTCCCATCATGTAAATTAGAACAAGACATATAAGCGAACAATATTGTTTTCAATTAGATCCTCTTCACGCTTAACTCTAATACAAATAACTTAATATATATAAAATTAAACCAGTCATATAGATTTGTCGGTTGATGTGGCTGGAGAAGTTTTATACCGGAGACTCTCTACAGCCATTAAAACGACCTTCTACACCACACAACTTTGTCTATCATTTTCCAGTCGACCAATTGTTACTGCTCAGACAAAAGATAAGTTATCTAGTTTTACCATTTCTATGTGTATTTACAAGTTTAGCTGCTCCTATGGAGAAAGCTATATAGAGCGTACTACTAGACAACTTAACAAACATGTTGCTGAGCATCTACCTTCATGGTTGGGGGAAACGGATAGATAAAATCCATCAGAAGCTCAGTTTTATCTCACCTCGGTAGATAAGAACATTGCTTTCACGATTATACATCACATACCATCTCATCTTTCAAAAGGTATTCAAACTCGTCTTTTACATATGGCAGAAGCTGTGGGAATTCGAGCTAATAATCCTAGTCTTTGTATTCAGAAGAAGTTTATACATCCCTTATCTCTCCCTTGGCCAGGGATTACTTAGTTAATAACTTTATCACTCAGTTTTCATCATTATTATTATGATTCCTTTCCCTTTTCTTATTCTTCATCCCTTTCGTATACTTACTGTATTTGTCTAGGCTTTGTTTATCCACTTACTTCACCCTTCACTATTATGTAACTTTTATTTTCACAAGCACTTGACTCATTTTGATTATTGGAGTGTGTACATTTTCATGCTGCTATCTTGGTTCTTATCATCATCATCATTATCACCATTATCATCTATATTGCATTGCTTTAGTCAACGTTATCACTTTTACCAACTTCATTATTATCATTTGTATTATTATCTCCACCGTTATATGTAACATTTATCACATCAACGGTCAAATCTATATGATTGGTTTAACTCTTTACTTATATATTAAGCTATTTGTATTAGAGTTAAGCGTGAAGAGGATCTAATTGAAAACAATATTGTTCGCTTATATGTCTTGTTCTAATATATACTCAAGGCTTTATTTGTAGACAAAGAAGGATCGATCTTTTTAAAAGTAATGAAACAGAATATATCAAACATCATTGAAAAGTATGTTTTATAATAATGAAATTATGCTTGATAATATACAGTTTATATTCCTCCTTTTTATTTCTTATTTATTCCATATAAAAGAGTTATTGGTGTGTGTGTGTGTGTGTGTGTGTATGTGCACGCACGCGCTCTCCTTTATTCTTCTAGTCATCATTGAATGAACAGTTCGTATTCTTTTGAATGGATTCCATGGAACTAAGACTAAATTATTCTTCTTATTGAATTGATAGACTTAATGATTAGAATTTTATTGTAAATTCTCACTGATAATTTCAATATAATTACATTTAAGATATACCATTTATTAAATGTATAAATATCTCATTCTATTCTACTTTCATCTTATCTATTCTTTACTTTTATTAGTTAAATTAAAACTAATAAAAATGATGTTATCATTCATTGTTCAATGGATTCAATGATCAATTTTTGTATAGAATAGAATTTGAACTAACTGAATGATTTGTTGAAACATTCATATAACAACAACTTGCTGCCATAGCTGCTGCAGCGACAGCCGCTGCATTCAATTGACCACTTTCAATTTGTTCATGTGTAGAATCCTCTAAATATGTACAACATATGTTATCAAGTTTATTTTGATAGAATTTTGAACAAGAATAAAAATCTTTAATTGGATAACCTAAATAAGTTTTAGTATTATTATTATTCCAATCATTGTTTGAAGTAATAGAAGTTGTCTGTAAATTCTCTTTACTTAATTCATTAAAAAATGGCTTTTTCTCTGTTTGACCTATTTTATACCAATGTCTGAGTTTTAAAGATGAATCTTCTTTTAAATTCTTTTCAGTAATCATTGTAGTAGTAGTAGTAGTAGAAGTTGATGTCAGTAATCTAGAAAAATGTTCCAAATCTTTTCTTTTTTTAGCTTGAGTTAATTTTCTATTTCGTGTTTGAATAATTTCTTTCTTCATAGATAATGGTCGATTTATCTTGAACAAAAACATTAGAGAAATATATCAGAAAATTATGTTTGTACAAAGTAAAATATCATGTGTCATTAATAATCAATCTATGAAAAAATGAATATAAGTTAACCTGGGAGTACTGGACAGCTGTTTCGTCCTAGTATGGGACTCCTCAGCAGTGTGCACCCACGACCCCATACCAGCAGGGATCGAACCCGCGACCTTCAGGTTCCACGGCCAGCGCGTTACCATTGAGCTGTCCACTGGGTCAGAATCCAATGCTCCATATTTCCAACTTCTGTTAGCTCACGATATATATAGCGCCACCGCCACCCAATGTCATCGTTGAGTATCTGTCCTCACAACCATCAGGCTCGACTCCACCGGTCACGATGGTTGCGCTTTATATATCGTGAGCTAACAGAAGTTGGAAATATGGAGCATTGGATTCTGACCCAGTGGATAGCTCAATGGTTACGCTGTGGCCGCGGAACCTGAAGGTCGCGGGTTCGATCCCTGCTGGTGTGGGGTCGTGGGTGCGCACTGCTGAGGAGTCCCATACTACGACGAAACAGCTGTCCAGTGCTGTCAGGTTTCCTTTGTTCCTCCAACTGATGTCAGTCTTCGATGAATAACAACTTGAAATATTTCCAAATCTCCACAACTCCCTCGAAATATAAGTTAAATTTGTTATTCAGCTATTCAAAAAGAGAAGTAGTTTATCAATTCATACATAATAGTTATAGTTACAGGTAACAGTTCTTGTAATGATACTTGCACAGCAGTTAGCTACTGTGCCCCAGTGGTTTAGTTGATAACGCTCTGGTATTTAAAGTGAAGAGAACTGGGTTCGAACCCCCGTGGGGACAACATCGCTCACTTAGGTGCAAGTACACGCAGCTATTGAGTCTCAGATAGGATGAAACGTGCATCTTGGATTCATCTACTAGTCACCAGGATCAACATGACATCATGAATATTCAGCATTATCGAAGCATCTGCATTGGAATCCATCTGCCAAAAGCAAAGGTTAAGCAATTTGGCTTTGTATAGCGCCGGAAAATTGAACTGATCACGCTTCATTTGGTCAAACTGAATGGATTTCGGAAGAAGTATAATTTATTTCAATGTGATAGGTAGAAAAGAGAAAACTGATTGATTTTATTTCAACGCCCTACCCACGGGATATTTGCTTGAGGCTGATCATACACAGCCGTTTTAAGAGTCTTGGGTTGACATATGATTCTTTCACTACCAAATAAAGTTCATACAGCTGACACCAGAGGGCTTTAGGACTGGGAAGAGTCTGCCTTGTTTTTGTGTCGCTATTTTATAATAATCATCCTCAAAGAGAAGTCAGGATTGGCATAGATTGCTGGTTATCCGTGAAAACACCTTCAACCTCGCAACATAACATAACCTACTTACACTATAATGGTAATTGCTTTTTATCTTATCACTATCCAACAGAAAATGTTAGTGTATTAAAACCTTAAGCAATAGTCGTTCAAGTGAATGTAGCCTTTTGAGTAATTATTATATACATGTCTGACCACCATGCCACTGGTTGAACCTTACTTCAGAAGGTTGTTTCAAAACTGAAACGATCCAAACCAGCAGGACGTAATGATTTGCAACCAGAAGATTCTAAAAAATGAGACAGAAAATTCCTTGATAGACTAGCCAAGGTGTCGTCGAACTTTTCTAGATCATTGATTATTCCACTTTTTGGGGAAGAAAAGAAGTTTTTATGGGGAAAACATAGGATACAAAGTTACACAAACATGGCATCTGAGATCGCGGGAGTCATAGTTATATGAAAACTGACTGGAGCTCGACGACAGCAAACTCGAGAAAACCAGGCGGATTTCACATCTGGATGACGCGGCATCGGTAATATTTTCGCCTTTTCGTTGAACACAATCATACCTACTGGATGCCAACACTTAAAATGTTTCCCTGACCTCAAGTTAGTATGCAGTTTAGTAGACCGTGAGGTGTTGTGTCAGTGTATGAGTGTTAAGAGATTACTGAGGGACTACTCAATGATAACTAAAGTTCTGTACTCGAACACAAGCAGTTATGTAGGTGCTCATTGAGAATTGTCATCTGAATTGATAACAACCAATGGTATCTGTCAAAAATATCTATTGGCGGTCTGCTTAAACCTCTGGGCTACCAAATTTTTCCACCCTATATATTGGATCACGTTTACCCTGTCTTAAAGTAGTTCAGTTATATACTAAAATAGTATTAAGTAATCAACCGAATTTCTAGAAAGTTTTCAACCGGTTCATCTTAGATGAGTCGATTTGATACATCTCACAGTGATAAATTTTTTACTATACGATGATTTGAGCAAACTTAACTGAATCAATGTGTTCTATATCAAATAAACTAATGTAGTATGGAATTACATTCCATCGCGAAGTCCAAATTCTACGCTTACATTATTTTCAAACTATCGTTATGAAACTGGCGAATTTAATAAAGAAGAAGTCCTGTGGTGGATGATGCAGTATTATTATTCGTCTCTTGGGTTCCTTGTGGAACATAGGGCTTCAGTAACACATTGCCATTTCACTCTCTCCTCTACAGGCTTTTCAACCTTACTCCATCACTGCCCACAACCTTTCATTTCTCACTCACACAATCTTCTCCATGTCACCCTCACCTCGGACACCCAACTCATCATTTCCCATGCGGGTTCTACTCGAGGACCCGGACTCGCCTTGCCTTGCCTGGTGTGGTCTGGTCTGACGCGTGACATCCCCAATCTGTCTTCTCAGTGTATGCCCAATCAACTCCAATCCATATCCACTTTCTTCGTATACTTGTTGGGCGATGGCTTCTTGGTTGTCTCCTCAACACCCAACAGAGTTGCTTGTTGCTTATTCTCATCATTCTGGCCATCTGATCTCATCTTCAGTGTTGAGGCATCGTAGATGGCAGCTGTTGATTATATATGTGTCTGTAGTTTGTTCAGAATGCTTCGCGTGACACGCCAAGTTTGTGAACCATATGGTAGCACTGACATGACTGACACTAGTGTTGAGAATCCGGATGTTGTTCAGGCATTATGCTGAGTGGAGTACAGTGCAGTGTAGTAGATGTCCACACTGATTTCAGATTGATGCAGACGTGTCATGCTTTTCCGATCCTGGCATTCACATTGTCGTGTGTTTCGCTGCCTGTAGTTGTAACGATGGTGTCTTGTCTATGTAGGTGGAAGAGATAACTTGCTTTAGATTTCTCCTGTTGATGGTGATTGGTGCTTGTTGTTGTTGGTAAAGATCCAGTTGACTGCCATTCTTTAGTCTGTTCTGTAATTATGCGTAGCGTTGCGATTTGATCGTCATATGGCTTGTTTTTCCTGAATCCAGGCAGCCTGTTCCAATCGTAATTTTGAATCCAGAGAATTATTTGGTCTCTCTAGGTTGATGCAGCTCAATATTTTGATTAGGGTGGATAGGAGAATAATTCCGCGCTAGTTCTTAATCTTGTAGACTTAGGTCTCCCTTCTTTGGGAGTTTGACAAGGTAACACTTCCAGTCGGCTGGTAGAAATACCTTTCCTTCCTTCTTTCCAAACCTTCTACAATAGTGGTGTGAGCGTGTCTGCTATTATCTCTGCGTCTGTTTCCAGTGCTTCTGGTGGGAGGATGACAGAATGCTGTCAAACAAAGAGGCTGCATGAAATGGCACTCTGAAATATTTGTTTCGAACTACAGTTGTCTACTGGGTAAAGTGGACTACTTATAATGGTTTGCTATGTTCGAAAGTTTACCACATTACTTTTGAGGCAATATTATAATAAACTTGGTTAGAAAATCTATATGACTACAGTTTGGTCCGTTTAAATGGTGGTGGAATGTTTCACCAAGATCGGTGTATTTTAACAGGTGTACCTTCCTGGTGACATGACGTTTGAGAAGCCTGTCTGCACTACGTTGGCAGAACAAACTATACAACCCTTACAAATTTAACCAGCACTCAGCAAACTGTCGGACGTAGCAAAGCTACAGCAGGTGAGTGTAATGATCTATTGGGCTGGAATCCTCCGAGTACCTGGATCCTATATGTAAGACCTAGAGGTGATGGAGAAGAAATCAATTATAAGGCAGATATCGAATACTTCTATCGACACCAAGTGATGTTTATTGAATTGACCGACTTCTTAGCTCCCATAAAATGTGGTTCACTGTCAGTGGTGTACAATAACTTTACCTGTTTTGATTGCAACTTTCTGTGTTCCATTGATCGCGGGAGCCTAGTCAGTTTTGCAACTCGTTTAATGCCACAATAGACTTGGTTGTTGGTAATGAAATTAGTGTATATGAAACTTAGAAACAAGAACCGTTATTGAACTCAGATTACTCTGTTATAACTGTTCTGTCAAACGTATTTGGCAAAACTACAGAAAATTACCTTGTCATAGTAATCTAAGAAGACTTTACTTAGTGGATATATACATGACAACATACTCAAAGTCAGAAACATGTTACAAAATGCAGAATGGATCATGTTTGATATTACGTTGATATATATTGTCTGACTAAAATACTTTTTCTAAGATTTAATAGAATTTCTTCGCCTTAATTGAAGAAACTGTGAAGAGAGAGAAACTGTAAAAAATCGAATTGTAAAAAGATTTAACTGCTTGATTAAGTTTAAAATAAAACGCTTAAACTTATTTTAAAACAAGAGAATAATGTTACATTTTTTGAAAACTCTTCTAGTATATGGGAACTTTATAAAGATTTTATTGGTAGGAGAGAACTCAGTAACGAAACCTGTAAAGATGTAGGTGTATTAAACCAGTCATTCATAAGCAAATCTGCCCATGGTAACTTATCTAGTTCACACACACACAGACACACACACACACACACCAAAAGGCAGTTCTCTCAAATTCAGTAAAACAGATGAATTCACATGCTTAAAATTACTAAAGTCTTAAAATATCTTTAGACTAGATGGCATACTAAGTATTTTTTTATCTAGTGAATGTACTGATATTCTATGTCATCCAGTCACAAGCATTTTTAATGAAACCTATACAAAGAATGATATATCAACCGGTTGGAAAGAAATTAAAATAGCACCGATAAGCAAGTCGAAATCTTTTGGAGCAGGTGTAAACTTCTGACCAATTACAAAAACTTCAACATTCCTGAAAAAAAAAAGCGAAAATTATTACTTCATGTGCTTGAACTTCTTTTAAAGACTTTCTGTAATCCAAATCAGTTTGCCTACAAACCTAGAAGGAATACTTTAGATGTTACAGACGTTTTACACCATAATACTATTGCTAATCTGGATAAAGATGCTTAGTTTGTTCGATCTGCCTTTTTAGACTATAATTCAACCTTTAATTTTATTCCTTATTGAACTCGTATCCTAGTTCGCAAAGTGACTTCATTCTTATTTTTCTGAGATAAAAAGTCATAAACTTTATACACAGGGAAGTGCTCTACTTCACTGCTTAGTAAAGCTAGTGTGCATTTTCTTTTAGTACGACTTAACTTCCTCAAATAAAACTAATGTTCTTAAGTATGTGGATAACCTGACACTAATCATGTCCATCATTTCTTCTTTAAATTATCAGTTTGATTACTGGTCTTCCTTGAGTAGCCTCATATCCAATCCTTCCAGTTAGTTAATTTCAGCTTAAGATGTGAATAAGACCTATATGAACTGATTCAATTCCATGATACTTGTATTACCTGTATTTCTGTAGTACAGAATGTATCACGCATTACATATCTTGGTGCATGTTTCTCTTATTGTCTTTTTGAATCTACCTCCATTCTATTGATTTCGAAGAAAGAAACCTTTATTTGACTATTTATGTTAGGAAACTGCACCCATTTGGTGTAGCTTAACAATTAGTTTTACTCCTCAGCGGTACGCACCCATGACCCCACTAGGGATCGAACTCAGGACCTTCGGGTTTCACGGCGAACGCGTTAACCATTCAGCCACTGGGTCGGTTTCCAGTGGTTTACAATTTCCATCTTCTGTCAATTCAAGACGTCGTGAATGCGTACTGCTGAGGAGTCCCATACTAGGACGAAACTGCTGTCCAATACTCCCAGATTTTCAGTAGTTCCTCAACTGATGT
Organism: Heterobilharzia americana; assembly: GCA_944470555.2. Classification (NCBI taxonomy): domain Eukaryota; kingdom Metazoa; phylum Platyhelminthes; class Trematoda; order Strigeidida; family Schistosomatidae; genus Heterobilharzia; species Heterobilharzia americana. The sequence goes on along the minus strand of OX104129.1, from coordinate 60,221,395 downwards.
CAGTCCATGATGAATACTACTTCTAAATTAAAAAATCCCCATTCGTCTCAAAAAAAATTAGTTTTACGTTTCGTTAGTTCCTACTTTTCAAGAATTCTAACCTACTGTTCTGCCTAATTCTTTCTTGGACTACAGAGAAAAGACTATGCTGTATTGTGTAGAACTTTGAAGGTTGCTAATAGAGTGAATGGTGTACCACTATTAGGACAAGACAGAGAACTCCATCCTGGTGATAATTTTATAGTAAGAAACTACCAGGGTAAAAGTCTGCTGAAATGGAAGTAATAAGATTTTGAGATCATAGGGGACTAGGCGTTGTTGGTTCAGAAATCTTGAGAATACACATACATCAAATAAGACCAGCACATCATAATCAGATTAAAAGTGATATTTCTCTCATTCCCATACTCGATCCGTTACTGGGCAACCCATAGTAGTCTGAAACCTAATCGCGATCTCCAAGTAGTAAGAAGAATTGTCAGGATTCTATTGATCTGAAGCCACCACATCGTCAAATAATCTGCTTCAGAAAAATCATCAAGAAGATCCAGTTGAGTCCACAGCAGCCCTGTTACTTATAGTTATCTTTTTAAAGAGAGAGGTGTCATATAGTGAGACAATATCCCCCAAGTTCCTCAAAGAAACATGAAATTTCCTGAAAAACCTTCACAAACAATCAAGGATGCCGAATGTTCGTGAAAAACCACTTGATTATGAGTGTGAGTTTCACATTGGCCAAAAGGTTTTCTGAGAAAGTGTAGAACGTATCATGGGTATTTAAAACATGTATAAACCGTTACTTTTTGTACATGTTTGACTTGACAGTTAAACTTTTATCGTTTTGCTGCTTCTTTAGATTTTCGAGGAACCTGGCTACCCTCAAGGGTGGAGCGTAAGGTTACCGTTCAAGAGTTCACTCATATATGTATATATATGTAAGGTGATATCTGCGGACTGGTCCGTAATCAGTCCTAGTTCCAGTTTAAGGATATGGAGTGAGGTTTTAGATTATGTTGACCACTTCATTTACATGTGAAGTTGCATCACCCTGAACAAATTGGTTTTTGATGAAATCTTAGCTTGGTTACAGAAGGTCTGGTTGAAGATTGCCAACCTGTATCAACTCTGGTACTGGCTAGAGAGATATCTGACTACCCATCAAAGGAAAAACATACTTCCGTGTCCAGCTATACTGTTGTGAAACATTGCCGTTGAAAGTGGACGTGAAGAGATCACATGGTTATGGGCACAGGTTTCTTCTCAGTATTGCTCATGTATGGTGGAATTATCATGTGAGCCATGTTGAGGTTAGATGAAAGTTACTAGGCAATAAATATTAGCTGGTTGGTGAAACATTCAGTAAATATCAAAAAACAATCAAACTTACATGGTGAAGTTTGTAATAAAGACCGCATGCATTGCACACTGAATCACCTTGTTGATTACGTCTCCATAACGTTGTATGTGATGTACGACAATTTGCACAAAATGTGCCAATTTTACGATTTGCTGACTTGATTAATGTTAAATAAAAACAGTATAAAAGGAAGAAAAGTGAATACAACATTGTGCTATCATATTATAAAGTGTCGAAATGAAATAATGTTTAGTGTGAAACTGCTTACCAGTCAAAAGCGATTTTATACTCAGTACTCAGTTGCAAATATCATTATCAGTGAATATAATAGAATGAACAATCTGTAAATGATTTACAAATTACTCGGTCTATACTAACATTCCTCATAGCTGAGTAGTTTTTCAACTGTGGTATCGACAGGGTGCTTAGATCTAGCCGGTGAAATACTACAAATTAGACTGAGAGGTTTTCAACTACTCAAGTTTTTCATTAGTAGTATCTTTCTCCAAAGGTGAATAATAACCTGTAGAATGGTAAGTAGTATTAGAGAAGGTTTGTTAGTCCTTATCATTTGAAAAATTCACTAGTAACGTTGTTGACTATGACACTGTATAACGTGGGTTCAAATATCAGGTTAGTCATCAGTTGCTTCAAAATTGTAGGCATGACTTGGTGACCAGTACCGATAGGCAAGAAATCGATTCTCTCTCACCAACTAACAAAGAGAAAGCACTTAGAACGTGTTGAAATGTCTGACTTAGAGGTGACATAATGTGAACGAGTCTGAGATCATCAAATACTCGAAACTTTCAAGTAATACGTCATTATAAAGATAAAGTTCGACCTTGTCTTTAGGTAGATAAAACCATAGGTTATCTTTCCAAACCATGTAGAACTCCAACTCAGTCTTTGGTAATCTTGAAAATGTATCCTTTCTCTTTCATTTAATAATCAGGTATGCTTTTCTTAGAAAGTATAGAATAGAAAGTGAATTTTAATATAAAAATTACAAGTCAATGTTAAATTGGGACTAGAAAATTCGAAAGAATAACCTAAGTAAGCTGAAAGTTATCTCTCGTTTTCTGACGAATATATCTAGCTCAGGGTTTGAATATCCCAAGTGACTTATTCTCTGAGCCTTAGTTTTAGTTGGTGAACATTTCAACGTCATGCTAGATATCGTCATCAGTACATCAGGGTTCTATAAGTGAGGAGGTGGACAAAACAGTCTTTGGTCGTTTATACTTAGAGTATATTCACCTTTCTATATTTCTGTTTAAACCTAATCACTATCAGGAGATATGACGTCAGGTTTTTTTAAAATCAATCTGTCGTAGATCTGAAAAATAGGTATTTCTTTTTTCACAGATTATGTTTAACTTAAATGTAATAAATACCCAATTAATATACCGTATAGCCTGTTATCTCTAAAGTAATAGTTATCTGAAAGTGGCTTTCACTATGGAGTAACATCAGTTGGAAAGCGATGGAAAATTTAGGCGCATGGGATAGTTGTTTCGTCTAAATTTAGAAATCAGTAGTTCAGACCCACCACTCTATGAAAAATTGAGTCCAATATCATCAAGTTTCACGTCAACCACGTCATCATTGATACAGCCACTGGAGTTAGAATCTAATGGACCATTATTTTCTGCAACTATCAATTTGCAATGTACCATTATTATCATTATTATTTGCCTCTAGGATTCCTAGTGGAACATACGGCTTCAGTAGCACATCTTCACTGCACTCTGTTCTCTGCAGTCTTTTGAACCCGGCTCCATCACTGCCCATAACCTTTCATTTCTTCCTCAAATCATCTCATCCATGTCAACCTCTCCTCGGATACCCAACTCGTCGTTTCCCCTTAGGATTCCACACGTGATGTCCCTAATCAGTCTTCTCAGTGTATGCCCAATCAACTCCAATCCATATCCACTTTCTTCGCATACTTGTTGGGCGATGGCTTCTTGGTTGTCTCCTCAACACCCAACAGAGTTGCTTGTTGCTTATTCTCATCATTCTGGCCATCTGATCTCATCTTCAGTGTCGAGGCATCGTAGGTGGCAGCTGTTGATTATATATGTGTCTGTAGTTTGTTCAGAATGCTTCGCGTGACACGCCAAGTTTGTGAACCATATGGTAGCACTGACATGACTGACACTAGTGTTGAGAATCCGGATGTTGTTCAGGCATTATGCTGAGTGGAGTACAGTGCAGTGTAGTAGATGTCCACACTGATTTCAGATTGATGCAGACGTGTCATGCTCTTCCGATCCTGGCATTCACATCGTCGTGTGTTTCGCCGCCTGTAGTTGTAACGATGGTGTCTTGTCTATGTAGGTGGAAGAGATAACTTGCTTTAGATTTCTCCTGTTGATGGTGATTGGTGCTTGTTGTTTTTGGTTGGATATCTTCATTTCTTTGTTACTTACCAACCATTATTCTGAAATTAGTATGTAACTATTCAACGATTCATCCTGCCGTTAAAATATCTCAAATTTCAGAATATCTATTTGAATTATGAACTATTCCTGGTCATATCAGAATACATATATGTTATAGGTGTGTGAAAAGAGTATCTTTGTTTTGAGATGGTCAAGAATCCCAGCTGAATGCAGTGGCCTGCTTGCACCTTGGGTTACTAAATTTATTCATCGAACATTTTTCATCAAATTCTTTCTTTTCAGTTTGTTTTAATCCTTTGAATGTGTTTTTTGAACATATCATGTACTCTAGCACATTTTTAAACTGTTTTCAACTCTCCGTTTCTCAAGTCAATAACAAAGCAGGGGAAAATGTTACGTTATATGGAAATGGACATTCCCGTGCACAAAAGTACTTTGTATTTCTATCCGTAAGGTGCTTAGCTTGAGTTAGAGAGTTGCATACTGTCTGAATGAATCGCCACCATTATGGACCAGATGCCCTTCGAGAACCCACTGGTTATTTTGTATTATTGCCTTGAAGACTGTTATTATTAACATCATTCCGATGCAATAACCACTTCCTCTGATAGTATTCGTCTGGGAGGTGAATTTGTTGAGAAATTATATGTTGAGAATTTCATATTGTCATACTTATAGTTTGGAATAAAGTGATTATCATTGAAATAAAAAAACAGCAGGTATAGTTAATCGTCTTCCAGTATGCAGTATTCTGTATCTCTAATAACAATCAGTTGTAATGATGAAATGAGTTACCTACAGTCAATTCATTTATCTTTGGAATCAGCAAAATACAGTAATGTGAACATAATCTTAGTCTTTATTTCAATTAAGGAAACAAAGAATATTCATTGGCATAGAATAGCATGATGTGATTTTATTTCAGAGATTCTCAACAGTTACTTACAACTTATAATAAGTAAACATTTGACTGACGGGTCACAAGTAGGATGATACCAGCTTCCTGAATTCCCCTGCTAGCCGTAACCAAGTCCATTATATCGAAATGGAAGGGAAATAATCTGTTGAGTGTGCTGATGAAATGAGATAGATGTCGGTTAGTTGACAAGGATGAATTTTGTAGGAAAAGGTTACGTGATGAGGTGTCAATCTTGCGACCAGTTGATGCATACATTCATATTTAGCTAAAAGACCTGATGTGATTAACCTGAGTATGACTGAATGGCTGATAAACTTGACTTCTTGCCCTTAACTAACTGATGGATTAGTTCTATCTGAACATTTGTGGAGGTCTAATAATTGATTTTAGGTTTGAATTCATCAGTTATTAAACCTACACAAACCTCCAGATAGGATTAATCTAGCGCTCATTGGTAAATAGCTTTTAGAGGTGATTCCCAAATTTCCAATGAGAAGTCGTGACTAGTGGGGTCAACCAAGTTGGATATGAGAACAGTTACTCAATGATGGCATTGGATGTTGGTCGCGCTATATCGTGAACTGACAGAGGTAGGAAGTGTAGATCATTGGATTCCGACCTAGTGGCCCAATGGTAGAGTGTTGTCCACAGAAGCTGAAGATGCTGGCTTTGATCCACAGGGGGCGAGGTCATGGGTGTGCACTGCTGAGGGGTCCATACTAGGACAAAACAGCTATCCAGTGCTCCCATATTTCCAATGTTTCTTCAACTGATTTCAGTCCATAGTGATGGACTAGTTGTTTTACCGCAAGTACTGACTAATTAGTGACTAGAATTATAAAATGTCAGGAGCTTTTGGGGGTTTCATAACTTTCTCTGTCTAAAATGTGTAGACATTTTTTGTAGCTTCTTCAATACTATGCATAGTTAGCTAATTTGAGCATCACTACACCAATTACAGAAGGGTATGGTTAATCAGTTAGTATTTCTCAAGTCTGTGCATATATGCTTCAGTAGTGTGGTGACCTGTATTTCGATCCTTATCGAACTTCGTCAGTGACATAAGTGTCTTGAGCTCAGAAAGCATTTTATTTAGGATTTTCTAAAAGAATATAAAATTAAGTTTCACGATGAGTGTGTTCAGGATTACAAACGTTCAACATCAGCCTTTATAACTAGTTGGAGTCGTGAAATACTACTGTTCTTCTAATGACTGGTGTCGGAAAATAGGGAAAAATAGCACCTTTCAGTGGTAAGTTGCTTTTGAGTTCCAACTCAAACATGAAGACATCTACTCAACGACGGCATTGGATGTAGGTCACGCTATATCGTGAACTGACAGCTGACCATGAACATGAAGGTCCTGGGTTCAATCCTTGGAGGGCAGGGTCATGGATGTACACTGCCGAGGGATCGCAACCCAGGAAGAAATAGCTGTCCAGTGTTCCCAAGTTTCCAATATTCCTCTAACTGATGTCAGTTCATGGTCAATTGCAACCTAATTAGTCTTTATTTCAATTAAGGAAACAAAGAATATTCATTGGCATAGAATAGGATGGTATGATTTCATTCCGGAGATTCTCAACAGTTACTTACAACGTTACTTACACGTCATAAGGATGCGTTGGAGAAATTTGGCGGTTAAAATAAATTCATTTTGAAGGTTTGTGAAGATTTCATTGATTTCAAGTTTGTACTCACTGAAGACTGATAGTAGTTGATGAACCATTGAGAGCCTATTGTGTGACTCTTCAGTAGTGCACACCTATGACTCCACCGGGAAGGTCTGGACTATTAGATTATGTCCCAGTGGCTCAGTGGTAACATCCTGGTCAAGAAAGGTACTTAGCTCCGTACCTTATGAGGTCAGAATAAAGCTTTGCAAAGTAACCAATACATCTGTTGCCTCTTACTAGTCCACTTTAAAGAAGATAACTTTGCAGAAAATTTTGAATACTGTCGAAATCAACTTAGTGGTTTTATGAAGGTGATTTCCTTTTAGCTTAATTCATATAATATGAACTCTCGTAAAAGTTATTCATTGTTGAAATTACTCTACGATATTGTCTCTACTGGCGTCTATTTATAACCAATTTTAGTCCTGTAACAGCTCTATGCTTCATTCGGAAAAAATTTAAGAAATAAAGTTTAAAAAATGATGTATTACCATACGACGTTTTGGTTTAATTAATGGTCGATTCGTTCCATTCATTTTATGATAAAGGCCACATGCATTGCATAAATAATGTCCAGCTTCATCTCTTCGCCATAATGGTGTTTGAGTAGCTCCACAGTTTACACATTCTCGACCGTCTATAAATGAAAATGAAGTAATATAGTACTGATTGACAATTAAGTATACAGTTAGTGAAATGCCAATAAACATGTGAATAGGTTTAGTAATAATCAGATGATAATATTATACAGGATTACGTCTGAGGTTCTCATTGAAATTACTGACCAAAAACCCAGTTGGTGAACTGCAATACATCGATCTAGACTGAAACCTTCAGTTCTTCATAATTGAAACCTTTTATGTGAAAACATGTCTTTCTCTTTCAATGTGTGAAATACACCCATTAGGATACGAGAGAAGAGTAGGTATTTCAGCAAAAAGTCTTCTCTTTTTTGATGATGCAGAGAATACGAAAACATATAGCCATTTGGAAGGCTACTTTTCACTTCATAGTTGAATTTGAACGAGGAGGTTCTTGGGATAGGGTGATTCATCTTCACAATATGTTCAGTTATATCACTCATTATTGCTCCATTGTTACCTTTCTGTAACCACTCATGATAATATTCTTGAACACTTCTGGACAACAGTCACATGGAACGACCTATATACCTGGCTGCACAAGAGCAGATGAATTGATATATGCACATAGAAGTGGCCAGATGTGGAAGTTTCTCCTCTGTGTTGTTGGAGGTGGTTGGGCGACAAGAGAATACTAGTTTCAGCATTGATGCAAAGAATGTTCTCCTTAGAGAGTTTGATATCCACCTTTTCAGAGTGTCGGCGGTAGAATCACCTTTGAAGTTTAGATTCATAGAGATTGTCTTTTCTGACATGGTGGTAAGGTTTACTTTATAAAGTCCAGGCTTTGTGTCTTTGTCTATGGAGCGTGGTAAAGTTCTTTAGAATAGAAATTCCCTCTTCTAACACATCAGGACTGCAGATCCGTCTAATACGAGTGGCAAGAGATATGGTCAGATTTTGCTTACTACTCATAGGTAACCAGCTATTAAAGTTCGTCAGTTGACCATTCCACACTAGTTTTCTATGAACTGACCTACTTAACGTTCCATCAGTGGTTCTTATCAGCTCTACATCAGGAAAGGGAATTTCCGACCGCAAGAGTGAATCTAATTGCTGAATGGCAGTTACTGAATATTTGTAGAACATGATCCAAACCATACTGATGATCACAGATAATAAAAGGATCGTCCATGCACCTTTTGTACCGTTGAAAACCTTCAGCAGTTGATTTCAAGGGCCTGTTCTCCAAACTGGTCATAAAGCAGTCTGCTAATAGTGGACCTAATGGGAATCCTGTGACGATTCCATCTTTCTGTCTATAAATCACGTCATTAAATGTGAAGTGAACGTTGAATGTGTATCGAAGTGACAATTCCTTAAGGCGGGACGTCAATATCTCAACATCTATGTTGTTATCTTCTATATATCTGCATAACAATGAGATTGTTTCGGCAAATGGAAGATTGGTAAAACGTGACTCAATATCAACTGATATCATACATTTGTCAGATACGTCTTCGTCTCTTATGCAGTCAACAAATTCAAAATTAGCACAAAGAAAGCGACTGGTGATTCCTCTTCTTACTGGCTCTAGGATTTTGGCTAGCCATTTCGCCATTTACGTTAGCTAACGATGAATTTCAGTCAGCTTTGATTCACTTTTCGTAAGGATAGTTAACTTCTTCTTATACATCAGCAAAATACAACTACTCTTTAAGAAAATGCTGCTTCAACTACTACCGTTCAACGTGGTTTATTTCATGTTTTCATATCAAAGATACATAAGAATCCTGAAAACACTGTATGCATAATGTTTCACCCTGGAACTATTCATCAATGTCTACTCACAACCTTATTGGTAATGAAATTCAAAGCTTCCAGTTTTCGTTTAAAGCATATTGCTATTCAGTCACTGAATATGGATCCAGTTGTTCACATTTTATCCAACCTGTGTTAGTTTGTGATATTATGTGACTACCATTCGGTGTCGCCAGTGTACATGTATCCTCAGACTGAAATCAACATGTATGATGAATGTGGGACAATGAACTAAAATCCACTGATTGAATGGTAAGATACTAACTGTTAGACATCATGATTCTGGGGTAAGTGAACTTTACTGAGAAACTTCTAACTAGGATGAACCATATGTTCTGTGCTCCCTGGTTTTCATTAGATTTCCAGCTGATATGATGTAAACTATTCTGAAATCACCAATACTACTCAGGAATTACCAGCGTTAATAACACTAACTGGCTTGAAGTTTAATAAATACTAAACGGTTTTTATTGGAGTAGAAACTGAGGTTTATAAGAGAATTTAACTCCATAACAGATTTATTCACTTCGGATGACACAAATCTCCATAATAAATAACTAGGTATCACTAGATGCTATCTTAAACTGAGAAATTGGTGTTGGGAAGGACCACAATGTTACAACATGGATTCGATACAGCTAAGTCCGCACCTCTGAGATAAGCAGCTTGGTGTGTACCTACAGAGTTCTGAAATCAACTCGTGAACATGACTGAAGACATGTTACAAAAGGGTATCATCACTCTTTCTCATTCTCCATGGGCTTCTCCTATTGTTTTAGTTAAGTAGATGAGGGTGGACTCCGTCTGTGTGTAGACTATAGGAAGTTGAACGCTGTCACTAGGAAAGATTCATTTCTAATGCTGCGTGCGCATCGATGAAACTCTAGAAGCGCTAGCAGGTTCGTGTTGATTTTCTACTTTCGATTTAACTTCCAGTTATTGGTAGGTGGAGGTACATTCTAACGACCGACTAAAAACAGTGTTTATTATCCCGACTGGGTTATATGATTTCCAAACTATGCCTTTTGGATTGACGAACACTCCTGCAAAATTTCCAGTGTCTGATGTATGCAGTTCCTAAAGATTTGATATCCTGAATACGTATAGTTTACTTAGACAATATTATAGTATTCAGCAGTACGGTTGAAGAGCGTGTGAAAGGATTACGTTAAGTTTTGCAACGGTTGAAAGATGTCAGACTTAAAACACAATCTTTTAAATGCGTCAGGAGGTTAAATTCTTTGGTCACGTTGTGAGATCACTGCAAGTAGGTAGCGATCCTGCAAAAGTGGATGCCATTGATGGCCTGTTCCAATATGTGTAAACGAGTTGCATAGCTTCTTGGAATTAGAAACTTTTTATCGCCTCTTCGTGAAAAACTTTTGAAAATTGCAAGTCATCTTACCCATCTGACAAGTAAAAACGTCCCATTCAGTTGGCCAGTCGATTACCATGACGCATTTACGCAAGTGAAAGACTCCTTGGGTTTTGGCTTCAGTTTTAGCTTTTCCTGATACATCTGCTATTGGTGACAGTCATATCTTGGAAGCAGTCATCAGTGCAGATGGTAAAGAGTACATAATTGAGTATGAGTCGTACTATGAATAAAAAAGAGAGAAACTATTGTATAACATTCAAAGAAATGTTGGCGGCCATGACATTTATACGAATGTATAGACTTTATCTTTTGGGGAGGAAATATATTCTTCGTATAGATCATAAAACACTTCAATCGGTTGCAGAATTTTAAAGATCCTGAAGGTCAAACAGTCAGTAGCAAGAATACCTATAAGAGTATCATTATGAATATGTACACGGACCCGGACGACAACATACTATGGCGAACCCGAAGCTTTATCTAGACGATCGTTCCGAGCACACGGAGATTGCCTGTCGTCTACCAAAATAGCAGTGTGTACGGTATCGTTAGGACTTGAGAATGGGAAGTTGGTTATCCTCCAGTGACCAATCAATGTGAAGTTTGAACTACTCAGCTAGTTCGAGGGATTTTTCATGTTTTTTAAGCTAGCTATTTTACACTTATTGACTGCATATCTTTCAATCAAGTGGACCTTTTGAAGTGAGTAAGGATAGTAATTCTGTTATAGTCATCGTTTTTTGAAGTTTCACAATACCCATATGTATTGAACACATTGAACTAATGATGTAGTAGGGGATAAACTAACCTGCTAAACTCTTAGCTTTGTTTCTTAATTTACTAGCTAACGAAGAAATCTGTAACATTTGAACAGTTGTAGCTGGATCTAAACCATGGAATGCAACAGCAGCTGCTGTTGCAGTTGTCAAATCGGCAATATTTGTTCTTATACAGTTTGTTGTATTTAATATGGGTAAGGTCAATGTTCTTGAAACTGTAGGCTGGCATATCATATTTGTGTTGATTGGTGAAATGTTTAAATTCACTTTGTTGTCTGATGTAACTATTAGATTCTTAGTGAAAACATCATTTATAAGGCTAAAATCAGTTGTATTACTATTACTGAATGCATAGTCAACTGTACGCAAATGGTTTGTATTGAACATTGAAAATGTATCCGACTGTTTTGCTTCATCATTACGATCATTAACATGAGTAATGTTGTGGTTATATATTGGACTAAAGTCTGTACATGTTGCAGGATAATGATTGTTTGTATGATAAATACCCATATTATTATTAGTAGTAGTATTAGTATTTAGATGATGTATTCCAGAAATAAATGGTTGCTGTAGTACTTCAGACTGATCATTTATTAGTGGATCAAATAAATTTGTTGGTATATCTGTTGAATTCTGATCAGTATTCACTTGTGATTTTGGTATATTTTTATGCGTTGGAGACACTTGTTCAGCTAAGTGTTTCTGATCATTGGGAAGACAGTGAGAATGATGTTGGTGGTTATTGCTATGGTTATTATTACTAATATTATGATGACTTCGGTTGGATGACATTGATACTTGTTGATCTATCCATGAACCAAAGTTTGAAATTGATTTATTCCAAGATGAATCAATAGTAGACTGGATTGAAGATGTAGACCTGAGTAAAAAGAAATAATAACAATAAGAGGGAATTTAAATAGTACATCGGTAAATGCTTTCGCACACGCCTTTTAATGATGATTGGTGAATTGAAGTAAACATAAAGTATAATCTACTTGGTATCGGTTAGCAGTGGAATTCAGGACGTACCTTTTGCTGTATTCAGGAGCCATTCAGCTAGATACCTGCACCCCAGTGAGTGATGATATTCCTACCGAGACTCCAACCCTGTGCCCATCACCTTAAACACAAAACCGCTATCCAATAGACCACTGAGGCAATAGGACCACTTCTTGTCCAGCAGGTACTATTAATTATTGTTATTATAATTATTATCTGGTACTTGTAGTTTGCCTATTTCATACCGAACAAGAAGCGAATCCTGGATTCCACTGCTAGCCACTACCATGCATCAATAATCAGGCAATATCGAGATATCCGTGTAGGAGTTCATATACAAACAGACGTTAATCAGTATAATAATGGGAAATTATTCGTATTAACAAACAATATTATAGACGAAGTACTTTGCTAATTTTTGGTTTCATACTGATATTGTTTTCAACTGCCTAACTGAGTTGTCAACAGGATTTCCATTAGAAACTACAAGTCAGTCAAGATCATGAGGTGTGATTTCTAACACAGTAATATCATAAACCAGTGAAATATACTACTGATGAATAACTTGAGTAGTTAGAAAGCATCCAGAGTGATTAAAGTCTCTTAACCTTTCTAGAACAGGAAATTAATGTATTGCACGATCTTTGGTTGATCAACCATATATGAAATGTATTTTACGCTAAAAATAATATAGCAAAGCATATCGTGCATTTATTTTCACAAAATTACAATATGAAGGTGATCTAAGATATGTCATACATTTAGTTCCCTTGACAAATTTGAATAAAATAAGCTCATCTCATTTCATAACCTTTCATCAGCTACAAACAGCTTCCAGTTGAAATAAAGTATTAGTAGTAACAATGGCATAACATACTTTAGATATGTAGAAATAAATGAAGATTTGAAATCCAGGATTAACAGTGAGGTAGTAAATGAGTCAAAGAAACACAGGATTAATAGTTACAAATCTTACTCAATCAAAGCTGCAGAGGAAGGGGAGATAACAAACAAAAATCAGTATAAAAGAAGGGACTGTTCAAGAGCTAGCAAGTTACGTAATCACATGAAAAACTGAAAAGTGATTGACAGTCAGTTAGTAATTAATGAAGAGATAATGCAATAAAAAAGGGAGACTATATACATACACATGTAAAAACTATATACAGTTGGCAGGGTAAAGAAAGGTTAACTACAGTCTCCTTCTGAGCTATCGCGAACCATAATGATGATGGCATTTTTTGTTTGTTGGTTATCCTGAAGGATTGAGAAATACATATTTGGTGTCATGCTTCCCATCAGGTGCCTAGCGATTATGCTAGTTAAGATGTTGCTACCATTCAGACATAGATTTCTCGAAATATACTCAGTATACAGCTGCATAATTTCTTATCTCATCAGATATAAATTGTCATTGATTTCAACTAAGATTTGTAACTATTAGTCCTGTGTTTACTTGACCTACTCACTGCCGTATTGTTAATCCAGGATTTCGAATCCCCATTATTATTATTACTAGTATTAATTTTCTCTTGAGTTCCTAGTGGAAGACAGGGCTTCAGTAGCAAATCTCCATTTCAATCTGTTCTTTGTAGCCATTTGGACCTCGCTGCGCGGCTGCCCATAAGCTTTCGTTTCTTCCTCACACCACCTCCTCCCTCTCACCCTCGGCTCGGATGCCCAACTCGTCATTTCCCATTTGGATTCCACTCGAGGGCCAGGCCTGGCACGTGATGTCCCCAGTCGGCCTTCTCAGTATATGCCCAATCCATCTCCACTTTCTTCTGCATATTTATTCAGCGATAGGTTCTTGCTTCGTTGGTTCATTCCTAGAGTTCCTTGTTGCTTATTCTTATTATTCTGGCCATCTGATCTTATCCTCAGTATCAAGTGAGCGTAGGTGGCAGATATTGATGTATGTCTGTAGTTTGTTGAAAGTGCTTTTCGTGACGCTCCAAGTCTCTCAACCATCACATAGAAGCACTGACTTGACTGGCATTGGTGTTGAAAATCCGGATCTTGTTCTTTGTGCTAAATGCAATAGATCTCCACACTGATTTCAGATTAGTGAAAGCCTGTCTTGCTTCTCTGATCCTGGTTTTGACATCCTCGTCTGAGGCTGTGCCGCCTGTAGTTGGAACGATGCTGCTTAGGTGGGTAGGTAGGTGAAAAAGACTACTTCCTTTACGTTTCTTTCGTTGATGGTGATTGGTGCTTGTTGTTGCTGGTTGGGTATCTTCATCACCTCCGTCATTTCTGTATATCTAAAGTATGTCATACGATTATTACTTCATTTCAGCTGTAGGCTGTTTGCAGCTGATGAAAGGATATAAAATAAAATGAGCTCATTTTATTCTGTAAATTTCTTTGTTTTTGCATTAACCTACGAAATGTCTGACTGCCACTGATATTTTTCTGAGAAATTTATCATTTATGACTATATGTAGGTGTCAGTGATAGTTTTCACCAACAAAATATCCCAATGGACATGAATAAATATCTTATCACTAATCAGTGTATTGAGGATAATTAAAAAGCGCCAAATATACTAAATAACTTTAAATAACATTTTCTAGTACCAGAATCTTATGTCTTATCTATGAATCTAACAAGTTGACCTTTAACTCCAATATAAGCATACTTTGCTATAGGCTGGAAACATACTAACATATGAGAAACTCTGTTCATATTGTTCAATTGATGTTGGTGAACTTCAAAAATGTTATGTAGTATTCAATCAGCTCAACTGATTCTATTTCATCTATTTTACTTCCCATATAGATCAAACAGATATCAGATTTTTGTGCAGGTGACCACACAGTCACTGTTCTATAAAGTAATATCTTGCTTACCAATAGTGCTCATTTAACTGGATTGAAAACATGAGAATTCATATCTCTCTTAGTCCATATCTGATAAGTAAGATGTATGCAAATCACTTCATATTTATTTGGATATAATTCATTAATGACATCATAATCGTTTTACTAACATCTTTTAACAAATTGCATTCATTGTTCACTTGATAGAGAGCTCATTTAATTGTCCAGATGTTTCTGCCTCGAATCCTCAGTAAAGTTAATCATCATTAGAGTAAAACAATTTATTTTTATTCATAAAATAATATTTTTCAATCTTATACTCATAGGAAACTATTCATGTGAGATACTTTCATTTAGAATGACTTTAAAGGTCACTTCAGAGAGTGTTGAGATAAGCAATTGCATTCCTCTATTCTATGAGAAACTACCATCCCAGTTGAAAGTCTGAAATTTGATTGGTTAATTTAACACTTACTAGAGTGTCCTTTGAAGTCACTCCATTTAAAGGTAATCGGTAAGAAGTCTTGTTTGACATAGGGTTCATACTTGTTGGCAGTCGTCAGTAAGGCTTATGTACAGCTCTAAAGAAGGTCACATTGCAAGGAATGGTAGATAGAATTAAGTCAGCGCTCAGGACTTTATAACGTGGAACTGGTTGCTAAGTGCTGGCTAGGCTTATTTTAACAGTGGTCAACGCACGCTTGAATGCCACATGATTCATCAGTCTTTTCGACATCTCAGAAATGCCTTGCTCACGTGTGTTAGAAAACACAAAAGTTAGGTTAATTGCCTCCAACCAAATAACTTCCAATTGTGATTGTGTTGCCCACTAAATAACACACATGAATTTAAAGCATTGAATACTGAGTTTGATGATACTTTTACAAGCCGCTTATATCTATTACCAAGGGAATTCAACTAGATGAAGCATACCAAGTCAGACAGTTTCTATTGGAAATTAACACTACTATGAGGTATATTCTTCTTTGACTGTTCACTGATATTATTACTTTTCTGTATAGAGTTGTAGTAAAACAAAATCTTTCACACAGTTTTCAATTACACCTATTAGTGCTACAAAATGTTGGTTATTGGTTGAACTGTCTGGGTTAACCTCAGTTCAGAGATTCCATGAACTATTGTAATGATACTTTTAATTTCCTGTTGCACAAGAGGTGGCTATATCGCCGCAGTGGCTAAGTAGATAATGCTCTAGCGTTTGAAACGAAGGACACTAGTTTCGAGCCCCCAGTGGGAATAACATCACTCACTGGGGTACAAGAGGTGCATCCAGCTGATGAGTCCCAAATAAGACGAGATGTGCATCCTGGATTCCTCTACTAATCACCTAGATCAATATTCCATGAACTAATTTGGCATTCAATGTTCAATCACTTATCATGTCTTTCAACCTCTGTACAGTTTAGGTTTACGGACAGAGAGCCTTCAGATTAGTTAGTGTGATGAAAGGCTAACTGTCTGTCAAATGTTTCTTATTCATATAGCCATACAATAAAAATTTTAGAATACTGAGGTTAAATTGAAATCTGATCAATGGTTGGTTTGTGTGGCTAACAGTTCTTACTTAACCAGGATTCAGACCTCTTTTACTTCATGTATTCACCTCTAATTCCATATTTCAATGCATAATTGACTTACATATTTGTTTTATCCATTGAATTTTGTACTGTTTCTTCTCTCTTTTCAATTTGTCTAATTTCATTTCCACTTTCTTGTTTACAGTAAGTCATTACAGGAGTAATCATTGAAGATGATAGTGATGTTGATAAGGAAGTTGAAACGGTCAGATTATTTGGTAACCAAAAAGGATATTTTCTGTCTACAGATGATAGGGAAAATTGATCAGGATTATGTATACTTCCATTGTTAATATTATTTGGTAGGATAGGGATTGATGAATGATTTTCGGGAATAGTGAAATTGACTAACTCAGGATTGAATACAATATTTTGTTGTACCAGTCTATTTTGTTGATCCATTCTTCTGGGTACCTCATCCTCCTCTTCATCATCATCATCATCGTCATCATCATCGCTAACCACTTCATCATTATGCAATGAGAATTCTATTTGTGATAATGTTGAATTGACAAGTTCATATTTCCGATCCAAATATAATTTAGGATGTTTTTTAACATCTTGAAGTGAGTTCGTTAACAAAAATGATTTTGTCCACTCCCTATTCATCCAAGTGTCATGTTTATTACTTTGTTGATTATCTAAGAAAGAATAAAAAACCATTTAACAATATTACATATTTCAAGAGGTTTACATTTTTATTAAGAATACTTTGTTTATTCTGATGGGTTTGAAAATTTTGATTAAGAATATCAAGAGACATGGGATATGATAATATTACTTAACTGGTCAAGCTGCTACAATTCATTTCAGTACATTAAGATGCAAGACAACACAATGAATAGAAAAAGTAAAAGAATTACGATCATAAGTTGAATAAAGTTATACGAAGAGAAGAAGAGAGGGTTAGGCGAATGACAACGTATATTATGACCAGTAAGATGGAGATAATATGTAGGCATGTCTACACCAACGGAATTGATTCTCAGCCACATCTACTGATATACAGAGATGCCAAACAAGAAGTTTAAACTTTTCTATATGGCGTCTATTAGCATTCAAACATTTATAGAATGATGTCACGTTCCAGTTTGGTCGCTTAGAGACTTTTGTCTGTTTAGAAGACATATATTTTTATACAGTTATTTGTGTAGAAATAAATGGTTCATTCCCCCTATTTGATTACATTGTAATGATTACTTCCAAAACTCCATTGATTTTTATTATAAGAACTTTCCAATGAGGTTAGTTACTAATCTATGAAATTTAACTTGAATGCAGAGGATACCTTTAAGTATCATTGGCTAAATTAAAGGACTAAGCTTTGTTGAAGAAATTATGTTTCTTTTTGGAGATGTTTTACTCATAGTATAGTCTTTACAGTGGTAAAGTACAGTAAGAGAAATTTCTCCTTGACGATACAGATGATGATTATTTTAGTATTCTATGATACTGAATGATTCGTGGTCAAGATGGGCACCTAAATTAACATTAATTCGATTCAAAAGTTTGTATTTTGAGGAAGTTGTGTGGATTTGGAAATATTTTAAGTTGTTATTCATCGTAGACTGGCATCAGTCGTGACCAGTGGGGACAAAGCCTGATGGTCGTGAGGACCGTTACTCAACGACGACATTGGGTGGAGGTTGTCCTATATCATGAGCTAACAGAAGTTGGAAATATGGACAACTGGATTCTGACCCAGCTTCTCAGTGGTGACGTGCTGGCCACAGAACCTGAGGGTCACGAGTTCACTGGCTGGGGTGGGGGGTCCTGGGTGCGCACTGCTGAGCAGTCCCATACTAGGACGAAACAGCTGTCCAGTGCTCCCAGGTTTCCTTTGCTCTTCCAACTGATGTCAGTCTACGATGAACAACAACTTAAAATGTTTGTCTTAGTAATAAATATTTACGACCGATTACCAAAGCCTGATAAATGTCTAACAGTTGCTACTGACGATTCATATGAAGATAAAACTCGTAGTTGTAATTCTAGGAATTATCTGCAAGTAATCATCTCTTGATGAAGATGAAAGTTCAGAAGTTATGCAGTACTCAGTAATTTAGATGAAATTCATGAGATCTTTATTAGGGGTTGTAGTCATTCATTTCAGTCAAGCTGATGTAATGACCAGTACCAATTGTTGACAATAAATTTCAGTGCATTATAACTTTAACGGTCATCTGAGGTAGCCGAGGTTTGGCAGACTAGTATGGTTATTGGGTGATGACTAAAGGTGAAATGAAAATTTGGACCGCCGCCGCATTCGAATCAGCAGCCACCGGGTTTCCAACCCGATGGACTACCAGCAGAGCTACCCAGTGATCGCTGGTTCGAATCCGGCTGTTGTTCAAATTTTCATTCCACCTTCAATCATCAACCAGTATCAAATAAGTAAACATTAACAATACCTGACCTGATGTTTTTGAATAGTCTTCTTAGTTACCACACTTCATGCCATCACATCAAGAGGACATCATACAAAGAATAATAGTAATGAAGTAAAAATGATGAAGTTAATCATAACTATGTGAAAATTGAAGGTGAAATAAAAATCTGGGCCACGGCAGGACTCGAGTCAACAACCTTCAGGTTATGAAAAATGTAATTAAATGAAGGATCAGCGGAAAAAGACACTAATAAAAATGAATGATAAAGTTTTCAGTATTTAGAAGTCCTGGAGTGGAATCCAAAAGGGAAACGATGAGTTGGGCTTGCGAGGCAAGGGTAACATAAAGGAAGTCATGTGAGGAAGAAATGAAAGCTTGTGGGCAATCATGGACCAAGGTTAAAAAGACTGTAGAGAAGAGAGTGAAATGGCGACGGGCTACTGAAGCTCTAGGTTCCACTAGGAACCCAAGGGAGAAATAATAATAATGATAATAAACAATGGATATGTTGTAACTGCCTGAATCGACTGTGGTCAGATATTCCAAATCGTAAACAGGTGTGCTAAGCCAATATAGGCTCAGACCAGCGGTAAAAAAGCTTCTTGCATTAATGTTACGTCTTAGTCAAGCTATAGCACTTAAGAGGTTGATGTGTGACCATATTATTACAAGTTCTTACAAGGTTATGAATTAAATACAATGGTACATACGTGATGGGTTCGTTATGCTTCAAAAATGAAGGTGGTAAATTTTCGTTTCTGTCATGTCATTGTAAGTCACTCAGACAAATTGTAAGCTCTCTCTATCATCACTAGTTTCATTAGACTTTAGAACTCAACGATGAATCATTTTAGAGAAGTGCCTTTTCTGATATTCTAAAGGAAACTGCAACCAATGAGGGTTATTCAAGTAACGAAGAGCCATAAATATCAACTAATGGCGTTAAAAGACTTCCTTTTCATACAGTAAAATAGTAGAGATAAAAATAAGTCATCATTACTAGACATAATACCTGATTCTATCGCAAGATATATTACTAATACACAATTATACGTAGTATTACAACCCAACACAGTATAGGTTCTACTAAACTATAAGCCACAATTATTGTGTAACAGCTACCTGATTGTCTCAGGAGGAATAAGTGAACCTGGACACATCGATTAAACGTCATCTTTTTAAACCAGGGAACTACGTCCTGACGTATTATTAAGAAGCTTCAAAGCAGTGGGAAACAGCTTTACTTCACCTGATGTATCGTTGTATTACAGCCAGTTATAGTGTTATCAGGTATACCTGTGAAAAGAATACATGAAGAAATGAGAGTTGAAAACAGAAGCGGAAACATAATATGTTGGACATCTGAAGATGTTAATTTTAGCTAAGTCTAAGATTCATTCTCGCTGTTTTCATGTCTGTTTTAAATTACCTGGCTACTAAGTAACATTAGGAATATTTTGCTTAGAAATCCTGATCAAGATGAGAGTGTTCCCATTGAGATAATTAAGATAGTATGACAGTTACTACTTTCCCACTTAACAGGTTATTAATCTGTTAAAAATTTAACCTTACTTCATAATATTTCCTCATTTATAAGCTGTATTAGGTAGAAATACATTTGATCTACTTTCCAATGAACTTATAAAAGTGATAACTTGCTAGCTGCGGAACTTGAAGGTCCTAGGTTAGAACTCTGGTGGGGTTGTAGGTGTACACTGTCTAGAAGTCCTATACTAAAATGAAAAAGCTGTCTGTTTCTCCCAAATTTTTAGTGGTTCTCCAATTGAAATCAGCCCGTGATGAATGTCATCTTGAAATCAGCGGAATTCTCATATACATCTGTAACTTGTAAAATAACTTTCATATATATTTTGAGGGAACTGTGGAGATTTGGTGGAAATTTCGTGAGCTAACAGGAGTTGGAAATATGGACCATTGGATTCCGACCCAGTGGCTCAATGGTAACGCGCTGGCAGCGGAACCTGAAGGTCGCGGGTTCGATCCGTGGTGGGGTCGTGAGTACGCACTGCTGAGGAGTTCGATACTACGGCGAAACAGCTGTTCAGTGCTCCTGATATCAGTCTACGGTGAATAACAACTTGAAATATATCTATTGTCAACTTTTCACTTTATATCCGATATTTATGAAACTGCTCAGTAAATTAAGTGAAGTGAACATCGTTAAGGTTTTTTTCTTTAAAGTTCAGGGAACATTTTTAGTACAGCTCTCATTTGAAGTTGTTTAGATGTACACTGGTATCAAACATCGGTTGGTCATGGGACACCAACCCGTTATATGCTGTTTAGTCCCAAGTCCAGACCTAATTTTATCCTTTGGTTTAACAATGTGGACACCAAGCTAAGAGGCTCAGCATCATGGTGCATATTGGTACATGTTATTCAGTTAAAGGCAATCAGTAGGAAGCCTTCAACTTAGGTTTTATGTTTATTGCCACTCATCACCAAGGCGTATCTGCAACTTCGACGAAACTGATATCCCGCCTGAGATCTGAACATGGGTTATCCAGTGTTGTAATTAACAGCGTTACCACTGAGCTATCCAGTCAGTAATTGACCTCCTATAGGACTGGGTTACATATATCGATTGGTCACGGTGCCAACAAGCACGACACTCTGGTCTAGGGCTTCCTGCCGATTTTCTCTAACCAACTAAAACACTGGTATCATGTTTAAAAATAATCTTATATCAGTTATGATCAGTTCATAAATTCCTCTTCACATTTACACTGTTGATTTGAAATGAAATATGACATTTCAGACAGTTTTTTGTGTGTCTTCTATTCAAAGTTTACAGAAATATTGATATTTTGAAGAGAAATTATTTTTGTAATTTACCAAAGATGAGTATGAAGACCAAGCTATATGTTTAGAGTGCGTTGTTGAGCCACTAATTAACTTTGAGATCTCTATTCGTATGTTTTAGGAGATTTATTAATTTATTTTAGATTGAAATTCACCATGAACTGACACCAGTTGGGGGAACATTGGAAATCGAGGAGCACTTTACAGCTGACTCCTTTTAGTATGGAATTTTTCAGTAATGTGCACCCATGAACCCACCCTTCAGGGATCGAACCAAGGACCTACAGGTTACGTGACCAGCTAGAGTAAATCCAGTTGAACATGAGGACAGCTACTCAGGGACATTGGGTGGAGATCGCACTATGACGTAAATTGACAGAAGTGGGAAATATAAGCCACTGGATTCTGACCCAGTGGCTTAATGGTAACATGCTGACTACGGAGCCTGAAGTTTCTGGGTTCGATCGGTGGAGGGTGGGGTCGTGGGCGCGCACTGCTGAGGAGTTCAATGTTAGGACAAAACGGTTGTTCCATGTTTCCAATGTTCCTCCAACTGATGTCAGTTCATGATGAATTCCAACTTTGATAGTTACTTTATTTTGTAAAGATAACTACGACTCTCTAAAATCAGTTGCTTACCAGGTATCAACAAGAAGAAGCCTACTTAACGCGGTTAAACGGTTTGGTTGACCCTAGTTAAGTAAATGATGGTGAGCCTCACGTGGCGCCGTTAGATTCCAACCAGTGCATCGTCTTAGTTGACCTGTCGATAAACGCTGTTGACGAGATCTTTAAACGATGTTCAGTGAAGCGGATCTTGAAAGCATGGACGGGTAGACCGTCAGAACTCCAACCAGTTTACTGAGTTCTTGGAGCAGTGCGTTATAAAAAAGCCAAGGGAGTCTAGCTTCCTAACTTCGGTAGTCACTGTTGTTGAAGGAATCCCTAGTGAAGTGTTTATGGTCTGCCTTGCGAATGTGAGTGGTATTCTGCCCGGAATGCCAAGAATCGTTTGCTTTAGCCTTGGCTTGAGGATGATATGGTTGTGTGGGAGCGTTCATTTTTCTGACCTGTTTGTGAAAACGGTGGATGATAGTTTCGGTGGAGGTGTACTGCATAGTTACCCACAAGACTGTAGATTATTATTGTGACATCTCTCACGTACGTCATCTTACGGGGAGGTAATTCCGGTCAACAAGCCAATGACATAACGCATGCAGATGCGTTAAAGCATGACAGTTAGGAAAGAGGGGATTCACTGATGAAATTTGCGAGGGCATCATCCGGAATGCTCTAGAAGATATGTTTGTTTTCATGTGGTTCAGTTACGAAGAGGTATGTCCTACTCGATGAAGGGACCGAATCCTTCAGGTTTGAGAGACGATAACGTTCAAGCTAAGAAATGTCCGGCCTAGAACTGGGAGCTTATCTGAAAATTAGAATAAAATGTGGCTACAGTGCATTGTTAAGAGTCATTAAATAACTGATAGTTACTGTATTTCAGTGAAATGGCTAGTTTCAGCTGTTTAATTTTGACATACACCGATGTGATGATATACACTTATGAAGGCTTCAACAAGTAGCTATATATTACCCTTCTGATAGTTACTTTATGTTTTGGAGATAAAAATAAATAAGGCGGAAAGATAGCAGACTCTGTACTGGAAAGTTTCCCAAACCCTTCGAGAAGGGTGTTCTTTATGTATTCTGTCCCTTCAACTAACTGATGCATATTATTGTGTGTATTTTCTCGGAAGTCAAGAGTTTACTGATTGATTGTAGCTTCTATCGAGGATACGGACAGTAATGTTCTACATCATAATATATTTACTATCTGATCATAGTTTCGATATTGTCATTACTAAGGACCTATCGAATAAACACAAAATAATTTAGAAGACCTAAAGAACATTATATTTTAGCTAGTTTATAATAAATATTATGAATATATAATAAATTTTAAATCTTACAGATATTGTTAATTTCAAGGTAGTATTCATTATGGACTGATATCATTTGCAGGACCATTGAAGGCATACTCATGACCTGATTAAAGATGAAAAACAGGATCTTCAGATCCGTTAATTCACGATCTAGCACTACCATCACTCATCAGCAAGCATGAGTCTTTAGCCTCACACTTAACTTAGCTGACGTTAGAGGTGGAAATTTTCAGTTAGGACAACTTTAATCAATCCTTGCAAACCTCCGCAAAAATTGAGTCTTTCATTTTAGTCAAAATGAGGTTGAATGGATAGTTTGAACTTTACTAATTTGAACATTTCCGCAATATAAGATTTAACTTTAGTTTTTCATCGGTATTTCCTTGAAAAAAAGTTGGTTAGTGTGTCAACTGAAGCAATATAAACCCTAAGTTGTATCACAATTTTATCTCCATTATATATTATATCACTCTTGGTAACTTTGTGATATAAATCGGCTGTAATGAAGTTTAATAGGGTATAGGACTTGTAATTCGCTTGTTTAAAAACTTTCAAACTGTACATATCTTCATCTAAACAGCAATATTTCTGAAGTCTCCTTATTAACTCTAAGAGGCTTGTAAAAATACTCACTGCATCTAGAATTATTTATGAATTTAGGTACAATGGATAGCCGTCCCGTCGTAGCATGACACTCCTTAGCAGTATGCACTCACGACGCGGCCACCTATCAATCAACCTGTAGATTTCATGGCCAATGTGTTAACAGTTTCCAACTTGTATCAATTCGCAATATAGTGCGACTATCACTCAAGGTCTTCACATTTGACATCCCCTTGATGAATTCTAACGATTTGGCCTTAAGTATAAGCGCTTTTCATTAGAACTTTGAGATATCACTAGTGAGTACTATACAGTAATGTATTTTGAAATGAATGGGGATTTTTGGTTTTGAGGTAGTATTTATCCCGGACTGACACTGGTTGTAGAATGATTTAAAACCTGAGAGCACTAAACAGCAAAACTGGCAGAAGTTGTAAATTGAATCATTGAACTCTTACTCAGTGGCTGTGAAATCTGAAAATCTTGACTTCGATCCTTAACCGGGTGGTGGGTGCATACTGTTGAGGAATCTAATGCCAGGATGAAATAGCTGTTCAATGCTCTCAGGTTTTCAATAGTTCTCCAAGTGGTATCAAAGCATAATATTTGTGTGTGTGTGTGTGTGTCTGTGTCTGTGTCTGAGCGAGGTCAGTACGTATTCTGTGTTAGTAAGTTAGTTAACTTTGAGTTCAAAAGTGCCTAGTTGACTGAAGAACTGAATAAACTATTAGAAAACAACTTTCTCCCCTTCATCTTCTTCATAAACATCTGTTGTCTGGATGAATAACACTAAAAACTTTTTTCAACAGAAAACATGCTAATTTCTTGACTGTTATTATTACTATTTTGATTGCTTTTATGACAGTATTACATCAATCTGTAGATATATGTTGACAAGCATATTCACAACAAACTACTGATAGAAATAAAACCTTAAATGTTATCATTGAAGTTATCAGAAGTATCAGCGTCAGCATCATCAGTAATGATAATAGCCTCGTGATTATCTCTTGATCAACCTCATATTCCTAAGAGACTCGTTATTAATAAGTAACACGAAAAAAAGAAGAGAATGGGAAGGCAAGAATAAAAATTTTATGTTCTTAAAGTATGCGTAGATGAGTGTATGTGTTTAGAGTGAGGTGGGAGTTCTTTTTACTGAAATATCTTCTACCGCCTTCATCCTCATCCACTGACTTATAAATAACCTGGTTTTAATTCTTTCTTTCTTTTTTTCGAGTTATAATAATTTAGTCAATAAAAATATTTTTCATTACATAGAACACAGTCAACTATGAAAGTCTTGTATACAAAGAGAAAAGGGAACAATAAAAATATATGGTTTCTTTTTTATTGAAATTTTTGAGATATTAACAAAGTTCTATTTTAGACTTTGCAATCATTCTCATGAAACGCGTTACTGACCTTCAGTGAAGTCATGAATATGTATCAGTTACCTTATATACATTGATATCATCAACTGGACAGAAGTAGTGAATTCTAGACTATACAACCATTAGTTTAGGTGATCTAACACTTCCATCCCTCATGTCCGACTTGGTTAACCTCATCAGCTACGATTTCTCATCACTTCTATCCCTGATGGGCGCACGCTGCTAATAAATGTCAGTAAGTATCATTACTGTCAGCAACTTACAGTTCGAGATACCATAATTTCATGCTCATAACTCAAAGTTATTGCATCAACGGTCTATTTCGAAGCCTCTATATCGCTTAATATCGGTAAAAGGTTCTGTTTCAGGAAAACAGGAACTATTCTATTACATTTAATAAGCTAATTAATATTTCAGTTATATGATTTGGCGCATAAAACTCATTTACTATTACTGAGCACTGATTTAAGGTGGAATTGAAACTTGAGTCTCCTCAAGATTTATACCAATGGCTTTCAGGTTACCAACAAGATGATTTAGCACCTGAGATTCTTTATCCAGCAGCTGAATGAAGCGCACATGAAAGTTCATGAATTTTTGATCCAAAGTCCAAAATATGAGTGATAATTTAAATAATTTTTAGTTAGAAAATGGAGGATAGTTTACTAACGTCTTGTATTTTCAAATAAATTTTACGATTTCAACTGAGTAAATCCACTTGTATTTATCACTCACTTTGCATAAAGAAAGTAACATATTGAGCAATGAAAAGGTGTTAGACTGATTCAAACTTCATACTTCATCATAACATCCCAAGTACAGCCATATCCAGGTTAAAATACTGGTACCGTTGAAATGAAGTGTCTTTCAGGTTGGTATTTACCGTAGACTGACATCAGCTGTTTCCTCCTAATAGTCGGTTATTCAGCAATGAGTATCCATGACCTCACCGCTCATGGATTGAACCCAGAACCTTCAAGCTTCTCTGCCATCTTGTTACCATTGACCCATTGGGTCGGAATTCAGTGATCCGTATTTCCAACTTCTGTTAGTTTAGGGTATAGTGCGACCTCCATCTAATGCCGTTGTTGTCGACTTAGTTGGCCCCATCGGTGATAACTTCTCACTGGAACTTTGGGAATTACCTCTCGGAGTCAGTCGCCTATAAACACTAGATCAGTTGAATTTGCGGGTTTGTGGTCATAGGTGAGCACTGCTGAGGGGTCGCATACTAGAACAAAATGGCTGTCCAGTGCTCCTAGGTTCCCAACTTTCCACCAACTGATGACAATCCATGATGAATGCCAACCTGACATCAATAAACATCCAAAAACCTCCAAATTGAAGTGTCTTTCTATGTACAAAAGTCAGATTGGAATAGGTTGGAATAGCTTTTATATCGTAAAATGAAGAAAGGTTGATATTTTTGTGGAGTTTTAATTATAATGACGCTAAATATACCCACATTGGGTTCTTAATCGCATTTCTGAATGGCTATGATCCTTTTATTCCTAGACTTTTCAGTATATGTTAGAACTGTGCAACTTAATCGTTTACCTTTATAATATATCTTAAATAATGAGTAGATGTCAGTTTACACATAGAATTGAATATGGTTTAAGACGAGCACTTACCGACTGTTAGTTGAATGAGAGAATAGGTAGTAAGTGATATATGCACAAGTGATTTCAATTGTAAAACTTACCTTAGCTACAGATGGAATCAATCTTTTGTTTATTTGTTCCGAAACTCCATATCTCCTGAAAACTAAGTGAAGCAATCTAGAATGTTTTCTGAATATAACTGATTTTTCATCATTTTCAAATCGTCCACTCTTTCTTCAGTTAAACTCATATGGATTTTTATTGCTAAGTAAGCTAATTATTTCAAAACACACACGTGAATTCATGAAAATACACTTTCATTTGAAAAGTATTTGAATGTACATTGAAGATAGCATATTTGTTTATATGATTCTGCGGGTTTAAAGTTTCATGGACTGACATCATTTGGAGAACCATTGAAAACCTGGGAGCACTCGACACTTGTTCCATCCTAGTACGACACTCCTCAGCAGTACACACACACACACACACACAACACGGCCACCGGTCGAACTCAGCACCTTCAGGTTCCACGACCAACGCGTTAACCATTCAGCTACTGGATCGAAGATCGACGATACACAATTTCCTACTTCTATCAATTCACGATATGGTATGACCATCATCCAAAATCTTCGTCTGGGATCTGCTCGATCAGTTCCTATTGGCTGGCCCCACAGATCACGGTTTATCATTCGAACTTTGGGATATTAATCTGGAAGCATGTCACTAATGAGCAGAGCACTGTACACTAGTGTATTTTGAGTTGAATGGGGATTTTTGGTTTTGAGTTAGTAATCATTATGGACTGATTTTAGTTGTAGAATTATTGAAAACCCTTGAGCACTGGACAACTGTTTCGTCCTAACACTGGACTCCTCAACGGTATGCACCCACTACCCGGTTAGGGATCAAAGTCAAGATTTTCAGATTTCACAGCGAACACGTTAATTATTCAGCCAGTGGGTAACAGTTCAATGATTCACTTTCCAACTTCTATCAGTTTGCTGTTTAGTGCTCCAAGGTTTTCAGTGGTTCTCCAACCGTTATCAGTCCGTGTTGAATACTACTTCACAATTATAACATAGTTTACTAGCTTTAATTGAAATATTTAACCTACAGAATAGTATCAACAAGTATACTATCTATGATGTTCACAACTTAGCTTGAACATTCAAACACTTTTTGAATAAAAGTGGTGGTGGACAGCAGGGGAATTCAAGACGTGCATTTCATTCTATTTGCAGCTTTTTATTTGGAAATACCTCCAAGCCACTAAGTGATGTTTTTCTCACTGAAACTTAAAACCCTCACATATCGATTCTAACACTGAAGTGTTATCCACAAGGCCATTGAGATAGGGAAAGTATAACCTAATCTTTTGATAGTTGTAATTTCCGTTTTTATTCTTGATTGAACTGACCAACCTTCGTTTGAGATGATGGGTGCTAAGTTCGAGTCTCGATGGGAATAACATCACTTATTAGGGTACTGGTAAATCTAGCTAACGAGTAGCAAATAGAAGCCCATCTACCAATCGAAGTCAATCACTTCGATGCAGAATAATGTCAGGATATTCCTGTATATACCGCATTCAACATTTTTATTTCATGTATACCAGAGTAAACTAATTTCAAGATTTTACTGAGTTTTACAACCAGTATTTAATCATCACGAAAATAGTTGTAAGTCTTCTTTGTCTGGAATTTAACGATTTAAGGTATAATTTCGATGTCAATCAGTCAGTATCAATATAGTTTCTGACATTACTGCGTAGTGGTTCACGCTATCACATCTCACATCACCTCATCAAGGTAGTAAGAATACAGTTGGTAGATGAAGAAATAAGGAAGCGAATTATCAAAAGTGTCAGAATTATGTATGCCCATGAAGATAAAGATAATGTTCAGATGCATCTGTACTACTAAGACCAATTCTCAGTCATTCACCTTAGTAATTAGTTTCTGTAAATACTATTGCCATAAAGGTTTCGTCAGTTAAATGGATAACTGACACGAAAGTAAATAACTTCACCTTCATCATTGAGATAAAAAGTGATGACAGCATCACCTTCTTAGATGTCCAATTGACAAGGAAGGTGGATGGAACCATAAAAAGAAGTGCATATCGGAAACCAACGTCAACAGGTCAATACACCCATTTCTTGAGTTTCGTCCCCTTGCAATATAAACGAAATCTAGTTAAATGTTTGGTGCATCGGCTAGACTCATTTGTTCAGATGATACTTTTGACGAAGAGCTTCAAATTATCCATGATCTACTACTCACTAGTAATGGATATCCAAAAACGTTTCTGGCTAAAAATATGAACACATCCAATATGAAAACCAGAATGCCTAGTCTCTAAGAAACCATTGTTCCTGGGACTACAATTTCGAGGTGACATCATCAGCGAAATTGTGACACAACGCTTAAGAAATGCCATAAGAAGATCATTTAATGCCGCCAAGTTATGTTGTGTTTTCTACAGCCGGCCGATGATCACCACAAGAACTAAAGACAGACTACCTGACTTCTCTTCTTCTATGTACATTTACTAGTTCAACTGCTCCTGTGGAGCTAGTCACATTGGACATACAGTTAGGCAAGTCCATCGTCGAACCGCCGAGCATCATCCTTCATGGCTAAGTAAGGAGGAAACCAGATTGATACGAAGCTCAATACTCTCTCATCTGGTTGACACCGGCCACCGAGTTAACATTCATAATGCCTTTAAAGTTATTTATCACATTCCTTCTAACCTCACCCATGCTCTACGAGTTCGTCTTTTACATACAGCAGAAGCCATAGGAATCCACCTAAACAAGCCAAGTCTGTGTGTTCAGAAGAGATTCGTACAGCCTCTTTCTTTGCCCTGGCCATCTGTATAGCTCATTTATTACAACAAGACTCTTCATTTCATCCACCACACAATTCACTATAACTAATATTTCAATAGCTCCATTATTATTACTATTATTACAGATTTAGCCATCTACTTCTCCTTCTACTGTCTCTAACTGCCGTCAACTATTTGCCTTTTTACCTAACAGTTCATTTTCGCTCTTCAGTTACCATTATACAAAATGTGAATTATGTAAGAACCTGTTCACAAAATCTTCCTACTATAATTAATCTATGCTTTAGTTAACTGTCTTAATTACCTGATCAATTATCACCTTCTTGAGATTGATGACCTTTCATTAAACAACTCTCTTCACTAGATTCCTTCGCTCACATTATTTGTTTTACTAAACTTTGGAAATGATTTCACTAACCATAATTAATCATTATCTTTAAGTTATTATACAGGAATAATCAGGTGCGCATACTGAAGTTTGCCGAAGCGTTAGCCATTCGTAAATTTAATCCCCAGCTATATGTACAAAAACAATTTGTTTCACTTAATTTACCTTGGTAATCCTTATCTGATTATGTTACCAAGACTAGTGTCAGAACCTTTTCATATTCACTATATTTGACCTTTCATTTTCATATATAAATTGACTTGACAAGTAAATGTGTGATCAGATTGTTCGAAATGTATTGCGCAAATACATGACATTTTTCAGATAATCTTCGTCTTGTAATAGCGTTATCGAAATTTATTAAAGGGACTAATCGTTTCACATTATCTTTATTTTTATACATAACCGTGGCTGCCAAGGGAAGATACAATGAATGATTTTGAGCTAATGAATGATAATATTCCGATGATTTCATTTCTAGGTGAACTCTGACAAATTATTGACGATTGGTATCAATAATTCCCCCGTTGCTATACTGAGTCAAATTGCTCGACCTCTGTTGGCAGATAGCCTCCTATGTGGAGGCTTAGATACCGCTTAGATATTCATTATATTGTATTCCAGCACACACGCTTCAGCCTACTTGAGACTCGTCAGCCGGATGTAATTCCACCTAGTGAGTTATGTTGTTCCCCCTGAGACTCGAACCTCTTACCCATCGCTTCAAACGCGAAAGTATTATCTACTAGGTGACTAGGGCAAAAGAGCTTAGGTTTTGAAATTCGTATTCTGGTTATTGTCAACTCTTGACTAACTACTGCACTATTAGAATGTACACGAAATTGATTATTGGATAGTAAATTTACTACACCTGTACGTTTACAAATAACTAAGCTGATGGTATTACACCGTAAAGTACGTATCTCATGTACATATTATATGACTAGGCAAACGAATAACACATATTCAAATCTTAGAGGTTAGGTTAGTTAACAGTTGATTGATAGAAGCGGACAAGTTCTTTTTTTAAACATAATTCCATGCTAACTATCTCCAGATATTTTTTTCAAGTTGGTATTCATCTTGGACTGACATCAGTTGGTGGTAAGCTAAAACCTCGAGGGAACTGGACAGCTGTTTCGTCCTATCATGGGACTCCTCAGAAGTGCACGCCCATGGTCCCTCTAGGGGTCGAACCCATGACCTTCAAGTTTCGTGGCCAACATGTTACCGTTGAGCCGTTTGATCGGAATCCGATGATCCATATTTCCAACTCCCGTCAGTTCACGAAATAGCGTGACTATCACTCAGTATCATCGTGAAAAAAATCACTAAATCCCCTTAAACCCCGAAATTCAATTGATGATTAGCTTCGAGAGGTGATTCCCGAAGTTCCAATGAGAAGTAGTGACCAGTGGAGCAAAGCTGGTGGCCATGAGGACAACTACTCAGTTATGACATTGGGCAATGGTCACGCTATGTCGTGAACTGATAGAAGTTAGAAATATGGACAACTGGATTCTGATACAGTAGCGCAATGCTAACGTGCTGGCCACGGGATCTGAAGGTCTCAGGTTCGATCCGTGGAGGGCCGGGTCGTGGATACTCACTGCTGAGGAGACCAGTACTCCCAGGTTTCGAATGTTCCTCCAACTAATGTCAGTCCATGATAAATATCAACTTGCGAAATCACTTAATCCCCACAAACTCCCAAATTCATTATCTTCAAATATCGAATACAATACAATGCAATGAATCAATTAACTTACTCATCATTATATCATCAAGAGAATTGGTTGTATAACTTATTGTTCTATGGTTATCATTATTGTTATTGATTATTGATGAATTCATTACTGAAGTAGTATTTTCATTGATTCATGTATTCACTTGTGAACTGATATTATAGCTGACTTTATTGATGATAAATTGTTTTTAATTTTTTGTACAGAAGTAAGTTGAATCTTTTAAGTAGTATATCTGTTAAGACAAAAGATTTTATTGTAAATTTATAATATCTGCTTAACAGATCTATGATTACAGTCTGAATTTATCTGATGCATCTACTCAGTTATTTGGTTAGTTAGTTACTTAGTTATTAACCTGCCTAAGAAACAAATGACTATACAGCTTATCTATCTATGTATCTCACCCCTTATCTGTCTATCTATACACAGATGAATGATGTAATATTTAGATAACCACTAGAAATAATTTATATAAGGGGGAGAATAATGTTAAATCTGATGCAGTGAACAAATGATTGGTCAGACAGATAGGAGATAGAGAAGGAGATGAGATGAAGGTTAGATATATATTTATATTGTAGGTTATCGTAACTAAACTGCATTAGTAGGTGGCCCGAGATGCGTAGACAACACATTGATGGTAGCATAAATGGATGGATAGATAGGTAGTCAGATGTAGTGATTCTTATAGAAAATCCTAAACCAATAATTTCACTAAAGGGGTTGATTTTAATCAATGCATAAAATTTCTCTTCATATTCTACTGTTCAATATTATTAGTAGTTAACCAATAGTTAACTTTTTTTCAAGTGAAATCTGTGACCCATTTGTTAAAAATTGTCTATCCTTAGTTCATTCATTATACTGAATATCAAAATTTAAGTGCATATACGGTTAATTAGTTTAGAAACATTGTACTCACTATACTCTAGTGATGGATAGTGGCCTACCAATTCCGTCTAATCAACGATGGGAATACACAAGCTGTAGTATCAAATAGGTGGCTGTCTTGACCCACTGACCTAGTGGTGTTTTAGGGGGAAGAGTTCGAAATAGGTTAAAACGTGCATCCTGAATATCACTGCTAGCCACTATCCATCATGAATAATCAAAGCTGAGAATACTAACAATATAGAGGTATTTGTACAGGAGCCTATATGCTAATAGCAGTCTATCTGTTGGGACTAATCGACGGCCAAGATTCACAACCTGTAGCATCAAAGTGCCTACGAAGATTTATTGATAAATAGATGAACTTAATATATTTCTTCTGAATTTTATGCTAGGAGAAAGGTGATTTCATACGATTCTTCCCTTTCACAAATTTGAACAAAGTAATGGGGATAGTAGTAGTAGAATTAACGAAGCGTGTATTTCGTAGTTTCTCCTCAGCTGCTTTAAAACCCATGTAATATAATGTCTATGATAAATTGACAAGAATGTCTCTACTAAGATGTAAGATAACACAGAAACATTGAAAAATAAAGTGAAAAATCAGAGGGTCATAAGGCATGAAACTTTGTTTAGGAGATTAAAATTACCAAAATAAAGTTCTACTGATAACAGTATCGATCTGAATACATAGACTGGGTTTAAGTTTTTGATTGTACCTGCTTCAACAAACCGCAGAAGGATAGGTTTCAGTCGTTTATTGATCATTTTGAATGATTTTGATACATTGGCTTTATGTCGAGTATCAAGTAAATGTCGAGCGACTGCTCTACTTAAACCTTGTGAACTCCTAAGATTCAAATTCTTTGGGATATGTTCAGAAATGAGAAGAACATCACTTCTGTTCTCCTAATAAATTTGCTTTGGTATGTAAATATGAATTAGTAGATGACGTTGGGGGTAGTAAGAGTTGGGAACTTATCTACCTTGCATTGTCTCAATGAACATTTAGCGTGATATGAGTAGACTAAGTTTTACGATTGGGTAGATCTCTTTTAGTATAGCGCTTAGTCTATTGTTCATCTATGTAGCGGTTTCATCCCCTTTAAAGGCAAGATGTAGATAGAATGGCTTCTTGTCAACTTCATTGCACTTGATTCTGTTCGTCCCTATCCTACCATACTTATGATTTTCAAACAGATGGTGTTTGACAAAGGTCAATTTTTCCTCAGTTTTCTGTTCAGAGTACAATTTACGCATATGTTTGAAAAGTGATCTTTTCGGACACATTTTTGTAAGTTATTGAACAAAAGCTCTCCATGTGTCTTTCCGATGAATACATCTATGAATCTTTTCATCAACATTATCTTTTGAACTGAGGCCTAGAACGTGAATTTTGTTATCAACTTAACTTTCCATTATGAATGCGATATTGGGGTGTGATTCATTAAAACGCTCCCATAAATTAGAGGTTTATTCCCCATTATTTCATACAACAAATGTATCGTCAAAATAACTTGCGTAGAATGCTGTTTGGTGGATCGCATATTTCAGTTTCGTCTATTCTAGACTGCTCACGAAGATATCAGCGAAAAATGGGGTCCAAAAGACTAACCATAACAACTCCATCGGTTTGATAGTATTGAATTGAAACTGGATGTTTCAATACACATTGGTATAAGTTGTTTGGTTTCATCATTTGTCTTATTTAACTTACTGAAGGTGATTATTTTAGACCTATTGTGTACATAAATTAAGCAGACTATTATTCTTGGATAGTCTGATGTCTGGTTAGCATTCAGTGAAGCGTAGTTCGGTGCACCAAGCTTTTGCGGACACCAGTATTCTGCGTGACAGACCGAACCTCATATTCAACATTCTAAGTTGTATACTGGGTGATGATTGAAGGTGGAATGAAAATCTGAACTACAGAAGGATTCGAACCAGCTAGCACAGGGGTTTTCTGTCCGATGCTCTACCAACTGAGCTATGAGGTCCGACTGGTGACTAGATTTTTATTTCACTTCAATCAGCAAGGGTCTTGACCGACTAATATGTGAATTCGTGACGCGTTATTATTACTTGATTGTATTCATACTGGCAGCCTAGTCAGGACTTCTCATCCTAATCGAAGTCAAACTAAATTAGAGAGGTCGAGTATCATATTGATTATCATTTTTGACTATCTGAGATGCAGGCGTATTTTGGCAGACTAGTATTTTTACTGGGTAGTGATT
Source organism: Heterobilharzia americana (assembly GCA_944470555.2). Classification (NCBI taxonomy): domain Eukaryota; kingdom Metazoa; phylum Platyhelminthes; class Trematoda; order Strigeidida; family Schistosomatidae; genus Heterobilharzia; species Heterobilharzia americana. The sequence continues at coordinate 60,186,171 of OX104129.1, read as the reverse complement.
GAAGACCGATAGAGTATCTGACAGGAAACCCAGTGGCCGCTGGTTCGAGTCCGGCCTCAGTCCAAACTTTCGTTTCACCTTCAATCATCACCCAGTTTAAATACTAGTCTGCCAAACTAAGGTTATCTCAGATAGTCAAATAATAATCCTAAGTTGTTCTTTACTGGATCATTCAATTGTAATAAAAGTAGTATCAACCAGATTGAAAGAAAATAACAATAACACATATTTATGCCACGTAGAACTCATTTCTTCAAACATATTACTCTGAGGTGATAGAGAATGCACGAAGTGAATTTTGAGAGATAGAACACTAATTAACTTAACTGTTGAATTGAGGAAACGTAACGTGGATGAATGATAACTGCTTATGAACGGAAACGTTACAAACCCCCTGAAACGATATTCAAGGATGGATAGTTGTTTTGGCATAAAAATGCTTACTAAAATATACTATGGTTGGCACAAAATATCCATGATTGTAGGGTATCAGCATCAGTGACTCTTTGTTTTAGGTTTGGTTGACTTGACTGACGATAGTTGCATATAAGCTCCTGTACAGGTCCGTCATCATTGCTTCATCACTGAATATGTTGTAATCTGCTTGGTGGTGGCTGGCTGTTCCCCAGCGGCCTAGTGGATAACGTTCTGGCGTTTGAAGCGATGATTACTAAGTTACAGTTTCAGTGGGGACAACATAACATACTCGGGTGGAGATATACCCAACATACGAGTCCCATACAAGACGAAACGCGTGTCATGGATTCCACAGCCAGCCACCACTAAGCAAGTCAAGGAAGAGATATTTGATAAAAAGTTGTTCTTCAGGATACATGCACATAGTGGTTTTAGTTAGCGGTAAAACACATCAGTGTTTTACTGGATCTTAGGTAATTAATGGTTGCATTCTTGCACTCATACATGCAAATACCAAATTAGAGTGAAGCAAATATTCCACGTAGCGCAAACTTTTTTTAGTGATTAGTTGATACAAACGCTAAAGAATCGCTTAATGTGACAATGAGTACTGATCAGAAAAAGGAAGGCAGACAACAGTTTTCACAACTTGAGCCTCTTCCATGATTTACGGTAACTGAAACAAATAGATCACCATTTTTTCGACCTGTGTTATTACATTACTGTATACTGCTCATTAATGACATGCTTTGAGATGGATCTTCCGGAGTTCTAATGAGATGTTACCTGTAAGGTCAACCAGTCGGAAGTAAAGCTGATGCCTCGGTGGATAGTGAACGGATAAACGTATGAAACTGTGAACCATTGAACCCCGAACTAGTTGCTGAATTTTTAAAGTTCTCGCAGTGGAACCTGCAGGTCCTGAGTGCGATCTCTGGTGTGGTCATGTGTAGATACTGCTAAAGAGCCCCATAAAAGAACGAAACAACTATCCATTGGTCCCAGAATTTCAGTCATTCTACAACTTATGTTAGCTCATGATGAATACTACCTTAATAAATAATGGCAAAGTTTGTTTGTTCAGTTCAAAATGGTGTTCAATGTACAATTTTTGTTTCATGTCCTACAGTTGACCAATCAAACAGATATCCACCTATTGACCTAGGGATTTTGTATGTTCATGAAAACCATATATAAATGACGGATTTTTTCAAATAAAGTGTCTTCCTTACATTCACACCCTGGTCTCTGTCTTCTAACACTTTCGTGCCTGATTGAAGTATAACGTACTGAAAGAAATCATTCTCTATTCGTATTCAGTTTAGGTGTTTCATTGCGTTAGTATCGTTCGTGTATTACTACTTGTTCACTCTGTTGCTTGGTTTCGACAGAATTTTTACACTGGTTTTTGTTTTTCTCAAAATAATGATTAGGGGTATGGTTGATCAAGGAATATAAAAGACTCTAGTAGGTAACTGAAGGATCGCCAAATGCTGGAATGTTGATATCTGAGGTTATTATTTGTATAGTTTGTGTGTTATAAAGAACTGTTAATCCCCTTCACTAATTCAGACAGATTACATATTACTGTTTTATCGAAGTCAACCATATAGAAGCACTGGCTTGACATTAGTGCTGAAAATCCGGATCTTGCTCTTTACGCTGAGTGCAGTGCAGAAGATCTCAACACCGACTTCAGGTCAGACGATGCTGCCTAAGCAGGTAAGTGAAAGAGACAGCTTCTTTTAGATTTCTCCCGTTGATGGCGATTGGTGCTTGTTGTTGCTGTTGGCGATGGTTGGGTATCTTCATCACCTCTGTCTTCTCTATGTTCATCTGAAGTCCCATCTTTCTTTGCTGCCTCACCTCACCTCTTCTGCCGACTTGTTAGTTTCCGCCTGTAGATCTTGATGTTTGTGTGACATTAGACACAAGTGATCGTTGGCGAAATTCAAATCGTATAGGCTGTTTTCATCGGTCCAGCCAGCGTATTTCCCTCTTCTCACTCCTCACTGTTTGTTGCATAACCCAGTCCACTACAATCAGGAATATTATGGGTGATAGTAGATAGCCTTGTCTTACTCCTGCCTGTCTTCACTTCACTTCAAAGGCATCACTGAGCTTCCCACTGTGAATCACTTGGCATGTTGTGTCTTCATATAGTTGTTGAATGAGATTGATAAGGGTTTGTGTTATTCCGTAGTGTTGAAGCAGCTGCCTGCCAAATTACTTGTTGGTCGACGCTGTCAAAGGCCTTTTCAAAGTCGATGAAGATGAGGTAAAGATCCAGGTGACTGCCATTCTTTGGTCGGTTCTATAATCATGCGTGTCGTTGCAATTTGATCTACACATGATTTATTTTTCTTGAAGTTGGCCAGCCTGTTTCAATGGTAATTTTTAGTCCAGAGCATTTTCTAGTCTCTCTAAGATGATGCGGCTGAATATTTTGCTTACGGAGGAAAGAAGCACGATTCTACGCCAGTTCTTGCAAACAATTTCATGATGAATACTAACCTGTTATTACGGGATGACTATACTTTACCAGAAGGTCTAATTTCTAGTTTTATATTATTAGTTCGAACTTGGAAGAGACTGTAATAAATTTCTAGTGAGTATTTCTTTCTTGTTGTAAGAAGCTGTTGTTTTCATTCTAGACAACAGTATCAGTACCAGATTTTAAAAAGGAAATAAACTTCTACAGTTTCGTCATGAATGGTAGATAAATTTAGCCCGATAACTCTAACAAATGTTAGATGTCAGCTGGTTGGAGCCAGTCGATGGGAAGCCTTGAATTTAGGTTTTGTGCTTGTTGGTATTCGTCAACAAGACATATCTGCAACCTCTACGTCACTCTATGTTGCAGTCAGTGTCGTTATCACTGAGTTGTTCGGGTAGCAAATGACCTCTTGTCCGACTGATTAAGAAACAGTGATTCTTAGTCTCCCAGCTTGTAGACCAGTTTACGAAGGGATCATTAGGATTTAGTCAGGACTAGACAGGATGAAGTTGGTAGGCCTCCACTGATCGATCGATGTAGACAATAATTGCCTTCAGAGATCTGACTCTGATCATGTACACTTGTAAGTTACCATTTAAACGACAGCTTTGTTTGAAGACATCAGTTTACAGTAGGAATAGAATATGAGTCAAGTAAAAGATATCTAGTAACCAAAGAATTAGGAATCATACGTTTAAAACCTAATTTGTCTGAATATATCACCTATGGTGATTGAAGTTAGATAAACATCTGGTCAGAATTCGAACCTCGTAGCTCAGTTGATAGAGTATCGGGCCAGAAACCTGGTAATCTCTGGTTCGAATCCGGCCGAGATCCAAACTTAAATTTCACTTTAAATCATCACCCAGTACGAATATATATATATATATATATATATATATATATATATATATATATATAGTCATTATATCTGACGAAAAATAAAGACCTATAGGCAATCTAATTATTAATTTGACTGTCCGAGTAGGTGCTGCCTACTGTCACCGATGATCTTCCTGATTGTAGTGGACTGGATCATGCAGCAAACCGTGAGGAGTGAAAAGATGGGCATGCGCTGGCTGGACCGATGAAATCAGCCTAGAAGATTTCGATTTCCCCAATGATGCTTTATGTGTAATGTCTCGTCGCACAAATTCGAAGATTTACAGGCGGAAACTAACAAGTTGGCAGAAGAGGCAGGGAAAACGGGACTTCAACTGGATGTAGAGAAGACGGTGGTGATGGAGATACCCAACCAACAACAGCATCAACAACAAGCACCAATCACCATCAACGAAAGAAACCTAAAGGAAGTAGTCTTTTTCACCTACCTACCCACCTAGGCAACATTGTCCCAACTACAGGCGGCACAGCCTCAGACGAGGATTGAAAAAGCAAGACATGCTTTCATTAATCTGAAATAATCACTGTAGAGATCTACTGCACTCAGCACAAAGAACAAGATCCGGATTTTCAACACCAATGCCAGTCAAGTCAGTGCTTCTATGTGATGGTTGAGAGACTTGGAGCGTCACGAAAAGCACTTTCAACAAACTACAGACATACATCAATATCTGTCGCCTACGCTCACTTGATACTGAGGATGAGATCAGATGGCCAGAATAATAAGAATAAACAACAAGGGACTCTAGGAATGAACCAACGAAGCAAGAACCTATCGCTGAATAAATATGCAGAAGAAAGTGGAGGTGGATTGGGCATATACTGAGAAGGCCGACCGGGGACATCACGCGCCAGGCCAGGCCCTCGAGTGGAATCTAAATGGGAAACGACAAGTTAGGCATCCGAGGCGAGGTTGATATGGAGGAGATGATATGAGGCGGAAATGAAAGCTTATGGGTAGTCATGGAGCGAGGTTCAAAAGATTGTAGAGAAGAGAGTGAAATGGAGACGTGCTACTGAAGCCCTATGCCTCACTAGGAACCCAAGGGGAAAGTCATATATAATAATAATATCTGAGTGGGTGTGGTTTACTGGTCTTGTATCATTGATACTGAAAGAGGATTGAAGGTGAAATAAGAATCTTTTTCACAGAAAAATTCGAAACAGCACCCTCCAGGTTATTGACGCGGTGCTCTACTGACTGAGCTGGGGCTCTATTGTTACTGAATATAACCAGAACAACAGATGTAAGAAAAAAGTTGAATTTATTTGTGTCACTGACTCTCTCCAATACATCACAAGTTAGTGAACAGTATGAATGTTATGAAGACTTGTTTGTGTCATTCTATGAGTTAAAAGACAGAAAAAGTGACAGACAAAGAAGTTTTTCAGAAGCTGATAGTTAACTTCAGTGTCAGACAGTTGCAGACACTTGTCAGTGAGGTATATTTGGAATCTCCCACGGGACATCAGTTCCGTGGGAGATTCGAACTCATGTTATCCAGTAATGTGGTAGGTGAAGTTACCAACTGTAGGACTGCATAAGATAAAGTGATTTATCACTAGAGAGAAACCAATTTCATTTTGTCTATTCATCAGTTCTGATCAAACTACGTCGAATCTTTGGGGCAATATTACTTTATTCTGCTTGTTGCTTGTTGATAAATCCTAACAAGCACAAAACCTAAATGAAACACGGTTTCTGGCTGATCGCCTGCAACCAAACAACACCAATAATACACCAAATGCTGAGTCTCCTCGCTTGGTGATCACATCGCGAACAGGTCAATAGAATCCGGTCAGCACTTTGAACTAGACAACATCCAATTGGTTAAACTTCAGTGACCAATAAGTGTAAGGTTGATCGCATGGATTTACACGCATGTTCAATAGCTAGAAAAGTAGTTGACTGAAGTATTTTCTTGTGCTGAAATTGGATTTTTATCATTCTGCTGTCTTCGCTGTCCTAATTTAATTCACACTGATAATGATTCCTAATTTTCCCAACTTTTCATGTTCTTATTATTATCTACTTATGAAAATAATTCACGCTAAACTTCAGTCAAATCTATTCTTCCCTTCGGTGAGGTTATTGAGTAAATAACACTCCTTAAATGTAAAATCCCATCGTTGATTGGATCGAATTGATCAGCCACTATTAGCATATTGAATCCTGAGCGGTTGCCTCAACATACCATGTAATTTTCAGTTTGGTAGTAATGATGGATAGTTGATAGAAGTGGGAACCAGGTTGAGGTTTAGTGGGAACAGTATTACCCCGTGGAAGGCATGTACATCCAGCTGATGACTTCCAAATAGGAAGAAACGAGCATCCTGGATTTCACTACTGACTGTTAACCGTTATTGTCATCGAAAGTTTTTTCTTTTCGACTGGCTTTTTATCACAGCTTTACTTTAATGTACATTTCTTCTAGCTCTAATCATGGAATAACAGTCTGTTAGAGCCTATGTTGCGATGTTCAGGGAGCTGTACTCGTCCAGCGGTGTCCGTCAAGGGTGCCCACTCTCTCCATTCTTATTCAATTTCATCATAGATATTCTCATGGAGGTCTCCCTCTTGTCACCTGAATACACGGAGGTTGACCTAATCGCAGGAGAATTTTCGTCAGACCCAGAATATGCAGATGACATAGTCGTGTTAGGTGAAGACGCTGACAACATGCAGAGTCTTCTGAACACTGAGTGGCAATTTGAGAATGTTTTGGATGCATTTCTCACCACCCAAATCCAAATTATTGCTCCACCATTTCGTCTTCAACGGTGCCCCACTGTAGCTAACAATACAGAGTGTAGTGATCGAGTGTGTCAACCACTTCATTTATCTGAGACGTAGGATTAGTCCTGGTGGTGCTGGTGGCTCAGTCGACGATGAAATCCATCCACAAATACAAAAGGCTACACTGGCTGGCTTTCGCAAACTCACCCAACATGTGGACCCACCATCATATCCAATTGTCAATCAACGGTCACCTGTACTACATACACATCCACAGCAGTACACTCTCTCCTACTCTCTCTCTCTCTCTCTCTCTCTCTCTCTCTGTCAAACATGACCATTCAAGGTAGAAGAAATTAGACGGCTGGCTTCAAGTGTTCGACCACAGTTACACTCCTAGTATACACAGTCTCATGTGGTGTCACCACCTGAGTAACGCAGAAGTCAGGTGCAGAGTTTCACGTAGGAGAAGCAAGACACTTGATGCGGTTATCAACATTCACCGACTGAGGTGGTTGGGACATGTCTCACATTCGTCTAGCTACCGTCTGTCTCGTCACACAATCTTCACCGAAGTAACTTCACGCTGGAAAAACGCTCAAGGCAGCCAGACTAAAACATGACACCAATGTATAAAATGCCTGACTGTTGGTTTCAGCTATGTTGCCCGATGCAGACTAGCCGGTTGGGGTCCGTGCGACAACAGAAACCAGGGGTTGGAGACTGACTCTAGACGATATGGCTCAGAACCGATGTCAGTGGTGCAGATGTATACCGCTATACCGAATCTCACCATTTTCTCATTCTTCCTTTTTATCTTCTAGCATTTTATATATCTTTCAACTGAATTTTCTCCTCTTCACCTTCCACTTCAATGCCTTTTTACTTGATGTACTGATATGAGGTGTGGCAATTCGGACCATTACGCAGTAATGCCTGGTCCTATGTTTATTCGGATGAATGGATGGACCAATCTGTCAGTTCGTTAGTTTTAGATTAGTTAGGATGGTTATTATCTAAATATAGTAGTGGATAACTGTTTTACTAATCGAGTTTCGAAATTCTACCTAACTGACGTCTGGAATCAGTCAAATTTCTTCTTCAGGTTGGGAAACTGTCTTTATCTTCTTCTGACTTAATGAATTAGTGTTAACGTGCATCATGTGCAGCACTGAGGTTTTTGAAATTGATCTCAGATTCATTTCCATAGACAACTGAAGGCTAATGTAACTTTTTCAATTAAAAGTCTAACCAGATGGAATCAGGCTAATATGTTATGACATGTACACATTATTAGTTAATAAGTTAATTGAGAACAAATCACTAACTCGGATGATAACGTGATATCCGCTGTCATCCATTAATATCGTACAGACTACCTGATAGATAATGATTATGAAACCTTAAGTATATTATCAAAATTGAAATAATGAAGGGATTTGTCTTGGTGACTCAGAGTGGAATTCAGTAAGCGCGCTTCGTCCCATTTGCGACTTATCAGCTAGCAGCACTGTTTCAACTACATGTGGCGGCACAGGTGAGGACGTCAAAACCAGTGTGTAGATCTGCACTGCATTCAGCATAAAAAGGGAATAAGATCCGGATTTTCAACAGCAATATCAGTGAAGTCAGTGCTTTTATATTGTAAATACATGGCGTGTCACGGAAAACATTTCCAACAAACTACAGACATTCATCAAAAACTGTCTACTCTGGCTCGTTACTGAAGCTCAGATGGCCAGAATAATAAGAATAAGCAACAAGGAAATCTGGCTGGCAACAAACAAACCAAGGACCAATCACTCAACAAATATGCAGAAGGAAGTGGAGACGGATTGGACATACACTGAGAAGGCCGACTGGGGACATCACACGCCAGTGGAAGCCAAATGGGAAACGACTAGTTGGGCATCCGAAGTGAGGGTAACATAGAGGAGATTGTGTGAGGAAGAAATGAAAGGTTGTGGAGCCAGGTTCGAAAGACTGTGGAGAAGAGAGTGCACTGAAGACATGTTACTGAAACTCTATGTTCCGCTAGGAAGCCAAATGACAAATAAAAGTTAATAATGATAAAAACGCTAAATTTAAGAGAAGCACCTTCAGAATAACCTTGTCTCAGTTTTATGCTTGATAGGCTATAAATCATTTAGTAAGATTTTTGAAAAACAAAAGATTTTTGCAACTTTCCCTTCATGCCTGACTGTTAAGAAGGCATTGGCTGAAGTGAAGTAGTTAAATTTAGTTCCACAATATTACCTAGTGTTTGGAACACCATTACCTTGATTATGGTAATCCAGATGTGTATAATTATCATATTTGTTGATTAATATATGTAAATTACTAAACAAACTGGAAAGGGTCTCGGTCAAATAAATTATTCTGGATACATATTAACTTGCGACAGAATGAGTATTTATTCTTTTTACCGATTCTTATAACTTTACCTCTTTCTACATTAATTTTCTGATTTATAGAACAACCAGTCTTGTCATCATCTTCATGATTATCCCGATCATCATAATCATTCTAGGTTTTCTCGACGGAGATGCACAAGATTTAACATCAAAGGCAATACTATACTCTTCGTACAATGAATGGATATTGTGAATCTGTGGGATAATGGATAACGCTGTGGCGTTTGAACCGATGGGTACTAGGTTTCAGCCTTAGTGGGAACAACATCACTTACTGTGAGGTAAATACACCAAGTCGAAGAGTTCCAAATAGGATAGGTCATGCGTTCTAGGTTCCCCTGCTAGCCAATATACATTAGAGATTTGAAAAATACTGACAGTAACAAGGCATCCCCACATTATTATTTATTATTATTTGTCACTTGAGTTCCTAATAGAACATACGGCTTCAGTAGCACGTCTCCATTACAATCTCTTCTCTACAATCTTTTCAACCTGGCTCCACCACTGCCCAAAATCCGCATCTTATTCACGCTTTATGCTGAGTGCAGTGCAGAATATCTCAACACTGGTTTCACACCAATGAACACCTGTCTTGCTTATCCAATCCTGCCTGCTTTCACATCCTCGTCACCTCGTCACCACTGCCACCTCTAGTTGAAACGATGCTGCCTAGATAGGTGGGAGACGCTACTCCCTTTGAGTTTCTCCCGTTCATGGTGATTGAAGCTTGTTGTTGTTGGCGGTGGTGTTAGTTGAGTATCTTCATCACCTCTGTCTTCTCTACGTTCATCTGAAGTCCCATCTTTCTTTGCTGCCTCACCTCACCTCACCTATTCTGCTGACTTATTATTTTTCGCCTGTAGATCTTGATGTTTGTGTGACATTAGACACAAGTCATCGTTGACGAAATTCAGACCTTCTAGGCTGTTTTCATCGGTCCAGCCAGCGTATCCCCATCTTCTCACTCCTCACTGTTTGTTGCATGATCCAGTCCATATATGCCAATTTGGTTGAATCAACGACGGAGATTCACGAGTTGTAACATCAAAGAATATTCTCTATGCATTTACAATATACCGATAACTTATTGTCTTTCCCCCCTAGTTGGAGAAATTCACTCATAATCATATAATATTGAATGGAATAAATTCATGAGATAAGCATTGAACAAAATAAAAAGCCAATTTAATTTTTCGTCTTCTAAGGAAGCCTTTTCAAGCCTGTGTGAATGTATGCGGCAAAGCAATTCTCTTATTTACAAGATATAATTATGATAACGTGGATCAAGAGAAGATGAAGACGAGAAAAAAGGGGAAGAAAGAGAGAGAGGAAAGAAAACGAAAAAACACTATTCGAAGTAAAATGCATAAAAGAAGGGACAACTGATTTGTATTTTTTTTTTAATCATTTGAATAGAGAAGAATTTCGCTTGTTATTGTTTGTTTGCGCTTTTCTTCATAACATTTCATGGGATAAAAATTCACTGACTACACATTCACTAACTCACTCACTGTGTCAAGTAACGATACCAGAATAGAATAAGTTTCAAAGTAGAAACAAACAAGGAAGACAGGAAGTGATAGAACAATAGGATGAGAGGGAGAGACAAAGAAACAAGATGAAATGAATGATTGTGTTGCTTCTTTAACGATTATCATTGTTATTTCCCATTTTTAATTTATTTTCACCCAATACTTTTACAGTGATTCGTTTTGTTTTCTCCACCAATATTTATATTCCTTGTTAAGTTATTGTGATGTAAATGGGATAATTTGAGGATGAAGATGATGATAGTGATCAAGAGGTGGAGAACGTCGAAGGATTATGATTTCTTTAGATAAACAAACTTTTTGTGATATAAAATTAAGGGTGAGTATTAGAGTAAAAGATGGAAAGTAAAGTATATAGAAAAAGAAATTAATTCTACAGTTTAAAACTGATTTCTTTTCTTGAATGAAGAAAAGGTTATTGGAAAAAACTTGTAATCTGTGATAATTCATTGCCCAACTATTGTTATGCTAATAAAACAAATTTGGAGGTGATTCACAACACACACACACACACACAACTATGACAAATCACTGGGTGCTAAAGAGATGTTTCCGTTATTTTGTCGAAGTTTTCATTGGTAGACATGCCATTTAACCATCATCATCATCATCATCATCATCATCATCATCATCATCATCATCATCATCATCATCATCATCATCATCATCATCATCATCATCATCATCATCATCATCATCATCATCATCATCATCATCATCATCATCATCATCATCATCATCATCATCATCATCATCATCATCATCATCATCATCATCATCATCATCATCATCATCATCATCATCATCATCATCATCATCATCATCATCATCATCATCATCATCATCATCATCATCATCATCATCATCATCATCATCATCATCATCATCATCATCATCATCATCATCATCATCATCATCATCATCATCATCATCATCATCATCATCATCATCATCATCATCATCATCATCATCATCATCATCATCATCATCATCATCATCATCATCATCATCATCATCATCATCATCATCATCATCATCATCATCATCATCAATCTTCAGCGATGGAAACCTCGTTCATGTGGTGAATTTATGAGATTCTCCAAGGAAGATGAAAGTACTGAAGTACTTTTCTACTCCTGCTAATAAATGAAATTGACAAAGTGAACGAAAACCTTGCTCTGAAGTTCATAGAAAGAAATCCTTAACAGTCTGTCATTTGAGTGATGAATTCAAGTCATACTACTTTATTTTATATCTTAAGTGACACAATAATCTGTCATTAACCGGTAGTTCTTCTAAAAAAAAGCATTTTTATTCAACCTATTGTATTACATACATTGCATAAACAATTATCCAACTGACAAGTCATATTCACATATTACTAGTAGATCGGCAAATTGTACAAAAAGAAAATAATCTTATAATATGTAGTTGTCTGGATCAGATAGTTTTAAGGAGAAAAGAGTAGCAAGAATTAATTTGTATACTTTCCTTGTCCCTGAGTCATTTATAACTTTGTACTATGTGTGATTTATTCACGATAGAACCATCCTAGGAGGCACTACTAACGTGCAGATTTGACAATTACATCTAAATAAATCACTGGTCACAGAACCAAAACTCAAGTAAACAGTTAGCTTCGCTGCATGGCTGTCCTCATGGTTTAAGACTGAGATTTTATACTCTATTATTGTGTCTCAGGACTTGAAAAAACTTTTGTGAAGATACGATACAAACTTGGCTAGAGGTTCTACTTTCCAGTTCAACAAAATAAACAGTTATCTACATAGATTCATTGTCTGAAACATGCAAGTAAAACCAGCATAATAGCATAATAATAATGATGATTAGTGGTTAGCAGTGGGATCCAGGATATGTTTCGTCCCGTTTAGGACTCGTAAGCTGAATGACACGTATCCCAGTGAATGATTTCGCTCCCACTGAGAATTGAACTTATGACCAGTAACTCCAGATGCCAGACCGTTTTCCACTTGGTGATTGAGTCATAATAGCCTCTCCCTATGCATCAGGTTTAGTAAGCTGTGACGTCAACACAGCAGCAGTAGCAGTAATGTAGCTGAAAACTTCAGAAAATTGGCTGTCAATACTTTTAAGAAAGGTTTATTTCATAGTTAAACTCTTAACTTGATGGTTTCATCATTTTAGTTTTTGCATCTATGTGCACTTAATATTGACCAACTGTTCATTCGAAGCGGCTTTTAGGGTCTATGAATCCCAATCTAAAGGTCACCTAAGCCAAAAGTGCTAAAGTATATTATGAGCTGTCTGTATTTTTAAAACTTTATCTTTGTACAATTTACTAATATATAGCAAGTATCATGTTGTTCAATTAGAAGCCTGTACACAATTACGGAATTAATCAGGCTTTGTTTCATTAGGTTAGGTTAGGCATCCAACTGTTAATCAATGCCACACATTTTCTGAACATCAACCACTAACAAAGCTTTATGATAATTATTCAGTATCATACACCTCTGTTGGCAGGCGAGCTCCTTTGTGAATATCTAGATACAGCATGATTATTATGTTATACCTTACTTGGTGGCTAGTAGTGGAATCCAGGACTTGCGTTTCATCCTATTTTGGTACAGCAATTCGATGCAGTATAGTAGCGGGAAATTACAAGTATCAACAGACAAAAGATGATATCCATTGAAATAGTGGTGGTTCTCGTGCCCCACTCACTTACTCACTGGGGTAGATGTAAATCTCTCTGAAAATCCCTAAATAAGACAAAACGCATGTCTTCAATTCCACTACTACTCATCAAGTTAATTCTAATGTAAATGAAAGTACCCTGCTTTATATTTTCATTCTATCCGTTGTGATTCAAAAAAAATAATATATAACGCTTCATCATAACTGGTCCATAAGTTTCCTAGTGTACACAGTAAAAATAAATGGGTATTATTGTGATTTTATTATAATATGACATGTATGCAGTATAGCGTAAGAATAATAATAGTAAAAAGCTGAAGTGAGACAAAACAAAATTAATTTCATTCCTAGTCTTCTTCATTCTAATTTACTTTACTATCTCCACTTGACACATCAATTTCTTACATTGTATTAATCCGTTTCTATATTGTATTATATATATATATATATATATATATATATATATATATATATATAATCCCTTTCTGTCATTCAAATGACCTTTATTCAGCAAATTAATCATTTAACCTTCGTGATAATTACAATTTGGTTTATTCTACTGTAAAATGGATAAATGTCATAAAATTAAAGAGAAGAATAGCATATCGACATTTCAGTGATTTCAGAATAATTTTCGTTACACAACAGGAGTTTGTTAACGAAACACTAGGGAAAAAACAAAATACTCAAACGTTTCAAGGTTTTACTCATCACTAATTCGTATCATTTAAAGAATCATTTGGAAACCTAGGATCATTAGACAGCTATTTTGTCGCAGTGCGAAACTCTTCAGCACTATGCAATCACATCTTCAGTGACAGGACTCTGGGGTCCCTATAGACCTCACATTACATTATTGGATAGTACGCACTGGGGAAATGCTTCAGAAGTTTCAATGAGAAGTTATAAACTGTGGGGCCAACCAGTCTGAAAAGAAACAGATGCAAACCGAAAATATTGGTGGATAGTCGCGCTGTGTCGCGAATTAACAGAAGTCCAAAACTATGGACCGTTGAACTCTAACTCGGTAGCTGAATGGTTAACATGTTCATCACGATTTCGATCCATGGTGGGGTCATCAGTGTGGAATGTTGAGGTATTCCACCTTTCTAATGCTCTCAGGTTTGCCATAATTTCCCAACTCACGTCAGTCCTTGAAAGATACCACCTTAAAAAATGAAATCTCCATTAACCTCAAACTACATTACGCAAAAGTTTGTCTTCATTAGATATCTTTGATGAGCGTGACGATTAGACACATGGTAGTTAGGCTTCATATTGATTTATTGAAACATGATTATCTTCTATTACTTATTGATAATATTGTGGGTAATAATTCGATTTGCCAGCTTCATTGAAGACATATTCTATGGATGCTTATAATGCAATAGATTGTAGCGTCATACACTTCCCCAAAATCAATAGCCTAGGGTTTGACGACTTTCGACATTGATGCTGACCTTGATAGTTTAACTGGACTCGCTAAGCTGAAGGCACCCGGTCAAGCATCCTTACACTTGGCACACTATCGTGTTACGTTGCACTGCTCGTATTCGACTCTCTAGCCAGTTAGTTGGAACGCATCGGTATTTTGGCATAACCATCCAAATATACTATTCCATCCGACTACGCTATCGTGTTCTTCCTTGGTCTCGTATTCGTGGGTATATAACAAGTCCGAATAATTAGTGATTGGTCTTTGCGTCTGTCAAGTTCCCACCAGGACAAGTCCTAAAAGATAAAGAAATATTAAGCAGTATGCAGACATTTATAATGATTTATAGAAGATAGTGTTTGAAATGACACCCACTTGTAGCATTCTGTGGTCACCCTAAAGAAGCATTAATATATAAAAGCTGTCCTATTCATCAGTCATCGGGTTTATGATCAGGAGTACACTGTATGGCCCTATTTATGAATGGATTGAAAGTGAAGGTTCTATTCAAACAAAATAGTTAATTTGAATCTTATTAAGGCAAAATATCTGCACCTACAGTTTGGCATTCTTTGATATTTTGATGAATAAGATTACAGTAATAGTGCCGCAAGTAAGTAAGTAGATAGGCAGGTAGGTAGGTAAGTAAGTAAGTAAGTATGTTACCTGACGGTTATAACAAAAATGGTATGTACTGGTCATATATTTACACACCTACTAGTCTGTCTTATCACCCAAGTATCTTATTCAACAAAACATACACGGCCAATCAGTCCAAAGCTTGTTTTTAAGACATTAATTTAAGTTGAATAAGTTCATGGCTTCATTACAGCAACTTACTGGCATTCTATTTGAGAGTTAGGTGCTTCGTTTGACTGTTCAGTCTAGTGTATAGGATCTAGGATAAAAGTATATAGCATGAATAGTAGTGCTGTTTACCCAAGTTAAGAACTAACTGTATATATCCGCCCGGATTATACACAAGAAAATACTTCTAAATAAGACCAGTTCCCACTGATGTATAAGTCCATATATTCACTAGAGTGAGAGAGTGAAGTAATTCGCATCTTTAGAGGATTCATGGCAATATATTTCTAAAGTGTTGGGAATGAGGAAACGTGTTTCTGTAGTACCCAAGTGATATATATATATATATATATATGTATATATATATATGCAGCATAAACTGTCTTGGAATTTTTCAAGTTGGTATTCATTATGGACTGACATCAATTGGGGGAACACTGGAAATCTGGGAGTACTCAAGAGATGTTTCATCCTAGTATGGGACTCTTCAGCAGTGCGCATCCACGACCCACCCCCCAGGGATCGAACCCACGACCTCCAGGTTCCGTAGCCACAAAGTTACCATTGAGCCAATCGGGTCAGAGTCCAATGGTCCATATTTCTAACTTCTGTCGGTTCGCGACATAATGCGACGATCACCCAATTTTATCGTTGAGTATTTGTCATCACGGGCACCATGCTTGCCAAAGTGGTTACGACTTCCCATTGGAACTTCGGGAATCACCTTTTAAAGCTAGTCACCAGTGGGTAATGTCCTGGAATTACTCATACAGTTAACCTTTATCCTTATTTCAGTGCTTTGTATTTCCAGTTCATTTTCACTCGACAATATTAAGAGTTCACCACTTGATCACATGCAATCCGCGGATATCTGTCCATCTAAGCGATTGCTATCAATAGTTAATTCATGTTTAAGTGACTCACTAACCAGTTAATATACTAACCACTTTCACTTCTCATTAGAATAATAATAGTATAGTGGTATTATTCATCATGAACTGACATCAGTTGGGGAACCACTGAAAATCTGGGAGCACTGGACAGCTGCTTCGTCCTAGTATGCGACTCCTCAGCAGTACGTGTTATGCTTTCGAACGCTAATGGTTACATATACCGAACGATATAATATGCATGCTTAGCTCACAGCTAACTTAGTACACAAGAGCCACTGACTACACCACTGGGAAGAATAGACAGATGCCCAAAGCTGGCAAATGGGAGAGTTTATTACTAAATCAAGTTCATCGTCCAGCGTTTTAAAATAATAACAACCAATCCAAAACGCTTGAATAAGTATACATATGAAATGACTTTGTCCGCAATTGGTGTGGGAATGACACGTTGAAATGTTCAGATCAATAAAAATGTCTTATACAAAACTGAAGCATCACAACAGTAGGCACCCATGATCTGGTTGGGAATCGGACTCAGGACCTTCAGGTTTCATGGCGAACACGTCAACCATTCAGCCACTGGGTCATTTTTCGGTGGTTCACAGTTTCCAACTCCTGTCACTTCACGATATAACGCAACTATCACACAAGTTCTTCAGTTGACATCCGCTTCACTTCTGACTGGCTGACCGCACAGGTCACGGTTTCCATGACGAATACTACCTCTAAATTAAAAATCCTCATTCATCTCAAAAATACAATAATAATAGTAATAATAATTTTGAGGGAGTTGTGGAGATTTGGAATTATTTCAAGTTGTTATTCATCATAGACTGACATCAGTTGGAAGAACAAAGGAAAACTGGGAGCACTGGACAGCTGTTTCGTCCTAGTATGGGACTCCTCAGCAGTGTGCACCCACGACCCCACACCAGCAGGGATCGAACCCGCGACCTTCAGGTTCCGCGACCAGCGCTTTACCATTGAGCTATCCACTGGGTCAGAATCCAATGCTCCATATTTCCAACTTCTGTTAGCTCACGATATATAGCGCAACCGCCACCCAATGTCATCGTTGAGTATCTGTCCTCACGACCATCAGGCTTGACTCCACCGGTCATGACTTCTTATTGGAACTTCGGGAATACTTCTCGAAACTAGTCACCAATGAGCACCAATGAGTCAAAGCCTGATGGCCATGGGGACAGATACTCAACGATGACATTGGGTGGCGGTTGCGCTATATATCGTGAGCTAACAGAAGTTGGAAATATGGAGCATTGGATTCTGACCCAGTGGATAGCTCAATGGTAAAGCGCTGGTCGCGGAACCTGAAGGTCGCAGGTTCGATCCCTGCTGGTGTGGGGTCGTGGGTGCGCACTGCTGAGGAGTCCCATACTAGGACGAAACAGCTGTCCAGTGCTGCCAGGTTTCCTTTGTTCCTCCAGCTGATGTCAGTCTACGATAAATAACAACTTGAAGTAATAATAATAATTTATTCTTGAATTTACAGGTGCATATCATTTTTACAGATATGGTTATGATATTTAGTGGTGAACAATCTTCAGCAATGTTTTTTACTATCTCTCCTTCATCCCAGGTAGTGGAAATCCCCTGGATGAAAGAAATGAGATTTTACATCACAGACAAATAATTCACTGTAAGTAACATAGTGAAATTTCGTGATGCAAAAAAGAAGGGGAAGCTATTTAGCAAGTTCATTCTCAAAGATCTGATGCTAGCCAGCTTACTCAAGTGTTTTCATTTAAAAGATCATGAATATAGAGGAAAGTACCACGGTAGGTTCTATGTGTTATTAAAAGGACATGCATGTCTAGGTTCATTGAAATATCAAGATACACTGTATAGACAACAATCAATAATATTGATGATAATATATCACCTCTCTGATGTTTGTTCATGCTAACTTGAACATATATCCACCATGGACGCCACAATGCTTTGAATCGCGTTTAGTACCTTGGTGAATAAGGGTCAAATTCCTCTAAATTTCGAGGTCATCTCAAAGATTCTACACCTGTAGATAATATTCTAGGTATTTCTCTGCATTTTTGCATACTGTTTACAGCTTCAGTGGATGAGATGGCGCCGGTTAACCATTCGGAGGTAAAACATTGCAGTAAATGCATAATTTCTTGTAATAGTAGATGAATAAGTGTTAAGTTGCTTCACAGATGGATCTTCGTGTGATGCAATAAGTACGTTCATCACAGCTTGCACGACTGAGGAGGAGTTGCTTGAAGACGGGATGCAGTAATATTTAGGAATAGTACTGATGAGATATTGTATTTTCAATCTAACTGAGATTCTAATTACAAAAAGAACAGAGAAAACAGACAGTGGGAAACCAAGGCACAAGTAAGGGATTCATATTTATATTTTAACATATATACATGGAGTGTCATGAAGTGGATGCATCTAGACCAGTACGACCAATTCTCAGTAGTCTTATTTCAAGTGTTAAACAACAGATCTTAGTTGTCACACAGACTGCAACTAAATGTTGCAATTTCTCAGTTCTCAAGAGAAAAATTAAACAGGTGATGACATGAGTAGTTTGGAAGTGATAGTAGTAATAATAATTTATTCCTGAATTTACAGGCAGATTATCATTTATTACAGCCACGATTATAACATTTAGTGGTGAAAACTACTTGGTAATGTTTTTTTACCATTTTTTTTCATCCAAAGTAGTGGTAATCCCCAGTCTGAAAGGAAGAAGATTTCGTACCATACACAAGTAGTGCATTTCAAGTTAAACGCTGGATTTTTGCTGCTTTTAGGCAGAAATAAAAATCATGTTTAATGAATGTGTAAAAGCATCATTCAACAGAAGGGAAAATAATTAAACAAGTTCATTCAACAACTATATGAAGACACAACATGCCAAGTGATTCACAATGGGAAGCTCAGTGAGGCCTTTGAATTGAAGTGAAGATAGGAAGGAGTAAGACAAGGTTGTCTACTATCACCCTGATTGTGGTCAACTGGACTGGGTTATGCAACAAACAGTGAGGAGTGAGAAGATGAGGATACGCTGGCTGGACAGATGAAAACAGCCTATACGATTTGAATTTCGTCAACGATGACTTGTGTCTAATGTCACACAAACATCAAGATCTACAGGCGAAAAATAATAAGTCAGCAGAATAGGTGAGGTGAGGTGAGGCAGCAAAGAAAGATGGGAGTTCAGATGAACGTAGAGAGGACAGAGGTGATGAAGATACTCAACTAACACCACCACCACCAACAACAACTACAACAAGCTTCAATCATCATGAATGGGAGAAACTCAAAGGGAGTAGCGTCTCCCACCCATTCAGGCAGCATCGTTTCAACTACAGGTGGCAGTGGTGACGAGGTGACGAGGACGTGAAAGCAGGCAGGATTGGAGAAGCAAGACAGGCGTTCATTGGTGTGAAACCAGTGTTGAGATCTTCTGCACTGCACTCAGCATAAAGCGTGAATGAGATGCGGATTTTCAACAGCAATATCAGTGAAGTCAGTGCTTTTATATTGTACAGACACGGTGTGTCACGAGAAACATTTCCAACAAACTACAGACATTCATCAACAACTGGCTATGCTGGCTCGTTACTGAAGCTCAGATGGCCAGAATAATGAGAATAAGCAACAAGGAAATCTGGCTGGCAACGAACGAACCAAGGGCAAATCGTCCAACAGATATGCAGAAGAAGGTGGAGATGGATTGGGCATATACTGAGAAGACCGACTGGGGACATCACGTGCCATACCAGGTCATTGAGTGGAACCTGTATGGGAAATGGCGAGTTGGGCATCCGAGATGAGGGTGACATGGAGGAGATGGTGTGAGGGAGAAATGAGAGGTTTTGTGCAGTGGTGGAGCCATGTTGAAAAGATTGTAGAGAAGAGAGTGTAATGGAGACGTGCTACTGAAGCCGTATGTTTCATTAGGAACTCAAGTGACAAATAATAATTATAATTCTTAAGAAAAAGCAATACTGGCCAAAATACTCAAGTGTATCCATTTGAAATATCTTGTACCTAGAGGGAAGTACCACAGTAGATTCTATGTATTATTGAAAAGAAATGCAACTCTAGGTTCATTGAAATGTCAAGGTTTATTGTATATATAATAATAAATAATACCAATAACAATATATCATCTTCTTGATGAAAAGTTTTATCTTTGTTTGTTCATGCTAACCTGAACATACGTCCACCATAACCGCTATAATACTGTTCATCGCTTATAAAAGCTGGATGAATAATGGTGAAATTCCACTGTAGATAAAGTTGTAGGTATAATATACCACTTTAAAAAGTAACCTGACAGTAATCAAGTGATTGAAATAAATTAGAATAAATGAAGGGAAAGATTAATTAATTATCGATTTATTAATGGATATAATAATCTTCAAGTCTGTGTATACCATGCATACTTATTCATAGATAATCGGGTTAAATGTTTATGGTAAGAGATTAAATACGGTTGATTTGGTGATATTACGCATGGCATAATTTACTTGAATAAAAAATAGTTATGATGGGATAAATCTTATGAACTATTAGAAAAACAACAATACAAATTATTCCTCACTTTGTGTGAGAAATAATCATTTAAATCTCTTTTCAACATTCATCGACTTTGAAAAAAAACCTTCTACAGCGTCGACCAAGAAGTAATTTGGTAGGCAGCTGCTTCAACACTACCGAATACAACAAACCTTCTTCAATCTCATTCAACAACTATATGAAGACACAACATGCCAAGTGATTCACAATGGGAAGCTCAGTGAGGCCTTTGAATTGAAGTGAAGATAGGAAGGAGTAAGACAAGTCTGTCTACTATCACCCTGATTGTGGTCAACTGGACTGGGTTATGCAACAAACAGTGAGGAGTGAGAAGATGAGGATACGCTGGCTGGACAGATGAAAACAGCCTATACGATTTGAATTTCGTCAACGATGACTTGTGTCTAATGTCACACATACTTGAAGATCTACAGACAAAAACTAACAAGTTGACAAGTTGACGTCTTTCGACATCTCGTTTTCACAGTCCTATCACCTCAGATTCCTTCTGTTTATTGATAGTAAAGTTTTTCATATCTCTGGTATAGGTGTTGCATCATTCCTATTAAATATGTTGAGTGTATATTAGATGAACAGAGATTCACTAATCAATCATAGCAGATATATTTGTGGATAGTTGGGAAGACATGGCTTTAGGTAAGTAAAATCCTACATTTAAGATATAGTTGCAATATATCGATGACGCATTTACTGTATTGAAATCGGAACACACCGTCAATTTCCCCACACAAATAAACTCAGTGGTAGGCGCAGTCCAATCCACTTACGAGGTAGAAAATAAACAAGGAGAATTACCTCTGCTGGATCGCGGGATAAAACGAAGGACAGACGGTGATCTAGATACTACCTTCTACAAAAGATTGAAACATTCTAACCGGTATCTAAACTTCAAGTCATCTCATCCAAGTCATGTCAGTTAAGGCAGGTTTAGTCAAATGTCTAAATAATAGAGCTAAAAACTCACCAGCCATTGTAAGGACTCAAACAAGGAATTGAAACACAGAAGAAAAGCCTTAACAGTTAATAATTATCCTCTATCGTTTATTGACTTTTGTATAGGAAAACATAAGAAACAAAATAATAACAATAACACGAGTACAAATAACAGCGACGACACGAGTGGACAGGAGTTCATAGCCTTCATTGTGTTACCATACAAAGAAGGTACATCAGAAACGTTATGTAAGATTCTCAACAGGAATGGAATTCGGGTGACACTAACATCTACAAACTCATTCAGAGATAAGCTTTTTTAGGTTAGGGATCTGACAGATCCGGTTAAGCAAAGTAATTCAATCTGTCGAATCCTGCGCAATGACTGCGAGGTCACGTACATAGGTCAAACTAGCCGGTCTGTGTAAGTTACATTAACGGAGTATAGAAATTTAGCTAAGTATAGAATGATAGACCATAACAAGATCAGTAATCTAGAAGTCTTGGCTTCTGCA
Organism: Heterobilharzia americana; assembly: GCA_944470555.2. Classification (NCBI taxonomy): domain Eukaryota; kingdom Metazoa; phylum Platyhelminthes; class Trematoda; order Strigeidida; family Schistosomatidae; genus Heterobilharzia; species Heterobilharzia americana. The sequence goes on along the minus strand of OX104129.1, from coordinate 60,163,789 downwards.
ATACATGTTTACCACTCAACCACAAAATAGGATGGGATGAAACCGCTCTAGTTAACTCTAAAATGTTTCAGTGGAGAGAGAGAGATTGATTACTGAATCTTTGTTAATCAAATCTACACCTAACACACGAAGTAGGAATGATGCAACACCTATACCAGAGATATAGAGAACTTTAATACCGGTAAAAACAAAGAATATGAGGTGGCAGGACTATACAAATCAGATATCGAAAGCCGTGTGTAATTACATATAGCAATGATAATTTATTCTGCGAACGTAATAAAGTAAATAATACTGTATCGATCTAGAGGTTTGTGGAGATGAATTAATTGATTTCAGGTTGGAATTCACTATGGACTGGCATAAGTTGGAGGAACATTGAAAACATAGGAGCAGTGAATTCTTGTTTCGTCCTGGTATGGGACTCCTCGGCAGTGTTTATTCATGACCCTGCCCTCCACGAATCGTTCCCGCGACCTTCAGATTTCGTAGCCAGCATGTTACCATTGAGCCACTGGGTTGGGATCAAATGATCTATATTTCCTGCTTCTTTCAGTTCACGACATAGCGTGATCTTTCATCAGTTACTTTATCACTGTGCGGTATATATCAAATCAACAAATCTAATATGGGATTAAACAAGTGTGGTTGGAAAGAGTTGACCACTGACTTCCAAATCAGTGGATAAATGACACAATGTCCATGAACTGATCTCACCCGCTTCGGTTGGTTTGCATTAAAGATCACATGTGTTGACGACTTTCTAACAATAGTCATTCATCGTAAAGATGGATATTGGCTAGCAGTGGAATCCATCTTTACTGCAGCTAGAACACAGGTATGTCGAGGCATCCGCACAGAAGCCCATATGTCAATAGAGACGGATTAATTCGGTCCAGTCAAATACGGTATAATACAAGCAATAGCATTAAAACTATACTCGTCACACAAGAAGTGACTGTCGTGGCTCGATGGTGTAGTGGAAAACGCTCTTGCGTTTGAAGCGATCGCTGCCGAGTCCGAGTCCCAGTGGGAACAACACCACTCATAGGGAGGCAGGTATATCCAGCTGACGAGTCCCAAATAGGACGAAATGTGCATCCTGGATTCCACTGCTACCCACTATCCATCTTTACTATAACTGGAACACAGGCAATATCGAGGGATCTGCACATGATCCCATATACCAATAGAGACCGATCAATTCGGTCCAATCAACGACGACGTAATACAAGCAATAACACTAATAGTCATTCATCTCTGATATCTTTATGCACAACTAGACTTTTTAAAATTGTTGTAATTCACTCGGTTCTGACTAGCAGCAGAATCGAAAATGCACGTCTCATTCTATTTGGGATTCGTCAGCTGGATGCATTTGTACCCCACTGACTGATGCTATTTCCAATAAGACTCCAACCTAATGGAATGGGAAACAACATACGTTGAAATTAAAAAGATTTGATTCCATCATGCACATATGCTCACATTTACTGTTATTTGAATAATCCTGTTACTATCAGAAAGCATGTTCACATACTTAACTTGTTTTACTGGTCATTGGCTTCATCAACTACTCAGATGCTCATTATTCATTTCACTGATCAAACCAGTAATCGACAGCTTAATGTTTACTAAAGGGTATGCAGATGATACTTTTGCTGTCTGTGACAATAAATATGACTTCAACAATATTCTCTATGTGCCTGTGAGCTGTTACTCGGACATCTAATTTATTACTGAGGTGGAAAGTTTATCGAATTCTTGATATGTAATCGGCAATGAAGACTAATTGGTCGTTGAACGCTCCAGTTTGCAGAAAGTCACAGGAGAGCAACCAGTTTTATGATTTGAAGTCAATAAATTCACCACAAGTTTTCAAACTGAATTAATTTAGTGCTTATTGGAGACTAGCTTCGAGAGGTGATTCCCGAAGTTCTGTGAAGTCGTGACCGGCGGGGCCAAACAACTCGAATATGAGGACAGGTGCTCAACGACGGCATTGGGTGGGGGTCGCGCTATATTGTGAATTGATAGACTTAGGAAATATGGATTCTTGGATTCCAACCCAGGTACTCAATGGTAACGTGGTGATTACAGAACTTGAAGGTCCTGGGTTCGATCCATGGAGGGCAGGGTCATAGGTGCACACTGTTGAAGAGTCACAGGTTTCCAGAGATTCTCCAGCTGATGCCAATCCATTATGAATACTAACCTGAAAACTAAAAATCCCCACAAGCCTCGAAATTGAATTTCATGTTTGTTTAGTCCTAAGTTCACATCATATCCTAGAAGAAGATGTGTCTTACAATGCGAGTTCTACACGAAAGGCTTCAGAAATATTACCCTAAATTAGAGCAAGGAGGTAATTTTGAGTCTGTCAAAAGTACTATTAGTTTTCACGTTATCAACACCGGTCATCTCATCAGATGGAGCTCAACATACAAAGTTGTTTATAAAGTGAAATAGAGATCTTCTGAAGGACTTACATCTTCATATTCTTTGCATCACTGAAGTAATAGTCATGCAAATGGTTAATCTTGACCTATATGCATGAGAGAAACTGGTAAAGTTCCTTCTTTTTTCATGACCTTGATTTCAGGTCGTATTTTTTGTTGCTGGTGAAATCATTTATGTCTTTTACTTTGTTCACTCCTTACTTAATTTATTTTTCTATACTCGTTTTGATTTCATTCAATTTTTCATTGTTTCACACAACCGCCTATAGTAATTATGATTGACCTGGTTATGACTAACAGCAGAATACAGGATAGGCGTTTGAAGTGATGGTTAGAAGGACCGAGTTTCAGTAGAAACAACATCACTCACTGGTTTCCACGTACATCCAGTTGATGAGTACCTGATAAGACGAAACGCATGTCTTAGATTCCACTGCTAGCCATAACCAACTCAATCATAACAATAAATATTCAGGCAATATCAAGGCATCCGTAGAGGAGCCCATCTTCCAACAGTGGTCAATCACTTGGGTCCAGTATACCAACGGAGAGTTACAAGTTTCAGCAAATGATAAAAACCTATTTATGTTTATGTAATTTCTCTTATATTTTGATGTATTTTCATTATTCATGGGGAATTCAAACCACCCTATGATATAAATGTGATACTAAGCGTTAAGATTTTATTTTACCCGTTACCAAACCTAATAGTTTACTGTACCTCTAATACACATCATAGATGCTCACCAAACTTCAATTTATATTCGCGATTTTACAATTTGATAAATGAAATCACCAGATAGAGATTTTTTGACTAAGCCACCTGCTCTTTTTATTTTTTGTGCATGGTAAGCAAAATTGATACAGTGATCGTGAATATTTGTAGCTCAGGAGGATGATTTTTACAGTGTTGTGTTCTCGGAGCTGGAAGGCTTAGTCGCTAAGCTTTCATTGTCATTCTAAACAACATCAGTAACAAAAACTTCAGAAAGACATGAGCTATGGAGTTTTCTCCACAACTGAGCTAGTAGTTTGGTTGCTTCTTTGAAAGTCTGGTCATTATCTCCATATTTATTTCGATTGGTTGTTTTATTAGTTGATAGATTGGGTCAATGTCAATATATCTACTGATTGCTGACTAACCTGAATGCTAAGCTTCTAAAAATTCTCTGTCATTCTTTGTATTTCCTCTATCTAGGATTTCCACACTTTCCCAGTCAAATTCATGTCCAAAATTGTCCTCATGCATTGATATGAGCGAAGATATGTCATGACGCTTCACCGCCGGTTGATATTCATGTGGGCGGATGAGCAAAGGGTTACCACTCTGTCCGATGTAGTGTCTTCCACAGTTTCTGTAGTTCATTTTGTGGATAACCTTCATCGCTATTGCATCTTTCCGTCTACATTACAGAGAGTGAAGAGACTTTATGGGCTTGGGAACTACAGCCATTTCATAAGGCTTCAATAATCTAGTCGTCATCTTGGAGATGTTCTTCATGAAGCTTCACGATTAAACTTGCCAGTTGAGAGAATGCAACGCCACCATAACTGATACAAAGCTTTCATCTAATCCATTCCCAATAAAATATTTACTAGTGTAAATGATAGAATACTTCATTTTATCGAGTTTTTAACTTCTGTGAACAAGTAAAACTTTCTCTCCGAATTTGCAAATAAAACGTATTGAAAGTTCAAAATAACAACATTATATTATGTGAGGTCATAAACTTAAGTATCCCTTGCATTGGTTCTCACAGCTGTGCATTTGTTGAAGAAGTTCCTATAAGTTCTGATCTCCTTTTGTTATGTAGAAATAGAGTTAAAACGGTGTAAATATGGTAGACTTTGAGTTGTCACTTCAAACCAGAGTTTAGTAGATGAACAGGTTATTTTTAAATCTGTTAGACTTCTCATTATAAACTTCAGTGTAATGTGGTTTATTTGACTGCTAGCAGAGTGATCCAGGGTGTGTAATTCATCCTGTTTGATACTTGTCAGTTGGATGGTGTTCCCATTAAGACTTCAACCCAATCCCAATGGTTTTAAACTCCAAACGGTTATTCAATATACCATAGAGGTAGGAAGAGCACTTCTTGTGCAAAACGTTTCGGGTTTTATTTATTGATAACTGAGCTGTACAGGATTGAATTACCTGACTTCCATTGGCAGGTAGACTCTTACACTGTCTGAACATTCACCGTCTTGTATATTGTTAAGTGGCTAGCAGTGAAATCACCCTGAATTATACTACAAGCCACCAAGATAACCACAACACAATGAATATTGAAACAGTGTGAAGGCATCTGAGAAGGGTTACCTTGTCAAACTCCCGAAGAAGGACGACCCAAGCCTTTGCAAGAACTGGCACGGAATCACGCTTCTGTCCACCCCAAGCAAAATATTATGCTACATCATCATGGAGAGACTAAAGGATGCGCTTAATTCAAAATTACCACCATCACCACCACCAGACTGTCTGGCCAGTTTCACGAAGTACAAATCATATACCGACCAAATTGCAACGCATCATCATACAACACAGCGTAGAATGGTAGTCAACTCCATACCTCAACTTTATCCCCTTTGAAAGGGCCTTCAACAGCATCGACCAAGAAGTAATTTGGTAGGCAGCTGCTTCAACACTACCGAATACAACAAACCTTCTTCAATCTCATTCAACAACTATATGAAGACACAACATGCCAAGTGATTCACAATGGGAAGCTCAGTGAGGCCTTTGAATTGAAGTGAAGATAGGAAGGAGTAAGACAAGTCTGTCTACTATCACCCTGATTGTGGTCAACTGGACTGGGTTATGCAACAAACAGTGAGGAGTGAGAAGATGACGATATGCTGGCTGGACCGATGAAAACAGCCTATACGATTTGAATTTCGTCAACGATGACTTGTGTCTAATGTCACACATACTTGAAGATCTACAGGCAAAAACTAACAAGTCGGTAGAAGAGGTGAGGTGAGGTGAGGCAGCAAAGAAAGATGGGAGTTCAGATGAACATAGAGAAGACAGAGATGATGAAGATACACAACCAACACCACCACCACCACCAACAACAACTACAACAAGCTTCAATCACCATGAATGGGAGAAACTCAAAGGGAGTAGCGTCTCCCACCCATTCAGGCAGCATCGTTTCAACTACAGGTGGCAGTGGTGACGAGGTGACGAGGACGTGAAAGCAGGCAGGATTGGAGAAGCAAGACAGGCGTTCATTGGTGTGAAACCAGTGTTGAGATCTTCTGCACTGCACTCAGCATAAAGCGTGAATGAGATGCGGATTTTCAACAGCAATATCAGTGAAGTCAGTGCTTTTATATTGTACAGACACGGTGTGTCACGAGAAACATTTCCAACAAACTACAGACATTCATCAACAACTGGCTATGCTGGCTCGTTACTGAAGCTCAGATGGCCAGAATAATGAGAATAAGCAACAAGGAAATCTGGCTGGCAACGAACGAACCAAGGGCAAATCGTCCAACAGATATGCAGAAGAAGGTGGAGATGGATTGGGCATATACTGAGAAGACCGACTGGGGACATCACGTGCCATACCAGGTCATTGAGTGGAACCTGTATGGGAAATGGCGAGTTGGGCATCCGAGGTGAGGGTGACATGGGGGAGATTGTGTGAGGAAGAAATGAGAGGTTGTGTGCAGTGGTGGAGCCATGTTGAAAAGATTGTAGAGAAGAGAGTGTAATGGAGACGTGCTACTGAATCCGTATATTCCACTAGGCAACCAAGGGAAAAATGATAAATGATCGAAAATGAAGGCATCTACGTAGGAGCACATCTGCGATATATCCACGAAGTCACTGTAATTTACTTCAACTGTTAGAGAATGGATAGAAAATTAGATGACTCTGATAAGCTTATTGGTGAAAAGTCAATGCGATCAACTTTTTGATGCATTCAATAAAAATTGAAACAGGCTATTCATAATTATACTACTATAGTATCTTGTCAGTTGTTTGTTTATTCAATGCGAAATTTAACTGATGAAGTGATTTGCATGATAATGATGCTCGTCTTGTTTTCAGTCCAGGATGTTTAAGAAGTTTTTATAAACATGTCAGTAGATTAGAAATCAAGCGATTCACTAGGCCTAAATGAAACTGTTTACATTAGCTCAAACGATGTCATTAATTAAGTAATTAATACATTTATTTATTTATTTTATAGTTATTTTTATCCATTACCAAAATAGGTTTCATGTATGTTTCAAAAATGCATTTCAAGACGAATTGTTATCCCTTAAGTGTGTCATGAAGCTGATATGTGAAAATACTCTTCAGTTTCAGATTATATCCTCTCTCCTGCAAAATTATTCTCCAACTAGGTAGTTTGACTCAATATACTACTTGACTGTTGAACAACTTGAGTAGTTAGCAACCACATTGACTGATCTGTTGATTTCGTCAGCCACCCAGATCACAGTGATGTAAACAACGAATGGCGATTTGGCTCGTGTAGGGCAAATTATAAATCGATCATCCCACTTCACATATGTAGGTCGACTTGAGTCATCTAGTCAGATTCAAGTGAGCAGGACAATTCGGCTGTGTGAAGTGAATTACTCGGACCACACCACTGACGATCTGTCTTGGCCACAAACAAGCGAAGTGATTGTCTGATATAAAGATGATGTTTTGGAGTTTCTAACCAGTCAAGTTGTGGGGTTGTAGTATATTTGGTTAGTTGATGAGACTTTAATGTGAGAGAAGACATCTAGTGATTTTGACTGTGATGTTGCTTCTGTTGAGAAGTGTGTTGATACTGGAGTTGGGATAGTTGGAGAAGTATTCGACTATGATAAATGTAGATATGAGGCGCTCAATTTGTAAATCATTTACCAATTTAGTCAACCTATTTTAGATAGTTTGACAGTGTAAAGACTTCTAGCTAACTTCATTCCTTCGCAGCAGTTTTGTCGTAGTACGGCACATGTGAGGAGTATGCACTCAGGACTTTGCCAGGGATCGAACTTGGTGATCGTCGGTGTGCACTGCTGAAGAGTTCCATAGTAGGAAAAATCAGTTGTGTCGTGCTTCAAGGTTTACAATGATTCTCCAAGTAACATCAGTCCGTAACCAATACTATTTTGAAGTAGACAGTTGTATTCCGACTAGTTGTGTATAAAGTTATGGCATATAACCAGAAAGGTGATATTTTACGATGGGAATGGATAGCTAACTGTCTGAATTTCTTCTTAATTGAATAAAACCATTTCTTTCATGTGAAGGATCGTTATACTTTAAGGAAACAATAGTACTATGTAAAAATGATTACGGTGGTGAATTGATAACCAGTCACTAACACCTTTAGCACCTAAACTGACACAAGAAGTGAAGATAATGATGATGATGATGATGATGATGATGATAACGAGTTTTCTGTACCATCTCCTAATTATGAGCTAAAGAAAAAAGTAATTTGCTACAATTAGGTTCTCTGGGAGCAACACCACTCACTAGGATACTGATACAAGTACTTGACGAGTCCTAAGTAAGGCGAAACATGGATATTGGGTTCTGCTGCAAGTCAGCATCATGCAAAATACGTTGTTATCACTTTGACTATCTGAGATAACTTTGGTTTGGCAGACTAGTATTGATACTGGGTGTTGATTGGAAGTGAAATGATAATTTAGAACACCGGGGGATTGAAATCAGTGACCACCAAGTTTCCTACGCGATACTCTACTTATCAATCATCACGATATCATGAACCTTGAAGTAGGATTGAGACACTCACATAGAAGCCTCTATGCTAACAGAGATTGATCAAATTCATTTAGTATAATAACCATGGGGAAAATTATAAGCGTGTGTTAGAGTTCTGGTTTGTAAAACACAACATCAAGCCTTTAAGAGAACTTGGAACAATAAAACAGTAGATGTAATTAAACATTTATTCGATTAGATCCTCCCTTGTAGTCTGTTGGATGCGAAAAGAAATTCAGAAATTTGAAACTAGCTTATTGTGTCAGTAATTGAAGATTGTAGACGAGTTGAGCTATGGCAGATTGATTTATACAATTGACTTTCAACCGATGGATCACGGGTTTGAACGTTACTTCAACCACCAAGGTCATTAGCCTTCGCACAATAGATATAGCTTATTGCTAACTGCAAGAATATATACTGAGTGTATTCCGATTTTCCGATAATAAGATTACAGATAATGGGTCTGGACAAAAGGATCAGCTTGCTAAAGTCAAACTATCCTGAAGACAAGTAATTATTATTAAGCGCTATGACTCAGTCAACCAGAGGAAACCAACTCATATTTGATACGAATGTATCTAACTCAAACAGGTTCAGGTAACCAGTTACAATAGGGTGGAGTAACATAACTAAATTGGGATAAAACACACCAGTCAATGAGCAAGCAACTTCTCAATGTCTAAAAAATCATGCAAGCAATGTTAAGTAATTGAGGAAAGGAGGCCATATGATAAAAGAATTCTAGTACATCCTGATATATTCATACTAACGGGTTAATGGTTCTCATCAGCTGTTAATAAAATGAATAGAAGCATTAGTTATGGTCCGTATGACTTATTTTTGAAGCATCAGGTTTGCATCCAGATATCATCGAAAACGTTTCCTACTGAGTAGAACAGATTCAATCTCTTGATTTTGAAATCAATACCATCATTGTGTCAGAAAACGGCAGAGGATAAAACGAAGATGAACGTTTTTTGTTATACTATGTACATTACTGATAAAATATTGTAACCTTTCTATTTAAATATTCTTTTGTACAATATGTTTCTTTTTCTCTTCTTCTTTTACCTCGTTTTGCACTTCAGGTGCTCACATTGTTTCATGAGTTTCTCTGTGCAGAATATTTAACCAACGCTTGTAATTGCCTATGATTTCTGTCAACTCCTCAATGTATACTACTTATATCCAACCATATCAGTAGCACCCACTACAATTGCACAATAGATTTTTATATTTTATTTGAATTTCTAATGAACCACTGGAAGCACAGCGTCTTAAGACTTACCCTGTCTTAGGAAATAATCGTTTATTATGAATCTTGAAGAAGTTTAAGTATTTCACGTAGAATACTCATTGACAGGTATATTCAGCTGATGAGTCCCAAAATGGGGCGGAATGCACATCTTGGATTCCAGTATCAACCACTATCTATACTTACTATAAGAATATGATTGTTTTCAAGTTGTTAAGGGATTATGACTTTATTTTTATATAAAACTTCGATGATAAAGAACCTTTCAGCATAAAGGTTTGGTCAATGAAACCCCAGTTAAAAATTTCAAGGTTAATTTCTTAAATCAAATATTTACTTGTATATTCAAGATATTTTAGAAGAGCTTTAAGAATAAGGTCTTATGGCTGAAAATAGTTGATAATTTAGTTAATTGGAGTGGTAAACATTCTTTCATGCCTTGTATATGATGATTTTAATTCTGTTGTTTAATTTACAATCTCTCAGATGACTTTCAGACAAAAGTCGTTGAGTCTTTGGTGTCACAGCTAGTACATCTTTATCACTGATTGGACCACCTTGACTGGCCACTATTTGCATATAGGTTCCTGTGCAGATACTTCGACATTGCTGGTAATTTCCAAATATGATAATACTGATGGATAGTAGCCAGTAGTGGAAACTAGGGCACGCGTTTCGTCCCATTTGAAAGTCGTCAGCTGGAAACATCTACCTCCCAATGAGTGACATTGTTCCCACTAAGACTTTCTCTTCTGATCAATGGCTCCAAATGCTATAGGGCGTTATCCATTAGGTCAATGAGTAACGACAGCCACTCCTTGTACGACGGGTAGGTACACCCAACTGACGAGTCCCAAATAAGACGAAACACATGACCTGGATTCTACTCCTAGCCACTAGCCATCATTAATATCAAAATTCGTCGAGCGTTAAATTCAGTTTCACCTGTTTAATACTGGGTGATCAATTTATTGAGTCGAAACAACTGCAATCAGTAGTTGTCTAGTGTATAGAAATTGATTTGACGAGTGTTTTGGAAATAGATGGTAAACCGCATCATCATCAATGTCAACATAGGACCAGGCATTACTGCGTAACGGTCCGATTTGCCACACTTCATGTCAGCATATCAAGTAGAAAGGTGAAGATAAGAAAATGCAGTAGAAAGAAATATAAACTACAAGAAGAAAGAAAGAATGAATGAAAAAATGGTGACATTCAGTATAGCCTCGTCAAGATGAGGATAATGTGTGCATACATCTGCTCCACTGACATCGGTTCTGAACCATATCACCTAGAGTCTCCAACCACTGGTTCCTCTTATCCGGCGGACCCCAACCACCTAGTTTGCATCTCCCCATATGGCTTAAACCAACAATCAAAGACTTCATACATTGGTGCCATATTTTGGTCAGGCCACCTCGGGCCTTTTTCCAGCCTGGACCTACCTTGGCCAACATTGTGTGACGAGGCAATCGGTGACTAGGCATACGTAGTAGGTGTCCCAACCGCATAATAACTATTTAATCTTCAGATGCTAAATTCACAGAATAACAACTGAACAAAGAAGAAAAGAAAATATAATTAAATTCAAGATGAAGAAATGACAGAAGCATCAAAACAATCATAATACAAATAAGACTGATCTTTTGTTTATCAACGTAACATTAGCACGTGACATGTCATTTAGACAAAAATCATATTGAACAATTTATACTGATAAATAATTTGTTTTAATGCACAACTGAAACACATGCATAACTTTCAAAATGTCTACATCAAATGTTCCGAATAAAAAAGGTACTAATTCCCTTGAACTTTAATTATAACGATAAAAAAATTCTTTAAAAATTAAAGCTTTTTCAGAATCTAATAGGTAAATTGACACTTATTAGGGATAATATAAAAATAAAATGAAACCTGTCAGTAGTTTAGATGCTAATTAATGATAAGTAGTGGTTAGCAGTGGAATCCAGGATATGCGTTTCGTCCTATTTGGGACTCATCAGCTTGACGCACCTGCCTCCCAGTGAGTGATATTGTTCCCACCAGGATTTAGACTCGGAACCGATCGCTTCAAACGCCAGAGCCACGACAGTCACTTCTTGTGTGACGGGTATAGTTTTAGTGTTATTGCTTGTATTACACCGTCGTTGATTGGACCGAATTGATAGGTCTCTATTGACATATGGGCTCCTGTGCGGATGCTTCAATATTGCATGTGTTTAAACTATACATTAGTGATAGATAGTGGCCGGCAATGGAATCCAGTATGTGCGTTTCGCTGGACGAACCTACCTTCCCACTAATTCTCAAATCTAGGATCAGTCGCTTCAAAAGCTACAAAGTTATCCCCTAGACCACTGAGTCGTGATAGCCATTCCTTATGCATTGAGTATAGTATAGTTTCTTCTTACTATAGCTTGTAAGTTTTCATGATTGACTGAGACCAACTCAGTCACGATGTTTTTGTTCAGTGATTGGAGTTACTGGATTGTTAATACTTTGCTATTGCATGAGTATACTCCACAAGTATTTGAAGATAGTTTTATGAATTGTTAATAGTTTTTGAATGCACTGTTACCCTAACCACTGGAATGAGGTCAGTGGTATAATTGTTAAGTTGAGTAAAGTAGAGACAGTTGATGGTAAGATGATTGAAAGTATTCTGTAGCAGGTTTAATGCTTATAAGTATTCATCATTAAAGTTATTTTTTGAAGTTTCAAGTAATCTTGTGCTCGATATTGAAGATCAGATGGCCAGAAAGAATAAGCAACAAGGAACTCTAGCTGACAACGAACCAACCAAAAACCTATCGCCCAACATATATACAGTGGAAGGATGTGCAGATGGATTAGGTATACCTTGAGAGGGCCGAATGGAGACATCACGTGCCAGGCCAGGTCGTCGAGTGGAACTCAGATGGGAAACGACCAGATGGGTGACATGGAAGAGATCATGTGAGAAAGAAATGAAAGCTTGTGGGCAGTGATGGTGTCAGGTCCAAAAGACTGCAGAGAAGAGGGTGCAATGGAGGCGTGCTACTGAAGCCATATATTCCAGTAGAATCCCAAGGGAATAATAATAATAACAATATGCTCTAACAAAACTTGGACACAGTCGGTGTGTGAATCAATCAGCACATGCAATTCAAGATATATAATAACTCCTAAGAGTTTATCAAAGCCTATCAGATAATTACACGATGTAGTCAGTGAACCATTGAAATACTATGAAATACACATGTTGTCAGATATTGACTGTTGATATTTAACACTGAAATGGTGAAGCACATTCACCAGTTAGTTTCGTGACGATTACGTTGAGTGATGCAGTTCCAAATCGCCAAAGTAGCATGTTATTTCTTTCAAGTCCACAGTTGCATATTCCTGATGGATACTAAAATGCCGAAGACAGGTCACATCTGACTAGCCTGTTAATTGGTTATTTATCTAACTGAAATAAAATAATTCACATGAACAGAGGTTTATTCCTTAGACGCTGAACATATTCATCAGCTGATAAAATGAAGAAATTTGAGTTGGACAATAGAATTTTAAGTATTTGTACAGTTTCTGAAAACAACTTTTCAGTGAAGAATATTTCTGTGTGTAGTATGTTGTCAAATTTTGAGGAATAGTTGATTTTTCTAGAAGAAAGCTATAATTGAACTAATTACGCTCTATGAGCTGAATTTGTTCGGGTACACTGCCAATGAACTTGACCCCCCAACGAGCGAAACCATGGTTCAGTAGTTAGATCACTCTTATCTGTCTGGTCAAATACTACACATCAGCCTGAGTGATTTCTGACTAATTCATGACACTTTTGTATCAAAGATCACATTTTTTGATCTTGACTGTGAGGTGACTTTCAAGACGAATTGTTATCCCTTAAGTGTGTCATGAAGCTGATATGTGAAAATACTCTTCAGTTTCAGATTATATCCTCTCTCCTGCAAAATTATTCTCCAACTAGGTAGTTTGACTCAATATACTACTTGACTGTTGAACAACTTGAGTAGTTAGCAACCACATTGACTGATCTGTTGATTTCGTCAGCCACCCAGATCACAGTGATGTAAACAACGAATGGCGATTTGGCTCGTGTAGGGCAAATTATAAATCGATCATCCCACTTCACATATGTAGGTCGACTTGAGTCATCTAGTCAGATTCAAGTGAGCAGGACAATTCGGCTGTGTGAAGTGAATTACTCGGACCACACCACTGACGATCTGTCTTGGCCACAAACAAGCGAAGTGATTGTCTGATATAAAGATGATGTTTTGGAGTTTCTAACTAGTCAAGTTGTGGGGTTGTAGTATATTTGGTTAGTTGATGAGACTTTAATGTGAGAGAAGACATCTAGTGATTTTGACTGTGATGTTGCTTCTGTTGAGAAGTGTGTTGATACTGGAGTTGGGATAGTTGGAGAAGTATTCGACTGTGATAAATGTAGATGTGGGGCGTTCAATTTGTAAATCATTTGGAAATTGACCATTCTATAACATACATCTTTTTAGAGAACCAAACTCAAATTCTGATGTATTATACAAATGATCTTGATTTGTATTGAGTTCATATTTCTGTTCATCTACAAGTGTTTATTAAATGATGTCAAAGTTCATTTAGGTTTAGTAATCTGTAAATAGTTACTTCAGTATCCCATTAAAAATTACCTGTATTCACTTTGGAGGTTTTTCGGCCTTTAATTTCATCAACGTAGTTTTCATCATGGAATGGGAGCACTGGGTAGTCGTTTCGTCCCAGCTTGGAGCCCCTGAACATTCTGAACCGATGATCTTTAGATTCAGAGTCCGGTAATTTAGTATTATGCCACTAGGTCAAAATTTCCTACTTCTGTTAGTTTGCAACATAATGTGACCTTCATACAACACCTTCATTGAATAAATGTCCTCATATTCGACCTGGTTTTCTCCATCGGTTACAACTCGTTATAACTTCAGAAAATTCCATTTCGAAGCTTGTCGTTGATGAGCCCTGGATAGTAGTTCAGTTTGGAGGTTAATAGGGTTGTAAGAACAAATGCTCAACTATGGCATTGGATGAAAGTTGTGTTATATCGTGAACTGATAGAAGTAAGAAATTGTGGACAGTTGGATTCCATACCAGTGGTTCAATGGCGACGTGCTCATCTTGAAACCTGTAGGCCGTTGGTTCTATTTCTCTCGAGGTCATGAGTACGCACTGCTGAGGAGTCTTCTGCTAGGACAAAACAAGTATACAATGGTCCCGGGTTCTCAGTGATTCTCCAACTGATGTCAGTCAGTGATGAATATCAACTTGAAGCGAAAACTTTGTTTTTGACAACAGCTAACTTAGTTCATTACCTGAACCTTCCTGTTTGTACTCGGAAATGTCGAAACAACTAAGTGTAATGTTGAGGAAGTATTCATCAGGGACTGAAATTATTCAGAGAACCACTGAAAACCTGAGAGCATTGGGCAGCTGCTTCATCCTAGTACTGGACTCTTCAACTAATGACAGTCACTAATGAATGCTATCACAAAATTAAAAGTCTCCATTCATCTCAAGAATACATTACTGTATAGTGCTCATTAGTGACATGCTTCCAGATGGATATCACAAAGTTCTAATTGGAAGTCATGACTTGTGCAGTTAACCAATCGGAAAGGAAGTGGATGTCAAATGAAGATCTTGGTAGACAGTCGCGCTATCTCGCAAGCTGAAAGAAGTTGGAAACTGTGAACCATTGAACTCTGATCCAGTAGCTGAATTGTTAACGGTTTGGCCGTGGAACCTGAAGGTGCTAAGTTTGATTGCTGACTGGGTCGTGGATGTCTACTGCTGAGGAGTGTCATGCTACGACTGAATAGCTGTCCATTGTCCCAAGGTTTTCAATGGTTCTCCAACTGATTTCGGTCTCTGATGAATACCACCTCAAAATACATAAATATAGTGTATAAAATTAGCTGCGGAGGCTGTCTCAGTCATCTTTTGGTTATATCATCATACAGTATGTCTCAACATATCAAATCATAGTGAAACATCATGATATGAAATGATTCATGTCATTACATACTGATCGTATAAGATTTAAACGAACAGGCGATCATCAGAATGTAGTTCTAAACCCATGAAAATAAGTCTCTGAGCGCAATATTTATTAAAAAGAACAAAAGACGACCCACTTGAAACGACTTATATATTCAAACAACAGAATACTTCAGCACCAATCTACAGTAAATCAATTGAGTAAAAATAACTGGATCAGTTCAAGTAGACACTTAGACTGTCTAAATAAAGACAGTGGGAAAAATCAATCAAACGATAAAGATGGACCCAATCGAATTAAGAGAAATACATGAGTGAAGAGAATTGAATCAAACCGGAATACAATCAAAAACGGTTAGATAAATCAAATCGTTATTAACTAATTGGTTGGCAGAAAGTTATTTGATGAATAACTCCCCTACTGTTTACTTCAAACAGATCACCACATGATTGAAAGTATGCCAACTTCACTGCTTTGTGACATTGAACTCATTTTGAAAGTTATGCCCATTAAAATTTAAACCAGATTAGCAATCAAACTGGTATCATCTGGGTAGTTTAGTGACACTGCATAAACTAGGTACGACTATTATTTATTGATACCTGTAATTTCCTGTTATTTTACCGGAATGAACCGACCAGCCTCTGTCGACAGATGGGCTCCTGTGAGGATATCTCTATACCGCCTAGATATTTATCATATTTTAATCCATTTGGTGGTTTGCACTGAAATCCAGACATGCGTTACATCCTGCTCGGAACTCATTAGCCGGATGTACCTGCACCTCAGCAAGTAGTGTGATTTCCACTAAGACTAAAACCCAGTACCTACTGCTTTAAACACCAAAATGTTATCCACTAAGCTACTGATGTACGAGAACCATTGGTTTTGCAACGGGTATCATTTTCTCGACCCATTTTGGCAACGGGAAATTACAAGTATCAATAAACAACTACTGATACGCTTCGCTAGAGAGATGACCGCGGTACCCCAAGTGGCCTAATGAATAACACTTCAACATTTAGAGCAGTCTGTTTTGGGAAGAACATCACTCACTTAGGTCCAGGTAAATTCAGCTGACGAGTACGGAGCAGGATGAAATGCGCGTCTGCATTCCACTATGGGCAACAATACTTCCAGGATGTTACAAATTCTCATATCCATTTTCATTTCTGCATTGTTATCTTTGTTTTTTTCTGACTACAGGTGAAGTAACTGATGATAATTTTGGTTTCATTCTGATGGCAGATATCATTTGAGGTTCATATTACGATTAAAATATCACTATTACTATTATTGTTATTATTATTTTTTCCTTGGGTTCTTAGTGGAACATACCGCTTCAGTAGCACGTCTCCATTACACTCTGTTCTCTCCAGTCTTTTCAACCTGGCACCACGACTGCGCACAAGCTTTCATTTCTTCCTCCCATGATCTCCTCCACATCACCTCTCCTTAGACAACCAACTCGTTGTTTCACCTTCAGATTCCACTCGAGGACACGGCCTAGCCTGTTCTGGCGCATGATGTCCCAAACGGTCTTCTTTCTCAGTGTATGCACAATCCATCTCCACTTTCTTGCTACGTTGGTTCGTTCCCGCAGTTCCTTGTTTGCTTATTCTTACTATTCTGGTCATCTGATCTTCAGTATTGAGCCAGCGTAGGCAGCTGTTGATTAATATCTGTAGTTCGTTGGAATTGCTTTTCGTGACGCGCCAAGTTTCTGAACCATATAGGAGCGCTGACTTGACTGATATTGCAGTTGAAAATCCGCATCTCATTCACGCTTTATGCTGAGTGCAGTGCAGAAAATCTCAACACTGGTTTCACGCCAATGAACGCCTGTCTTGCTTCTCCAATCCTGCCTGCTTTCACTTCCTCGTCACCTCGTCACCACTGCCACCTGTAGTTGAAACGATGCTACCTAGATAAGTGTAATACGCTACTCCCTCTGAGTTTATCCCATTCATGGTGATTGAAGCTTGTTGTTGTTTATGCTGTTGTTAATTGGATACCTTCATCACCTCTGTCTTCTCTACGTTCATCTGAACTCCCATCTTTCTTTGCTGCCTCACCTCACCTCACCTCTTCTACCGACTTGTTAGTTTTTGCCTGTAGATCTTCAAGTATGTGTGACATTAGACACAAGTCATCGTTGACGAAATTCAAATCGTATAGGCTGTTTTCATCGGTCCAGCCAGCATATCGTCATCTTCTCACTCCTCACTGTTTGTTGCATAACCCAGTCCAGTTGACCACAATCAGGGTGATAGTAGACAGACTTGTCTTACTCCTTCCTATCTTCACTTCAATTCAAAGGCATCATTGAGCTTCCCACTGTGAATTACTTGGTATGTGGTGTCTTCATATAGTTGTTGAATGAGATGGAAGAAGGTTTGTGGTATTTGGTAGTGTTGAAGCAGCTGCCTACCAAATTACTTCTTGGTCGATGCTGTTGAAGGCTCTTTCAAAGTGGATGAAGTTGAGGTGTGGAGTTGACTGGCATTCTACGCTGTGTTGTATGATGATGTGTAGCGTGGCGTGGCGTTGTGTTGCAATTTGGTCGGTATATGATTTGTACTTCGTGAAACTGGCCAGACATTCTGGTGGTGGTGGTGGTTGTAATTTTGAATTAAGTGCATCCTTTAGTCTCTCTACGATGATGTGGCATAATGTTTTGCTTGTGGTGGACTTAGAATACCATAATGCATTCAAAATACATTTCTTTGTTGCGAAAATCCCCCTGTGTAACCTCAACATTTATATTAAGAAAGATATATCAATTACAACATTGATTTTATTTCATTAGTCTTGTTAGAATATCCAAGAAAACTATTTCAACAGCCGTTTATGTTTATTTTAAAACCATTTGCTTATCTTAAATGAAATGGTCATTCAAATAATCGGCTGAACAACTCTGAACTGATGTTTCTGAAAGCTTCAAAATCAGGAATCATGCATTTCATATTCCTATGATTTGAGAACGCCTTAACACTAATCAGATATAAATTCTTGAAAGAATTCTTAAGAAAGCTAGTGGGTGTGCTTGACTCAACCTCTATGTAATACTTACTACCACAGTTGAAGTTAAATTTATGAATAGAACTAATGATCGTGTAAATGGAGAACTGGTCTATGCATATATGTACTGATACCACTCTAACTATAGGAAAACCTATTTGTCAAAACTTTTAGACTTGTATATCTTAGAAGTAGCATTTACCATGGACTGACATCCTTTGGAGAACCATTGGAGATCTGGGAGCACTGGACAGCTGCTTCTTCCTAATATGGAACTCCTCTGCAGTACGCACCCACAACCCCGCTAGGGATCGGACTCAGGATTCTCAGGTTTCACGGCGAACGCGTTAACCCTTCAGCCACTGGGTCGGTTTCCAATGGTTCACAATTTCGACTTTACTTCCAACTGGTTGCTATCTGAAGACCTTGGGTGATAGTGGCGCTATGTCGTGAATTGACAGAAGTTGGAAATTGTGAACCATTGAAAACCGACCCAGTGGCTGAATGGTTAACGCATTCGCCGTGAAACCTGAAGATCCTGATTTCAATCCATAGCAGGGTCGTGGGTGCGTACTGCAGAGGAGTTCCATATTAGGAAGAAGCAGCTGTCCAGTGCTCCCAGATTTTCAATGGTTCCTCAACTGACGTCATCTCAAAAATACGTTACTTGTATGTCTATTTTCGTTGATGCTTCATCTCCATTAAGTACAAGGTAATTGAAAAGTTTATGTTTTCTTCCAGAATAGGTGATTATTTTTCTTACTATTTTCATGCATACATTTTGGAATCAACCTTTTGGCTTATGCAACTTCCTTCAGATTGAATTCAAGCAAAATTAAACTTTTCTTCGAATTTATTCACCGAAGACCATTTTCTTACTGTTTGTACACGATTTTCCATTTAGAAATATAAGTCAAAAAGAACAACTGAAGTATTGTGCTTGATAGGTTAAGAACTAGTGTTATTCAGATATTGATCGACTGATGATATTCTCTTCACGAGATCTCTATACAATTCTGTGTTAGTTCATGGATGGGAAGTTTTCAGTGGTCTTAAACTAGGGTGAAGTTCTTAAGTTTTCAACAGAATTCAGGATGACATCAATCTACAGCTAAAACTTGTTTCCAATTATTCATTTCTGCAAAAATTGAATATTCTTTCATTTTAGTTTATTGGTAAATAAAAATTTAAAATCATTGTCATATTCAGATCATATCAAACCTCCATTATAATTTCTATCCAGTTGATATATGCTAGCTAATAATGTACTCAGTAGTACCACCATTTCTCTTAATCGATCCAAATGATGACTTAAAGTTGAAGTTCTTTTTCATTTTGTGAATAGTTATCGATAAATTGAAGATGGTTACTGCGATCTAGTGTTTTTTCATTGGATCCTTTATTTCATTGTCGTTTTCTAACTACTTTGTTTTGATAATATATATATATATATATATATATATATATATATATATATCAGACGCTTAGTAAGTATTAATTGTCAATTACGAATCATCAGTAGGTTAATTTATGTGTAAAAGTCGAGATTAGATTCCACTGTTAGTGATGAATATCCAGTAGTATCGAGGCATCCGCATAATGACCCATTTATCAACCGAGGTCAAGTAATTCAACCCTACATAACAACGCAAAATTAAAAATATCTATAAAAAACAGCTAATACCCAGTGCATAAGGGATGGCTATCATGTTATAATGGCCTAGTGGATTTAACTTTGATGTTTGAAGCAATGGGTATTGATTTAGAGTCTCAGGGGGGAACAAAATCACTCAATGAGGTGCAGCTACTTCCAACCGACTACTCTCAAATAGGACAAAACGACCATCCTCGATTCAACTGCTAGTCGCCAAGATGGATACAACTTTGAGATAAGAAGTTTCTGTGTGCAAACTAAGACTCAAAAGTACTAAGAATAACAAAATTAACGTTTAACTTTTCAAGAAGATAGTATGAAAGATTTATCAAGAAGAGCGTAAGTATTCGCAAAGAAGATTACCAGGTAGGGTGAAAACCTGTGGGAGCAAAGAGTAATGGAAACATGTAACTCAACCACTCAGCAAACATACACGGAGAAAGAAAAATAACTTAGTTTTAATGATGAAAGAAATCAACCAACATTCCTTTAAGTGGAGTTGTCAAATCCTAATTGTTAGTACAATGTACAATGTTGTGACTAAACTAAACAACACAACACTAAGGTATATACAACTGAACTACGAGATCCAATTTGGACTGCTGGTAGATTCGTACCACCGACCACCGGATTTCCGGCCGGAGCCCTACCAACTGAACTACGAGGTCGTCGAAAAAGAAAATTTTCTTCGCTGAATTATCTCTTCTCTATGACTCAATGGCATGTTTCGTAGTATATACAACTTTAAGTGTTAGAGGCTAGCAGTTAATCTCCAGAAAAGCTGGATCTAGGTTTCATGCCTGTTGACAAAACGTCTAAGCCATTGGCTTCTTGTTGAATGACTATCAACATACAATAACAAGTCAATACAATTAGTTCTCAACACATAATGAGAGGATGTATTGACTTGGAGATGGCAAGTGAAAATACAACGTGTCAAGCTTAAAGTATGCATAAGGAATGCTATAACAAATTAAAAACAAAAGCGTTTTAATAACTTCGATACTGGTTGATGAGTGAAGATGAAATAAAAATTAGGATCACGGCCGGATTCGAACCTGTGATCACTGGGTTTCCAGCCCGGTGCTCTGAAACTGGGCTACGATGTCATCAGTTGGGCCTCATACAGTCAAAATGATAATAATAACTTTCCCTACATCTATTGTCACCAGTAAATGAGTCCTAATTCAGTAACTACAATGTTAAATGACCAATACTTAATGTAAACATAAATAATCGTCCAGCTCAGTAATAATTCTAATCAATTCTAGAATCCTCTTACGTCACAAATCAGTATCGGATGGGTTAAAAATGAAATGTTACTTCTCTTAAACCTGAATGTTTGCTATCACCTATTCTGGATTGTGGAGAACTGTACCTTAAACATTGAAAATATTGAATCACCTCAAAAAGTAAATTATATACTAAAACAGAATGGTCTGTTTGCAAATGATTTACAAATTATACGATCCACGTTGAGATTTCTCATAGCTGACTAGTACTTCCACTGATCGAGTATGGTATCAACGCGATTTCCACTGGGAAGCAACCCCATAGCTAAGAGCACAAGGTCTAATCACTGACACAAAAGTGTCATGAACTAGTGAAATATAATACTACTGAATAACTTGAATAGCTTGGATTTCGCTAGCCAAGTCAAATCTAAACTGATTTTGCTGTATCAGTTGAATTTATCCGAGAACACCACTCATGAGCTCGGCTCCAAACGAGCAAAACGTTCGCCTGGTGTTTAGATAAATCTGATCTATCTGCTGAAATCTACAGATCAGCCTGACGACTTTCTAACTATTCAATTTGTTCGGTAATAGTATATTTCACTAAATGACATACTGACTTTTCAACGAAACTTAAACACACTAACTTTCTTGATTGAACATAGTTTCGTAAGTGAATACAGTAAACCTGAAATCACTGAAATCGATCCCACTTACGTTATAACTGGTAAACCTGGGAGTTACTGAGTTAACATCAAACAGATATTTCGGAATATTAGTAATAGGCGTAACATTGGATAACAGGTTACATCATACAACAAGGTAAAAACGTCAGTAACTGAAGTTTAATGTGATGGTTCAATGTCTAAGTTATACCTGTTAACATTCTGGTAGCGGTTGATGAGGTTATACACATTCATCGACTCAGATAGGTAGGACATATGTTACCTACACTCTATCGGCATCCGTTTAATCGTGAAATCTTAGCTAAATTAAGTTCATATTAGATTTACTTATTTGATATATGGCGTACAGTGATACAGTGTTATTGACTTTATCACAATTCGAGTTTAAATTATTCCACATAATCATATCAATGGAATCACACTACTTTCGACATCTGAGTTTTATAGTCCTATCGCCTCATAGTCTTTGTTTCTATTGGTACTAAAGTTTCCTGTATTTCTGGTATAGGTGTTGCGTCATTCATATTATATGTGGTTTCATCTCACCCTATTGTTTTATAAGCATGAGTTACAAAAGCCAAGTCTTCTTCTAGATTATTGATCTTATTCAGGTATGTCATTCTATGTTTAGCTAAGTCCCTATGTTCCACTAACTGACACTGACCGGCTAGTCTGACCTATATACTTTACCTAACAGCCATTGCATGGAATTTGGTAGATTAGATTATTTTGTTCAATTGGTTCTATCAACAGACAACAGCGGACATGCTCACACCACTATTGCAGAAGGTGTGGAAGGAAGAGAAGGTACCTGGCGATTGGAAGAAGGGTTACCTCGTCAAACTGTCGAAGAAGGGAGACCTCAGTGTTTGCAAGAACTGGCGAGGAATCACTCTCCTATCCACCCAAAGCAAGCAAAATATTAAGCCGCATCATCTTGGAGAGGCTCAAAGATGCACTGGATTCAAAACTACGACCGGAACAGGCAGGCTTCAGGAAGTACAAATCATGTGCAGACCAAATTGCAACGCTTCGCATCATCATAGAACAGAGCATAGAATGGCAATCAGCTCTCTACCTCAACTTTATCGACTTTGAGAAGGCTTTTGACAGCGTCGACCGAGAGCTGATTTCGAAACTGCTTCATTACTACGGAATACCGCAAGTCTTTATCAACCCCATTCAACAACTATATGAAGACGCCACATGCCAAGTAATTCACAATGGGAAGGTCAGTGATGCCTCTGAAGTGAAGTGAAGACAGGAGTGAAACAAGGTTGCCTACTATCACCCATGATATTCCCGATTGTGGTCGACTGGATCATGCAGCAAACAGTAGGCAGCGAGAAGAGGGGGATACGCTGGCTGGACTGAGGAAAAGAACCCAGAAGACTTGGATTTCTCCAGTGATGACTTGTGCCTGATGTCACATAAACTTGAAGATCTGCAGGCAAAAACTAACAACTTGATAAAAGAGGCAGCGAAGACGGGACTTCAAGTGAATATAGAGAAGACAGAAGTGATGAAGATACCGCACCACCACCATCAACAACAACAACAAACTCCAGTCACCATCAACGGGAGAAACTTAAAGGAAGTAACCTCCTTCACTTATCTAGGAAGCACTGTTTCAACTACAGGCGGGACAGACGAGGATGTCAAAGTCAGAATCGGAAAAGCAAGACAGGCGTTCATTAGCCTGAAACCAGTGTGGAGATCTTCTGCACTCAGCATGCGGAACAAGATACGGATTTTCAACACCAACACCAGTCAAGTCAGTGCTCCTGTATGGTTCAGAGACTTGGCGCGTCACGAAAGACATTTCCAATAAACTACATACATTCATCAACAACTGCTTACGCTGGCTCGCTACTGAAGATCAGATGGCCAGAAAAAATAAGCAACAAGGAACTCTGGGAACGAACCAACCAAGAGCCTATCACGGAACAAATATGCAGGAAGAAGTGGAGATGGATTGGCCATGCACTGAGAAGGCCGACTGAGGACATCACGCGTCAGGCCAGGTAGTCGAGTGGAAACCCCATGGGAAGCGACGAGTTGGACGTCCGAGGGTGACATGGAGGAGGTCGTGCGAGGAGGAAATGAGAGCTTGTGGGCTGTCGTGGAACTAGGTTAGAAAGATCTCAGACAACAAAGGTCACTGGAGACGTGCTACTGAAGCCCTATGTTCCACTAGGAACCCAAGGGACTAATAATAATATAAAAATAATAATTGATTCTATCGAATCTTTAACTTGATAAAGCTAATCTGTGAGTGAGAATACTAAATAAAGTTTCTGATGTTCATTCCTTTTATAGTAACCCAATGGAGGCATAGAAAACGTTAGATACACCAGTTTGTAAATTCTCTGACTTTCAGCCTAAAATATATATCCGGATGTAGACTTTTCAGCTGAAATCCATGTAATAATCAAATTTGGCGGTTACGAACTCTAGATGATATGTCTTATAATCGATGTCAGTAGCTCAGATGCCTTCATTAACCATCCTAAACTCAATCTTCTTACACAGTTTCGTTATTGAAGATTTACTACATATCATGTGTGTGTATGTGTGTGAATTAATGTCACTTTTGAGGTTTGGTTACTTAAAAAGACTAACATCACTATGTGCCTATTTGAGCATACCTGAACATATGGCTATAGTTTATTTGACTAGTACGTCCTCAGTGTCACTTTGAAAACAAACAAACACTTCTGAAGACTACTGTTATGATTGCGTCGTCATCGATAATGATGATGATGATGACTATTCAACCCTCATTATGTCCCTTTGTGCAAGACAAGAATCAAAGTTATAATTTTAATCTTTGTAATATATATATATATATATATATATATATATATATATATATATATATATATATATATATATATAAGATTGGTCTGCTGGGATCGAATGTCAACTTGTTTGCTTTGTTTGTATATGACAAATAGGAAATGAGAAAAAAAACAAAATAATCTATAGAAGAAACTATGAGTAACAATGTTTTTCGATTGTTAATTTAAATTTTTTGACATAAAGTTCTTCTTATTGATGTTTGGCATTTTTCTAAAAATTTTTTAATCTTGAAAATAAATCTCAAGAGAATTCAAAAAAGATATTGGACAACAGTTAAACTATAATTTCGTGAGGTCGAATTTTCATCTCATTTTAAAACTGTAAACCGTATGCATATTGGGAATTTGTTTTTAAGGTAGCATTCATGAAAGACTAAAATCACGACCATTAGGAAGGCATCTACGACCCTACTATGAGTCGAACTCAGGACCTCTACGTCTCACGGTGAACGCCAGTGGGTCAAAGTTCAATGGTCTACAGTCTTCTTACTTCTTTTAATTCACCATACAGTGTAAGTACTCATCGAGGTCTTCAGTTTGCATCCGCTTCTCATTAGAACTTCGACATATCTAACCCGAGGAGTATTGTTGAGGAGTCCCATACAGGGACAAAACAGATATCCAGTGCTCCCAGAGCTAACTGGTGACAAACAGCTAGGGACAGGAGGCGTGTTTCGCTCTGCCTAGAACTGTCTATCTATCTATCTACACCCCAAGAAGTGAAGTTGTTCCTATTGTTGCTCGAAAACTGGCTAAACTGCCTCAGGCATCGTCATATCTGTTAAAGTATGTAGTCGCTGGAGCTAAGAAAATCTCTTGCCACTGAAATTCTTTTATTTCCCATTGTGCGCTTTATTGGCAAGAGTCTCAGTAGGGATAACACCATTCACAAGGTCATAATTGCATCCATATGATAAATCATGAATATTACAAAATGCCCACACCGAATCCACCGCCTCCCCCTCTAGTCACTATCAGACAAATAGCATCAAAGTGGAAATTATAACAATATGGAGGTAGTCGTACGAAGCGTTCATATTCCAACACATATTGGTCAGTTTGGTTCAATTAAGTAAAAGACGGAGAGGAATCATGCTCCACTTCCGTCCACCCTAAGCAAAATATTATGCCGCATCATCATGCAGAGACTAAAGGATGCGCTTAATTCTAAATTACCACCATCACCACCACCAGACTGTCTGACCAGTTTCACGAAGTACAAATCATATGCCGACCAAATTGCAACGCAACGCCACGCTACGCTACGCTACGCATCATCATACAACACAGTGTAGAATGCCAGTCAACTCCACACCTCAACTTCATCCACTTTGAAAGAGCCTTCAACAGTATCGACCAAGAAGTAATTTGGCAGGCAGCTGCTTCAACACTACCGAATACCACAAACCCTTATCAATCTCTTTCAACAACTATATGCTATATGAAGATGTCACATGCCAAGTGATTCACACTGGGAAGCTCAGTGATGCCTTTGAATTGAAGTGAAGATAGGAAGGAGTAAGACAAGGTTGTCTACCATCACCCTGATTGTGGTCAACTGGACTGGGTTATGCAACAAACAGTGAGGAGTGAGAAGATGGGGATACGCTGGCTGGACCGATGAAAACAGCCTATGGGATTTGAATTTCGTCAACGATGACTTGTGTCTAATGTCACACAAACATGAAGATCTACAGACGAAAACTAATAGGTTGACAGAAGAGATGAGGCAGGGCAGCGAAAACGGAACTTCAAGTGAACGTAGAGAAGACAGAGGTGATGAAGGTATCCAACCAACAACAGTATCAACAACGACAAGCTCCAATTATCACCAACGGGAAAAGCCTAAACGAAGTTGTCTCTTTCACCTACCAACTAGGCAGCATCGTGTCAACCACAGGCGACAGTGGCGGCACAGATGAGGACGTCGAAGAAGCCAGGATTGGAAAAGCAAGACAGGCGTTCGTTAGCCTTAAACTGTACTCAACATAAAGCGTGGACGACATCCGGATTTTCAACACCAATGTCAGGTCAGTGCTACTATGTGATGGTTGGGAGACTCGGTGCGCTACGAAAGGGATTTCGAACAAACTACAGACATTCATCAACAACTGCCTACACTGGCTCAATACTGAAGATCAGAAGACCAGAATAATAAGAATAAGCAGCAAGGAACTCTGGCTGATAATGAACCAACCAAGTAGCTATCGTTCAACAAATATGCAGAGGAAGGAATTGGAGATGGATTGGGGATGCACTAAGAGGACCATTTAGGGACATCACGTGCCAGGCACTCGAGTGGAACCCAGATTGGAATGCACGAGTTGGGCATCCGAGATGAGGGTGACATGGAGGAGATCGTGTGAGGAAGAAATGGGAGTTTCTGGTCTGTCTTGGAGCCAGGTTCAAAAGATTTCAGAGAAGAGAGTGTAATGGAGATGTGCTACTGAAGCGGTATGTTCCATTAGGAACCCAAAGGACAAATAATAAATAATAATATAATAATAATGAGTAACAAACGAATGGTCAAATAGTTTATTCAATAACTAGATACTATTTTAGTGATTACTGACAATAACATGTGAGTTTCGATTTAGTTAGAGTTCATCAACTGAAATTATCTGATTCCTACTGAAATCTTGAACTCCATACTTTTCATACTAAGAGAATTACATTTGTATTATTCATTTAAGACTTAAGTGTCTAGTGACGTCTTTGATCCAAATGGGTGATATGTTAGCTAATCAAGATACGTATAAGTTACAGAATGATCTTGTAAAGTATGAATTTTTCGAAAGACAGGAGAATTAGTTATCTAGTTAACTAATCCTTAAATTTCCTGACTAGCTTTCTTATGTTTGTATGAATCGTTGAATACTGATTACTGATGGTTGTGAATGCAAAACTTCAAGTGTCTTTCCTTCAGGCTAGTTATGTGCGCAGAATTCATGTTGCCATATAAGAATCATTAGAATGACTCAGCTGTCGACTTCACATGTATTTGGCATAAACAGTCATTATTATCTAACCTTAATTGAAATATTCGCTATTGATCACTGCTAAATTAATGTAGTGGTCAGGCTTGAATACTCCGACGACTCAACAATCTATGCACATTGCGACAATTCCTTCTTGATATCCTGGCATGCCTAAAGTTTTAGAGCAACCAATGTTAAGTCGTAAATAGAATACTCTATGGTAAGAGGTTGTGAACGAAGTCGTACTACTAGTTTGATGGGGTGTACCAACAATAAGGCTTTTCCGGGAAATGACTGACATTCTACTGAAACGATGAGTTAGAAATGGTCAGTTCGAAAAACTTCACACTTTTTCCTGTCATGTGCTGTTCCGGTGAAAGTAGAGTCAAGTTTTATATTTACGATGAAAAGAAATCTGTTCCAAATTGAGAAATCCTTCCAAAGACTATGTGCTACGGATCTCACGTACATGTTTCTTGAACTCTGCATATTAGCAACCAGGTCAAGAGAATCATCTTTTCTAGTTCGCCCTTTTTCTCAGATATTTGGAGATTCGACATCTACCTAAGCTAATTCTTGTGGTGAGTCTGAATATACCAACTTTGAGAGTTCGTCAAGACTTCTAGATTGTTTCTCAACCTCTGTCAGGTGTAGATATAACTATAATTTACAGGAAAGGAGATTTACTGTCCTAGTAGGGACCCAACTATGAGTTGTTAGTCTGAATGTTGGAGCGAGGACTAAAAACACTTTTTCAAATTTTTCATTACGCACCAACTAAGTGAAATTCGGATCAGGTGAAGGATGAATTTTACTGGAAACTGTGTACAGCCTCTTACTAGTGATCACTTGTTACAGCTGTGCTTAGACAACCATCTATTTTTGGCTACCAAAAAGCTAAGACTTATAGAGGGACATTACTTGATGTTGCCTCCACCAACCTCAACCTAAATATATACTGACCACAGTTTTTGAAACGATCGTAAGCAGTGGAGGATCGCGAGAGAGAATGAGAAGGTATTAGTATTAGGTGATACCCGGCAATTACCTAGGCTTAATAAAAATACTGGCAAACAGAAGACAATGGTTAGTGCAGTCACCACCAAAAAGGATGAGAGGCTGGTAACGTATCAAACCGATGACTAGATAACAGCGTAGAACACTATGAAGAACATTTCAACTGCCCCACAGCCACGTTTCGATTATCCGGCATTTAGTCTGAACCTAAATAAAATGAAGATATCGGTCGTCCAAATCTCCTGGAAGTGGAGGAAGCTGTTTCTAAGTTAAGACGATGCAAGGTAGCAGGACCTGACAGTCGACCGTCTAATAAAGTGACTGAGATACTGTGTAGTGTATGGAAATCCTAGGTAGTGTCGTAAGACTGGTCTACTTTACAGATCATCCTAGTCTATAAGAAAAGAGATATCTTTTTGTTACAACCATAGGGGAATTAGTTTGATCAATATCGAATTCAAAATCATTGGGTTCTTAGGTATCCGACACCTAACTGGAACTAGAGAACAATAAATCAGAGAAAACCAGACCGGCTCCACACCTAGACAAAAGTCCATCGATCACATTTTCACCCATCGTCAGGTCGTCGAATACAGGTACAATTACCGATATCTGGCACCCAACAAATTCTTTGACCCGAAGGTGGCATTTGACTCTGTCTGCTGTGATGTGTTGCGGTAGTGACTGTGAAGGGATTACCGAGCAAGTATATAACGTTTATCAAAGCTCTGTACTCGAACTCAAGGATAACCGCTGTCAGAGTTCCCATTTAATTTCGTTATAGACATGACCATAGATACATCTGACCTCTCAGGGATTGACCTACTACCAGCAAGACACCTGGTTGACTTGGAGTATGAAGACGACATTGCACTGCTGGGTGAAGATGCTGACTTAATGCGGGGTCTTCTGAACGGGTTGAGCAGAAATCTGGATATGTTTGGCATGAGTTTCACTAGCAGCTGTCAAATGTAAGATGATGCTCCATGACTGGTCTACTGCAACTACTCACAGTGCAATGATAGGGAGTGAAGTGGAGGAATATGTAGACCATTTCACTTACTTGGGGAGCTGAATCAACTCAAATGGACTGGCCGCTGACGAAATTTCAGCTGATGAAATCTCAGCTTAGACACAGAAGAACCGTTGGGAGTTCACCGGAATATACCATCTCTGGCACCTACTACCGAGATATTCAACTACATATTTCAATATGAGTATAATGCTCTTCAGTCAAGTCTATATTATTATACGGTTGTGAGACATGGCCGTTAAAGGTAGGAGATATGAAACAGTTACAGGGTTTGGTCATAGGTGTCTTCGTAGCATCAGTCACGTCTGATGGAATCACAATGTCATGGTCATGGACATGAAGGGTATCATACAAGGATAACAAGTCATTCGATGAGGTTGTGAACCTTCATCAACTGAGGTGGCCTACACGTGCTGCGAATGGCGAGTCACCGCCTACAACGAAGTGCCATGTTAGAGTAGATTGTAAGAGGCTAGACTAAGACGTGTCATCCATCCACGAAGTCTCTGACTGTTGGTTTGAGCCATGTAAGAAGATATAAATTACTTACATGAGGTCTTCAAGACAAAAGGAATCCGTGGTTGTTGAGGACTCCTGGTGCAGGTGTATTCACTCTCTGGCATCTTCTTAGGCTTAAAATGTTTTCACTAATCTTAATTGTCGAATTCTTTTTCCTAACACACACCTTAGTCTACTTTGTTATCTATCTTCTTCTATCCATTCGTTCTTTGCATGTAACTGTGAAGTTTGGCAACCTGTGTTATTCTTCCTGCATTGATTTTACTTATCTGAATTAGCCTTCACCTCGGCAAATATAGCTGATACTCATTCACTAATGCAAAATAAATTTGTCTATACAACGATATCGCACATATTCTTATTCATCACCAAAGGTAGTAGTTGAGAGAAATTAAGATGTAGATTGGAATTTATAGGGATTTTATTTTTAAGATAGTAGTCATCACGGATTAAGACCGTCTGGAGAACTATTACTAGAAGCCTGGGAGCACTGTACAACTATTTTCTACTAGTATGGGATACCCCGAAAGTATGCACCAATTAAACCCCAGGAATCGAACTCAGAAACTATTTCAACTGATATGAATCCATAGTGAATAATACCTTGAAAATCAAAATGTATTGTTATACTAACTTTAGTCTTTTTTCCACTTACTACATTATAAAAGTACACATACATAGATTTAATAATTCCCATTGTAATATCAAGAACAAGATATTCAGCGAAAAGACTCTTTTCAATGAATATACTTTCAAGCTGTACAACCATATGGTATTTGAAAAAATTATGTCCCGTGAGGAAAACTAAACACTATATGATGATGATAATAATAATAGAGCGGATGATGACATAGACATTTGTGATTATAAGAACAAGTTGTTATTCATCGTAGACTGACATCAATTGGAGGAACAAAGGAAACCTGGGAGCACTGGGCAGTTGTTTCGTCCTAGTGTGGGACTCCTCAGCAGTACGCACCCACGATCCGCCCTCCCCGGATCGAACCCGCGATCTTCAGGTTCCGCGGCCAGTGTGTTACCATTGAGCTACTGGGTCCGGACCTAGTGCTCCATATTTCCAACTTCTGTTAGCTCACGAACTGGTGCTCATCGGTGACTAGCTTCGAGAAGTATTCCTGAAGTTCCAATGAGAAGTCGTGACCGGTGGAGTCAAAGCCTGATGGCCGTGAGGATAGGTACTCAACGATGATATTGTACAGCTTGAAAATATATTCATTGAAAAGAGTCTTTTCGCTAAATATCTTGTTCTTGACATACATAGATACCTGACATTCGTTATAAAGCGTATCAATAAAGAAACCTTTTATCAAAAAATGATAAGGTGTTAAATTGAATTATAAGCCTCATTTTCCAATACTTTTATGTACACAGCATAAAACGGTCTCTAAAGACTGTATAGTTATGCTAATTAAAAACGTTACTTAATTTCTTCGGAAAATTCTTAAAAAGCAATGTGATTCAATAGCCAGTTTGTAAGCATTATTTAAAGATAAGTGATTCAGTCTGACTATACACAATCTTCGTAGGTGGGTTAAGTCTAAAATCTGTGATCAAAGTGAAGCTAACAATTCAGGAAACTTAGATAGACTGACAATTTAGAAATATTTCAAAAGCTGAATTATGTATATATCAGTTATTCCGCAAGTGGCAGGATTTAGATAAAGTCCCATAGAGAAATAACTTCTTCGGGTGCTATAGATCTTAGGTGGATTTCTTGACCTCATTCATAACAAAGTTCATTAGCCGTGTTTTCTGAACTCAGTAATGTAAAATGGAACTGCCGCCTTCCTTTAACTTGGTGATTTCTATACTTCTATGACTTTCAAATTATTTTTAGAGATTACATTTCTAATTTTGTTGAATTCTTTTTTCCCCCGGATATTTCAATACTCTGCTTATACCTCGTCATCTTATCTACTGAACATTTGTTAATTTCATCTTAGAAATGATGACAAAATGGACTGTATCACTGTTAAGTATCATCCCAAATATTTAGATAACTTTGAATTCGAGTTGTGGTAAAGATAGATAGTGGCTAGCAGTGGAATCCAAGATGCACATTTCGTCCTGTTTGGGACTCGTCAGCTGGATGTATCTGCCTCCCAGTGAGTCATGTTCTTCCCACCGGGATTCGAACCCGGCAGCTATCGCTTCAAACGCCAGAGCGTTGTCCACTACACCATCGAGCCACGGTAGTCACTTCTTATGTGACGGGTATAGTTTTAATGTTATTGCTTGTATTACACCGGTGGGAAGAACAACACTCACTGGGAGGCAGGTACATCCAGTCGATGAGTCCCAAATAGGACGAAATAAGCATCCTGGATTCCACTGCTAGCCACTATCCATTTTTACTATAACTAGAACACAGGTATATCGA
Source organism: Heterobilharzia americana (assembly GCA_944470555.2). Lineage (NCBI taxonomy): Eukaryota > Metazoa > Platyhelminthes > Trematoda > Strigeidida > Schistosomatidae > Heterobilharzia > Heterobilharzia americana. Next base: position 60,130,881 of record OX104129.1, on the reverse strand, counting down.
AGCATTCGCACAGGATCCCATATGCTAATAGAGACCGTTCAATTCGGTTCAATCAACGACGGTATAATACAAGCAATTATACTAAGATTTGAATTCATTCACATCACCAATGTTTACGTAACTCCTGATTATAGCTATTCCGAATTATCCAGATTCTTTGACGAATTCACGAAATTCGCTGCTCTTATAAAATGTGAATCATTGTCTATTGTTTGGGGTGCTTTTAACTCTTGTGACTGTAGCTTCCTATATTCTCTTGATTACAGTAATCTAGTTAGTTTTTCAACTCACTTTAATATCACAATAGACTTGGTCTTTGTTATTGAACCTGGTATATATGAAAGTTGTAAACATGCACCACTGTTGAGCTCAGATCACTGTATAAAACGTGTTCTGATAAGGATATACGGCAAATTGCAGAAAAATACTATTAGGTACCAATCTAAGAAGATTGTACACCGGAGCTTTACATATGACAATATACATAAATTGAGGTGCATGTTAGAGAACAGAGAATGGGAAATACTTGAAAATGATGCGCTGGATGACGCAACTGGTGCTGTTACATGCTATCTTAAATTTTGCCTTGATATTTGCCGTCCAACTGGATTAATTTTTCCAAGGTTTAATAGACTTTCTTCTCCGCATTTAGAAAGGTTGAGAAGAGGAAAAAGTGTACTAATCATGACGTTTGTCTTATGGATGGCTGTATTGTAGAAAGTGTAACAAATATGATCCATATTAGGTTGTGTTTTTCTTCTGATCTTCCTTGGTCCCCTCATATATTTTTTCCCCAGAAAAATCGCTCTCTTGACCATTTACGTAAGGAGATTCAGGCTCTACACTTCATTAATCCCCTTATTTTGTCTATACTTATTATTCCCCCTTTCCTGGACTCTACAATAAAGACTATCCTGCATTACATAGGTTCTTAAAGCTTTTTAGGAGAGTAAGTGGTATACCACTAAACATACTGATAAATAAGGTTGTGGATAGACATCTGAACTCTTATATATAGCTGTATAAAAATATTTTATGTGATGATAAGCATTCTCTGCATCCGCACCTCTATGTCTGTCCTCTGGGAGGACATGAAGCAAATATATTAAACTCTATGTACGCACAACTACATATAAACAAATAACCATACCTTATTTAGCTTGTGTGACATAGTCTTATCGATCAGATCTGCAATAGAGATCATTTATCACGACCCTGAAGTCTATAAACGTTTCAAAAGTCATTTTATTCTTTATGATGTGTTTCAGTATCATATGCTGAGAATCCTGTACTGTAAAGAAAATTATGGTTCGGAATAAAGTAAGCATACTATTAGGTATTCTTAAGATCTAATTCATTCACGGTTACATTTTAAGTTTAATTGTTTTGCTGAAGTGTTTATTTCTGATGATTTTAGTTCGCTTGGGGTCTTACTTAAAGTAACTTTTTGTTTAGAAGTGAATTTATCATCACAAATCCATAGATTCTTTTGACTATGCAGAATGACAGATACGTACACAATGTAGGACTTGACAACTCTGTGGAAGTATTTCATACTACAGTGGAGGTCAAGTAAAATAAAATACAAGTTTAGGATTAATTAACCATTAGACATGATACAAAGTCATAAAAAGGAAATAAGGATATGTAACAGTGCAACTTGGGTGAAGTTAACACATGGATACATCTACGCTAATGTGGTAAATTTTACGCCATATAATCAAAGGTTTCCAACCATCATGTCCATTTATCTGGTAAACCTCAAACAGGTAGTCGACTCTTCCAATATGACTCAGACCAATGGTTATAAAATTCATGTACTGATCACATATCTTGATCTAGGAGATGGGTGCTAGGGCTGTTATATCCCCCAAAATGAACGCTTTATGCTTAAATTTTAGAAATTTATTTTATTGAAAGTTTGAATTGTCCTTTTCGCGCCTTTTTTCGGTACCACATGTATTGGTCAATTTTGGCGCTTTGAAGAACGCTGCCTTCCTATTGGCTGATGTCCTACCTTTAATGTTATTTTGTCTGTTCGCCTCAAGGACGCATGCATTATAAAAGAACGCAAGGCATGTGTCCCTGCATTGATACTTTCGATTGGAGTAAACTCTATTCAGTTCAATATTGCCTTCTTCTTCATTCAGTAACTGGATAACGCGAACTCAATTAACTGTATCCGAAAACCTCAACAATCAGCTTTATTCTAATTTAACCCTATTTCGGTTAGTAGTATGCCTTAGGATAGATAATAGTAGCTCGGCAGGCGTGATACATTTCCTAGCGATTTCGGTAGATAAATCATTAAAAAAATCTTTTTCTCTACCTACATCGTCTTAGCTTTGTGTGATTAACACTGTCATCCCACTACATGCGAGCGATGCTAAGCGTAATCGAAGCCTTTCTACATTCAATGAATGGCCAAGCTTCAAAGTCATTTAGTGAGACCAAGTGAACTGGTGGGTTGGGTATTCGACCGTTAGTCGGCATTCAGATATCTCACTTATGCTACTTCACCAAGAAGAGTTGAATAAATTTTCATGCTAAGAAACATCCGAGAGGACGATATGGCAAACACATCTAAATATCATAGTTTAACATGTATTTTACTTGTGAAATGGTGGAGAATATTTGTAGCTCAGGTGGATAGTCTTGGTTGTATTCTCTGGGTTGAGTTATTTACTCATGAAAATTTCATCGTCTTTCTGGGACGACATCTCTTCAGTATTAACTTCAGCTCAGAACCCTAACAAATATCTTGTATTATTCCTCAACACTTTGATCTTGCTAAGAAAATCCTTTTCAAGAGTATCTATATATGATAATTTAGGTATGATTAATAACAATTTTACACTAGAAAAACAAAATGATTGTTTCTACTTGGTAGGGTTTAAAAACCTGTTCACAAAGTTAAAAAAAAAACTTGTATAAGACTAAGGTCATAAATATTCAAAAACAATACAGAATAAAGGTGATGATAAGCTGAGTGTATACACTAATTGATGTCCATTTCAGAATCATCTTTCGATTGAAATAAAAAATCCCAAAGAGCCATATCAATATGATCAGATATTCGAAAATCATCGAAATTGTTCAAATTTAAACAAGTCGATTCTGATGGTTGATCTGGTAGAGATAAACAACCTTGTTTAGGTTGTAAATGTCGACCAATTGGATTAGATAATATTGTTTCATCAAGGATAGTTTGTAATAAGGGAGATAATTCGGGACCGAGATCATTTAAACCATTTCGAAGATTTTCCATAGGATTAAAATTTGTAGAAGTTGAAGTAGGTGTACCAGGAAGGAGAAGATCATTAGCAGCTATTCTCAACTGTTCATCTGCTCGTACTAAATACTGTTCAGCTTTCTCAACAGTTTCAGATCCAATGTTAACCTGTTAAGGGTTATTTTGAAAAAGAAAAAAAGAAAATTAGATTAGGTCTTTGAAGCTATAACTGTATGTAGCACACATAATACTTCCGTACAATCTTATTGTGTAAATCAACTATCCAATTGGTTCGTACTTCTATTTGAGACTTCAATGAATAATGCAAGAACAATTACATTTGTAGGATGAAATGAGCTCCTTTTATTTCACAACCTTTTATCAGTTGTAAATAGCTTACACTTGAAATGAACTGTTAATAGTAATAATGACATAACCTACTTTGAATATGTAGAAATAAATTTCTTGGACGTGAGTATAAGACGGAGATATAACAGTACAGTTTAGAAAACTATCTACACTAAATACACGACAAGCGTTTCTATCATGTCAGCTGTAAGCAAGCGTGGTTTAGTTAGAACGATTTTCACTAGAATAAAAACGCTATACTCAAAAGACAAACGAGAAGAAAAATTCGCTGTCATTGGAAAGACTCTTCTAGAGGATGGATGTTACAAGAAACTATGTGGTATAGAAAAGAATTTATTGAGAGACCTACATACTCAACTGTTGAGAAGGAACCTGCTTTTCTTTGTCTAGTATTCAAGAATGATGAGACATCTAAAATAATATACAGAAGAATAAAAGCTGCACTGAGAAGGCACTTCCCTGCTATCAGTTTGATCTCAGTTTACAATACAGTATACTAAGTAACAGTAGGAAGTAGACTAATACGCAGCTCACATCACCTCCAACTGTGTATATCAATTACCTTGTGTCTGTTGAAGCAAGTACATAGAAATAACTAAAAGAAGGGCGTCTACTCAACTTTATAAGTATATTTCAAGAAATTGGTGTCTGAGAGGTAGTAACGTCTTTACCAGCCCAATCGCTAGGCACCTGATGGAAGCATAATATCAAATGGATGTCTCTGAATCCTTCAGGATAATCAACAAAAAAGAACGCCATCTTTATTATGGTTAGCGGAAGAATACACCACCAAACATTTTCAATCTGACCTAAGAAAGAGACTGTAATTAACTTTTTTTACCCTGGTAAGTGTATATAATATTTTGCATATATATGTATATAGTCTTCCCTTTTTCGATTGCATCATCGCTTCAGTAATTGCTTACTGACTGTTAATCACTTAACGACTTTCCAGTTTTTCATATAATTACGCAACCTACAAGCTCGTTAACAACCCCTTTTTTTGACACTACTGCTTTTCTAAATAATGTTAATATGAGTTGATGAAGATTGTCTGAAAAATATATGATGTGTATTTGTGTAATACATTTCGAAAAATCTAATCCCCCGTACATCTGCTTGTCAAGTCAATTTATAAAGGAAAATGAAAGGTAAGATATAATGAATGTGAAAAGATTGTGACACTAGTCTTGGTATAGAACTAGTATTCGTGATGGACTGACATCCGTTGGGGAACCATTGAAAATCTGGGAGCATTGGACAGCTGTTCCGACCTAGTACGAGACTCCTCAGCAGTACGCACCCACGACCCCACCGGGTAGGGATCGAACTCAGGACCTTCAGGTTTTACGGCGAACGCGTTAAACATTCAGCCACTGGGTCGGATCCCAGTGGTTCACAATTTCCGACTTCTGTTAATTCACGACATAGCGCGACTATCAACCGAGGTCTTCAGCTAGTCTAAGTGATATAATTAGATAAGGATTACCAAGGTAAATTAAGTGAAGCAATAAACTGATTTTGTACACAAAATGGAGACTTCAGTTTACGTACAGCTAACTCTTCGGCGAATTTCATTATGTGCCCCCTGACTATTCCTATGTTATATCTTCAAGGCTGTTTTCTTATTCACTTTATCATTCATTTCGATGATACGCTTTTTGCTATAGATAAGGATGGATGTCTGTCACCTGCACTTATCAAAGTTTGTGTTAAACTACTTTCCAAGCCATTTAGGTAAATGTTCACCCACTCTACTCTGCACAGCACGATTACTCGTCCGTATGTATATGTGCCCACACATACATGTGAATTGCTAAACACAGTGGGATATGACATAATCTTTATGCAAGGTTGAGGTTTGTGGTGAAAAGCTAATGTTTTGTTGTCTCAATAATGATAAGCTGAACTGCACAGTATGTTTTACTGATAACAGATTTTAATCTCTGTTTCAATATCATACTACTCGTTTGTGTGTTAAACTGTTTTTTCTAGCCATTTGGGTATGTGTTCACCCACCCCAGTCTGAATTGAACGACTAGTGCTCACTATGTATGTGTGCTCACACATATATGTAGATGGGTGAACACAGCGAGATGTGACGTAATCATTTATCCGAGGTTGAGGTTTGTGGTGTAAAGCTAGTGTTTTGTTGTCTTAACAATGATAAGCTGAGCTGTTTCAATATCAAACTACTCGTTTCCCCTCTATATCATACTTTAAGAAATATATCCTACTTCGAGACCCAGGAAACTATAGGCTTCGGGGTCAGCTGCTTTTTACAATGATTGACAAACTGTAATGGATAACCATTTTCCATTACAATGTCTGTCAGAAATTCCCTCTCATCATCCATTGTATCACATGTTCAAATACACTGGATCCTATTCAATAAGCATCTTAATAAACCTCTCTTATATTTTGTTGGACAAAATCTGTAGAAACTCAAGTACTGTCCTGTCCTGTCCTGTCCTGTCCTGTTCAAGTAGGCTTTCTATAGATTAATCAGTTGATAGATCCATCTTCTTTCCGACACAAGAATATATCAAGAAATGCAAGTTGATGATCATTTTCTTCCTCATATATCAGACTGATATGATCTTGTACGGTATTAAGCCTTTTTAACAAACTCTTGGCATCCTCATCTGTGTCACATATTACAATGATATCATAAACATATCTTCTATAGGATGTGATATTACTGATTAGATTCTAAGCCATTAATAGTTCAATATGTGACATATATATACATCAGCTAATAACGGTTCTAATGGACTCCACATAGCAACGCCATGACTAGTGTCCCAACCTTTTCATATTCATTATATTTGACCGTTTTCGCTATCTCTTCTGTCAACTTGTTGGTTTTTGCGTGTAGATCTTCGAGCTTGTGAGACATTAGACATAAAGCATCATCGGCGGAATCCAAGTCTTCTACGGTCTTCTTATCCGTCCGGCGTATACCCCTCTTCTCGTTCCTCACAGTCTGTTGTATGATCCAGTCGACCATAACCAGGACGATGATCGGTGATAGTAGGCGGCAACCTTAGCTTACTCCTGTTTTCACTTCAAAGTCATCATCACTAGGCTTTCCATTGTCAATCACTTGGCATGTAGCATCATATAACATACAGCTGTCGAATGAGGTTGATAAAAAATTGTGGCACTAAAACCGTAGTGTAGAAGCAGCTGCCAAATTAATTCTCTATCGACACCTCGGTCGAAGGCCTTTTCAAAGTCGATGAAGTTAAGGTGAAGATCCAGTTGACTGCCACTCTATGCTCTGTTCTATGATGATGCATAGCGTAGCTTTGCAATTTGATCACATGAGACTTAGCAAGGCGAATAAGACTGGAAACACTGAGTTGTAATTTACTAGACCACGTGGTGATTTATAAAACTGATCACACATTTACTTGTCATGTCAATTTACATACGAAAATGAAAGGTCAAATATGATGAATATGAAAAGGTTGTGATACTAATCTTGGTAATATTATCAGATAAGGATTATCAAGGTAAATTAAGTGAAACAATAAATTGTTTCTGTATACACAACAGGCGTTTAACTGTACGAATAGTATACTGAAATTTGCCGAAGCGTTAGCCATTCATAAATTTAAGCCCCGCCAATGCGTACAAAAACAATTTATCCGTTATTATTATTATTATTATTATTATCCAGGCATTCGCACACGAGCCCATATGTCAATAGAGATTGATTAATTCGGTTCAATCAACGACGGTGTAATACAAGCAATAACATTAAAACTATACCCGTCACACAAGAAGTGACTATCGTCGCTTGGTGGTGCAGTGGATAACGCTCTGGCGTTTTAAGCGATCACTGCCGAGTCCAAATCCCGGTGGGAACCACATCACTCACTAGGAGTCAGATAAATCCAGCTGAGTCCCAGGTAGGACGAAATGTGCATCCTGGGTCCCACAATTTCACTTAATTTACCTCGGTAATCCTTGATAATCTGATTATATTACTATTGATGGTGATTGGAGCTTGTTGTGGTTGGTGGTGTTGGTTGGATACCATCATCACCTCTGTCTTCTCTATGTTCATTTGAAGTCCCGTCTTCCTTTGCTGCCTCGCCTCTTCTGTCAACTTGTTAGTTTTCGCCAGTAGATCTTTGAGTTTGTGTGACATTAGACACAAGTCATCGTTGGCGAAATCCAAATCTTCTAGGCTCTTTTCATCTGTTCAGTCAGCGTATGCCCATCTTCTCGCTCCTCACTGTTTGTTGTATGATCCAGTCCACCACAATCAAGAATATCATGGGTGATAGTAGACAGCCTTATCTTACTCCTCTGGCATATATGAAGCTCGTAAACGGGCTCCACTGCTGAATTTTGACCGCTGTAGAGTAGGTATTTTACGCAAAATGTGTAGCGATTTACATTTGAAATCTTTCGGACACCTTTCCAAGAAAGTACGGTACAAATGCTATACCCAGGAGAATATACTACGTTGTAGAAGCATGTTTAAAGAAACAGATTGGGATATGTTAACTGATGAAGTTTTAGACAACACTATGATTAATATCACAAGCTATCTCAGATTCTATCTCGATATATGCTGCCCTAGTGAAACAATCTACCTAAGATTCAACAGACATTCCTCTCCTCATCTCAACAGGCTCCACAAAGAAAAGAAAAGGTTGTATTACACGAGAAATCACCCTGACATTAAAAGACTTTACTGTCTAACTAAGTCTGAAATACAACGTCCAAATAATATATACGACCAGACATTTCTGTCGTGTGAGAATACCAATATACGAAAATTATTTAAAGAGCTTACTGGTAGAAAATAGATTGAAAAAAGAAGCTTGTTCTGATGTCTGCCCGCTAGAAAATTCCATGTCCATGGTTTTGATACACATGATGTATTTTATAAACGTCTTAAATCCTTGAATCCATCCCAAAGCCTAGATCCTGATGGTGTTTCAAGTATTATATTTAGAAAATGTGCAGATATTTTATGTCATCCCCTTATAGATATTTTCAATGAATCGTTTTCTAGGAACACAATACCTGCTGCTTGGAAGGAGATCAAAGTTGTACCTGGGTCTAAGTCATCTTCTGGATCAAATGTTAAGTTTCGATCCATCGCCATAACTTCCTATTTTTGAAGAAAATAGAGAAATTACCTTACCTTGTGATTAAGCCTTCATTGGTGGTTTTCAGAGATCCAAAACAGTTTGGTTACAAACATAGGAGAGGTACTTTAGATCCTTCCAGTGTCTTGCATCATGATATTATTTCTAGTCTAGACAAAGGTGCTAAGCATGTTTGTTTTGTCTTCTTGGATTACGCATAAGCCTTTGACTCTGTTCCTAGACCACTCTTGTTAAATAAGCTTGCCATAGCTCATACTCAGCCCTGGGTTACAAAGTGACTGTATTCTTTTCTGAAAGGAAGCGAAATACTATCTATAAAGGGAAGCGCTCCACTTCATTATCTACTGAAGCTGGTATGCTTCAACCTGCAGTACTTTCTCCGTTCATCTTCTCATTCTTTTTGTATGATTTACCTTATTCTGTTGAAACTAACTTTATTAAGTATGTTGATGATTTAATGGTTTCTATTCCAATTAACTTTCACTTAGATTGGTCTGAATTAAATGGTTTCCTGTTTGTAATTGATCAGCGGTCTATCTTAAATGGTCTCAAGTTAAACGCTTCTAAATGTCAGATTGCTAATTTTAACCACAGACGTAAACAAGACCTATTTCGGCTGATTAAATTCCATGAATCCTGTTGTATGGATGGTATTTCTACAGGACATCAATTGAGTGTTAACTATCTTTGAGTGAGTTTTACTTCTGATCCTCTTGGTCATCTCATATCTTGTTGATTTCCAAGAAAGTCTTACAATACTCATGATCTATACCTACCGTGATTCACAAGAAGTTTATGTAATGAGGTAAACTTACATGATCACGATGTGTTATAAATTTGTTTTAATAGAGTAATTCACTAGGACAGGGAATCGAAAATCTTTTGAATAATCAAATATTTTCAAATGAAACAGTAAAATCTTATTGATAACCCAGTCGCTTATGGTGATATAACAAATGCAATCAAAACATGGAAACACTCATTTGAGTAGTTTTCTATCGATTGACTTTTTATACTGAAAGCGAAAAAAACAACACGAAAATACTCTACACTATGCCTTCGGTATAATGTATTCAAAGAATAAGATCCAATGTTATAGTATGTATCTCTTAAAGTGAATAGGCTAATTACCTGATATTTTAGAATTTCTCGAAGTAAATCTCTAGCCTGATGTTGACGATACTCATTGACAAGATGATGCATATTAATAAATAGAATTGCCAAATGATCAAGTTTTTCAGTTCGTTTAGAAGAGCTAGGATCACGTGTGATGATATCCAACAGATCAAGGTAATTAGCCAAGATTGAAAAATTGATTTTTCTTAGCTCACGTTTTCGATTGTATGTCTATGTAATGAATTTTATTGAGAAGAAAAAATAAAATATACATTTTGTCAACACAACAAAAACTTATATAAATATGCAAAGCAAATTCAGAGAATGTAATATAAACAGTCTTCAATAAGATGATGTACTTTTACTCGACACGCCTTTCAGTGACAGACATTGCCATGAGACTTCTCGATCCAAGGAATCGAATGCCGCCTTCAGGTCGAGAAATACAGCTATTGTCAGGCGTCTGTAAGCGTGTCTATGTTCCAGAACCTGGCGTAGTGTGAATATTTGGTCGATACATCCATGGCTAGGTGGTCTAAAGCCTACCTGGTTTTTTCGGGCTTGCTGTTCTCTAGCTCCACTCAGGTGTTGAAGAGTTATAGAACCTAGAATTTTAGATACTATGTTCCTCAGGCTGATTCCTCTGTGGTTATCATAGGAGGACTTTTCGCCTTTCTTGAAGAATGGAATAGTCAGTGATTTAGAACAGTTAAGGTGGATCTTATTTGATTCTCATGCACCAATTAATAATTCAGTTAATTTGACTCAAAACACTCTACCACTGTCCTTATAAACCTTAGGAACTAGTCTATCTGGTCCCGCTGCCCTTCCGCGTTTCAGGTTACCTACAACTTCTCGACTTCTGCAAGTGCTGGGGGGCCTATCCCAATGTTGGATTCCGGATCCGATTGGATAGCGGGCAACGCAATAGTTCCTTGAAGAGTTCTACCCATCGTTCCAGTCGTCTTCCCTGAGAGTGAATCGCAGACCCACCCTTTTACACTATAGTCTCACTAACCGTTGATCTTTACGCCCCAGTTTGTCTAATAAGCCTAAATAATTGTCTACTGCTACCTATTGCCATTGCCTTTCCCATCTCTTTAGACTTCACTGCCCACCACTGTGCACAGTCACTCAAATTTATCTATAGCGTTTTGTATATTTCCGGTGGTTTGAACTAATTCGGTTTTATGAGCTGAATTTCTGCGAGTACACCGCTGATTAGGCTCCAAAAGAGCGGAACGGCCGTCCGGTTCTTAGATCACTGTGATAACCTGGCTAGTGGAATCTTAAGAGTCGCCTATGTTTTGTTGTTTTTATCCTGTGTAATTCTAGTCTGTTTAAGTGGTTAGAGACAATTTGTTAGTTTAGATGATTCCAAACTATGTGGGTGAATTATTATGCTTCTACTACTAATAAGCCCAAACATATCTGAACCATCTTCTTATAGGGAGATAATGTTGCTGAATTGTATGCATAATTTCCAACTAATCAAGTTTATCAGGGTTGTATTTTATAAAGATACTATTGTTTTAGATAAACAAGTCAATAAATGTATCAGTTTCTCTTATACTTAGCTACAGCTTATTAAATATTTTACTGTATGAAAGCTTAACAGAGTAAAACAAGCACGAATTGACACATTTGACGACCTGAGGACAACATGCAACAGACGTGAACTAAGGCGAGTAACAGACGTTGATCACACCGTGCCTGTTTCTTAATGTACATTTCCGCCTGCTTTGAAGACATATACTTAGCAGAATAATATTACGAAGTTTTGAAGCATACAAACCAATCACTATCTTCCAACGTGATGCACTGTGTGGACAAAGATTTCAAGAAAACACTTTGCACGCAACTTTTCATAACAATGCTTTCAGTCATTACTTTTTAATACGTTTCTACTCTCAATAAAAGATCAAAAATGTCTCTTGTATTAAGTTATTATATTGCATTTGTCACAATATGGTGGACTAGATAATTTTTCGTTTTAAGAAAGTTCACTTTGTCTCATTATCTGTTTATTTTTTCATCCGAAATGATATTGTTGAATATATGTATCATTACTTATTTGAAGGATCACTAAATCTTACTTGATACTTAAGATTTCCCATTACTATACAAAGCTGAAGCGTTCAACCTCTGTTGATAGATGGACTCTTAAGTGAAAGTGCAGGTCGGTGTCTTGCTATAGTACGCAGAAGAGAAAAAAAGGTTATTGTTGTTGCTTGACTACAAAGCCCAAGAATGGAAAACAGGTGCAGTTGGAAAGTTTGGTCGCTTTACCACTCTTATATCCCAGTAAAAACAAAAATTACGACTTCCCTACAGATTCTCATTATCAAGCAATTCTTTACATCATAGTAATAGCTATTTGAATATTACTACTTCTAAATAGGGTTTCCTAACACCATAGTACCTCAAACAATAAATGTTCCATTTTGAATTCATCAACAGAGTGGACAAGCTTAACCATTCTATGATTATAACTGTCCATCAAGCCTTCCTTTATTAACTCACTTGCCTCCCAACACTTTATTTCCGTTCTGTACGATTTTAAAAAAGAAACAGTTGCAGTGAATATACTACTGATTGAGTTATACAACAATTAATGGCTTCTTTACAACTTCTTTAATATTTTAAAATGAACACCACAGTTGAAGGTGCTAGACAAGTGTTAACAGTAAATTTTAGCATGGACAAAACCTACGTTGAAAATCTTTTGATTGCCTATACGAAAAACAGTAGTGAAATACACCGAGTTAACTATAATATGCATCATTTACAAAAACCTGACACACCTCTCCTTTATTTTAAAACCAGCACGTTTACATCGGAAATTCCTCCTCATCTAATTACCGTATTCGACCTACAGCAAGATCTTGCATAAACTTTATGCAAATATACTTCCAAGATCACACTATGCACATGTCTTTGAAATGAATAGGGGAAGTACTCCGTTAAAGAACTAACCTGTGGATAGACTCGACGAACACCTTGTGATTCTAAAGATCGGAGAATGGCATCATCAGAATTATAAAAGTTTCCAAACATTCTGTAGGGAGTTGAACCAGGAGGAGTAGGTGGTCGTGGAGGTGTATCTGTACTGAACAGTTTATTGATCAACTGCCAAGGTGGGGCGGGAAACAGACTAACATGGGAAGTTACATTGTTTTTTGATTTTTCGTTGCTCGACATTGTGAACACAGTGGTGATAATGAAGATCAAAGCCTTATACCAGTTTCTCGAGCACGTTTTTGAAGACAACACTTTAAAATCTGAAACTCCTTTTCACATGAATTACGTCTGACATCTTCCGCAGATAAAACACATTTGGCATAGGCTGAAGATTCAAAAACGCATTGTGAAAATAAAGTAGGATAACGTAGAAGTCTTGCTTTACCGTCGAAAGTAGATGGCATCACCAACTGCCACGTTCACTGGAAGAGATAAAATACGCATTAAATCAGGCTCAAAACATGGAAGTTGTGTAAAATGAATAGTGAACAACAATGCAACAGGTATACAACTATCAACTCAAAGTATTAAGTACTAGGAGCAAAACACTACTCCAGTTCTTTCTTGTCTCCTCCATCGAAAGTGTAGTCTGGAGCTGCTCAAAGATTTCGCTAAGACAATAGCGGTTCGAAAAGAATAGAGACACGAGTTATCAGATCTAATCTTCTTGCAGTCCTTTAATACTACTGGTAAAAATACAGCTAAAGTAGTAGTGACCCTAGAAAACTTTGGCCTATGAAATTGATATTGTAGGATGTTCTTATCTACATAATTTCAAAGGGTTAGTTTCAAGCGATACCTTAGTTGTACTGTTTTGCTTTGTAGACAATTTGTATGATCAGGGTTATTCCATGCAGAAATATCACCTAAACGGTAAACCAACAAAAGAATACAACTAAAACTTACAATATAAGCGAGGTGTGCTGCTTACCCAAAACATGCAAATAAATGAATAGTTAGTTCGAATATGAGAGACGTACAAAGGAGGATGAGACATACTGAGTGAGAATTCACAATTTTTGAAAAGTTAATGAAACATGTGTCAAACGGGAAAAAAAGAGACATGTTGCTGAATTCTCTATAACCACATCAACATTTCTCCACTGACAGTAAATTAGATTATGTTGATTCCTAACCAAGGGATTACTACAGTTGGATTGCGTTTCGCCAGATACTGGCTTATAACCCCTTGTAAAGAGGCAGAGTAAACAAACTAAAAACTAAACAAACCAAAACTCTAAATCAGACTTCTGCGTTACTCACGTGGTGATACCACGGAATACGGTCTATACTACGAAGGCGACGGTGGTCAAACACCTGAAGCTTTCTCATATCTTCCACTTTCAATGGCCATATTTCACAGCCAGAGGGTAGAACAGAGAGTACTGCTGTGCAGGTGCAGTACACGCGACCCTTAAGAGACAATCGGGTATCACGGCGGTGCCACAGGTGGCGTGAGTTTGCAAAAGCCAACCGAGCCTTTTGTATTTGTGAAGAGCTTTCATCGGCCACTGAGCCAGCCACTAGGGCTGATCCCACTTCCCAGGTAAGTGAAGTGGTCAAAACACTCAATCACTACACTCTATTGTTAGCCACAGTGGGGCACAGTTGAAGACCGATCCTGGAGCAAAACTTTGCACTTGGGTGGTGAGAAACGCATCCCAAACACTCTCAAATTGCCATTCGGTGTCCAGAAGACTCTGAATCTTGTTGGCGTCTTCACCTAACAGGACTATGTCATCTGAGTATTCTAGGTACCAACGAAAATTCTCCCGCGATTAGGTCCACCTCTATTTAGTCGGGTGACGAGAGGGGGACCTCCATAAGAATATCTATGGTAAAATTGAATAGGAATGGAGAGAATGGGCACCCTTGACGGACACCACTTGACGAGTACACCTCCCCAGACACCTCACCATGGGCTCTAACATGCCACAAGTGTTTGAGTAGAGAGCCTTCAATAAAGTGATGTACTTACTCGGCACGCTTTTCAGTGACAGACATTGCCATCAGACTTCTCGACCCACGAAATCGAATGCCGCCTTCAGGTCGAGAAATATAGCTATTGCAAGGCGTCGGTAAGGGTGTTTGTGTTCCAGGACCTGGGGTAGTGTGAATTTTCGGTCGATACATCCGCGGCCGGGTCTAAAGCCTGCCTGGTTTTCTAGGGTTGCTGTTGTAGCCTGAATGGATATTAGGTTTCATGCTGTTGATTTTTGGCTTTTCTAGTGGTAAACAGAACCTCCATCTTAACTATATCTAATAGCCATACCCAAATAAAACCAAAGAGAAATTCCCGATCACCATCCTTTAAGACATCTGCAAACAAAATAAAAAGTCAGTTTTACAACAGCCTTCACAACTGCTATACAGGAGTGAGATGTAGCTTATCGGGTTAGAGAATCGACTTTTAAGCAATGGGCCCCGAGTTCGAGCCCCACTCCACTTAATTCGAGTTGAGTAACTCACTATTAAAACAAATCCCCATACAAAATATGTGGCTTATAGCCTGGTACATGAACATTTACCAGGTTGACTTACATTGAATATTTTTATATATCAATAATTAGTGCAAAAAATGACGGAGGAGAACTTAGATATGGGTGTAGACCAGCTAAACATGATTAGAATGCAAGTATTTATTTAAAAGCAACGATCTACCATCGATCCTATTCAATGAAAACTGATGGTAATTTAATCTCCCAACATCCAACGTCGACTACAAGTGAGTGACCCCAAAGCTAGATATTGTTTTTCCTCATATTTGGATTTAATGCTAGCCAGAAATAAGTGACTCAAGACAATTTTGTAGGTTACAAACACTATTATCAGTTTGTCACCATGAGGTTCTGACGATACCCATAAGTGTTTTCATTATTCCTTCAAATTTCATACATGTGCATTAAATTTGCCTGTTAGCATGACTTTACATTAGCGTCTGATCTATGTAACAAAACTGATATTTTTTGACAAAACTCATCCTTCACACAGTTGGAAACAGTCAACTGGTGAATAAGAAGCTACAACCAGATGTTTTATATTTCGAACCCATCTAGCTGAAAAGCACAAGCGACTGTTGACTAGCGTTTAGTATTTCTAAGCCCCTGTAAATAAATCACTTGGTCAGTCTTCTAAAACCACAGGGTGCACTTTACAGATCAAGCATCAGGGACAGGGGTGGTCAAGTGAATCACCATACGTAGACTTCTTATCTTCCCCGGCAGAAAAAATAATAAATCCATGACTTGGACTTCAGAATTCTGGCTAATGACAAACTATGATGTAACTCAAGCCGACACAGATGAGCGTGAACCAGGCTTTAAGGTACATATTGTGCAACAGTTTATGATACTAACTGGTTACCCAGACCAAAAAAATGAAGTTGGGTCTGAATGTGACTCACTGCTTCGGAGTCAACTGTCTGAATCCATATGTACTTTGAATGTTAGAGACTTTAACAAGATGTTGACAACCAGAATTTAAGAGATTAGTGTTTCTTTAGCTCAAAATGTTGGTAACCAGGAGAAGTAATGAAAACGAAGGAAAAAACAACAATAGAGAGGATGTGATGATCAGATGTATTCTTTATGTTATTAGAAATGTGACAGGCTGATGATTTTCAACTGTTCAGACCGTTACTGTATCCAGGAATATAAGGAGCGAAAATAAATGACGTTTTTGTGACTAGTGTCCAAGTAATGTATGCTTAAGGCTGGATCAATACAGCTTTCTGACACGTTGGTATTTGTAGAGTTGAGTTTGTTTCTTGGGAAAGTTTACCTTTGGCAATAGGAAGCCATTAGATAAGGTTGAAAGAACATCTTTAAAACTGAAGCCTAGTTTCCAGAGTGAGAAAACACTATTCAGAATTTTGATTGCTTAAAACTCCTTACTGTATCGGATTGCTATTCATCAAGCCCTTTGTCCTCCAAAATAAAGCAAACTATTCGCAAAATAACTGTTTATAGTCCTGCCAATTTTCAAACAACCTTCACGGCAAAACTGGAGTTCGACTATAACACTAAAATACAAGCCATGCTAGGATATGACGCTAACAGTTGCTGATCGAGAGAATGCAGTTGATGAGGTATTTACTTACGAATTTGATTACTATCAATAAATATAATGTAGTTGAGAAAAAAACTGAAACTCAAAACCATGGTATAACCTACATTATTATACATAATGCAGAATAGAGAAATGAAGACCTTACGTTTTCTTTATTTTGCTGCAACTTTTAACAGTAGAAGCAGAATGAGGGTAAAAAGAAGCTTAAATGAGCAAAACGATAGTTTAAAAATATTCAAACATTACAAGTAAGAAGGAAGTGAATCTGCATTAGAGTGATTTGAAATTATGCTATGCCTACATCAGTGAGTACACGAGAGCCTTTGGGTTTCTGGATACTCTTAGGGTAAATTTTCAAGATTCACTGCACTAGTCAGGTGAGGTCAAATTAATAACCACACTCAGTACCTAATACAACCGTGGCTACTTTTGGGGCCGACCCTCTCTAACTACCCCCTTCCCATTGAAAAGGTAGCACCAGCCTGGTACTGATAGTCAGGTCCATGCTAGAAAAAGGCTAGGGATAGCCAGACTAAAGCATGGCATCAATGCATGGTTACTTATATTTATTTATTAGAGCGCAAACATGGTACAGCACGGACACCGAGAAATGGGCCACACAAAATAACATTATGAAGATATAAAGCGAAGAGAAGTGGATAAAAATAAAACAATTAAAATGATTAGAAGGGCAATCTAGTAAGATACAATCGAAACGAAACGCTCATTACTCTTCAGCAGCACAAGACAGAAGGAAGCTACGCCATGATCGCCACTGGTTTTTATTCTGAGCCATATCTGATAACGCCTGAGGCCACTGAGTTGCCTGCTCTCAGACTCCACCCAGAGAGTCGCGATGAACCAACAAATGCTAACCCGATACAACTAACCTACATGTCACAGCGCCACGTCATACACTGACCACCCCTCCGCTCTTTCCGTCCAGTCTCAGGGGTGGCAAACAATGAACGGCGTGGAACCCGTTGCGACGATATGCGTAACACATGGTCCAAGCCACCGAAGTTGGTGTTCTCCGATAACTTCACTAATTGAGTGAAGATCTCCATTATGCCCAAACACAAGCTGTCGTACATGGTGTTGCCACCGGATACGAACAGTCCTACGGAGACAAAAATAAACGAACACAGAGTCGTTACATATTCTTAGCTCGGAGGCCAGGTTTTACAGGGGTAGAGCAGAAATGCTCGAAGTGAAGTGTTGTAAACCCGACCTTTTACGATCAGACTAACGTCCCGACAGCACCAAAGGTGGGGCGGATTGACTTATGCCACTCTGGCTTTCAATATGCAGTTGGAAATTTCACCACACCACTACCCAGATGCACGAACACACACACCATACTTATGGACACTAACCGCCAACTGATTAAGTTCAACTTCAGTAGCCTATGTGCTATCGTACAGTAAGATGATATCATCCGCATATTCAAGGCTGAATACCCGTTCTCCGGGTAGTAGATCTACACCACCGTGAGGCACTTCCTTCGGAGGTGTTTCAAGAATGCCATCGATGCATGAAGTCCTTGAGCCATGTCGGACGATGCAGACTAGCCAGTAGCGGTTCATATGACAAGAGAAACATGTGGTTGTGAACTCTAGATGATATGGCTCAGAATCGATATCAGTGGTGATGTATACACATATTATCCTCACTTAACCACTATACTTAATCTTATCATTTTCCCATTCTTTCTTCCTCTTTTTACCATTTCCTACTTTCAGTGACCGATTTTTTGTTCCTTCTTTCTCTTTCATTTTAATACCTTGTTACTTGATATGCTGACGTGGCAACTTGGACCGCCACGCAGTAATGCCAGGTCCTATGTTGGTTTTGATGATGATAGTCACCCAAGGGAAACACCTTACTGCTGTCACCCCATCCAGCTAGCAGCAGTACGACTTCGCCTTCAGATCCCCATCATAGTGCAGTAATTTACACTACAACGGTAACTGCTATTATAGGACCACTATACAACGGACCTTCTTGGAATGGTAGGACCCCGAGGAAACAAGCATTCCAGCCAGTGTATCTCGTTGGGTCACTGTGATATGCATGCTGGACCACCAGGTCAGGTATGAACTTAGTTAGGGCGACAGTACGAATTCATAACAGATACAAGCACTAGTGAAACTAGTCACGCCGTACAGGACTTCGTTAAACATTGATACAATAATAAAACTGAGGAAAAGAAGAATCTAAGTGGTGCAGTAAATCTGAAAATTTTGCAGGCGAAAATAAATTTTCTGAGTATATACAGGGCTTGTTGACCCGAAGCTGGTGGAAGCTCTAAAACTAACGAACAATTATTTTCATTTAAGCGTCAAAAACAATTCTATCTAAAGTTCGACAGCAAGCACTGTAGTAGGGCTGAAAGTTCTGATACCTTAACAAGTGGTAGTGAATTGCATACAAAAATGTAGCCTTACATTGTAGTGAATCAGGCAAAAGACCACTATTTCTGCGAAAATCACAAAACCCTTGTCATCACTTTATGAATAAGAACTGAAAAGCGGACAACTACTGATAAGGGAGCTCAAACACCAACCTAATCAACTTTGAAGGGAGCTGGTATAGTTAAAATGAGTGATAAAACTGTATAAATCACCGTATGATTATGTCACTCCAAACAGAAATATAACTTACATGCGTTTAGTGTAAGAGAAGGACATTCGCAACGTATGCTAGGAACTTATGGTTGTGTATAGTTTTTCTGGGGAAAAGACGAAGGTATTGTACTGATGTGAACTTGCTGTACTACTGGCGACATACGAAGTGTTAGTCTGGGAACCTAAAGTAATTCCCAAACCAATAATTTATAGCTGAACAATATTCCTTCGAAGAGTAGTCTAAACAGGAATGTCAAGCCCAAGGTACACGGTCACACTCAGACCATTACACAAGCTTTTGTTTTTGCTGCGTGCATGCACAGTTGGCCATTGCTGACATAAGAAACCTCGGGTTACCTACATACAGTGCTGAGTTCTACGAAATGCTTGCGCACTGAGGGAAATGTGAGGCTTCGGAGTCTGTTATGCGTATAACATTCAGAATTAGGAAAGCAACAGGTCGAACACCGTGTCAGTAAATATGGTGGCGGAATTCAGTCAACTTGTGGACAATCAAAGTTAAGAAAAGTGGCAAGAGTGTGAAGTGTGTATTTAATGACTCCAAGAGGTGCCCAGACAGTAAAAAAAAGGGAAATAAAGTGGATGAATGGAGAAATAGTGGGGTAATTCATCATAATGGATACTTCGACTAGAAGGTTTACGAAACCATCAAGTAGGTGTAATATATTTTACGTTTAGGAAGCCCCAATACATATTACCAACACTTCAAATCAGAAAATAAACACACTAACTTCAGTAATTCCATAGATTCTTAGTATATGCAGAAAATATTAAATTATCGAAGTTGGTGACATTATTTGCTGATTTGAAGTGTTAGTAATATGCATTGAAGCTTTCTAAATATTAAATACATTACACCTACTTGGTATTTTCATCAAACTTCTAATCGGAGTATCCATTAAATTGAATTACTCCACTATCTCTACATTCATCCACTTTATTTTCCCATTTTTGTTGTCTGAAAGGTGACGCAGACCTTCTGGAAAGATTTCAGAGGGCAGTCACTCGTATGGTCCCTGCGATGGCTGGCATCACCTGTGTAGACCTACTTAAGGAACTGAAACTCTTCAAGTTGTCCTACCGCGAACAGAGGGGAGAACTAATCATGCTATACAGGATTCCAGGAAATGACTTCAAGCCTGATCTAACTTCCATTTTCCTTTCCACTGGGTCGGAACACCTCAGAGGACATAGTAGGAGACTACAAAAGCAAAGAACGAACGTAGTCTCCGCAGAGTACTGGTTCTCGCGTCAAGTAATCAACGGCTCGAACCGACTCCCAGAAGTGGTGTCCGCACCATCGATTGACTTGTTCAAGAAGGGGATTCGACAAGCACGGAAATCTACTGGAAAAGGGTTAATATAGGCTCATAGCCTCCTATCCTCAAACAACAAATCTGAATCTGTTTGAGTGAATTGCCTAATTAATGACGTTGTAGTGGTCTCATTACAGAGGCACACTAATGACATAGCAGAAGCGCAGAGTTCTTACAAAATTTATGATTCTCGCATGAATAACGATGAAAACAATAACGTATACGCAGCATGAAAGTACGAATATACTGTTTTCCATTGTAATGTTGGTCATGGCGAAACGGATGACCTTGAATGCATAAGTAAAACCTGAGCACTGCAGTACAGTACAATTCCATATTAGGTTCTGAATTTGACACCACACATAGTGATAGTGAATTACCTACTAGATAAATGCTAATAAGAAATCCCGAATAGTTGGTATCGAACCAACGTGAGCTAGATCAAATAAGCAACCTTATGTGACCATGACCTTGAAGCTTCAATATCCAATTTCAAGTTAAGATTTGCAGTTGGAAGATGGGAGGCTATGAACCAATAATAATTCTTTCCCAATGGATTTCCACCCATATTCAATCATCTTTCTTTGAGGCAGTTGATGGCGTGGATACCAACTCCCCCTGAGAGTCGGCTCCAGTTGACTATACGACGCGAAAACAAATACTCTGCGTAGAAGAGATTCTTCTTTTTCCTCTGTATTTTCCGGGATCCTGCAACGTCTTTTCAGTTGTAGGGAGTAGAGGCTAAGGTAGACTAGGTCCAGTTTCACGTCCTAGAATCCCCTGTAGCATGATTGGTTCTCCCCACTATTTGTGATTGTGTCGAGCCCTGGTGTCTGGTTTGAAACTCATGTTCACTTACCGATACACTAAGTTGGCTTGACTCTGTCGGCGCTAACCGCTTCTCGCTAGTTAGAGCGTTTGAACATGAAAATCCTGTTTGACTTGCTGACGAATGCGAAAGGCCCTTCATATGTAGTTTGCAAGGGTTTCCACGCGCCATCATGCAGTATAAAAAAGCGAGTGCAGTTGGAGATACTCATGGTTGGTTAGGTCCGGCTGAGCATCTGGTGCTGGGTTCAGCTATTCTGCTGGTATTCGCAAGGCGGTTCCATGAGCTCGGGGATAGAGGAGCTAGAGTCACACCTGACATCCAAACGTATACCATGGGGAACCAGTGATAATTTGTCACTCCATTTGTCACTGGACGTCACTGCAATCAGTGCTAATTTTAAATGTCGATGGAACGTTCCAGCTATACCACTGGGTGCAGGGTAGTACACCGTAGTTCTTATGCTCCTGACCCCGAGAAGTTCGGCTAACTGTTGAAGTAGATAACTCTCGAACAGAACTCCTCTGTCTGCAGTGGTAGTACTTGGGAGGCCAAATTTGGAACTCCAGTGTTGGATGGTGTTTTTGCCACTGTTTCTTCTGTTACATCATGCAGAAATTTGTCACTGGCCATTTCGTGAATCCATCTACACATGTTAGTGTAGCTGAAACCATTTGATGGAGATAGCGGCTCAAAAATGTCAACATGTATACGGTTAAGTCTACCATCTAGTGCGGAAAATCTTTTGGTAGACGAGAGAATATGTCCCTATGCTTTTGACCACTGGAACGCTAAGTGAGCTCTGGATCACCGCCAAAGATTTCGATTCATATTCGGTCAGACTTATCAGTCAGTAATAAACTGAAGCATAGCTCGAATTCTGAGGTGCGAAATGCCATGCATCCTACATAAGACTGACCGTTTCGCGGGAAAAGGCACAGACGGACGTGGTTTGCCCCTTGATATATTTCAGGCGATGGGTGGAGAGTCGTCGAGCATCACTTCTTCAAGACGTAATGGGGTGTTTGAATTGCCCTTTAGCTGCTTTAAGGCATCATCTATCCCCTGCAGCTTTGATTTTTTCATTAGGTCGATATGGTCACGTTCTACGGCGTTCACGTGCAACGAAGTAAGGCATCAACAGTAACACTCTTATTACCTCCAACATACTCAGTGTCTCAGGTGGGTTGTGAGGTAAATCCCAGATGTCCAACTTCTGGTGGAGACTGGCTATCGCGCTTTGTGTCGAGTACTTCTGTGAGAGGCTTTTAATCCGTAAATACTGTAAAAGTGTACCCTTCGAAGATATATCTGACAGGCTTGGTAGCTAGTAAATCGCCGCTAACTCACTGCTAAGTGTACCATATCGCGTATTTGAAGCGCTAAGTCGCCTTCAGAAGAAAAGCAATGGCACCCCTTGATCGTGGATAAACTGTTGTAATACTGTAATACTGCATTCGAAGCATGTCATGATTGCTAGTGGTGCCTCTGAATTACGACGAGAGAATGGTTTCAGAATTTGGAGCCAGCTTCATCGTGCCAAAGGTATCGAGGGGCTCCTGGGTCGTGTGAAGCACTTTAGTCCGTCCTAGCGACAAGTACGTCAGCAGTTGGGCTGTTTCAGCGCAGTTAGGTATGCAACGTCGATACGAGTTTATCAACCCGGGGGATCTGTGTAGGCTTCAAAAGGAATATGGAATATGATACTCTTCAATTTCACCTGCTTCTTACTAACCCATTTAACGCCTACGGTATTAACTACGTGGCCCAGAAACTGTGGGGACCCCCCACCGAATTTAGACTTCTGTGGAAATGCTGGAATGCCACACCCACGCAGTCTTTCAAAAAGCTTCGTTAGACGCTACAGGCTTTCTTTTTCAGACGCTCTAGCTGCTGGTAAGCGGTCTACGTATGCACTGACGAAAGGTAAACCATGCGGTACCTGATCTATAAATCTCTGCAAGGTTCGAGCGGCATCTATCAAACGAAGTGGCATGCGAATAAAGTGAAATAATCCAAAGGGAGTAGTGATCCCCGCCTTAGGGATATCATTGGGTTCTACGGGGCCATGGTAATAAGCTCACACTACGCCAATCTTGAAAATATATTGACTTCTGTCACGCGGTTCATAAAGTCATGTGTGAGGAGCTAGGTATCTGTCAGCTACCGTGTGTCTAGTAAACGCCCGTTAATCAAGGTCGGTGGCTTTTAGGATTCTTGCGCAAGGGTCATGAGCATGAGCCCTTAGAAGGGCGTATAATTCCCAACTTCAGAGGCTTATCGAATTCCTGTTTTGTTGTCCAGAACCTTTCGAGGTCAAATCGCAGAGGTTGGTGGAATTTTCGTAACAACGCAGCGTGTCGTACATTTCGGCGAGAACCTTTCGTCATCCATTTTGTTTGCTCGGGGAATTCCCGCTGTAGGACATCACGCTTGGAAGTGTTATTTATTGGAGCTGCCGTCAGACTTATTGGTTCCTTCTCGGTTATTGTACCCAACACAGAACATTCAACATTACGGCCAACCAGTCCATGGGGGCTAGGGTCAGCTAACAGTTCGTAGTGTTGAAGGGAAACCGTGCAGATGATAGGAGACGATCTGTCACGAATCACAAATCCCCGCTGGAATGTTGTGTAAAAACTGAAGTCTGGAATAAAAGCTGTGCTTCTATATGTGACAACAATAGATCTGTTTGCCACTAGGAGCACCAAGGTCGCTTTGGTATGGGTGGGATCACCCTGACTTCTGCTCCAGTGTCAACCAGAAACTGCACTCTGGACTTCTTATCCTTCACTTGAAACAAACGGCTACGTTCTCGCACACCGCAAGCCTTTACATTTTCCGAAAACAGTGGGTTCTGAAATCTCACCGCAACGGACAACGTGCTTTACCACCAGACTCATTATGATGCCAGCCCTTGTTTCTTTTCTGCACAGTTCTCGTGGTTTCATGGCGAATTAGATATTAACTTTTGTTGGACTTCTATGACCGTCTATGTAACTGCAAACCTGTCGCTGTCCTGTAAGTAAGTCAGTCTTCCTCTGTAAACCTACGACTCAGTCCTTTGTGTTGGCGCTGCAATGCTTTCAACCTATCCAGTCACTCTTTCATACACTCGATCAGTCAGCCTATCAGCGTCACTGGGTGTATCTCCAAAAGCTAATATCTGTCGTGTACATGAAGGAGGGTTCTGGAGCCTAAGCTGACAGTGTCGACGGTTGTCGACGATCCTATCTTTCAACAGACTTTGAGCACGCCGTTTAAGTTGTGAAGTTGTTCTATCACCAAGGCCTACTCTACTAAGCGGTTGATCGTCAGCTTTCTGGCCAGATAAAGAAGCAGCTTCTATCACTTCCTGCTTCAAAACAGCATAAGGTGTGGCTAGATGGTGCTTCAATACAATCTTCTTCACATATCCAGCAGCCACCGGTAAATAGAGCTCGTGTATCCGAGCTCTGTGATATGCGAGATTACATGATTTTTCGTCAGTAAATGTTTTGTGTGGAAAAATCACAATTGCTGGTCGGTGAACTTAAAGGAAGGCAAAAAAGCTTACGGCACCCGCAGATCCTGCATTTAAAATATTTATTTACTCGTCATTTAAAAAGTCCTGATTATGGGAATTTAGAGATATCAGTACTGGCGCATAGAAATACGACAGGGTCAGAAACTTGAAGTAGGACAAACAGGAAAAATACAATAAACAAAAATGTGGATGCCTACCGCAAAGTGGCCGGAAATATTCCCAATATATATCCCTGTCGTATGTGGTTGTTAGCAGCTGTAGCCGTGACATTTAGGTGGGACCAGTAATGGTATCCACCGGTAAGACCTCCGAAAGGTCGATCGCCTCGAGCTCACCCACATGTCGAGCCCTGGTATCTGGTTCCAAACTCATGTTCACCTGCCGATACACTATCTCCTTTCTTGTTATCCCGTGCACTGCTGAGTTACTACCGCCAGACAGTGTAAATAAAGGAAGGTAATGAGAGTTACAAAGCAGGATATTGTATTGACGAGTGGGCCAGCAAAAATTTTGGAAACGGTATGATTAACTACAACTACAAGGTTTTAGATGTATCAACAAAATGGTGCAAAACATGTATGTGGAAAGTAGAGATTCAAGTTCTCGAGCAGCTTCTCGTATGCCAGGTTAACCATCGTAGTGACCACGTGGATGGTTTCTCCTTGAAATACTTCTTGAATGTCTGAACAATCCTTCAGGAAAGAATTTGTTGTTTGTACTTGATTTTCTAGCCTACACCTATATAAGGATGCTTCCAGGGTGGCTAAGGTATCACCACTTATTCCGGTAAACGTTCTGCGTAAAACGCTAATTATTATAAAACTTTGGGCGGCGGCCAACTGACTCTGTGCAGTGGTCTTCAAATCATGCTGTCACGGAGCGATACTGATGGTAGAGTAGTCCTACCAATACCGTCTGCACGCCCTATGCGCATGGTCATGCGCTCGCCTTCAATGGCAAGCACCATCCATTCCTCTAAGCAGGTTAACGAACTGTTGAACTCTATCTGATATGTGCATACAACTCCATCACCCCCATTTTCCCACCATCTTTCATATCACCAGTGCAGAGAACCAAAGGAGATTTCATGATATTCGGTGGTTCATTCATGCCCAGGTGGAACGGCAAAAACATACGTCTGCCTTGCAGAACTTCAGTCTGCATTGGCTTCCAATAGGAAGGTTGAGAATTTATCTAAACTCTGCAACCTATTAGTGAAGGAACCTCTGGTCCACACGAGTGGATCAGCGGTTGTTCAGGTTTCTTCCAGTTTCAAAGGGAATTTGGAATGAGGTGAGTCGCCAAACACCTCACTGAATTCTGTGAAAATGATATATACAGGTGTTCCACCATCCTTAGAATCAACCCAGTTTTCTTTGACTGTGAGGAGGTCTGCTAAGCAAGAGACTAACGGAAGCCGTGTTGTGAAAGAAACAGTAGAGTATCGTTGTCTAGGTGGACCACGGGGGCTTTCTTGATCCATTTTCCTAGAGCTTCAACCACAGTGCCAGTCAAGCTATCGGTCCGCAATTTGACAGGTGTTGCATGGGGCCAGTCTTACGGATGGATGTGACAGGGGCGTCATTCCGCTCACACAGGAGTGCCTTGATGGAGGTACACTTAATATGGTAGTCAGTGCACCGGCTACGTCGGGTGTAATCTATCTGAGTAACGTTGGACTCAGTTCGTCCAGTCCAATTGTTTTTTCTACATCCAGAGTTCTCAATATCCTAAATGCGTCACTGAGATCGATGTTTGCAAAGATTGTTATATTGGGCGTCAGCGCTCTTGCTACTAGATTCGTATCTGACAAGGGACTATGGCTGAAAGGCTCACCAGCACATTTAGCCGTATCCTCTAATTTGTCTTTACCGTCTTCGATTAACCAGTCAGTTTCTCTCTTCGGCTAGAGCGGGGATACCGCAGCACGTTTTGTTCCTGTCTTTCGCTCAGAGGAATAGCCTATTATGCCGCTGTACCGCACCCTGGACCAGATGCACCACAAGCATGTTCGTGAGTAGTCAACAGCAGCGATGCATTTATTCCGATGCCCGTGTAATGAACAGTTGATCGATGATCAAACCTGTAAACCGGTCTGTATTCATATAAGCTATGTTGTACGATATATATATATATATATATATATATATATATATATGAGTCATTTGTGCGTGCAGCAGCCTGTAGGAGCAGAGTGCGGCCAAGATTTTGATTTTTAATGATAAACATTACCTGTAATACTGCATCATCCATATGCTTTCTATTTGACCCATCTAAGCTACATTCCTAGGATCCCTGCCTGATATGTCATATATGTATTGATAAAATAGTGCTTCTGCTCACCCACCATTTCGCGCTTATCATCCTCTGGGTTCGGCCTCATACGTATTAGAAAACATTAGTATTGGTTAGTTTTGTCTTGCTGGGCAAAAGTGAATGGTTGGCCGAATCATTTGACTGCCTGCCCTTGAAATCAGGGTGTTTAAGCGGATTTTTTAATTGCGCTCTTGCAGCTGATAGATTCAAAGCCTATATCACCCACCTGATTGTTTATCACTACACAAAATCATTGACGTTTGGGAGTCGCACAACCACAACTAGTGTTAACAGTCAAGACTGGTGCCAGGATTTATGCCAGAGAACAGATCCTAACTTGGAGTGGATTCCACTATTTCTCGTCCTCAGACGCCATTCGCCTTCCATAAAATTCTAAGCCAGTATGATACATGAAAAGTGTATATCCAGCTAGCCGTGTTTTGGCGATGACCAAAGAAATTTGGTGTCTTAGGTCTTTCGGTTCCGATATTCATGATCATAAAAGTTACGTTCATTTGTGAACCATTTCCCCATCTACTTTGGGGGTTCACTGATACACCCGAATTCTGTTGGGGCAAAAGTTCCGTTGAAACTCCTTTTAACGAGTCATCTGTAATGTCTCGACTGCCGTTGAAACTGGTAACAATTTCTGCCATTTTATGACGGATCTGAAAACGCAGCCGCATGAGTAGTGGGATAGCTTAAATGCCATTTGATGCCAATTTGGTGTCTACATTCTACAGTGGTACAAAGTCACTGATGATGATAGTTTGACCTATTACATATCTATACCCACTGTTACACTCTAATCTGGAAATTTTTGACCGGACCGAATTGGTTTCGGACACATTCAGCAACTTCTGGATTCGTCGGGAATCTGTTGAAAAGCACTGGCTTCTCTGTCATGATGAACTAACTCAACTCTTAGATCATTGATTAGAAGCTGTTTCAGTGGCACAGATGTACTTGCCAGCTGACACAACCGATACCTAGGCCTGTGAGAACCCACAGACCACAGTGCTGTCACCTTACTGTGATTGCTCAGCCCCCGTTTCTACTTTCAGGTTATAAGTTCCTATTTCGGCCCAATGAAACTGCCACTTAGAAGGGAGAGAGGGGCTCTTTGAGCAGATGTAGGCATATTCGTAGGCTGCAATCACTGCTCTCGCTCGTCACCGAGTTGGCTCAGTTTATCAATCTAACCATTTTTGAACTATGTGCTGGACCACAACACCATGTGTTTTGAATTAACAGTAAAGCTGGAAGACTCTTTGAGTCATTTTCACTCCGGAGAAAAGCCTAAAGAGTATGATGGTCTGACTATTCCCACTTGGTGGGGAGACGACTGTATGGAACTCACCAGTCAGCAGCTCCATTTTCAATGGTGCTTTCTATAAGAGAAAGTTTGGCTGCTTCCCGAATGAGTTGCCAATCTATTTAGTGGGTCCGAACCCATTAAAACGGTTGAAAACTGAAGGCTACGATGTCACTGATACTGTTTTCCCTCATCTTTCTTACCGACCGGTATTTCTCATAGTTATGCTATAAATATGTCTACAGGATCGGCGCAGTAATACCTCTCCACACCGTTTGAAAAGAGGGCTGACTTTTCACATTCAGCTAGATTCTTGTCATTTTTTGTGTTTACACGTCAAAGGCTGTCGTATTTTTTTGTTCTAATCGGAGTATTATTCGAGTAAAGTGAGGCCGAAAACTTTTGCTGGGTGAGTTTCCGCAGTTTCTGCTTCATGGTGAGCCAAAAGTGTCGTAAAAATGCTTACCTTAGGGCCGGGTGCTACTCTACAGTGGCCTCTAGTGTGCAGGAGAGAGAATGTAAAAATTGGTTCTACGAAAACTGTACAAGTTTCGAACCCTCAGCGTACAAGAGGTACAGCAATGCAGGAAGTGTCTGGCTTTGTACGTTGTGCTGCTTGGATAGTCGCACTCTATTAGAAGAAGCAAAAATACTTCTAAATACAGTAACTAAGAAACTGTTGCCGAAAGTCAAAACCGATAACTGTGACAGTGATAACGTCACAGGACCCATTGACACACGGGTCGCTGTGCGAAATTTTAAGGACGTCCCACGACAAGCTGTAAGTCGGGTGCGTAGACTACCTGCTGGGTTTGCTAACAGCGACTTGGAAAAAACCTCACCAGGCAGGGCGAAGCTAGGATCTTCTGGATCTCGCATCCCCAGGGCTGGCAGACCCAATCTGAAAACTGCTGGCCGTAGGACTAGGTCTACTCCAGATGAAAGAAATAGGAGTGAGGCTCTGTCAGTTCCAACGACGGAACCATGCAGGCCGCAGGTCATACCGAATTCTGTGACCCAGTCATTGGCGAAAATCACACAGAATGGGGTGCAAACGCTTTCGGAGGCTCTCAGTGTCAGGGTCACTGGACTGGGCCTTAGTAGACCTTGCATACCCGACTCTGAAAATGGCAAGTAGCTTGGCCCAAACGGCATGCTAAGAAGCTGATAACGGTAACCGAGCCAGCTATCATCACTCCACAGAGCAAAGACAAAGTAGAGACCCTTGACTGGTCCGTAATTTTCCAGAGAGTGGAAGAAAGTAGAGGCCCAGAACAATGCAAGCATTTCGAACATGACCTCGGCAAGCTACAAAGCTTGATAAACCAGCTTTAACTAGAAAACATCCCAGGAGTCACCCTACTAAAGATATGTAGAGCAGGAAAACAGGAAACAGATATCACTGAAAACAAGTTCCGGCTACCTAAAGTTGTGTTCAAGTCAGCAGATGACAGAAATCGGATTCTGAAGAATGCCCGCAGACTTCAAGTATCTGAAGTGTCCGTGCGACAGGATCTGGCTCTTGCTGATTGAATCAAAAAACGAGAAGCAGAGCGAAAATCCTGATTAGCAGCTGGAGAGCAAGGTCTGAAAGTAGTGGGTTTTCGTGTAGTGAGGTTTCGGCAACAAATGATGCCGAAGCCTCTATGAATAGTACGGAAAATCATCTAAGTAGTTTCGTTGTCTTGTACACAAATGCACGTAGCCTTTTGAGCTAGTGGACTGGGTTCAGTAATATGATAAGCAACGAAAGCTCTGACATTATTGTTATCTCAGAAACTTGATTCTCTTCTTGGATCAGTGATTGCGAAACACACACTTACTAGGATTCAGCCCTTTCAGAGGTGAC
This sequence comes from Heterobilharzia americana, assembly GCA_944470555.2. Lineage (NCBI taxonomy): Eukaryota > Metazoa > Platyhelminthes > Trematoda > Strigeidida > Schistosomatidae > Heterobilharzia > Heterobilharzia americana. The sequence continues at coordinate 60,100,144 of OX104129.1, read as the reverse complement.
CAGTTAGCACGTAAAGGTGGTGGTGTCACTCTTTACGTTAAGAATAATCTAACTGTAAAAGCCGTGGAAACAGTTGCACATGGAAGTGGGACATGTGAAATGCTGTGCTGCCGACTAAAATGCAAGGGGCAAGATGTTAACGCAGTCGTAATATATGGAAGCCCTGAATGTGATGTGGCAGGCTTCCTGCTGAATAAGCTGACTCTCTGGACGGATAAACGCCGGTGTCTAGTTGTAGAAGACTTCAACGCACCATCAGTTGACTGGGATAGACTGACGACAGCAGCACTACGAAACTAGTTTGACCGCCGGTTAATGGAAAAGCCAATTTCCTTAGCCCCCATGTGGCACGTTAGGACACCAACCAGATATGACTGTCAGCATGCTCCACCAATTCTGGACTTAGTATTCCCACATAAAAATGATGTGTGCTTCACTCGGAACCTAGCACCCATTGGCAAAAGTGATCATGTCGTGATCATCTTCAGATTCACAGTAGACTTCTTGTACCAGGCCGATGCCCCAGTTAGGCGCAACATGTGGAAAGCGAATATGGAAGCTATCAACATGATAACCTCTTCGGAAGACTGGACAGTCATTCCAGAAGCCCCAGTCGAAGATGCGTGGTGCTCCTTCAAATAGTTATGTGCACGAGTGACCCAGCCGTTCATTCCGTGGATTGTCCTGAGGGGGCGGAAACACCATCCTCCGTGGGTAAACCATGAAATCCGAACCTTGCTACGACGTATGAAAAAGTGTTGGAGTCTTGCCACCCACTTCGGCACACCCGAAGTGGTGAAGCATTATAAAGAAGCTCGCTGCTCTCCGCCAGTCTCGAATATGATTTGAAATGCGTCTTACTCAGGCTGCGTTGCAATATCCGAAGAGATTATTTCCCATATGAACTATAGAAATAAGTCGCACCGTGGTATACCCGCATCAATCACCGGGACAGAAAATGACTGTTTGATTGAGGACGATAGGGATGAAGCAGAAGCCATTGCTAGATATTTTCCTGAGGTCTTCATACATGATACCCCTGTGGGCTCTTATCCAGCAGTAGAAGCGTTGACATCCAACAGAATAAACTCTGTGAATGTCGATCGTGATGATGTACTTCGGATATTAAGTACTCTTTATGTGAAAAAATCAACGGAACCGGATGAGCTGCACCCGAGGCTGCCCGGAGACCTAGCACTCTGTGTGTCCTGCCCACTGACTACTATATTCAGACTGTCTCAGTGAGGGCACACTTCCCTATGACTAGAAGGATGCCATAGCAACACCTATCCACAAGGCAGGTTCTAGGCGGCTCCTATCAAATTGCAGACCGACAAATTTGACTAGTACTGTAGTGGAAGTCCCAGAAAGAGTAAGCAAGAAAGCCATCATAGTTCACCTAGAGAGCAACACTGTGTTGTCTCGTTCACAGCATGGTTTTCGTAGAAATTTCTCTTGTTTGGCGAACCTTCTTACAGTCAGAGAAAGTTGGGTTAAGTCTAGAGATGATAGGATACCTGTAGATATCATTTTCGCTGACTTAAGTGAGACGTTCGACAAAGTACCTCATTCTAGGTTGCTCGGTAAACTGGAAAGTTTTGGAATCACTGGCGGTTCACCCGTGTGGATAAGTGACTTTCTTGTTGGTAGGAGACAAAGAGTTAGGATCAATTCCCAACTCTCTACTTGGAAGTCGGTAGAGAGTGGAGTGCCACAACGTACAGTCTTGGGCCCCCTGCTGTTACTCCCCCCTATGATTCTCTACGCTGATGATGTAAAAATCCGGCGGAGAATCAGGAGACATGAGGATATACGTGCGCTTCGGGCAGACATGAACAGCTTATTTACCTGGTCAGAGGAGTGCTTGATGCCTATCAATGCAGGTAAACATGTGAGCATGCACTTGGGGCACACACGCAGCAACACCTACGATATTGATGGGACCCCTTTACCGTCAGTACCAACGCACAATGACCTATGAGCCTCAGTTGGCTATGGCTTGAAAACCACGACTCACTGTTGATTGACGGCAGCTCGGAGTTTCAGGACTTTCTGGGCATTGCGTGGAACGCTTGCGAAAATAAATGGTGACGTGTTTACCATCTTAAACACATCCTTAAGTCTAAATGAGAAAACTGCACACAGGCGACAAATCCTTGTTTGAAAGCTGATGCAGACCTTCTGGAAAGATTTCAGAGGGCAGTCACTCGTATGGTCCCTGCGATGGCTGGCATCACCTGTGTAGACCTACTTAAGGAACTGAAACTCTTCAAGTTGTCCTACCGCGAACAGAGGGGAGAACTAATCATGCTATACAGGATTCCAGGAAATGACTTCAAGCCTGATCTAACTTCCATTTTCCTTTCCACTGGGTCGGAACACCTCAGAGGACATAGTAGGAGACTACAAAAGCAAAGAACGAACGTAGTCTCCGCAGAGTACTGGTTCTCGCGTCAAGTAATCAACGGCTCGAACCGACTCCCAGAAGTGGTGTCCGCACCATCGATTGACTTGTTCAAGAAGGGGATTCGACAAGCACGGAAATCTACTGGAAAAGGGTTAATATAGGCTCATAGCCTCCTATCCTCAAACAACAAATCTGGATCTGAAGTGACTTTTGTTTTTCTGTTGCGTTTAAGTTTTAGAAGCTTTACTGGCCGTAATACTTTTTAATTGTAGAAAACATTCAGCAGAAGGCCTACGGCATTCTAACAGCTTTTTAGGTTACAACAGTCTGCCTTGGTTTTCCTGTATACGTCTTGTAATTTTCACACTGCTACTGCTCCAAGCTTTAGATGTTTCGTTCCCCCTCATTTTTCATTTATCCGTTTATATTATCCTGCTAAAAGAGTTTGAACAAGCGATGGGGCTGTGGTTAACGTGTTCAGAACGGTATACTTTGGGTGGCGCCGCGGCGAATGTAGCTATATATCACGAACGAAGCTAATCAAACTCTTAAAATTTGGGTGCGAGCCGGGCTAATGCAAGTATACTAGGACCTCTAAACGTATAGAGTAAAGCCATCATAAATCTCAAGTACTTTTTACCTCAATGGACCCATAAAGGGTGTTTGACTACTAGTCCATCCAGTCGGATTGTGCAGTACAAATACATAGCCAGTGTTCCCTTTGAGTTTGCCAACAAAAACTGCTTATCCGATAACTTGTGTGAATTTCATGTGAGAAAAAAGGAAGATTCATTCTCATATGAATAAGTTAAAGTTTACATATAGCTCGAATGACTTTAGAAATACAGGAACTTCTCTCCTCCCGGTTTGTTTTATGTGGTATTCCATTGTCCAGTTTCTCCTTGCGCTTTCTTTTCTCTTTTCTTTTCAGTATCATCCTGGCGACAGAGTCCTAGGCATTAGTTTGATCAAAAAGTATCAACTTGCTGGAAATCTTACTTTGCACCTAATACTAGGAACTGATGTTAGAGGTATTCAACTGGCTCACCCTGATTTTCCTGTTTCTTGAACAGCTTAACAACCAACTCACTTCCCTGCCAGTACCCTAAATGCTACCACATAAGCAACCCCAAGTACAATAACTGGTCTCAGATTTCTGGTCCATGACAAAGGCAGCGGAAATCTGGACAGATCACTTTACCTAACGGCAACACATCCATAATAATGCTATGCAACAGATTTCTCTGGTACTTTGTCTTGTATCGATCCACTTAATAGAAGTCAATTAACAGCCACTGTATCTCCTTGACAATGTTGCGCACTTTAATGTGAAGTCTATGAAATTTTACACATGTGTAATATTCACCACTGTTGAACGACGATTCTTCCATTCTTTAATTACTTGCACCACAACAAATGTTTTCAGTACTACCAGTCTGAATTGTTGGAAAAGGTAACACTTGAAGAGTGAGAAACACCTGAACTTAGACATTTACTTGGATTAAATGATTGTATGGATACTTACTCATTCCTGAAATCATTGATGTAAGTTATTATTGGTCAATAAATCTACGAACATAAGAATTGCTGTTAAAATAGACTTTTGTCTGACGAAACACTTGGTCTTGTATACGGGTCAATCATGTCGACTACTCACAACGCAAACACCAAATATCGCGCCGTTCGATGTGAAGAAAGACTTGTGGGCAGAAATGACTTAAACTCAGAACGATGTGTATGTACTGTGAAGTGATATTATCCCTCTATTTTCATAACATTTAGACACTTGGTATCGTGATGGAGTTTAATGTCCTCCCTCTGTATCATTCAATACTGCTAAAACCTTCTATGTTTCTCTGCAGTTATCGATTTGATGAGGCCTGTAAACTAGCTTCTCTCATGTTAGCTTCATAACCTGAGAAAAAAGATATTTGTTACTATTAAAACTGTTCTGTACAAGTGAAAATGCTTATTACTCATATAGCCGTTTAGGATTTGTCCGGGTGCGAACTTGACAGACTCAAAGACCAATCACTAATTATTCGGACTTGCTATATACCCACGAATACGAGACAAAGGAAGAACACGATAACGTGGTCGGGTGGAGTAGTATATTTGGGTGGCTACGCCAAGATACCAGTGCGTTCCAACTAACTGGCTAGAGAGTCGAATACGAGCAGTGCAACGTAACACGATAGCGTGCCAAGTGCAAGGATGCTTGACCGGGTGCCTTCAGCTTAGCGAGTCTGGTTAAACTATCGAGGTCAGCATCAATGTTTAATGTCGTCGAACCCTAGGCTATTGATTTTGGGGAAGTATGTGACTCTACGGCCCTCACTGAATGAAATAAACTGTTATTATTCAGCAATGGTAGTAGCAGAGGTAGGGGATGCTAACGCTAGTGCACAATAGACATGGGTTGTGTGGATTGTTTGACTCAACAGAGATTTCTTCCCGCTGTGGTTTAACTTTCCCGCTGTGATTGTTAGTATTCGTTTGCTGTATTCGATTGTGGTAGTCGATCCCCATTCACCAGTGGAATGCTGTGGTAATCTGGATAGAAGTACTCTGTGGAAGTTTATTCACCATTACTTACAGGCTCCATGGTGAAAAATTGAAGGGACTGCAAATAATTTCCGAACCATTGGCTTCGTGTGATAAACAGTACAAATTCTTCATCGTTTTTCGTACTTGTCGCACTGATAAGTAAATTGGTCACTAGTGGGTATTCCACACACATTTCTGGTATCCAAAGCAAAAGCCTACCAGTGAACTTGATAAGAGGGACATACTGATAACCTTGTGCGAAGAATTCTGACTAACAGAGCAGTTCGCGTGATATGGAGAGTAACATTGGTGATAGCTTTTTATAATTGTCCAGGAGGCCGAAATTGGCAAGGGTCTAGTGGAACACTGGCATGTGAGATATGGATAGGGAGGATTTCAACCACTAACAAGTGTTCATGTGAGCTAAGTGACACCATAACTGGTATTTGACATGAATAAAGTGGGGTTGCTACCTGATATGCTGAGAACCTGCAGCAATTTGACACCAACAAATGTGTATGCATCTGTATTGGCAGAAGTAACCCTGGCCTGAATTTTGCGGTATATGGACAACAGTTGCCAAAATCTTGTCCAGACCTTGACCTAGGACTCCGACACTACAATGACTTTACTTTATGTGAACAAGCGAACTATTGCAGAACTAAGTTACGCAGAATCCAAAGAAGTATCATTTGCAACCCCAACGGTACTAAATCAAGGGTTCTGTCCTACAAATTTTGTATGCGTCCAGGTTCAGAATTCCGCCCATTTACTCTAAGTGGCCTCCATACAAGCGAAAAACTTAAAATCAAAGGAGTACTACGTTACTTTCCTCTTAAAACATCTGGGCTGAATGTAGTTTGAACTGCCCCTCTAGATGTAACATTTCAGGACTAGGACGTTTCTGGGAGGGACAACCTTACGTTTCACTATTAAAATGTTTGTAAGCACCTTCACTCCGGTGTCCTGGAAATCAAACCAGTTGTAATATCTGCTTGTGGCATATCTGACCATAAGCTACTGGATGACAATAGCAATAATAATAATAATTTTTAAGGACTATCTGAATGTTTTTGTTCTGAGTGAAGCTGGGAAAATTCGAAACGAATAAATCGTCACGCCATATATAGCCTCTTAGAGTGTGTGATTGTTTGGATATTACCGGTCACGAAAGTTTGGTAGAAACCATTTCGTCACACAATAAAATTTAAAAGTAGTACGGGTAGCATCACCCAGTATGAACAGTAACCTTGCAATAATGATTAGGCTTTGACAGTCTTCAGTTAACGCGGTTCACATAACCAGTAATGTTACATACCATATCAAATTTTGAGCATAAATGAAGCTGAAAACATGTGAACATTCACTAAATTCGTTTTATTTACAGATGGCACCCAAAACTAGATTTAAATACTGGGGTGGAAGGAGGGAAAAGTTTGGGATTAGTACTGTGTGGTGACACGGCATGTTGCAATTGTTTAGGTTTATGTCGTTGAAAATAGTCAACTGTGATAATATAAAGTGAGATGTATCATCGACCGACGAAGCAATTTCTCCCAGATAAATTTTCTCACATTTGGAGTAGACTTTCTGAAGAATTACACACCACAAGTTCAGCGTTTCTTTCTCGTTTATTAAATTGCCTGTAAACGATGAGTCTTTCGTCTGTTTAGCCACCATCTTAGCGTTTTGGGTTAATGAGAATATGATTAGACCTTGGAATGCATAAAATTAGGTTTTCCTGGCCTTCAGGTTCCCTCTACCTTGAGCAGTTTACAGATGTCTACATAGGTTGTGTGAGTGCTAACTCGGCTGTTCATTGGTTCAGCAAAAACAATCATACTATTCACTCCTGAAGTTACAGGCGTACATCAATTTCAGAGATATGGCCAACTTATTTAACGGCGAAAATATTCGGTGATTCCGCTTATCACCTCTTATTCATCTTACTTAGTGGCAGTCCACAAGCTCACAGTCAAACTTTACATTACATACGAATAATGCATGTTGAATTACATCCGTGTTGAAGTCTTGGTCTTCATTCATGGGTGTAATGAAATTTCCTGTCGGAAATGCAAGTGAGACTCGTGTTTAGTGAGTAAATAAAAGCAGTTTTACCTCTTCCTGCGTGTAGGTGTAATGGTGGCCTAGTCCCTCAAGGGTTTTCATTTGCAAGATCATCAATATAGACAGACAACAACAGATTCTTTGCATTTCTAAAGCAATACACATCCCCGATTTCATTGAGACTTCTAGATGTGTTGCGTAGAAAATACTATGACTTCCAAGCCGAGAAGTTTCGTTTCTGTTTGTTCTTGTCAAATTGATCAGATATCCGCCATAGCTGCCATCAAGATTTCATGTCTCTCTTGATTACTAGGTGATCGTTAGTCGAATTTCGTTCACTTTCAGCGCTGATTCAAAGATTCAGCCCCTAGAAGCTAGGTCACAGGAGTCATTCTGCATTTTTTACGTACTATTTAGAGCTGCAGTGAAGAAAATGTCGTTGGTGAACCACTGAAGAATAAAACATTTCTTGGTTGAACTGTGTTCTCTGAGCTGGATTGTTTAATCGTGAAGCTTTCATCGTTTTGATAGACGACATCATCAGCGATAACTTCACCATGAGGTGAACTGTCAATATCTCTCCGTGAGTGATTTAGTAACTTGCCTTGACGAAGCGGTCTGTGACTGGTAGTATCATTTGATCATTGTGTCATTGACTGATTGTATAGATTTTCCTGTTGGCTGTCCCTCTGCTTGGCCTCTGACCTTTCTGTCGTTTAGCCTTTTTCTTATTGGTTGATAGAAAGAAAGAAACAACCAATCACAGACCGCTTCGTCAAGGCAAGTCACTAAATCATTCCCGGAGAGATATTGACAGCTCACATCAAACTGAAGTTCCTCACAGGTTGCGTAATGGAGAAGGAGTTACCTGAAGGCTGAGGCAGTGACATTTGGGAAATGTAATGATTATTATTATTATTATTATTATTATTATTATTATTAGTTGTCTCTTGGGTTCCTAACGGAACATAGGGCTTCGGTAGCACATCTCCAGTGCGCTCTGTCCTCTGAAATATTTTGAACCTGACTCCACGACGGCCCACAACCTCTCACTTCCTCCTCACACGATCTCATCCATGTCACACTGAAATCAGATACCCAACTCGTCGCTTCCCATCCGGCTTCCACTCTACGTCCTGACACGTGATATCCTCAGTCGGCCTTCTCAGTGTATGTCCAATCCACCCCCACTTCCCTCAGCATATTTGTCGAGCGATAGGTTCTTGGTTAGTTCATTTACAGCCAGAATTCCTTGTTGCTTATTCTCATTATTCTGGTCGTCCATCTAAGCTTCAGTAATGAGCCAGTGTAGGCAGTTGTTAATGAGTGTCTGTAGTTTGTTGGAAATCCCTTTCGTAGCGCACCTAGTATCTGAGCCATACAGAAGTATTGACGTGACGTTGGAGTAGAAAATCCGCATCGTGTTCCAAGTGCTGAGTGCGGAAGCTCTCCACACCGGTTTCAGGCTAATGAACGCCTGTTCTGCTTTTCCGATTCTGACTTTGACATCTTCGTCTGTGCAGCCGCCCGTAGTTGAAACAGTGCTTCGTAGATGAGTGAAGGTGGCTTCTTCCTTTAAGTTTCTCCCGTTAATGGTGATAAGAGTTTGTTGTGGTTGGTGGTGTTGGTTGGGCATCTTCATCACCTCTGTCTTTTCCCCATTCACTTAGAGTCCTGTCTTCGTTGCCTCTTCTGTCAACTTGTTAGTTTTTGTCTGTAGATCTCCAAGTTTTTGCGACATGAGACACAAGTCATCACTGGAGAAATCCAAGTCTCCTAGGTTCTTTTCCGTAGTCCAGCCAGCGTATCCCCCTCTTCTCGCTCCTCACTGTTTGTTGCATGATCCAGTCCACCACAATCAGGAAGATCATGGGGGATAGTAGGCAACCTTGTTTCACTCCTGTCTTCACTTCAATTCAAAAGCATCACTGAGCTTCCCATTGTGAATTACTTGGCTGGCATGTGGCATCTTCATATAGTTGTTGAATGAGGCTGATGAAGGTTTGTGGTAATCTGTAGTATTGAAGCAGTTTCGAAATCACCTCTCGGTCGACGCTGTCAAAGGTTTTCTCAAAGCCGATGAAGGTGAGGTAGAGAGTCGACTGCCATTCTATTCTCTGTTCTATGATGATGTGAAGCGTTGCAATTTGGTCCGCACATCATTTTTACTTCCTGAAGCCTGCCTGTTCCGGTCGTAGTTTTGAATCCAGTGAATCCTTTAGTCTCTCCAAGGCGGTAAGACTCAATATTTTGCTTGGGGTGGGCAGGAGCGCGATTCCCCACCAGTTCTTGCAAACACTGAGGTCTCCCTTCTTCGGCAGTTTAACGAGGTAACCCTTCTTCCAATCGTCAGGTAACTTCTCTTCCCTCCACACCTTCTGCAATAGTGGTGTGAGCATGTCCGCTGTTGTCTCTGTGTCTGTTCTCAGTGCTCCTGGCGGGATCCCATCTGGTCCTGCTGCTTTCCCACATTTTAGTAGTTGTATGGCCCTCGGAACTTACGCCTTTGTTGGAAGATTCATGTTCACTTGTAGTTCAGTGGCTGCAGGTGGTAGTTCTGGATAAAGCGCAGGTGATGGTTGATTTAAGAGCTTTTTGAAGTGGTCAGCCCAGTGTTTCCTTTGTTTCTCTTCTTTAGTAATTAAATTTCCTTCTTCATCTTTTATTGGTTTCATCTGTGTTGATCTCTTCCCAGATAGCAACCTTGTTATTCGATACAATGTCGTCAGGTCTCTATCTCTCCTACCTGCAGCCTGTTCTGCTTCACTTGCCAGTGTTTCGTGGAAGTGTCTTTTGTCTTTCCGTGCACTCTTCTTCACTTCTTTGTCCAGTACAGTGTTTTATACATTGTGCTCAGTTCTCCTTGTCGTTGAGCATCCTTGCACTGGTTTATCTTCTGTCTCACCATCTTCCTCTCCTCAATCAGCTTCCATGTATCCATCGAGATCCATTCCTTATCTTCTTTCTTCTTTCTTCCTAATGCGGCTGTGCAGATTTCTTTCCACATCTCTTTCAAGGACTTCCAGCGTTCTTCCATACGGGTATCTTCGGGGATGCTCCTCGATATCTCTCATTTTATCTTGGTAGCTGCTGTGAAGATGTCCCTTGTGGTTTCGTCCTTCAGTTTCCGAGTGTTGTACTTGAACTGTGGTCTATCACCAACTTTCTTGAAGGCTTTAAACTTGATTTGGAAGGTTCCTTGCTCTAGATGGTGAGTGATCTGAACCTACATCCACTCCTCTTCTTGACCTTGTGTCAAGTAGACTGCGTCTCCACTTTCTTGAGATTGAGATGAAGTCGATTTGATTTTTAGTGTGTCCATCTGGTTGGACCAGATCCATGTCGCTTTGTGGATATCCTTGTTCTTGAACACAGTGCCTCCAGTCACCAAGTCGTTGAATGCACAGAATTCTGCAAACAATTCTCCATTCTCGTTCATCACCTCACCGAGCGCTTCTCGACCCATGGTTAGTTCTCTTCCTGTGTTGTCTGCTCTCAGTTTGGCATTCATGTCGCCCATTAGAATTTTGACGTCGCCAACTGGCGTCTTGTCCAGTGTTGATTTCAGTTGTCAGTAGAATTCTTCCTTCTTCTCTTCATCTACATTATTTTTAGGTACGTAGTGTAGCACTGTACGATTGTGACTTTCCTTCTTGTTGAGTTGAACCTTGCTGTTGTGATCCTGGAGGAGTTTGGTTCCCACTGGATGAGAGCTTTCGATGCTTTTGGAGATATCATGATAGCCACTCCATAACTCAGTGTGCCGGTGGTTATCGTCTGGGTTACAATATCTGAGTGGATTATTGATTCTCCAGTTGACACTTTGGAGAGTCCACTCTACTCCATCTGCAGATTCCTCGCAAATTCCAAGCACTTCAATGTGATACCTACTCATCTTGCTTGCAATCTGGGCTGCCTTGCTGGGTTCAAACATTGTGTGGACATTGTATTACTCCACGTTTACTTTCGCTTTCATCGAGCGAAGAGAAGACATATAGGCCAATCGGCTTCCCGAAGGCTTTCACCAATCGGCATCATTTCGCCTCTCCGATTCCAGCGAGGAATAATTTTGTTTTTATGTTTTGTATTTTGTTTGTGCTTTCAAGTTTGTTTAGCGGTTAGATTTGTTTTATGGGGTAGGGTTGCTAGCCCTATTCCCAACCTTCCCTCTTTACGGGGGCTTAGGACCGGCTAGTAACTAGTGAACTAGTTAACCCGGCCTGGTTAAATGCAATAATGAAGTATTGTAATTCCAATGTAGCTGCAAGTTTCCCAGATTCTGTCTATAGCAAGGAGAGAGAAAACTGAGAGCGAAGAACCCAGGGACAAGGAAGTAATTTATATATATCGTATTGAAGAAGAACAACTAAATTTATTTTATTGGTAAGAATCAGAGTGCAAGTGAAGTTCGAATGGGTTAAATGGGATAGGAACTTATCTCTTCTCCAACCTGTCTTGCCTCGTTTGACCTTTTTCCGTTACTTTTCATGATTTTCCTTTAACTCCTTTCAGCATCAAACTGATGAGAACTTCTCAGGCTCTATTTCAACCAAAACATATCTACATAGCGAATACAATATTTGGTCCACGATGTCGGGAGTTGTTTAGAGGAAGTCTTTGAAATGGACCACTGTCAGAGTTTCGCTTTTTATGAAAATCTGAACAATAAACGCGCGTGTTAATCGATGCTCTTTAAACGTCTGTGTGCGAAGCTACTCTCAAAATGAATGATCTAATCGGTAATAATGATGTTATGAACCAAACATGAGATATAGTGGTTCGCAATCGTCATCATATTGATTATGTTGAGAGGATTACAACCGTTTCATTGTCTAGAGGAGTACATGAAGCAAGTCAATGGGGCTTACGAGAAGCATCAAAACTATCTACGAGCTATGAAACGCATAGGGATCTATTATGGCGTTTGTGAGTTTAGACTACTGTCAAGCATCTAATAAACTTAAGCAAATCGAAATCAAATGGTAGAAAACCGATTTAAGCGATACAGGGGTGATATATAATCTATCTAACAGGCAAATAAATGAGCATGAAATGATGTTGCTGAAGAAAGGGTCGAATTTCAGTTTGTCCAGATGGAATTAACCCCTATTATGGAACCAGTTTTATCACCTATACCGAAAAGAAAGCCCCAACAACACGTCATAAAGCAGGGACTATCATAGCAAACCAGGAGCCTGTTACTCCCAGCTTAACAAGGGTGGAACAGGCGACTTCAAAAACTTTAATATCTGGCAAGTTAGTAGTCATTACAAAAGCGAACGAAGGCAGTCTTACTGGTGTGTTGAAAAAAGATTATGAAAAGAAAGCACTAGTGAGTTTAGAAATTGGACCATATGAGCTTATCCTGTGTAATAAGCATTCAAGCACATAAAATAAAACGGAAGCTGAAACGTATCAAATTACTTAGAGAAATTAAACTCAAGCTTGGAAATGCAACATGGTTTCTGTTAGCCCCTAAGATGAACACAGCCACTAGATTCCATGATAGACTGGAAATCCACAAAATGGGGATTCCCTTTAAACCTCTTATTGGCTTTACAAATTCGATAACATATCATCTGTTGAAATGTTTATCAATAATTCCAAAACCACTCCAACATGACATTTGTTTAAGTATTAAAACTGCACAGGATTTCAGAAATAAACTGTTGGATATGAGCATAGGAGAGGATGAAATTAGGGCAAGTTTTGACGTAGTTACTCTGTCTACCAGTATACCAATTTGGGAATGTCTAGATATTGTAATAATTATCATAAATAATAATCAAGATGTTATGTCTGAATGTTCCACCACCACCACCACCACCAACAAGCTCCAATCACCATCAACGGGAGAAACTTAAAACTTTCACCTATGTAGGCAGCACCGTTTCAACTACAGGCGGCACAGGCACAGATGAGGACGTCAAAGCCAGGATTAGAAAAGCAAGACAGGCGTTCACCAACTTGAAATCAGTGTGGAGATCTTCCGCAGTCAGCATAAAGTGTGAACAAGATCCGGATTTTCAACACTAATGTTCGTCAAGTGAGTCAGTGCTTCTATGTGATTTTTAGGAGACTTGGGGCGCTACGAAAGGGATTTCCAACAAACTACAGACATTCATCAAAAACTGCCTACGCTGGCTCGTTACTGAAGATCAGATGTCCAGAAAGAATGAGCAAGGAGGAACTTTGTCCTGGAGAAGAACCAACCAAGAACCTATCGCTCATCAAATATGTAGAAGAAAGTGGAGATGGATTGGGCATGCACTGAGAGGACCATTGAGGGACATCATGCTTAAGGCTCTCGAGTGGAAACCGTATGGGAAATGACAAGTTGGGCGTCCGAGGCGAGGGTAATATGGAGGAGATCGTGTGAGGAAGAAATGAGAGGTTCTGGGCTGTCGTGGAGTCAGGTTCAAAAGTTTGCAGAGAAGAAAGTGTAATAGAGACGTGCTACTGAAGCCCTATGTTCCACTAGGAACCCAAGGGACAAATAATAATGATATAATAATATTTGAATGTCAGCTTTCAACAGAGGATATTATAAAATCGCTGAAACTATGATTATGGTGTACATATTTCACGTTTAGAGATAGAGTGTATCAGCAATCAAATGGAGTTGCAACGGGTTAACCAGCATCTCCAACTGCGGTGAATCTCTATATGAAAGCTTTAGAAGAAAGAGCTTTAAAATGGTGTTCAGTGCTAACCCAGAATTCGGTATAGATATGTGGATGATATATTTCTCCTTCTTAAGAAAGTAAGCCAAGCAACATTTTTAGAACATATAAATTCTGTTTCAGATTTCATTAAATTCACTAGTAAAATATAATCTAAGAATGGGACTCTAGACGTTTTAGATTGTCTAATCCAAAAAACAACTGAAGGTGAATTCATTACGAAAATATACAGAAAACCAACACATCCCGATAAATATTTAAACTTCCAATCAGATCATCCAACTAACATAAAGACTAGTGTCACATTAAACCTACTAAACAGAGCTAAAAACATTGTAACCTATCCTGATGAGTTGAAAAATAAAATCTCTAGAATAAAACATGTTTTAGAACAGAGGTCACTGGAGACGTGCTACTGAAGCCCTATGTTCAACTAGGAACCCAAGGGACTAATAATAATAATAATAATAATAATAATAATAATAACAATAATAATAATAATAATAGTAATGCTTATTTTATCGTATTACCAAGATTGTCTTCAAGTCTTATCTTTTATTCCTCTCATTATCTTTCTTATTATTGAATTCCTTAATGTCATATATGCCCTTCCCCCACTTCCAGTTTTCATATATAATGCCTTAACAAGTAAATGTGTGATCAGATAGTTCGAAATGTATATCGCTAATACATCACATTTTTCAGATAATCTACGTCTTCTAATTACATTATCCACATTTTTTTAGTGTCGATAAGTGTAAAATTATCTTTTATGACTTAAATTGAAGGTAAACATTTACATTCCTGAATCATTTATTGCTAGTTAAAAGCTTTTTACAAAGTTAATGTGGATACTTTAATTATTATCAATTAAATAACAGTAATTACTTTCTATGTGTATGTTTAATTGAATTTTCCTCCTAATATTTTATAATTACTGAGAAAATTGGTCATTATATACATAAGTGGTTAATTTGTTTTAAAATCTCTATTACTAACCCGTTCCTTAAATCACTTAATATATTTCGATAAAGCTATTAGAAGACGAAGATTATCTGAAAAATGTGATGTATTCACGCAATACATTTTATAATCTAGGTTCGAAACAGAGATGCATTTTAACTAAGCAATACTTCAAGTCCCTGAAAAACTTACAGAAGAATCTTGATATGATAATTCTTAAGCCTGATAAAGGATCAAGTGTTGTGTTGATAGACAAAGTAGACTACAAAAATAAAATGTTGTCTATTCTTTGTGATGAAAGTAAATCCTTGTCAGATTCTCCTTCAGAAGATATAAGAAAATTAGAAGGAAAAGTAACAACTAGTCTAGTTAAACTCCTTAACACGGATGTCATTGCTAAAGTTTAATTCCTTGAAACCCATGGGATCTAATTTCCCAAATCTATATGGACTTCCAAAAATTCACAAAATTGATAATCCACTACGCCCAATATTGTCAATGTATCAGTCTCCCACACACAAATTGGCGAGATGGTCAACCGAATTACTGAGCCTGATTCGTAATGATTTATGTAAGTATTCACTGAAAGATACGTTTGAACTTGTTGATTATCTTACTGATTTGAACATTGAAAATAAGAAAATGTATTCTTTTGATATCAACTCTTTGTTTACGAATGTGCCTCGAACGAAGAAAATTAATATTCTTTACAACTACATGTCTTCTAATTACCTTTCTTTCCCTATTCCTTCAACTTATTTGAAAGACCACATTTTATTATGTACTGATAAAGTTCATTTTACTTTCGAAGGTCAGCACCTTCGGCAAATTGATGGTGTAGCCATGGGGAGTCCATTAGAACCGTTATTAGCTGATGTATATATATGTCACATATTGAACTATTAATGGCTGGGAATCTAATCAGTAATATCACATCCTATAGAAGATATGTTTATGATATCATTGTAATATGTGACACAGATGAGGATGCCAAGAGTTTGTTAAAAAGGCTTAATACCGTACAAGATCATATCAGTCTGATATATGAGGAAGAAAATGATCATCAACTTGCATTTCTTGATATATTCTTGTGTCGGAAAGAAGATGGATCTATCAACTGATTAATCTATAGAAAGCCTACTTGAACAGGACAGGACAGGACAGGACAGTACTTGAGTTTCTACAGATTTTGTCCAACAAAATATAAGAGAGGTTTATCAAGATGCTTATTGAATAGGATCCAGTGTATTTGAACATGTGATACAATGGATGATGAGAGGGAATTTCTGACAGACATTGTAATGGAAAATGGTTATCCATTACAGTTTGTCAACCATTGTAAAAAGCAGCTGACCCCGAAGCCTATAGTTTCCTGGGTCTCGAAGTAGGATATATTTCTTAAAGTATGATATAGAGGGGAAACGAGTAGTATGATACTGAAACAGAGATTAAAATCTGTTATCAGTAAAGCATACTATGCAGTTCAGCTTATCATTATTGAGACAACAAAACACCTGCTTCGCCACAAAGCTCAACCTCGGACAAATGATTACGTCACATCTCGCTGTGTTTACCCATCTACATATATGTGTGGACACACATACATAGTGAGCACTAGTCGTTCAATTCAGACTAGGGTGGGTGAACACATACCCAAATGGCTAGAAAAAACAGTTTAACACACAAACTTTGCTAAGTGCAGGTAACAGACATCCATAGTCATCTATAGCAAAACATATCATTGAAATGAATCACAGGGTTAATACGAAAACCCTTAATTTTCGTATATAAATTGACTTGACAAGTAAATGCATGATCAGATTGTTCGAAATCTATTGCGTAAATACATCAGATAACCTTCGTCTTCTAACAGCGTTATCGAAATTTATTAAAGCGACTAATTTTTTTCAAATTTCACGTAATATCTGTTCAAGAAGCGTTTAAATGAAAAATCAGTAATTCACTTTTAAAAGTTTATGAAGATTATGACTAACTTTAAGGTGGTAGTCACTATGGGTCCCAGTCCATTAGCTCAATGCCTAACTACAGACCATGAGACATGATGATTCTGGGGTTAGATTCTTGGTAAGGTGTCTTGGGTACAGATTGTTAACGAGTCCCATAATAGAGCAAAACGGCTTTCCTCAATTAATATCAATCCAAAATGAACACTCTGATAACGTTATTAGAAGACGAAGATTATCTGAACAATATGTGGTGTGTATTTGCAAAATGCATTTCAAATAAACTGATCACAGATTTATTTGTCAAGTCAGTATAATGAATATGAAGAGGTTGTGACTCTAGTCTTGGTAATATAATCAGATTATCAAGGATTACCGAGGTAAATTAAGTGAAATGGTGGAATCCAGGATGCACATTTCGTCCTACCTGGGACTGGTCAGCTGGGTGTACCTGCCTCCCAGTGAGTGATGTTATTCCCACCGGGATTCGGACTCGACAGCAATTGCTTCAAACCCCAGAGCGTTATCCACTACACCACCGAGCCACGGTAGTCACTTCTTGTGTGACGGGTATAGTTTTAATGTTATTGCTTGTATTACACCATCGTTGATTGGACTGAATTAATCGGTCTCTATTGACATATGGGCTCCTGTGCAGATGCCTTGATATATACCTGTGTTCTGTTTATAGTAAACATGGATAATAATAATAATAATAATAATAATGGATAAACAATAAATTCAGCTATAGACAGATGCCTTGATTTTACTCCCGTTCGACTGCTTTGATCGAACCGTGTAGAGAATTTTGAATGAGCTCTTGAAAGGAGCTAAGTGGCGTGAGTTCACGAGGTGTTCTGTTATTGAACTGCAGATGTGTGTTAAACTGCTTTTCAAACCATTTACGTATGTCCCCCCACTCTAGTCTGCATAAACACAATTACTTCTCCCTATGTATATCCCCATACAAACGTGTGAATTGTTAAACACGGTGGGATATGACATAATCTTTATGCAAGGTTGAGGTTTGTGGTGAAAAGCTAGTGTTTTGTTGTCTCAATAATGATAAGCTGAACTGCACAGTATGCTTTACTGATAACAGATTTTAATCTCTGTTTCAGTATCATACTACTCGTTTCCCCTCTATATCATACTTTAAGAAATATATCCTACTTCGAGACCCAGGAAACTATAGGCTTCGGGGTCAGCTGCTTTTTACAATGGTTGACAAACTGTAATGGATAACCATTTTCCATTACAATGTCTGTCAGAAATTCCCTCTCATCATCCATTGTATCACATGTTCAAATACACTGGATCCTATTCAATAAGCATCTTGATAAACCTCTCTTATATTTTGTTGGACAAAATCTGTAGAAACTCAAGTACTGTCCTGTCCTGTCCTGTCCTGTCCTGTCCTGTCCTGTCCTGTCCTGTCCTGTTCAAGTAGGCTTTCTATAGATTAATCAGTTGATAGATCCATCTTCTTTCCGACACAAGAATATATCAAGAAATGCAAGTTGATGATCATTTTCTTCCTCATATATCAGACTGATATGATCTTGTACGGTATTAAGCCTTTTTAACAAACTCTTGGCATCCTCATCTGTGTCACATATTACAATGATATCATAAACATATCTTCTATAGGATGTGATATTACTGATTAGATTCCCAGCCATTAATAGTTCAATATGTGACATATATATACATCAGCTAATAACGGTTCTAATGGACTCCACATAGCAACGCCATGACTAGTGTCCCAACCTATTCATATTCATTTTATTTGACCTTTCATTTTTCCTTTCATTTTCATATATAAATTGACTTGACAAGTAAATCTATCGGGATCAGATTGTTCGAAAAAGTCAGTATAGAACGACAGTCACACATAAATGCATCAGCTAAACTTACCACACTTTACACTAGTATACAGTGTATACAGTAGTATACGGTGTATACAGTCTATATAAAGGTGGATAAAATGAGAGTGATATCAAAGTAGATAAACTTTTATGAGAGAATAAACTGTTTGAAAATGAGGGTTAGTCAAAACATTCAAGGTATAGAATATGAAAGAGTCATTACATCTGCGCTATTATGATCAGTTTTGAAGAATTTCACCAGGAGTCCTCGACCACTGATTTCTACGGTCTTGGGGACCCCGACCAGGTAGTCTACATCTCCTACACAACCTAAACCAAGAGTTAGTGACTTCATCGACTGATGCTACATCTTGGTCTTACCACCCTGAACCCTTTTCAAACCTATAGAATGTCTTCATTCCTCTACAAGTTTTGATTATATTCATATCTACCTTTACGATAATTTTTAGAGCTGTTTGAACATTAACTTTGTGATCTGTTTTTATGATCTGTTCAGCTATGGATGAAGAGGGTCGTCTCTCAATGACGTTTATCACTGTTTTACACTCCATTTGTTTTTGGAGCCATTTAGGCACATGTTCTTCCACCCTTCCACCCTAAGTTTAATAGATCTAATAATCCTTTAAGCCCTATATTGTCTATGTCGTTCCCCCCATACATAAACTGGCGAAATGGTTGGTAGAGGTGTTTAATCCAGTTGGAAACGAATTCTGTAAGTATTCATTGAAAGATTCTTTTCAAATTGTTGACTATCTTAGTAACGTGAATATAAAAAACAAGATTATGTACTCTTTCAATGTATATCCCTTATTCACTAACGTGCTATTGACCAAGACTGTTAGCATTCTCTGTGACCATATGTCCCGTAAAAACCTCCCATTTCTTATTACTTCAACCCTTCTTAGGGAGCTATTATTGCTGTATACCGACAAAGTCCACTTCACATTTGAAGGTGAACGCTCCCGACAAGTTGATGGTGTAGCTGTGGGTATAGTCCATTGGGACCACTACTAGCTGATATTCGTATGTCATATATCGAAAATCTGGCTAGTGATCTCATCACTAAAGTTCCTCTGTACAAGAGATATGTTGATGACATCGTAGTGATTTGTGAGAGGCATGAGGAAATGGCTTGTCTACTAAGTAGACTTAACGCCGTACAAACTCACATCAGCCTGACTTGTGAGAAAGAGAATAGTAATCAACTGCCATTCCTAGATAAATTCCTCAGTCGACGAGAAGATGGTTCAATAAGACGGTCAGTTTACAGAAAACCTACATGAACAGGACAATACCTGAATTTTCACAGTTTACGTCTAATCCAATACAAGAGATGTCTACTAAAATGCCTGTTTAACAGGATCTATCGTATCAGTACATCAGATGTGATGGATGAAGACATCAAATTACTGACTGAAACACGAAAAATGGATATCCGTTGAAGTTTATTAACCGTTGTAGAGGTCAAGTAACACCAGAGTCAACTGTATACTCGGTTCCTAAGATAAGAATCTATATTACTCTACCACATAGAGGGGAGTTGAATAGTAGCATTTTGAGATGTAGGCTAACATCAGCGATTATGAAAACATATTGGGCAGTTAATCTTATCACTGTGGAGAAAACAAAACACATGCTTCACCAAAAACCTAAACACTTCATCAATGATTACGTCACATCCCTTTATGTTTACATGCATGTGTGTGTGTGCATGTACATAGGAAGGAGTGATGGAGTCATGGAGTCGAGGGTGGGAGAACATGTGTCTAAATGGCTTTAAAAACAAATGGAGTGTAAAACAGTGATAAATGCTGGTGGGAGACGACCCTCTTCATCTATAGCTAAACAACAATTTTGATTCAATTCATATTTAGACTTCATATTACTTCATCCATAAGGGTCAAAAGATAAATAAGGCAGACAGATGATCAAATGCATTTAAAACTGTCATCTGGTCGTCAAGATGAAGATGAAACTACAGGTAACATGATGAGATACTTGGTCTGAATGGCCTAATACTCAATCTCTTCAAGTGTTAGATTGATAGTTCTAGCCTAAGACCTGAATGAGACCTATGTGAGCTGCTCCAGTTGCATGACTCTTGTCGTCTTGTAGATAGCTATGTTGTGGAGAATGTATCAAGTGAAATACATCATGGCTAATATCTTACTGATTTCCAGGAAAATCCCTTTCTTGACCTTTAAAACGAGGAAATTCAGACTGTCTGACCTATCACAACATCAATTTCTGTGTTTAGCCTTTCCTTGACTCCACAGTAAAGACTACGCTGCATTGCATAGGATTCTGTCAGTAGAGCAAATGGTACACCACTAAACGTGCTGATAAATTCAGTCGTGGAACTCTTGTAGATAGCTGACTCCATATCAATCCTCTGGGAAGATATGCATGCTCAGCTACATATAACCGTATTTAGCTTGTGTATTGTGTTAGGAAAATCATGTTAAACATGATCATATCAATCAACTTTGCAATAGCAATCAGTTTTTATGACCTTGAAGTCAATAAACATTTCAATAATCATGCTTCACTTTATTATGTATTGTAGACCAGCATCATTGAAAAATGTTGTACAGAAGGTAAACTAATGCAACATCACATACTGAGAATTCTAAACTGTAAATATAATTATCGTTCGGAATAAAGCAAATATATTGTTATTATTATTATTATTATTATTTAAGTATCGGAATAAATATGTAGACTTTATTCAGTTTGCTTCAATAAAGGTCAGTTTTCTCATAGACTGAAGTTTTAGTTCATATAAGTTTTCTCTATAGACAATCTTTAAAGCAACTAATTGTGGTAATTACACTTTATTTTTTATAACAGAAAGTCTTTGAACTAAGATACAAGACTCTTTACTGACTACTTGAAATATTTTCTAAGTAGTAAGTAACAAGACTAGAAAATTATTGGAAATATATGCATTTAATTGGAAGAAGGTTGTTATTTCAACAATAACAACAACAATAACAACAAAAAACTGATATTTATCAACAAAATATCAACAGAACAAGAGATGTCAAGTAATCGAACAACATGTAATCAAGTAAATTTAAAAGTAGACGGTTTCAATACCATTTGGTTGTAATCTATGAAAAGTTGACGAAAGATAATTCAACGAAGAAAATTTCCTTCTCAACGAATCATATTCAAAAGCTTTACATCATAACTATACTTACAATAAGAAATATATATCCATCACTAGCTAATGGTTTAATATAAAGTCATCAAAAACAGTCAATAAAGTCACAAGCTCGTAACTCTTTGAAGGTCAACTGAAAGCCATCAAAAACTGCTTGTAGGATTATACTAAATAAACATAAAGTAAATAAATAAATTGTCTTAGAAAGATTACGACCGGGGCAAAATTAGACATTGTAGGTGTCTTTATCGAACACAAACAGAAGATTTGTTTTACTGGATTTCCAGAGCTTCTACTAGGTTGAGGTGATGAATACACACTCGCTTCGAGATGTTTACCTTCACTTTATAGATGATTTTGAGCACAGTGAGTGACCAAAGATGACCAAATGATCAAGAATCTAGGTGTTGACTGCCTTATGCTGTCTTTTTGACATTTATGAAGGATACTGTTCGGTTGTACGACTATAGGATTACAATAAATAAGCAAATAATAAGCAAGGAAATGAATAAAACTTCTTAATGAGATTATAATCGAAGAAAAAGTAGAGACTGAATGTATCTCTTTTGAACTCAAAGATCAGGCTTACCAAAGCCTCTGTTGTGCTGAGTGAGTGAATATATACTCCATTCGAAATGTTTGATTTCATCTTAGAAAATAACTTTAAGGGAAGATTCTTGAAGAGAAAAATGATGATGACTTTAAACTCTTCTTTAGACAACCATGCTGGATAGGGTTTGGACATGCATTTCGATAGGATACGCTTCGTGGTGGATTGTGTAACCAGATGCACAAGAACAGATGAATTCTCACGCTTGAGTCTCCCGTGATCATTCACTCTATTCATGAGATGTTGACGTTTTCTTCATGTGTTCAATAGTTTTATCTAAACGAAACATTGGAGTTTGTTTATGAGTTAGCCTCTTGTTTGTTTATTTTTTTCCTCTTCATTAATTTTCTTTGTCTATCTATTTACTAGTATACTGTTTGTGTATTTATCTTTACTATTAATTTCCTACAAGGGAAATTTAAATGAAAAATTGTTGACGATATATTTTTCTCTTTGTTTTGTTTACCATCTACTCGGTAAATGAATTCATCTTTATACGGTTGATAAGTAAATAGTAAGTTGGAGAATAATGTAAAGCTTAGATAATAAACAACGTGTAGAATAAGTTGACAAGATAAGTTAAACATATCTAAAAAATAGTTCTATAGAAAGATAAATGTGAAAATCGAGCATAAAAAGCATTTTCTTTTCAACACATCACCACCTGCAACTCGTCCAGAAATACCACACCCGGAAAAACCATAGGAATACAAATGAACACAGCACCTCCAAAAAAAGCAGAAGTACAGAGGACCATAAAACTATTGAAATCCCGGAAAGCAGTAGGAAGTAGAGACCACAGAGGAAACAGAAGGAAGGAAAGGTACTTGCTCATTGATTGGAAGATGGGCTACCTTGTCAAACTCCCAAAGAACGGAAAACTAAGTCTTTGCAAGAACAAGAACTGACGCAGAATCATGCTGCTGTCCACCCCAAGCAAAATATTAAGCCGCATCATTCTGGAGAGACTAAAGGATGCTCTGGATCCAAAACTATGACCGGAACAGGCTGGCTGAGTGGCTTCATGAAGTACAAATCATGTGTGGACCAAATCGCAACGCTACGCATCATCATATAACAGAGCGTAATGACGATAGTGACAGTAGGTGGGGATTGAGATTATCTTCCATGAAGACATATGTAATTTATTTAAAAATTTATTCATACCTGGTGTGCTTCTGTATATTCAGGAATAAATATTAATATTATAATGGCAGTTAACTCTCCACTTCAACTTCATCGATTTTGAAAAGGCCGGCCTTCGACAACTTCAACCGACAAGTAACTTGGCAGTCGCTTCAAGACTACGTACGCAGTACCATAAACAACTGTCAACCTCATTCAACAACTATATGAAGACCACATGCCAAGTGATTGACAATGGGAAGCTCAGTGACGCCTTCGCAGTGAAGACAGGAAGGAGTAAGACAAGGTTGACGCCTACTATCACCGATGATCTTCCTGATTGTGGTCAACTGGACTAGACCATGCAGCAAACCGTGAGGAGCGAGAAGAGGGGCATACGTCGGACTGATGAAAAGACCCTAGAAGATTTGGATTTCGCCAACGATGATGACTTATGTCTAATGTCACACAAACTCGAAGACCTACAGGCAAAATCCAACAGGTTGACAGAAGAGGCACCGAACACGGGATTTCAGGTGAATGTGGAGAAGATGAAGTTGATGAAGATACTCAACCAACACCACGAACAACAACAAGCATCAATCACCATTAACGGGAGAAACCTAAACAAAGCAGTCTCTTCTATCTACCCACCTGTCTAGGCAGCATCCTTTCAAATACAGGCAGCACAGGCACAGACGAGGACGTCGAAGCGAGGATGGGAAAAGCAAGACAGGCTTTCACTAATCCAAAATCACTGTGAAGATCTACTGCACTCGGCACAAAGAAGAAGACCTGGATTTTCAACACTTATGTCAAGTCAGTGCTTCTATGTGATGGTTCAGAAACTTGGCGCGTCACGAAAAGCACTTCCAACAAACTACAGACATTCGTCAACAACTGCCTACGCTGGCTCGATACTGAAAATCAGATGGCCAGAAAGAATGAGCAAGGAGGGACTTGGGCCTAGAGAAGAACCAACCAAGAACCTATCGCTCAACAAATACGCAGAAGAAAACAGTGGAGGTAGACTGGATGGGGCATACACTGAGAAGGCCGATTGTGGACATCACGCGCCAGACCAGACCGTCGAGTGGAACCTGAATGGGAAACGACAAGTTGGGAGTGCGAGGAAAGGGTGACATGGAGAAGATGGTGTGAGGGAGAAATGAAAGCTTGTGGGCAGTCGTGGAGTCAGGTTCAAAAGATTGCAGATAAGAGAGTGCATTGGAGACGTGCTACTGTAGTCCTATATTTCACTAGGAACCCAAGGGATAAATAATAAACAATAATAATTACCAATGTGGAACATGATATTGAAAATCAAAATTCTTATGATATGCATATAACCATAAATTATAAAAATAGTATTTCAAAAGGTGAATATGCGTTTTCCTTTAATGTCGATGAAAATACCAAGTACTTCAAGAGGGACTTTTTAAACTATACTTCAGCATTTGATGGTGTCTAAAAACTTCTCTCGCTGAGCAAGTTAGTTGGAACACAAAGTAGGTCCCGGTCAATCAGCTGGCTGCATTCTTATTTCTCTGAAAAGAAACAATTTACTATTTGGAGTGGGAGGCGCTTCACCTCATTGTTTACTGAAGCTGGTGTTCATCAAGGTGCTGTTATTTCTCTTGGTCCTTTCTCTTCTTTTGACCTACCATTTTCATGTAGTATCAATCTATCTAAACTGCTTAATTCTCGTGATTCCTGTTCCACTGACAGTTATGTATTAGAGAATATCACAGCTATGATTTATCTCACCATGTTGTACTTCGAATCTCTACTGGTCCTCCCATATCTTCCACCTAACTTACTTGATTAGGAAAGTGAGAGCATCTGGTATAACTCAGTCTCTACTCCTGAGTTTTATAAGCTCCTCCATCTTGCCTATTCTACTCTTCATTTTTTCTTGCGTTACTGAAGAAAGACTATGTTGTATTGTGTAGTATTTTGAAGATTGTCAGTTGAACTAGTGGTGTACCTCTTAACCCTCTAACTGAAACTGTAGTGAATGAACATCTTAACATCTAATCTAGGAGTTGGTTAGTCAACGTGAGAACCAGTACTCTGTGGAGAATGTGTTGGTTCTTTGTTTTTGTAATCTCCTACTATGTCGTCTGAGGTGTTCCGACCTAGTGGGAAGGAAAAGAGAAGATAGATCAGGCTTGAAGTTATTTCTTAGAATCCTGTATAGCATGATCAGATCTCCCCTCTATCTGCAGTAGGACAAAGGGGAGAGGTTCAGCTTCTTAAGCCGATCTTCATAGATGAGGCCAGCCATCGCAGAGATCATACGAGTGACTGCCCTCTGAACTCTTTCTAGAAGGTCTGTATCTTCTTTCAAACAAGGATTTGCCGCCTGTGTATAGTTTTCTAATTTAGACCTAACTAAGGATGTGTATGAGGTGGTGAACATGTTACCATTTACTTTTGTAAACGTTCCATGTAATGCCTAGAGAGTCCCAAAATTCAGAGCTGCTACCAATCGACAGTGTGTCGTGGTTTTCAAGTCATAACTCACTGCTACTTCTCGATCATTGTGTATTTTACTATGCATACATAAACACTGTTTCTGAGCGAACTGATACTATAAGACAAACTGAAAATTCTATACTGTATTTGCGAAATATGTTTCAGAATAAAGTCACTATTGTTATTATTATTATTGTATACTCAATATATCATACAATAAAATAGTATAATATGTTGAATAATCTTTTGGATATAATTTATTGCCTATTTTAGCATCAAGGTTACTCAATGCATACAATAACAATAACTAATTGTGCATTCTAGATACCTGAAACAGAAGGAAGCTGAGGAAATCACTATATAAACACTATATAAATCATATTTCAAAGCTATAGAGTTTTCTTGAAAGGACTATGGACAATAAACCGTAAGCGAAATGTAATCTAGTAAATAAACAATACTATTGTTTCACTGTTTTATGAAACTAAGAAATGGAATGTATCAAACAAAGCTAAAATGTATGAGTTGTTTGACTGAAATCCACTTGATAAACTTAAATAATCACTTACATTATTATTATTTATTATTTATCCCTTGGGTTCCTAGTGAAACATAGGACTACAGTAGCACGTCTCCAATGCACTCTCTTATCTGCAATCTTTTGAACCTGACTCCACGACTGCCCACAAGCTTTCATTTCTCCCTCACACCATCTTCTCCATGTCACCCTTTCCTCGCACTCCCAACTTGTCGTTTCCCATTCAGGTTCCACTCGACGGTCTGGTCTGGCGCGTGATGTCCACAATCGGCCTTCTCAGTGTATGCCCCATCCAGTCTACCTCCACTGTTTTCTTCTGCGTATTTGTTGAGCGATAGGTTCTTGGTTGGTTCTTCTCTAGGCCCAAGTCCCTCCTTGCTCATTCTTTCTGGCCATCTGATTTTCAGTATCGAGCCAGCGTAGGCAGTTGTTGACGAATGTCTGTAGTTTGTTGGAAGTGCTTTTCGTGACGCGCCAAGTTTCTGAACCATCACATAGAAGCACTGACTTGACATAAGTGTTGAAAATCCAGGTCTTCTTCTTTGTGCCGAGTGCAGTAGATCTTCACAGTGATTTTGGATTAGTGAAAGCCTGTCTTGCTTTTCCCATCCTCGCTTCGACGTCCTCGTCTGTGCCTGTGCTGCCTGTATTTGAAAGGATGCTGCCTAGACAGGTGGGTAGATAGAAGAGACTGCTTTGTTTAGGTTTCTCCCGTTAATGGTGATTGATGCTTGTTGTTGTTCGTGGTGTTGGTTGAGTATCTTCATCAACTTCATCTTCTCCACATTCACCTGAAATCCCGTGTTCGGTGCCTCTTCTGTCAACCTGTTGGATTTTGCCTGTAGGTCTTCGAGTTTGTGTGACATTAGACATAAGTCATCATCGTTGGCGAAATCCAAATCTTCTAGGGTCTTTTCATCAGTCCGACGTATGCCCCTCTTCTCGCTCCTCACGGTTTGCTGCATGGTCTAGTCCAGTTGACCACAATCAGGAAGATCATCGGTGATAGTAGGCGTCAACCTTGTCTTACTCCTTCCTGTCTTCACTGCGAAGGCGTCACTGAGCTTCCCATTGTCAATCACTTG
The DNA here is from genome assembly GCA_944470555.2 of Heterobilharzia americana. Lineage (NCBI taxonomy): Eukaryota > Metazoa > Platyhelminthes > Trematoda > Strigeidida > Schistosomatidae > Heterobilharzia > Heterobilharzia americana. The sequence continues at coordinate 60,072,622 of OX104129.1, read as the reverse complement.
GCATGTGGTCTTCATATAGTTGTTGAATGAGGTTGACAGTTGTTTATGGTACTGCGTACGTAGTCTTGAAGCGACTGCCAAGTTACTTGTCGGTTGAAGTTGTCGAAGGCCGGCCTTTTCAAAATCGATGAAGTTGAAGTGGAGAGTTAACTGCCATTATAATATTAATATTTATTCCTGAATATACAGAAGCACACCAGGTATGAATAAATTTTTAAATAAATTACATATGTCTTCATGGAAGATAATCTCAATCCCCACCTACTGTCACTATCGTCATTACGCTCTGTTATATGATGATGCGTAGCGTTGCGATTTGGTCCACACATGATTTGTACTTCATGAAGCCACTCAGCCAGCCTGTTCCGGTCATAGTTTTGGATCCAGAGCATCCTTTAGTCTCTCCAGAATGATGCGGCTTAATATTTTGCTTGGGGTGGACAGCAGCATGATTCTGCGTCAGTTCTTGTTCTTGCAAAGACTTAGTTTTCCGTTCTTTGGGAGTTTGACAAGGTAGCCCATCTTCCAATCAATGAGCAGGTACGTTTTCTGCTTTTCAGGTTTCCTGCAATAGTTTTGTCTGCGTGTCCTCTTTTTGTCGCTGCGTCTTCTCTAATTTTTCTGGAGAAATTTCATCTGGTCCTGCTGCTTTCCGGGATTTCAGCACTTTTATGTCGTTCAGAACTTCGATGTTTGTCGTAGGGCTTGTGCTCACCTGTTATTCTGTGGCTGCAGGTGGTATTTCTGGACGAATTGCAGGTGGTGGTCGATTCAAGAGGTTTGCGAATCGGTCAGCTAATCCTTTCTTTTATTTCTCTTCTTTGGTAATTATGTTTCCTTCATCATCTTTTATTGGTTTCATCTGTTTCTCTCTTTCCTCCTTGATATTAACCTGGTTATTTGATATGATATTGTCAGCTCTCTCTCTTTCCTACCAGCCGGCAGGCTGTTCTGCTTCACTTGTCAGTGTGTCGTGGAAGTGTCTTTTGTCTTTGCGCACACTCTTCTTCACTTCTTTGTCCAGTGTAGTGTTTTATACATTGTACTCAGTTCATCTTCTCGTTGTTCATCCTTGCACCGGTTTTTCTTCTGCTTCACCATCCACCTCTCCCTCATCTATCAGCTGCAATGTTTTCACTGAGATCCATTCCTTATCTTCTTTCTTCTTCCTTCTTAATACGGCTGTGCAGGTTTCTTTCCGCATAGCTTTCAAAGAGTTCCAGTGCTCGTCTACGCACGTTTCTTCGGGGATGTTTCTCGGTATCTCCTACTTTATCTTTGTGGCTGACGTGAAGATTTTCTTTGTAGTTTCATCCTTCAGTTCTCGGGTGTTCAACTTGAACTAGAATTTAATTAATTTATCAAAGGTAACATATCGTTTCGAAATACGTTAACCACTAGCGTAACGATTATTAAATAATATTATACGAAAAATTTCTACAAAAACAGTTTTATTTGTCGGTCACGTATAACTCGTTCGCCTACAAATTAATATCGCCTAGAATTAAATAAATTTATTTACATGATTTATATTATTTAGCATTAAATGTTCATAAACCAGCTTATTATTATTTGTCTCTTGGGTTCCTAGTGGAACATAAGACTTCAGTAACACGTGACCACTTCACTGTCCTCTGCAGTCTTCTCAACCTGACTCTATCACTACCCATAAGCTTTCATTTCTTCCTCACACCATTTCCTCAATGTCACCCTTTCCTCGAACGCCCAACTTGTCGTTTCTTATTCGGGTCCCACTCAACAGCCTGGCGTGGCACATGATGTCCCCAATTGGCCTTCTCAGTGTATGTCGAATCCAATCCATCTCCACTTTCTTCGTCTGCATATATGTTGGGCGATGGGTTGTTGGTTGGTTCGTTGACAGCCTGCCTGAGTTTCTTGTTGCTTATTCTTATTGTTACGGCCATCCATCTGATCGATCTTCAGTATCGAGTGAGAGTGGGTGGCAGCTGTCTGTGAATATTTGTAGTTTGTCTCAAATGCTTCTCATGACACGCCAAGTTTCTGAGCCATCACATAGAAGCAGCGACTTGACATTGGTATTGAAAATCTGAGTCTTGTTCTTTATGCTGAGTGCAGAAGATCTCTACACTGATTTCAGATTAATGAAAGCCTTTCTTCGTTTTACAGTCGTTATTTTGACATCCTGGTCTGTGCCGCTGTGCCGATGAAAATAGAAAATAAGAGTCTATGACAAAGAAATGAGAAATTTTATTTTCGGTTATCTGAGAAGGGATTCGAATACGTCAGTTAGATGATCAGCAGATGATAAGTTCTAATGGATTCCTACAATCCATCTGCTGTACATCCAGTAGCGAATTTCTCTGTTTATGATAAGTGACTGATAAAATCAAGGTAGAATTTCGTACACAAGTGAATCAGGTCAAGTTACCATACTTCACAGTAATACACGTATACCAGGTGGATAGAAAAAGATTGATATCAAAGTAGAAGACAAAGGTGCGTTAGACAACAAACAAACTGAAGATATTGGTTAGTGTGGTTATTCAAGCTTTAGAAGATGTCAAGAAGTGAATGACTCTGTGCCATAGTGGCCGGTTTTCAGCTTTGTCACCAGGAGTCTTCAACTATTGATTCCTTTTGCCTTGGTGAACCCAGCCAAGCAGCCTACATATCTCCACATGACTCAGACCAACAGTAAAGGACTTTGTTGACTGATGTTGTCTTCATGTGTCCACCCTCAACCCTTTTCCAACATAATACAGCTTCCCCAGCATGGTACATTGAAGTAGTCGGAGGCTCGCTATACTCACTACGTGCCCAAGCCACCTTAGTCGACTTAGGTTAATAACGTTATCAATCGACTTGTCTGTGTTGCCTAATACCCTTCGCCTGACCTTAACATTGCTCACATGATGACTTCACAAAACGGGAGCAATGCTATGATGCCACTTATGGTCTTAAACCTGTAATCGCTCAGTGTCTTCCACTTTTAATCGCCATATCTCACAGCCACATAACAGGACAAAACGAACTGCAGCGCAGTATGCTCGTCCTTCAACAGATAGTCTAACATCTCACCAGTCGGTACCGGTGATGCAAGTTTGCGAATGCCAAATGGACTTTCTCTATCCGAGCTAAGATTTCGACAGCAGCCAATTCGTCCGAGCTGATGGAACTTCCCAAGTAAGTGAAGAGGTCGACAAATTCCACTACTTAATTCCTTATCGTTTAACGAGGAGTGGTTGCACATAAGTCCAGAATCATCGTCTTACATTTGAAAGGTGCCAATGAAATGCATGTTAAACATACTCAGATTTCTGATGAAAGCATCCATAAAACCCTGCTTCTTGTCAGCGTCTTCACCTACCAAGACAGTGTCATCTGCATACTTCAAGTCGACCACGTGACCTCCAGCTAGTAAATCAATCCCTGTAAAGTCAGAAGTACCTTTGGTACCATTGGTACATCTAAGATGAAGTTAAATAGAAACGATGACAGTGGATATCCCTGTCGGGAACGACTAGTCATAGTGGATTAATATGACAATTCTATATAAGGCTTTACATGGCTGCGTGAGTTCGAGTAGACAGCCTTGATTAGCGTTATATACTTTCCCGGTACTCCTTTAATAGTCAGACACTACCGCAACATCTCATGGTCGACACAGTCGAACGCTGCCATCAGATTAGGAAATATGACAAGTGTTGGCCACTAGTCGGTAGGTATGCCTGTGTTCCAGCACCTGTCGGAGGGTGAAAATATGAACGATGAACTCTCATCTATGTGTGTCTGAAACTTGTCTGGTTTTCTCAAGTTTGCTGTTCTCGAGCTCCAATTAGGCGTCGGATAACTGTGGACCCTAGGATCTTGGACACGATATTATTCAAATTGATTCCTCTATGGTTATTGCACGAAGACTTTTCTCCCAGCAGTTAGTCTCATAATCCATCTAGTTGGATGGCACATAGGCAACTGTTTACTGGCATCCAGCCGAGGAACGCACTTTCTGCTTTACAACTCAATGCAATGTTTACACCAGCAAGCCATTGGGTCTCTGGATGCTCGTAGGGTAAGTTTTAAAGATTCACTACTATGACCAAGCGGGGTCAGTTTCATCATCATACTTGGGTCCTGTATGCGTGTCTCTGAGGTGCCATACATCCGCGGCTAGAGATTCCAAAGTTTTGCGAGCGATGCTTGATGTCAGATTTGGCATAGAGTTCGGACGTTAAATGGCGCTGCATGAAATCGATAGCGGGGTCTTGTGAGGCTCGGGATAGGGTTTCGTCTGCATTGATCGTTGACAGTGACTGCAGAGTGAGGCATACGGAGCCGAAAATTAGTATCAGGAGATAAAGGCAAAGGAGGAGACCAGGCTGAGGAGTATAGGATACATTTGTGTCTTGTGTAATTGTGGAAGTGTGCGGGCGGTTGAAACTACCCTGTTACCTATACCATGAGAAGCTTTCTTTCTTAGGGTATCTGAAAGAGAAAAGGATTTGTGTAACCAAAAGGCCCATGGGACATCTGCTTGAGGCCCATACGCAAGGCTTTTTGTAGGAAGTTGTTTTGAGGTTTGGTTGTTATAACGTTGGAGATGGAAAACCCATACCACCGGCACCGAAAGACTACGGGGTAAAGGGTGTGTATTATTTCTGGGGGTCAACCTCTTCTACCCCCCCCCCCTCCTCGTTTGGAATGCAGCATAAGCGTGGGACTTCTGGCCATCCAAGAGAAAGACCTTGTTGCTGTCACACCCCACTCAGCTGGCAGGAGTACAGCTTCGCCCTCAGACTTCCATCATTGTGTAGTAATTTACACCATGATGGTAGCTGCTTTTCCTCTTGCCACTATTTGACAGGTATTTCTTGCATGGTAAGAACTCGAGGGAACAAAGGTTCCACCAACATAGCCCGTTGGGCCATTGTGGTATTCAGACCCGACTACCAGGTGACGGTAGTAGGTATTGGTCGGATTTACTAAGTACTCATATTTCTTTATGTTCTAAGGAAAGGATTTTCAAAGTATGGTGTAAAACATCTTAGTCAAATGTTCACAATGCACCGACATGTGGAGAACCGTTGAAAACCTAGGGCTACTGGACGGCTGTGTAATCCTAGTGTAGGACTCCCCAGTAGCGCACACCCACTACCTGGTCTGAGATCGAATTCGGGATTTTCAGGTTTTGCGGAAGGCATGTTACCCCTTTGCCACTGGATTACCACCTGATAGTCCAAACTTCTCTTCTTCTGTCAACTTGCGATGTAGCGCAACTATTATCTAATGACATCAATGAGTACCTGTTTTCACAGCACAGTTAACCGACACCATAGATTACTTCTACTCTGTAGGACTTCAGAGAATCCATCTTGAAGAAGATCAATAATTAGGAGTGGATAATTATTAAGTTTGGAGGTTTTCATTTGTAAACTGTTGTAAAGTAGCATACTAGGTCGAAACAGCTGTCTAGAAGTCGGAAAATACATGACATCTTACTGTTCAGTGCTCCTATATTTCCAGTAGTTATCCCAGATGATTTCAGTCGGTGATGAAAATTACTCAAACATTCTCGTTGCATTTGTAGCTAATGATTTTCATGAAGTCAAATAACATATATGCTGTTGTAGTTGTTTACCATTAGCTTGGAATGTAAGTGCACGTAATTAATACGTGTATCGCACATTGAAAAGATTTTATAACTTCTATCCATCAATTAGTGTTTTACTTACGTGATTAGTTGCATTTTTTTTCTGGTGAAAGATTCAATTTTCATCTTGTCAGTAAACATATGAGTTAAGTCATGATAATTTATACTTTATTTAACTAGGTCTTTTGTATAATTTCATTTCATGTATTAGTAACATTAAAGCAGCATAATCACATAATTTATCCTATATGATATTGTAGTATAGATCAGTCATACAATACCACACAGAACCAAATAATATTTGAAGTTTTTCACATATTTACAATGACTACTGTAACACACGTTTGGTTTCAAAGTACGCTTAACATTCAAGTAGTAATAATTCTTGATGTAGAACTTTTATGGAGATTTTTATACCAAACTATAGTGCACATTTATATAGTCTGTTAAGTTATCTAGTAGTACACTCTATAAAGCTTTGTTCATAGGAGTAGCTGAACTTTTAAATACAAATAGAAATGAGCAACAACAACTGGTCGACTGGAAAGTGATAGACAGAGTTGTGCAGCATAGAAAATCGTCTTAATGGCTCTAGACAGTCCCTGATATACAGCTTCTCCAGCTACGTCTCTATTAAATTGCAGTTTAATGAACGACAGCTTCATTTGTATGGCAATAGTTGCAGGTTTGTTTCCCCTCACTTTGTATATGTGCCTTTTGATGAAACTATTAGGGTAGCTCATTTTGACCAATAAATTATGAATATATTCTAACTTCTGTGTTAAATCATCCGAACATATTCTTCTCGCTGTGTTAGTAAGGCGTTTGACCAGATTTGCCTTGTACCAAATGGGTATATGACTTAAAAAAATGTATGTACTGACTCACAGATGTAGTCTTCTTGTAAACACATTTTCTTCTTGAACCACCTTCTCTTCTGCTTAGCAAGACCTTGAAGAGGTATATTTTACTCGCATTTTCTCTCTCACAAGTGAAAGTGAGTGAAGGATGCACCTCATTAAATTTTCTTAACAGTTCTTTTATAGGAAAGGACAAGACGTGGTTTCAACGAAGAAAATTTTTTATTTTCGACGAAGTCATCTATTAAGCTGTACATTTGTGAATATATCATCATCAATATCAACATAAGACAAGGCATTACTGTGTTACAGTCCTAGTTGCCACACCTCATATCAGTACATCAAGTGAAAAGGTAGTGAGGTGAAGGATGAAGATAAGAGGATGAAGTCAAAACACGAAAAGGAAGAAAGGAAGAATGACAAAATGGTGAGATTCGATATAGCGTCGTTGAGGAGAGGATAAAGTGTGTATACATCTGTGCCACTTACATCGCTTCTCAGCCATATCAACTACAGTCAGTCTCCAACCACTGGTTCCTCTTGTCCCGCGGACCCCAACCGGCTAGTCTGTATCACCCCACATGGCTCACACCAACAGTCAAACACTTCATACACTGATACCATGTTTTAGTCTGGCCACCTCGGGCTTTTTCCCAGCCTGGGCCTACTTCAGCCAACATTGTGTGATGAGGCAATCGGTGACTAGGCATACGTAGTACGTGTCCCAACTATCTCAATCGATGAAGGTTCATAACCTCGTCAAATGATTTACCTCTGCTCCCTAAAACTCTACACCTGACTTCTGCATTACTCATGTGGTGACACCATGGAATACGGCCTATACTATGAAGGCAACGGTGGTCAAACACCTGAAGCCTTTTTATATCTTCCACCTTCAGTGGCAATGTTTCGCAGCCATACAGTAGAACAGAGCAGACTGCTGTGCAGTACACGCGACCCTTAATAGACAAACAGATGTCACAGTGGTGCCATAGGTGGCGTAAATTGGCAAAAGCCAATCAAGCCTTTTGTATTTGTGAACAGATTTCATCGGCAACTGACCCACCAGAGCTGATCCTACTTCCCAGGTAAGTGAAGTGTATATATATATATATATATATATATATATATATATATATATATATATATATATATATATATATATATAGTTATTTATATTAATGTCATGCCTGAAGAGGATCTAATTAAAAACAATCTTGTTCACTTACGTGACTTGTTCTAATTTACATAACAAGAATTTTTATAACTTTTAAATGTCAAGAGTAAAAAAATGTTTAGACTTCATACTTGCCAATACGGGCATATGTATATCAAAGCCCCTGAAAATAGCTAAACCACCTCCATTTTAACACAGTTAATTCTCTATCACCAGTTTACTATGGGATAATAAGAAAAGGAATTCACTTGATGGAATTCAGCAGATTTCAACTGACTTTCTTGTATTCAGTGTATGAATGATGAAATAAAAACCACTTGAAATACAATCGAGGCAAAAGGCTTGAATTAATCTGTTCATATGTATTGATGGTGTTACATATAATATGATAATAATAATAATAATGACTTTACTATTTAGTGATATACTTGTTATTCTCCGTTGTTATACTGGATCGAATTGTTCAACTTCTGTTAGCATATGGGCTCCTATGTGGATGCCTCAATATTGCCTGAATGTTAATTATGACAAATTGGTTGGTTTTGTTTAGCAGAGTATAGGGGCTGCGAATTCCTTGAATATATCACAGAATTTGGATAGTTCGGAAAAACTGCAACCAGGCGTCATATAAATATTTATTATATAAATAAAGCCATATTTGTCCAAATGTTCTGGGCGGCATTTTACAGTGATGCAATCTATGTGGTCATTAGAGAATTTAAAGCAAATGTAACTTGAAATGCACCAATGAGTATTGATGAAGGTAGCTACTCTATCTCCACTTTTCTTAGTAGGGCTACATCGATCTTGACGAAAAATTTCGATTTCATTCAGAGAAATTAAATTGTCATCATACAGTTCATTTAACCAAGTTTCTTGCAGTGTAGTTACTCCAATATTACGGTATATATTGGAAGATAAAAAAGACTGTGAGTAATCTACTTCTCCCTTCAGTGACTTGCGGTTCGTGTCCATAATTTCAGGCAGAGTCATTTGAGATAAGGTTATTCGCTTCAAAGTACGTTGCCATTCGCCTTCATGCATTTTCCTCATCCTTTTTAATACTGGCATCACAGAACACCATAAGCTTTTTAAAAATGTGCGTGAATATATAATGCAATTAGAGGACATGATAGAATGATTAAAATGAAAAAGCCTGCTGAAAAATTTGATGCAATATGACAGACGGAAAATTTAGTAGCCCAGATGTTCAAGCAGGCCGCTGCTGTAACTACTGAACAAACATTTTGACTTTATGTAAAATGTCAACAGAAGTTATTTTCATATTTAAAAAGAAGTAGACTGAATAAGATCAACTCTTCTGTGTACAGGTAAATAACCTTTAGTTCTAGGGATTGAAGAAAGTGAAGTTTCATAGGCGAAAGACTTTACTACTGAATAACCTGAGTAGTTAGAAATTACTCAGACTGATTTGTAGTATTTTGCCAGCCAGACCAGGGTGATCTAAACACTGGACGGTCGTATCACTCTTTCGAGGCCGATCTCACCAATGCTGTATCCGGGCAAATTCAGTTCTTAGAGCTGAGTTGTTAAGATCGCCTGAATTTGGCTAGGTGACTTTCTGACTCAAGTTGTTTAGTAATAGCATCTTTCGCTAGTTCATAACAGTTTTGAGTCAGAGATCACACTGCTTGTGATCATGGCTGAGTGGTTTCCAACAGAAACATTGATGACACTACAGTTAAGCAATTCGAAAACTGCTAAGCTGTCAGAAGTGTCAACGTGGACTACGTGATTTGCGAATCATTTTCAAGACAAAGAAAATATTCATCTGACGATATATTCTGGGCACTACATGATCAGTGGCTGACTCATGTTTCTGTACAATTGTCACAAAGCTGTGTAACTTCTAAATATATTTCTTCGTGGTATTATGATCACCTCGATGACTAGCAGTGGAATTAGGCTCATGCGTTTCGTCCTATTTGGGACATATCAGCTGGATGTGCCTGCACCGCAGTGTAATGCTGTTCCCACTGAGACTTGAACCTCGTGTCCATCAGTTCAAACACCAAAGCTTTACCCCCTAAGTCACTGGGGGGACTACAGCTGCCCATTATATACCAAACCTCAGTCTAATTACTCAACCTCTGTTGTTGGTTCGAGTCCCAGGGAGAACAACATCAGTCACTGGGGTGAAGGTACATTCAACTGATGAGTCCTAAATAGGATGAAACGTGCGTCCTGGATTTTACTGTTAGTCACCAAGATAAGCGTAACGTTATGAATCTCCCGCAGTATCGAGGCATCCGCATAACAGCCTTTATGCCAACAGGGATGCAGCAATTTGACTGTGTATAGCAACCGTAAATGACAAGTATCAAAATAAAGTTTCGCCATGGATTTATTGTGTTGCCAGCCGTCAGTTAATAATTTTTACTTTACAATATATTTATGCACATGATGTAACCTCCTCATCTACCTTAATTCATGTTTAGACAACAACGTACATTTGTATCATCACATTTATGAAGCCAGTTATCATCTTGATGAGCTAGCTTCCTTTCAAGATGTAACTGACTGAGAAGTACAACGAGGTATACTTCCAACTAACCGAAGGCAGAATTACAATATTCTGAAATAGGCAGGTCCTAGAAAGCAAAACACGCTGAATAGTACGTTTTCGATGAGACAGTTTAGAATCCAATGAGTTATCTTTAGTATTAAAGTTGATCAGTCAGCTGTAATTAACACAATGCATTGAATTGAAAATTATAAACCTTTCTCCTCTTTTTCACAGACACATTTGGGTTAGACAAATGAAATCTCAATGCCAACGATTAATTTATTTACAGAAAGAAGGAGGACCGCAATAAACCATCTTTTCATCACGTTACATCAAAACTAAATTTGCTTATAACTTATGTATGGTGCAATAACAGTAAGAGTAAAGCATTGACAACGATTGAAGCATTCTCACTTATGAGTATGGATATGATATGTCGTACAAAAGAACCATCTGAGACACCAATAACAATGCTAATGACTTTCAGCTTAGCTAAACATGATATAAATAGATGCACTTGACTATAAAAGGTATTAACAGTGCCATTCATGATCAAAAATTTGCATTAAACGGATTTTCAACCAAGAAAATATAAACTAAAGTAGTTTTTCTGAGCAAACAGTGGCTTGGATATACTCTTTGAAAGATGTTACATTAGAGCTGTGAAGCTATGGAGTTTTCACAAGTGATTATCGTTCTCAATAATATACTCGTAATATTTTCTCTAAGAAAAATCTGTGAAGAAGTATCTTTGTCACATACTCCACTGAAAATATTCAAAGACAATTGCGAAGAAGAGACAATCTTGTTGACTGAACTTATTCCGTTGGTTGTATATTCGTAAACATAAACTACTAAGGATAGAACTTTCCGGAGCAGGTCGTAGTGATGTGTTAAAATGCATGAAATAATATCAGAGAATTGTTTGCTACACGTAATCTTTTGTTACAATACTGAGTTGAACCGCTTGACGTCAGTTGGCAGACGGGCTCCAGAATTCACGTCTTAAATTCCACCGTTGGCTACTAAGCAGATTACGACATAATGACTAGGCAGGTAGTGTGGAGGCGTCCGCACAAGATCCCATCTACCAACTTCCGCATTCCTCAGTGGCATAGTGGATAACTTCTTGGCGTTTGGAGTGGTGGGTACGAGGCCCAAGTCTCAGTGGAGACAAGATCACTCACTGTGGTGCAGGCATATCCAGCTGACTGGTTCCAAGTAGGATGAAACACGCGTCCTTGGTTCCACTACTGGCCACCTCGCATATTATAACTTTATGGAAAATACATAAAATGGACAGCAGTTTTGAAATGGAAAGGTAAATAAAGGGCTAGAAAGATAAATATAATTACATCATTAGAAAAAATTATTTGAATGACCAGTCTTTTATAATGGTCATTGTAAAGAAAAACACAACATCAGTTCAACTACTTCTTGTAGATGAGTGCCAAAAAGCGGGAAATCTAAACCCAGGGCTTCGTAATGATTGCTTCCATCCAACTGACATTCATGCCAAGATGCGTTAATTTCCCTCCTTCCAGATAGCTTTCTCACACTTTATACAAAAGGTTTAAGAATTTATCAATAGCCTCCAAGTGTCCGCTGTTAACTAGGCGTTCTGTTATAGAAGTGAAGATACATTTCTGTTCTTCGTTTATTTGTAGGGCTGAATAGTGCTCACAAGCATATTTCTTAAGCTTCTGCATGGAAATCATGATATACTTGACTCCACAGAAACAAATCAAATGTCCTAAGCGTATCAAAAAATAAGTTTTTCACAAAGGAATATGATTTTAAGATGATCAGGAGGAAGATTTCTGCCTATGAATATTGAGAGCCAATTTGGCGACTGCTTCAACACTTTGGAGTACCACAAACCTTTATCAACCTCATTCAACAGCTATGTGAAGATGCCACATGCCAGGTGATTCCTAATGAAAAGCTCAGTGACGCCTTTGAAGTGAAGACAAGGCTATCTCTTATCACCGATGATCTTCCTGAATGTGGTCGACTGGAGTGAATTGGATCATGCAGCAAACTGTCAAAGACGAGAAGAGAAGTATGCGCTGTCTGACCAATGAAAGACCACAGAAGATTTGAATTTCACCTATGATGATTTATGTCTAGCGTCCTGTTGCACAAGCTCGAAGATCTACAGGCGAAAACTAAGAAGTTGGCAGAAGAGGTGAGACAGCGAAGACGGGACATCCTTTAGGTGAACGGGGAGAAGACAGAGATAATGAAGGTACAAAATCACCACCACCACCACCAACAACAACAACAACAGCAACAAGCACCAAACACCACCAACGGGAAAAGCCTAAAGGAGGTTGTCTTTTTCACCTACCATCAAGGCAGTGTCGTTTCAACAACAGACGTTGAACCCAGCACCGAAAGACAGCAAGACAGGCCCTCGTCAACCTGAAACCAGCGTGGAGATCTACTACACCCCACTCCACTCAGCATAAAGCGTGAACAAGATCCGGATTTTCAGCACTAATGTCAGTCAAGTCAGTGCTTCTATGTGATGGTTGAGGGAGTTGGGGAGTCACGAAAAGCTTTTCCAACAAACTATAGACATTTATCATATTCTCGATACTGAAGACGGATCAGATGGGCATAATAATGACAGTAAGCAACAAGGAACTCAGGCTAGCGAGGAACCAACCAAGAACCCATTATACAAAGAATATACAGAAGAAATTTGAAATGGATTAGGCATACACTGAGAAGGCTGATTAGGGACATTACGCGCCAGGCCAGGCCCACGAGTGGAATCTGAAGGGGAAACGACAAGTTGGGCGTCCTAGATAAGGGTGACATAGAGGAGATCATATGAGGAAGAAATGAAAACTTGTGGGTAGTGGTGGAGTCAGGTTAGGAAGACTGCAGAGAAGAGAGTGCAACGGAGACATTCAACTGAAGCCCTATGTTCCATTAGGAATCCAAGCGACAACTGTTAATAATAATAATTCTTAAGAATGTCCCTTATTTCATTTAGTTATGAATAGTTACTTTGATAAAATTCCCTGTAGGTAAGTAACTAATTACACAGAAATGAGAAGAATTCATTCTCTTCCAGTGTACTTCTCTGCTTACATAATTAATTCGAACATTAAAGTGAATAATCTTTCTCAAAGGTTTCCTTTGTTCCTCCAACTGATGTCAGTCTTCGATGAATAACAACTTGAAATATTTCCAAATCTCCACAACCCCCTCAAAATTTAATTGAACTAGTGCTCGTTGGTGACTAGCTTCGAGAAGTATTCCCGAAGTTCCAATGACAAGTCGTGACCGGTGGAGTCAAAGCCTGATGGCCGTGAGGACAAATACTCAACGATGACATTGGGTGGCGGTTTGCGCTATATCGTGAGCCAACAGAAGTTGGAAATACGGAGCATTGGATTCTGACCCAGTGGCTCAATGGTAACGCGCTGGTCGCGGAACCTGAAGGTCGCGGGTTGGATCCCTGCTGATGGGGTCGTGGGTGCGCACTGCTGAGGAGTCCCATACTAGGACGAAACAGCTGTCCAGTGCTCCCAGGTTTCCTTTGTTCCTCCAACTGATATCAGTCTACGATGAATAACAACTTGAAATATTTCCAAATCTCCACAACCCCCTCAAAATTTAGTATATTTAAAAATTTGTTTCATAATCCATTGAATAAATAAACTAAGTGAATGATATCATTTCTATTTCTCACTATTCAAGAACTATTCAATGCATAATTAAATAATTTAAAGAAATATAACTGAAGTATGCCAAAAAAGAAAACACATGATATGAATTTCATAAAGAAAAAACAAACAAGCAGATAATTAATCTGATTAACCATTACTCAACTGATTTATTCTTCATCATATGTTGAAGTCATGAGATGTCATCAAATTTTTTTTTTATCATGTGAAACATTCTACAATCATGTAGAATTGAAAAGAATAGACCACAGTACACGATTATTCTACAGTTTCATTTGAGGATTTGTGGGGATTTAGAGGTTTTCTAAATTGGTGTTCATCATGAATTAATATCAATTAGAGAAACACTGAAAATATGGAGGTACTGGATAGCTGTTTCACCTTGGTACAGGACTCTTGTGGCCTACTAGTAAACTCTTCCATCTAATCACTTAGGCATTTAACTAAGCCTATTTTAACTGAGATGATTTGAGAAGGGTTTTTATAAACCCTAGTCTCTAAACTTTCGTCTTGTGTTCGTTTAATCTTACAAGCCAACATTGCTAGCTCACCTTCATCACTTTATAATAAGGTCTCAGGTAAATTCGATTGCATTCACTACTGAATTTATATGTGTGACAAGAACTTATTGATGTGTTCCTATTTCAGGAATATAAATGTGTCATCTATATATCGGAAACTTGGTTGTATTGTGTTCTCTCATCTGGGTTGTTTAATCGTAAAGATTTCATCGTCTTGCTTGACAACATCATCACCACTAACTTCAGTATGAAGTAAGCTGTCAGTATCTCTCCGTGAGTGATTTAGTGGCTTGCTCTGACAATGTGGTCTGTGATTGGTTGTTTCCTTCACTATATTGGACAGAGTGGCCGCCATCTTCACCTTCATCTACATAAGCATCAATTGGCTATTAAACACCAAGACATTTCGTCATTCATTTCAATGCATGTGGATAATTATGGAGATGAATTCAATTTCGACAATGTAGAAATTTTCGACAAAGGAAAAGCAAGGGATATCAGAGAATTTCTAGAAGCTTGATATTCAGGTCAGTCGGTCAGCAATCAAAAGATATATAGATATAGACTCAATCTATTAACCAATGAGAAGAATGGTAAACGAATAAAGATCAGAGGTGAAGCAGAGGAACAGCCAACAAGAAAGTCTACACAATGATTTCATTACTCCTCCCTATGTACACGCACACACACACATGCATGTAAACATAAAGGGATGTGACGTAATCATTGATGAAGTGTTTAGGTTTTTGGTGAAGCATGTGCTTTGTTTTCTCCACAGTGATAAGATTAACTGCCCAATATGTTTTCATAATCGCTGATGTTAGCCTACGTCTCAAAATGCTACTATTCAACTCCCTTGTGTATGGTAGAGTAATATAGATTCTGATCTTAGGAACCGAGTATACAGTTGGCATCGGTGTTACTTAACCTCTGCAACGGTTTATGAACTTCAACGGATATCCATTTTCCATAAGTGCTTTGGTCAGTAATTTGATATTATCATCCATCGCATCTGATGTACAGATATGATAGATCTTCTTCAACAGGCATTTAAGTAGACCTCTCTTGTATTGGATTAGACGTAAACTGTGAAAATTCAGGTATTGTCCTGTTCATGTAGGCTTTCTGTAAACTGACAGTCTTATTGAAATCAAATGCATTTATTTTGCTCTACTTTCATAGTGGTGACAGCTGGATGAATACTTTCAAATGTAAAAAGCATGGCATACTTGTTAATTATATTTCAAGAAACTATTGACATGTTACCCACCTAACAAGTACAGACAAATGATAATTTCCGTATTTTCATCACTTATAACATCATGCAGCATATAACTCCGTCACTCACGCACTTACTCACTTACTTGTCTACTCACCTACTTAAAAGTAAGCTTTCCTTATTATTGGTGGGTGGAATCACTAGTTGATCACAATACAGTATCCTGCAGTGTTTGAATCAGGCGACTACAAAGGCCACCTCAACAAATGCTGAATTGACCAATCATGCTTCCTTATTTCGCCTGGAAAAGTACTTCTCTGCAAAACAAAGGAATCTGATTGGCTGCCTCATCAGTCACTAAGGTGCCTTTCAAAGCCATCCGTTTGAATTCCGAGTCATCATAAACATCACTCTTTGTGTGTTACATATAACCTGACAATTCAATCGACTTCAGTCACACCCACAGACTGATAAGTATCCGCATTCAGAAAATCCCTTAATAAGATCATCAGTGAAACAGCAATATCAGCCACAATAGTACAAAACGATGATAACTGATTAGAATTAAGAAACACACTCAACAATCACATGCAAACAAGTACCTCAGGTGAAAAACACTTAGTGTACAAGACGAATAACTAGCTGGATATGTACATATCGTCATAAATATGATCCACATCTCCGTTCTAATCAGAAAACTACCAATTTCATCCATATATTCGTTTTCACACATGGCTCTCTCTGTCACCTATCAACACATAGATAACAGCGGAGAATGGACGCTTAAACAATGATTGAAGTTGTCGTTGTATTGACAAGTATTGCCACGCAGTGGAATCAAGCGTTTTGCAAAATACATATTCCATGATGAAAAGTCCCAACACGGTTTTCATGCTTTCGTTCTTCACGCAATTACTACCATGGAGGAGAACACACTGTACAATGTCAACACTTTCGTTTGCATAGAAAACTATGGGTAAATTTCTCCCCAAGAACACAGCAATCTTGAAAACATCTGATGTGATGCCAGATATGATACCAATACAGTCATCTCACTGACAGGAGCCAATGCATCTATGTAACATCTGACACTAAAATAAGCCAAAAACATCGGCATTTATGAGTAAACAAACGTCTGAATCACAATCTCCATGCTCTTAAAACTTTGAGAGATAGATGGAAAATCGAGACAAACAGGTATGCATAAGTCAGAGTGATTTGTCAGAATATGTTTCACAAATAAATCCCACAGACTCTGTTCGCATAACTCTCATGTGAACTCAATTATTTAGGAATAACAATGTAGAGATTGTAAGCAAATCTGTTCGCATATCCAGTAAACGAAAGATACATCAATGAATGATATTCGGCTGTTTATTTAAATATAAAGAGAAATGAGGTTTCGAAAACTTGCCTTCCTAATGCTAGATGATGATTGAAGGTGAAATAACAATCTGGATTGCTGGGGGAATCTAATCAGTGATCTCGAGGCAAACGACTAGGCACTCGATCGGCAGGATAATCATACCACGTATTTACTTCAGTCAACATCACATATCACCGACACCATTTTATCAAAGCATGACTATCTCACATAGCCCCAACAACAATCGATTACACGCTCTCCCTCTCCCTAATTCAGCCCAATTAGGATTGGTATAAAACATGCTCAGTTAGGCAGATAAAGTGATGACAATGAGAGAATATTTCATAAATTTGCTTGAATTTCCAGTTCTTCTCCTCATATTCCATTCAACATTTATTTATTTGATATCTAGCACACACTATGTGACACACTTTCACATCCTTGATAAGGTTACAAGTATAAATTATTGGTCATGATCATATGAATGGAATAACACTCAGTGGAATGGAATAACGACTCAGAGGCTGAGTGGTCAATACATTCACCGTGAAACCTGAAGCTCCTGAGTCCGATCCTCAGCCAGGTCGTGAGTGTGTACTACTGACGAGTCCCATACAAGGATGCAGCAGCACTCCAGTCCTCCCACATTGACAATAGCTCCCCAACTGATGTCATTCCATGATGAATACTACTTGATAAATTGGTGGTCATATTCACACTAATGGAACAACACCCATTTCGCAATATTACTCACATAGTCCGTGTCCTCATTGCTAATAAAGTTTCCTTTATCTCCAGTATGGGTGCTGCGTCATTCCCTCACATACGTTGAGTGTTGATTCGATGAACAAAGATTCAGTAATCAATCTCTCTCTCTCTCCACCTAATCATGTTGAACTTGAGTACAGTGATTTTATTCAATCCTACTTCATGATTGTGTGGCAATTCATCCATTATTGTGGACGAGTGGGTTTCTAGATTATTCATCTTATTCACGTCTATCATTCTACAGTCAGTTGAATTCCACTAACATAAATGATACCGACACGATACTTTCACCTATGTATGTACTTGACCTCAGTCATCTCATGCAATTTGATAGATTAGATTATTTTGATGAAATGTATGTATCGGCTCGTTGAGTCACTAAATCTAATCTCTGAGTGAGTTTGTAGGTTTAGATGCCATTCGAGTTCCAGCCTTGTTGAGAATTCTGTGTTAGGTTTCTCATATTCCTTCTTTGTATGGTAACATGATGGAGGCTTTGAACTCCTTTCTACTCACATTGTCGCTATCATTCTTATTCACATTCCTGTTCATATTTCGTTTCTTATGTGTTCGTACGAATTTGTTAATGAACAGTCTAGGATAGGTTTTAGTTATTATCACCTCTTTTATGCATATCAGTCTCTTGTTTAAGTTCGTGTATTGACTGGTGAGATGTCTAGCTCTGTTATTTTGATATTTGACTAACAGCGCTCTAACTAACACTCGATGACACGACCTGAAGCCTAGATACCTATTAGAATGCGTTCGTTTCTTGTAGACCGTAATATTCTTTGAAGTCTTCTTGTATATATAATGAATACTAGACAATTGTTTACCGCAACACAAAAATGTTAATTCTTTTCAGTCAGGCAGTTCATTTACAACAAAATTTAGCATCTGTTTACGTACGCATACGTAACTAATCAGCTTTTAGTGCTGAGTGTAGTTTTAACCCAACTCACCGGTCATTGTATCAATCAATGTAAGCCAGTTCAATGTTCAATTCTGAATTTATTGTAAATTTAACTTTTATCCTGCTTTCGAATCCCAGAAATTCTGAAAAGAGGAAAATTCAAGGATAATAATTTAAGTTACATGCCACTATTCATGATTATTCAACCTTCACATAAATAGGACTCTATACAATATCATTGGTGATAAATATCTTGTCTAGATGTCGTTCTACAACACTGTAAGCCAATAGTAAAATGACAATTTTCGTCAACCAATATTATTGCGCAACTTCCATTTCATCATCTTCACAAACTAATTGAAAGTGATTTGATCAGTCATGATTTGAATCAATAATTCACGATAAGTAAGTACTCAACATGAAGCTTATTGATAACAATATACAGTTAATTTACTTATGAAATAAATTTAATTCATCAAGGTCATTCAGAATGAAATTATCAGTGATATAGAAAATAAATCAATAATTTGATTAAATGACTGAAACCTATTATTACTTTTTTTGAAGTGAAGTATATATTACTCTCAAAAAATGTATTCATCCAAATAATTTAATAAATCACAATTCAGTTTAAGGTGAATGGAGTTGATCAGTGAGTGAATGAGTGAGTGTGTGACAGACAGACGGATAGACAAACAGAGTCAAAGTAGAACATCGAACACAAGAGTATCGGCTGAAGTTGCCATACTTCACATTATTATATAAAGAAAAGATGGGTAGAATAAGAATGATGTAAAAGTAGTCGATTTGAATATGAAGATTCGTTTGAATATTCACATCTTAGAAGACGTTAAGGAGTGAAATATATCTACACTACTGAGAGTGATTTTTAGCATTAAATCAATAGAAACGTGGAATACACCTCATTTCTTTCTTTGATCACAGGACCATTTAGATAGTCTGTCAAAAAGTGGAGGTTGAAATCTTACTACTATACTGCGTCTATGTTAGCATCTCTCTTGTTGCCTAGTTTTAATGTAGAGACAGCACTTACCTCATGATTTCAAGGTTGAATTTGTCTTTTTAGATATCAGTCAGTATTTAAAAAGTGATGTAATATGGATTAAACAAAGATTATAAGAAGATGATGGAAACTCTGAATGCAACCACTCTTGCTTCATCCTTTCAGTTATTCACATGAGAAAGCATACATAACAGTAGGATTCATTTATCTTATTTTACGCTATAAAAGCTACTCTGAAAACTGATTATCAGATGGTAATCAAGATTTCATAAGAATGAATTCTTATTTATTCAACTTTTCGTAGTAAATTGGTTTGCTTATTTTTACTTGTTGATAAAAGAAAATCTTGCTGAGTGACAATTATTTAGACTTATTAAGGAAATTGGGTCGGAAAGGTCAATGATTAGTAGGACTATAGCAGAGAAAGATTACACTAATGACACAGTCCTATCAAATGAAGACGATGACAAGATGTAGAGTTTTCTGGATACCTTGAGTGGCAATTTGAGAATGGTTGGGATGTGTTTCTTGTCATCCGAATGCAAATTGTTGTTCCAAGACTCGTCTTCAACGCCACCCAGGCTGGACAGCATATTGTAGTTTACTACCAACTAAATATCACTTATGAATAACTTTTGTCTATACATTGCTTAGATGCTATACACTGTTAGATATTAATCGAAGCTCAGGAACTTTGACATTTACTCATCTTCTTGTGATGAGTAGTAGTAGTGCAGGTGAAGTAGCTGAAAAGTAATAATATTCTTGATTTGGCTATAAGGAGACTTGAAAAGTAAACATAACCGATGCAGAGCCACACAAACCTTAGGGTAGTCTACTTCTTACTAAGATGATGCTGCATCACATGGCAGCTAGAAGAATATTGAACAATATTAGAATAGGAAAGGATACTATTCTATATTAATGATCGATAGTGGCTAGCAGTGGAATCCAGTACGCGTGTTTTGTCCTATTGGGGAGTCGTCAGCTGGATATACCTGCCTCCCAATGAGTGATGTAATTCCCACTAGAACTCGGACTCATAGCCGATCGCTTCAAACGCCACAGCGCTATTCATAAGTAACCACATAAGAGTACTATTAAACTGCTTGACTATTTTGAAACAGTGGAGAATATTTGTAGCTCAGGTGGATTGTATTGGTTGTTGGTTGGGTTCTCTGAGTTGGGTTGCCTAACCGTGGACCTTTCATCATCTTGCTAGACGACATCATCAGCACTAACTTCAGTATGAAGTGAGCTGTCAGTATCTCTCCGTCAGTGATTTAGTAGCTTACCTTGATCAACTGGTTTGTGACTGATTGTTTCCTTTGATTGTTGTGTCACTGAGTGCATCGACTTTCCTGTTGGCTGTTCCTCTGCTTCACCTCTGATCTTTATTCGTTTACCATTCTTCTCATTGGTTAATAGATTGAGTCTATATCTATATATCTTTTGATTGCTGACCGACTGACCTGAATATCAAGCTTCTAGAAATTCTCTGATATCCCTTGCTTTTCCTTTGTCGAAAATTTCTACATTGTCGAAATTGAATTCATCTCCATAATTATCCACATGCATTGAAATGAATGACGAAATGTCTTGGTGTTTAATAGCCAATTGATGCTTATGTAGATGAAGGTGAAGATGGCGGCCACTCTGTCCAATATAGTGAAGGAAACAACCAATCACAGACCACATTGTCAGAGCAAGCCACTAAATCACTCACGGAGAGATACTGACAGCTTACTTCATACTGAAGTTAGTGGTGATGATGTTGTCAAGCAAGACGACGAAAGCTTCACGATTAAACAACCCAGATGAGAGAACACAACACAACCAAGCCTAACCATTTATTTACTGTCTACCTTTCTAATAACTAATATTTCATGCAATTTATCAGTATCTAACGAAATGAAATAATGTATTCTTGAACAATAGAAGAAAACCAAAAATCAAAACGGTAAGTTATTTGTACTGATCAAGTGATGTCGGCCAATGGAATATGACGTATTACACAACTGTCAATCTTGTTTTTCCCTTTGCTTTCTCTCATTTTTCCTCACATATACGTCTACAATTCATTAAACAATTCTGAAGAACACTAAACAATTATAAGTTAAACCATTTTGAACTACATACTTCATCTTAAATATCATTGAGATGATAAGCATTCTAACCTTGTTATGTATTCATCATATATGTGTGTGTTCAATAATTGTCTATGTTGTGTATATTTAACTAACTAGTAAAACATGTAACCACTTTTGTTTGACCTAATTTTGTTATTTTACTTTGACTATATGAAATTGTAGTACACTTTACAAAGTACAACTACACTGAAATCTTACTTATTACCATAATTATGAATCAGTTAGACTAACTGAAAAAGGAGGGGGACTAGAGTATTTTTAGAAGTAGTATTCATCATAGAATGACATCAGTTGGGGAACCATTGTCAATGTAGGAGGACTGGACAGCTGTCGCATCCTTGTATGGGACTCGTCAGTAGTACGCACCCACGACCTGGCTGAGGATCGGACTCAGGAGCTTCAGGTTTCACGGTGAATGTAGTAACCATTCAGCCACTGAGTCGGTTTCCAGTGGTTCACAGTTTCCAACTTCTCTCATTCCACGACATAGCGCGACTATCACCCGCGGTCTTCAGTTAGTATCCACTTCACCTCCAACTGGTTGACCCCACAGGTTACGGCTTCTTATTAGAGCTTCCTGATATCTATCTGGAAACAAGTCACTAATGAGCACTGTACAGTAATGTATTTTTGGGATGAATGGGGATTCTTTTTAATTTAGAAGTAGTATTCATCATGAACTGACATCAGTTGAAGAAGAGAAAATAATGAAACATTGACAGTTTATAGCTTCTTATACACAACAACATATATCATGAAATTAATATGAGTGCAAATCTTGGGTACTGTAGGGGGGAATTCCATATTAGATTTATGTTTGAAACATGACGCACAGTACGCGACACAGTTTTATTTACTCGATAACTTTTCGAGCATAAACTGTTGCCTATGTTCATATCAGTGTAATCACACACAGTTTTCGATATGCGAATTATACAGACAGCCCTATCACTTCAGATTATTTGTTCTTATTGATAGTATGATTTTCCCTACCTCTCGTATACGTGTTGCATCATTCCTATTACATATATTGAATGTAAATTGGATGAACAAAGCTTCGGTGTTCGATCTCTCTCCCACCTGGTTATGTTCGACTTGAGTAGAGAGGTTTCATCCCAGCATATTGTATGATTGTGTGTTAATGAATCCATTGGAACATCTGAGATTTTTCTAGAATAATGATGTTATTAGGATCTGTCATTCTGCTGATCTAACTGAACCTGCCCTAACTGTTAAAAGTGGGTTTAGTCAAATATCGAAATAGCATAGTGGAAAACTTACTGGTCAATAAACGAAATTAAACAAGAGACTGATATGCATAAAAGAGGTGATAATAACTAAAACCTATCCTAGACTGTTCATCAACAAATTCGTACGAACACATAAGAAACGAAATATGAACAGGAATGTGAATAAGAATGATAGCGACAATGTGAGTAGAAAGGAGTTCAAAGCCTCCATCATGTTACCATACAAAGAAGGAATATGAGAAACTTGACACAGAATTCTCAGCAAGGCTGCAATTCGAATGGCATCTAAACCTACAAACTCACTCAGAGATTAGATTTAGTGACTCAACGAGCAGATACATACATTTCATCAAAATAATCTAATCTATCAAATTGCATGAGATGACTGAGGTCAAGTACATACATAGGTGAAAGTATCGTGTCGGTATCATTTATGTTAGTGGAATTCAACTGACTGTAGAATGATAGACGTGAATAAGATGAATAATCTAGAAACCCACTCGTCCACAATAATGGATGAATTGCCACACAATCATGAAGTAGGATTGAATAAAATCACTGTACTCAAGTTCAACATGATTAGGTGGAGAGAGAGAGAGATTGATTACTGAATCTTTGTTCATCGAATCAACACTCAACGTATGTGAGGGAATGACGCAGCACCCATACTGGAGATAAAGGAAACTTTATTAGCAATGAGGACACGGACTATGTGAGTAATATTGCGAAATGGGTGTTGTTCCATTAGTGTGAATATGACCACCAATTTATCAAGTAGTATTCATCATGGAATGACATCAGTTGGGGAGCTATTGTCAATGTGGGAGGACTGGAGTGCTGCTGCATCCTTGTATGGGACTCGTCAGTAGTACACACTCACGACCTGGCTGAGGATCGGACTCAGGAGCTTCAGGTTTCACGGTGAATGTATTGACCACTCAGCCTCTGAGTCGTTATTCCATTCCACTGAGTGTTATTCCATTCATATGATCATGACCAATAATTTATACTTGTAACCTTATCAAGGATGTGAAAGTGTGTCACATAGTGTGTGCTAGATATCAAATAAATAAATGTTGAATGGAATATGAGGAGAAGAACTGGAAATTCAAGCAAATTTATGAAATATTCTCTCATTGTCATCACTTTATCTGCCTAACTGAGCATGTTTTATACCAATCCTAATTGGGCTGAATTAGGGAGAGGGAGAGCGTGTAATCGATTGTTGTTGGGGCTATGTGAGATAGTCATGCTTTGATAAAATGGTGTCGGTGATATGTGATGTTGACTGAAGTAAATACGTGGTATGATTATCCTGCCGATCGAGTGCCTAGTCGTTTGCCTCGAGATCACTGATTAGATTCCCCCAGCAATCCAGATTGTTATTTCACCTTCAATCATCATCTAGCATTAGGAAGGCAAGTTTTCGAAACCTCATTTCTCTTTATATTTAAATAAACAGCCGAATATCATTCATTGATGTATCTTTCGTTTACTGGATATGCGAACAGATTTGCTTACAATCTCTACATTGTTATTCCTAAATAATTGAGTTCACATGAGAGTTATGCGAACAGAGTCTGTGGGATTTATTTGTGAAACATATTCTGACAAATCACTCTGACTTATGCATACCTGTTTGTCTCGATTTTCCATCTATCTCTCAAAGTTTTAAGAGCATGGAGATTGTGATTCAGACGTTTGTTTACTCATAAATGCCGATGTTTTTGGCTTATTTTAGTGTCAGATGTTACATAGATGCATTGGCTCCTGTCAGTGAGATGACTGTATTGGTATCATATCTGGCATCACATCAGATGTTTTCAAGATTGCTGTGTTCTTGGGGAGAAATTTACCCATAGTTTTCTATGCAAACGAAAGTGTTGACATTGTACAGTGTGTTCTCCTCCATGGTAGTAATTGCGTGAAGAACGAAAGCATGAAAACCGTGTTGGGACTTTTCATCATGGAATATGTATTTTGCAAAACGCTTGATTCCACTGCGTGGCAATACTTGTCAATACAACGACAACTTCAATCATTGTTTAAGCGTCCATTCTCCGCTGTTATCTATGTGTTGATAGGTGACAGAGAGAGCCATGTGTGAAAACGAATATATGGATGAAATTGGTAGTTTTCTGATTAGAACGGAGATGTGGATCATATTTATGACGATATGTACATATCCAGCTAGTTATTCGTCTTGTACACTAAGTGTTTTTCACCTGAGGTACTTGTTTGCATGTGATTGTTGAGTGTGTTTCTTAATTCTAATCAGTTATCATCGTTTTGTACTATTGTGGCTGACATTGCTATTTCACTGATGATCTTATTGAGGAATTTTCTGAATGCGGATACTTATCAGTCTGTGGGTGTGACTGAAGTCGATTGAATTGTCAGGTTATATGTAACACACAAAGAGTAATGTTTATGATGACTCGGAATTCAAACGGATGGCTTTGAAAGGCACCTTAGTAACTGATAATGCAGCCAATCAGATTCCTTTGTTTTGCAGAAAGGTACTTTTCCAGGCGAAATAAGGAAGCATGATTGGTCAATTCAGCATTTGTTGAGGTGGCCTTTTGTAGTCGCCCGATTCAAACACTGCAGGATACTGCATTGTGATGAAGTAGTGATTCCACCCACCAATAATAAGGAAAGCTTACTTTTAAGTAGGTGAGTAGACAAGTAAGTGAGTGAGTGAGTGACGGAGTTATATGCTACATTGAGTTGTAGGTGATGAAAATATGGAAATTATCATTTGGCTGTACTTGTTAGGTGGATAACATGTCAATAGTTTCTTGAAATATAATTAACAAGTATGCCATGCTTTTTACACTTAAAAGTATTTATGCAGCTGTGACGACTATGAAAGTAGAGCAAAATAATTGCATTTGTTTTCTACATATGTTGCTGGTAAGATGGTCGAACCAGCTAACAAAAATGACTAACTGGAAATATAGTTTAAACTGTTCATTTTTCACACTTGTTTCACTCTCACAACATATGTCTGGTGATTTTACTAGGTTGATTTTCGATAAAATGATTTACCTTGGTGATAATAAAGTGAAGTTTTAAGACGGCATCGAAAAAACACTTCGTTTTAATAAATATCTGACCTTATTTGTTAGTAAGAATCAGATAGAGGGCAGTTTGAGGGTCCTGACAGTTTCTTAGAAACCCATTTTTTTTAAAAATTGAGTTTCAAGGCGACATCGTTCGTGAAAATATGACTCGAAGTATATGAAAAATCCTCCTGATGATATTCAAATCAGCGAGACTTGATTCTGTTTGCTACAATTAACTGATCCTGAAGGTTAGAAATTAGAATAGATAACCTGATTCAAACTTCTGCTTTTGTGAAGCTGGTTACGAAGAATGAGCAATTAGGCATGTTTACCAACAGATTTCTAAGCATCATCCATCTTGGCTGAGTGAGGAAGGTTTGAATGTGAACAATAAATTGTGTATATAACTATGTCATGGATACTGACTATCAAATGTAGGCGAGGAAGCCTTTTATAGTAATTGATGATCATCCTCATGGCTTACATACTTATCTCCTACGCACGGTTACAAATAATGTCATAAATCTTTATAAACCAGATTTCTGTATCCTAAAAAGCTTTTCACGATTCCTTTTACTACCTTGACCATCAAAGTAAAACAACTTCTTTGTTTGTTCACCTCAGTAATTTTAGCTCAACTTGATTTAGGGTTTGTGAGGATTGGACGATTTCCCGAGTTGGTGGAGTGATTTTGGGACAAACCTGATGGCCATGGAAAGAAATATTCAACGATGATGTTAGGTTATGGTCCCGTAATATCGTGAACTGAAAAGGGTAGGAAATAGGGACAACTGGATTCCGACCCAGTGGGTCAGTAGTAACCTGCTGTCCATGGAACCTGAAGGTGTTGTGAGCAGGGTCATGGGTGCATACCGTTGGGGAGTTACCTACTAGGACGAAAGAGATGTCCAGTATTCCCAACTGATGGCAGAAGATGACTGCGAGGATGCATTTCACTCCGCTTACAGGAATGAACAGTACGTATAAAGTCAAAATGATTTTATGAGAGATTAGGTAGTAAATTCAACCGAATCATATCCTAATACCATTATGAGTTACAAACAATTACCATTCAACCCCGAAAGCGAACGAAGGCAATCTTACTGGTGTGTTGAAAAAAGATTATGAAAAGAAAGCACTAGAGAGTTCAGAAATTGGACCATATGAACTTATCCTATGTAATAAACACTCAAACACATAAAATAAAACGGAAGCTGAAACGTGTCAAATTACTTAGAGAAATTAAACTCAAGCTTGGAAATGCAACATGGTTTCTGTTAGCCCCTAAGTTGAACACAGCCACTAGATTCCATGATAGACTGGAAATCCACAAAATGGAGATTCCCTTTAAACCTCTTATTGACTTTACAAATTCGATAACATATCATCTGTTGAAATGTTTATCAATAATTCCAAAACCACTCCAACATGATATTTGTTTAAGTATTAAAACTGCACAGGATTTCAGAAATAAACTGTTGGATATGAGCATAGGAGAGGATGAAATTAAGGTAAGTTTTGACGTAGTTACTCTGTCTACCAGTATACCAATTTGGGAATGTCTAGATATTGTAATAATTATCATAAATAATAATCAAGATGTTATGTCTGAATGTTCCACCACCACCACCACCAACAAGCTCCAATCACCATCAACGGGAGAAACTTAAAGGAAGCAGCCTCTTTCACCTACACCTACCTAGGCAACACCGTTTCAACTACAGGCGGCACAGGCACAGATGAGGACGTCAAAGCCAGGATCAAAAAAGCAAGACAGGCCTTCACCAACTTGAAATCAGTGTGGAGATCTTCCGCAGTCAGCATAAAGTGTGAACAAGATCCGGATTTTCAACACTAATGTTCGTCAAGTGAGTCAGTGCTTCTATGTGATGGTTGGGAGACTTGGTGCGCTACGAAAGGGATTTCCAACAAACTACAAACATTCATCAAAAACTGCCTACGCTGGCTCGTTACTGAAGATCAGATGTCCTGAATAGTAAGAATAAGTAGCAAGGAACTTTGGTCTGGAGAAGAACCAACCAAGAACCTATCACTTAACAAATACGCGGAAGAAGAAAGTGAAGATGGATTGGGCATGCACTGAGAAGACCATACGGGGACATCACGCGAAGGGCAGTCGAGTGGAACCCAGATGAAAAACGACGAGTTGGGTGTTCGAGGCCAGGATCACATGGAGGAGATCGTGTGAGGAAGGAATGAGAGCTTTTGGGTTGTCGTGGAGCCAGGTTGCGGAGATTGCAGAGAAGAGAGTGAAATAGCAACGTGCTAATGAAATGCTATTTTCCACTAGGAACCTAAGTGACGGATGATAATGATAAAATGAGTCTATCTATGAGGTTATGAACGTTTTCCCACTACTACTACTACTACTACTACTACTACTACTACTACTACTACTACTACTACTACTACTACTACTACTACTACTACTACTACTACTACTACTACTACTACTACTACTACTACTACCACTACTACTACTACTACTACTACTACTACTACCACTACTACTACTACTACTACTACTACTACTACTACTACTACCACTACCACTACTACTACTACTACTACTATTACTACCACTACTACTACTACTACTACTACTACTACTACTACAACCACTACTACTACGCATGCAAAACCAACAACCACATCAAAATGCCACACTACCGTGGAAAGTTACTCAGGTTGGAAGACGGTTCACAATACTCAGACAAAAACATGACACCAGTCGATCAAGTCTCTGATTGTTGATCGCAGTCGTATGCAGGGATGTAGGCCAACTAGCAGCGGTCACCGAAATAACAGGAATCAATGAGTGAGGACTCTTGATGAAATGACTGGAAATCAGTCACAATGGTGAAGATGCCTTCACTCCTCGATGTCTCAAGCTTCAATATTAACTATAACCTTTGTTTACAGATTGTTTATTCTCTCACACAACTTCGTTTACTGTAATATCACTCTTTTTCTATCCACCGTTTCTTTGTGTATTACTGTGAAGAGTGTGTCAATTTGAAATGATGCACCTATGTGTGAGGTTCTACGTTGATTTTGTCCGACTGTTTGTCTGTTTTCTCATGAATTCGACCTTCAGTCAACCAAACAACCACTATTCTATTCGATTTATTAGACGTAACAAACAATGAAAACTGTTCATTTAGTGAATTACGTTTGATATTCAATCCATTATACATATCAAGAAAACTTCACAACTTTGATATGAGGTTCTTATATTTCCGATTTCCTATACCTTTTGTGAGATGTAAAGTAGAATTTTCCATGTATTTTGAACAATTGGTGAGCTATTCCTATTGTACGTATTTTGTGTTGATTCAATAAAGAAAGATTCGGTTATGAATCTCTTGTTTCTACCCCACTAGGTTTACTTTTAAGGATTGTCACTCCTTCCCATCTTATTTGGTGGTTGCGTTTAATTGCATGAATAGCTATGGCCTGACATTTTTCTAGATTCCTTATCTTACTAGTGTCTATCAGTCTTAGTTTAGCTGTGCTTTCGTGCTCAAACAGGCTAACTGAGCCTGGTCAACTACTTTCACCTAAGGAATTAACCAGGCAATCATTGAAAAGGATTCAGTGAACGGAATCACTTTGTCAGATTTGATCAGTACGATCTCTTAACCTGTAAAGCCTATAATGCCGCTATGAGGTAGCTTCCTTGTACGGTGGTAACATTATAGATGGTTGGAATGGTTTCTTCATTCTGTTTCATTGTTATTATAACCCTAGCAATAGTAAGAACCATTTTTGATGTTGCTTGTATTATCCCACCGTTGACTGAACCAAACTGATTGGTCTCTCGTGGTATATGGGGTCATCTGTGGAAGCCTCGACAGTGCCTCTAATTTTGATTTTATACTAACCACAGATAGAGGCTAGCAGCGGAATCTAAGACGTGAGTTTTATTCTCTTTTGAACTCACCGCACAAGAAGTAGCTATCGTGACTCAGTGGTGTAGTGCATAACGCTCTGATGATTAAAGCGATTGGTCTTTGGTTCGAATCTTAATAGGTACAATATCGCTCACTGAGAGGCAGGTACAGCCAGCTGATGAGTTCCAAATAGGACGAAGCACCCCTCCTGGATTATGCTGATAGCCGCTTGTATTAAATGAGAACTATCGCCACTAGCATAGATATTGGAAATGATTGTATTGCTATTTATCATAATAAAGGAGACTCAAAGAGAGAACTGGAACTTTACAAACCATGTATGAAAGTTGTAGAGTTACCTCTTATGAATATGGACAATAGGTTTTATCCGAAAGGTAACTCAGTAAATAGACAATACCATTACACTGTGTGATGTACCCAATAAATCAACCAAAATAGATTTATAATTTGCTGCAATGGCTTATGTTTAATCTTATATGGAAAGATATTTAATGGTTTTGCTATAGGTGCGAGCACTGAAGTAACACCCTTAGCCTAAGTACAAACATTAGTCTGAGTCACATCCATTTATATACAGGATGATTCCTATCTGTTTCTACAAACCATTGTATTCATCTGCTAATTGATTTTATCTTGCTTCAATTATTTATATTGTAATGAAATAACCACTCCTGTATACAATATAGCAACTAAACATTGAATTCTCAACTAAATCAATTGTATCTGCTTGTTTAGTTAACTTTATATTCCTAAATAATCATAAAAATGAATAAAACAGTTAGGATTTCCCACCCAGTTGGCTGCGCTTTTAATTGAGTATAATACCATCTCTACTATTGTCATCATTAATATTGTTAGTGTTATAATACTATTTGCAATGAATTAGTTATCTCTTGTAAAGGAAAAAGTGAGTCGGTGACTCATGTTATTTGTTGCATTACGTATCTCAGTATTTTAGCATGATACATTCAACAGGTTCCTTGTAAGTAGTCGATATTTCAATGGTAGAATTGCTGAGTTCTAGCACCACATTCAAGTCATTCGTTCAGTAACTGTGTGCCTTTTATTGCATTTCTCACTTAACAGAAATTTCACTGGTAACAGTTAAAGAAATATCTGGTAAACTTGAAAGAAGTTTACGGCTATTTCACTTTCGGGATTTTGTGGGGGTTTGTTGATTTTAAGTTGGCATTCATCATGGATTGACATCAGTTGAAGAGAATATTTGAAACCTGAGAACACTCGATAGCTGTTTCGTCCAAGTATGGGACTCCTCAGCAGTGTGCACCCATGACTCCGCTGTCAATGGATCGGACCCAGGACCTTCAGGTTCCGCAGCTAGTACGTTACCAGTGAGTCACTGGGTCAGAATCAAATGGTCCATATTTCCAACTTCCAACTACCATCATCCAATATCATCGTTAAGTATTTGTTCTCACGTCCACCAGCTTCGCCCCACCGGTCATGACTTCTCTTTGAAACTTCCGGAATCACCTCCTGAAACTAGTCACCAATGAGAACTAGATTAATTCAGTTTTTGGGATTTGTGGGGATTTATCGATTTCAGGTTGGTATTCATCATAAACTGACATCAGTTGGAGGGTTCGATTCCTGGTGGGGTCACGAATGAGCATTGGTTAAGGCTATTTACTAAATCCATGTGATTTTCCTTATATTTATATTGTTGTAGAGTGTTACACATCAGAAGTGAGCAGTTTACAGAAGATCATGATTTAGTATCAGTCTACTAATACTAATATTATATTCTGAACCCTGACATTTACCTCAAAGGAAGTTGGTCGTTCATACTAAATCTAAACCCGGAATTGACTCTTTCTTGTCTTACAGGTCATTTCGAGTTCCTGTTCCCAAGTAGCTGAAAAATGAAGCTGCGATTATCCAACTAATCAATCCGGGAAAATGATTTTAATTCAAAAACAGCAACTAGTTCGTATATGTGATTGTAGCTCTCAAGCTAGTAGAGGAATACGCAATACCTAACCCTCACAAACTTTAAATTAGAGAACATTTGATATTATTTCTTATGTATTAACAAAAATAAACTTCCTACAACAGTCTTTTGCACCACAAATCAATGATAGATGAAGAACCATTAGAAACCTGGGAGCAATGAAAACATGTTTTGTCCTGATCCAGGACTCATCAGTAGTTTGCACACTAAACTAGATGTAGGGTAGAACACATGATAGATAGGTCACATTGTCAGTTGGTCAGGATCCAACTATTTTCCTCTTTCAACTACTGTTGATTCGTTATACATAGCAATCACTGACTAACGCTATCAGGAAGTATTTGACTTCAAAATTGATTCTTTTGGTCTTAGATGTCATGAAAACATGTGTTATACATTTAGTAGTTAACATTGACTGACTGATAAAAACAAAGTAGAACCTCACACATAGGTGCGTCAGTTCAAATTGACACACTTCACAGTAATACACAAAGAAACGGTGGATAGAAAAAGAGTGATATCATAGTAGACGAAGTTGTGTGAGAGAATAAACAATCTGTAAACAAAGGTTATAGTTAATATTGAAGCTTGAGACATCGAGGAGTGAAGGCATCTTCACCATTGTGACTGATTTCCAGTCATTTCATCAAGAGTCCTCACTCATTGATTCCTGTTATTTCGGTGACCGCTGCTAGTTGGCCTACATCCCTGCATACGACTGCGATCAACAATCAGAGACTTGATCGACTGGTGTCATGTTTTTGTCTGAGTATTGTGAACCGTCTTCCAACCTGAGTAACTTTCCACGGTAGTGTGGCATTTTGATGTGGTTGTTGGTTTTGCATGCGTAGTAGTAGTGGTTGTAGTAGTAGTAGTAGTAGTAGTAGTAGTAGTAGTAGTAGTAGTGGTAGTAATAGTAGTAGTAGTAGTAGTAGTGGTAGTGGTAGTAGTAGTAGTAGTAGTAGTAGTAGTAGTAGTAGTAGTAGTAGTGGTAGTAGTAGTAGTAGTAGTAGTAGTAGTAGTGGTAGTAGTAGTAGTAGTAGTAGTAGTAGTAGTAGTAGTAGTAGTAGTAGTAGTAGTAGTAGTAGTAGTAGTAGTAGTAGTAGTAGTAGTAGTAGTAGTAGTAGTAGTAGTAGTAGTGGGAAAACGTTCATAACCTCATAGATAGACTCATTTTATCATTATCATCCGTCACTTAGGTTCCTAGTGGAAAATAGCATTTCATTAGCACGTTGCTATTTCACTCTCTTCTCTGCAATCTCCGCAACCTGGCTCCACGACAACCCAAAAGCTCTCATTCCTTCCTCACACGATCTCCTCCATGTGATCCTGGCCTCGAACACCCAACTCGTCGTTTTTCATCTGGGTTCCACTCGACTGCCCTTCGCGTGATGTCCCCGAATGGTCTTCTCAGTGCATGCCCAATCCATCTTCACTTTCTTCTTCCGCGTATTTGTTAAGTGATAGGTTCTTGGTTGGTTCTTCTCCAGACCAAAGTTCCTTGCTACTTATTCTTACTATTCAGGACATCTGATCTTCAGTAACGAGCCAGCGTAGGCAGTTTTTGATGAATGTTTGTAGTTTGTTGGAAATCCCTTTCGTAGCGCACCAAGTCTCCCAACCATCACATAGAAGCACTGACTCACTTGACGAACATTAGTGTTGAAAATCCGGATCTTGTTCACACTTTATGCTGACTGCGGAAGATCTCCACACTGATTTCAAGTTGATGAAGGCCTGTCTTGCTTTTTTGATCCTGGCTTTGACGTCCTCATCTGTGCCTGTGCCGCCTGTAGTTGAAACGGTGTTGCCTAGGTAGGTGTAGGTGAAAGAGGCTGCTTCCTTTAAGTTTCTCCCGTTGATGGTGATTGGAGCTTGTTGGTGGTGGTGGTGGTGGAACATTCAGACATAACATCTTGATTATTATTTATGATAATTATTACAATATCTAGACATTCCCAAATTGGTATACTGGTAGACAGAGTAACTACGTCAAAACTTACCTTAATTTCATCCTCTCCTATGCTCATATCCAACAGTTTATTTCTGAAATCCTGTGCAGTTTTAATACTTAAACAAATATCATGTTGGAGTGGTTTTGGAATTATTGATAAACATTTCAACAGATGATATGTTATCGAATTTGTAAAGTCAATAAGAGGTTTAAAGGGAATCTCCATTTTGTGGATTTCCAGTCTATCATGGAATCTAGTGGCTGTGTTCAACTTAGGGGCTAACAGAAACCATGTTGCATTTCCAAGCTTGAGTTTAATTTCTCTAAGTAATTTGACACGTTTCAGCTTCCGTTTTATTTTATGTGTTTGAGTGTTTATTACATAGGATAAGTTCATATGGTCCAATTTCTAAACTCTCTAGTGCTTTCTTTTCATAATCTTTTTTCAACACACCAGTAAGACTGCCTTCGTTCGCTTTTGTAATGACTACTGACTTGCCAGATATTAAAGTTTTTAAAGTCGGCTGTTCCACCTTTGTTAAGCTGGGAGTAACAGGCTCCTGGTTTGCTATGATCTTCCCTGCTTTATGATGTGTTGTTGGGGCTTCTTTTTCGGTATAAGCGATAAAACTGGTTCCATAACTGGGGTTAATTCCATCTGGACAAACTGAAATTGAACCCTTTCTTCAGCAATATCATTTCATGCTCATTTATTTGCCTGTTAGATAGATAATATATCACCCCTGTATCGCTTAAATCGGTTTTCTACCATCTGATTTCGATTTGCTTAAGTTGATTAGATGTTTGACAATAGTCTAAACTCACAAATGCCATAATAGATCCCTATGCGTTTCATAGCTCGTAGATAGTTTTGATGCTTCTCGTAAGCCCCATTGACTTGCTTCATATACTCCTCTGGACAATGAAACGGTTGTAATCCTATCACCATGCGGGTTCCACTCGAGGGTTGGCCTGAACTGGCCATGCACGTGATCTTCAAACAGTTTTCTCAGTGTATGTCCAATCCAATCCATCTCTACTTTCTTCTGCATATATGTTGGGCGATGGGTTGTTGGTTGGTTCGTTGCCAGCCTGCCAGGGTTCCTTGTTGCTTATTTCTTCTGGTCATCTGATCTTCATTATTGAGTGTAGGCAACTGTGTATGACAAATTTCTGCAGTTTGTTGGAAATTCTTTTCGTAACGCACCAAGTCTCTGAACCACCATATAGAAGCACTGACTTGGGTGAAATTGGTGTTGAAAATCCGTGTCTTGTTCACGCTTAATGTTGAGTGAAGTTGAATGCAGTGGATCTCCACACTGATTTCAGACTAATAAAGGAAGGTTTGTCTTGCTGTCTTTCCAGTCCTGGCTTTTACATCCTCATGTGTACCGCCTCCTGTAGTTGATGCTGCCTAGGTAGGTAGATGAAAGAGACGACTTCCTTTAGATTTCTTTCGTTGATGGTGGTTATGCTTATTGTTGTTCTGCGTTCACTTGAAGAGAGTCCCATCTTCCTCCGTTGCCTCGCCTCTTTTGTCAACTAGTTAGTTTTCGCCTTTAGATGTTCGAGTTTGTGCGACGTCAGACATAAAGCTTCATGGGCGAGATTCAAATCTCGTAGGGTCTTCTCATCTGCCCAGCCAACGTATGCTCATCTTCTTGCTCCTCACAGTTTGTTGCATGATCTAGTCCAGTCCAGTCCATCAGAATCAGGGAAATCATCATTGATTGTAGGCAGCCTTGTCTTACTCCTGTCTTCACTTCGAATGCATCACTGAGCTTTTCGTTGTGAATCACTTGGCGTGTAGTATCATATAGCATATAGCTGTTGAATGAGGTTGGCAAAGATTAGTGGCACTAAAACCGTAGTATTGAAGCAGTTGCCTGCCAAATTACTCCTCGGTCGGTGTAGTCGAAGGTCTTTTCAAAGTCGATGAATGTTGAGATAAAGATTCAGTTGATTACCATTTTGTGCTCTGTTCTATGATGATGCTCAGCGTAACGTTGCAATTTGATCCTTATTCATGACAAAATAGCAAGCTTAAATGAATATACCTTTAAAATTACCCATCACTGAGGTATTTAGACATCTACAACTACATTTTAAAGCTTTCGTGGAAAAAACGAATTCAGACAGATTGCAGCACAACTTCAGTCATTAATTATTCATTTTACATACTGATTCTTACTGGTTTACATTTACCAGTCAAATATAGGCAATAGAAAACAGGTGTGACATCAATTCGTTTTTCAGTTTTATTTTTTTATTCACGCATACATTGGACATTCACTATGCATTGAAAGCCTGTTTTATAGATCAGGATTTTGCGACTACTACTTTTTTCCAACTTGTATATATAAGAATAACTGCCAATAACCTCAAACCAACTAACATCGACTAGTGTGGACCGTGATACTGAGCCTTTTAGCTTACAAATATGAATGATGGGATTCGGTCTCTACTCAGGATTAGATGATACGAAATTCGTTGCTCTCCTATAACCAGTCATGTAACTTAGTTTTACAGGAGATCATTCACGGCCCGAATAGCTCAGTGGTAATGTTACTGACTATGACACTAGGTGACGTGGGTCCGAGTCTCAGGTGGGACGTGAGTTTCGTCGGGGTTGAAGACACTCCTTGCTGTCGAGTATTACCAAGGACGAAACCTAGGTTGGGCATAGCTTCCTGCCGACTGCTTCCAACCAACCAACATCTATAAATGTTTCTGGAAAATAACACGTTAAATAATTCCTTGTATACTATCTTACCTGTCAGGCATGTTAAATTGCTGTCACTTAAGAAAAATATATGAAGAAAAACGTTCTGCGAATGGTTTAGAGTAGAGTTGAATCCTTAAACACTTCGATTTGAAGTCGGGCTGTAGGTGACGATGACCAGTTATAATCAGGTTTATCACATGAACTTGTAAAAACACTGATTTTACACAAACTTTAAAAATATATGGTATAGAAACTTTAACATACCTACTCAAGTCTCATACTAAACGGTGTAAGCACTACTGAATATCTGTAGGCAAATTGTTCATACACTGAAGTCTTCTTTGCTATTCAAACCCTCTGTTTTAGTACGGTTAGTTACTCATAATACATTACTACTTATTCATTATTTTATCCTTCCAGCATTGCTCATGAGCCAAACATATATATATATATATATATATATATATATATATATATATTAGTTGGTTGGAGGTGATTGGTAGGAAGCCCCGTTTCATGGTTGTTAGAGGATGTCAATAAGGTGCATCTACAACTTCGAAAAAACTGATGTCTCTTACGAGATTCGAACCCATTATAACAGTCAGTGATGTTAGCACTGAGTTATTCGGGCAGCAATTATTCTCTTGCAAAATGATTGGTAGGATTTGACCAGCACTAATGACTAGAAAAAATCAAATTCGTTACCCTTCAGTGGTAAAGTCACTGACTGCAGCATTTGGTGATACAGGTTCAAATCTGATAAGGTACATGATTTCGATTGAGGCTGCAGATATTCTTTACTGAAGAGTCTCAAGAAGGTTGAAACTTAGGTCAAGTAGGATTTCCTACAGGTTGCCTCCAACTATAGAAAAGTTAACCGAGTCCATTGCAGTGATAGACCTTCTAGCTTGGTGGCCATTTTTCTGAACAGTCAATGAAATTCGATGCACACTGAGGACTACACAACATGAAATCGGTCGCTCCTCAGTAACCAGTCAACTTACTCATGCATGCTTAAATCACCGATAACTAGATGTGCATAATCAGACTGCTGTACATGTATTGAGCAGATAGGTAGCAAACAGTGTCCGACCAAACCTCATTAGGATTGTATAATATTCACCTCATCTTATAAATGAACATCATGAACTCTTTGTTTATCAAAAGCGGTTTGTCTTAACATATGGTTGGCAAAACAGTGACCTTTGTATGGTACCTAAAACAGTTTATTGTTATTTCTGTAGACTAGAGACATTTTTGATGACCTAATGTTTTTCAGAACAGAAATTCGCTTAAAGCATAATTATTTAACCATTTGATAGTATCACAAAAAAGGATAATCAGTATTTCTCTTACTGCTAGTCTTATATAGCCAACACAGCCCAAATACAGCACAACCTAAATGAATGTAATGGGCAGCTAATTCTTCAAAATGTCAAGGTATAAACTTTAGTTTCAGACATGAATGTAACCAATGGAAACTTCTAAAGTCTCATGATTCCTGTTCCACTGACAGTTATGTATTAGAGAATATCACAGCTATGATTTATCTCACCATGTTGTACTTCGAATCTCTACTGGTCCTCCCATATCTTCCACCTAACTTACTAGATTAGGAAAGTGAGAGCATCTGGTATAACTCAGTCTCTACTCCTGAGTTTTATAAGCTCCTCCATCTTGCCTATTCTACTCTTCATTTTTTCTTGCGTTACTGAAGAAAGACTATGTTGTATTGTGTAGTATTTTGAAGATTGTCAGTTGAACTAGTGGTGTACCTCTTAACCCTCTGACTGAAACTGTAGTGAATGAACATCTTAACATGTAATCTACGAGTTGGTTAGTCAACATGAGAACCAGTACTCTGTGGAGAATGTGTTGGTTCTTTGATTTTGTAGTCTCCTACTATGTCGTCTGAGGTGTTCCGACCTAGTGGGAAGGAAAAGAGAAGATAGATCAAGCCTGAAGTCATTTCTTAGAATCCTGTATAGCATGATTAGGTCTCCCCTCTATCTGCGGTAGAACAAAGTGGAGAGGTTCAGCTCCTTAAGCCGATCTTCATAGGTGAGGCCAGCCATCGCAGAGATCATACGAGTGACTGCCCTCTGAACTCTTTCTAGAAGGTCTGTATCACCTTTCAAACAAGGATTTGCCGCCTGTGTATAGTTTTCTAATTTAGACCTAACTAAGGATGTGTATGAGGTGGTGAACATGTTACCATTTACTTTTGTAAAGAGTTCACGTTATTCCTAGAGAGTCCTAAAACTCAGAGCTGCTATCAATCGACAGTGTGTCGTGGTTTTCAAGTCATAACTCACTGCCACTTCTCGATCATTGTGTATTTTACTTTGTAAACATAAACACTGTTTCTTAACAAATTGATGCTGTGAGACATGCTGGAAATTCTGTACATTATTCGTAACACTTCTGCCTTTGTTTTGCGAAAAACTGATAAACTTGAAACCTCAGTGATGTTATGCGAAGAAAAGATCATGCAAAGACTATTGCTGAATACCTGTCGACTTAAGTGAAACCTGAATGTCCTGATTTCGATCCCTAGCTGGATCGTGGATGTGTCCTGCCAAGGAGTTCCATACTAGGGGGAAACAGCTGTCCAGTGCTTCAAGATTTTCAGTGGTTCCCCAACTGATGTCAGTTCATGATGAGTGCTACCTCTATATATATCTTTGTTAAAAGAAACATTTTGTATGCAGAACCAGTGGTTCTGAAGCTCCGATTTCATCAGTATATTATGAAATAAAATTGTGTCTTTAAAATCATAGGATCGACACAGAAGTGATATACTGAGTTCTCAAAGATCTCTTAGTGGCTTGGTATTAATTCTTCGTAGCTTGAAAGTTAATTTCGATGTTCAAAATTCAATGAACAAGTGGGCCTATTAGAGGTGCTATCTAAATCCGAATAAAGTTGTTCCGATTGGCTGCTAGGTACATTCAAAATGTGAGTGCCATATTGATTGATATTCTAGTATAGTATTCTAGTATTAGGAATTGTAACACCGAAGCTAACCATTTTTTCATCCTCTTC
This sequence comes from Heterobilharzia americana, assembly GCA_944470555.2. Taxonomy (NCBI): domain Eukaryota; kingdom Metazoa; phylum Platyhelminthes; class Trematoda; order Strigeidida; family Schistosomatidae; genus Heterobilharzia; species Heterobilharzia americana. The sequence continues at coordinate 60,032,818 of OX104129.1, read as the reverse complement.
TATATGTAGGTCATTAAGTCTAAGTTTTAATTCTTAAGAGTTTACTAGTCTAGGATTTGAACGGTTTCTAATAGGACATAATATCAGTGCCAAGTACTTTTCTATTTCATGTATTAGGATATTGCTGAAGTCAGCTATCGATCTAATGGGATAACCTGGTTTATGAAGCTTAATAGTACCATAAATTCTGCTAGGATTATTCATTTTAGGTATTAAATTAAACCGTTTTCACTCACCTCACTTCAAAGCACAAAGAAAATACAAAAAATAAGAATAAACTTATTCCTTGCTGGAATCGGGTAGACGAAATAACTCTGGTTGGTGAAAGCTTTGAGGAAGCCAATCGGCCAATCTGTCTTCTCTCCTTCGATGAAAGCGAAAGTAAGGATGGGGACATGGAATGTCCGCACCATGTATGGATCTAGCTGGCAAGGCTGCCCAGATTGCAAAAGAGATGAGGAGGTATGGCATAGAATTGCTAGGAATCTGCGTGGAATCCACAGGTGAAATGAAAGTGGACTCTCCCCATCTGTCAACTTGAGAGCCAATAATCTACTCCAACATTGGCATCCATTCTACAATCGCTAACACACTGAGTTTTGGAGTGGTTATCATGATGTCCACAACAGCATCGAAGGCTCTCATACAGTGGGAACCAATCTCCTCCAGGATCACGATCATGATGGCAAGATTCAACTCAAAAGGAAGGAAAGTCACAATCATACGATGCCAATGCTACGCACCTACAAATAATGCAGATGAAGAGAAGAATGAGGAATTCTATAGACAACTGCAATCGATCAGTACTGGACAAGACTCCAGTTGGCAACATGAAAATTTCAATGGTTGGGGTGACATTAATGCCAAAATGGGGGCGGACAACACAGGAAAAGAACTCATCATGTGTTGAGAAGCACCTGGTGAAAAAGAAGAGAATGAAGAATTGTTTGCAGATTTATGCGCATTCAAAGAATTAGTGACTGGAGACAGTGTGTACAAATACAAGGACACATGCAAAGCAACAGGGATTTGATTTCACCCGATGGACACACTACAATTAAAATCAGATCGACTTCATCTCAATATGAAGAAAGTAGAGACGCAACCAACTGGACACTAAATGAAGAAGGGGAGCTGATGTAGTTTCACACCACTCACTATCTAGTGCAAGGAACCTACCTTCAAATCAAGTTGAAAGCCTTGAAAGAAATTGGAGATGATAGACCACAGTCCAAGTTCAACACCCAGAACAGAAACTAAATGAAGGACGAAATCACATAGAACATCTTTACGTCAGCCATCAAGACAAAGTAGGAGACAGCGAGCAACATCCCTTAAGGAACCTGCGTGGAAGAACATTGGAACTCTTTGAAAGAGATGTGGAAAGAAACCTGCATAGCCGTGTCAGGAAGGAAGAAGAAAGAAGACAAGGAACGGATATCAATGGACACATGCAAGCTAATGGAGGAAAGGAAGAGGATGAAGCAGAAGATAAACCAGTGCATTGCAGTGCAGGGGTGAATAACGAAAAACGTATCTAAGTGCAACCTACACAGCAATACACTAGACAAAGAAGTGAAGAAGAGTGTGTGCAAAGACAAAAGACACTTCTATGACACATTGGCAAGTGAAGCAGAATAGGCCGCTGGTAAAAGGGACCTGGCAACACTATATCAAATAACAAGGCTACTATCGGGGAAGGAACATATGAACGCATGTGAAACCAATGAAAGATATTGAAGGAAACTTAGCAAAGAGGAGAAACAAAGGAAACAATGGACCGACCACTTACAAAAACTCTTGAATCGACTACCACCACATCCTGCAGCTCGTCTAGAAATACCACCACCAGCCACAGAATGACCAGTGAACACAAGCCCTCTAACAAAAGCTGAAGTTCTGAACGCCTTAAAATTGCTGCGGGAAGGCAGCAGGACCAGATAGAATTCCGCCGATAGCACTGAAAGCAAACGCAGAGACAAAAGCGGATATGCTAACACCACTATTGCAGAAGGTTTGGAAGGAAGGAAAGGTACCTGCCTGTTGATTAGAAGAAGGGTTACCTTGTCAAAATTCCAAAGAAGGGAAACCTAAGTCTTTGCAAGAATTGGAACTGGCGCGGAATCATGCTGCTGTACACACAAAGCAAAATATTAGGCCGCATCATCATGGAGAGGCTTAAAAATGTACTAGATCCAAAATTACGACCGGAACAGGCTGGCTGAGTGGGTTCAGGAAGTACAAATCATGTGCGGACCAAATTGCAACGCAACGCGTCATGATAGAGTAGAGTATAGAATGGCAGTCAACTCTCTACCTCAACTTCATCGATTTTGAAAAGACCGGCCTTCGACGGCGTCGACCAAGGAGTAATTTGACAGGCAGTTGCTTCAACGCTATGGAATACCACAAACCTTTATCAACCTCATTCAACAGCTATTTGAACACGCCATATATCGAGTGATCTACAATGGAAAGCTCAGTGACGCATTTGAAGTGAAGATAGGAGTAAGACAAGGCTGCCTACTATCACCCATGATCGTGATTGTGGTGGACTGGATCATGCAGCAGACAGTAGGGAGCAAGAAGAGGGGGATACGTCGGACCGGGGAAAAGATCTTAGATGATTTGTGTTTAAATCGCACAAACTCAAAGATCTACAGACGAAAAGCAACAAGTTGACAGAAGAGGCCAGGCGAGGCAGCGAAAATGAGACTTCAAGTGAATGTAGAAAAGAGAGAGGTCATGAAGATACTCAACCAACAACAAGCACCAATCACCATTAATGGGAGCAACCTAAAGAAAGTAGTCTGTTTCACCTACCCCCCTGCTTAGGCAGCATCGTTTCAACTACACGCGGTGACCTGGATTGGAAACACAGCAAGACGGGCCTCCCTTCATTTATCTGAAATCAGTGTGGTGATCTACCACACTCAGAATAAAGAACGAGATCCAGATTTTCAACACCCCTGTCAATCAAGTCAGTGCTTCTATGTGATGGTTGAGAGACTTGGCGTGTCACGGAAAGCACTTCCAACAAGTTACATACATTCATCAACAGCTGCCACCTACGCTCCCTCGATAACAAAGATCCCATCAGATGGTCAGAATAATAAGAATAAGCAACAAGGAACTCTGGCAGGCTGGTGAGGAACCAACCAAGAAACTATCACCGAACAAATATACTGAAGAAGAAAGTGGAGATGGATTGGTCATACACTGATAAAATCATTCGAGGACATCGCGTGCCAAGCTTGGCCCTCGAGTGGAACCTTCATGAGAAACGACAAATTGAGCGTTCGAGGAAAGAGTGACATGGAGGAGATGGTATGAAGAAGAAATGAAAGGTTATTGGTAGTCGTGGAGCCATATTGAAAATACTGGAGTGAAGACAGTGAAATTGTGACGTGTTATTGAATCCCTGTGTTTCACTAGGAACTCAAGGGACAAGTAATAATAATAATTAACATTCACCTAGAGGTGGATTCAGTTGGCGTATCATATCGGCTATAGATTTCCTAATTTTATTCATGACCACATGTAGAGACTTCTTGATTTCTTCATATGGTCTTGTTTGTATATAAGCGTCAATTTTGTTGAAGTCATCCAATTTGCTCATAACTACTGTTGCATTGCGTTTATCAGACTTGACAACTATTAATGTTGTTGTTCCGTAGATTATTCGGAGCTGAATTTCAAAGTTTTCTTAAGTTTCTCTGCCTCTTTTGTCTTTTCACTGTTAACACTCAGTATGCTGTAATCTGTTTAGCAGTTGCTGCATCCAACGAGCTGAACAATGCTTCTATGATAGGTATGTCATCTTCAGATCTTAGATGACCTATTGTCCCTTTTTCAAGTCCTTTTGTTTCAGTTAAGCTTAAGTTTCTCAAGGAGAAATTGACTAACCACTTTGTTTCATTTATAATTTGATTATTTTCTTGTTTTAAACTGCTTCGAATTTTTTGATTTGACTGTCTCTGAAATTCTTGAAGACAAATGATCTTGCCTTATCTGATGTTTGTATAAGGAATTTATAGTCCCTTCGTGTTTATAATATTCATAAGTTTACATTTCAGTTGTTCATTTTTTATCCAGTTCCTACCTAACTTCCCTATAATCCTGGGAATTTCTTCCTTGAGACAAGATTTACTGATATATTCTATTGCTCTTTTGATTTTGTCAGTGGATATTGGAATAAGCATACGAAGATATTGAAGAATAATTTGATTCTTAATACAATGAACATTGAAAATACGATGATTTGTGAGATGTCCTTCAGTTAGTATAAGTCGTGTTGGTTTTTTGCCCTAACCTTCTCACAGGAAGACCATATGCTTCATTAATAAAGGTGTAAAACTTGGACATTGTGGTATAATTTAATTCTATATTAGATTTATTGATATGATTTATAACGCACAGTGATCTAGTATTATTTACTTGATGACGACGTTTCAAGCATAAATTATTACTGCTCATAATCATATCAATGTAATCACACGCAGCTTTCGACATCTGATTTTTATAGTTATGTCACTTCATATGGTCTGTTTTCATTGGAGGTAAAATTTTCCGTATCTCTCGCATAGGTGTTGCGTCATCTATATATATAACAGTGGCCGTGGCCATTTTCACACCTTTCTAGATTTAAATGTCCTATTGGTTTTTCTCTTCAACCAATCTGATATTACACCTTGATCCACGGGCTTTCTCTAGGGGCAAAGCGATCCGTTTTAGCAGGTTTCAGGGATATACGGTATCTTAGGAAGATTTTGTCAAGCTTACTGTACACAATAACAAGAGAAATTACAAGTATTCCTGACAGTAGTCACATAGACTTTGAAGAAAAGGATTCTAAGGAATTAGTTCAAATTTATTCTACACCATTCTTAACAAATATGTCTATCTTGTATGTTTGACATTGAAAAACCTGATCATTCATAGATTTCTTATGTTAATGACAGAATAATAGTACACTTTATTCTTTCGTATTAACCGGTTATTGAAGAAAAATTGTGAGATAAAATTAGGATAAAAGCGCTAACGTTAATTACGTAAACCATTGAATAACACTGTTCCATTGTGTGATACATCAAACCTTTCAAAACCGAATGATATCAACAAACGGGATAATCATCTAGCGAACGTTTTATTCAATATAATAAAATGCCTTATTATGTATAAAACATGATGGGATTTAGTTTAATGTATAATCTATTTGTGGAACAGTGGTAACCATGGCTACTGATTAGTTAATTAATTTCAGCAGTTTATTATTACTCTTGAAAGAATTTTACAGTTCTTTCGTTGATAAACAGAAAGAAAAGTATTGGATATTGATAGCTGAAAAACAGATATCCATCTCACAAGTATTGTTAAAAACTTGTCTAAGTAGTAATAGATGTTTCATTGGACATACATAAAAGCAGAAGTTTATAGTATTACAAATCTTCATTTTCGTCAATTGTAGTGGTAAATTTCATACCACAACATGTTCATGAGATCTCAGATGAAACATTCTAATGTACATCAATTTGGAATAATTAGTAAAATCATCGTCTTCGATTTCGTAATACGTATGCCTAATGGTTTATCCTGGAGAGACTAAAGGATTCACTGGATTCAAATCTACGACCGGAACAGGCAGGCTTCAGGAAGTACAAATCATGTGCAGACCAAATTCCAACGCTTCGTATCATCATACAACAGAGTATGGAATGGCGGCCAACTCTCTACCTTACCTCAACTTCATTGACTTTGAGGCCTTTGACAGCGTCGACCGAGAGGTAATTTGGAAACTGCTTCATTACTACGGAGTACCGAAAACCTTTATCAGCCTCATTCAACAACTGTATGAAGATGCCACACGCCAAGTAATTCACAATGGGAAGCTCAGTGATGCCTTTAGATTGGAGTGAAGACAGGAGTAAAACAAGGCTGCCTGCTATCATCCATGATATTCCTGATTGTAGTCGACTGGATCATGCAACAAATAGTAAGGAGCGAGGAGAGGGGGATACGCTGGCTGGACTGAGGAAAAGAACCTAGAAGACTTGGATTTCTCCAGTGATGACATGTTGTCTCATGTCGCACAAACTTGGAGATCTACAGACAAAAACTAACAAGTTGACAGAAGAGGCAACGAAGACAGGACTTCAAGTGAATAGAGAGAAGACAGAGGTGATGAAGTTACCCAACCAACAACACCACCAACAACAACAACAGACTCCAATCACCATTAACGGGAGAAACTTAAAAAAAGAAGCTACCTTCACCCATCTACGAAGCACTGTTTCAACTGATGGTGACGCTGATGAGGATGTCAAAGTCAGAATCGGAAAAGTAAGACAGGCATTCATTAGCCTGAAACCAGTGTGGAGAACTTCCGCACTCAGCACTTGGAACACGATGCGGATTTTCTACACCAACGTCAAGTCAATGCTTCTGTATGGCTCAGATACTAGGTGCGCTACGAAAGGGATTTCCAACAAACCACAGACACTCATTAACAACTGCCTACACTGGCTCATTACTGAAGCTCAGATGGATGGCCAGAATAATGAGAATAAGCAACAAGGAATTTTGGCTGTAAATGAACCAACCAAGAACCTATCGCTCAACAAATATGCTGAGGGAAGTGGGGGTGGATTGGGTATACACTGAGAAGGCCGGCTGGGGATATCACGTGTCAGGCCTTCGAGCGGAAGCCGGATGGGAAGTGACGAGTTGGGCATCTGATTTGAGTGTGACATGGATGTGATCGTATGAGGAGGAAATGAGAGGTTCTGGGCTGTTGTGGAGTCAGGTTCAAAATATTTCAGAGAACAAAGCGCACTGGAGATGTGCTACTGAAGCCCTATGTTCCACTGGGAACCCAAGGGACATATAATATAATAGTATAATGCCTGATGACTTGAAATGCAAACACTTGTATTCAGTGTCACTTAGTGTTTTTTTTCCAGATAGCTGCAACCTGAAGATATTATTAGATTATGAAGAAACTGGACTGAAAATATGAACGCTAAACAGAGAAAAGGATTTAACATCAACAAGATAACTCTCAGTGATGACAACAGGACACAAATGAGGAATATACGTTTTTAATTCTCAACATTTCACTTCTTTTGAAGCAAATTACTGTGAAATAAGTAAGAATTACCAATCCCATTCACTCATTCGACCCTCTCACACTATAAACATTTATCAATCCTTGAATTACTCAAATTTCTGGACGGTTATAATGGCAACGAAAATCCAGACAGACAGTAAAATCCAGGAGATCCTGCCACTCATTATCTTTAAAGTGAACATATTCACTACAGTCGTATGCAACAGACTTCTCTAGTACTTTATCTAACAGTGAATATACCTCCTTGATAATGCGGCATACCTTAGTGTGAACAGTACGGAAAACCCATTGCCATTGGTCTGCAGTTCTTCAAATGTTTAGTCCTTTGCACCACAATATCTAATTCTGATGGCGTAAATCTATATTGAAGTGAACAGTAACACTTGAATAGATATTCACTTGGATTACATGATTATGTGAAAACTTACAGGTTCTCAACATCGTCAGTGTGGTATCTTTTGGTCTCTGAAGCTACAAGCATAAGAATTTATGGTGAAACAGGCGTTTATCTAGAGTAACAGGGAAGTATGAAGACGAATCAAACATGTCGACTGTTTATAATGGAAACTTGGAACTTTCCGCCACCCTGGTGCTATGAATGGTAAAAAATAGTATGACTGGAAACGATTCAAACTTTAACATTCTGCACATGCTGAAAAGTGGCATTTTCTTGTTCATTTCATAATTTGTGGAATCTTTTGATGTTTTTAATAGAATGTAATGACCTCCCTTCTGTACTAATCAGGTCCAGTAAAATCTTGTAGATTTTTCAACATACATCAATGTAATGATACCTGTAAACTGTCTTCTCTCATGTCAAGTTACTAATATGAGAATAAAATATTCACTGTTATTTAATCATTTAAATATTATTTCTAAATGTAAAGTCTTTTTCTGATAAGCATTCTACACATTTCACATATACTTACCCATAGAATCACAGTTACGTTTAATCTTCTCTTAGCAGAGTATGCTTTCCAAGAGGTAAATTCTATTATTATATTATTATTAGTCCCTTGGGTTCCTAGTGGAACATAGGGCTTCAGCAGCACGCCTCCAGTGACCTCTGTTCTCTGAGATCTTTTGAACCTGGTCCCACGACAGCCCACGAGCTCTCATTTCTTCCTCGCACGACCTCCTCCATGTCACCCTCGGACGTCCAACTCGTCGCTTCCCATGGGGATTCCACTCGAGGGCCTGACGCGTGATGTCCTCAGTCGGCCTTCTCAGTGCATGGCCAATCCATCTCCACTTCTTCCTGCATATTTGTTGCGTGATAGGTTCTTGGTTGGTTCGTTCCCAGAGTTCCTTGTTGCTTATTTTTTCTGGCCATCTGATCTTCAGCAGCGAGCGTAAGCAGTTGTTGATGAATGTCTGTAGTTTATTGGAAATACCTTTCGTGACGCGCCAAGTCTCTGAGCCATACAAGAGCACTGACTTGACGTTGGTGTTGAAAATCCGTATCTTGTTCCGCATGCTGAGTGCAGAAGATCTCCACACTGGTTTCAGGCTAATGAACACCTGTCTTGCTTTTCCGATTCTGACTTTGACGTCCTCGTCCGTCCCGCCTGTAGTTGAAACAGTGCTTCCTAGATAAGTGAAGGAGGTTACTTCCTTTAAGTTTCTCCCGTTGACGGTGATTGGAGTTTGTTGTTGTTGTTGTTGATGGTGGTGGTGCGGTATCTTCATCACTTCTGTCTTCTCTATATTCACCTGAAGTCCCGTCTTCGCTGCCTCTTCTATCAACTTGTTAGTTTTTGCCTGCAGATCTTCAAGTTTATGTGACATTAGGCATAAGTCATCGGCGAAATCCAAGTCTTCTAGGTTCTTTTCCGTCGTCCAGTGTATCCCCCTCTTCTCGCTGCCTACTGTTTGCTGCATGATCCAGTCCACCACAATCAAGAATATCATGGGGGATAGTAGGCAACCTTGTTTCACTCCTGTCTTCACTTCAAAGGCATCACTGAGCTTCCCATTGTGGATTACTTGGCATGTAGCATCTTCATATAGTTGTTGAATGAGGCGGATAAAGGTTTGCGGTACTCCGTAGTATTGAAGCAGTTTCCAAATTACTTCTCGGTCGACGCTGTCAAAGGCCTTCTCAAAGTCGATGAAGTTGAGGTGGAGAGGTGATTGCCATTCTATGCTCTGTTCTATGATGATACGAAGCGTTGCAATTTGGTCTGCACATGATTTGTACTTCCTGAAGCCTGCCTGTTCCGGTCGTAGTTTTGAATCCAGTGCATCTTTAAGCCTCTCCAGGATGATGCGGCTTAATATTTTACTTGGGGTGGACAGGAGAGTGATTCCGCGCCAGTTCTTGCAAGCACTGAGGTCTCCCTTCTTCGGCAGTTTGACAAGGTAACCCTTCTTCCAATCGTCAGGTACCTTCTCTTCCTTCCACACCTTCTGCAATAGTGGTGTGAGCATGGCCGCTGTTGTCTCTGCATCTGTTTTCAGTGCTTCTGGCGGTATTCCATCTGGTCCTGCTGCTTTCCCGCATTTCAGTAGCTTTATGGCGTTCAGGACTTCCATTTTCGTTGGGGGATTAATGTTCACTTGTAGTTCAGCGGCTGCAGGTGGTATTTCTGGACGAAGTGCAGGTGGTGGTCGATTCAAGAGCTTCTTGAAGTGGTCGGCCCATCGTTTCCTCTGTTTCTCTTCTTTTGTAATTAAATTTCCTTCTTCATCTTTTATTGGTTTCATCTGTGTTGGTCTCTTCCCTGATAGCAACCTGGTTATTTGATACAATGTCGTCAGGTCTCTCTTACCTGCAGCCTGTTCTGCTTCACTTGCCAGTGTTTCGTAGAAGTGTCTTTTGTCTTTGCGTGCACTCTTCTTCACTTCTTTGTCCAGTGTTTTATACATTGTGCTCAGTTCCTCTTGTCGTTGAGCATCCTTGCACTGGTTTATCTTCTGCTTCACCATCCTCCTCTCCTCTATCAGCTTCCAGGTATCCGTCGAGATCCATTCCTTGTCTTCTTTCTTCTTCCTTCCTAATACTGTTGTGCAGGTTTCTTTCCACATAGCTTTCAAAGACTTCCAGTGTTCTTCCACACAGGTTTCTTCAGGGATGTTGCTCGATGTCTCCCATTTTGTCTTGATGGCTGACGTGAAGATCTCCTTTGTAGTTTCATCCTTCAGTTTCCGAGTGTTGTACTTGGGTTGAGGTCTATCACCAGCTTCCTTGAAGGCTTTTAACTTGATTTGGAAGGTTCCTTGCACTAGGTAGTGGTCTGAACCTACATCTGCTCCTCTTCTTGACCTTGTGTTAAGTAGACTGCGTCTCCATTTTCTTGAGATTGAGATAAAGTCGATTTGATTTTTAGTGTGTCCATCTGGTGAAATCCATGTCGCTTTGTGGATATCTTTGTGCCTGAACACACTGCCTCCAATCACCAAATCGTTGAATGCGCAGAATTCTGCAAACAATTCTCCATTCTCATTCATTTCACCTAGTGCCTCTCGACCCATGGTTAGTTCTCTTCCCGTGTTGTCCCCTCCCAGTTTGGCATTCATGTCGCCCATCAGAATTTTGATATCGCCAACTGACGTCTTGTCCAGTGTTGATTGAAGTTGTCTGTAGAAATCCTCCTTTTTCTCTTGCTCTGCATTATTTGTAGGTGCATAACATTGTATGATTGTGACCTTTCTTCCTTTTGAGTTGAATCTTGCTGTCATGATCCTGGAGGAGATTGGTTCCCACTGCATGAGAGCCTTCGATGCTCTTGAGGACATCATGATAGCCACTCCCTCAGTGTGCTCGTGGTTGGCGTCTGGGTGACCGGAGTAGATTATTGATTCTCCAGTTGACAGTTTGGAGAGTCCACTCCCATTCCATCTGCTTTCGCAAATCCCAAGCACTTCGATGTTATACCTTCTCATCTCCTTTGCAATCTGGGCTGCCTTACTGGGTTCAAACATCGTGCGGACATTCCATGTCCCCACGTTTACTTTCGCTTTCATCGAGAGAAGACACATCGGCCAATTGGCTTCCCGAAGGCTTTCACCAACTGGCGTCATTTCGCCTCTCCGATTCCAGCGGGGAATAAGTTTGTTTTCATTTTTTATATTTTGTTTGTGCTTTGAAGTTTCTTTAGCGGTTAGATTTGTTTTACGGGGTAGGGTTGCTAGCCCTATGCCCAACCTTCCCTCTTTACCCGGGCTTAGGACCGGCTAGTAACTAGTAAACTAGTTAACCAGGCGAGGTTAAGAGGTAAATTCTACCAACTAATAATCTTTATGTTGTTATGACATTTATAATCTCCTTCTTGTCATACCGGGCCAAACTGCTCAGCCTCTGTTGTCAGATGGGCTCCTACGAGGATGCTTTGTTACTGATGTATTACAGGGGTTTAGGTACATCCAGCTGACTAGTCCTAAATAGAACGAAATACGCGTCCTGGCTTGTAACTATCATAACAACAACTGATACTTGTTGCATAAGAGGTGGCTATCGTGCCCCAGTAGCTAAGTAGAAAACACTGTAGTGTTAAAAGCGAATTCGAGCCTCACTGAGAACTAAACTCACTGAAGTGCAAATACATCCCAAACAGGACGAAACACGCTTCTTGAATTCTTTCGTTAGTCACCAAGATCAAAAGAATCATTATGGTTACTGTCAAAGGTTAATACCAGACTTCATTCCAAAATGACTAGGTAAACGCCTTTTCTAATGAATTTTGTCATACGTCAGACAAATTGGAACATATTTATCATTTATCTTCAAATTCATTGTATCCAAGCATATTCCGAAAACTAATGATCCATTATCAATGACATAAAATGATTCTGATCCAACAAATTCTTATACATCTAAACAACTCGTATTAAAGAAACGATAAATAGTTATAACTCATCAAAAATTTGTGAATGTCAATCTTCATACCTTTCTATCATATGATCTCTTTGTGTGATTGAATTTCAACTGTAAGCATATCAGCTGACAAAGTGAACATATAAACTTATTCAAGTAGGTTCATACATATTCTGTTCATAGAATCTGCAAAAAAAGACTATATATATATATATATATATATATATATATATATATATATATATATATATATATATATATATATATAGGGTGTTTGAGAGACATGATTTGAAAAAAGTGATTTAAGGAGGCAAAAAAATGAAAAATATGGGCCTATCTTTCTTAGATTTCTGGTTACCAAACATAATAATGTAAATTTATTCAAACTTTTATTACTGATATACTTTAGCACTATATAATCTTTAATATAGAGTATATCTTAACTGCAGTGTAGATTCTAACACATGATTTACTCTGATTCCTTCTATCAGTATTTAAAAGTATGAATACCAACCATTATATTCAACTTCAAAATCAAACATTCATGGTTAGAAATCATAAGCCATAGAAATCTCAAAGCCATTCAAAGATTCAATGTTTACCTTTACCTTTTATAGTTAGCTTTTTGTTTTATTTTCGTCCACAGATCACTTTCAAAATATTGGGCTCTATTTTTATTGCCTAGTTAAATTTATAACACAGTGGAATTGTACAGTACTGTCTACTGGATAGCCTCTCGGAAACAATCTATTGTCCACAGTCATATCATGATAACTACACAACTTTGAAATATCCTTTATAATATCCTAACTCCCTCACTCCCTCTGTGATATGGCCAGTAAAAATTCTCACATATTCAGAACACATGCTCAGTCATTCCTGTTGCATGTATCGGGTGTTGATTCGATAAAAAGGGATTCGGTTATCAACCTCTTCCTCCACTCTGTTATGTCAGCTCTAAGGATTTTCACCCTAGCCCATCACATCGTGTGGTTGTGTGTAATCCCATATATGGCAACGGCTGAGCTGTTTTGGAAATTCATTACCATACCAAGATTTACCAATTTTCATTTAGTTGCCTTTCTGTGTTCAGGTAACCTGATTGACACTGGTCGATTGATTTGACCTGTGCTTTCGACCTCTCAATCGTTGCAAGTGATTTGGCAAACTAATGATATTCTGCTTAATTGGATCAGTAGGATCATTTAATTTACTAAGCTTATTTTTAAGTGAGTTTGTAGGTTTGAATGCCACTCTAATCGCAGCCAGCCTTATTGAGCATCATACGTAGTGTTTCTGATTTACCTTGTGTATGTGGTGATACTGTAGAGGTTTAGAGTTCTCTCTTCACAGTACTTCCACTACTATCGTTAACATTATTACCACTACTATTAACATCTGTGTTGATGATATTAGTCATATTTTTCTTACGATTTTTAAGGAACTTATCAATTAGTTTGGGAGAGTAACTGTTGATGATAAGGTCTGTTTAATGTATGTGGTTTCTTGTCTTAGATATTTTGTTTTACTAGAAAGCTTTTTGCCCTTGTTACTTAGACACTTCACCAAAGCCAACTTTAACTGATATAGGGTGAGGCGATTGGAAGTCTAAGTTACGATTTGAATGTGAAGGCTTTCTGTAGACACCCGTGTCTAAGCCTCTATCCTGTTTCCATTTTATTCTGCAACCGAGCATAGCTAATTCCCCTTCACTGGCTACTGAATTTATATGTGTTAAGAAACTATTTATGTGCTTCGATTCCCATACTGTAAACTTGTCGTCTACATAACAAAACCATATTTTTGGAGCCAGGCTAAATTTTTCACAGTTATCTGCTCCCAACTATCCATAAACATGTTAGCCACAATAAGGAATATTGGTGATCCCTTTGGAAACCCTTTCAGTTTGTTTGTATATTTTATCTTAAAGCCTACAGATTGTAGAGGTTACATAGAGCTGTACTGCTAGCATGATATCAGTTACCGGTAAGTTAGTTCATAGTGTAAGCTTATGGTCATTATAAGTCTCGTTTCTAAACGCTTTCAGAGCCTTGTCAATCGTATGTTACACTACAAACTGACTTTGTCGAAACTAACCATTTTCTCATCGCTATCTAAATGTATATCATCTAAAACGTGCTTCATAGAAAAAAATACGACTAATATTATTAACACAGATGTTAATAGTAGTAGTGGAGGTACTGTGAAGAGAGAACTCTAAACCTCTACAGTATCACCACATACACAAGGTAAATCAGAAACACCACGTATGATGCTCAATAAGGCTGGCTGCGATTAGAGTGGCATTCAAACCTACAAACTCACTTAAAAATAAGCTTAGTAAATTAAATGATCCTACTGATCCAATTAAGCAGAATATCATTAGTTTGCCAAATCACTTGCAACGATTGAGAGGTCGAAAGCACAGGTCAAATCAATCGACCAGTGTCAATCAGGTTACCTGAACACAGAAAGGCAACTAAATGAAAATTGGTAAATCTTGGTATGGTAATGAATTTCCAAAACAGCTCAGCCGTTGCCATATATGGGATTACACACAACCACACGATGTGATGGGCTAGGGTGAAAATCCTTAGAGCTGACATAACAGAGTGGAGGAAGAGGTTGATAACCGAATCCCTTTTTATCGAATCAACACCCGATACATGCAACAGGAATGACTGAGCATGTGTTCTGAATATGTGAGAATTTTTACTGGCCATATCACAGAGGGAGTGAGGGAGTTAGGATATTATAAAGGATATTTCAAAGTTGTGTAGTTATCATGATATGACTGTGGACAATAGATTGTTTCCGAGAGGCTATCCAGTAGACAGTACTGTACAATTCCACTGTGTTATAAATCTAATTATGCAGTAGTACTGGAATTAAATTCTACCTTAGTGCACGGGTTACATTCTTGTATGAAGAGCTTAACTTATTACAAGGTGTTATCGTGAATCATTTGTCTTGTATAATGTTGAATATACCTGTCACCTACATTTTCGACGGTCAGATGCTGGTTTCGGTCCTAAAAAGGGGGGGGGCGTCACAGTCGCCTATGGCTGAGGTATGTAATATCTTTGTAGTTTGAAACAGTACAATATTTTTTAACGAGTATCTAGCATATGTTTACTTTGTTTGTGTTCTTTACGACTGGATGTCTTCAGTTTCTCTCTGATTCTTTTAACTAATTCAAAGATTCTGATTTTTTCTTAGTGAATATTACACAACTCTTAAGGAGTATGAGCGTTTTTACTTACTAGAAATCAAAATTTTAAGGGAATACGCATCCGCTGAAAGATAAACATAAAGTATAGGGTGAATAGTTTATTCTTTGAGAAGTGCTCCTCCTCTAAATGTAATAATTCTACCATTTTCTAAAGTAGATTGGATGCAAGTGAAATTCATGTTGGACAGAAATTCAACACTTATGCTCTAGGTTACTTTTCTGGTCATTTTATGAGGCTATGGATGATCTATGGAAATCAATAGACATCAGATGTTTTGTGTTAATTTAGACTCACTGGCAAGGTGCATTGGGATTATTCACTTTAAATGTTTGTCAGACATTTGAACCCATGTTATCCAACCGTTCATTAGTGTTATTAGCCAAGTATTTAGATCATGATTGTTGGCTATAAAAACCTCATTCTTGAAGAAGGAGTTATAATGCAATCATAGCTTACAGTTTACAGTGTGTGTACAAAAGTGTTCATAAGTATAGTATGTACTTTGGACCATTGAAGTGCAACCTACTTTTGCAAGATTGGCAGGAGCCTGTGTCTGCGTTCATCTTCGATAGTAAGCCGTTGGGAGAAGTCGAAGAGTTCATGTATCTGGGAAGTTGTGTGAGTGTAAGTGGAGGTGTGGGTGGTGAAATTTCTGACTGCAAATCGAAAACTAGAGTGCCGCGCCCCGATTTGGGTCATCTTTGGCTCCGACACAACATTTGTTTGAACGTAAAAGGTTGGGTATACAACGCCTCAGTGCAAGCAGTTCTTCTCTACTCTTGTGAAACCTGGCCTCTCTGAGCTGAAGATGTGCAATGACTTTGTATGTTCGATCTTCAACTCTGTAGGATTGCTCATATCCGGTGGCAACATCATGTTAGTAATTCTTAGGTACGACAGCGTATGTTTAGGCATGATGGAGATCGTCATATAATAAGTGAAGTCATCTAGAAACACCGGCTTCCGTGGCTTGGACATTAGCCACGTGTATCGTCCCAACGGCATCCATACTGTTCATTGTTTTCTAACTCTCGAACTAAGTGGGAGAAGCGTAGGGGTGGTCAGTGGATAACATGGAGATGCAAGATGAAGGATAGTTGTATCGGTTTATCATCTGTTGGTGCATCACAAATCTCTGGGTGTTATGCGAGAGATCACACAACTCAGTGACTTGATACATTAGCAGAATCGAAACCAGTGGTAGGCATGTTGTAGCCTCCGCTTACCTTCTATTGCTGAAATGTAATGAATGTTTCGCTTTGAATGTACCTTACTGGACTGTCCTTCTAATCATTCCATTCTTATTGTGTTTTATTTTTATCCACTTCTCTTCGCTTTCTATCTTCATAATGCTATATTAATTTGTGTAAGTACTTCAAAGAGTGTTTATTAAGAATGGTTATCCTTCAAGACTAATTGATAGAAACATGACGCCTAATTATTTCAAAGAATAAACCACCAAGGTTTCAAAGAAGACATTATTTATGATTATTGGATTCAAGGAAGATAAACTGGCAGAGATACTGAAGAATCGATTGTGCAGAGCGCTGAATATGACATTGTTTTCCGCCCAGTCTTGGACTGTTTTGTCCAGTCAAAAACTGATCCCAGGATGTACACAGAATAAGTAACTACTGTATTATTATTTGTCACTCGGATTCCTAGTGGGACATAAGGCTTCATTATCACGCCTTCATTCCACTCTGTTCTCTGCAGTCTTTTGAGCCTCGCTTCACGACCGCCCACAACCTTTCATTTCTTCTTCACACCATCTCCTCCAAGTCGCTCTCGC
Organism: Heterobilharzia americana; assembly: GCA_944470555.2. Taxonomy (NCBI): domain Eukaryota; kingdom Metazoa; phylum Platyhelminthes; class Trematoda; order Strigeidida; family Schistosomatidae; genus Heterobilharzia; species Heterobilharzia americana. The sequence continues at coordinate 60,015,851 of OX104129.1, read as the reverse complement.
CTCGGACGCCCAACTCGTCGTTTCCCCTTTGAATCCCACTCGACGGCCTGACCTGGCGCGTGATGTCCCCAATCGGCCCAACACAATCCATCAACACTTTCCTCTGCATATTGGTTGGGCAATAGGTTCTTGATTGGTTCCTCGCCAGCCTGCCAGAGTTCCGTGTTGCTTATTCTTCTTATTCCGGCCACCTGATCGATTTTCAGTATCGAGTGAGCGTAGGTGGCAGCTGTTGATGAATGTCTGAAGTTTGTTGGAAGTGCTTTTCATAACATGCCAAGTTTCTGAACCGTTTAGGAGCATTGATTTGATTGATAGTGGTGTCGAAAATATGGATCTTGTTCACGCTTTATGCTGAGTTTGGTAGATCTCCACACCGGTTTCAGATTGATGAAAGCCTGTCTTGCTTTTCCCATCCTGACTGGCTTTGATGTCCTCGTCTGTGCAGCCGCCTGTAGTTGAAACAGTGCTGCCTAGACAGGTGGGTAGATAAAAGAGACTACTTTGTTTAGGTTTCTCTCGTTGGTGGTGATTGGTGCTTGTTGTTGATGCTGTTGTTGGTTGGGTACCCTCATCACCTCCGTTTTCTCTCCATTCACTTGAAGTCTTGTGTTGGTTGCCTCTTCTGTCAACTTGTTAGTTTTTGTCTGTAGATCTTCGAGTTTGTGCGACGTTAAACATAAATCATCATCGTTGGCAAAATTCAAATCTTCTGGGCTCTTTTCATCGGTCAGCCATAGTATGCCAAATGACCCGTTTAGGCCACCTCTATTTGCGTTTGCGAATTCATCTGTTCTTGTGCAACTGGTTACACAGGCCGCACAAAACATTTTGCATCCAGACACATCCTCAAGAACTGTGCAGTATAACCGTCAACAGCTCAACTATTGTTTGTCAATTTATTATTATCCAATAAGCAATTTGTGATGACTTTCAACTGACATTCTCTTGTGATTTTGATGACCGGATTTCACAATTTTATACTTAGTCAATAGCTGATGATGGATATGTATATTTTGTTGTAACTTTGATTACAATGTACATCTTTCGAAAATGATTCGTCGAATAGGAGATTTTCTTCTTTGGACTGTTATTTGTTACATTTTTTATTGTTTTGGAACTATTTAGGTGACTGAAAATATAGGAATGTAACATTAACCGAAGTTCTGAATAATTCGACAAAAATGGATTCGGTACTTTTGTTCCTTATACTTTGGTCTATAGAAAGACTGAGAAAATTACATTCACGTTAAGTAAAGTAAAGTGTAAGGAGCAATCATAAGCATGTGTTTTACTAGTGAATCGAAGCTTGTGACTTGAAGTTAGGCCTTTAAATCAGTACTCCGTAATCATGTAGACTTCAGAATACTACTAGAAGAAATACGCTGAATATTCGTAATGTAGTACTATGCATACTATGTGAAACTATCTTCAACAAGCTGCTTTTCGAATAAATACTTGAAATGAAGTTTACTCTGGGACCTGTAAAAAACGTTGATAGTACTTGTCTAAATGGAGTCGCGATTAGGGTAAATTCGTTCGTAATAATTCTTCTAAAGGCTTCTGTTAATACTTGTGATTACCCTCTGCTACACTGGGTCGATTTGATCATTCTATATTGGTAAATGGGCTCCTATGAAGAGATGAGAAAAACATCACTTACTGGGGTGCCTCCAGCTGACAAGTCCCAAATGGGACGAAACGCCCGTCCTGACTTAGACTGCTAGTCACTAAATAGACTATAACTAGTGAAAGTTCATATGCAATACAGCTCTAATTGTCACGGGACTCAATCGGTGGTCACTAGCTGTAAAACGCTGGACATTTAAGTTGTATTTTGGGACTTTTGAGTTACATACACCTACTCAATAAAGATCAAATCCAGCACACATAGCTTCAGACGCTACAGCATTATCTAATACACTACAGTGTTATGAAGGATAACTTCAGGACGATGGATATCAGTTTTTATTTGTTAATGCTTATGTCTTCCAGTTGATAACTACACTCCACTGAATATCTGAAATCTGAGGTCCCATACCACTACTAGTCTCAACCAATCAAAGTACATCATCTACAATTTTTAACCAATATGATGGCAGCTATGTACGAGTCTATTTACCCAAGGATATGGATCAACTCATTTCACGACAACAATCAACAGGAAATCTCTAGTGTAAACAGATAAAGTAATCTTTTTCCTTTCATTCTGTCAATCAGAAAAAAAAATTGTTTTCATTTGATTTGAATGAAAATATCACAGCAATTTTGTGTTACAAAATATCCGTTACACTACTACTATTATTTCGATTTAATTTGAATCAAAACACCTAGAGAATAAAATCTGCAACTGTTGTGGAACGATATCCGGTTCAGCTAAACTTTAATGATAGGCGACCATGATGACAGTCAATCAGGTTGCTAATGGTTTATTCAAGCTATTCGTTACGTCCAATTATGATGTTGTTGATGCTGAATAATGCTTTAATGTATTATGAAGAATATTGCGCTACAGTTTTTGTTTGAAATTTCATTGATTAAGTAATCTGGTTGAAAATAAAATATCTCGTCTGGAATCTTAAATGTAACGCAGGAGGATGACTTAAACAGGAGTGGGTACCATAATATACAAAGTTGCTTGGAAGTCATATATACCTTAATCTCAAATAGGTTACCCCCATCAAGCTATTGTTTACCGAAAGTACTTCGTTGATCAGGCAACTGAAGTGCACACAAAAAGCTTTGAAAATAGTTGTTTTAGAAAGTTTTTAGACCGTTAACGGGATCACAACGGGAAGTTTCAACCAAACTCATTGAAATGATATTGTCTAATATGGATTATTGGCAATTTAGACAATCGTATGGTTTCAAAGATGATAAACCTGTTCAGAATCTTCGTATTTTTATTTCTCATATAAAACAACTTAAAATAAAAAGTAGCATTTCCCTTGAAAACTATTTTGTCTCTCATATTCCTGATTCTGATTGGTTAGTGCATACTTGGACATGATTGGTGGTCACCAAAGTTTAATTGAACCCTATTTCCATCAAGATTTTAGTCGATAGTGAAAAGGAGTTTTTTTAATAGAAGGTATATCTTTCGCATTTGATAAGTATGTAACATGTCAGATCTTTTTTGGATCTACCAGTCTCATAAAAGTTTTAAAAATTAGCCACCTATTTGACAGTATAAAGTAATCACTTTGCTACTCTGAATACACATTGTTTGAGGAGAATTGTACATCATTTAAGATGGATTTGATAACAGACCTCTTAGCTAGTATGCATTATAGAGATGCTTAAACGAAGGCTTGTGCTATTTTTCATTCTTTCATTTAATCGTAGCAGAACTTTTCATACATCTAGGATTTGCTTTGGATCATGCCTGTTGTATATCTTTAGTGATGATTTGATAAATAAAGATTCAGTTATCGCCCCGACAAATCGTCTAATGGCATTAGTCCTTAGAACTAGTATCCTGTTATATCCTTCATTTCAATGCAGGCACTGGAACTGTAAAACATTTTGCGAAGTCATCTATCAGAACAAGTAACTACCTCTAGGTGACTTCACTTGGATCTCCTCATTATTTACATCGCTTTGCGAAAGAGCATTGACGGGTGCTTAGCGCAAATCAGTCAACCACACGAATGAACACATCCTTAAGTATGTAAATTCGTGAAATACTGAGATGGCTATAGTGGACATGATGCAACAAACTATCCATTTTTGATCATAGGAGGAAATATTTTCTCTTCAAGATTATTCTGATGAAGTTAGAAGTGTTCTTTTCTACAAACAACTGGATTTGATGAGTAGTATTTCTGAACAGAAACATTTCTATGACGTTTTATTCAGCCTGTTGACCCCCAGTGGAATCCAGGATGTGAGTTTCGTCATTTTTGTGGCTCGTTAGCTAGATATACCTGCATTTCAGTAAATGATGTTGTTCCCACTAAGACCCAAACGCATACTGATTCCTTCAGAGGGGAAAATGTTATCCAGAGGGCGACTGAGGCATGATGGCCACCATTTATGGCCTAGTGGGTAACACTGTGGGGTTTGAAGCAGTGGGTATCTGATTCGAATGTCAGTGAGAACGACACTTACTTGGTGCAGGTGTATCTAGCTGACGAGTCCTAAACAGAACGAAAAGCATATTTTGGATTCCACTTCAAGTCACGAAGATGAATAAGAAACTTTAACCACCTGGCAGCATCGAGTAATTCACATAGGAACCCATCTGCCCGCACAGGTGAACCAATTCGACTACGTTAACAAAGGGAAATCACAAGTACTAAACGACATAAAGCATTTCCACTCGGTTAGTTTACTTTGAGCTAGTGCTAAAAATGTATTGAGATAATGGGAATAAGCAAACTAAGGACGATTATTCTATGCGCTATTTACTACATCGAAATGACTTCGCAACAACTTTCAGTTAGTCTAACCAATTCAATTTTATCTAACATAATTCTTTCATAGGAATTTTGTAAGTTGTCAGTATCCAAGGTTTCTAATGTGGAAGAATAATATTTTCAGCTGATCCCTATAGTACACGTAAAGAAATTTGTTTTAATCATATCTAGTCGTGAAATGCCAGTAGTACTATATCAAAGTCAAACAACTCAAGTAGTTTAACTGAGATCCATTACGCTCATTTCATGGTCACCGGAACAGAATAACAAACAGAATAGAAATTACCATTCTCCGTAGTGTTTGCATCTGAGATTTCAAGAAAGAGTCAGTAATGATTCAAGGATTCGTGTATATACCTATTATCGAGTGTTTCAGGTTAAAATCACCTGAGGAGGACCAGTTTGTCGATGAATACTGAAAGGCAGAAAATCTATGCTGTACTGTCTATGAAGACAGAGGTGATGAACATACCCAACCAACAACAGCATCAACAACAAGAGATAACATCAATGGGAGAAACTTAGAGGAAGTAGCCTCTCTAACCTATCTAAGCAGCACTGTTTCAACTACAGGCGGAACAGACGAGGACGTCAAATCAGCCAGGATCGGAAAAGCAAGACAGACTTTCATTAACTTGGAACCAGTGTTGAGATCTTCTGCACTCAACACAAAGAAGAAGATCTGGACTTTCAAAACCACTGTCAAGTCAATGTTTCTATGTGATGGTTGAGAAACTTGGAGTGTCACGAAAAGCACTTCCAACAAACTAAACACATTCATCAACAACTGCCACCTACGCTCACCCAATACTGAAGATCAGATGGCCAGAATGATAGGAATAAGCAACAAGATACTGTGGGAACGAACCAACCAAGAAGCTATCACTCAACAAATATGTAGAAGGAAGTGGAGATGGACTGGATTGGGCATAAACTGAGAAGGCCGATTGTGGACATCAAGCGCCAGACCAGGCTGTCAAGTGGAATCCAAATGGGAAGCGACGAATCTGGCATCCGAGGGTGACGTGAAGGAGATCGTGCAGGAGGAAATGAGAGCTTGTGGGCATTCGTGTAGCCAGGTCTGAAAGACTTGAGAGAACAGGGTGGAATGAAGGCGTGATAATGAAGCCCTATGTTCCACTAGGAATCCAAGGGACAAATAATAATAATAATACTGCCGATGAAATTTCAACATTGTCGAGAAGTAAATACCTGTAGTGGTTATCGTTCATGTTGCCTGTGAATAAGTATTAAGCTTTCAGGAATTAACTGAGGATTTGGGCCGATTCAGTATTTCATGTTTTAAGCAGGTTGAATATAATATTTTTACAGGTAATTTAATCAGTTTCCTTTTCACCTTCGAAGAATAATCTTTCGAATAGTACGGAGATGTACTGAACTTTTGATGAAGTTATAGATCTTTGAAAATCCTTCATTTTATACGCCATGTAAGCATCATTTCGTTATAACATATTAGTGTAACCTATAACGTGAAAAATCTTAAAAAAGTCTATGAATGTGTATCAGTTGATTGTAACCGGTAACATGTTTAGTTAGAATTCATCGCAAATGTCAGTGAACTGATATATTTCCTACTTAGTGTGCACCTAATCTCTCAAGGTAAACATAGACATTTGACAGACTAAATCAAAATTTGTACTCAGGATCTGAAAGACGTTTTAAACAATGAACTATGATACCCGACATCATTAAAATTTTAAATAACTTGCCGACTTATTGACACAATCCTTTCTTCTCAAAACATTTGATTAGACAATGAGTATTAAAAGGGTATAAAACTTTAATGTTTATAAGTGGGTATGCATAGGTTAACTTAATCTTCAGTTGCTTACGTGACACAATTCTCTACGATATTAGCTACAATTTCACCTTTCAATTTCATATTCTGATAGAGTTTTCTTTGTCACAGTCAATAATTTTTTCATTTTTGACTTCTCCCTGTTTTTAGAGTGAATACATCTAGGTGGATATCCATTTCCAACTGGGATATTATATAAAATATTTGCCTCATTACTTAGTACATCTTCAGAATCCTTGAAAGTAACGAAACTACACAATTCTGTTTGCTAATGGAAGTGACTTAGCCTAAGAATTACATAGATTTTGCAGTCCATTTCGATTTTCCGTACACCGATCTTTGGATAGAATTATTCAATTCAGCAATGGGAAGAGTGAACTTTTTTGTTTACACTCCAGAGAAAGTTTTTCATATTTACATATTAGAGTTGTATTAGGATGTTAGCAGCCGATGAGAAACTGCGAAATGCGATGGACTCCTGATATTTTGGTAGAACTCCTGCTGTCGCTTTATTTAAATAAAGTAACGAAAGCAAACAATATGACGTCAAGTCTTTCCTACTAACACATTCAAGGAAGATACGAGGAAGATACGGGACTGCATAAAGGTCATTATCAGCTGATTGGGAGCATGATCAGCTGATTCTATTTGGTTGAAATGCTACATATATTGCTTGTTTAATGGCATAAGTGTTGCTTAGGTGAACAGAAAAGTGTTAAAATAGTGAAAATCTCGAAACTAATTTATAGATGGCTATTTATTTGGTTATGTGTTGTTCTGTTTCAAAGCATGAAATGTCTGTAGTATATATAAATCTTGGAATTCAAAGATACGATGCTCATAAGTAATTAATTGACAGATAGTAAATGTGATTTAATCCATGAGAAAAGCCTATAGGAACTTTTCGATTCCATGCAACTCAAGTTTAATGGAGTATTAATATGTCTATTCGTTCAGATTTCTAATTTATTCCTCTCGATGTTCTGATGAATGTATTTTTCAACACCACTTGTAAATGAAGCATCCCTGCGAAATAGACAGTTGTACATGCACTGAAATTAGCGTACACTCAAATACTTAAATATTACTAACAAAGTTCATATTCTTATTTCATGAGGATGAAAGAGGCATGGTCTTTAATTGAAGAACAAAGGTGTGAAATAACCATTGCAAACATTTTAATTATCTATTTATGGTTACACACCAAAAAAAATAATTTCCCCCATGTTTCCGTTCATCTTAAACGACAGTCTTATAAAGGTGATTCTAGTTTACATGAATAAATACGTTGCATGAAAACTGTGATGTCAACTAGTGTTACTAACGATCTCAGGCAGCAACTGCTTATGCGAAATAGATCATATGTAAAGCCACTGATTACATACGTTTACTAAATTCCCAAAGGATTAAAATAAGAATGGAAGTACACATTCCTGAGGTTTAGGTTACGAAGTAAAGAATGAGGTCATCATCTGTTAGTGGATGATGATTGAAGATGAAAAGAAAATTTGGACCGCGGTCGGATTCGAACCAGCGGGTTACCAACCTAATGCTCTATTAACTGAGATACAGAGTTCAACTACTCACCAGATTTTTATTTCACCCCAGTCACAAACGGGGTTTTGCCTGACTACCGTGTGAGTTCGGGCTACCTAGTCAGGACTTCTCATCCGAATCAAAATGTAATTGAATTAGAGGTGGGGAAGCATCACACTGATTGTTATTTGACTGTTTGAGATAACAGTGGTTTAGCAGACTAATATGGATACTGGATGATGATTGAAGGTGAAATAAAACTTTGAACCGAGCTTAGACTTGAACCAGTGACCACCGGGTTTCCAACTTAATGCTATACCAACTCAGCTACGAGACCCGAATTCTGACCAGACTTTCATTTCGATTTGCTGGTCGCTGGTTTGAATTCGACTGCAGTCCAAAGTTTCATTTCACCTGCCAAACTACTGCAGTCCTCTGTATTTGCTGCAGAAATCATGGAAATGCGAACAAATAATTCGCACACTAAGATACATTGTTGCCCCTGAAAGTATGCAGATCAGCAGTCTATGATGGGTTTCATCATCGTAATTGTATTCCACATGAAAGATGTGAACGTATTCTCGCCGCCACTAACTCCATTCTGTCCCCAGAAACTGAACGTTACCTACTTTCCTACACCCGAACCATAGGTAATGAACAAATGAAATTCTTCCTGAGAGCCTAATGACTTTGATAATGGTATCAGTGTATATGGTTTCCAAAGAAGTATAATACAAAGCCGTTTACCGATGCACATTGAAATACGTCACATCCATCCGATTAAAGGAGTAGCAGGTACAGTTTGAACTGATGCCTCTCTTCTGACCAAATGTGCACATGTATGCAACCAGTTAATATTTCAGATTGGGTTTCATTTCATCTCTGCGACTAACTAGAGCAACATAAAGTGTTCATGCCTCCTTAAATCATAGAAGTATTTGGTATTTGTGGTTTATGGATCACTACAGTACTTAGTAGTTAATATCACTTTTCAGCCTTTCTAGTTTACAAGTTCTTTGGACATCAAAGCTTGCATACAATCTATAATCAAACAGTTTGTCAATTTTAGTAGAATAAAGTACTTGCAAATTTATGCTATTATCGCTTTTTTCGAAACGACCTCAAGAAGAAAAGCAGACGTTTCTCCACCAATAGCCTACTAGCCAAGTGACCTACAAGTGCGTTAGTATCTTATTTACTCTATACCGCCTCAAAATATTCATTATTCATTCAATAAATGTTCAATAGCTTTTTGTATTGTCCATAGTCAAGAATAATTCACTTTTTCATCAGTTGGAACATGAAGTATGTTACACATTTTATATGGTATTGGTTGATTAAGATTTTGTTCAATCAACAATTTTCCTGATAATAATTTAGAGGCATTTTTTTTATACTGTTCACTGGAAAATACAATCAACGTAAGTGCAGTAAGATTTGAGTGAATCTACAAATTATGATCAAATTTTTTTATAATTCATAAGTGAGTCTAAATATTTACCGATGAGATAAGAGATGGAAAATGTGAGGTCTAATACTGTCTCATTAAAAAATTAGTCACCCACATTTTTCACTGTACAATATAGTTGATGCATAAAGTTTGGTCACTGTCAAAGAACAAGGAGTATAGCAGTTGTTGCCAGTTAATCAACTGTGATTGATTATTGTTATTATTATTTGTCCCTTGGATTCCAAGTGGAACATAGGGCTTCATTATCACGCCTTCATTCCACTCTGTTCTCTTCAGTCTTTTGAACATGGCTACACGAATGCCCACAACCTCTCATTTCTCCCTCACACCATCTCCTCCATGCAACCCTCACCACGGACGCCAGATTCGTCGTTTCCCCTGCGGATCCCACTTGACGGCCTGGTCTGGCGCGTGATGTCCCCAACCGGCCTTCTCAGTTTATGCCCAATCCAGTCCATCTCCACTTCCTTCTACATATTTGTTGAGTGATAGCTTCTTGGTTGGTTCGTTCCCACAGTATCTTGTTGCTTATTCCTATCATTCTGGCCATCTGATCTTCAGTATTGGGTGAGCGTAGGTGGCAGTTGTTGATGAATGTGTTTAGTTTGTTGGAAGTGCTTTTCGTGACACTCCAAGTTTCTCAACCATCACATAGAAACATTGACTTGACAGTGGTTTTGAAAGTCCAGATCTTCTTCTTTGCGTTGAGTGCAGTAGATCTCCACACTGATTATTTCAGATTATTGAAGGAAGGACTATCTTACTGTCCTTCTGATCCTGGCTTTGATATCTTTGTCTGTGCCTGTGCCGTCTGTAGTTGAAACGATGCTGCCTAGGCAGGTGAGTAGATGAAAGAGACTACTTCGTTTAGGTTTCTGCAGTTCATGGTGATTGGTGCTTGTTGTTGGTTGGGTATCTTCATCACCCCGTCTTCTCTACACTCACCTGAAAAATTGTTTACGCTGCCTTTTTTGTCAACTTGTTGGTCTTTGTCTGTAGATCTTCGTGTTTGTGCGACAAGACATTAGACATAAATCATCATCGTTGGCAAAATCCAAATCTTCTAGGCTCTTTTCATCGGTCAGATAGCATATGCCCATCTTCTCGCTCCTCATGGTTGGCTATAAATAGGGTATGACTGGACAAAATATTATGTCGAATGTTTCTAAATGATCGACTTTGAGCACATGAGTACACACAGATGAAAAACAGCATGGAATTAACTCATCAATGCATGAATATTTCAAGATGTATAATTACTTCCTCACTATTCGTTAGCTTCTAGCTCTATTGAAACATTAAAAGATTACTATAAGAACACCTGCTTAATCCTGGGTCATAAAATATCTATTTGTCTTTGAATTCATGTGCTGAAAGCTACACTAGACTTTTTTAAAAATTGCCAAACATGATTGTCTGAACCTGTTATTCATCGTAGACTGACATCAGTTGGAGGAACAAAGGAAACTTGGGAGCACTGGACAGCTTTAAGTCCTAGTATGGGACTCCTCAGCAGTGCGCAACCACAACACCGCACCACCAGATATCGAACACATAGTCTTCAGGTCTCGTGACCAGCACGTTACCACTGAGCTAGCCACTGGGTCAGAATCCAATGCTCCATATTTCCAATTTCTGTCAGCTCACGATATAGCGCAACCACCACCAAATATCATCGTTGAGTAACTGTCCTCACGACCATCAAGCTTTACCCCCACTGGTCACAATTTCTCATTGGAACTTCTGGAATATTTCTTGAAGCTAGTCAGCAAGGAGCAGCAGTTCAACTGAATTTTGAGGGAGTTGTGAGAATTTGGAAATATTTCAAGTTGTTATTCATCGTAGACTGACATCAGTTGGAGGAACAAAGGAAACAGGATTGTTGTTCTTATGATATGAGTAGTATATGGCAGCAGAAACAAACTAATACAAAAACAAAGAAATTGGATTGTTTTAAAATACTACAGATACATATTCATATTAAAATCAAATCTCTTTCATGGAATAAATATAATTTCGTCTGTTTCGCCCATATGGATTTTCCAAAGTAATAACATGATATCACTCAGTGAATCGCTTCTTAAACTTGAACTGAGGAAATACAACATGCTTATTGGGATAATATGAACTAAGTGGCTGAATGGTGATTCGCTAGATGCAAAACATGGAGTTCCTGAGGTTCGATTTCTGGCGGGGTCAAGGGTGCATACTGCTGATTAGCCCCCATAGTAGTACAAATCAGCTTCCCAGAGCCCCAACTCATATCTATCCATGAAGAAATCTGCGCTTCTTCTTAACCTTTGAAGATTCTTTTCAACTGCTTACAACCTAAATAATCTCAAAATGTACACATAATAAGACGGTCAGGAATATGTGAGGAAGAGTGACTATTTATAGGGTTACTGAGTAACTAATCTTCAAAGAGAATGTTAAGAAGTAGGTCAACAATAATTATCATAGATTGCTTAACTCCAAAATGCTATGAATTTATAACAACTTGAAGAGTAAGGTGAGTAGAGTTCAGAAAAAGTATAAATATTTGAAACAGAATAAAATGTGCAACGCGGAATGATGTAACAAAATATACAGCATAGAGTGATGTAACAAAAGTCCGCATACCTTCTATTATGAACAAGTTGCAAAATCCATTCAAGGTTGACCACTGTAACTTTTTGAAAACAAACATATGGTTCAGGTTTCTTGATACCTGTTGCTTTGGTTCAAGTTATTTTGCTAACTGATCACTTTTTAGTAAACGTATAACTTTTTATCTATGGTTAACTTACAACTAAACTCCACAGTTTATTAAAGAGAAGGCGAGACAGGCTTAGGAGTGTGTGGCCCATGACTAACTACCATATACCTTGACGTTCAATACTAGTAGAAGATGAAGTACATTGGAAGAAGGCTCACAGTACCGAGATCAAAACTTGGTACCAGCCAATGAAGTTCCTGACTGCTGATTTGATCTTCATAGACAGGTGTAGATTACCGGGTTGGGGTCCTGGAGATGAAAGAAATCACTGGTTTGAAGACTACTGGTGAAATTGGTGTGTGCAGCGTTCTACGTTGACTTTGTCTGTCTGACGGTTTACTATTCTAAGTGAAACATAGTTGTGATTGTGGCTGTACTGTTGAACAATAAACAATGATGTCGAAGATTGAGTCAATACGCACTCTAATGCCGAGAAACTTCTCCAAGTGATAAGTTCCCAATATCAGTTTAATAGATCCGTTATCTGATACAATTTCATACTATTTTCTGAATATCATCAAGAGAAGACTAATGGAATTGTTCTTTCTTGGATTAAAGTCTTTAAAATCAACTTAATGAAGCAATCCGCTTACGATTTTCAATCCAGTCGAAATTCATCTATACCACCGCAAGAAAAAAGGACAGCCATTGTAATTTTCAACTACTGAAGTGGAAGAGAAGCAAGGAGATTAATATTCTTGAATGTATTGTATTATCTGAACTGGGTTATTTAATTATGATGGTTTCATCATCTTTCTAGACGATATCATCAGCACTAACTTCAGTGTGAAGTGACCTGTCAGTATCTCTCCATAAGTGATTTAGTAAATTACCCCGACCAGCTAGTTTGTGATTGGTTGTTTCCTTTGACTTCTGTGTCATTGACTGCATAGATCTCTTGACCACTGACTTTTCTGATGTTTGTCATTATTCTCATTCGTTGATAGATTGGGTCCATATCTGCACATCTGTCTATTGATTGCTGACTGACTGGCTGACTGACGAGAATGTCAAGTGTTTAGGAATTCTCTGATCTTCTTTGCTTTTCCTCTATCCGATATTTCTCTCTACATTGTCACAATTGAATTCTTGTCCATAGTTGTTATCCACGTGCATTGAAATGAGTAACGAAATGTCGTGACATTTAATAGCCAATCGGTGCGAAGAGGGTGACCATTTTGTTCAATGTAGTGTTGACTACAGTTATTGTAGTTGATTTTGCAAATGTTATTCAGTTTGTCTTCTTTGGTTGTTGCATTGTTTGGTTTGCATAATAGTGTTTGTAGAGAATTTATTGGTTTATGAGTCACACCAATTCCCAGTGGTCTGAGCAATTTTGTCGTGATTTCTGATATATTCTTTATGTACGGTAGGATGATGCGTTTGTTGATTTCTATCGATTAGTTTGTAGTTGATGATGTATGGGGTAGGCATTTTCTGATAAAATTCTGTAGGTAGCTGTTATTCTTTAGGATGGACATCAAGTTATTTTCTTTGTTTCTCTGTGAAGTTGTTGTACTGTAGTGTGTTCTCACTCTTTTGAATAGAGTCGCCATGGGATTAATTTTGTGCGTTGTTGGGTTGTTGCTACCATAGTTGATCAGTGTATGTTGCCTTCCTGTGCTAGGGGGTTTCCAGCTTTTCAGCATTTGTTCTATTGACTAAAACATCCAGGAGTGGTAGTTGGTTATTTGACTCCGTTTCCACTGTGAATTTGATGTCATTGAAAACGTTGTTGATCAAATTGTAAGTATTCTCAATATCATCTTTTTTATTGATGATAAGACAGCCGTCCACATAGTGACTCCACATTTTTAGTCTGATCATAGATAAAATGATGGTTTCACGTTTATGCATCACTGCTTCTGCAATTAATCCAAATCTTGGTGATCCCATAAGGGTTCCCTTCATCCGTTTGTAAATCTTGCTATTAAACTTGAAGTATGTTATGACACTAAGATCAGTGAGTTCCATTCGATTTGAACACTTAGGTTTTATGCGTTCTGAAAGGCTTGTGTTTTCTCACAAAAGCCTAGTACAGATTCAGTAGTGTCTTCGCGACATACAGTCTTTTATATGTATTCAAATTAGACAAATTACACTTAGAGATATATATTCTTATAGTGTCTTCTATTTTGTTTTTCAAAGTTTTTTGAGGAATTCATGTTGAAGGAAAGCTTACAATGATTGCAAGATTATGGTTGACAGGCATAGGAGATCACAAAGCAGTCTCTTGTTTAGGATATGTATTGCATTCCAATTTTATATGAGTTTCAGTTCAGTGTAAAGCTCACACTTGACGGCTACCTAAGGAGTGACAAATCTAAGAAAGGAGAATGGAAAACTAGTTCCCCGTTAAATATCAGTAGCCTTATTTTCAGCCATTATGTTTAATTCTTCTGGTGTGCGAAAACCTGGTTTCTAAACATTCTAATGTAAAAAGTCTTAAAGATTCTATTGAATACATTATCAAACCTCTCACTGATTAGGTAACATCTTTTCATTACAACACAGTCCACCGAAACGATAAAACGTCTTTAAATGACAAAACAGTTTGAAAGAGAGATGTAATTGAATGATTCAAGTAACCAGACAATTGTTGACTGGACTGTTTGAGATTATCTTAGTTTAGCTGACAAATATTATTGATACAGACTTGTAAATGAAGGCAAAATTAAAAAGCAGCTTTTACCAAGATTCCAATGAAGTGCGTAAAGGATACCCAGCCCACCCTTCAATGCACTACCAGTTGAGCTATGAGACACTACTAGTCTGTCAAACCATCGCTTTTTCAAATAGTCTGATCAACAGTCACTCTTCGTGTCAACTCAGCTTTGATTAACACCAGAATTCATGGTTAGAAGGGCAATGTAATTACTATGATTGGATATTGACTGACCAATCAATCACATAGCAGCAAGATGCAGCCTTTGGGGATCAAAGCAAGGGTATTAGGTGGTTAACAATTGAGACTTGTAACTCACTCGGTGAGGCGCTAGGCGAGTAATCCGTAAACCGTCAAAAAACACCCAACACTGACGAGAAACCTCCCATTTACAGAGATTATATTTCAACTTAAAAAAGAAACTGAAAATGCTGTACCAAGCAACTTTGCTGTGATAAAACTAAGTGGTTCTTGCTAATTCATACATATGTCTAACCTTTACGTAAATCCTATGTAGTTTTAGTATCCTGTGTTAGCGAAAATGTAGATGTTCGTGCATTATTTAAATTGCATAACTTATAAGTATCAGTAAAGAATAACTGATATCTATTGTACAAGAGATGGTTCTCGTGTCTCAGTGGCCTAGTGGATAACGCGTTGGTGGTACGTGGTTTGAGTCTCTATGGAGACAACATCACTAATTGGGGCCCAAGTACATCTTGCTGACGAGTTCAAAACAGGGCGAGATGTGAGTCCTGTAGTCCAATGCTAGCTAACAATTAGACAGCAAAATAATAATGAACATCGGGGCACTATCCGATGACATCCACGTAGGAGTCCATCTTCTAACAGAGATCGAGCAATTCGATGCAGTATAGCAACGGGAAATTACAGTCACTAATAAACAATGAATTGTATAATGTCTAGAAACCTGTCCCACGTAGCCTATGGAATGTTGAACTTGGTTCGATGTTAATTGTTGGTGAAATGCTTCAATGAGATTGGATTTGCTTGAGAATATTTTCCCATCCTCAACTATGGTATGCTAAGAATACTTACTGTCCACTAAAGAGGAAGAATATGGATTGACCTGACAAAAAGAAGAAAAAAATCAGTTATGTATATTAGTTGGTTGAAGGCAATTGATAGAAAGCCTTGGTTGATCTAAGTTTCATGCTTGCTGGTAGTCTTCAATAAGGTGTATTTGCAACCTCAACAGAAATAACGTCCCTTTTGAGATTCGAACTCATATCATTCAGTGTTATAGTCAACAATGTTACTACCTCCATGCTGTATGCTGATTCTTATGCACACTTATTAATTCTTTATGTCTCTTTTACTTGGTATCATATAGATTTGAGAAGTTCCGAATACATATTGCCATCCCATTATATCTTCATGAAATATAAATGGGTTTGAGATTGAATGAAAGACAGAATCTCTTGAGAGTGAACTCCGTTTGAAAAATACTTTGGTTTTTGAAAAAAAAACTTTATTGGATTTCAGTGCACCAAAACATAGAAATTCTTTTCAAACACTTACTTTTCATGCTGATTAGAATATTAAAATAAATGTACAAGATTCAATGGGGTTGATCAAAAACTCATATGTTGAATATTGATTTATTTATTCTATAAAAAGTGAAAAAGTATCCCTGCTCCAAAATCTATACATACATTCTATCTTAATGATAATATTATTATTATTAGTCCCTTGGGTTCCTAGTGGAACATAGGGCTTCAGTAGCACGCCTCCAGTGACCTCTGTTCTCTGAGATCTTTTGGACCTGGTTCCACGACAGCCCACGAGCTCTCATTTCCTCCTCGCATGACCTCCTCCATGTCACCCTCGGACGTCCAACTCGTCGCTTCCCATCGGGATTCCACTCGAGGGCCTGACGCGTGATGTCCTCAGTCGGCCTTCTCAGTGCATGGCCAATGATAATAACATTTGAATAATGCAAACAGTCTCCAGTTGAAATAAAATATTAGTAGTAATTAATGACATAACATACTTTAGATATGTAGAAATAAATGAAGATTTGAAACCTAAAATTAACTGTTAAGTAGTGAATGAGTCGAAGAAAGACAGAATTAATAATCACAAAACTTACTCGAAACCACGGGCAGTTTATATCTGATTAGACAGAAAATTCTCGAACTGTGGAGAGAGCAGTGGACAATAAACAGACAGGAGTGGAAAAAAGTCATTTGTTAAACAGTAAGTAGGTTACGTAATTACATGAGAAAACTGGGAAATTATTCAGTGATTAACAGTCAGAAAGTGGTTAATGAGGAGATGATGCAGTCAGCAGAAAAGAGAGGACTATATATTTTTACACATGCAAACATTATACACCGTTACCAAGATAAAGAAAGGCTAACTACAGTCTCCTTCTAAGTACGTAGGTCAGGTTGAAAATGTTTGATGGTGGGAGCTTCTATAGACAGTAACAAATATGGCATTCTTTATTTGTTGATTATCTTGAAAAATTAAGAAACATCTATTTTATGTCCTGTTTCCATCGGGTGTCTAGAGATTGCTCTGGTAAAGACCTTGTTACCTTTCAGATACAGATTTCTCGAAATATGCTCATAAATTCGACGAGGCGTCTTTGTTTCGCTCCTTCCTTCTACAAGCACAGGTGAACTGATATGCACAGTTGGAGGTAACTTGATCTTGGTACTTTTGGTTGTGTTATTGACCATACTGTATTGTGAACTGAGATCAGTCTAACAGTAAGGTGGCTCTTTCTCAGTGCAACTTTTATTATCCTGTTTCACTATTCTTGAATGCTAGCTGATGGAAAACAGGTTTCTTCTCAACAGTTGAGTATTTAGGTCCTTCAATAAATCCTTTCCCATGCTTCATTGGATATCAATTGTCTATAAGAGTCTTCTCAGTGATAGTAAATTCTTATTACAGTTTGTCCTTCTAGCATTCTTATTCTAAGGGAGAGCATCCTGACTAAACCATGCTTCCCTATAACCCACAGGGAAGAAACTATTGTAGTATAGGTACTGAACAATCCATATGCCTTTCCTGTGGATAGTTTTTTCAACTGTACCATCATGCAGAATAATATTTTAGAAAAAGTATAATATCTCAAATGGGTATTTCTATAGAGTTTTATCACTGACTCATATTAATTTCGATTGGTATAACCATGGAGAGATGGAAAACAGTAGCATTATGAAAGAATTTGATAATATTTTTATCACCTAAATGAATATCATACTATGGGACTGATGTTTCTATCTAGATTATGAAAGAATCTTCTTACAATTTTATGGCTTTTTGAATTTCAACAGAATGAATGAAATCGTATTCCGCTTGCATTCAGACAAGATGCGTCTGCATATCTTTATGATATTCTGTTGATTGTTTTTGATAAGAAGGTTGTATCTCTCGAAGTAAAGACGGATAGTTTTCAGTATTCTGTGAGATCAGTAAAGTTAATTAGTGGATCTATACTACGAAAGGAATTAAACAGACGATTAATTTTATTCATGCAAACGCTCTTATCGTTGTTATAACTTCGTCTGCTCATTCAGTCTTAACGCTGACCTTGAGCTTGATTGCTATCAAATATACTTGCCCAGTCCCGTATACTTAATTCACTCGTACGACGAGTTATTCAGTTCTCCCCATCCAATCAGATATAACAGAACACAGAGTTGGTAGCTGATTATCCGTGTCTATATCAGACAATTTGATTCACCCGCGTATATACAATTGAATAAATTACCGGACCATAATGCACTATAACATAAAGATCAAACGTTGTAGATTCCAATTTAGACATTCACGAAAAAAGACTAATTGAGCAAAAAAATATGTTCCTTTTCAATTAGGTCTTCTTCTTTGGTGCTACACTAATAGATAGGTTTACAATTCAATCAAAACACGAATCAAATGGTTTGAGATTTTATTATTATTATTATTTCACACTTGGGTTCCTAGTGGAACATAGGGCTTCAGTAGCATGTCACCGTTTCACCCTCTTCTCTCCAGTCTTTCCAACCCGACTCCACGACTGCCCACAACTTTTCATTTCTTCCTTACACCATCTCCTCCATGTCACCTTCGCCTCGGATGCCCAACTCGTCGTTTCCCATGTGGGTTCTACTCGACGGCCTGGCCTGGCACGTGAAGTCCGCGAACCATCTTCTCAGTGTCCATTCAGTCCAATCCGTCACCACTTTCTTCTGTGTATTTGTTGGGCAAATGCTTCTTGACTGATTCGTTGCCAGCCATAGTTCCTTCTTACTTCTTATTATTACTCTGTCCATCTGATGTTACCTTCAGTATCAAGTGAGCTTAGGCGGAAGCTGTTGATGATGCATGTCTGCAGTTTGTTGGAAATGCTTTTCGTAACGTGCAAACTCTCTTGACTATCACATAGAAGTACTGACTTGACTGATATTAGTGTTGAAAATCCGGATCTTGTTCATGCTTTATGCTGAGTGGAGTGGAGTGGAGTAGATCCCCACACTGATTTCAGGTTAATGAAAGCCTGTCTTGCTTTTCCGATCCTGATTGGCTTTGACATCCTCATGTGTGCCTGTGCCGCCTGCAGTTGAAACGATGCTGCCTAGGTAGGTGAACGAGATAACTTCCTTTAGATTTCTTACATTCATGGTGATTACTGCTTGTTGTTGTCGTTGGTTGTGGATCTTCACCATCTGTGTCTTCTCTTTGTTCACTTGAAGGAAGTTCAATTTCTCTTCACTAACTTGCCTCTCCTGCCAACTTGTTGGTTTTCGCCTGTAGATCTTAGAGTTTGTGAGACAAGACGTTAGATATAAATCATCATCAGAGAAATGCAAATCTTCTAGGGTCTATCATCGGTCAAACAACTTCTACCCAACTTCTCGCTGCTCACAGTTGTCTGTTGCATGATCCAGCCCAGTCGACCACAATTAGGAAGGTCATCAGTGATAGTAGATAAGCTTGTCTTACTCCTTTCTTCACTTCAAAGGCATCACTGTGTTTTTCATTGTCAATCGCTTAGTATATGGCGTCTTCATATAGCTGTTAAATGAGGTTGATAAAAGTTTGTGGCGTTAAAACCGTAGTGTTGAAGCAGTTGCCGAATAACTTGTCGGTCGACACTGTCGAAGGCCTTTTCAAAGTCGATGAAGTTGAGGTAAATATTCAGTTGACTGCTATTCTATGCTCTGTTCTATGGTGATTCATAGCGTGGCGTTGCAATTTGATGAGCACATGATTTGTTCTTCTTGAAGCCAACCAGCCTGTTCCGGTCGTAATTTTGAATCCAGTGGGTCTTTTAGTCTCTCCATGGTGCCGCTTAATATTTTGTTTAGGGTGGACACGGACAGAAGCATGATTCCGTGCCAGTTCTTGTTTTTGTAAAGACTTAGGACTTTGAGAGTTGCATAGTAACTGATAAGGTAAATGGAGCGTTTTCTCTCAGGTGGCTAGTTATAAACAATTGATATTTGCGTAAGAATAAGGAAGCAAATGACTATTGTTAGAACGTATGTTAGATCTGCCCTCTAAGATTTTACTTCTGCCTTTGACTCTATCCTTAGACCTCTTTTATTAGACAAACTTACCGGTACTCACATTGAGGCCTGGATTGCAAACTGGTTTGATGTTTATTTCTTTGACAGAAGACAATACCATGTATATACAGGAAAGTGCTCTACTTCGCTGTTTAGTGAACGCGGTGTGTCTCAAGTTGCTGTTCTTTCTCCTTTTCTTTTTCTTTTTGCATAAGTTACCAGCCTCAACCTCAGCTAACTTTGTTAACTACTCAGATGACCTAACAGTATCTGTGCTGATTATCTCCTCTTAAGATTGTTCTCAATTTAATAATTTCTTAACCGGAATAAGTCACTGGTCTTCTGAAGTGAACTGGCTGGATAATAATAAGTACGTGGAAGGGTAATAAGGCGATGTGATACTTGGACTGAATGGTATCATACTCAAACTCTTCAAGGGTCAGACTGTTAAATTTGGCTTAGATGTGATAAGACCTATGTGAGCTGCTTCAGTCACATGACTGTTGTCTTGTAGATGGCTGTAATGTGAAAAATATATCAAGCTTGATTCATCTTGGTTTATGCTTTTTTTTCTGATTTTTCTTGGTGTATTGTTACCTTTAGTAAATTCCTGTGTTTCGCTTATACTTACTTATTATTTCCCGCTTATTCTTTCCTAGACTCCACAGTAAAGGCTACTCTGTATTGGGTCTGGTTTTGAAGGCTGTTAATAGAGCAAGTGTAACACTATTAAGCGTACTGATAAATGTGTTTGTATATAGGCATATAAACTCTTGTGGACTACTGGTTAAAAATATTTTATGTGAATGTCCAATATCCTTTGCACTGACATCTCTCTGCTTATCTGTCCTCTGGGAAGTTATGAAGCAAATTTCTTAAACTTTATGTACCTACAACTTTATATAAAACTTCAACCATACTGCTTTATATAGCTTGTGTATTGTGTTAAGAAAATCATGTTAGGCATAATCATATCAATCAACTTCGCAATAGCAATCAGTTTTCATGACCTTGAAGTCAATAAACATTTCAAAAATCATTTTATATTTTGTCAAATAGTACAGTTTTTAATGCATAACGGGTAAACTTATGCAGTATCACGTAATAATAATTCTGTACTGTAAACATAACTATAGTTCGAAATAAAGCAAACAATAAGGAAAGAGGCTTGCAAACTAATACTAACTAATATATTGTGTTGATGGATAGTGTAATGAAAGAGGGTAAATAAATTTCTTTTGAATACAATTATTAAGTTTGTAAAGATGGATAACAATCGCTTCTGCTTTGTGAAGTAAACGAAAGCTTAGTCCATGTGGTAAATTAATTGATATGCGATGAATAATTTTAAATACTTTCCTTTTATCCACTTGATGTCAAGTTTCAACTAAGTGTGCAAGTACAGAGCTCTTCACTGTTCCAATCTGTTTTTTTATTCAACCATAATAAATGGTGATAAATATACATGGGGGGTAGCACAATAAGCAGACTATCTTTATTTCTTGCAGCTAGTATAAAGTGGTTGTCGAAAATGGCACATAACTTATCGACTTAGAATGCTATTTGAAAGGCTTTTTTTATGCGTTGTTTCATGATCTCTCAGAAGTTATCACACTTGAATTCCAACTTCAAGAAGATTTACTTTTAGGAGCGGTTAACATTATTGTCTTAACCTTTATAACATTCATTTGCTTAGTTATTAACATTACTAGACAACCATTCTTACTAAACAAGTCACGGATGGTGGCAAATTCTTTCTGTGTAGCATAATCAGAGTAAGGGTATGGGATTAAAGAAGTGGGTGTATCGTTTTAGAGTTCCATCTAACCTTCTTACCAGGAGATCATCAAGAAATGGGATACTATCACTTTGTTCTTCTTCTGTTATGAATTCGATTGACGGAAGAACACTCGTAAACTCATTAAGAATAGTATTTAACATGTGGTTTTTTCTCAACTATAAGTCATACAAAAATGGTAGAAGGGTCAGTCGACCAATGACACATATCTGAGGTTCAATACTTTCCACTTTTTGGCTGACATGTGAATGATCCTCATAGTTGTCGATTGAGAGTTTTCGATATACCTGCTAAACAGTTTTCATGTCTTTTCTGACGTCATTTAACTTTTCTTGACAGGTAGGTCAGATAAAATCTAGTCAATACGGAATACTTCGAAATACTAAGAATGTTGGTATCATTGCATGCATACATACAGTCCAGACTATTTAGTTAACAATGTACAGTACGACGTTGAATAAACCACCTGTGACTAAATTAAGTATACCTGTTTATCTAACCACGTGAAGTGTAATTTATATTTTACGCTTATATTGCTGAAAATATCTTATTTCTTCTTTTCTTCTATAATCAATGACAGGAAGCAGTTAAACCCATTTTCAACGGCATGCTTAATTCTCTGTTTCTCCCAAAAACTGTTCATTGAAACTTTTGTTTACAATACGAGACTATTTTCTGCTCTAAGCATAAAAAATGGATGAGTAAATTATATTACTTTTTGAAATACCCCCTTAAATTCATGGTCACGGGATTAAATCAACCAATCAGTGAAGAGGCAGTCCATTCTAAAATTGAGTCTATGTAAAATACTACAATATTTCGTTAACCAATCAAAAAAGTTTCACCTTGAGAAATGAAATAAAGGCTTACAGGGTAAATTACGCATTATATTTAAATTTACCATGTAATAACTAGTTTTAAACTACCTTTTGCATGAACATGGAATAAAGAGTTATATATACTTCATAAGTGATTAATTTTTACAGACAATATTTTGCATGGATTATTATTAATTAATGAAAGGAATATTTTAATCTTAACAATCATGTCCAATCTGGATTTTACAGAGTTGGATCAATGGATGAAGGATCTAAATGTCCTACAGTCGGTGAGTAGAACTGACTTTTATTACTGTATGATCAGTCGATTTCTGATTATCACATTTGTACATAATGGACTTCATTGCCAGTATTATTATTATTACTTATTATTTGTCCCTTGGGTTCCTAATGGAACATAGGAATTCAGTAGCACGTCTCCATTCCACTCTCTTCTAGGCTATCTTTTCAACCTCGCTCCACGACTGCGCAGAAGTTCTCATTTCCTCTTCATACGATCTCCTCCATTTTACCCACAGGTCGGATGCCCAACTCGCCGTTTCCCATCTGGGTTCCACTCGAGTGCCTGAAGCGTGATATTCCCGAATGGTCTTCTCAGTGCTTCCCCAATCCATCACCACTTCCTTATGCATATTTGTTGACTGATATGTTCCTGGTTCGTTCGTTGCCAGCCAGAGTTCCCCTTGCTTATTCTTATTATTCTGGCCATCTGATCTTCAGTGACGAGCCAGCGTAGTGAGTAGTTGTTGATGATTGTCTGTAGTTTGTTGGAAATCCCTCTCGTAACACGCCAAATCCCTGAGCCATATAGAAACACTGACTTGACTGACGTTGGTGTTGAAAATCCAGATGTTGTTCCACATGCTGAGTGTAGATAAAACAAAATCTTCTATTCCACAATGAAGTCGAAAATAATAATGATTTACCATAATTTTATAGTCTCCGACTTCATTTCAAGATAGACTTTTGTGTGAAAACAATTTTACAATTCCTAAAACTTCAGTGAACAATTTTTTTTCGGCGACATCATCCTCCTCAGCTGTGCAATCTCATAAAAACGTCAATATTTGCCAACTAAAAACTGTTATTAGTTTGTGGCTATGAAAATTATATATATATGGGTTGAAACCAAGTGGTAAAGAATTCGTAACAATGTGAGCAGACTGGCGTCAATGAGCATGGCAATGAGAAATGTGTAACTGAGCTTGGCAAAAATCACTTATGTAATAAACATATGAAGATTAAAGGATTACTAAGGCTTAAGAACTGAAAAGTTTAAGAATTAAGAATGGGATAAGGACAGAAAATGATGAAATTGCTTCTGGATATGCAATTCTGATCTTCAAGTTGTTATTTATCGTAGACTGACATCAGTTAGAGGAACAAAGGGGACCTGGGAGCACTGGACGACTGTTTTGTCCTGGTATAGGACTCCTCAGCAGTGCACACCCACGACCCCTGGTTTCCTTTGTTCCTTCAACTGATGTCAGTCTACGATGAATAACAACTTGAAATATTTCCAAATTCTCACAACTCCCTCAAAATTCAGTTGAACTGCTGCTCCTTGCTGACTAGCTTCAAGAAATATTCCAGAAGTTCCAATGAGAAATTGTGACCAGTGGGGGTAAAGCTTGATGGTCGTGAGGACAGTTACTCAACGATGATATTTGGTGGTGGTTGCTCTATATCGTGAGCTGACAGAAATTGGAAATATGGAGCATTGGATTCTGACTCAGTGGATAGCTCAATGGTAACGTGCTGGTCACGAGACCTGAAGACCATGTGTTCGATACCTGGTGGTGCGGTGTTGTGGTTGCGCACTGCTGAGGAGTCCCATACTAGGACTAGAAGCTGTTCAGTGCTCCCAAGTTTCCTTTGTTCCTCCAACTGATGTCAGTCTACGATGAATAGCAACTTGAAATATTTTCACATCCCCACAACTGTGTCAAAATTCAATTCTGATTTTGATTATTCCATTCACAGAGATTCAGCAGTGAAAAGTAATCGTTTTTTGGCATCCTTTGGAAGATTATGTTACACTTTGTTAATTTTATGAAAGTGTATCCGCTGCCAACGAAATCTTATATTATGGAGCTTTTGATTGCTCTGCTTTGAATTTTACTAAGCCATGTCAAATGTGTTGGTATCGGTGCTCAACAGTCTGCCTCCATATACGGCCAATATACTTAGCTCCACAGGAGCATGTGAAGTGATATATGCCCACTGAAATGGCAAGCATTGACAGTTTGTTCTTCACATACGTGGTTACCATTCCTGAAACGCGAATTTCGGAGCATACGTTTATTTCAAACTATCAGTCTTAATTCTAGTGTATGCATGAAATCCTTTCATAAGACGTTTAGGCTGAGACTTTAGTAACCAAGGATATTAACTTGGATGGAATCAAACAGTTTCTATTTATCCATCATCAATGTATGAAAAAGCTTGCACAGAGTTCTCAGATAAATGCTACTTAACCTTGCCTTATAGTCTGTTATACTTCCTGTGTAAGCTTGAGATTGTTAGTTGCTGGTAAGCTGTGGTATAGCCATGAAACGTGGCCATTAATGGTGGAAGACAAGAGAAGACTTCAGTTACCTGACCACAGTTACCTTCATAGGATAGGCTAGGTTTCGTGGTGTCACTACCTTAGTAACACAGTGGTCAGGTGTAAAGTTTTAAGAAGGAGAGGTTAGACACTTAAAGGGGTGGTGAATCCCCATCGACTTAGATGGCTGAGACATATGTTACGTGTGCCTAACCACCATCTGCCTCGTCGAAGTAGGTGGAGACTAGAAGAAGGCTCGGGATGGTCAGACAAAAACATGGCACTGATGCATGAAGTCCTTGACTGTTCGACTGAGTCATGTAGGACCATGCAGACTAGCCAGTTGGGGTCCGTGAGACAAGAGAGATCACAGGTTATAGACTAAAGGTGATACAACTCAATAGATATCAGTGGCGTAGACACACACATTATCCTCATCTTAACCGTTATGCTTAATTTGATCAGTTTTTCATTTATCCTTCCTCTCTTTTACTACTTTCTACTTCCACTTCTTTTGACCGAGTGCTCTTTTCTCCTTCATCTTCTTTTTATTGACTTGTCACTTGATGTGGTGATATGAAGTGTGGCAACTTGTACCATTACACAGTAATACCTGGTCCTATGTCGCTCTTGGTGATGATGGTTAACAAAAAATGCACACAGTTAGGGTGTCTACCAATTTTCTTACATTGATTGACATTTCTAGACAGAATCAGATCATTAATGCGCTCAAGAAGGTTACTATCAGTGAATTTGCCAATTAAGGTATTCCAATTTAATATGTAATCAGTCAGTAGTGAGTTTTGTGTAGTGTAGTATACTTTCGTAAATTCGAATTAGTCAGCAATTGCAGCTTCTCCAGTGTTATTGTACCAAACAGTGACTATAAGTAGAGGTTTTTCATCATGTCTTCTCTGACGTATTCGAAGTTCAGCATGACTTTCTTGTTGCGTGATAATGATTTACACTAAATAATGATGAACAGAGACTTCTGCAATCATTTCAATCATTCTTTAATGATTACAGGTAAAGACGTTTGATTCCACATAAGATTTGTTTATTTGATATAAAGCGCACAGTGATACAGTATTATTTAATTGATTACGTTTCGAGCATAAATTATTACTGCTCATAATCATATCAATGTAATCACACTTCTTTCGACATCTGATTTTATAGTCCTGTCACCTGATCTCTCTTTGTTTTTTGATTGGTAGTAAAGTTTTCCATATCTCTGGTATAGTAAGTAAGATTCAGTAATTAATCTCTCTCTCTCCCCCTAGCTATATTAGACTTAAGTACAGTGGTTTTGTCCCACCCTATTGTGTGGTTGTGTGTTAATGAATGTAATACAATGGCCGAGTGTTTTTCTAGGTTATTGATCTTATTGGGGTCTGCCGTTCTATGTTTAGCTAAATTCAGAAACCATACGTAGGATTCTCAACAAGGTTGGAATTAGGGTAGCATTTAAACCAACAAACTCACTTAGAGGTAAGCTTTGTCGGCTAAAAGATCCGATAGAACCAATTAAGCAAAATAATATAATCTACCAAATTCCATGTAATGACTGTGAAGTCAAATACCTAGGTCAAACTAGCCGGTCGGTGTCAGTTAGATTAACAGAACATAGGAATTTAGCTAAACATAGAACGGCAGACCCCAATAAGATCAATAACCTAGAAAAACACTCGGCCATTGCATTACATTCATTAACACACAACCACACAATAGGATGGGACAAAACCACTGTACTTAAGTCTAATATAGCTAGGTGGAGAGAGAGATTAATTACTGAATCTTTGTTCATCGAATCCACACCCAACACATGTAATAGGAATGACGCAACACCTATACGAGAGATATGGAAAACTTTACTACCAATCAAAAAACAAAGAGAGATCAGGTGACAGGACTATAAAATCAGATGTCGAAAGAAGTGTGATTACATTGATATGATTATGAGCGGTAATAATTTATGCTCGAAACGTAATCAATTAAATAATACTGTATCACTGTGCGCTTTATATCAAATAAACAAATCTAATATGGAACTACATCCTACCACAGTGCCCAAATTTTTCACTTATATTAAAGACGTTTGATATTCCACATTTCTTCATTGAAATTTTCTCCAATTACTTTTTCTTCGATTATAATAATTGAACTGTCCATAGTTCGCTTCCACAGTTAAGTGGGTTTAACTATGAGGTTCAGACTTCAAAAACACCACATAATTAGATTAATTTAATGCATTTTGGTACCAATGATGGACAATGGCTAGCAGAGGAATCTAGGAAGCGCGCTTCATCCTACTTGCTACTCGTCAGTTGACAGACCACCATAATTAGAATTTGGACAATATCGAGGTATCCACATAGGAGCCCATATGTCAATAGAGGTCGAACAATTCGATCCAACAAAACAACGGAGAATTAAAAGTATATCAATAAATAGTAATAGATGTACATTTCTACCGTTGGGTGATGTTCCTCCCACGAAGACTCGAATTTGGGATCTGTCGCTTCAAACGCCACAGCGTTATCCACTAGGCTAATGAGTATTCAAAAGTTACAGCAACAAAGAGTTTAGATACCGTCATAACTTTTACATGTAGACGTGAATACTCCAAGTAGATGGATGTTCTAAGCACTCAACTTTAAACTGATTGGTGACATATTCGAACTCTGTTCGACCCATAGAGGTTCGGTGGCCAGGTAGTATTATTAACTCTCATGTAATAAATGTAGCTCATTGCCGACTGCATGGATGTGTATATGACTACCTAATGAATTTGATTTTGATGGATCTTGTAAAACAAACAACCAGGCATCTGGTCGTGGTTTTAGGGAACGCTTTTTCTGTCCCAAGTGGTACTCAGGTGTGAAAAGCATAAATTTACTTCATTATAAATGTTTAGTCATTTTAACTGTGATATACTGAATAGTTTGACATTTCTTAAAGAACACAGTGAATGACTGGTTACTTACTCTTCAATGATAAGCTGTTATATGTCATTCAGTTTTGCATGAGATCATTTGTTGCCTAAAAGGCTCACCGATAACCTTTATAACCTCAGCAACTAGATGGTATAGGTTTGAATCTCGTGAAAGGAGGGAGTTACCAGTTAGATCAAGGTTGCAAATAAGTTTTGTTGACGAATACTAATAATGAAATCAAGGAAGGCTATTTGTTGACTGCCTCCAACCACTGAACAAATATTGTACTTCTCTCAGTTTTTGCGGTCTTTTCAAATAAATGAACTTTTCGGATTTCTTCTTTTTCTTAGATAAAATTTTATATACATTTCTTGAATTGTATAGAATTATTTCGCTAACACACAACCTTTATCTCATGTAATTTTCATTCTTTCTTAAACTAGAATTACTCTTGAAATAAATAAATGGAATGGAAAGTGCATAAAGTGTATTCGAAATGTATGCATTGTGAGCTTAAATTCTAATTGACCCAAAGTAATCAATCCTGATCATGTTACTATCATACTCTTCACCTGAACAATGAATTTTCTTAGTATTCCGGAGCATATTCATTGTTATTGACTGAAAAGAGCATTATTATTATTATTATTCGAGGGTAATATTCAGTGAAACAAACTTTCCTTGAGTCTGAGTGGGAACAACATCATTCATTGAAGTTCAGGTACCTCCAACTGATGAGTCTTAAATAGGACGAAAAGCACATCTTTGATTCCTTCACTACTCACCAAGATCAATATAAGATATGGACGCCTGAGTCACTTGTGAATTTGAGCATAGACTTCTCGAGACGACTAGTGAAGGATGAACCTTCGATTCATTATATATCAAAGAGTTATATACATGACTAACCATATCACTGGTTGGGACGTTGACAGATGCATCAGTTCATGTTACGAACGAACTGTATGATATCTAGATAAAACTTATGCATCGAAGGAGAGTAACTGTTTGTTTTAAAACAACACATCTTCTAGAAAACCCTGGTCAGGCCTGGTTAATTTGTCCAGGAGGCTCAAACGCCTCTTTGTTTGCCAAGGTTTTAACAATTAGATGGTCAAATTAGCCTTGACACAACAGTTGTGACTAATTGCGTAATGTGTGAATGTGACTATTAGTCTAGCTGATAATATGTTAAATTTATTGAATAATGTCGTTTGTTATTGAAAAGTTCTGAATAAACTTCTGCGCCGGACAGCTGTTTCGGCTTACTGTGGATTTCTTCAGCAGTATACGGCCAAGACCCCATCGGAGATAGAATTCAGGAACTTCATGTATCATGGTGAACACGTTAACCTTCCAGTCATGGGGATGGAATTCATTGGCTCGTAGCCTCCTACTTCTGTCAGTCCATGATAAATGTTACCTTAAAATCTCCACAGATGTCAAACTACACTACTACTTAGTGCTCATTAGTGACATGCTTCAGGATGGATAACCTAAAGTTTTATCGAAAAGTCATGACCTGTTCTGTAAACCAGTTGGAAGTGATGCAGATACCGACTGCAGGCTTCCGTGAAGAATCACGCTATATTGTAAATTGACAGAGGTAGGAAACTATGGGCCAATAGACACCAAACTAATTGCTGAAGGGTTAACGTGTTCACCGTAAAAACTGAAGGTCTTCAGTTGGATCTTTGGTGGGGTCGTGGGTGCTCATTGTTGAGGATTCTCATATTGATATGAAACATCCATCTAGTACTCCCAGGTTTTTTTATTGTTCTGCGACTAAACTAAGATGAATGGTAAAGTTTGTGATAAGATATTAGTGAAGGAATATGTTTAGAGCTCAAGGAGATAGAAGTTTTGATGAAAAGGCTAAAACAACAAAGATACCATGCAAAGTGTTTGAATGAATGGCAGAGGAATGGAATTTAAAGTGATTATGTAAATTCTTGAGAATAGTATCAAAGACAAAGAGAAGAACGAATAAAATAGTAAATAAAACTATTGGGGAAGAAAATAGTTCATCAAGGCAATGTAAGATTAACCACAAACTCCTTTCGTAAACATATGTTTAGTTTCAATTGAAGGATTGATGCTGCTTCTGCACAACATGGCAGTTTACTATTCCTCTGTCTAGTGATTACTTTGAAAACTATGAGTTGAGTCGACTATATGACCTGTTTCGAGGATATGTTCACCAACGGCACTGTCTGGTAGCCTTTCATCTCTCATTGACAGACTTTTGTGTACCTGTTCAGAGATTCGACTAGTAACGACTGTCTCCATTGTTCCAACATACATGCTACTACATATAAAGGTTAAAAAATAAAAACAGTTGGAGGTAACATGAAGAGGTCTGATATCTAAATCAGTTGCATGTGGTAATAAAAAAATTGTTAGTTTCGCAGCCGCACAAGTTAGTCCTATACATCCATTTAGTTGGCTATTATTTTACGATTTAACTTCATAATCTTTCAATGAGAGTCTAATGAACACGTCCTTTTTCCCGATGGGTGTATAACTCAGTTTGTTGATTGAATAAAACTTAAATAGGTTTTACTTAAAATACTAGTCATCTTTTAGCTATACTTCTATCAATCAAATTCATCATCTCTTCATCTAATTTCAACTCATTCATACTCTTCTTTATTAAGAAAACGTTTCTGGTAATTCTGAAGTCTGATCAGAGTGAAATATAAAGTTTTCTCTAAATAAATTAAAAAGTTTGACTATAGATTAACCAACTCATAATAGGCTTATATAGAGACAGCACAGTGTCTAAAGTGAATATAAGTACCCCACAGAAAGGCATGGAATAATGTAGGCTGAAACTAACTTCTCAAGGGACAAATGTTTCGTTCTATCCGACTCGCTTCTTAGCTATGATATGAAAATATAGAAAAGACCATTTATCTTGTAAACCATTCAAACGATAGTCATAGAACTATTCTCAATAGGATAACCTTACATCTATTCAGACCATTTGAAATGGAAGGTTGATAAGAAGGCGCAGATAATCATGTATACAAATAGTTTCGTTCTACTCTCATCAATTTCAGCTAAATCAAGTTGACAAATCAATAAATAATGTGGTTATCTTTTATATAAATCTATGTTTTGCTTAAAAAAAAACTCTACAGAGCAATACTTCCGGGCAGATTGTACGCGAATATTCTAACCATAGACACTAAGTACGTATGTAATAAATCTTCATGTCTTATATACGTGTATAATTGGATGATGATCAAGGCGTTTTTTTTACCTCTGAAAATGTAAAACTTAGCAATGCAATCAGACTACACATGAATATTTAATGAGGAAGCTTTCTAGCAAAATATATTGTTTCTAATTTTATAAAGATAACTAAAATATCTCTTTTAGCCTATATTTGTCTATAGTTATTGAAGATATTAAAATAAGCCATTGGGTATAAGATTTAATATTCTTTACAAATGGATTGATTATGCTGAGAAGAGAGTTAAGCTCAAATACAGCTGAATAATCCATGTGCACACTGAACAAGGTAAATGTTTACCAATCTATTTTCGAATTGGGATCAGACGTAGATAATGAATCCCTGGCTTACCCCTTTCCATATAGATTTCATTCTAGTTGACGTTCTACATTAAATCGTATATGAGATCTAAATAAAAATTGTTTTTCCGTGGAGTGTTTGAATCTGCATTAGTCAGTACTAAAGTGAATTACCAGATGTTTGGCCAAGTATTCAGACAATCAATGGTCAATATCTAGGCTAGGTTATGGTCACGAAAAAGTTTTGAAACATTCAACAGTTCAGCTGTTAAATTATTTGTATTCATTATCCCTACCTAGTTTGCAACATAATTACTGAACTGGCTGACATAATGCTGATAAGATTGGCACCTTATAACCAAATACAGTTTAGCATTGAGATAATGGAGAATATTTGTAGCTCAAATGGATGGTCTTGGTTGTATTGCGTTCTCTGAGCTGGGTTGTTTACTCGTAAAGCTTTCATCGTTTTGCTAGACGACATCATCACCACTAACTTCAGTATGAAGTGACTTGTCAATGTCTCTCCGTTAGTGATCTAGTGGCTTGCTCTGACGATGTGGTCTGTGATTGGTTGTTTCCTTCGATTGTTGTGTCATTGATTGTATGAACTTTCCTGTTGGCTGTTCCTCTGCTTGATCTCTGACCTTTATGTCGTTTATCATTTTTCTTATTGGTTGATAGATTGGGTCTGTGTCTACACATCTGTTGATTGCTGACCGACTGGCCTGAATGTCAAGCTTCTAGGAATTGTCTGATATTGTTCGTGTTAAAAGAAGGCTCAGAGTGGCTAGGCCAAGACGTCAAACTAGTCACTGCAATTGTGCGTTAGTTGTACTTTTTTGTTTGTCCGTCTGTCTGTCTGCCTGAAATAGTGAAACTACATGATATATCTAATAAACAAGTTAAAATGGAATCACAATCTCCCACAGTACCCAAGTTTCACTCTTGTATCAAAAGAAGTTTACTTAGCTTGATGACCCTATCTTGTTCGATTCCACCGAAGAACCCTCATAGTATAATAGTCTTTGTTAGATGAAACGATGGGTACAAGGTTCGAGTATCAGTAAGAAAAACACGACCCACGGGACATTGGAAACCTAAGAGCACTTGACAGCTGTTTCTTACCAGTATGAGATTCCTCAGCAATGCGTACCCATTACCCGCTATCCACGGATCGAATCAAGGACCTTCAGGTTCCATGGCCAGCCCCTCACCACCCAGCCACTGGGTCGGAATCCAGTTCTCCATATTTCCTACTCCTGTCAGTTCACGATAAAGCGCAACATCCACCCAGTGTCGTCGTTTACTAACAGCCTTCATGTTCGACTTGATCACGACTTCTGACTGGAACTTCGGGAATCGCCTCTCGAAGCTAGTCACCAGTGGGCACTAATGTTCCTCCAACTAATGTAAGTCTTTGACAAATACTAACCTGAACTTAACAATTAAATGTCCACAAACCTCCAGACTGAATTAATCTGGTACTCATTGGTGACCAGCTTTGAGATGGGATTCCAGAAGTTCCAGTCAGAAGTAGTAACCAAGTCAAACATGAGAATAGTTAATAAATGACAACATTGGATGGATGTCGCGCTTAATCAAGAACTGACAGAAGTTGGAAATATGAACTATTGGGTTCCGACACAGTGGCTGGATGGTAACATGTTGGCCACGAAACCTGAAGTTCCTGGGTTCGATCCGTGGACGGCGGGGTCATAGGTGGGCAGTGCTGAAGAGTTCCATACTGCGAGAAAACTGCTATCGAGTGCTCACAGGTTTCCAATGTTCTTCAAAATGGTGTCAGTCCTTGAAGAACACTAACTTGAAATCAATAAATCCCCACAAACCTTCAAAGTGACCTTACATTTCGTCATAACGTGGTTACACCATACGAGGCTAGTTGAGAATTTAAGCACCTTTTAAATGGTTACTCTTCAAAAGCCACCCACAGTACTGGTTCTATGGAGTGACTTCGAAGGTCATCATGATAACCGCTGAGATTACCAATCACGATTCTTTATTTTATGAAGAAATGAAAATAGATTCCTAGCCGAAATGCCAAAACCCGATTGGCCATTTTGACAGTCACTAGGGTAACTGTTAAATCACTCTTAAATTAAGAATCTACTATCAGAATATAAGCTCATTTGGAATAGTATTTGGAATAATATCAATTCAGCAAGTTAAGTAAGATAATCTATACAGATTATTTACAGCTGTTCACTGGAATTAGTTGAGTATTAAGGAATTTGTTAATATGCTTGTAATTCTCCGTTACTTTGTTGGATCGAATTGTTCGACCTCTATTGACATATAGGCTCCTGTATGGGTGCCTCGATATTGTCTAAATGTTGATCATGGTAACTCACTTGGTTGTGGTTAGCAGAAGAATCTAGGACGCGCGCTTCATCCTACCTGCGACTTGTCAGGTGATAGACCACCATAATTAGAATTTGGACAATATCGAGGTATCCACATAAGAGCCCATATGTCAATAGAGGTCGAACAATTCGATCCAACAAAACAACGGAGAATTACAAGCATGTCAATTGATAGTAATGACTAATATCCGTTGTACAAGAGGGGCTATCTTGCCTCCATGACCTAATGTATAACATCTTGGCATTTTAAGCAATGGGTACGAGGTTCAGGTCTCAGTGGAAACAACATTACTCACTGAGGTACAGGTACATTCAGCTACCGAGTCCCAAATATGATGAAACATGCATCTTGGATTCCTCTGCTAGAATTCAAATTATTGTCCATCAAAAAATTTAGAAATACCAATACAAAGAAGCAGCAAAGCCGATGGAAATGGACTTACATTATAAAGTTGTAAAAACTGAACGCTTGTTGATGGAACATCAGTTTAATCTATCAGGAAATAAAGGAAAGATTTCTAGGGACTGAAGTCACACTAGCTCTAATGCCTTTGATTAGCCTATATAAAATAACATTTGTGTTTAATCGTTCAAACACTATGAAGGTTTCATTCCTTGGATTCGATGCAGTAGGATAACATGAAGACAAAGATTTAACAAGATAGCCTAGCACTGTTAAAAACAAAGGTTAGACGTGTAAATTTGTGGCTCATCGATCTGGGGAATTGACTTACAACCACTGGGTCGCTGGTTCAAACTCCACCTCAGGTCATAAGTGTGGCTTATTGCCTACTGGACGAGTGTCTATAAGATTTCAGAGTGGATTTCGATTTAGAAGGTTAGGCAATGTCATATATCTATTGTATATTCACTGGTAAAATGCATAAGAACTGTAATATCGAATCTATGTACTGAATTATGTAATAATAATAAAGGTGACGATCACATACAGTATCTGATGAAAGATTAGAAAGTTCGATAACAGAGACAATCCGGGAATAACTACAAGTTGCAGGTTATTTTAAAAGTTTATTAAATGTAGTTAAATAAATAAATTAAGAAAGGATAATGTTTTTCTTGTCATCGGTAAAATATTTTCAGAAAGTATGAAATCTATACAACAAGTGCACTGACGCCAACCATTAGTGTTTGATAATTGATTGATTGAGATATACTATCCAGAATTTATAGCAAAGAAACTATAGGTGAAAGTGAAAGTTTGTTCAATCATCTATATACAAGAGTTTAGATGCTCATTTGTCTCTAATGTTCACCTTTATTTTATCACTTTGATGAGTTCTAAGAATTCTGTCGAAATTACTATCCTATGTATATATTACCAATCTTCTCCAGCCTTAAATAATCCCTTTGTTGTAACTGAACCACCAATATATTGTTGATTGCATGAGCAGAATGTGATGCTTTGTTGTGATAACTATATCTGGTTGTGATGGTTTGAATTGCTTGCTTTTGTCGATTTAATCTTAACCCTAACCTTGGATGTGATTCATCTCGAATACACTTGCTCAGTCTTGTATATTCTCTGTCGATTCCCTCACTCGATGAGTTACACAATTTAGCCAGCTGAGCCAACCAATAGCAACAGAACACAAAGTCTGGTGCGTATAATCCATATACTTCAGGTGATCTGATTCGTCTGTGCTAACAACCAAGTTACCTTACAAGAAGGCAGCATAATTTACAATGATGAAACGACCAATTTCAAGCATAAAATGTGGGATAATGCACAATAATGCATTGGTTTTCCTCAATACGCAGTGATTATTTCCAAACTATTGTTCATACATTAATAGATGAGTGAGAAACTAATCGAAATCTCGTGAAAAGAGCTATACAGTAATGTTACCGAATAGGTAATAAGTAGAATGACTTTTAAAATAAATGAAATGATACAACCAATGACATTTATCTGGGATTTGTAGTGATGACAACACCTACTTGTATAAATTATGTGTAAACAATAAACACGCCCGACCGATAGCTGCTACCTTGACGTGGTGGTCGGGCTTGCATATCACAATGGCCCAATGAGCTATGCTGGTGGAACACTTGTTCCCTCGAGGTCGCACCATACCAGTAAGGTCTGTTGGATAGTGGTAAGATGAAAAGCCGCTACTGTTGTGGTATAAAATGCTACATTATGATGTGGGTCTGAGGGCGAATTCGAACTGCTGCTAGCTGGATGGGGTGAAACAGCAGTAAGGTGTTTCCCTTGGATGACCAGCAGTGCCATGCTGATAATGCCTTCTAAGTGGAACTGGAGGGGTGTTAGAAAAGGTCGGCCCCCAAAAATAACACACTTCACCATGCCCCTCAGTCTGCCGGGCCGGCGGTGCTGGTTAACTTGTCGTTTCCATTCGACCAGCATACTGCTTCAATGAATTTCTATTGAAGATGAAATTGACATTCGTTATATACTGCATCTGAAATATTCAATACTCAAATACTTGACCACACAATACAACGCGATAAAACTTTCTACTCAAGTCCCAAATAATAGCGTGAAGAGACATTGATCAGTAAATCCATGTACATTGAAGCTACACACAACACACAACAGACAAAAACACGAAGACTGAACCTCGCAAACAGAACCTAACCACCGCATCAAAAAGACACTCTATATGAATATAAAATTTCGCCAAACATAACTTGTGTCTAATATCACACAAAACTCGAATGTCTACAGGCAAAAACTAACAAGTTCACAGAAGACGCC
Source organism: Heterobilharzia americana (assembly GCA_944470555.2). Lineage (NCBI taxonomy): Eukaryota > Metazoa > Platyhelminthes > Trematoda > Strigeidida > Schistosomatidae > Heterobilharzia > Heterobilharzia americana. The sequence continues at coordinate 59,978,877 of OX104129.1, read as the reverse complement.
AGACCAGGCAGAGAAGGAAGACAGGAACTCAAATCAACGTAGAGAAGATAGAGGTGATGAAGATACTAACACCAACACCAACACCACCACAAACAACAACAAGCTCCAATCACCATCAACGAGAGAAATCTAAAGGAAGTAGCCTATTTCACCAACACCTACCTAGGCAACACAGTTTCAACTACACGCGGCAGTTGTGGCACAGACCACGATGTCAAAGCCAGTCAGCATCAGAAAGAAAACAAGACAGGCTTTCATTAACCTGAAATCAATGTGGAGATCTAATCCACTCAACATAAAGCGTGCACAAAATCAAGACCAACCAGGAACATATCAGTCAACAAATATGCAGAAGGAAGTTGGGATGGATTGGGCATGCACTGAGAAGACCATTCAGGAATATCACGCTTCAGTCACTCGAGTGGAATCCAGATGGGAAACGGTGAGTTGGGTGTCTGAGGTGAGGGTGATATGGAGGAGATCGTGCGAGGAGGCAAAGAGAGCTTGTGGGCAGTAGTGGAGTGAGGTTGAGAAGATAGCCTAGAGGAGAGTGGAATGGAGACGTGCTACTGAAGCCCTATATTCCACCAGGAACCCAAAAGACAAATAATATAATATAATAGTAACACACAAGCCATATTGACTTGATGAAAAATCTTGTTAAGTTTTCATCTTGTAACAAGTGATTACAGTTCCTGTAACTTGTTGATCTATGAATTTATAAACACCATGATAACACAAACATGGAGAGTTTGAAACAATCTTTATCAAAATAACACAACATGTTTACTGTTATATTTTCAGAGTCAATTGAAATGAAATTGTAGTTTAAAGTTTCGGGGATGTCTTCATCTTAATCTTTCTAAAATGTATTGACTATTTTGCAATCATTTGATTGGTTGATGGTAATCCATGGGAAGTCAGAGTTTTGAGGAACATTGATTCTATTACTTGAAGTAGTAATGGTTCATTTTGCTCAGTTGGTGGCTGATGAGATTCAAACTTCTCCCTCCACTGAATTTAAACATTTTACACCACAGATAGAGAGCATAACAGTAACGGATTAACCAGGAAATGAATGCTTCATAATAATCATATACTTTTACTAGATTTCAGTCACTCCAAATGATTGCAAAGTTCAAGGTGATTTGATCAACATTTCTACATCTATTGATGCTTGATTAACAGACATGAACAGGTGTTTAACGGATAATTATCAGGAAGTTAACAATTGTATGTTTACACAAAGCGTAAAATTTGTCATGGCAATGAACAGAAATATGTTTATTCAAGAAAAATTTGTCAGAGAGAGATAAGTTTACTGTATCTTTCTTTTGTTGTTCTTGTTGTTGTTGTTGTAGTGAGAAATAGCCAATTGTCAGTTGCAGAAACGAAAGTGACACATTTTCTTGAGTTCATACAAGGCCAATTGAAGCATTTAGGCGGCTGTAGTTACTTTTAAGGTTTCTTTTTTTCAATTCATTCATCCCTTAAATTATGTGCCTCTTTTAATCAACTGGGAGCGATATATATTCAAATGCAACATTCAAGTAATGAATGGATATTGGACATTGAGCAATCATCTAAAGGTTCATTAGGTAAATAGCACATTAAAACTAGCGTTCAATCATCCGAAGTAGGTGATCATGATATGGAATGGAAAACTATCGATAGGGTAGAAATTCTGGATAGTTAGTTTCTTTTATGAATGAAGTTAACAAAAAGCAAGAGAAAGAGAGCATAACAACATATGTGCAACGTGATGAGTGTTTGGCAACTACATTCATGACAACCTGATCACATGTGTACTGGTCAAGGCTGAATATATGAAATTGGATCTGTCATAGAATCAGATAAGAATCATTTTATTTCCAGGCAATACATTTCGTACGGTGTGACGGTGTTGATCAGCATGGTTACTTCATAATAGGTTCCTATGAGTCATAAGCGAAATCTGATCATATCTCCTGCCACTCACATTAGACAAATCTGCAGTCCCAGTGGTTTGGAAGAAAAAATTTCTCTTCTAAACAACATCGTCACGCTTCATAGACAAAAACATGAAGATTAACCCTCTCAAACAGAAGCTTACCACCGTCTCAAAATACATACTCTATATGAATATAAACTTCAAAGCTCATCCTGCCAATGACACTGAGAAAGAAAATAGCAAACGCTCTAACGAGAACATTCCTTGCATCAACACTGAAACTAGTATTCTCTTGTCGCACAACGATTTCTAAAAGTTCAAAGGAGAAGCTTTCACATTTGACCACTTCTTAGTGCATATATATCAGTTCATGTTCTCCTGTGGAACCAGCTATTTAGGTCGGTCGATCCGACTATTATCCAAAAGTCTTCAAGAACACTATCCCACCTGGTTGCAAAGAGGTAACAAGAGTGAGATAAGTAGTGCTATAGTTGAACACATCGTGAACACGAATCACTCTATCTCAACAACCTCCTCGTTCAAAGTCATCTATGAAGTGAAAAGTGACCTTCCAAAAGTTATATGTCTTCGCCTTCTCTGCATCATTCAGGCTCTTATCATCCATATGGAGAAACGTGAACTGTGTACACAAAAGAAGATTGTTCAACCCTTTCTCCTTTCACAGTCTTAGTTTTCAGTCTTTGAAATTCCCTCTTCACTTCTCCACTCTCCACTCTCCACTCTCCTCCTCTTCCTTTATTTTCATGCTTCTGTTTTGACACTATTCACTTTCCAAGTAATTTGCTACTCATTCCTATTGCTGTGCTCTATCTGATCACAATCCAGTTTCCAAATCCATCGTCATCTTACGAAACTTCTTGTTCAAACGTATTTTGATTACTATTCACTGCTCATCAGTTCTCAGTTTTTTTTATTGATTTCAATGGCAGATCACATGATTGACACTATTTGTGTTGCTTGACATGCTTAACAAACCGTTTTTAGGCACCAAGTTGTTACACTAGACAAATGTGTGAATTTGTGACTGTATAGCTTATAAAATGAAATCGTTGAAAGGGTGAGACTTTTCGCTGAAATACTTGTTCTTCTTTCACATCGTAATAGAAATGAAGCAACATCTGTACGAAGGATGTGGAAAATTGTACTATTAATACAAACAAAGCATATCATGTTATTATATATTTTATTATATTATTTGTCCTTTGAGTTCCTAGCGGAACATAGGAATTCAGTAGCATGTCTCCATTCCACTCTACTCTAAGCTATCTTCTCAACCTCACTCCACCACTGCCCACAAGCTCTCTTTTCTTCCTCACACAATCTCCTCCATATCACCCTCACCTCAGACACCCAACTCACCGTTTCCCATCTGGGTTCCACTCGAGTGCCTGAAGCGTGATATTCCCGAATGGTCTTCTCAGTGCTTCGCCAATCCATCACCACTTCCTTATGCATATTTGTTGACTGATATGTTCCTGGTTCGTTCGTTGCCAGCCAGAGTTCCACCTTGCTTATTCTTATTATTCTGGCCATCTAATCTTCAGTGACGAGCCAGCGTAGTGAGTAGTTGTTGATGATTGTCTGTAGTTTGTTGGGAATCCCTCTCGTAACACGCCAAATCCCTGAGCCATATAGAAACACTGACTTGACTGACGTTGGTGTTGAAAATCCGGATTTTGTGCACGCTTTATTTTGAGTGGATTAGATCTCCACATTGATTTCAGGTTAATGAAAGCCTGTCTTGTTTTCTTTCTGATGCTGACTGGCTTTGACATCGTGGTCTGTGCCACAACTGCCGCGTGTAGTTGAAACTGTGTTGCCTAGGTAGGTGTTGGTGAAATAGGCTACTTCCTTTAGATTTCTCTCGTTGATGGTGATTGGAGCTTGTTGTTGTTTGTGGTGGTGTTGGTGTTGGTGTTAGTATCTTCATCACCTCTATCTTCTCTACGTTGATTTGAGTTCCTGTCTTCCTTCTCTGCCTGGTCTGGCGTCTTCTGTGAACTTGTTAGTTTTTGCCTGTAGACATTCGAGTTTTGTGTGATATTAGACACATGTCATCGTTGGCGAAGTCTAAATCTTGTAGGATCTTCTTCCCGATGCATCGTATCCCCTTTTTCTCTATCCTCACTGTTTGTTGCATGATTCAGTGTAGTCGACTTCAGTCAGGAATATCATGGGTGATAGTAGACAGCTTTGTCTTACTTCTGTCTTCACTTCAAAGGCACTGTCCCATAGAAATAAAGATGATCATATTATAGGGTTATAATAATCATTTGTCAAATGTAGCGTGATTATATTGATGTGATTTGGAGGGGTAATTTATGCTAGAAACGTCATCAAGCAAAGAATGCTGTATCATTGACTGTGTTTTATGTATCAGATGATGATTCAGAATAATCTGAGAGTGTTTTGGAAGCCAAAAGAACATATTTCTGAATGTTTGGTGGTGTAAGCCACAGCTTACTCCGCATATTCTGCTGAGGACTCTGTGACGCACAACCTTTTGTTTTATTTTCTAAACACTTTGAGATTATGTCAAAAATATAGTCTTAGAATATTTTGTTATTTGTTATAACACACTACACTGGGATGAAGCAAGTAAAATGAACCTTATGCGATGAGTCATAATAACTCGGTATCTAAGCTTTTCTTAATTAACCAGTCCATTATCGGTCAGGGTATATTCAAAAATAGTTTTTCTCAGTTGTTAGAAAATTAGCAATGCAAAGTGATTATTATTAGAGCAGTATATGATTTGAACTGATCACCGGTATCTTCAATCATCAGGAATTTAGGCCACTATTGACATAGACATCGTTTAGTGTATATTTCAAAAGTTATCCCATTTCTCTATCCTGAGAGCGCTGGACAGCTCTTTCGTTCTTTTTATTGGGCTCCTCGCCACGACACCTAAAAGTCTGGAATTCAACCTCTGACGTGGCCGTGCATCCATACTGCTATGGAGTTCCGTTTTCATTAGTTTCTAAACCGATATCTGTCCATGATGAATGCTTCATTATAATTTTTTAGTCTTTGTCGAATGTAGAAAATATTCTGCAATAATCTAATTTCCAGATATGTAATTATTATTTCATTTCAAACTTTTCGGCAAACAAATGCAGAATAGATCTTCACCTGATGCATATAACCCCCTTCAATAAATTTTACTGTAATAAGATAACAGTAGTGCCTTGTTTAAACGCCTTCTAAAGTTTTAAAACTTGAGGCAGGTCTGATTAAATGAAGCATACCTAACTGAAGAGTGATATCCAGCAGTCAGATTTATATCATTCAGTGAGTAAAATGTAACCACTTGCTAAAATGTTCAACATTTTGACCTAATATTCAGCAGTTATATTTACTTATGCTGCTACTTGTGTTATCCGGTGGTTGACTGGACTGAACTGATCAGTCTGTGATGGGATATGGCCTGCTGTGCAGATGCCTCGATATCGCCTGTGTTTGAGTGATATGGTAATGATGAATAGTGGCTAGCAGTAGAATCCATGACATATGTTTCGTTCATTTTAGGATTCGTTACCTGGGTATACCTGTCTCCCGCTGAGCGATGTTGTACAAGTTGTGGCTATAATTCCTTCATGGCTTTGTAGATGACGTTCCCGCGTTTGAGGCCATTGGTTCCAGGTTCGAGTCTTAATGGAAAGAAAATCGCCTACTGGGAGTTGGGTACATCTAGACGACGAGTCGCAAACAGGATGAAACAGATACTGGATCCCACTGCTATCTGCTTTCTTCAGTTTTATTTACTTTTAGTTTCCAGGTTTGTTGGGATTTATTGGTTTCTGGTTGGTATTCATCATGGACTGACATTAGTTAGAGAAACATTGGAAACCTGGGAGCACTCCACAGCCATTTCCCCCTAGTATAGGACTCCTCAGCAGTGCACACTCATAACCCACCAGAGACCGAACCAAAGACCTTCAGGATCCGCTGCCAGCATGTTACCACAGGGTAGAAATCGAGTGGTCCATATTTCCTACTTCTGTCAGTTCACGACAAATCGTGACAACCATCCAATACCGTCGCTGACTAACTACCTTCATATTCAACTTCGTTGGCCAGACTGGTCATGACCTCTGACTGTAATTTCGAGAATCACCTCTCGAAGCTAGTCATCAATGAGCAGTAGATTAATTCACTTTAGAAGTTTGTGGGGATTTAGTAATTTCAGGTTGGACCATTGTATTTTGACCCAGTGGCTCCCTCGTAACGTGCTGGTCGTTGAATCTGAAGACCCTGAGTCCGATCCGTGTGTGGGGGGATCATGTTTGTGCACTGCTGAAGAACCCCATACTGGGACGAAACATCTGCCGACTGCTCCCAGATTTCAAATGTTTCTCCACCTACTATTATTCCATGATGAATACTTATTTAATTTCACTGTTACATCGACTAGTGATTTATTGTTGATACAAGCTTGAGTGTTGCTGATAGTGCAATTCAAAGTATGTAAATTCATCCAGAGTTATACTCACAACTCCAGTACCGCTTAGAATATACATTTACTCGTGTCTAAGAAGTCAGACAAACACTTATAGTTGTATAAGCCGACCCTTAGGCACTTATAAGTATGTAGGTACTCGGTTTACATTTTGAATCGTTAGTTGGTTTATAATAGTAATGTGCTGGAACAAATTGTACAATTTTTACCTCTTCACTGTTTAGGCGTTGACTAGCTTCTTAGTAATGTCAAAGTGTTACTCATTAGTCTAGACACTGGGCTTCCAATGAATGGTTCATGGCTTTGAATCCCACTTCGTCTTCTCAAGTTCATCAAGAACAAGATATTCAGCGAAGAGACTCTTTTCAACGAATTTATTTTCAAGCTGTACAATCGTATATATATGGTATTTGGAAAAAATTATATCCTGTGAGGAAAACTAAACACTATATGGTGATGACAATAATAATAGAGCGGGTGATGACATAGGCATTTATGATTATAATAACAATTGAAGTGCGAATGATAACAAATAGATTATGTAATATATGGAATGGTACATAGAGAGTATATAACTCAGAAGGGGGTGAAAAAATTGTTGAAAATGGTAAATCAATTAAGTATTATGTAATGGCATTAGACAAATTGGACAAGATGAAGTCAATGTTTTCTAAAAGGATTAAGACAATTAAGTGAAACAACACCGGAAACTAGTTGAAGTGAAGGCGATTATAATAACAATAATAGTGATAAAGGAAGGATACAAAGGTTAAATTAACAAAGTGGGAGGGGGAGCTAATGGGGTGGGAAAATGTTATGGCCATGATAAAGACAGTGACTGCACATACTTCTTTTGTACACACAGATCAGGTCTTAGTTCATGAATAGCTAAAGCCTCCGCTGTTTTAAGGAGTTGAAAACGAAGAGAACGTGGGAGGTTTGGGCGAATTCGATAAATAATTTCAAAGTCATCGTCTGGATTTGTTGTGTGATGGAAGTCAATCAAATGTTCTAGAATCGAACTTCTAACAGACTTTCTTTCACCTTTATAAAACCAAGCAGGAACATGTTCTCGTATACGTGTAGAAAGCATTCTCTGGCTACGGCCGATGTACCTTGCTCCACAAGAGCAGGTGAACTGGTAGATGCACATAGAGGCGGCCAAACGAGGAAGCTTGTCTTTGACGCAGGTGGAGAATAGGTTGCGGCTGGTAAAAGTCAACTGGAGTCTTGCTGCGAAGAAAGTCCTATTGATTGATCTGGTAAGACGATTCTTCAGTACATCCGATGCTAGGTCTCCTTTAAACTCTAGGCTCATAAACAATCTTTTCTTTGAGACCGAGTGGATGACTGGTTTAGTGTTTCTTTCCCGCATATTTTTATCAATAAAACGGCTAGGGTAACCGTTTTCGACAAGTATGCTTTTTAAAAAGATAGCTCTTCCTCGATACAATCGTCACTACAGATACTTCTTATTCGATAGCAAAGAGAGTGAATAAGATTTCTTTTTCTGTTGATGGGCACCCAACTATAAAAATTAGTTAGTTGTCCGTTCCACGTTGGTTTTCTGTAGATGGATCTTTTAAGGTATCCATTCTGACGTCGGGTGAGAAGCACATCAAGAAAAGGAATAGTTGATTCTGATTCCTTCTCTATAGTAAACTTGAGGGCTTGATGACATTCATTGAATGAACGAAGCACATCGTCGAGGTCTACATTTTTGTCGCAAATAACAAACGTGTCGTCCATATATCTTCTATAAAAGTCAAAGCTATCAATAGTTTGACGAAGTTGTGAATTTTCTAGTTTCGACATGAAGAAATCTGCTAGCAGTGGTCCCAATGGTGACCCCATCGCAATTCCATCTTTCTGTCTATAGATTTCATTATTGAAACTGAATTGGACATTAAATGTGCACCTCAACAAAAGCTCTTTCAAGCAGCTCGTTGGTAGTCCTACGTCTAAATTATGTGCATCAATATAGTCACATACATAACAGACAGTTTCGGTGAGTGGCACACTCGTGAACAATGAAGTGACGTCTAATGAAAACATCATCTTGTTTAGAGCATTAAAATCCTTAATACCCTCAACAAACTGAAATGTATCACGGATAGAAAAACTCGATACTTGCCTTCTAACAGGTTCCAGAATTTCAGCTAACCATTGAGCAGTTCGGTGATAGGGAGAACCAGCCATATCGAGGATCGGACGAAGAGGTAATCCCGCTTTATGTATCTTCGGTAGTCCATATAGACGTGGGATTATAGAGCCAACCGGTCGGATACGTTCATATAAATCAGGATCAATTATTGATTTATCCCAAGTTCAAGTTCAAACAACAAATTTGATTCATCTTCTATCTAGTTTTACAGCGGATGGAACAGTTTTTTAACAATTGTGACTAACTAGTAAACCAACTTTCTATCTGTAAGATCTCTTATCTCTAGTTGGAATTAAATCACAGAATAATAAGATATAATTTCTCATAAAACACAGCTGTGATATACATTGGTTCAATAAACTAAAGTAACCAAAGTATTTTGAGTATATTTCGCCTTCTATGAAGTCTTCAATAAGGATTTTGAGTTCACTGTTTTAAGATGTGACTAGTTTGATGAATCACTACGTAGAACTCTCACAGATGAGTTTAAATGGTATCATGTCTTATTTATGATGCAATAACGAATATTTACGAAACTGAAATCAGATAAGAGTGTATAACATTGGAATCACTAAAAGTGACTTATTACATCAGACTCAAAGTAACCAACCAGTCGAGGATAACTCATCAGTAAGACACTAAGACTAGGAAGGAAGAGTATTCATGTCTCACAGTACACGAAAAGAGTTAAGCTAAAATTTATAACTGAATTTCTAATCCCATTTACGTAGTGAATTCTGTTACATTGAGCAATACAATAGATGTTATCGGCTTGTTACTCACAAACCCTAAAATTTGTAACATATAAAGATTTCCATAACATTAATACAAAGTAACCATCTCATCAGTTTTTACAGTTATAAAATACATTTATACAGTGTAAAAACAAGCCAAGTTAAGGGACAAATTATTATTTTTTCCTTGGGTTCCTAGTGGAACATAGGAATTCACTAGCATGTCTCCATTCCACTCTCTTCTCTCTAGTCTTTTCAACCTGACGCCACGACTGCCGACAAGCTTTCTTCCTCACATCATCTTCTCCATACCACCCTCACCTTGGACACCCAACTCGTCGTTTCTCCTCTGAATCCCACTAGACAGCTTGGCCTGGCCTAGTGCGTGATGTCCCCAATCACCCTTCTCACTGCATGCTTAATCCATCTCCACTTTCTTCCGCATACACGTTGGGTGATAGCTTGTTGGTTGGTTCGTTCCCAGAGTTCTTTGTTGCTTATTCTTATTATTCTGGCCATCTGGTCTTCAGTATCGAGCCAGCGTAGGCGGCTGTTGATAAATGTTTGTAGTTTGTTGGAAATGCATTTCGTAACGCACCAAGTTTCTGAACCACGTGGAAGGACTGACTTCAGTGACATTGGTGTTGAAAATGCGGATGTTGAGTGCAGAAGATCTCAACACTGACTTCAGATTATTGAGCGCCTGTCTTGATTTTCCGATCCTGGTTTTGACATCCTCGTTTGTGCCATTGCGTGTAGTTGAAACGATGCTACCTTGTCTAGGTAGGCTAGTGAAAGAAACTACTTCTTTCTCCTGCTAATGGTGGTCGGTGCTTGTTGTTGGTTGGGTATCTTCATCACCCCTGTCTTCTCTACATTCACTTGAAGTCTCGTCTTCGCTGCCTCTTCTATCAACTTGTTAGATTCTGCCTGTAGATCTTCAAGTTTGTGTGATATTAGACACAAGTCATCGTCAAAATCCAGATCTTCTAAGTTATTTTCATCGGTCCAGTCAGCGTATCTCCCTCTTCTTACTCCTCACTGTTTGCTGCATGATTCAGTCCAGTCTACCCCAGTCAGGAATATCATGGGTGATGGTAGACAGCCTTGACTTACTCCTTCCTGTCTTCACTTCACTTTGAAGATATCACTCAGCCTCCCACTATGATTTACTTGGCACGTGGCGTCTTCATGTAGTTGTCTGTGGTACTGTGTTGTCTCGAAGCGACTGCCAGATTACTTCTCAGTCGACGCTGTCAAAGGCCTTTTCGAAGTCGATGAAGTTGAAGTATAGAGTTGACTGCCATTCTATGCTCTGTTCTATGATGATGTGTAGCGTTGCAATTTGATCCGCCCATGATTTGTACTTGGTGAAGCCGGCCAGCCAGCCTGTTCTGGTCATAATTTCGAATCCAGCTCATCCTTCAATCTCTCCGAGATGAAGCGGCTCAATAATTTGCTTGGGGTGGACAGCAGTATGATTCTCCGCCATCTCTTGAAAACACTGATGTCTCCCTTGTTTTGGAGTTTTACAAGGTAGTCCTTCTTCCCATGAGTGGGCAGATACCTTCCCCTCCTTCCTTCGGAACCTTCTGCAGTAGTGTCGTGACCATGTACGCTGTTATCTTGACATCTGTTCTCAGTGTTTCTGATGGAATTCCACCTGGTCCTGCTGCTTTCCCGAATTACAGCAGTTTTATGGTATTCGGGAATTCTGCTTTTGTCGGAGGGCTTGTGTTCACTGGTAGTTCTTCCGTTGCTGGTGGTATTTCTGGTGGGTTGCATGTGATGGTGGTCAATTCAAGAGTTTTTGAAAGTGGTCAGCCCACTGTTTCCTTTGTTTCTTCTCTTTGGTAACCAGCTTTCCCTCACCATCTTTTATTGGTTTCGTCTGCGTTTATCTCTTCCTGGATAGAATGAGAGTAGTTAGACATTGAATGTAAATCGGTTATTCATTTTTAAGTTTGCCAGTATTGGGATGGTATGCATGAAGATGAATAATGTGACAGTGAACGAAGAGACAATGGACTAAGAAGACAGGAATGGCGTTTAGTTTTTTGAAGGCCGAAGGAACAGTTCAACTGACATATGCAAGATGAAGAGCTAAGACAAGGTAGTCTATCGTTTAGTCTTTGACTGATCACTGACCGATTACTAAAAGATATTCAATGACGTCTTGTTCACATACAACACTTTTTCTCATACTAAAATTCAATCGTCCTGGTTCCTTCATATATAATTCATCGAATTACATATTATCATTCAACTAGTGGCTGAATAATTTCCTAGTTTAAGTAAACGTTTGCTTAAATGCTCATGGGAGCACTATTTGAAATAAAAGTGAAAATTAATCTCTATACTGGTTTTCATCATGTGATTTCCTTTTGATCAATATTGGATTTTTAATATATCAGTTTATGAAATATTCAGTTTTGGCACGTAATCAGTGGAGATTTACAAACTAAGAATGGTGTAGATCAACATAGACTCTAAACGCACAGTATTTTATTTCGGTAAAAAGAGTGAGGGATTTATGTTATCACTTGTAATTTCCTGTTGTTGATTGGATCTTATTGTTTGGTCTCTGCATGCATATAGACACCTAAATAAATACCTTGACATTGGTAATAGTGGTGGGTAGTGATTAGCAGCGGAATGCAAGACCCACGTTTTGTCCGATTCCGTAGTCATCAACTGAGTGTAACTGCCTTCTAACCAATGATACTGTTTCAAATTAAGACTAGAAACAGAACCGATCACTTCAAATACTAGAAGATTATCTACTGGCCGACTGAGTCACGATAGCCGCTTCTTGTACAATGGGTTTAGTATAGTTCTTGATGTTACAATTTGTGAATTCCCGTTATTGATTAAACCGAACTGGTGTATAGGCTGTTGTACGAAAGCCGGCATATTTCATGTAAATACACCCGTCGTGTAAGGAGTATCTATCATGATATACTGGTCTGGTGGATAACTCTCTAGAGTTTGAAGCGGTCGACTCTGGGACTGAGTCTTAACTGGAACAAAATGGATCACTAGAAGGTAGGTACATTCATCTAACAAGACCCGAATAGGACAAAATTCACGTCCTGGATTCCACTACTAGCCAATACTCATCATAACTATCAAAGTAAGGGACTATTAAATTACTGAAGTGTTAAAAAATACTTCGAAATTTTGTAAGAGGCAGAGTCAAAAGTGAAATTGTCATGACGTAACAAATAATTGCATATTAAGTACCAGTTCATTTGTGATTGATAATGATTGTTACCGATAACCAGTAGATGAATAGTAGCTGGCGTTATGATTTGTACTTCAACGATGACTGAAATCTGCCGACAAAGTGAAACAATGTAGGCATCACTCAGTTACAACCTCTCTAAATTTTAGGCTTCCAAAAACTTTCCACTGAATGTATTACATCAAATTGATTCCTTCGAAAATGTTTAGATCAGTGAAATATATCTTCAGGTCATTGTACGCATTCTGGTTCCTCTGTAAAGTGTTGTCAACCTGTCGTTAAAAAAATTAAAGATAAAATTCTGAGAAAACATCACATAATATGGCACCGACCTTCTGTGACTTACTGACTGACTCACAAAACCAACGCAAAACCTCGTGACACAGGTGTGTCGACTAAAGTTGACAGACGTAGCAGCAGTGTACAAGCAACAAGTGGATATAAAAAGAGTGATATCAAAGTAAACCACATTATGTCAGAGAATACATAATTTGAAGATAAACGTTTGTGCAAACGTTCAAGCCACAGACGACGTTAAAAATTAATATGTCTAGGTTATGCTAACCAACTACTAGCAGTTTCACAAGGAGTTCTCAACTACTTGTTCCAAAGTCTCAAAGACCCCAGCAAGGTAGTCTATATCTCTCAACACTAGTCGAGCCATCAGCCACGGACTTCACTGATTGGTGCCAAGCTTTGGTCAGGCCCCCTGAAAGCTGTTCTAACATAATCCAAATTCCCTAGCATCCCACATAGAGGTAGGAGATGGCTAGGCATATGCAGTACTGTAAAAGTAAAGTCAGTCTCATAAGTATCACAGTAACATCAAACAACTTGCCTGTCTTCCATAGCATCCCTCCAGTCACCTCAAAATTGCTCACAGTGATTCCATTATCCAACACCAACGATGCGAAGACACTCGTCATATAAATCTTGCAATTGCTTTATATCTTCTCTATTCAACAACCACATTTCACACTCTTATAACACAACAGAATAAAATGCAGTGCACTTTCCTCATTCTTAGAAACAGATAGTCGCATATCTCACTGGTCGGTGTCACACAGGACACCAGTCGCAAAATCCCAAGTACACATTCTCTACTCCATATGACATTTCATCATCAACCAACCCCTTCAGCATGATCAAACTCAAAATGTAAGTGAAGTGGTCCACTCATTACAACACTTCACTCAATATCAATTAACTGAAAGTACTTACTACACACCAGTCGTAGTGCATCATCTAACATTTGACAGCTTCGAGTGAAACACATGTCAAACACACTCAGATTTCTGCTCAACGCATTCACAAGATCACACATTGTGTCACCATCCTCCCGCAAACACGAAAATATCGTCTGTGTACTCCAAGTCAACTAGATGGTCTCGATGGTTAGATCCATCTTCGTGAAGTTGGGTATACCTAACAACATTATGTTGATTAGTGTGTGTGTGTAATGAAGTTGAACAAGAAGGGTGATAGTGGATATGATGGATTGACGACACCACTATATTTTGTCGATTCGGATGACAAGTCTCGAAAAGCCCTCTTAACATGGTTGTGTGAATTCGAGTGGAGGGATATGCTTAGGGTTAAATTGCCTCTTTGGTACTCCATTAACAGTTGTACCCTGAAACAACACAATACTTCGCAGTTGAGAGAGTCAAATACCGCCTTCAGGTTAAGAAATGTGGCGAGTATCAGTGGCCGCTTGATATGCCAAAATGTCAAAATCTGATCGATATACCCTCATCGTAAGATATTCTTTAAACAAAATAAGGCTGAATTACCATTGTAAAAAGTGATTAATCACAGTTCCAATTCTGTATTCATAAGTCTGGTTAGAAATGTCTGATTGTAAGGTTTCCAGTACAGCACAGAAGTCTTGATTAGTTTCCTGTAGTTGCTATCGAGAATGTACCTGGTATCTGGTTTTTGCACCTGTAAAATATTGCTCCATTTCCGATATGAGGTGTCACTGAGCTCAACTCAGAGACATGATTTCTATTTTCTTTTATCTATTCAGACGACTCTTATTGTTACCAGTTAATTTTAAAACTGCTCTTCTCTCCATCAAAACGAATATATTAAGGTATATATTCAAAAGTTGGGATATTTTTTATGTTGCCGCTATCGTGACTCAGTGCTCTAGTAGATAACACTTTGGTGTTTGAAGTCATCTGGTCTGGGTTAGAGTCTTCGCGAGAACAACACTTACTGGCTGGCAGGTACATCCAGTTGATAAGTCCCGAATAAGATGAAATATACGTCATGGATTCGACTCCCAGACACTACCTGTTATTACTTCCAAGTAATTTTGTTTAAATTTATGCCGTACACAACTGACGCCTAATTACTTTTGCCCTGTTCAAAAAGGTAATTTCAAATTTCAGCTCCACTGAAATACAACGAAGTTTCAGGGAGTACTTGACTCTTCTATTTCTCAGCTGGAATACTAAACCAGGAATAACTTTCAAACTTTCTCCAAGGCAACTCAAAAAACCATAAATCCGATAATAATTGAATATTTTCAGAATAACTCACATATGGTAGAATAAGTATGACAGGAACGACGAGGTTAGGTGAAGGATTACTAAGGAACTACAACAAGTCACTCGATGTGTATATGTACCTTCATCAACTTAGATGAGCTGGATATGTGCTGTGCACGCTGAGACATCATCTACCTCGACGTGAGCTGTTAGCTGAAGTCGGATTGGGTTGACAGAAAGTTCAGAGTAGTCAGATCAAGAAGTGACATCACTCCATAAAATCTCTAACTGTTGGTGTAAGCCATTGTACGAAGGTGTAGATTGCCCGCCTGGGCTCTTTGAGATAATAGGAATCAATGGTTGGAGACCTTTGGTGACATGGTTCAGAATCGGCCACATTCGTACAGAAGTATCCACTATTTGACATCTTGCTCAGTCTTCAATATTTTCCCTAACTTATAGCCATTTATACTCTGTCTTCTCGCTCAATTTTGTTTACTTTAATATCTCTCTTTGTTTGCATGCTGCTTTGTATTGTTGTAGCTTGAAGGAATGCGCTTTTCAGCGAGTTTCGCTGTTTCTCTTACTTCTTTTTCACACGGTTGTTTACTTTCATATGTCGTGATATCTTCTACAGTAGCTTTCTGTATGGAATACACACTGGGACTATTCCATTTTACAATTCTTATTCAGGGTTTACCCTGTAATAATTGATTTCATACTCAATTATATTTATGAAATCAATTTCTCCCAATCTGACTAGAAAAACAAACGTGATTACCGATAATTATTAATACTATGTGTATATAAATTATCCTATCAGTCCGTCATATTCTCTTTATTTAAAGATTAAAGAATGTTTTCTATTGTAAGTAGTATTTTGTAGTACAAGATTTTGAGTGAATAACATTCACTTTGCAAAACAAAAATCTCACTATATACCAAAATTTATACGTTCATGGTTTATGCTTGTTAACTAATCAAATAAAATGTTTTTGTATGGAAATAATTAGCATTTTTCTAATTATATCAATATGATACATATCGAAAAATAGTAATTCTTGAAAAAAGCCATTGAAATGGATTACAGTTCTAAAAAATAAGCTCAGTAAAGCTTGAAGTTATACTTTATAGAAGCTACTTATAGGACATGAAATAACTACATTAACTCGATTCAGAGGTTATTGGAGATTTATTGATTACATGGTTGGAGAACTATTGAATATCTGAGAGTACTGGATATCCCCATAAACCTTTTGAATCGAACTACTATTTAGCATTTATTAGTAATTTCCTGTGAGATAAGATTTCTCAAAGTTCTAATATGTAGTCTTAACCAGTAAGATAAATTCAAATAGGACGTGAGAAGAAATACTCAACGATGACACTGTATGCAGGTTGTACTATTCCACGAATCAACTTAGTTAGGAAAATGTTGACTATTAACATGAACATGTAAATCCTGGGTTCTATCTCTGGAGGAGTCATGTGTACACACTCTTGCGGTATCCCACACTAGGATGACTGATCGCAGGTTTTCAATTCATTTCCTCTCAAGAAATAAACTGAAAGCTTTGTTCTCTAAGTTGTACCACATCAATAACATCAAAGGAATAAACATCCTATAGATGACAGAATGTTAAGAACCTTCAGTAATACAGCGGCTATATATCAGTGAATTAAATATAAATGTAATCATAAAGGTTTTTTTTCTGTAGCGACAAATGTACTATTGAAATCTGTCTGAAATTATATAAATCCACAGTTGATTAACAGATGCATATATTGTTCAATATAGCCATTTGATACAATGTAGTAAATAGTAAGAAAAAACGGGCTGAAGATGGTATCGTTTCGTCTGTAATGATACATGGTAATATTAATAACAATAATCACTTTATTTCTAGACAATAGGTTTCATATGGCCTGGAATTTTCGGCATGCAATAAATAATATGTAATGATAAGCCATTGTTATCATCTAGTATGTAGATACGTTGTTGCACGAAAAGAGAAAACCATGTAAACGTTTGGCAGTGAAAATTCACTAAGCTGCCATACAAATCCACAGCTTTATGTAGCTGTCATATTTCTTAACCTGAGGGTGCATTCCACCCTATCAGACTTGAGGTGATGTGTCAAGGTATGACTGTGAGGAAAATATCGTAAAATCATATAACCCTCAGCATATTCCTCCACTCGAATTCACACAACCATGTTAAGAGGGCTTTTCGAGACTTGTCATCCGAATCGACAAAATATAGTGGTGTCGTCAATCCATCATATCCACTATCACCCTTCTTGTTCAACTTCATTACACACACACACTAATCAACATAATGTTGTTAGGTATACCCAACTTCACGAAGATGGATCTAACCATCGAGACCATCTAGTTGACTTGGAGTACACAGACGATATTTTCGTGTTTGCGGGAGGATGGTGACACAATGTGTGATCTTGTGAATGCGTTGAGCAGAAATCTGAGTGTGTTTGACATGTGTTTCACTCGAAGCTGTCAAATGTTAGATGATGCACTACGACTGGTGTGTAGTAAGTACTTTCAGTTAATTGATATTGAGTGAAGTGTTGTAATGAGTGGACCACTTCACTTACATTTTGAGTTTGATCATGCTGAAGGGGTTGGTTGATGATGAAATGTCATATGGAGTAGAGAATGTGTATTTGAGATTTTGCGACTGGTGTCCTGTGTGACACCGACCAGTGAGATATGCGACTATCTGCACTGCAGTTCATTCAGTCGTGTTATTTAGATGACCGTTGAGAGTCGAAGACATTTATTGTTTGTAGTGTTTTGATGGAGGGTATCTTTGTATCCTTATTGTTGTATGATGGGATCGCTTTGTGAGCAATTTTGAGATGAATGGAAGGGTGCTCTATTTGATGTTACTGTGAGGTGTGGCGAGTTGAAGTAGTCCAGTTTTGTGCGAGGTTCTTCGTTGGTTGCGTTATGCGGTAGTGATCTGTTTATTATTTTATATATCTAGAAGTACCGACATAATCGTGCATATATTATCATTGATCTAAACTATGTCATTTTGCTGTTTTATTATCGTTTCGAATCCCTATGTTTCTGTTATCACTGAGTCTTTAAAACCTTCCTCTTGACCGTCTACCATTATCTGACACCAAAATACTGTGCACAGCACTATTGTGTCACCTAGTTAATTGGTCATATTCCGAAATGTGATCGCTAGACTTCAGTCAATGTTTAACAATGAGGACTTGAATGCTGAATCATTCACGCACTGGTGGCCAATTCGTTCAGTCTTAAGTGGGGCCATTCCTGGCCTCAATAGCTGAGTAGTCATGTCCATGACTCCCAGAATTAGTTGTGCAGGTTCAAACTATCTATCTTCATGATTTCAGGTATTTCAGACTGATGAAACTCAGGAAGCATGAAATGTGGATGAAGTTGCTTTTCCTATCTTTTGACCCAAACACCTAACAGCCTTTTTTCTGTCTCTCTAAGCCCACTCAGATTACGTACCTGAAATTTCAAATGATTATGTTGTAATCTACCTTGTTTACAGCTGATGACTACCTGTGAGATGAAATGAAGTCATTTTATCGTGCAAAAATGTTCCCTCTTGTTTCATTGAAATTTTTCGAGCAAATAAAATGCATACAGCCGTTTATGTTTTAGCAACTCCAAGTCTATATAGTTAAAGTTAAATAAAAGTCACCAGCTGCTTGACAGTATTTCATCAGATACCTAGATCACTAATCAAATGACATTATGAAATCAATCACCTTTTTTTGTGTTAATTTTACTTAAATTCTAAAATTTCATTTATACTGTCTTACTTTGGTAATCCGCCATCTGATATTTTGTACGTTTAACTAAAATTTTTGATCGACTTGTTGGTCTACACAGTAGGTGTATCTCAATATGATTTTTTGCTCTGTTTTTCAAATGGAAAAAAATTCCATACTGAAACATCAAAAATTTAATTTTTTCTAAAAATTCAAAGCACATTGATATCAAATGAGATGAATAATTCATGTCTACAGCATATCAGATCAATTCAGTGAAGTATTCTTATCTTATGAATATATTTAGACGGTACCTAGAATAGCGAGAATTCGATTAAAAATGATGACAGTATTCAGGTGATCAGTTAGATGAATTTGACAACTTTTTCAGTTGAAAAAGAAATACTTCAACAGTTTGTCAACTGAATTGTGAATGATTTACGCTACGTATCAAATTTATTTTTTAATATTTGTCCTTTGGGTTTCTAGTGGAACATAACGCTTCCTTAACACTTCACCATTTCACTCTGTTCTCCGTAGTCCTTTGAACCTGGCTTTGCAAGTGTTGCTAAGCTTTCATTTCTTCCTCACATGATCTCCTCTATGTCATCCTGGGAAGCCAAAGTCATCGTTTTCCATTTGTGTTCCACTCGAGGGCATGGTGCGTGATGTCTCCAGACAGTCTTCTCAGTGTATGCCTGATCCATCTCCACTTTCTTCACCACCTACATTGATATTCTCTTCTTAGGATTTAGTGTGAGGTAGCCACAAATACTTCAGCATCAGACTACTCTATTCAGTTGTTTTGTTTCTTGGTGTTGTGGTGGTTTCGGTTGCATACCAAAGCGGCCAAACAAGCTATAGTGGTTTGAACAACTATTCTTCGGCGTCCTACCATATCAGACAGGGTCAATGGATGAGACAAAATGTGGTTGACGTTATAGTGTAAATAGGTTTGCAACTATGCTGCCAGAAAAAAGCAAAGTGCTTCTCATGAATGGTTAGTAGTATATGTTGATGCTGCCTCCGTAATGGGAAGGCAGGTCCATCCCTGCCTTACAGCTTCTGGGTGTTGGCAGTAAAGGCTTTCTGACTGGAATTACCACAATTTAAGTCTCACATTTTCATGAAGATCGTTTGTGACCCGCGTTAATCAGATATCCCCTAGGGTCTGTCGACATCCAGCACTATTACTAATCCATGTTTTTTTCAGATACTTTTTAGGAAAAACTCATATGGTGTGGGTAACTGGAAAGTTTCATTCAAATTCAGCACAATAGGGAACCTAAGTAATCACAGACTAACTACTTTGCCTTGATTCCTAATATAAGCAGAAGGCTCCTTAAAGCTTCCCGACTATACGACTACTGTTAACGATCCAACTCAACAAGTACTCTTTCGATACCAGGGTTGACAAAAGACTTCATTTAGCAAAAATTCTGAACACCAAACAGTGGATAAACGCTGTGTTTTGGAGGTGTTCAGGCAGGACTTAAGTGTGAATATTCACCTGACCCATCTAAGCTTTGTAGTCAATTTACAAAATTTGATTCACAAATGTCCAGAGATCAAAGGGTTAGGTCTTTTGAACTATCTGGTGTAAGTACAAAACATAGCTGTAGAACAGAAGAAGTACTCACTGATAGCCTTTTGTGGGCTTTCCAACTGGATAGATCTATGAAAACCGGAAACGATATAACACTCGCTGACGCCTATTCTAAGTCTCCGCCTAGATTTTCACTGATGCAAATGATAAGTTCTATAAAAAAACTGCCAATTTTACTGCCTAAAGAAAAACGTTGAGATATAGTCATAGTAGCAGACGTCTTCAATTTTGTGTAGGGAAGCTGAGTCAATCTGAGAAACACTTAAAGGGTACTCCTGGATCCTATACTAATAAGCCAACAACGGTAGTTGTCGCTTGCAATCTTATCCTCACAATCACTTGTTTCTGACCAGCAC
Source organism: Heterobilharzia americana (assembly GCA_944470555.2). NCBI lineage: Eukaryota > Metazoa > Platyhelminthes > Trematoda > Strigeidida > Schistosomatidae > Heterobilharzia > Heterobilharzia americana. The sequence continues at coordinate 59,958,089 of OX104129.1, read as the reverse complement.
TAATTCCAAGCATAAGAAGAGATACTGCATCACTTCACGTTCACCAGATTCAAAACAACGGTAGACACAAGCCATATTGCTATAAGATATTGTCTGAGGGAATCAGTGCAGGATTGCAGTCTTTTCTGGAGCAATTTCTTGAACTGCAGTCATATGTTAATATGTATGGTTAAACGTTGTTGAATACAGGAAGCAAACAGCAGTTAGACTTCTGTATGCTAGAATATAAGAACGTGAGATGTGTATTTAGGGCAGACGTAGCTAAGCATTTGTTTCAGCATAGCAACACTACTCTTCCAGACAAAACTTTGTCTGATATTCAGTCTACTGAGAAAACTGTAGCAACTACAAATAGTAAACTACAAGTAAACACCGGCAAAACATTATCCAAATAGAATGACGCAAAAAGATTCATTCCAACCGCTTCTGATCATGATGAACAGCTAAGGCAACTTAAATGCAGGTTGACTAAGAGTCTTTACAATGGCTGTGAACAGGAACAGGTGGATAAGGTGGAGAATACAGAGAAGGCATCACTATTAAGGAATACTGAGGAATCGTCCGATCTTATTAGAGAAACCACCACTGAAAAGGTTGGGATCCTGTTGGCCTCTTAGTATAGGGGGTCAAAAGCTCAGTCAGAAACACGATTCATCTGGCCCACGCCATCACTTTAGTTGTCCAGCATCCATTCTGTACCTGAGTGGGATGTAGACTTTGGTCCTCCAACTGAAGCGGAAGATGGAAATTCTGTTTAAAACCTGAAACAATGAAAAACAGCAGGGCCTAACAGTTTAGTATCTGGAGTTTTCAGTGATGGAGGTGGGAACTACTTAGTAAGACAACGTAAGTTCCAAATAGATTATGGCAATCAGGAGTAGTCCTGTCAGGCTGATCTAGACCACTGATTACCCCACTTCATAAGAAAGAATAGAAATCTTGATGTGACGGTCACATAGGGACCAATTTGATTAGCATCATGTCCAAGATCCTCGAATTTTCATTTATCCAACGTTCAACTGGAGGACGGACGTCTTGAGGAAACCAGGTAGGGGGAAAACCTGAATTATGATGCATCGGTCAGATCTTAACCATTTGAAAGGTTCTGGAATACAGTTTTACTAAGTGGTGGACGATGCTTAACCCGAAGGCGGCATCCAGTTCTGCCGTCCACAAGGTATTTCAGCAATGTCTAACTGTGCAGGGAATAAGCATTTAATTCTAATCAGTACACTGCTCAAAGCCACGCAGCTAATGAAGAGTTGCCATCTGAAGTAACGACAAAAGACGATGTTCATCACTGCTGTCGTTTAACTTTTTTAAAGACGAAAGAATAAACATAACCCTGGGTACTATATTGACTTTATGGGGGTTGACTTGCCTCAAGTGGGCATGCTGTTGACCTGGAGTAAGCAGAAGGTATTACCTCATTAAGTTAAAAAACTGATAAAATGCAGAGTCTACCGAATGCCTCTTGGGAAATTCAAGTGTATTTGGCATGCTTACGACATATGTCAAACAAGATGATAGTTCGTGGCTAATCTGAAGCTCATACGAGTTTAGGGATGTAGAATGAATTGGTTGAGTATAGTGTTTACTTCAGTTACTTGAGAATTTGCATCAGTCCAAATGTTTTAGTTCGGAAGCGGAAGGTCCGTTCGTTATTAGTCAACTCATACCACCTCTGGTGTAAGCGAGATTAGTGACCATTTGTAAAAGAACGAGTATACTGATCTGCAATTTGTTCTGCCCATTATACGACTGTGAGATATAATCACATAAAGTGAAAGCTATGAAAATGTTACAGGTCTTTGGCCACAACTGTCTTCAAAATATCACTCACGTATGACAGAATAAACATAGGAGCAAAGATGAAATTAAACAAAGGGTTACCCAGACAAATATGGCAAGTTAGTTAATGAAGTTGTGTACATGCATCAACTAAGATGGCTTGGATACGTGCTGAGTATACATCCAAGGTTTACTGAAATAGTGAGTGTAGGTTAAGGGTGGCCAGACTCATGAAGTCTTTGAAAGTTTGTGTGGGTCGTGTATGGAGGTGTCAACTGCCTGAATGAGATCTTCGGGATAATAGAAATCAGTGTTTGGAGACCTTTTGTGATATAGTTGAAAATCAGTCAAAATGTTGCAGAAATATCCACTGTTTGATGTCTTCTGCGATTATTACTAACTTTCATCTGTTTATCTTCTTCAGTGCCGTACAGTTTTTTTCACCTTTAAATGACTCATTATCTAACCGTTCGTTCTTTATGTAGTTTGAGGTTGTGGATAGTAGTGCTATATCACAAACTGACAGATGCAGGAAACTATGAACCACTAAACTGCCACCCAGTGGATGAACAGTCACTGCGTTCCCTACGACACCCGAAAGCCCTCAGTTCGATCCCCGACCAGAATTCCCATACTGCTACCAAACCGCTGTCCAATGATGCCCGTTTTTTAGTGCTTGTTGTTACTTAGTAGTTAGGTTTAAGATTTTCAGCCCCCGTGTCATTCACCGTATATCAGCAGTAAATGAACTTTTGAGGTTTAGACAAACATACTACAAAATAGGTTCACAGCCAAGTACGTAAAACTGCATGTAGCTATCATGCTAAACGTGATTTTACACCTTAACTTTTCAGTTATGCCAAATAAAACGCTTCTTCTAATAGACTATATGGTTCTGCATACCTTAATATTAAGCATATTTGATAGGTATTAAATTAACTTCAATCACCGAAAATTGTATTCTTCCCTATCATCAGCTACTCACCGTAACTTCTGTAGGCGAAATACTGTCCAAATCTATGAACAACTAACTCTCTTAGTAATTTTACCTTGATATCAAGTGGTAATTGCCAACCTTTGTTTCTCTTTTCATCTGGGATTCAACCTATGAAATAATAATGACTGAAATCATTTTCATTTCGGTCTTTCAATCCCTTTATTATTTGTTTAGGCAGCTTGTTTAGATTTTGATCTTCCAAAATTTCTTCGCACTTATTTTAATCACAGAAGTATGTCTTCAAATCGTCTTAAGTAATCTTTTTCACTTTCAAAATGTTATTACCTATCATTTTGGAGGTTGAAAGTGAAATTAGCAGAGAACATAGAGCTTATGGCACATGAATTTTAAACACACAATAATACATTATATAATGGTATATTTGATGACTAGAAGTAGAACCCAGTAACCTCATTCCGTCCTATTCGAGACTCATCAGCTGGAGTTACATCCACTCCAGTGAGTCATATTATTCTCACTGATACTTGAACCCAGTATGCATCATTTGAAATGCTAAATCGTTAGCCTGTAGCGACTGGGGTATGAGAATCACCTCTTGCGCAACGGGTATCAATTGTTATTCCGATATTTGCTGATAGTAGGCTTCTATGCAGACGTCTCGATACTGCCTGGAATAGCAACGGGAAGTTACAAGTAATAACAGAAAACAACTACTACTCATTGCACAAGTGATGAGTATCATGCCCTAGGGGTCTAGTGGGTAGCCCTTTGGTTTTTGGAGCGGTTGGAGTCATAGTGGAAAAAACGCTACTCATTAATATGCAGTTGTATTCATCTGAAGCGTACAAAATGTAACGAAACTCGTGTTCTTAGCTCCCCTTCTAGCCACCAAACAGACTGCAATGCATATCTAGATCGTATCGAAGCGCCTGAATAGTAGTCCATCTTCCAACAGAAGTTGATGAATTCGACTCAGCATAGCAATGGCAAATTACAACTATCGATAAATACAATAGTTCATATTTTCCTACTCGTGTTAATTCGCTTTATAGCCCGATGTTTATCCACTACGATCATTCAAGAGTTATCCAGCATGGTTTGTTCCCCTGTTCACAACTTCTAACTAGAACTTCGAGAAGTCTTGTCTTACAGCTTGTTACCAACTAACACCTCCATACTCTATTCTTGAAAGAATTAGGTTAAACTGAAGATTTTCATGCCAGTTGAATGAACTATAACTATCAAACGTTTAGCACGCTTTTCAATTCATCCACTTCATTCAGACTAAACCATTAGCTAACAACAGCTGATTATTACATTTGATAGCACTGTTAGCATTACTGAAACAGTATATGATAAGAATACGTCTAAATGGAAATCTACATTTAAGTTATCAGCCGTTAACGTAGAAGTTTTGCACCTTGATTTTTATTTTATGTCGACGTATGGTTAGAAAAAAAACCTTATTGTATAATTTATCGTTGAGTTGACCGATCAGAATAAGTTATCTAATATTTGACTTAATGGCTTTATATGTTAGAAGAACAAGTATTTCAGCGAAAAGTCTCATCCTCTCAACGATTTCATTTTAAAAGCTATACAGTCACAAATTCACACACTTGTCTAGTGTTGCAACTTGGTGCCTAAAAACGGTTTGTTAAGCATGTCAAGCAACACAAATAGTGTCAATCATGTGATCTGCCATTGAAATCAATAAAAAAAACTGAGAACTGATGAGTAGTGAATAGTAATCAAAATACGTTTGAACAAGAAGTTTCGTAAGATGACGATGGAATTGGAAACTGGATTGTGATCAGATAGAGCACAGCAATAGGAATGAGTAGCAAATTACTTGGAAAGTGAATAGTGTCAAAACAGAAGTATGAAAAGAAAGGGGAGGAGGAGGAGGAGGAGGAGGAGAGTGTAGAGTGGAGAAGTGAAGAGGGAATTTCAGAGACTGAAAACTAAGACTGTGAAAGGAGAAAGGGTTGAACAATTCTCTTTTGTGTACACAGTTCACGTTTCTCCATATGGTTGACAACAGGTTCAATGATGCAGAGAAGGCGAAGACATATAACTTTTGGAAGGTCACTTTTCACTTCATAGATGACTTTGAACGAGGAGGTTGTTGAGATAGAGTGATTCGTGTTCACGATGTGTTCAACTATAGCACTACTTATCTCTCTTTTGTTACCTCTTTGCAACCAGGTGGGATAGTGTTCTTGAAGACTTTTGGATGATAGTCGGATCGACCGACCTAAATAGCTGGTTCCACAGGAGCACATGAACTGATATATATGCACTAAGAAGTGGTCAAATGTGAAAGCTTCTCCTTTGAACTTTTAGAAATCGTTGTGCGACAAGAGAATACTAGTTTCAGTGTTGATGCAAGGAATGTTCTCGTTAGAGCGTTTGCTATTTTCTTTCTCAGTGTCAGTGGCAGGATGAGCTTTGAAGTTTATATTCATATAGAGTATGTTTTTTGAGACGGTGGTAAGCTTCTGTTTGAGAGGGTTAATCTTCATGTTTTTGTCTATGAAGCGTGACGATGTTGTTTAGAAGAGAAATTTTTTCTTCCAAACCACTGGGACTGCAGATTTGTCTAATGTGAGTGGCAGGAGATATGATCAGATTTCGCTTATGACTCATAGGAACCTATTATGAAGTAACCATGCTGATCAACACTGTCACACCGTACGAAATGTATTGCCTGGAAATAAAGTGATTCTTATCTGATTCTATGACAGATCCAATTTCATATATTCAGCCTTGACCAGTACACATGTGATCAGGTTGTCATGAATGTAGTTACCAAACACTCATCACGTTGCACATATGTTGTTATGCTCTCTTTCTCTTGCTTTTTATCAACTTCATTCATAAAAGAAACTAACTATCCAGAATTTCTACCCTATCGATAGTTTTCCATTCCATATCATGATCACCTACTTCGGATGATTGAACGCTAGTTTTAATGTGCTATTTACCTAATGAACCTTTAGATGATTGCTCAATGTCCAATATCCATTCATTACTTGAATGTTGCTTTTGAATATATATCGCTCCCAGTTGATTAAAAGAGGCACATAATTTAAGGGATGAATGAATTGAAAAAAAACGTGAAAAATAACTACAGCCGCCTAAATGCTTCAATTGGCCTTGTATGAACTCAAGAAAATGTGTCACTTTCGTTTCTGCAACTGACAATTGGCTATTTCTCACTACAACAACAACAACAAGAACAACAAAAGAAAGATACAGTAAACTTATCTCTCTCTGACAAATTTTTCTTGAATAAACATATTTCTGTTCATTGCCATGACAAATTTTACGCTTTGTGTAAACATACAATTGTTAACTTCCTGATAATCATCCGTTAAACACCTGTTCATGTCTGTTAATCAAGTATCAATAGATGTAGAAATGTTGATCAAATCACCTTGAACTTTGCAATCATTTGGAGTGACTGAAATCTAGTAAAAGTATATGATTATTATGAAGCATTCATTTCCTGGATAATCCGTCACTGTTATGCTCTCTATCTGTGGTGTAAGATGTTTAAATTCAGTGGAAGGAGAAGTTTGAATCACGGCAGCCACCAACTGAGCAAAATGAACCATTACTACTTCAAGTAATAGAATCAATGTTCCTCAAAACTCTGATTTCCCATGGATTACCATCAACCAATCAAATCATTGCAAAATAGTCAATACATTTTAGAAAGATTAAGATGAAGACATCCCCGAAACTTAAAACTACAATTTCATTTCAATTGACTCTGAAAATATAACAGTAAACATGTTGTGTTATTTTGATAAAGATTGTTTCAAACTCTCCATGTTTGTGTTATCATGGTGTTTATAAATTCATAGATCAACAAGTTACAGGAACTGTAATCACTTGTTACAAGATGAAAACTTAACAAGATTTTTCATCAAGTCAATATGGCTTGTGTGTTATTATTATATTATATTATTTGTCTTTTGGGTTCCTGGTGGAATATAGGGCTTCAGTAGCACGTCTCCATTCCACTCTCTTCTAGGCTATCTTCTCAACCTCACTCCACTACTGCCCACAAGCTCTCTTTGCCTCCTCGCACGATCTCCTCCATATCACCCTCACCTCAGACACCCAACTCACCGTTTCCCATCTGGGTTTCACTCGAGTGACTGAAGCGTGATATTCCTGAATGGTCTTCTCAGTGCATGCCCAATCCATCACCACTTCCTTCTGCATATTTGTTGACTGATATGTTTCTGGTTGGTTCATTGCCAGCCATAGTTCCACCTTGCTTATTCTTATTATTCTGGTCATCTGATCTTCAGTGATGAGCCAGCGTAGTGGGTGGTTGTTGATGAGTGTCTGTAGTTTGTTGGAAATCCCTCTCGTAACACGCCAAATCCCTGAGCCATATAGAAACACTGACTTGACTGACGTTGGTGTTGAAAATCCGGATTTTGTCCACGCTTTATGTTGAGTGGATTAGATCTGCACATTGGTTTCAGGTTAATGAAAGCTTGTCTTGTTGTCTTTCCGATGCTGACTGGCTTTGACATCGTGGTCTGTGCCGCAACTGCCACGTGTAGTTGAAACTGTATTGCCTAGGTGGGTGTAGTTGAAAGAGGTTACTTCCTTTAGATTTCTCTCGTTGATGGTGATTGGAGCTTGTTGTTGTTGTTGTTTGTGGTGGCGTTGGTGTTGGTATCTTCATCAGCTCTGTCTTCTCTACATTGATTTGAGTTCCTGTCTTCCTTCTCTGCCTGGCCTGGCCTCTTGTGTAAACTTGTTAGTTTTTGCCTGTAGACATTTGAGTTTTGTGTGATATTAGACACAAGTCATCATTGGCGATGTCTAAATCTTGTAGGATCTTCTTCTCGGTGCAGCGTATCCCCCTCTTCTCACTCCTCACTGTTTGCTGCATGATTCAGTGTAGTCGACCTCAGTCAGGAATATCATGGGTGATAGTAGACAGCCTTGACTTACTCCTTCCTGTCTTCACTTCACTTTGAATGCATCACTCAGCTTCCCATTTTGAATTACTTGGCATATGGCATCTCCATATAGTTGTTGAATGAGGTTGATAGTTGTTTGTGGTACTGTGTTGTCTCGAAGCGACTGCCAGATTACTTCTCAGTCGACGCTGTCAAAGGACTTTTCGAAGTCGATGAAGTTGAAGTAGAGAGTTGACTGCCATTCTATGCTCTGTTCTATGATGATGATGTGTAGCGTTGCAATTTGGTCCGCACATGATTTGTACTTGGTGAAGCCGGCCAGTCAGCCTGTTCTGCTCATAATTTCGAATCCAGCACATCCTTCAGTCTCTGCGAGATGATGCGGCTTAATGATTTGCTTGGGGTGGACAGCAGTATGATTCCCCGCCATCTCTTGAAAACACTGATATCTCCCTTGTTTTGGAGTTTGACAAGGTAGTCCTTCTTCCCACCAGTGGGCAGATACCTTCCTTTCGTTCCTTCGAAACCTTCTGCAGTAGTGGTGTGACCATGTAGGCTGTTGTCTTGACATCTGTTCACAGTGTTTCTGGTGGGATTCCATCTGGTCATGCTGCTTTTCATCATCCCAGTAACTTTATGGAGCTCAGGACTTCGACTTTCGTTGCAGGGCCTGTGTTCACTTGTAGTTCTGTGACTGAAGGTGGTATTTCTGGACAAAGTGCAAGTGGTGGTCGATTTAAAAGCTTTTTGAAGTGGTCTGCCCATCTTTTCCTTTGTTTCTTTTCTTTTTTGATTAAATTTCCTTCATCATTTATTGGTTTCATCTGTGTTAATCTCTTCCCAGATAGTAACCTGGTTATTTGGTGCAATGTTGTCAGGTGTCTGTCTCTCCTATCAGCCTTCTCTGCTTCACTTACCAGTGTTTCTTAGAAGTGTCTTTTGTCTTTCCGTGCACTCTTCTTCACTTCTTTGTCCAGTGTTTAATAAGTTGTGCTTGGTTCTTCCTTTCGTTATGCATCCTTGCACTGGTTTATCTTCTGCTTCACTATCCTCCTCTCCTCTATCAGCTTCCATGTAACCATCGAGATCCATTCCTCATCTTTTTTTCTTCCTTCTTAATACGGTTGTGCAGGTTTCTTTCCACATCTCTTTCACAGAGTTCCAGTGTTCTTCCACCTCTGTTCCTTCAGGGAAGTTGCTCAATGTCTCCTATTTTGTCTTGATGGCTGACATGAAGATGTCGTCTGTAGTTTCATGCTTCACTCCAGTTTCTGGGTGTTGAGCTTGAACTGTGGTCTATCATCAGCTTCCTTGAAGACTTTCAACTTGATTTGGAAGGCTTTCTTTGCAGTAGCTAGTGAGTGGTGTAAGCCTACATCTGCTCCTCTTTTTGATCCGATTTCGTGTCCAGTAGGTTGCATCTCCACTTTCTTGAGATTGAGATGAAATTGATCTGATTTTTAGTGTGTCCGTCTGTTGAAGTCAAATCCATGTCGCTTTGTGAATATATTTTTGTTTGAACACAGTGCCTCCAAGCACCAAATCGTCGATTGAGCAGAAATTTACAAACAGTTCTCCATTCTCATTCATTTCCCTGAGTGATTCTCAACTCATGTTTAGTTCTCTTCCTGTGTTGTCTGCTCCCAGTTTGGCATTCATGTCAACCATTAGAATTTTGATGTCGCCAACTGACGTCTTGTCCAGTGTTGATTGAAGTTGTCTGTAGAATTCCTCCTTCTTCTCTTCATCTACATTATTTGTAGGTACGTAGTGTAGCACTGTACGATTGTGACTTTCCTTCTTGTTGAGTTGAACCTTGCTGTTGTGATCCCGGAGGAGTTTGGTTCCCACTGCATGAGAGCCTTCGATGCTCTTGGAGATATCATGATAGCCACTCCATAACCCAATGTGCTCGTGGTTATCGTCTGGGTTACAATATCGGAGTAGATTATTGATTCTCCAGTGGACAGTTTGGAGAGTCCACTCCCATTCCACCTGCAGATTCCTCGCAAATTCCAAGCACTTCAATGTGATGCCTTCTCATCTTGTTTGCAATCTGGGCTGTCTTGCTGTGTTCAAACATCGTGCGGATATTCTATGTTCCCACTTTTACTTTTGCTTTCATCGAGAGAAGAGAAGACACATCGACCAATTGGCTTCCTGAAGGCTTTCACCAACTGGCGTCATTTCGCCTCTCCGATTCCTGCGAGGAATAGGATTGCTTTTGTGTTTGATGTTTTGTTTGTGCTTTGAAGTTGCTTTAGCAGTTGGATTTGTTTTACGGGGTAGGGTTGCTAGCCGTATGCCCAACCTTCCCTCTTTACGGGGGCTTAGGACCCACTAGTAACTAGTGAACTAGGTTGGTTTGTGTGTTAGTGAAGTATAAATCTTTCTACTTTTTAATCGTTGATTGGACCGAATTGATCGGTTTCTGTTTGCATACGGGCCACTGTACGGATGCCTCAATATTGCCTGGAAGTGGCTATCGTGGCTCAGTGGTCTAGTGAATAATGCTCTGGCATTTAAAGCGATTGGTTACAAGTTCGAATGCCAGTGTGAACGACATCACTCACTGGGATGCGGGTATATCCGGCTGACGAGTCCCAAATAAGACGAAATGCGCATCTTGGATTCCACTACAAGCCATTATCCATCATTACCATATAGAGTGAGTTATCATTTGACTAAACTTGTGGACAATCTTTAAAAGCAGACACTCAATCAAAAGTGGTCGATTAGTGTTTCAGTGGTTTTCTTTTTCTTTTGTATTTAACTTTCATAATATACGGAAACTGAAAGTTGTTGTCAGTACTAACGACTTAATTGTACAGTAAAGTAGTGGGATTGATATCTTTGAAGTGGTTCTGTAGATCGATGGATACCAAGAAGACGACCGAATTTGATCATTCCTAGAAAACACAAGTTGTAACAAGGTTGTAGTAGGCGAACCTATGGAGTAGTCATTATCAAACATCCGTAAACCTACAGAAAAATAAAGCTAAGATAGCCAGTTTGCTTGTCTTTGGAAATCATTGATGCGGTTAGCTCAAGGATCTCATAATAGACACTAATCATGAGACTCGTGTACAGATATCGGCTGATGAAATAATAGTCTGGCCTATTTAGCAGTGGGTTTAACTTTCATGGTTTCATGCACTACAAATAAATAAAGTATTCAGTTGGTGAGAAAGGACCATCGACGTCATATAAAATTATAAAATTTCCTCAGATAGGCACTTTCAAAAAAGAATTCTAAGTTAGCTGAAATCCTGGGAGAGATATGTCAACCCTCCACAGTTATTAATCTAAACGTTTCGAGAAAGTTAAAACACACACCTAGAGCTGAATAGAAACTCATGATTTACATTAAAAAGGAAACACTATGCAGTTTTTATCTCTTACATCTAACATATGGACGTAGGTAAGATGATAGAGAATATTTGTAGCTCAGGAGAAGGATTATGGTGGTGTTATGTTCTTTGAGCTAGATGGTTTAGTCGTAAAGCCTTCATTGTTGCTCTAGAAATGAATGAGTTATAGGGATTTATATTTATAGAGAAAATCCTATAGTTCACTTATTACTGAAGTTTGTGCCGGTGACATAATTTTCTGGTGTTATACAGGGCCATATTGCTTGACCCTTGTTGGCAGACGGACTACTATTTGGATGTCTGGATACTGCTGAATATTCATGATGTTATATTGATCTTGGTAACTAGTAGAGGAATCACTGGGGGTGCAGGTCCATACGGGTGACGAGTTTCAAATAGGACGAAACGCTCAACGTGGATTCCTCTGTCAGTCATGAAAATCAGTGTAACAGCAGTATTGAAGCATCCACATAGAGCCCATCTGCCAACAAAGGTCGAGCAATTCGGCCCTATCTAGCAAGGCGAAATTAAAACTATGTCAGAACAACAACTGATACCCGTGGCACAAACGATGGATATCGTGCCCCAGTGACTTAATGGGTAGCTCCTTGGCGTTTGGAGCGAAAGATACTGGATTTAAACTTCAGTAAGAATGATATGACCCAATGTTCTGCAGTTCATTTTAATTGTAGTCTGTTTGCAGCTACAAATGAATACCGCCGCTACTTTATTCATTCTTATCATTAGAACCAAAGCTTAATTAGGAATTTATTTAGTTCTCCAACTAATATCAGTCTATGACGAGTATTGCCTTTAAAATGAACTCCCCACTTACCTCAAAATGCATAGCTGTATAGTGCACATTAGTCACATGCTCTCAGATGGATATCCCGAAGTTCTAATGAGAAATCATGACCAGTGGTGTCAACCAGTTGGAAGTAAAACGGATGCTAACTGGAGACCAAAGTGGATGAACTCACTATATTGCGAATTGATAGAAGTAGGACCACTGAACTTCAAGCCACTGACTGAATGGCTGTTGGGTTGACTGTGAAATCTCAAGGTCCTGACTTCGATCCCTGAAAGGGTTGTGGGTGCGTACTACTAAGGAGTATCATACTAGGACGAAACAAGTGTGCAGTGTTGCCAGGTTTTCAATAGTTCTTCAAATGATTATTATCATTATTAGTCCCTTGGGTTCCTAGTGGAACATAGGGCTTCAGTAGCACGTCTCCAGTGACCTCTGTTCGCCGAAATCTTTTGAACCTGGCTCCACGACAGCCCAGAAGCTCTCATTTCCTCCTCGCACGATCTCCTCCATGTCACCCTCACCTTGGACGTCCAACTCGTCGCTTCCCATGGGGATTCTACTCGAGTACCTGGCCTGATGCGTGATGCCCCCATTCGGCCTTCTCAGTGCATGCCCAATCCATCTCCACTTCCTTCTGCATATTTGTTGGGTGACAGCTTCTTGGTTGGTTCGTTCCCAGAGTGCCTCGTTGCTTATTCTTATTATTCTGGCCATCTGATCTTCAGTAACGAGCCAGTGTAGGCAGTTGTTGATGAATATCTGTAGTTTATTGGAAATCCCTTTCGTAACGCGCCAAGTCTCTGAACCATACGGAAGCACTGACTTGACGTTGGTGTTGAAAATCCGGATCTTGTTCCACATACTGAGTGCAGGAGATCTCTACACTGGTTTCAGGCTAATGAACACCTGTCTTGCTTTTCAGATTCTGACTTTGACGTTCTCGTCTGTGCCGTCGCCTGTAGTTGAAACAGTACTTCCTAGATGGGTGAAGGAGGTTACTTCCTTTAAGTTTCTCCCGTTCATGGTGATTGCAGTTTGTTGTTGTTGTTGGAGTTGTTGGTGCGGTATCTTCATTACTTCTGTCTTCTCTATATTCACCTGAAGTCCTGTTTTCGCTGCCCTGCCTCTTCTGCCAACTTGTTAGTTTTTGCCTGTAGATCTTCAAGTTTATGTGACATCAGGCACAAGTCATCGGCGAAATCCAAGTCTTCAAATGATATCAGTCCCTAATGTATACCATTTTAGTTAGTTGTTTGAGCAACCATTTATATCTTCTAATTCAGTGGTTACTACTCAGTTTCAACAAACAAATCAAAGAATTTATTTTATTGTAAATTAACTGACGTTTCCAAGGTCTACTTCATAAGCTGAGCACAACTGATCTTAATCCAGATAAGGTCAATTCATTTTGAGTTCGGTTTGGTTTGCTATCTTTGATGTGAAATGAAGAGTGGTTTAGAAAAAAAGATTACAAATAAGTGAATTCATGTGATATGTCATAAAATGTTGTCATTTTTTAAACTGGAATAACTGTTTAATGAAAAGTTGATTCAGTTAAATGACACCTTTGAGATATAAAACACATATGGAGAGTGAAATGAAATCACCTATAAGTTGACTGAGACTAAGCGAATGTACATACTCGAATAACTGATTACATAGTGTGAAATCTAGTAAATAGACACAAAGTATATTTCGAAGACGGTCTTCTCTATGAAACGTTTATGCAAGAACACAGAAGCCATGTATATTCAAAACAGTCTTGCGTATCTCCTCCTAAACTTTATCATAATGAGGGTATTATTCCTTCACTAGTGCTTATTAGAGTAATATTGGTCAACTTTCAATCAAAGTATTCTAGTCATATATTTCTGAAAATAACGAACTCATAGCACATACCACTGATCGTATATTTCCTTGCTCTAACTGGTAATTTTTCACTGACTGTCGGAAGAGTATAACTTAGGCACTGTGGTAGAGTATAATTCCTTATCAGAATGTTTATTTGATACATTAATATAATCATCAGTCTCAACATAGGACCTGACGTTATTGCATAACGCTCCAAGTTGTCATACAACACATCAGCACATCAAGGCACAAAGGAATAAGTTGAAAGAACAAGGAAATAGAGAAGAATTGGTCAAAAGCAGTAAGTTGGAGATAGAAGAAATGAAAAAATTCCTAAATTTAGTGTGATAATTAGGATGAGTATAATATTTGAATACATCTGCACTTCTGGAACCTAGTTTCCAACCACTGCAGCGTGGTACACTCGACCCTTAATAGACAGTCGCATGTCATGGCAGCACCATAAGTAGCATCGTTTGACAAGAGTCAATGGTGCCTTTTGTACGCATGCAGACATTTCCTCAGCCACTGAACCATCAGAGATAATTCGACTTTCTAGGTGAGCAAAGTGTCGAATGCACTCTACCATTTTGCTTCCTGTTGTTAGCCGGGACACCGGCAAAGACCAGTCTTGGCGCATCAATTTGAATTTTGGTGACAAGAAACGTATCCTAGATATTCTTAAATTGTCACTCATGGTGTTGAGAAGATTCTCTACCTTATCAGCATCTTCATCTAACAGGACTATGTCATCTACATGCTCAATCTAGGAAATACTCTCCAGCGTTAAGGTCGATTCGTGTGAAATCACGCAATAAAAGGGTAACCTCCATATTTATCACTATGATAAAAATGAATGGAGAGACTGGACATCTTTGATGAATATTACTCAACGTACACAACTTATCTGGCAATTCACCATAGGCCCTAACATACCCTCGGGTATTCAAGTATAAAACCTTTAACAGTGTGGTGTATTCACTTAGTATTCCTTTTATTCAGAGACAGTAGGACAGCACACAGTGATCCAGTGTTATTTACTGGAAGATTTTGTGAACACCATTTACTGCTCATATTCATCTCAAAATGAATTATACTTTTAAATTTCAACATCTTTTCATTCCTCCATTTTAGTTGTAGTAGAATCTTCCAAATATCTTTAGTATCTCATGAATCATTTTTGTCGTATCTATTAGGTACTAATCCGATGGATAAAAATTGTGTAACCATCCTCTCCTTACCTATGTTCGAAATGTAATGCTATATCAAATGAACAATCTCACATGAAAACATTGTACTTTGTGTTCGCATTGTGTTCTCTGAGCAGAGATGTTTAATCGTGAAGCTTTCATCGTCTTTCTAGACAACATCATTAGCACTAAATTCAGCATAAAGAGAGATGTCATTATCTGTCCGTGAGTAGTTTAATAGCTTGCCTTGGTTGTTGAGTCAATGGTATTATTCTTTTTATTATTTTTCCCTTGGGTTCCTAGTGGAACAAAGCGCTTAAGTAGCACGTCTCCGTTTCACTCTCTTCTCACCACCTTTTCAACCTGGCTCCAAGACTACACCAAACATTTCATTTCTACCTCACACAATCTCCACAATATCAACCTTGCCTCGGACGCCCAACTACTCATTTCCCCGTCGGATTCCATTCGACGATCTGGCCTGACATGGCACGTGATGTCATCAATCGGCTTTCTCAGTACACGCCCAGTCCAATCCATCTCCACATTCCTCTGCATATTTGTTGATCAATAGCTTCTCGCTTCGTTGCTTCGTTGCCAGCCAGTCAGCCAGCCACAGTTCCTTGTCGCTTGTCATTATTATTCTGGCCATCCATCTGATCGATCTTCAATATCGAGTGAGCGTGTGTGGAGGCTGTTGATGATGCATGTCTGCAGTTTGTTGGAAATGCTTTTCGTGACACGCCAAGTCAGTCTCTCAACCATATAGAAACACTGACTTGACTGACATTAGTGTTGAAAATCCAGATCTTGTTCACGCTGTATGCTGAGTGCAGTAGATCTGCACACTGATTTCAGGTTCATGAAGGAAGGGGCTGGCTGTCTTGCTGTCGTTTATCATTTGTCTTATTGGTTGATAGATCGGGTCTATGTTTATACATCTATTGATTGCTGACTGACCTGAATGCCAAGCTTCTAAGAATTCTCTGATTTTTTTTGTGTTTCCTCTGTCCAAAATTTCTACGTTATCGAAATTGAATTCATGTCCATAATTATCCACGTGCATTCAAACGAGTGATAAATGTCGTGACGTTTAAAGGTTTAAACCAAGGCCATCAACCTCAGCTACAAATATTATCCACTATTACACTGTACTTATTGTCATCTTGGATATCTTTGAATGAGTGATGTAATTTATATTCGGTAATAACTACTGTGAACGTCGTCCCTGTGTAGAAGAGGAGGACCTCTTTACTTGGTTAATAAAAAGCGTTTAAGAGTTATGACTAAATAGCGTGACTTCAGTATTCCCTACTCCTCAGTGACCAGTCATGGAATGTTATCTGACCCTATAAAAAGTCGAATGCATATATCATGCCATAGTTCTGAAGTCTCTGGCTGCAATACTGGATGATTTTGGTTTGGATATTTGGGTAGGTACCAGTTCCTTTGAGGCAGGAAATATGCCCAACCGATGGGTCTGTTAGAGATAGAAACCCAAAGCAAGCAGGACTTCTTCGTGCTAACTACCTTCAGACATTCAACATTAGGCAATTTGCCTGACAACACATGAAGCATTATTGAAAAACACATATCTCATCACTTAGAAACTTCTAGATTACAGTCAATTAATTTACTATTTGGGACTCTTCACCCAAATGTGCCTGGACCCCAGTTGCCAATGAGACTTGAATCTAAAAACCATAGCTTCTAATGCCAAAGTGTCATCCACAAGGTCAATTGAACATCACAGCTCCTAGAGATATTCTTAAATTATGATAGATATAAGTAGTAATTTTGAGCCTAGATTATTTTAAGGAACTGTTTCCCTATTTTCATTTATTTAATATGAATTCATTAGGTTGCTTAGTTCTTCAATTTTGGAATTGCAAATGAACAGATTTTGAAGTATCTCTCTGTATATATTCAAGCATGGTAAATAGAAAAGGTATAAGCTTTTTGACAGACCATAGATATACATATTTAGTCTGTCAAGTTGATAGATTTATCTCGACCTTTACATTTCTGTTATATAAATATATATATATATATATATATATATATATATATATATATATACATGCAAACAAACCAGTTTTAATGTGAAGCTAGTTTGGCGTCACTTGGTTTGAGATTATTTAAATAAGTGTTGATTTTCGCCATAATTGTTTAACAGAATATCATGAATAATATCCAATCTACTGTATGTAATAAATCAGTTTTTGACAGTAACTTGTAGTTATTACATCGAGTTATGCTGTCATTTAACCGGTATCAAGAAATTTATTTACCATTATTTTATACAGGTGCATAATGTAAACTGCTTTATATATCCAATCATACTCGTACGCATGATTACGAGGATTACACCTATCATTGAAGGGTATATAAGATTTTGACATTAAAATCCTCCTTGACTGATCGACATATGCCATTTCGATGATGAAAGATACTTTTTTAAACAACACAGTTTACATATAAGTGATAACTGATATCTTTTTGAAAGGCAATATTTAATAAATATTTCACAAAAATACACTTCAACCTTGTAAGTTATAAGTTTGAAAACAAAAAATCTTACACTATGAGAAAGAAATCTTCAGAAATAATCGATGGGTAAAGTTCTTCAGAAAGTGTACGTAGTAGTAAACATGATTTATGGATATATTGAAATCATATTACTACTATTGAACGACATGAGTAGTTAGAAACCATTCAAGTTCATCTGTAGATTTCATTAGCCAGATTAGATTAATATGAGCACTGGACATGTGTTCCACTCATTAGGCGCAGAGCTGATAAACAGTTCACCTGAAAGAATTCAGCATATAGAGGCGAATTAGCTCAGATTTTGTCATACATTTAGTTTCCTTGACATATGTGAACAATGTAAGAACAATGACATTTGCAACAGGATAAAATGAGCTCATTTTATTCCACTGCCTTTCATCAGTTGCAAATAGCCTAAAATTGAATTTGATCATTAGCGGTGATAATCATATACGATGCTTTGAATACGTAGAAATAAATGAGGATTTGAAATCCAGGATTAACAAAAAGGCAGTGAGTGAGTTTGGGAGACACAGGACTAATAATCACAGAAAGAAGCAAAACAAGAGCGTCTACTCAATTTTATGATCATATTTCGAGAAATCTGTGTTTAAAAGGTATTAGGGTCTTTACCAAAGCGATCGCCAGGCATTTGATGAAAACAGGACTTCAAATAAGTGTTTCTCAGTCCTTCAGGAAAGTAAGTAAGTAAGGAATGCCACGTTTATTACTGTTTATGGAAGCGCTCACCATCGAACATTTTCAACCTGACCTATATGTACTCACAGAGAGACTGCAATTAACTTCCTTTTACCTAGGTAACTGTACATAATATTTTGCATATATAGTCTTCCACTTTCTTTGATAGCATCATCTCTCCATTATTAGCTTACTGACTGTTAATCACTCAGCCTGGCGCTTTTCCAGTTTCTTAATGTAACTGCATAATTAATTAACTTTTTGACAATCCTTTCTTTTACACTGATGCTTGCTTGTTATCCTTTCATCGCCAAATCCACAACTTCAGAAGTTTCTATGTTCTAAGATATAAATTCCTCTTGATTATGACTAGTAATTGTGATAGCAGATCCTATGTTTCCTAAACTCACTCCTGGAGTTCGAGTCTTCCTTTATTTCTACAGATTTGAAGTACCTTATGGGATTATGACTACCAATAATTGATTTCAATTGTAGACTGTTTGAAGCTTATGAAAGGTCGTGAAACAAGATGAGATTATTTTGTTTTTATGTTGTTCAGATTAGTTTAGATCATTCTGATCTGGGTAATACAATCTAAAAATCACCATGAGCAGTTACAAATCATTCAACTTGTTCAGCAATAGTGTAAATTTCTAGTTCATGACACTTGTGTCAGAGGTCACACTGCTTGTGATCTTGTCCGGTGAGTGGTTTCCAACGGAAAATCTGTTGACATCATAGTGCGGCAGGTCAACGTACTACGCTTTTTTTCTCAGCTAAAATTCACTGTTATCCTTGAATATCATATCACTGACTGTTATTTCTCGTCGTTGTCTGGATCGAATTGATCAGTCTTTATCGGTATACAGACTACTAAGCAGAGGCCTAGATATTGAGTGCAGTTTCAGTTTGATGGTAATGGTGAATACTGACTAGCAGTGGGACCCACGACATTGCAAACAATAGCATAAAGACTATACCCGTTGCATAAGTAGTGGCTATCGTGATTCATTAACCCAGTGGATAATGCTGTCACGTTGGAAGTGGTCCGTTTTGCTTTCAAGTCTCAGTGGGAACAGCAGCACTCACTAGGAGGCAAGTATCTTCGGCTCATGAATCACGAACCTGTCAAAAAACGCGTTCTGAATTCCACTGCTATCTACTAACCATCAAAAATATCACCCTTCAATATTACCCTTAGGTTATCACTGTAAGAACATCATGAATTTACTTCCCTTAAGTACGGTGAAAGGAACAGATTTGCAGATTTATATTTCGTTACATTTTCTTCAGCTGTATACAGACCGATATGATCGAAAGTCAGTATGCCTGATACAACTGTCAGGAACGCGGTGTTGTAAGGCAAGATATTTAGATACCTTCTAATACAGTCTTATAGTTCATTTAAACAAATTAACGGAACAGTATTTCTAACACGATTGGACAATATAACCTACACTTGATAATAGAAACAGAAAATGAAATTTGAGTCCAACTCAATGAGTTTTAGTCACAGTTAACATCAAAATAGAATGAAGTAAAGAGAGCGGATTGGTTGTTCACTGTATTATCAAGGCTGCTGGTAGCTGTTCACGAATTCTTCTTGAATGCATAGGAAAATTTCTGACTTACTGATTGAAATGACTTCTGCAAAGGGAAGCAAGATGGAACTATATTGTTAATTAGTTATTCTGAATGTATTTTCATGGTCCACTTCATATCCTTTATACCACTTAGTTCTTTTGTGTCTACATCCCTTGAAATATATTCAACAAATCAAGCAGGTATGCATCTCTCCTTCCTCCCGTTGTATATAGACTTTTTCTCAGATCTTTCCATCTCATCTCTAAGAGGAACTACCATAGGGTACTTCTGTGTAAATCTCTAAAAGTGATCATCTCCTCGAAGAAACTTCTTTCTCTTCGCAAACTCTTCTTGTACTCTGCTTATCAAGAATAGTTTTTCGCCTCTAGGGTACATTAATATCACTAATCCCTGTTTGTGGTTTGATGGACAGAAGCTGCACAGTGGTAGTGTTTCTCATTTTAAAGTTTTCTCTTGAAACCTATACACCTCTGACAAATTTTATCAATTTGTCGTAAAGTACACCTTCTTGTCCAAGTCCTATCATGAGTTTATGTTCAGACAAACGATTATTAACTCTTGTTTTGAACTATTTGTATTACTTCGATTGTTGCAAACGACAAAAGCCTCATCAGTATACCCCACATAGAGTTTAACCTTATTGTTTGGAGATGCCAGTTTGATTCCTTCCACGTTAACATTAAAAAGTCAGCATAGACTGGCCCAAATCCTTTCACCATCTGATCTGATTAATAGCTTACTCTGTGGATAAAATGTTTTGTTCTACGGTATCCATATGAACGACATAATGCTGCGACGTAACACGATTTAAAATAGGACAATAACTTCTCAAGATGATATTCAAATGACACCAGAAGAAGATAATGTAAATGAAAGTGTGTTTACTTCAGCATAAATAGTTAAGTCTTTTATATACCCTTTCACGGGCCTGGATAGTGGCTTATGATATAGATTGTCGCTTTTAAATGAAAACTACTGCGATTACATACCTCATTTATTCTTATTTACACTCCTTGATCTACTAATTAAACTCCTGTCTGTATAAGCTTTGTATCAATTTAGTCTCATGTAAAGTGAAATGAGCCTTTTAGAAAAACTAACTACCTCCTGGAACTAATCATTTCACCAGCTTCCAGTTGCTTTCTATCGTTATATATTGAATCAAAGCATTTCCTTCCCTTTATTTTCAAACACTACAGTAATAAGACTTCTGTTAACAATGGACAGATGTTTCGTCCCAGAGTGGAACTCCTCAGTAGTACACAGCATGGACCTCATCAGGGACGAAACTCAAAATCACCATTTCTGGAGGCAAGTAAATCAACCATTGAGTCAGAATTCAATAGTCTATATCATACTACTGCTGTCAATTCGCGATATAGCATGACAGTCATCCAATCTCATCCTTTAGCATCTGTTCTCATGTCTGCATGAGTTGCTTCCTGAATTGTCAGTCTAGATCAGATATTTTCCTTCCCAATGTGAACTGCATAAATGAACCTTTACAACGATTAGGGTCCTTAGAATGGGCTTCTATTAGTTACAGACTAGTCAGCGTTATTATCAAAGACTCATGTATACTACGCCATCATATTTAATAACTTGTATTACCATATGTGACATAAAAGATCTGCAGGAGCTGGAGACAACTTCCAAGTCTAGTTTCGATTCTCTCTGCAGAAGTATATCTTCACTTCAGTGAGTGTAATAAAAAGATACAATAGTATTGTCTAAAGCACAGTGTGCAATGTAAAAGGCAATATGACATAATGCGGAATCTACAAAACTCCTATTTTTTTCTTCAGGAGGAAGACATAACTTCAAGTGAATGTAGAGGAGATAGAGGTGATGAAGATACCCAAACAACAACAGCAACAACAACAAGCACCTATCACCATCAACAGGAGAAACTTAAAGGAAGTAATCTCTTTCACCTACCTACCCACCTACCTAGGCAGCATCGTTTCAACCACACACGGCACAGGCACAGACGAAAATGTTAAAGCCAGGATCGAAAACACAGCAAGACAGCCAGCCCCTTCCTTTCATGAACCTGAAATCAGTGTGCAGATCTACTGCACTCAGCATACAGCGTGAACAAGATCTGGATTTTCAACACTAATGTCAGTCAAGTCAGTGTTTCTATATGGTTGAGAGACTGACTTGGCGTGTCACGAAAGCATTTCCAACAAACTGCAGACATGCATCATCAACAGCCTCCACCCACGCTCACTCGATATTGAAGATCGATCAGATGGATGGCCAGAATAATAATGACAAGCGACAAGGAACTGTGGCTGGCTGACTGGCTGGCAACGAAGCAACGAAGCGAGAAGCTATTGATCAACAAATATGCAGAGGAATGTGGAGATGGATTGGACTGGGCGTGTACTGAGAAGGCCGATTGATGACATCACGTGTCATGTCAGGCCAGATCGTCGAATGGAATCTGAAGGGGTAATGAGTAGTTGGGCATCCGAGGCGAGGGTGACATTGTGGAGATTGTGTGAGGTAGAAATGAAATGTTTGGTGTAGTCTTGGAGCCAGGTTGAAAAGGTGGAGAGAAGAGAGTGAAACGGAGACGTGCTATTGAAGCGCTTTGTTCCACTGAGAATAATGATAAATGACGTATAAGTGTTTCCACATCTGTTGTTGACGGGCTGCAACTTTCAAAGAAGTGTTGGTAAGAAGGTAACTGCCGGTAATCTTGTTGCACATATCTGTTATGAATAACGTTCAACTAATTAACATGCTTTACACTTGTAGAACGATAGATAGTTGAGAGTAATAGTATTTTCGTAGTCCGATGTATATTGTTTTTTCAGTCCTAGTAACTTCTACTGCATCACCTATAGCTGGTCATAAAATGTTAACTGGGATAGAGAATTTCAAATTTTCTAATGAAAAAACATTTCTTTCTAGTATCTCTATTAGGCTTTTGAAGGGAACACTTTATCCGAAGATTCATTTCAAAATAGTTATTTACTCGTATTTAATTATTATTATTATTATTATTATTATTATTATTATATTATATTATTTGTCCTTTGGGTTCCTGGTGGAATATAGGGCTTCAGTAGCACGTCTCCATTGCACTCTCCTCTAGGCTATCTTCTCAACCTCACTCCACTACTGCCCACAAGCTGTCACTTCTTCCTCACACAATCTCCTCCATATCACCCTCACCTCAGACACCCAACTCACCGTTTCCTACCTGGGTTCCACTCGAGTGCCTGAAGCGTGATATTCCTGAATGGTCTTCTCAGTGCATGCCCAATCCATCACCACTTCCTTCTGCATATTCGTTGACTGATATGTTCCTGGTTGGTTCGTCACCAGCCAGAGTTCCACCTTGCTTATTCTTATTATTCTGGCCATCTAATCTTCAGTGACGAGCCAGCGTAGTGAGTAGTTGTTGATGAGTGTCTGTAGTTTATTGGAAATCCCTCTCGTAACACGCCAAATCCCTAAGCCATATAGAAACACTGACTTGACTGACGTTGGTGTTGAAAATCCAGATTTTGTGCACGCTTTATGTTGAGTGGATTAGATCTGCACATTGGTTTCAGGTTAATGAAAGCCTGTCTTGTTGTCTTTCCGATGCTGACTGGCTTTGACATCGTGGTCTGTGCCGCAACTGCCGCGTGTAGTTGAAACTGTGTTGCCTAGGTGGGTGTAGTTGAAAGAGGCTACTTCCTTTAGATTTCTCTCGTTGATGGTGATTGGAGCTTGTTATTGTTGTTTGTGGTGGTGGTGGTGGTGTTGGTGTTGGTATCTTCATCACCTCTGTCTTCTCTACATTGATTTGAGTTCCTGTCTTCCTTCTCTTCCTGGCCTGGCCTGGCCTCTTGTGTAAACTTGTTAGTTTTTGCCTGTAGACATTTGAGTTTTGTGTGATATTAGACACAAGTCATCATTGGCGATGTCTTAATTTTGTAGGATTTTCTCCGCTGTCCAGCGTATCCCCCTCTTCTCACTCCTCACTGTTTGCTGCATGATTCAGTGTAGTCGACCTCAGTCAGGAATATCATGGGTGATAGTAGACAGGCTTGTTTTACTCCTGTCTTCATTTCATAGGCATCGTATTTAAATATGGTTGGAATTATTGTAAATCACTTGGTTCTGATATTTATAATGGATTGTGACTGGTGGTTGAATCCGAAACGTGCATTTCGTTCTCTTCAGCACTTGTCAGCTGGATGTTTCAGCACCCTAGTTAATAATGTTGTTCTCACTAAGACTTTAAACTAAAACCGATCAGTTCAAATGCCTAAGCGTTATGCATTAGGTTGCTGAGTCAAGATAGGCTACTCCCTGTTCATCGAGTATAGCATAGTTCAAACACAAATAGTTAGTCCTTTTGATAAATCTACACAGAGTAATGAGAAAATGAAGATAATCTGAAACATGTGATATATTAGAGTTAGACATTTCGAACAATTTGATCACGCACAAACTTGTTCTAATTTTTTTAAAGCAGATGAAAAGAAACACAATCCTCTTCACTTATAAGTATTTACAATGTGATTTTCAAGTGTGCTTCAGATGATCATTTCAAAGCATTTTGCGTCACTGACAGTTAAGCCGTACTTTACTTTAAAAGGTTCGAACTAAATCCATTTAGTGGTTAATTTGTGTTTGTTTCTTGGATGAATTCAGGTCATCCAAAACAAAACAAAACAAAAAAAACCTTCCTACGTAACGAAATGAAAACCTATTGTTCATCTATGCAATATTTCCCCAATTGTGTAATGTACAACAAGAGCATCCATATGAGTAATGCACTGGTGAAAGACTTGAGCAGTATGCTTAGTAATACTTGTAATTTATTGTTGGTATACTTGGTTGCATTGCTTGACCTCACTCACTGAAGTGCAGGTACATCTGTCCAGCTGACCAATCGCAGATAAAATGAAAATGGGTGGCCTGGATTCCACTGTTAGCAACCAGGTAGACTACAATATAATGAATAGCCGGGAACTATAGAGCTATCCGCATAGGAGTCTATTTTCCAACAGAGGTAGAGAAATTCAAGGCAGTATCAATAGAAGGTAAGCTATAACTGCTGCACAAGACGTAGACCGAATGCCCGTAGTGGCTTTGGTATTTAAGGCTATGATTAAGGGGCCTGAGTCTCTGTGGGAATATCATCACTCATTGGGGTACAGTTATATCCATTTTCGTATCTTTGTAATGTGTAGACGCTTGTGCAATAACCAGATTCCACGCTTAAAGATCGCTCAATTTCTCCACAAGTGGAAAAACGGCGGTAATAGAACAAAAGGTGCATTTAGAACATCAGTGGCAACGTCAACAATATATAAAAATCACAAGGTATATATACCTTACAATAGCCTTGACTATTTCCAAGGCCTCTTAGATTTAAATCCCATTGAATTTTCTTCCCTTCAAACAACCTGATGTTTCCATGTTGATTGACGTGTATTTTCCTCAGACTTCGAAGCAAAACGATTGGTTAAAAAAGGCTTTAGTCATATATGGCTTACTGTGAAGATTTTATCAATCCAGCTGAAGAATCCCTAATAGGAAGAAACGTTCATTCTGTATTCCACTTCTGGCCATTAATCAGACTACGATTTCAGCAGTTACTTATCCGCTAGATACAAAGCAGTTTGTAAGCAAGTGCCGGCTGACAGTTAAGTCTGTTTACAAATGAGCTTATCAGGAAATACTCTGACAGTTCTAACGGTTCGGGAGTTGAAACTGTCTTAATGAAGTTAATATTGATTCACATCCTGGTAATGTTGTCAGTTGTACTGATAGTTTGAAAAATACTCATATGACGAGAATTTTCTCATCAACACCTACTAATATTGATCTTCATTTGACTGTCTGAGATAGCCGTTGTTTGGCAGACTAGTATTTATACTGGGTGATGATTCAAGTTGAGATGAAAATCTGGACTGTTGGTTCGAATCTGGCTGCGGTCTAGATTTTCATCTCACCTTCAATCATCACCCAGTATTATTGATCCGGCTGAATCATTGTATAAATGGATTTCCAATGAGTACTACCTGTATCACTGTTATTTATCGTATTTCTGGGTCCACCAAGAATTCTTCTGATTTCAGGCCAGTCCCTGTCGGGCCAGAAGACGAGGGGGGACGTCCATGAGAACATCACTGATGAAATTGTATGGCTTAACTTGGTTTTGTAATAACTTGTGAAAAGGTTGACAAATCCGGATAAGAAGTACTATATCACTGAAGCCTTATACAATCAGTTGCGTTACTTTGAAGTTTTGAGAGCAATCAGTTTGGTTGAGAATACAAAAGTCAATAGGATGTTTCTTTTTCTGTTTACCAAAGAACTGAGCGACCATCAAGGGTGAAATGTGGAGGTTGCCGTTCAACTGTCCACTCATATATATAATCCCGGGTTAGATCAGTTTTGTTTTTTCAATCAGAATCGTATATTCACCTGTCTCTAGTAATCGCCAATTTTACCTATGTACTCATGTGTGCTCGTTTAAGCGTGTCCACTATAATTAGAGAAAGATACGCCTCCTCTTTGACTTTTTTCCAAATTCCCTCACTAAAATGTTCTCAGTCCTTTACCAGTAATATTGGTCAACATTTAAACTGTTCGGAACAAAATCTAGGCTCCGTCGTTGGGTTTATAGCTCCTATGTGATGTTCTGAATAGCGGATAGCATGTTACATAATTCTTATGAGCAATTCGTAATAACTTTTTAAGACAGTTTTCATCACGGAATGATATTAGTTTGAAGACAAATGAACACTTGGGAATACTTGACAGCTACTTCGTTTTATTATGAGACTCCTCAGCAGTGTGTACCTACGACCCTGCGACGGACTGAAGGCAGGAACCTCAGTTTCAAACTTCCGCTAACTAATGGTATAACGCGACTATCTACCAAAGTCTTGTACTCTAATCCAGTGAGTGAATGGTTAACACATTCGCTGTGAGACCTGAATGTTTTTAGTCCAATCCCTTGTAGGATTGCGAATGAGCATTGCTAAGGAGTACCATATTAAGATGAGACAGCTGTTTAGTGCTTATCATGATTTCAGTGGTTTTCCGGGTGATGTCAAACCGTGATGAATACTACCTTCAGAATAAAAGTCGCATAAATCTCAAAATAAATATTTTTTTTTGTGTAATAATTAATAAATATCTGGATCACTGGACTTCAAGATCATCCGAACAGGGTCTTTATTATATTGTTTGTGAAATTTTGACCCAAACACTGGTTCATGGAGATCAATGCAAAAATGTACTAAATGGGGTAACTTACTTTTAACAGGTTCAGAATAGTACTATTCAGGAATTGGCTATTCTTTCCTATCAAAATAATTAACTGTTTTCTATTTGGAACAGATTTGTTGTCAAAAGCCTTTCTTAGATCATCAAGCCTAATAGTTTTGAATAGTTAAATATGTCTTTTGGTTATGTTTTCCATACTGTCGACTTCAGTGTCTTAAATATGAAATATGCTTGTTATATTTATTGTTTCAGGAGCTATCTATATTCTTTTTTGTTCTGGATATCTGTAATACTCTTATTAGAGTGAATCGCTGTAATGATCACACACGTTGAAGTACTCAGCTATCGAGAAGAACCAAACATAAGCGAAATCTTTCAAAATTTCTAATATTCGATATGTTTCGATGTCAAAACGATTATTGGTAGTGACAAGCATTCAAGAGATTACAAGAGGTTAGGTCTTGTTTAGTTCTATGACAGCTTTAGAATGTTCTGACTTATAAAATTGAACAACATTTTGATTTTTTGCCATGATCCATCTTGTTAATTAATTGGAACCGAAATAATCATATAAAAGCTGAAATATATTATTATCTACGCATAGTGAATGTGCCGCTTTTGGAAAGAAAATAACAAGATTTTTCAGGGTTGATTTATGACTTCTTTGTTGAAATTTACTGTGTAGTTAAGAAAACAAAATTGTGACTCATGAAATGAATATTGTTGTTTGAATAAAAATTATATAAAATTCCATTCAGCTAGATATCAAACGTTTTACATAATTTAAAAAAATTCCAGCATTACATGAACACCTAAATGAATTTTCTTTGGATTTCGAACCTGAGTCTTTAATGAACTACAATATTCAAATTACTTAAAGTATTCGCTGGATGTGAAAAGTTTGCTCAGTAATTAATTTTGCAAGAACTAAGTATACACCGCTCAAAGTCTAATTCCTATAGGTCTGCAATGTGTGGAATGCTAGGAAAGATGCCTTATTCATCTTAGAACACCTGAAAGTTACCTCCATAAAGCTACGTTACACACAGAACGTGACGTCGGTGAATATTCTTTCGGTCTATGATCCATCTTATTTAAATAAGAGTGAAACTTGGTTGTTACAGTAGAATATAATTCACTGTGTTATATACCCTTAGTTTCGCATAAGTTTTGCCTATTGTTCTGACGTTAAAATAACTCTAAATGGCTGTTTTCATACCCTTACTAGTTCTTCTTCCCTCTGCTCTTAGGGCCGAACTGTCATTGGTTGTTAACTATATGTGGATTTAGTGTTGTCAAAATCATTTAGAAATGTATATATTCGGCATAGTCGTCAATTGCATTGACTGTTGTTTAGACTGTGTCAGTGGTCTGTCTTCTCTTCTTGTCTTCGCACCCCCGATGGTATTGTTGTTGTGGTAGTTGACGTTCTGATTTGCGTTAGGCTAATATTATTCGTAGTTAGCTAGACTCATATCACTGCCAGGCTTTAAGGTCGTACTACCGGTCATAGGACACTGTTAAATTGGTTATTTAAGATGTCTCAGTGATATACAGCATAATTTACCGGACTATGTTTCGAGCAGAACTTATTGCTCGCATTCATATCAAATTTAGGTAGTCCAACACTTCTTCGTTCGTTTATTTTAATGACAGTAACATGTCCCAGATACCTGAAATAAGTGGCCAGTCATTCCTGTTACATGTAATAGGTGTGAATTCAATGGACAGGGATTCTTTTATAAATCTCTCCCTCCACCTAGCTAACTAAATTGAATTTTAGCATTGTCACCCTATCCCAGCCTATAGTGGGATTATGGATTAGTGTATGCAGAATGGTAGTCAAGTTTTTCTCTAAATTACTTACCTTAGTAGGGTTTACCATTGTATGTTTCGCTAAATTTTTGTACTCTGCTATTCTGGCTGACCTCAGCTACCTGCTTTGACCTCACAATCAATACATGGTATTTCATAGATTGGATTACTTCAGCTAATTGACTCTACTGGATCATTTCGCCTACAGAGTTTCTCTCTGAATGAGTTGTTAGGATTAGGCGCCACCCTAATCGCAGCATTGGTAAGAGTTCTATGTAAAATTTCCGGTGTGCCATGTTTATCAGGCAACACTACAGAGGATTTGAATTCCCCCTCTTAGACATATGGCGATCACCACTAACATCACCGTTCCCTCTCTTATCAGTTCTTAGAAACTTTGCAATAAGTTCTGGAGTGTAGTTATCAAGAAGTAGTATCTCTGTGATGTATTTCATATCTGTACCCTGTCCCGATTACTTAGATATTGTATCAAGCCTACTTTGATGGATACAATGTGAGATGATGTTAAATTCAAGTAAATGCCAGAATACGTTAGTTCCCCATAAACACTGATATCTAAGCTTTCAACTTCTCTCTTGATTTTACAATACGACATGGATAATTCTCCTTCTTCCTTTTCTAATTGGTAAGTGAATTAGATTGCATCCATTGTCAAGTTAATATATATGCAAAAAACCTCTGGATACGTTTTAATTTCAGTAGAGTAAATATGTTATCTGCACATCGCCACTATACTTTTGGGATGGGTTGGAATATTTTGAATACCATCTATTCTTAATTGTTCATGAATATGTATGCTACAATCGGGGAAGTTAGAGATCCCTCTCTTTGTTTATATATTCAGTCTTGAAATTTGAAAACTGTGAAATTTCAACACAATCATATCCCATGCATAATTTCTTTTTTAACAAACTATAGTTCTTGTTTAACTTTTTGAACTGTAAGAGCGTTGACAAAATACATGTTCCTATTAGAAGATAATAAGATTTTACTGAGTTCTGTTTTGTTTCACATATTCTAAACAATGTCCTGAAGTTTTGAATAGATAGAGATAGAAAAAAAAAGAGGAAAACTATTATTTCTAAAGTTGAATAACTAGACATTATTCCTCTCCACTTTTATTTCTACTTAAATGGTGGACTGAATACTTAAGACTACTGACAAGTAAAATTGGAAAGTAATGTAGTCAATAGCTCCAGGTCAAAATTAAATCTAATACATTTTGTTTAAGAATGGTTGTATTATTCCAGGAAACCTTAGAATTTGGTAGTATAAACAAATGCACATAAAGTAGCGGCACCTAACGAAATAACAGATCTTAGAGTAGTAGAGACAGGTACATCCAGCTGACGAATCCTAAATAGGACGAAACGCGAGCCCTGAATCTCACTGGTAGCCACTATGCATCATAACTTTAGAATTGAAATGATAGGTAATATTGAGGCATCCGCGCAGGAACCTATATGCTTATAGTGGCTGTCAACAACGGGATCGTACAAGCAACAACATTAAATAATAGACCATTTAACAAATCTAGAGGCGTAGTTGTTGAAGAGCACAGTAGAAAAACATATTTTTGACGTTACAGTAAGTATATTTCTCGTATAATTTGCAGTTGTTGAAATCCCGGCAATACAGTTTGTTTAGGAAGGCCTTCTGCTTAACTTCATCCGATGGATGAACTCGCAGCTAAATAGGGTTACTACAAGAAAAAGCCAAATGGTGGTATAAATATCCGACAATGTTGAAGCAAATGTATGGGAGCCCATCTGCTAGCAGAGGTCGAGAAATTCAGCTCTTAATGGGAACAACATCATTCCGCAATGAGGTGCAGTAACATCCAGCTGACGAGTCCCAAGTAGGATGAAAAGTGTGTCCTAAACTCCTTTGCAAGTCACCAAGATCAATACGAAGGTATAAACCATTAATCAATAACTAGAATGTTTTGGAGAAGACAAGAATATCAAAGGAGAAATCATTTTTGTTAGTTTCATTGTATGCTACTTTTCCAATCATCATATCTATACATTTTAGTCCACGATATTTTTAAAGTGAAGGATTATATTTTGTCTTTGAACATAATATTAAGAAGAACAAAGATAAATGAAAGTTTTAATAATTTTGAACATGGCGTAATCAGCTGAACAAATATCTTAAAAGATGGAAATCAATGAGGAGAAAGTACAGAAACTGATAGGAATGTCACTTTTCTAATATAAAGTTATGCATTATGTGAATGCTAAGCTATTCTGTATTCCTAGACACGATGACCTGGTAGATGTTTCATTCAAAGTAATTTGAAAGACGAAATAGATCGTAAGTTCTGTGCTTGTTTGCATCATTGATGACCCTGACCTGTCCAAGGAGAAGCCTCAATGATCCTCAACAAAAATGTTCTTAACCTTTTCTTTTGTCATCACCATTAGAAAACAACTCTGGAGGTCGATTTCTTTCCTTTGCTTGATGTTAGTTGGCTGGATGTAATCGGTGGAAGGTATTACTTGACCTAGGTTTCATAATTGTTGGCACTTGTCAACAAATTATATCAGCAACTTCAAGGCTATTAATTTCCCCTCTAAGATTCTAACTCACTTTATTCAGTGTTGTAATTAGCACAGCGTTACAACTGAGATATTGGGATAGTGGTTGACCTGATGTGAAACTGGATCAGATACCTTTTTATTCTTGGCGTTAGCAATCAAATTTATCTCCTTTTTGGTTCTCAAGTTTCCACTGATCAATTTCCAACTTGATAAATGTTTTTGTTTGTAACCCTGGTTTATGTTAAAACTTGTTAATACATTCAGTTTCTAAGTATTTTGATTGTTGATTCTCAACTTTCACAACACTATGCTTTATGCTTATAACTCTAGTTAAAAATTGTTTAGAAAGTTGACATTCTATAACTGTGTAGGATGAAATAACTGATTTTGGTATCAGGTATCAACTCGCTGTTTTGTTGTTGTTCTAACGGGCATTTTCTAAAGATTGAAATAAAGTGTGCATATTTTCATAGAACGAGTTTCGGCTTGAGTCGAATCTGAGTAGTATCCGATATCGGCCTTGAGTATTGTTTTACTAAATGTTATGCTTAACAAAATTGTTGGTGGTAAACATGAAAAGAAAGTCATCAAATATATTTCAAGTCATTAGATTCAATATATCAGCACCAATTACCAGGTCTTATTTTGTTACTGCTTAAAACAGTAAAAATAACTGGAAACTGAGCTGATTTCTTCCCCAAGAGTTAGTGTCTTCATATCCTTTGACAAAAACAAAATAATCACACTACATTATATAATCCTAAAGATGGATAGTGGCAAGCAGTGGAATCTAGGATGCACATTTGGGAGTCGTTAGCTGAATGTACCTGCTTCCCAGTAAGTGATATTCTTTCCACCCGGATTCGGACCCGAGATAGATCGCTACAAACGCCAGCTCGTTATCCACTACATCAGAGAGCCACGATAGCTACTTCTTGTGCGAACGGTATAGTTTTAGTGTTATTGCTTGTAGTGTACCGTAGTTGATTGGATTGAATTGATCTGTCTCTGTTAGCATATGGGCTCCTGTGCGGATGCCTCGATATCCTGGACATCCAGCAGACCAGTCCCAAATTGAAAGAAATGTGCATCATGGATTCCACTGTTAGCCACCATCCATTATTACTATATAGTTAAGAAAACAGGCAATAATAATAATGATAGTAATATCCAGGCATCCGTACAGGAGTCTATATGTCAGCAGAGACTGATCAGTTCAGTCCAATTAACGACGGTGTAATACAAGCAGTAACATTATGTAATACTGTTACATCATATCACATGAAGAACGTTCAGAAAAAGACGACTAGTCTCTTGTACAGAAGTTTATTAAGAAGATGAATCAGACTACTTTATTTTAAACAAAGTAGCCTAAACAGAACCGAAAAACAAAGAAGAAGAGTTTGAGAAAATTATCAGTAGGTCTCAAATTCTAGTTGGATTAGGAATACTTGCTTTTAAATTCATCAATGTAGAGTAGTGATAAGTAGATATTTTAAACAGTCACCAGATTTAACTGTCTTTCAGGGCTTTATTGATTCAGCAGTAGTTTTCATATAATCAATCAACGTCAGAGTGAATAAAATACTTCGGTATTGTAATTATAATTACAGCTATTGCAATTAAAACAAAATATTTAAGTAGGCACTTTACCAAAAAGTTGTCGTGACAATTTAACAAACAGAACACTAAAATATAACCATTTCAACTAGTTTTATTGATGAATACTTTTCTATTATGTTAATAACTGAATGATTCATTTTTTACATTGTTTACATATGTAGTAGTATCCAGTCGGATCTTGAATGGGACATAGAGATAGGCCCCCCAACACTAGAAGAAGTTGAGAAAGTGGTAGGTAACCTGAAACGAGAAGGGCAGCAGGACCAGACGGACTGCCTGCTGAGGTATACAAGAATGGTGGTAGAGTGCTCTTAGTCAGGTTAACGGAAGTGTTAGCCAGTATATGGGAATCAAATACGATCCCCTCCGACAGGTCTAAGTCACTCATTATCCCAGTCTTTAAGAAAGGTGAGAAGTCCTCTTGTGATAACCACAGAGGAATCAGCCTAACGAACATAGTATCCAGAATCCTAGGTTCTATAATTCTCCGACGCCTGAGTGGAGCTCGGGAACAGATAGCCCGAGAAAACCAGGCAGGCTTTAGACCTGGCTGTGGATGTATCGACCAAATAT
This sequence comes from Heterobilharzia americana, assembly GCA_944470555.2. Taxonomy (NCBI): domain Eukaryota; kingdom Metazoa; phylum Platyhelminthes; class Trematoda; order Strigeidida; family Schistosomatidae; genus Heterobilharzia; species Heterobilharzia americana. The sequence goes on along the minus strand of OX104129.1, from coordinate 59,924,488 downwards.
TCACACTGCGCCAGGTCCTAGAACATAAGCATGCTTACAGACGCCCGACAATAGTTGTATTTCTCAACCTGAAGGCGGCATTTGACTCCGTTGATCGACAAGTCTTATGGCAATGTCTGTCACTGAAAGGCGTGCCTAGTAAGTACATCACCTTATTGAAAGCTCTCTACTCGAACACTTATGGGCATGTTAGAGCCTATGGCGAGTTGTCCAGGGAGCTATACTCATCAAGTGGTGTCCATCAAGGATACCCACTATCTCCATTCTTATTTAATTTTATCATAGATATGGAGGTTTCCCTCTCATCACCTAATTACACAGACGTTGACCCGATCACAGGTGAATTTTCTTTAGATCTAGAATATGCAGATGACATAGTCTTGTAAGGTGAAGACGCTGACAAGATGCAGAGTCTTCTGAACACTTTCAGTGGGAATTTGAGAATGTTTGGGATGCGATTTTCACCACCCAAATGCAAATTTTTGCTCCAAAACTGGTCTTCAGCGGTACCGCGGTTAACAATAGAGAGTGAAGTGGTTGAGTTTGTTGACCACTTCACTTACCTGGGAAGTAGGATCAACCCTGGTGGGTTAGTTGCCCATGAGATTTCTGCACGGATACAAAAGGCTAAGCTGGCTTTTGCCAATTTGCGCCATCCATGGCGCCGCCGTGATACTCGTTTGTCTATTAAGGGTCGCGTGTACTGCACAGCAGTCCGCTCTGTTCTACTATATGGCTGTGAAACATGGCCATTGAAAGTGGAAGATATAAAAAGGCTTCAGGTGTCTGACCACCATTGCCTTCGTGGTATAGGGCGTATTCCATGGTGTCACCACGTGAGTAATGCAGAAGTCAGGTGTAGAGTTTTAGGGAGAAGAGGTAAGTCAGTTGAGGAGGTTATGAACCCTCATCGACTGAGATGGTTGGGACACGTACTACGTATGCCTAGTCACCGATTGCCTCGTCACACAATGTTGGCTGAGGTGGGTCCAGACTGGAAAAAGGCCCGAGGTGGCCAGACTAAAACATGGCACCAATGTATGAAGTCTCTGACTGTTGGTTTAAGCCCTGTAGGACGATGCAAACTAGGTGGTTGGGGTCCACGGGACAAGAGGAACCAGTGGTTGGAGACCCTAGGTGGTATGGCTGAGAACCGATGTGAGTGGCGCAGATGTATACACACATTCTCCTCATCTTAACAACGCTATACCGAATCTCACCATTTTGTCACTCCTCTATCCTTTCTTCTCGTACTTTATATTTCTTTTGACTGCATTCACTTATCTTTATCCTTCACCTCACTCCCTTTCTACTTGATGAACTGACGTAAGGTGTGGCAAGTCGGACCATTACGCAGTAATGCCTTGTCCTATGTTGATAATGATGATGATGATGATAGTAGTATACATTTTGGTTTTAATTGGCTTACTGATGGCTGCCAGTGGATTTCAAAAGTTGCGCTTCTTCCTATTTTCAATTCATCAGATAGATTTACCTGCCCCTCCCCCCGCCCTAGTGAGTTGTGTTGTCTCCACTGAGACTCGAGCCCAGTGCCTACCGCTAGGCTACTGGAGCATGATAGCCATGTCTTGTACAACGGGAATCAGTTGTTGTTTATTGATGCTTTTAATTTCCTATTGCTATACTGGGTTGAACTATTCCACGTCTAAAGGCAGACGGGCTCCAATGGGAATACCTCGATAATGTCTGAACATCCATTGTTGTAGTTTATTTAGTGGCTACTAGCAAAAGAATCAAGAATTCGCGTTTTCTTCTTTATATCCCGTTTGATAAACGTCAAGTGAGCTAACTTTCAAACAATTATTTATTGGTTGTTTTTATTTGTAATCAGAGTGACTTAAGATGATAAGTACTCTAGAGTTTTGTTCATCTGTTTATCAGTATCTTTTCCTGTAAAAGATGATTCACAAACATATAACTGACCTAACCCTTACCGGTTTGAACTGTAGTCTTCCAGCCAATGAATCATAGGTTCCAATCCGATGGTGCCTGTGGGGCTAAAGAAGTTAGGCAGGATCATCATTTCAAATCCAATTATTATTATATTACTTGACCCTTGAGTTCCTAGTGCAACATAGCGCTTCAATAACAAATCTCCATTTCACTCTCTTCTCTACGGTCTTTTGAACCTCTTTACACGACTGCCTACAACCTTTCCTTTCTTTTTCACGTCATTTCCTCTATGTCACTCTTGCCTCGGACGCCCAAATCATCGTTTCCCACGCGGGTTCCACTCGATGACCTGGCCTGGCACGTGATGTCCCCAACCGGTCTTCTCAGTGTCTGCCCAATCCAATCCATCTCCACTTTCTTCTGCATATTTGTTGGGTAATAATTTCTTGGTTGGTTTGCTCCCAGAGTTCCTTGTTGCTTATTCTTTCCGGCCATCTGATCTGATCTGATCTGATATTCAGTATCGAGTGAGGGTAGGCGGCAGTTGTTGATGAGTGTCTTTGGTTTGTTGGAAGTGCTTTTCGTAACGCGCCAAGTTTCTGAACCATGTAGAAGCACTGACTTGACTGACGTTAGTGTTGAAAATCCAGATCTTTTCACGCTTTATGCTGAATGCAATAGATCTCCACACTGATTTCAGATTAATGAAACCCCGTCTTACTTTTCCGATCTTGACTTTCACATCCTCATCTGTGCCACCACCTGTAGTTCGGACGATGCTGCTTAGGTAGGTAGGTAGGTTAAAGGCACAACATCCCTTAGGTTTCTCCTGTTGGTGGTGATTGGTGCTTGTTGTTGTTGTTGTTGGTTGGGTATCTTCATCACCTGTGTCTTCTCTACTTTCACCTGAAGTCCTGTTTTTGCTGGCTCCTCTGTCAGCTTGTTAGTTTTTGCCTTTACATCTTCGAGTTTGTGCGACAAGACGTTAGACATAAATCATCATCATGAGCGAAATCCAAATCTTCTTAGGTTTTTCATCGGTCCAGTCAGCGTATGACCGTCTTTTCGCTCCTCACGCTTTACTGCATAATCCGGCACAGTTGACCACAATCAGGAAGATCATCGATGACAGTAGGCAACCTTGTCTAACTCCTTCCTGTCTTCACTTCAAAGGCGTCGCTGAGCTTTCCATTGTGAATCATTTGGCATGTGGCGTCTTCATATAACTATTGAATGAGATTGATAAAGGTTTGTGTTATTCCGTAGTGTCGTCATTTTCAATATGATTGACTAAATGTTTAGTGTGTAAAGTTGCATTCGATTGCTTAGCTGTATCACATGCTCATTTACACCGAAATCAATAACCGGTGAACTTCGTATTGTAGTAGCTTTGACTATTCAGAGTTACACACTATCTGGAATTAATTATTTGATTCGCAGAACAACTTAATATATTATTTATCTAATCTTTAACTCCGAGAACTTTCAGAAACTGAAAAAAGTGGATTAGGTTGGAAAAGAGTCGAGGGTGACCAGACTAAGACATGGCAACAGTACATGAAGTCTCTGACTCTTGATCTAAGGTATGTAGAGAGATACAAACTACCTAGTTTGGGTCTTCGAGATCAGAGGAATAAAGGCTTAAAGACCATAGTTGATAGTGCTGAAACTCAATCATGGTAGCGTAAATTTACTCCTTCTCAGATGTCTTCTAAACCTAGAATGTTCTGACTCACCTTCATTTTTAAATTCCCTGTCCTCCCATACACTTTAGTCCATTTTGATAACAGTCTTTTCTACTCACTTGTTGTATGTATGCTGATTCACTCGATGATGATTTGCAGTGTAATTCAGAATGGAGTGTAGTAACCTGAACCAATCTACTTGTGTGCCAGGTCCTGAGTTGATTCTCTCTATCTATCTGTACAAAAGTGACAAATTTAAGGAATCCTTTGCGTTATTTAACTTTTCATGGATGATTGGATGACTTTCAATTACATCTTCTTTTGTGATTGGCTTCATTAAGATACGACAAAGGAATGAAAGAGCTCCTTACAGGATGTATCTTCTTGTACCTTGAGCATTCTAGTATCTTATATTTTCTCAAGTTTTAAAATACTTCATGATTTACTGATTCCTACACCTGCATCTTAAAAATAACAATAAGGTGAATATTATATCTGGTTTTGTCGATAAACTATGTACAATATATAGGAAAGTATAAAACATTGTATCCCAATAAACTTATTGAACATAAAATGATGTCCAACTTCTCAATTATTAAAAGATACTTGAATAAGTATTAACTCTGTAGCAATCCATAGTGTAAGTCAGTCAAGTACACTAGTTAGTTACTATAACACAGTAAAACTTCAAGATGATGATTATTCATATGAAAACCACTTGGATGAAGAACTCCTTGAATGTTTCTTCAAGGACCTTCTTAAACTTCTTTTCTTTAGTTCATAACTGCTTCAACTATAGGATAGGAAGAAAAATTGGTTTTCAGGGTGATATTCATTATAATTTGATATCATCTGGATCTCTGGATAGCCGTTTTAACTTGGTGTGGGACAGTCAGCAATGCTTGCCTACAACGCCGGGATTGGTTGAACTTATGTCTATTTGATGATCATAGGTCAATAGATTAGATTTGAATTTCCTGAAATATTAATCAGAAGAAATAACCTGTGAGACCAATGAAGTGGGGAGTGAAGAAACATGTTCACAGATGACGTTGTATGATGTACGTATTATTTTTTGAATCAACAGAAAAAGGAGAATGTTCATAGTCCAGTGGCTGATTGTGGATATGTGGCTCTGAAGAGTCCTGCATTAGGACGAAACAGCTGTACTATGCTCAGAAATTGTCAATGACTGTCTAAGTGGTGCCCATACATTATCAACATTACCTAGAAATCAGTCAACCCATATAGATCAAAAGAAATTTAGTCTTTCTTCAAGTAACTAGTCTCTTGTTATAAGGAAAAGTTCTAATGAATTTGCATTGCAAGTCAATTAGTTGGGAGGATCAACAAGAAGCCCTGGACCTAAGTTTTGTGCTCGTTGGCACTGATCAGATGTCCTGCCTGAGCTTTGAACCTGCTCCATGACTGATCTCCTGCAGGACTAGCTTAGAACTAGAACTAAATAGCATGAAGTTGGTTACCCTCCGATGACTTGTTGTTTGATACTTGAGAATTTCCTGTTACTATACTGGGTCAAATTCCTTGACCTCTATACTGCACGAATACTCACCGCATTATAGTCTGCTTGGTGGCTACTAGAGGGATCCAGGGTGCGGGTCTCGTCCTATTTGAGACTCGTCAGGTGGAGGAATGTATCTGAACCCCAGTGAGTGACATTTTCCCACCGAGACTCGAACTTCATGCCCGTCGCTTCAAATTCCACAGCATTATCCACTTGGCCAAAAGCACATGGCAGCCATAATGTATACCAGTTATTGTTTACCATTACTTGAAATTTCCTGCTGTTGTGCTGGATCGAATCCCTCGACTTCTGCTGGCAGATTTTTCGATACCGCCCGAATGTATATTATGTTGTAGTTTACTTAGAGGCGATTAGGAGTTGAATCCAGGTCTCACATCCTGTCATTTTCGGGAGTCATCAGCCGAATGGATGAGGAGCATCGAGCTGTCAAAAACGGATCTCATCTGCCAACAGAAGTCGACAAATACCGATCAAATTATGCACTGGGATGTGTAAATGGTGCATGAAGTGACTAACTTAAGGTATGTTATCGATATTTTGGATTCATTTTCATAATATTTACATGCTTCGGATTACATATACTTGGAGAAAGATAGCTGGACATACCACAGACTGAATATGAATCGAAATTTACTTCGTACTAAGCATATCTGTACAACTCTAGTATACTATACTAAGAATTATCAAACAGGATTTTACTCTATGTTGATGTCACTGAACTGATATGCCTCAAACGTCTTTAAAGCTTAAGTACCAAAAACTACTGGTGACATTCTCAGAGGTAATACTGGTACTCTACTCTATATGAATAAAGTAACTGAACTAAAAGAAAAGACAAATCTGCTTTGGAAGTTAACTGATGTATTTATTTGATGGTGGCTTAAAACCCAATATCCAGTCCAACTAAGCTACTCATTCACGACAGTCACTTCCGGTGCAGTGGATATCATATGTTATTGAACGAAGCTTATCAGTCGAATTGATCAGTTCCTTCTGGCAAATACGTGCGTCCTGGATCCCACTACTAACCACTATGAAGCAAACAGTATCAAAAGGAGACTTGAGAGACTATTGAGGTATCCAATGAAGAAAGAGAGACAGAGATAGAATAATCACTTCTGTCCAGTATAACAATCAGCAGGGAATTGGAGACATTAATAAAGGGTAAAATGGTTTATTTGACATCCAGTAAAACACATCAAAAATAGATTTACACATAACTAGCTACTTTATGAGAGCAAAATCACGTTAACAACATTTAAATCAACTGAATAAATATTATGGAAGCAGTTACTCAGATGAAATCTTTTTCTTATTGGTTAAACCATCGGAAATTACTGAAGTTTTAAATCTAAAGTAGTTTGTATGCTGAGGGTGTATTACATCATCATCATCAATATCAACATAGGACAAGGCATTACTGCGTAATGGTCCGAGTTGCCACAGCTCATATCAGTACATCAAGTGGAAAGGTAGTGAGGTGAAAGATGAAGATAAGAAAATTCAGTCAAAAGAAATATAAATCACGAGAAGAAAGAAAGGAAAAACGACAAAATGGTGACAATCGGTATCGTGTTAAGATGAGGATAATGTGTGTATACATCTGCGCCACTGATATCCATTCTGAGCCCATAGCTGCTACCTTGACGTGGTGGTCAGGCTTGCATATCACAATGATCCAACGAGCTATGCTGATGCAACACTTATTCCCTAGAGGTCCTACTATATCAGAAAGGTCTTTTAGACAGTGGGTAGACAAAAAGCAGTTACCGTTGTGGTGTAAATTGCTACACTATAATGAGAGTCTGAGGTCGAAGTCGTACTGCTGCTAGCTGGGTAAGGGTGTGTTACATAGCATGATGTATCAGAAAGCTTTGTATACAACTTAATCCAGGGAATCACTTTACAATGTTAGACATTTTATGATGGGATTATGAAAATAAAAACACAAACTGTCATACAACAAATTATGTTTTCTGTGTTTATATCTTCTTTTAAACTTAATTATTTGTTCCTGTTGTCTTTGCATAAAAAACATCTCTCTCTCTATAACTGGCTTCGTTAATACCATACCATAGTATGAAACAGTGTGAAATACTAAAAAATATGCAGTAAAAATCCAGTGTCTGGCATTATCATACAAATTTCTTCGCCTTATTTTCAGCTATAAATTAGTGTTTAAGTGATAGAAGAAAAATTTTCACCAACAGAAGCTAGACACATGCTTTCATCATGTATAAAAATGATATAAGTGAATAAAAATCGAATGTTTAACGCATAAACATGAACAATTATCTTTATAAACAGCTATATTCATAAGCTTATATGTTATGATAGCGTAGATGCCTTGTAAATGTTTAACATTCCATTAATATCTGATTGTGCTGTAAAGCATTTTAATGATGATTTCGTGTTTAATGTATAGAGTAACGGCTTGATAATGATGGATTGTGGTTAAAAGTAGAATCCATGATGCACATTTCGTCTTATTTGGGGTTCGTCAGCTGAATGGTCCAATCAACGACGATGTAATACAAGCAATAACACTAGAACTATACCTGTCGCACAAGAAGTGGTTATCGTAGCTCTCTGGTGGTGTGGTGGATAACGCACTAGCGTCTGGAGAGATCGCTGCTGAGTCCGAATCCCGGTGGGAACAACATCACTCACTGGGAAGTAGGTACATCCAGCTAACGACTCCCAAACAGGACGAAATGCTCATCCTGGATTCCACTGCTAGCCATAATCCATAATCAACACAATTAGAACGCAGGCAATATCGAGGCATCAGCACAGAAGCCCATATGCCAATAGAGACCGATCAATTCGGTTCAATCAACGACGATGTAATACAAGCAATAACACTAACGACTTGATAGTTAAAAATGGTTTGTCAAACATGGCAACACAAATAGTCTGAATGAATGAGCTATCATTAAAATCAATAAGAACCGGCAACCGATGACTAGTGAATATTAATCAAAATAAATTTCGACAAGAAGTCTCGTAACACGAAGGTGACATAATTGGAAACTGAATTATGATCATGCAGAGCATAGTGACAAGAATGAGTAGCAAATTATTTAAGAAGTGAATAGTGTTAAAACAGTTTTCTCCATTTAGATGGCAAGAGATCCAGCAATGCAGAGAGTACGAATACACACAGCCCTTGGAAGGTCTCGTTTCACTTTATAGATGATTTTGAACCAGGAGGTTTTTGATATAGTGATTTGTGTTTATGATATGTTAAATTATAACTATATTTATCTCCCCAATGTCACCTCTTAGTAGCCACATGGGAGCCTTTTGGATAACAGTCGCATAGACCGACCAATACATCTTACTCCACAGGAGCAGGTGAATTGATGTATATGCACCTAGAAGTGGTTAAAGGTGAAATTTCCTCCTTTGAATTGTCAGAAATCGTTGGATGATAAGAAAGTACTATTTTCAACGTTGATGGAAAGAATGTTCTCCTTAGTGTTCGACATTCTCCATTTTTATGTTTATGCATTACTTAGAAAAAACTTCAGACTATAAATAAAGCGGTGAAGCTGAGTAATGACAGAACAAATCCATATATGACCTGCAAAAACTTATGCAACAATGCTGCAACTAACGTTAACTAAGTTTGATAGTTGTGACTATTGTTGTGGACGAGTGGGGTTGCAGACGTGGGTGTAATAATACTGAGACTCAATAGACACCTCAACTAAATAGTTTAACGACTGACCTCCCTCAGTATCTTCTGCTCCACTGAGCCACCGAGAAATCATAAGATGAAAGCCTGTTAACTGCAGGACCAACTATAACTTTTATTAGGCAAATGCATGAAATATATGTATTTACAAAACTCTCAGAAAGTGAAGCCATAAATGCACCAATCCAATTTGTTGTATGAGGTCGAATTTCTCCAATCACGTGCTCGTATCATTGCATGTATAAATCATGATCTGATCGTGACTTGAAAACAACTCCCCTATTGGCTACCTTTGTCACCACATATCATTCATCATTTATAACTCCATTCACTGGCTTCATGTACATTAGCTTAAATAGTGTAGTTAAAAATGCCCTTCAGCTGTCATAATAAACTGTTTTGTTAACGCTAGAGACCACATGTATAGTAGAACATATAATTTGGTAAGATCTTAAGATCAAAGCGTAATTTTCTTTATATTCGTTACACAGAAATAAAAATATCAATTTATCACTATGGAAATATAAAATTTTGAGAATTGGTAACTGGAGTTACGAATTGAAAAATCAACCAGACATTTCCGAAAAAAGTAGCTATATGTTCCAAAATTAAACTCTCAACACAAACAATACACCGTGCTTAAATAGGTATGCTATAACTTAATACAGAAAGTATTTTACCACTATCTCACTCTAGCTGCTAATGCGTAGGAAGAAAGACAAAGCAGGAACGGTGTGAAACTATTTATTACTACATTGAATTGGCTGTCCACCGGCCAAAAGCTAATACATATATAATAGTAGTCGTTTTATTCTTAACAAGTCTTATGCTAAAGTACGAAATTCTTGGCTTGTCATATTTCTATTAGATGATGATTGAAGGTGTAACGAAATTTAGATCTCGGCTAGATTCGAACCACCGACCACCGGATTTCTAATTCGATGCTCTACCAACTGAGCTATGAGGTCATATTTCAACAAAGTCACTCCCAGAACAATATTTTCAATCTAATTGTTCATCGCAATTAAATAATATTGATAATAACAGTATTCAAGGCAGTAATTTGAAACAGCCAGCTAGTGTTGGATTAGTATCTGGTCAAAAATAGTGAATCAATAGAAAATCGAGTGTAATTTTAGTGTTGACAGTTCATTCAATTAGTACGAAAATCCGTAATTCAAGCTAAGTATTCGAGGCTTGTATGTCTGATGTCGCACAAACTCGAAGATCTACAGGCGAAAACTAGCAAGTTAACAGAAGACGCAGGTCAGCGAAGACGGGACTTCAAGTGAATGTAGAGAAGACAGAGGTGATAAAGATACCAACACCAACAACAAGGTCCAATCACCATCAACGGGAGAAACTTGAAAGAAGTAGTCTCTTTCATCTACCTACCTGCTCTGACAGCATCGTTTCGACTACAGGCGGCACAGGCACAGATGAGGATGTCAAAGCCAGTCAGCATCGGAAAGACAACAAGACAGGCTTTCATTAACCTGAAACCAATGTGGAGGTCTAATCCACTCAACATAAAGCGTGCACAAAATCCGGATTTTCAACACCAACGTCAGTCAAGTCAGTGCTTCTGTATGGCTCAGGAACTTGGTGCTTTACGAGAGGGATTCCCAACAAATTACAGACACTCGTCAATAACTGCCCACTACGCTGGCTCGTCACTGAATATCAGATGGCCAGAATAATAAGAATAAGCAAGGAGGAACTCTGGCTGGCAACGAACCAACCAGAAACATACCAGTCAACAAATATGCAGAAGGAAGTTGGGGTGGATTGGGCATGCACTGAGAAGACCATTCAGGAATATCACGCTTCAGGCACTCTAGTGGAACCCAGATGGGAAACGGTGAGTTGGGTGTCTGAGGTGAGGGTGATATGGAGGAGATTGTGTGAGAAAGAAGTGAGAGCTTGTGGGCAGTGGTGGAGCGAGGTTGGAAAGATAGCCTAGAAGAGAGTGGAATGGAGACGTGCTACTGAATTCCCATGTTCCACCAGGAACCCAAGGGACAAATAATAATAATAAAAATTATTCGAGGCATAGAAATATTATATATCTTAGTGCACTTTCGTCCATTTCCATCGAACGTGACACTTCCTCCTTGTTTTATTATTAACTTGAAAAACAGTCCAAGAATACATGTTACCTTCAGAGGACAAATTTAAATCATTAAAACAGGTTGAAAGAAGAGGATTTGATGTATATATTCGGCGGAAATTTTTAGTAGCCCAAGGTTCAAGCAGACCACTGTCGTAACTTTTCAGATCAGTCAACGCATGTGTAATTCTCTGGCGCTCATTTCAAAAATTCACAGACAATTGAATTTTCGAAAGTGATATAATTAGAAATTTAAGTTTTTCAGACTTTTTGGGTCGAATTATCTGCCACATAGTCGGTAGCCTCTTTGAACCTTGGGTTATGAAAACTTTACCACCGAATATATTCTATCAAATTGTTTCCTTTCAAGTTGTTTTAGTCTTTTAAGTATGTTCTCTAAACATATCATGTACAGCATGGTGTTCATTGGTGACATGCTTTCAGATAGATATGCCGAAGTTCTAATGAAAAGCCGTGGTCTTTGAGGTTAACCAGTCGGAAGAGAAACGGATGCTAACTGAAGATCTTGGGTGACAGTCACGTTATATCACTAATTGAAAAGAGTTGGAAACTGTAAACAATTGAGTAGGTGGTAAACTCGTTCTTCGTGGAACCTGAAGGCCCTGAGTTCGATCCCCAGTCAGGTCATGGGTTCGTACATCTGAGGAGCCCTATACTGCGACGAAACAGCTCCCCGGTTGCCCCCATATTTTCAATGACTCTCCAACTGATGTCAGTTCATGATGAATACTACCTCAACATATCATGTAATCTCGCACATTTTTAAAATGTTTTTCAGTTAACTGTTTTTAACAAAACATAGAAAAGATATCCAGGTAGATGGAAATAGACTTTTAAGTACATAAAAATATATATATATTATCATTCTTAAGACACTTAGTTCAAATTACAGATTTTTGTACTGGTGGAACGAATCACCTACCAACCAACCTACGCTTACGTTTCTCTTCATTCCCCATTATACATCAGACGGTAATCTAATACTAGCTGGCTGTCTTCCATTATCGCCTTCTATACTGTTATCAATAACGTCATACAGATGCAATTCGATAACGCATCAGGCATCCTATTTGGAATAAAGTGATTAGTATTAGCATTTATCAGGGGCAGCTGCCATAAAAATAGTCAAGGTCAACAAATATACCAATAGTCCATATTTTTCTTATATAAAATTGGAAGCTATCAAGGTCAGATACCAAGTACTTATATGATGACAGTTTTGTTTAACCTCAGTCAGCTAGCATGACTGAAGAGCTTTTATCGACAAATAAAATAACACCCTAGTCTGTCATAACTTGATGCGGTAACTACTTGGACTGCAAAGCATAATGAGTTCTCTTATCAGCAAATTTTGTTTGGCTACTTATAAGTAGCCACAGAATACGCATGGAAAACATTGGTAAATTCCATGAATTTAACATCGTCCAAGATCAAAATATAATTTCATGGAGTGACGTAGATTAAAGAATCACTAAAAACCTAGGAGCACTGAGCAGCTCTTTCTTCTTAGTCATAAACCCTATAGTAGTGCTCACATTTGGTCCTGTTACAGACCAGACCTATAGCACTCACGTTTTACGGCTAGAACGTTACAACTGCCTCATTGTATCTTGGCCCAGTAGTTAACACTTTCCTATTTCTTCCAATTCGCAGTATGGTTCGACCTTTGTCCATTACCATCGATGAGCATTTGTCCTCATTTCCGGCCAAAAGTTCTCATCAGAGTTTCAAGAAATCTCATCTTGAATGTAGTCCAAACCACTTTGAAGAATAGCTTGTAGTGATGCATACCAGCTGTAAAAGTATATACATATAACCATGGGTGATTAAAACATTCGTGTGATGCAGCTTTGCGTCAGCCTTATCTTATACCACGTTGATATTCATCATGAATTGACCTCAGCTTGTGAAACATTGGAAACTTGGGAACATTGAACAGCTATTTCTTCCTGGTATGAGATTATTCATCAGTGCGCATCCATTAAACTGCCTCCGTAGTCAACACGATGTCATTCAGCCACTGGGTCGTAATCCAATGGTCCATATTTCGAACATAAGGATAGTTACTCAACGACGATATTGGATCTGGGTTGCACTTTACCATGAACTGACAGAAGTAGGAAATATTGACATTTAGATTCCGACCGAGTGACTGAATGGTAACGTGGTAACCACAGCCCCTGGAAGCCCTGAGTTCAACCCTCAATTGAGTCAGAGGGAGCGCTGCTGAGGAGTCCCATACTGGGACAGAACAGCTGTTCAGTGTCTCCAGATTTCCACTGCTTCTACAACTGATGTCAATCCATGATGACTACCTACCTGAAACCAATAAGTCCTCATCAACCTCAAAACTGAATTCACCTTTTATGCTAATATTTTTCGGGTAAATTTAGTATAAATTAAAATGAAACACAATGTATCAGTAAAGATTACTTTTATGATTGCATCACTGGGACAATTTGAATAAAACTATATTGATGTGTAGAAATACTAATGACATCCATCCTCAATTTGGAGATTCGTGAGGATATATTTATTGGTTCCAGGCTTGTATTCATCATGGAGTGATAGCAGATGGAAAAGCATTAAAAACCTGTGACCAATGGATTAATGTTTTATCCTAGTGTAGGACTTCTCAGCAGTGATCGCCCATGACACCATCAAGATTACAAGCAAGAACCTTCATGTTTTGCTACCACCAAGTTGATATTGAGCCAGTAGGTCAGATTTCCTACTCCTATTAGTTTATGAAACAGCATGATCTCTATCCAACGCCATCACTGACTTGGCTTGTCTCACATGTCACGAGTTCTCAGTTAGATCTTTGAGAATCTCATCTAAAAGTAAGTCACTAATGAGCACAAAAGTAAATCATTTTGGAGTTTTATGAGGATTTATTTATTCATTTCAGGTTGGTTGATTGGTTATTTATGTAGACTTTCACTTTATTACTTAACATGAAATAAACTTCAAAGTCTACCTTGGTTACTTTATGACTGTCAGACATCTTGAATAAAAAGCAGGTAGTCATTCAATAAGATAAATTGGATGTATGAGTAGAGTAGAGCAAATGTGAAACACTAGAATAGATTCTATCTTCTTTTATCATATGACTTTTAAATATTCGAATCATCATTTATTCTCCTCATCGTTCTTATGTATTTTATTAGCCTTAAAAAAAGTTTTATAGCTAATATTCATTTAGGTTACATGTCATATTGTCTTATCTATTATCTGGTCAACCAGATTTGAATACAGAGTCAAAGTTTCAAGATGTATACTTTGAGAAGTAATCTGTTGAACACTTTAAATTGATGATACGCTTGGTGTCTTTTCTGGAACCTATTGTCAACTCATATTTTTTAACAATAAATTATTATATTTTTGAGATGAATGGGGTTTTTTTAATTTTAGAAGTAGTATTCATCATGGAATGACATCAGCTGGGAAACCATTGAAAATCTGGGAGCATTGGCCAGCTGTTTCGTCCTAGTATGGGACTCCTCAGCAGTACACGCCCACGACCTGACTGGGGATCGAACTCAGGACCTTCGGGTTTCACAGAGAACGCACTAACCATTCAGCCACTGGGTCGGTTTCCATTAGTTTACAATTTCCAACTTCTGTCAATTCACGACATAGCGCCACTACCACCCAAGGTCTTGAGTTAGCATCCACCTCACTTCCGACTGGTTGACCCCACAGGTCACGGATTCTCATTAGAGCTTCCTGATATCCATCTGGGGGGAAGCAAGTCACTAATGAGCACTATACAGTAATGTATTTTTGAGATGAATGAGGATTTTTTTTAAATTTAGAAGTAGTATTCATCATGGACTGACATCAGTTAGGGAACCATTGAAAATCTGGAAGAAATTGTGAACCACTGGAAACCAACATAGTGGCTGAATGGTTAACGCTTCCGCTGTGAAACCTGAAAGCCCCGAGTTCGATCCGTAGCCCAGTTGTGGGTGCATACTGCTGGTTCCGCAACTGATGTCAGTCCATGATGAATACTACTTCCAAAATAAATTATTATTGCAATGAATTTAAAATAACTTTCTTGGACCAAAATAAGTAGTATTGTTTCTTGATACTTATAATTCCCCGTTTTTATGCTGGATAAAGTCGGTTGACATGGGTTGGCAAAGGATTCCTATCCAACTGCCGCGATACTGCCTGAATATTCATTATTATTATTGGCTTGGTAGTGGCTAACAGTGGCGTTTGAAGCAAAATCTAGTTCTTTCAGTTCCTGTGAGAACAGTTACTTATTGCAGTCCAGGTTTATGCAGCTGATGAGTCCGAAGTAGGACGAAACGCGATTCCTAGATTCCCGTGCTAGCCATCATCAAGTCATTTATAGAAATAAGTATCAATTTTAAGTAACAGCTGTATAAATGTAAGCGAGTAGTTCAAAATTTTCTTCAGATATTCATTGCTTGTAATAATAACATGGACTGGATGAAGACTTAGATATTCTTTAGTATTTACAAAGCGTAGTTGCTGCTTACTTGTCAGATATAACTACTAAGCAAGATTTCACAGGTATAATCAAAACAGAGCAACGTAAACTGATCAATTCGGTCCACTCAAAAGGCGAGAATACAACAGTAACATTTAAATAATACCTGTTGCACAAGAAATAGCTATCATAACTCGATGGTCTAGTGGATAACGCTATAGCCTTTAAAGTGACAGGTATCGATTCCTAGTCCTAGTGGGAAAAACATCACTGACTGGAAAGCAGGTACATCCCGCTTACGAGTTTCAGTTAGGACGAAATGCGTGTCCTAGATTCCACTGTAGGCCACTATCTATCAAGAATATAATCAAACACGGTTTCGAATTAGGGGGATTTAAAGATTTTCTCTCAAGCTGGTATTCATCATGGACTGACATCCGTTGGAGGAACACTGGAAACCTGAGAGAAATGGACAGCTAATTCGTCCTAGTATATAACTCCTCAGTAGTGCGCACCCACCACTCTACCCCCCAGGGATCGAACCTGCGACCTTCAGGTTCCGTGATCAGGACGTTACCACTGAGCCACTGAATCGGAATGCAATGGTCCATGAGCACTAGCGCTTTTTGGTGACTTTGAGAGGTGATTCTTGAAGTTCAAGTGAGAAGTTGTGGCCACTGGACCAAACGTGGTAACCGTGAGGACAAATGCTCAACGATGATATTGGATGGTGGTTGTGCTATGTCATGAACTGACAGAAGTAGGAAATATGGAGCAGTGGATTCCGACCCAGTGGCTCAATGGTAACATCCTGGCCACGGAATCTGAAGGTCGTGGGTTCGATCCTTGGAGGGGAGGGGAGTGGGCGCGCACTACTGAAGAGTCCCATACTAGGACGAAACAGTTGTCCAGTGCTACCAGGTTTCTAATGTTCCTCCAAAGGATGTGAGTCCACGATGAATACCAACTTGAAAAAAAACATGGTTTTGACATTAGTATATGTGTGTATGTATGCAAAATCACCTTCCATTCAAAACAAAACAATATCTCGTATGCTTTATTATTTTCCCTCTTTTAAATGACCTTTTATATTCACGACAATATTTTTTTATTAGAAAATTTTCAGTCAAAATCATGCCGTGTAGTATGACATAATTTTTATGCAAACAAAGGGCAAGACCTTAGCTAAACAGTCGATGTAGGAAGTTCTAGTTAAGTGGTGAAACGCCTAACTATGCAACAACATAAAATGTTACTATTTTCTTTTCTGAGGTCATCAGTTTATGTCACCGACTGATAAAGTAATCACTAGCCAAAAAGTTTAACATAACAGGAAAAAAATTTAGCTATGAAGAAATTTTAATGTTGTCGTTTGTATGATCCCGTAGTTGAGTGGACCGAATCATTCGGTCTCTGTTGGCATACAGGCTCGTGTACGGATACCTTGATATTGCCTGTTTTAATGATATATTAATGACGGATAATGATTTGCAGAGGAACTGAGGATGCACGTCTCGTCCTATTTGGGACTTGTTAGCTGGATGTACCTTCCTCGCAGTGAGCGATGTCGCTCCCACTCGGACTCGAATCCGGAACTGACCACTTCAAATGCCAGAGCATTATCCACCAAACCACCGAGCCCCGACAGGCACCTCCTGTTTGACGCATATACTTTTAATGTTGTCATTAGTGAAGGAACTTGATTATGCTGTCAGTAACAAAATAAAGGGATTTGGGGATTAGGGTAAGAACCTTTAGTAAAGAGGTGATACACTGGTAACATTCCTCACTGCGGCAACGATCGCCACTGGCTTGGAGTTCTGACGAAACACCAGTATCCTAGAGGCTGAAAAGACGTTTTGCTGGTATGTGACAATGATCGTAAGACCTAAATTAGACAGGATTTCTCGATGAATGCTTCCATCCATTTGAATAATGGACTCAGTTTACTGCATTCTTCTTTATCACTATACATTCTATCAGGATATTTGAGAAAATGAGGCCTAGTTGACAATGACGAATTGATCGTATCTTTCGACTCTACGGCTGTACATACATGGCTCCCCTTTGTCACTGTCTAATCTTTCAGCAAATTGTATTTCATACACTATTACGTTTCTGGGTATGCGGGATTTGTCAACGTGCTTCGTTCTTAGTCTCCACAGTATCGAGACATCCATACAGCAGTCCATCTCTCAACGGAGGTCGAACAGTCTCACCCTACATAGCAATGGACAATCACAAGCAGCAATAAAGAATATCAAATCTACACTTTAATTTGTAGAAATTTGTAATTGAAGATTTTGAACCGTTTCTAGTGAGAAAAAGCACCATTGCTAACATCTATTCAACCGTTTTGTCTCACTCAGAAATGGTTTCATTTAACATAGTATACCCTCCATAGGTTTCTTAGCTTAATCATAGCATATAAAAGAAATGTCTGAGTACCTTCTGTAGCCATCTGGAGATATTTATCAAAGCAATCACAGAGGAGATGACAGAATGAGAACAGTGAATCTACACTGATACGACGAGAGATAATAAATAATGGTGGCAACATTATTCTGTGAATAATACTATCTCAGTATGTGCTAGATCTGGCAAACAGATTTTCATTACACCTTCAATTACCATGCAGTATTCAGCTTAGAAACAGGCCAAGTTTGTGACAAACACATCTTCAAAATGGAATGTGAATTACAGATCGTATGAATAACGAGTTTTTCCTTTATCAAACTTGTCAGCGTTATGACTCATGTACATATCAAGAAAGAATAAAGACACCAACCATGAATGATATAAATAACTTTCAGTTCACAAGAGGCCAAGAGAGGATTAATGTTGAACATGTTCCTTCTGAATGCAGAATTCAGGTTTTGATCGATCGTAATGCTACAGATATATGCAGATGGCGTAGATGAGCTGTGCTTGATAATGTTTCGAAACAGTGTTGAGAGTGGAAGCTTTATTATAGTCTACACGGTGCTGTGTGTCTATGAGGTGCACTGAGTTGGAACTTTTTGCCTCTTTGACTTCATCTTTTTAGAATGAAGCCATCAGAAGTTTATATATCCATAGATGGATCTGAATAGTCATACAGCCTACGTTACTTGTTCTACAGGGACAGTTAAATGGATATATGAAAGATGAGAAGCTAAGATTAGACAAGATATCCTTTATTCTCTGACTGAACATCAGCCTGAACGGCTGGGTTGTTCGTATGCAGAAAGCCCTTCTGGCATTTGTCAGTTTGTATCATCTATGGTGCCGAGTAACGGGATATCCGACCGATCTATCAAAGGACGAGTATACTGGGCTGCAGTTCCCTTTGTTCTATAATACACCTGTGAAAAATGGTCACTGAAGGTAGAAGACATGAATTAATTAAGATGTTTTGATCACAAATGTCTTCATAACATTGCCTGCGTTTGGTGGAATCACCATGTGAACAATGTTGAGGTCATGCTAAGAGTACTAGGCAACATAGGCAAGTCGATTGATGAGACTGTGTACCGCCCTCTACTGAGATGGCTTGGACATGTGTTACATATCCCAAGTCACTGCTCATCTTGATGTGCCATCCTAAAAGGAAGTTGACTTAAGTTGGAATAGGGCTCATTTTGACCAAACGAAAACATGACACCAGACTCTAAGTGTTGGCCTGAACTGTATACAGTGGTGTAAATTGCCTGGTTGGGGTTCCTAAGGCGATAAGAATAACCGGTTGACGACTCTTGGTAAATTGGTGGAAAATAGATCGCAGTGGAGCAAATGCATTCACTTTCATTTCTAAGTTGTTTATTCTCTCACACAACTTTATCAACTTTGATATCAGTCTTGCCTTTTCACTTGCTCTATATGTACTATTATGAATTGTAACGACTTGAAGTGATACACTTTTATGCGAGGTTCTACATTGATTTTGTCTGTCTGAACATTAGACGACTACTTAGGGTTAAAAGTCGTAGTTAGTGCTCTAGTTAGCTACTAGGATAGGAAGCCATCTAAAGTGTCACCCTTCAAGTTGAGACTCAGTAATAAATTTTTCTTCTCCGCTGTTATCAATTTAAACTGTAATACAAGCGAAACTGATTCGAAAGTAATTGACCTCATTTGGTGAAATCTCAGGTGTAAAAAAAACGCAGAGAATGGCATACAGTCATAATATAAAGTGGGATAAAGCAACATTTCTGAGGACTAATATGATTAAGTGGAGAGGAAGTGGTAGAAAAGTCAATTACACAACCTTTATCTAATGAGTTAGCAACTAAAGGTGGAATCGAAATGATCCAACGTCCAATCCATAAATATAAAGGATGATATTACCAATGACACGAAAGAATGACAAGTGTTGGTTGTATTGTGTTCTCTGAGCTGGGTTGTTTAATCGTGAAGCTTTCATCATCTTGCTAGACAACATCATCAGCACCAACTTTAGTATGAAGACGATGAAAACTTCACGATTAAACAACCCAGCTTAGAGAACACAATACAACCAAGACCATCCACCTGAGCTACAAATATTCTCCATTATTTCAGAATGATAAGTGTTGGAGTCACAACATATTGTATATTTTCTTTGATGTGACTGGAGGTAATAAAATAGACATGAAGTATCATCCAGCAGCCAACATTTTATTACCATTTTGCCTTTATCAGTTAAACAAATTTGCAATAGAGAATACAATACACCTTACTGCTAAAGTATCACTTTACTGACGTTAAATATCATAAGTGCTGGTTTTGTTTTCTGAGGAAGGAATGACAGGGTGACATTCCGAAACTATTAACAAAGCACTCAAAATGTTGTATAATTTTCCACTTCCTTTGTATTGATTATCATTAATAGTTCTCCCTTGGGTTCCTAGTGGAATATAGGGATTCAGTAAAACACGTTTTCACTTCATTCTCTTCTTTACAGTCCTTTTAACCTGGCTGGCAGACTGCCCGGAAGCTTTCATTTCTTCCTCACACCATCTCTCCCATGTCAAATTTACCTTGGATGCCCAATTAAAACGGTCTTCTCAGTGTATGTCCAATCCAACCCATCACCACTTCCCTCTGCATATTTGTTGATCAGTAGCTTCTTGCTTCGTTGCTTCGTTGCCAGCCAGTCAGCCAGCCACAGTTCCTTGTTGCTTGTCATTATTATTCTCGCCATCCATCTGATCGATCTTCAATATCGAGTGAGCGTGGGTGGAGGCTGTTGATGATGCATGTCTGCAGTTTGTTGGAAATGCTTTCGTGACACGCCAAGTTTCTCAAGTATATAGAAACACTGACTTGACTGACATTAGTGTTGAAAATCCAGATCTTGTTCACGCTTTATGCTCAGTGGAGTGGAGTGGAGTGCAGATCTCCACATTGACTGCAGATTAATGAAGGCCTGTCTTGCTGTCTTTCCGATCCTAGCTTTGACATCCTTATTTATGCCATCTGTACTTGAGACGATTATCTCTAGGTAAGTGAAAGAGACAATTTTTCTTTTAGATTTCTCCAGTTGATGATGATTGGTAACAGTTCTTTTCCTGTATTGTCTGCCCTCAGTTTGGCATTCATGTCACCCATTAGAATTTCGATGTTGCCATCTGAGGTGGGGTATTGTTCATTACTGTTTGCAGTTGTCTGTAGAATTCCTCTTTCTTCTCTCGGTCTGCATTATTTGTAGGTGCATAGCATTTTATGATTGCAACTTTTTTCCTTTGGATTTGAATCTTTCTGTAATAATCCTGCTGGATGAGATTGGCTCCCATTGCATGAGAGCCTTGGATGCCTTTCGGGACATTATGATAGCCAATCCCTGAGTGAGCGTGCTCGCGACTGTTGTTTGGGTGACCAGAGTACATTATTGACTCTCTAGTTAACAGTTTGAAGAGTCCACTTCCATTACATCTGCAGATTCCTAGCACTTCTATATCATATCTTCTCACTTTTTTGCAATCTGGGCCTCCTAGATATCTTTAAGCATTGTATCGACATCCCATGTTCCTATGCTTACATTTGCTTTCATCGAGAGAAGAGAAGACATATCGGCCAATTGCCTTTCCGAAGGCTTTCACCAACCGGTGTCATTTCATCTCCCGGATTCTAGCGAGTAATAAGTTTTTTTTGTATTTCGTCTATACTTTGAAGTTTCTTTAGCGGTTGCATTGGTTTTCCAGGGTAGGGTTGCTACCCCTATGCCTAATCTCGCTTCTCTATCCGGGGTTAGGACCGGCTGGTAACTGGTAAACTAGGCGAGGTATATTTTTACCGAAATCACTGGAAACAGGGAAACTGGGCTTAAGAAGTGCCTAAGGATGTGGCTGTGAATCCCAGTTCCTGAAAGGACCGAATCGATCGGGTACTATTGGTATATGGACTCCTGTGTGGAGGTGTCGATATTGTCGGTATTGCCGATGGTGGTGATGGAAATTTTGAGATCTAGGATGCGCGTCTCATCCTATTTGTGACTTATCAACTGGATGTACCTGCCCCCTCTCGAGTGAATGATGTTGTTCCAACTGGGACTCGAACCCAGTACTCATCGCTCCAGAAGCCAAAACATTACCCACTAGGCTATCGAGTGAAGACAGTCACTCCTTCAATGATAGTATAGCACAGTCCCGATGTGATGGCTAGCTACCATGTATCAACAATATCAAAATCGAAAATAATAGCAATATCCAGACATCCGCATAGAAGCCCATATACCAATTTCGACCAACCGATTCAGTTCAACGAACAACTGAGCTTCGCAAGTTATGACAATGAAACTGTACAGTTTCCGTCATACCAGGAATTGTTGTCATGAGTCCGTTTCCTAGTGGATAACACTCAGGCATTCGAAGCGATCGGTTCTGGATTCAAGTCGCAGTGGAAACAACATCACTCACTAGTTGGCAGGTACATCCAGCTAACAAGTTCCAAAAAGGAAGAGATACGAGTACTGAATTCCATTGCTAACCAGTACCCATCATCAATATCTGACTTTCAACCAATGGGTGACCATTAAAACACCGGTCCACCTATTGAGGTTTGGGCAACCAGGTAGTATAATTGATAGTCCTCACACTGCAGGTGTCACTCATTGTGTAGTGCATGAATGTGTACAAGGTCGCTGATAGCATTACAATACGATTTATGGTCACCTGTTATTGTCAGGCACACACGAATACCTTTCATTTTGACGCTGGGTTGATGGATAAGAGGCAAGAAGCAGTGCATTGACTTCAATAAGATATATACCTCACTAGGATTTTTCTCTTTGATGTTAGTCGGATGGATGCAACTGGTAGGAAGCCATGCTTTATTTGGGCTTCATGCTTTACGGCACTCATCAGCACGGCGTATCTGCCATCCCCACGAAACTGATGTCCCAACTGAGGTTCCAACCCGCCCTACACAGTATCCCAGTCACTGACGTTACCACTGAGCAACTGATATCCTGTCGGACTGAATTAGGTACAGTGATAGAGTTCGATCAGCACATAGCACTGGACTATACGAAATTGGCTACCATCTAGTAACCAATCAATATATTCTTCTCTTTCTCCACTGAAATGATAAAAGCCCAGTGGTAATTTCACTGTAAATAGTGGTCCGTGTTGTTCAATGAAACTGTATCTACATTTTGTTCAGCTGATAAACACACTACAATGACGTAATAATTGTTGTAAAAATATTGCCACCACGTCTAATGAATATTCTAACCTACAGATTAGAGAGATCAATGCAGATTCTCTGAAAAGTTAAGCTGAAATTATGCAAAGGAAAGCACACGTGTGTATGTATGTATGTGTGTGTGTGTCTGTTCTCTTCGTTCACAGAATGTTTGTTTTGACATTTAGACCTGAAACTTTCCACCAATAACACTGACTGATTCTGATAGGAAAAATAATCCCTGATATTTAGGAAATATTTCACTAGTATGTTGTGTATTTTGACATGTTATCCTACAGATTAAAAAAACAAACAACAACTTTCCAATCTACTCTGATCAAGAATTGAAGTGATTGAAGACTTCTTACAGATTGAATAAAGCTGTTGAACTGTTTCACTTGGACGTTTCAAGGTCATGTGAGATAATCATTTCTGTGTGTGTGTGTGTGTGTGTGAGCCTTCACATTGAAATGAAAGATCTAACACTAATTAGGCGGCAATGAATACACACCTCGTTTTCTTAATAACATCGATCCATTCTCACCCATTCTATTACTCGATAAGTGTTTACTTAAAAATCTATTTCTAAACACCAGAGATAATGTGTAATCGGATTGCTAGATGAGTACTCTACGCATTTTCAATTAGAATAGATAGATGAAATAACGTGGATTTAAATCTGTACTCATGAATGTATCGTATGAAGTATGCACCGTATTTATGTGCCTCATGAGAATAGACATTTTGACAGGAGTCATTCTATAGTATTTATAACACCAGTATTTGTGTTTCCCAATGAATGTAAAGCAAAATAAATTTGTTTCAACTGAAATTTTAACATTTAATGCTACCAATAGCTTGATCAAAGTTTATATTGGGTGATGAATGAAGGTGAAATGAAATATTAGACCGCGACCGGATTGGAACCAGCGATCAGTGGGCCATAAACCCGCTAGACACTGGTTCAAATTTTCATTTCACCCTCAATCATAACCCTGTATAAATACCACTCCGTCAAACTACAGCTATCTCACATAGTCAAATGATGTGTTATCAAAGTTATGGTGAACCGGAACGTGAAGGATATCACCTCGATTCCTGGTGGGTTCATGAGTATGCACTGGTGAAGAGTTCCATACCATGAAAAAACAGCTGTCCACTCCTACCATCTTTACTATGTTCCTCCAACTGATGTCAATCCATGATGAATACAAACTCTTAATTTCGATATTGTCAAAATCAATCTCGTGACCTGAAACTATAGCATGTAGAGATATGGCTGAAATGTTATCAAGATTTTGAGTTCCACTGGATTTCTAAGGGATCTGATGGAAGCTTCTCAGTGTTCATTCCTCCGGATTTTCATTTCACGGCAGGTTTGTCTCATGCATATCACATTGCAATCTGAGCATTTTTTTTCACAAACACAATGAGATTGTGAATCTAGAAGGATCTCGTAGTTCAAATGAAGGAAGATGCTCTACCATCTCGTTTGATGATCTGCAGAGTACACTCTGATGTTAGATTCATTAAGCACTCTCCTCATCTCATCCGGCGTGTATGTTCTGTATGTGATAACTATTGTTGATACCCATGATCTGGGAGTGATTTTACGATCTAATTTAATGCTATTTCTACATTCTGTACACGAATTTCACTGGGTAACTATTCACTTTAAGTATCTTGTTCAACATATTTCAATTCCTTAACCCTTAACCCATTGTCATCCATTATTACAGTGTGTCCTCTCATTACAAGACTGAAGGCAACAGAAACCTTCACACTGACTGGATATGATGAATTGAAATGTAAATATTTGTTTGAATGTGTTGCTTTCCTGTAAGTGGTTATACCCAGGTGTCCGTTTTCTTTCCACGTAACAAGACAATCAAGGAAAGGTAGTTATTTCCCTCCTATCCGTTTGATTTTCTCAGCTCAACTTGATTCTGGATGATCTAGAGTTCATCTAATCTAAGAATGTCTGGCATAGGTCACATTTTTAAATTACAAATATGTCATCAACATACCTCAGTCAAATTCTCAGCTTTGATTATTTACCCATAAATAGGTTAACTACTATGGGTGAAATTGGTGAACCCATAACAACACCGTCAGTTTGCCTGTATAATTTTCTTTTAAATATGAAGTGAGTAGTCTTTAAGCCTAATTTTAGTGCCTTGATGATATCACTGGTATTCAGTGGACATCTTTTTGCTAGTGACGTATCTCAGTCTAGTAAATTAGCAATAACATCTAGGCTATCATTGAATGGAAGACGAGTATATAAAGAATTGATGTCGTAGCCCACCATAATTTCATTTTCCTCAATTGTGAATCAAAAAATTATGTATTTAAAGTCATGTGAGTCTCTCATTGTCTATCTTAAGTGTTTTTGTGTGGGTTCTAGCACTGAGGTCAGATATTTAGATAGATTGTCTGCTTGTGTGTTGATGAAGTTCACACTTGGTCTCAGTGGAACTTAAGGTTTGTGAATCTTGGTTACATTATAGAATCTTGAAGCTATATGTGAACCAAATCGAGCTGCCAATTTGGATAAGTTTTCACTGGCCTTCTTCTCATGATCTGTTGTGTTCGTGATGACTATTACATTCCCTTTATCTGCTTTTGTTATTTCGTTCTATAGCAGCTCGTGTACAGGCAGGGAAACGATGCAAGCAAACTAAAGTTCAGAGTGAGTAAATGAGAAGACAGCTTGATAGACTGACTCTAATAATCCACCTTAACAATTCGATTTCTTTATATTTTTTTTCCTGCCGAAATAAATAAATCTGATTGGTTATTTCACTGTTCACCTGAGTAACGATTATAGTTACTCGATCGATAACTAAATCCATAGTCATATACACATACACCAAATGCAAGTGGCTCTAAAGGCTAACTTAGCAACAAATAAATAACCAATCTATTTCATGAAAATCTGACTTTTCAGCCAAAATACAACAGCCTAAAGTCTCTTAACTTTAAAGGCCACCCTAACAATTAACAAAATAACCAATCAGGTTGAGGCATCTTGGCTAGAAGATTTTTTACAGAATTGAGGACTGTGATTGGTTGTTTCATCAGTCACTAGAGTGGCCTTTAAAGTCACCCAACTAAATGTGTCATCAAAGTTTTAACTGTCGATGGGATCAGCGACAGTAACTTCGGTATCACTTTAAAGGCCACCTTGACAACTGGTGGAATCACCAATTGGGTTCTGATCTTTTTGGCTGGGAAGGTGGTTATTCATAAAATAGAGAAATCTAATTGGTTATATTACCAATTAAGGTTGTGGTTATCTTTAAAGTCGGACGACTTGAAAGGTCACTCTAGCAACGATCGAAATAACCAATTAGGTTTTTGCATTTCTGCTGAAAAGGCAAATTTTCGTAAAATACAAAAATATAATTGGTTATTTCAGTTGTTGCTAGACAAGGCCTTTAAATTCACCCTTAAAGACCCCTGAGACATTAGTCAAACACTAAAAAGTGTGGATTATCGGTGAACATAAGTGACTTTAATGGCTACCCTAGCAACTACTGAATAGACCAATCAGGCTCCTGAGTAAGCACTTTTTTCAGGCTGAATACCTAAGTCTGATTGCCGTATTCAGCAGTTGCTAAGGTGACCTTTAAAGTTACTCAACCTTGTGGTGACTTTAAAGGCTACCCTAAAAACTACAAAAATAACCAAACAGGATGCAGTATTTTTGCTGGGCAGATGGTTTCTCAGAGAAGAAAGAAAAATGATTGGCTATTTCAGCATTTGCTCGGGTGGCCTTTGAAGTCACTTTAACTTTGACAGCCACCCTAGCAACAACTGAAGTAACCAATTAGACTTTTATATTTTATGAAGATCTTCTATTCCGGTCGAAATGAAGATATTTAATTGGTTATTTCTATCCTTTCTAGAGTGACCCTGAAATTCGCCTACTGAACTCATTTATGGTGAATTGATTCGAGTGACGCTATGGTTACGTTGCAAACAGAATAAGTAACCAATCAGATTTCTTTACTGAATAAAAATCTGCCTTTATAGCCGAACCACAGAACTGGTTATTTGGTTATTTCAGTTGTTTCTAGGGTGGCCTTTGAAGTCATTCGATTGATTGACTCCATAACGCAGAAATTCTTTATCGATACAATTGTCAACGTAGGTTTATGATATGTTTTACTGACTTTTAAGGCCATCCTAGCGACTGATGAGACAGTCTATTACCTTCCTTTATTTTATGGAAAAGTACTTACCCAGACGAAATACCTAAGCCTGATTGGTTATTTCAGGTATTGCTAAGGTGACCTTTAAATTTGCTCCAAAAGGTGACATCATTTGACTGATTTACCATCTGCAGAGAATGTAGCTTATCTATTTCTAGTGTGTTAAATTTATCTTCTGACTGTAGATCTAGTTATAATAAGATCAAATAAACGCAATCAACTACCAGCTGTTGATAGGCTGTGGCACGGGGGCGCATAGAACAATGTGGGTCCAGACGGTGACCACGAGAATCTGGAAGAGAAAAGCGTGCACTAACGACTCAGTAGCCAAACAGAATGTATTTACATTAGGTAATAAAAGATAATCGTTAAACCATAGTAATTCACCCAGCGAAAATATAAGGTAGACGAGCTTTGGATTTAAGGCAACTTTAAAGGCCATCCTAGCAACTACTGTGATGTTAAATTACGCTTCTTTATTTTATAAGAAACTAACTTCCCGTCCGAAATGTGGAAATCTGATTGGTTATCGCAGTAGTTGCTAAGATGACCTTTAAAGTCGTTCATGAATTTAACTTTTTAAGTTTTCAGTTTAAATTCTAAAAACATTTGGAACTGGCTCACAAATTAAACTAAGGCGATAATGTTATGATGAATGAATTGTTCATCAATGAAATCTAAAACAATTATTCACTCTTTTTTTGTAAACAACCGAACAAAATATCAGTCTATCAATCGGTCAAACTTTTAATTCGTTGTCATGGTTACATCAGTGACTTTAAAAGTTATCCTAACAACTGATAAATCAACCAATTACGTTTTCATATTTTATGAAAAACTGCTTACCCTGCTGAAATACAAAATCCTGATTAGTTATTTCAGAAGTGATTAAGGTGACCTTCAAAGTTTTATTAGTGATGGGGACAGTGACCAATAGTGGAATCCAGTAAATGCATTTCCTTCTATTTAGGACTCTTCAGTTGCTAGCCACAATTTGACATTAGTTTCAAATTTGAAAATATCGGTAATATCAAGGCATCCGTACACGAACCCACATACCAACTGGGTACAATCAACGATGAATATTCACAAGCTGAGGCATCAAAGACTTTCAATCATTGTATGAATATATATTAAACAGTGTGAACAAGTTTTATGCATAACAGTAACCACGAATGTAAGTTGACAAGATGGTACCTCTTAGGCTGAATACTTAGTAATAGCGCCAAATACTCAACTGAAAATAGTTTTCTGTACGACTCAATGGAATTTTATACTACATCTGGAAGAACAATATCTCATGAAGCATTGAGATATATTTGTAGAATCCAAATGAGGTGTATAAAGAAAGTTCTTACGTTTCACAATATTACAGGGATCGCTTCTTCAGAAATCTATTTACCTACCTCATTGGAACTATACCTATATATCTCCTTTATGAGATTATTTTATCTCAATTTTGATATGAGTTGGTAATTATTGGTGTTATGTTTAGCTCAGCAAAGATGAAATAAAAATACGTGGTTTACCTCAATTTACAACTGAGCTATAGGTACTATCACTTGTCTAGAACTCATTATTGAGTAGATTTACTTAACTAATTTTTGTAAAAATTAGGTGTTCAGACCATGAATGACCTCCTGTGGATCTAAATAAAGTATATTGATTAATTTCATCCCAGTGATTAATCAATACGATGTATTGCATTCGTTATTGAGTGGATGTACTCAACTTATTGGGAAAATACACAATGGTAACACAATATCAATTAAAACAGTTAGTGTAGTGAATACTTTACAAATTTTTAATCAATAGACTTTGATCATTAAGTAAAGATCAACAAATAATTCGATTTTCATCTTGTGATTAACAACTTTCGCACCTGAAATACTTTTCAACCTCTTCATTTATCCTAGTTTAGAGTTGCTGATATCTGTAATTCCTGGTTGGTATTGTGAATCAAATTGATTGATGTCTGTTGGTATATTGACTTCTAAATGGATGCCTTGGTATTTCTTAGTTATTGATTATCTTGTAATTTGTTTGGGGGTGGATAACAGTGGAATCTAAGATGCGCATTTCGACCTACTTTGGACTCGTCAGCTGGGTGTACCTGTCTCCTAACGGGTGATATAGTTCCCTTTAAGGCTCGAACCCTGTAGCCATGGCTCCACTAGGCTACTAAGGCATAAGATTCATAAATAATTTAGTTTATAGTCTCATATAATGTTTCTAGTATTCATTTTAACCTTTATTCTTAACTTTCAATACAGTGATGATTCATAGAGAGAATGTAAATCACTTACTTCGATATCACTTTTTTCTGAAAAGAATTCAGACAAAGATATGTTGAATTCCACTAAAAAATCTAAGGAAGGAAATTAAATAATAAGAAAAAAGTGTAATTTAGCCCGCATAACTTGCTAACATTGTTGATTTGTATTATTATCTACAATATTAGTTAGAGAATCAATGTAAACCTGGGAGGACTGGATGGTCGTTTCGAGCTAGTGAACAGACAGAAAATGGGCACGACAGAAGGGATATATATTTTCAATAATTGGACCGGTAGTCACTATACATGGTACACCTAGCGCTACACCCGTCATTTGCAAAATGTGCTTCGTTTCCTCTTCTCCCTCTCCCTTGATTTGCTCTCAATACATTTTTATCAGAAGCATCCACTGTAATACGCTTGCGTTATCCCTTGCGTTTCTCTTGGTGGAATCCTTACCCACTGCTGGTAATTCCTTATGATTCCTGCCACCCTCTCAACATATACTACTTATATCCATTGTTATCAGCAACACCCACTACACTAGTATGGAACTCTTCAACATTGCGTGTCCATGAGCCCACCAGGTATAGAACCCAGGACTTTCAGGTTCCATAACCAGCATGTTATCATTGGCCATAACCTACATCCAATGTTATCATTGACTATTTGTTCTTACAGCCACCACGTTTGCCCCAGCAGTCACGTCTTCTAATTGGAAATTCACGAAACATTTCTCAAAACTAGTCACTAATAAGCACCAGATCAACTTAATTTGGGAGTTTGTGTGATTCTAGTAATTTTTATCTGATCTGACTGAATGGATAGTTTTCTTTCGGTTCAATCCCTATTGCCCTTTCCTTTTTATGAATAAGCCCCACTTATCTTATTCTTATAAAAATATGTTTGCAGAATAATCCAAATGTTTACCTACATAAATCACTTCTCAGAGAAGGAGATAATACAAGAAAAACGTTTCACTAGACTTCTTCAACCTGACATAGATTTCTCTTACTTAAAATCTAAGCATTAATAACTAATAATTATCACTCATGCCAATGATAAATAGTCACTAGAGTATGATGACTGTTGTCTCCTAGATAAGAGGAATTCTATGGATCACTATGCTATGTGGCCACGAAGCTAGGAGGCTCACCGTTTCAGTCCACTTTGATAGATGTTAGCTGAATGCAGACGATAAGCAGGAAGCCCTGGCTTATCTAAGTTTCGTGATTTTTCGCACTCATCAGCAAAGGGTATCTGTAACCTCAAGGGTATTGATCCCCCTTGTTGGATTCAAATTCATGTCACCCAGTGTTGTAGACAGCGAAGTTACCACTGAGCTATCCGAATAGCTCAATCAAAGGGCATTCAATCTGAACTCTTTCTTACTCATATTATTTTCGTTATTTCGTTTCTTATGTGTTCATGTGAATTTGTTAATAAACTGTAGAGGATAATTATTAAACTATTAACGCTGCTTTTATGTCTCCCAGTTCCTTCTTTAGGGTCTTTGCATTGACTAGTCAGTTTTTCAGCTCTGTTATGTAGACATTTGACTAAACCTGCCTTAACTGACATTGGATGAGATAACTAGAAGCCTAAATACTTGTTAAAATGTGTTGTTTTTCTGTAAATGGTGGCATCCAAATCACCGTCTGCCTATCGTTTCATCCTGCAATCCAACATAAATAATTCTTCTTGTTCATTTTCAACTCCATAAGTGATTTGGAATGTATGAGGATAATGTTGATATGTTCCGATTTCAATACAGTAAATGCGTCATCCACATATCGTCACCATATCTTAGGTGCAGGACTAAACGTTTGTAACACTATATTCTCCATCTTTCCATAAATATTCATGATCCCATTGCTATTCTTTCGGTTTGTCTATATTTTTTATCCTGAAACTTGAAATGTATGTAAGTTGGACACAACTATACGCCTAGTATGATCTCATCAACGGATATCTTTGTTCTGTAAGTAACTTCTGAGTCAATATTTAGCTGATTTCTAACTGCCTCTAGTCGCATGTCGATTGGTATTTTAGTATAAAAACTTGTTACATCGATACTAACCTTTTTTTCATCCTCTTCTATATGTAGGTTATTAAGCCTTATTTTTAACTGGTAAGAGTTTACTAGTCTGGAATTTGAACGGTTGCTAATAGGGTATAATATAGAAGCTAAGTACTTTGCTAGTTCATATGTTGGGGTATTTCTGAAGTCAACTATGGGTCTAATGAGATACCCTGGTTTATGAACCCTAATAGTACCATAAATTCTAAGCTCCGATCATTTATCTTCTACCTAGCTTAAAAGACTAAGAAGAGGAAAAAAATAAAGGCTATATAAAGTAAGTGGTAATGCTGGTACTCATCGACTGAACGTTTTAACTAGGTTGGAGATTAGACATCTGAGTCTACTACACAACCAAAGAATTTTGGCGTGTAAAGGCTCTATAACCATGCGGAAACATTTTAACGACCTCACTGATAGTAAACGCCTTAGTAAAGAAGCACATGTTGACATCTGTGCTTTGAACCAGTTGTTTATACGCCAACCAACCTGACCCATCCCGTCTTTGTCGACACACTGTTGTCCAGAGTTCACCGAGAAAGATGTTTTCAAATGTCTCAAATTCTTGAACCCACTATATAGTTCAGATCCGGACGGTGTGTTAAGCTTCGTATTCACGTAGTGTGCTGATATTTTATGCCAGCCATTAGGTAACATGCTGAAAAGGTTTCTTTAGAAAACACCATACCAACTGCCTGGAAAGATATTAAGATAGTCAGAGACTCCAGGCGTATGTATATTCTTTCTGTTCACTCGGTGCTATATGACATGCTGCAAATTCTGTAGAGTTTTCCCGAAATAGCTTTCAGTATAAAGCCGTTGTTATTAGGAACGAAAAAGGGAATTTGCATTGCATACGATAAGGAACCGGAAAAATTATTCGCTGCACTATCTCAACTGACTTGTTAATATTACAAATCAACATGCAATCTTTGTGATATTGTCAATAAACAGCACAGCAGTTACAATTATTGCCTACGTTGTTACTTGTATTAACTCGTCGTTGAGTGGACCGAATCGATCCGTCTCAGTTGGCTAATGTGCTCCTTTACAGATGCTTTGATATTGCCTGCCGCTTCATTCTTGATATTATCGATGGATGGTAGCCAGCAGTGGAATCCGGAAATGCATATCGTCTTGTTCGGAACTCATTAGCAGGACGGTTTAATGAGAAGCAGATACATCCAGCTGACGAGTCCCACATAGGGCTAAACGTAGGTCCTGGATTTCACTGTTCGTCACTATCCATCATTAATTATTGGTTACGTCTACTGTTTCCCGTATTATCGGATACAAGATGACTGACATTGTATTGTGACAAGATGAATCGATTACTGCAAGTTTTCTCGGAACGAGGAACTGACTGACGTGATTTGATAATAATGTTTCCCTTTGTTGTTTCCCATGTACAAGTGATTATCAATTTTATAGTTAGGCTGTTTACAAGTGAAGGCATAGATAACTTCCAGAAATAAACGAATTCACCTCTAGGTAGCTCAACATAGGTACATTTATATAGTAGAAACTATGATCCACGTAAATGGAGGGTAAATATTCAACTGACTTAAATATGGTACTTTCCAAGTTCGTAGTTTTATTCGGTTGGACAAATCTAACGTATTGCAGTATCCTTATATTCTCTCCCAGGTTCGATGTTGCAGGTTGATCGGTAGGAATTAATGAACTAGGGTTTCGTACCTGTTAATATTCATCAGTAGGGTACATCTACAACCTAGGAGGTTCTAACCCAGTTTCATCAAGTGCTACGATCAAAAAGTTGCCAGTTGACTATTTGAGTCATGTCTGACCTTCCATACTACCATATCACACACATACACACGTGGATTGCTCACTGAAGGGTAACCAATTTCATATGGTCTAGTCCTATGTGCTGGTTGAGATTCTGTCGATCATTTTTCAATATGATCGCCAGGCTAGGACATTTGGCACCATAGCACACTTTGACTGATGTTAGACGCTTGGTGGCAGTCTGCAGGTTTTGATGCCTGTCAGCATTGGCAACCAAGCCTATTAGACACATATATCATGTGCAATTACTTGGATTCTTGTCTTTAATACGCGGAGTATTGTTTAAACCGATGAAGCACTGGCCAGATGTCAAGCACCAGATGAGTAAAGTATAGCTATACTGGTTAGATGAAGACGTTAAAGTCAGAATCTGAAAGACAGCATGACAGGCCTTCATTAATTTGAAATCAGTGTGGAGATCTACTTTACTCCACTGCACTCAGCATTAAGCATGAACAACATCCAGATTTTCAACACTAACGTCAAATAAGTCAGTACTTTTATGTGATGGTTGAGAGACTTGATGCATTACGAAAAGCATTTCCAACAAACTACAGACATACATCATGAACAATTGCCGCCTACGCTCACTCGATACTGAAGATGAATCAGATGACCAGAATAATAAGAATAAGCAACAAGGAACTGTGGCTGGCTGACTGGCTGGCTGGCAACGAACCAACCAAGAACCTATCACCCAACAAATATGCAGAGGGAAGTGGTGATGAATCGGACTGAACATGCACTGAGAAGACGGTTTGGGGACATCACGCATCAGGCCACGTCAGGCCGTCGAGTGGAACCTGAATGAGAAACTGCAAGTTGGGTGTTCGAGGCGAGAAGGACATGGAGGCAATG
This sequence comes from Heterobilharzia americana, assembly GCA_944470555.2. Taxonomy (NCBI): domain Eukaryota; kingdom Metazoa; phylum Platyhelminthes; class Trematoda; order Strigeidida; family Schistosomatidae; genus Heterobilharzia; species Heterobilharzia americana. The sequence continues at coordinate 59,890,167 of OX104129.1, read as the reverse complement.
GTGTGAGGAAGAAATGAAATCTTGTAGGCAGTCGTGAAGTAAGGTTGAAAAGACTGGAGAGAAGAGAGTGGAATGGAGACGTGCTATTGAAGCCCTATGTTCCACTAGGAACCGAAGGGACAAATAATAATGCAATAGTAATAATACTGGTTGGTGAAGTATCAACCCAGATTCTTTCGCTTAATGAACACAATTAGATTAGGCTGAATGACGACATCACATAACATGTAAGTTATTAACTGAAATTTGTCCATTTTTCTTTGCAACCCCAAGTGAGCAATCAATCGAACCCACCTACGAACTAGAATGTAGTGAAGGGGAATTAGCGATGCTGAATTGCGGAATAAAATGAAAACAAAATGGGAGTTTAGACAGAAAACCTATCGGAAACGTTCACACTTGAATCATTTCACCCTATATCATTTAAAGTTGGCTTAATAAAATCTCAAAGTATTAGGCTTACAGAATTTATTCGTAAAACAGAAGACCTAAGACAAGAAACTAGATACATTAAGGACACATTACTCATCAACAATCATCCTCCTAAATTAATGGATAAGTTCCTTAGGATTCATAAGAAAAATACGACCAATATTAGTAAAACAGGTGTTAATATTGACAATACTGTGAAGGCAGAATTCAAAATCTGTACACTAATACCATACAAGAACCTCAGAGACATTACGTAGGATTATCACTGAGACTGGTTAGGATTAGAATGACATTTAAACCTACAAACCCACTTAAAAAGAAGCTTAGTAGCTTAAAAGATCCTATTGATTCACTTAAACAGAATACCTCAGTTTACCGAATCCCTTGAGACCATTGCAAGGTCAGAGTAGTCAAACAGTCTCAAGTGGGCTATCCGAAGACAAAAGTTCAGCTAGATCAAAATTAATAGATCCTAATAAGGTTTACAATTTAGAGAAAAGCTCAGCTATTCATGTAATTACACACAACCACAGAATAGGATGGAACAGCTTTAAAATTCTTAAAACTAGCCTAGTCAAGTGGAGGAAGAGATTGGTAATCGAACAGCTGGACATCAGTTCTGGATAAATGGAGAATTCTACCACTCATATCAGAATGGAGGCAAGAAAATTAGAACTATATAAACTATGTCTAAAAATAATGGAGTTTTCTTGATATCATAGACAAGATATTCAGAGAAGAGGACTCTTTTCAACCAATTTATTCTCAAGTTGTATATTCGTTTATTTATAGGGGAAGATTTAACTTCAATAATGGGAGTTTGGAATTCACGATAATCGTGGTTATGATCATAATAATGTCACTAGTTGGTGATATAAAGGTTGAATAATAACTAAAAGGGGGGTCACGTAAGACTTTCAAATCTTTTGTAAGGTCCATACAGATCAAAAAGGGGCGAAAATACTGAGGAGTCCTATACTAGGACGAAACAGATGTCCAGTACTCCTAGGTTTCTGATGTTCCTCCAACTGATGTTAGTTCATGATGAATTCCAACTAAATCCCTACAAACCCCCCCCCCCCCCAAATTAAAACATTTTCAATTCATTCCAATTAACTTGTCTACTTTATATCACCCAATCCTTTAATTATTTATTAGCTCTACCACATTTTCATCCCATTTTGATCTGTATGGACCTTACAAAAGATTTGAAAGTCTTACGTGACCCCCCTTTTAGTTATTATTCAACCTTTATATCACCAACTAGTGACATTATTATGATCATAACCACGATTATCGTGAATTCCAAACTCCCATTATTGAAGTTAAATCTTCCTCTATAAATAAACGAATATACAACTTGAGAATAAATTGGTTGAAAAGAGTCCTCTTCTCTGAATATTTTGTTTATAATATCACGATGGGAATTATGAATTTATCTTTATATGACTATAGACAATAAATTGTATCCACTGTATGGTACATTTAACTAAAATGGAATTATAGCCTGCCATAGTGCCATAGTTTTACTCTCATATTTTAACGCTAGGGTATATTGAAATGAAATCAGTGGTGTTTTGGGATTAACCAATAAGAATGAAGCAAGTATTTGATTGGTCACCTACAAAGTGACTTCACTACACATCAGGTGATTATATTTTGAGGTTTGGGTAATTGTCTACCATTTTTGTGTACCATTATTATTGTTCTATTTTTTTCAAAGACAAGAAAAAACAGAGCATGTTCATTCTTTTTGATATTATTTTTATGAACGAAATATATCTTTCTTTTTTCAATGCCCAAGGATTTACATCAAATTCGTCCCAATAGTGACAAGAACCATCACATACCTTTAAATAACAAAGATACTGGTGAAGTCAATTTCCCTGTTTACAGACAATCATCACATCTCATAAAGGATACAGTGAAAAATATAACGACGCCAACCTCAGCAACTGGAAAGTATAATACCCTACAACTAAGTAGTAAAGATAACAGTATACCCAAAACGAATCTGTCATCCCAAAGACAACAACAAGTACCTCATCAACCGATAAGAACAACAACAAACACCTGCAGTTCATCTGAATCACACATCACATCTATTTGTTCAGTTAGTCGAGAAAATCAGAACAGAACTTTCCCAAAATATGAGTATAACATTCAGTCTAATAAATTCATTAATGAATCATTTCAATATCGAAGAACACCGGAGAACTCAGTGGATAACAACAATTTGAACTATGAAATAACGAATTGTACAAGTAAAACAGACTACCATTTACGTAATAGTACAACAAAGGAACCGAAATCTGTACACTGGTCTGAAGACTTAGGTAATATAACCTATTCTATATTTCCATTGTATATACGTTTTTTATAAAGTATTTATGATCATTAGTATTATGCATAATACTTGACAGGAGTAGTTTAGTGAGCTTTCTAGAGTAATCTATGAAAGTATAAACATCCCAAGTTGATTTTTTTTATTATGGACTGACGTCAATTGGAGGAACATTAGAAACCGGAGAGAAATAGACAGCTGTTTCGTCCTAACACTGGACTCCTCAGCAGTGCTCACCCATGACCCTACCCTCTACGGATCAAACCCAGGACTTTCAGGTTACGCTGCCAGCACATTACCATTGAGCCACTGAGTCAGAACCCAATAGTCCATATTACCTACTCCTGTCAGTTCATGATATAGTGCGGCCTACATTAAATGTCGTTGTTGAGTAACTATCCTTATTTTCAAAATATGGATGGAATGGATGATATATAGAAATATAGACCATTGGATTATGACCCAGTGGCTCAATAGTAATGTCCTGACTATAGAACATGAAGGTCCTGGGTTCGATCTGTGGAGGGTGCGGTCATGGGTGCACACTGCTGAGGAGTCCCATGCTAGGACAAAACAGCTGTTGTACAGTGCTTCAACTGATGTCAGTCCATAATGAATTCCAACCTAAAATCAATTTATAAATGTGCATAAACCACGGAACAGAACATCTGATTTTCTTGACTACAAAGTTCAGGAATCACTGAAAGATTTTAGGATGGAATGAAGCATTTGTAAGCTACTCGTGACATTTCTTCAACTTATAAACTGATTTTACTGGTAGATGGATGATGTCTCTAACAATAAGTTGCAATGAGCAGTGTTAATTTGTTTCACTACTGACTAACGATAAAGCTAAAAGGTCCATGTAACTGAAAATATAATCCTAAATATACCGAAGTAGGTGATATATTATGCCTAGTCCCATTCTATGTGGATATGGAGTATTGACTTATTCCATGCAAATGTATTACATGGGCTAGGACCTCCTAAAGACCTATTGAAACCTTTCCAAAACTGAATAACCATTTCATACTGTTCATAATTGTAATCAGTAGAAGAATAATTCCAAGAAGTAAATATACTGTGAGTGATTTGTACGCGAATATGCTTTTTCTGACCTAGAAGAGAATAATTGCTGAATGTAGGCATCAGTAAAGACAGAGCTTTCATAAATTGAAAATTCATCATCATGTGACCAATAACGCATTACCTTAACCCCCAAGAACTTGGTTATCCTTCCATTCATATACCATTAAAACTATACTAAAGAGTAATTTGCCTTACAAAAGTTTTAAGCTTCTTTGTAGGTAAGAAATCAAATGGTGACTTTTTAAAATAACATAGAGAACAAATTGTATTTAGGGTCGAATAACAAAAGACTCTTCATTAATATGTCTAAGCCACTGGAACCTGCTGTGAACCTTATCACACACAGTCTCTAAACACCACCTTCGGTTGTCACATATATTCCAACATAAAAATCTGATTTTCCACACACGCACTGCAAACCATGTTCATGGACTAATATCACATTTTGAAACGGCTATTTTTAACCTTTCCGATGAATAATACACGTTTCAGCTAATTCAGTTGATTGGGATTCTTAGCCTCATAAACTGATATACATCTGCCCTCGACTGTATACTCATCTACTGCACCTTTGATGCAGTTGCGCCAAAACATACGGTGATAGCTACGTAAGTCATACTGGCCTAGAACGTGGAGTCTCCTTATGCGCTTCACCCTTGATAACCATATACTATACAAAACAGAGAGAACTTCTGTACAGCACACTGGGACATCAGTAATCACTCAGATGTCCCATCGTTCCCACTGATATGGTAAGCTAACAGAAGTCAAATAAGCCATCTGTGTCTATTCAGAAGTGTTTTTGATCAGCAAACCACAGGGATTACTCAAACTTCTAACGTAATTAAAGTGGTGGATACGTTCAACCACTTCACTATGGATCAACAATGATTATTTCTAGAGTGTGTCCTAGAGTGTTTGATGATTATGAGGATGAACTCATCCCGAATGATTCATTAGAAATGAAGCATGAAGGTTGAGTGAGGTGGTAATTTATATTTTAGTGTTAATATCCAATTAACACCGACTGTAGTCAACTCCTTGACTCTCCTATTGAGATCTATATAAATTCCTAGTCAGTAGTTACTGAAACCAATTTCATTCTGCAAAATGTTGTGTAAGATTGTTGAAGTGTCCGTTGTGTATTGTTCAGCTATTGTAAGTAAACTGTTGATGAGCTTGACATAAACGTATGAAACTTTGTAAGATGATAAACACCTTGTAAAAGATTGCTTAAAGGTAGTATTCAATCACCAACTGACGTCTGTTGTAGAATCATTGAAAAAACCTGAGATAAATACTACCTTGAAATAAAGTTTTAATGAATTTCCAACTACATTACTGTATAGTATAATTGTTTCTATATCATATCATTATTGATTAGACTGAATTGGATTCCACTGCTAGCCACTATCCATCATTACTATCATAGAAGCACAGGTTATATCGAGGCATCCGCACAGGAGCTCACATGCCAATAGAGACCGATCAGTTTGGTGCAATCAACGACGGTATACTACAAGCAATAACACTAAAACTATACCCGTCGCACAAGAAGTGGCTATCGTGGCTCTCTGGTGTAGTGGGTAACGTTCTGGCGTTTGGAGCGATCGGTCCCGAGTCCGAATCCCGGCAGAAAAAACATCACTCACTGAGAGGTAGGTACATCCAGCTGACGAGCCCCAAATAGGACGAAATGTGCATCCTGGATTCCATTGCTAACCACTATCCATCATTACTACACTACTGTATAGTGTTTGTTAATGACATGCTTTGAGATGAGCATCCCGCCGTTCTAACAAAAAGACTAGACGTATGGGTCCAGTCAATCGGAAGAGGTGTAATATCATCAAATTGTGATGACTGAGAATATTCTTTTTTGGTAACTTCTTCAAGTCCTACAGCTACATATTTCTGTTGAGGAATTATGCGTCAGCAATACAGAGAACCCGCTAATCAGTTTGTTAATAATAGTATCCAGTTGACGAAGTCAATTCAGAAACGTGCTGTATGAACGTATTTGATGGAAGCAATTCAAAATAAATAATTACCTAAACGACTATACTGTATGGGTAATCCTATAAGGTGATAGTTTAATAAAACAGTCAGAAGGTGCTTATGAAAATTGGATTTAATAAACCAAGAAGAACAAAATAGGTTCAGAGAATTTGTCAAAATCATTTCAGATTATGACAAAGAAGGGGTATCTACCTGAGGTAGGTTGTTAAGAAATCTGTGAATCCCGAATCGGACCACAGTGATTTCTTCTTTTAAACACACAACTCGGGCTGTTTGATTCTGGTTGCTACTGCTTCTGTAGTTTGAAGAATTCACAGTAGGATACCTTTGGAAAAGTTGATGGGAATACAGTACATAATGAGAAACGGCTCTTTCACATCCACTTTATGGTTCGTTTCAAGCAAGTGTGCGAATATGGAGGTGTTAATGATCTTTACCACATCTTTGCTTGACCATTCTAGGAGGTGCATGATTAGTTACGAGAAAGTAACCAATTTCATGTTGTCTAGTCCTGAGTGCAGATTGAATCCTACCGATCATAATTGGAATGTGGCCACAAAGCTAGGAGGCTCAGCATCGTGGTACACTTTAGTAGATGTTAAATGGCTCGAGGCAGTCGGTAGGAAGTCCTGCTGGACGTAGGTTTCATATTGTTGGTAGTCATCAGCAAGGCGTATCTGCATCCTCGATAGAACTGATGTCCCGCCTGAGATTTGAAACCACGTCACATAGTGTTGTACCCAGTAACTTTACCACTGGGCTATTCAGGCCGTCGTTGACCTCCTGCAATTGCCTGCTGTCCCGTGATCAATCATGCATGTAACCCAGTCCTACAGGAGATCAGTCATAGCCAGAATAGCTCAATGGTAAAGTCGTTGACTACATGACTGGGTGGCGAGGCTTCAAATCTCAGGTGGGACACCAGTTCCATTGAGGTTGTAGATACGCTGTGCTGACGATTGCTGGTAAGCACGAAACCTAGGTCCAACAAGGCCTTCTGATGGTTGTATTCAACCAATAATATCCTGGGAGGTGTTCATGGGCACAGAAAATTCAATTCCTACAGCAGTAGCTGACATAACTGGCTCTACAAGAGCAGTCGAAACGATAAACATAACAGAAAATAACCAGTCTAGGCAATTCATCTTTCAGTCTCGGTATCATCACTGGGCGTGCAGAAAACGGACCTAGTAGTTTATCAGCACTGAAAGTTCCCTGAATTGATCTGCGTAGTTTGTGAGTTAACATCTCACTGAGCACATCACACACACGCCGAATGGTTACAACGAGACTGAAAAATGAACAGCCTAGACTGACCTTATCGCGTTATGTTAATCAGTTCTACTTTTCCTCTGCAGCCAGGTACGTCAGCTGCTGCTATAAGAATCAAATTTTAGATGGAGACGAACACATGGTTAAGTAAAGGTATGGTGAAGACCATTACCAACTTCATATTAGCAAACTTGCTTGAAATGAACTATAAAGTGGATGTGAATCAGTCGTTTTCTAATTTGTACCATGTTCCTATCAACTTATTAAAAGGGGTCCAACTCAGGATCCTTCAAATTGCAGTAACAGTAATAATCAGGACCACTACAATGACTGTGACTTGATACAGAATACAAAAATTTCTGAATTTTCTATTCCAGGTAGATACACCTTCTTACCTATAATGTGAAATAATTCCAACATGAGTAGCATTCCTTCATGGTATTATTCTTCAAATTATATTTTTTAGCTTTTTATTCAGTTAATTCTCATTAACACCTTTCTGTTGTTTGATTAAACAATTATCACCTGATAGCATTACCTACACCTTATAATGGTTTGATGATCAATTATTCTCAATCGAATCCCAGTAATAATGCATTTTTTCATTAAAATCCATAAAGGACCTTTCTGAATTGACTTCCTCAACTATATACTACTATAAACAAATTGATTAGAGGAATTTCTATATTGTTGAAGAGTAATTCCTCAATATGTAGATATAACTGTAGAAGTTGATGAAGTTGATGGAAACAGATTTCTTCTTTTGTACTCAAATGTCTCTTATGAATTTTAATGAGAAATTCTAATAACTAGGAATCTTTATCTAACGATCGAAAGAAGTAGATTCCAAGAAAAGTCGTTCATGTCAACAACCGTAGACTATCTCTCCTCTTCCAACAGAGTAGGACTACATAACAGATAAACTTACACTATGAATAAATTTGCAGTATCCACACTCGACAATATCTAATCTCTAAGCTTAAATATGACAGCTTGACCCGCTAGTCGCTGGTTCAAATTTTCATTTCACCCTCAATCATAACCCTGTATAAATATCACTCCGTCAAACTACAGCTATCTCACATAGTCAAATGATGTGTTATCAAAGTTATGGTGAACCGGAACGTGAAGGACATCACCTCGATTCCTGGTGGGTTCATGAGTATGCACTGGTGAAGAGTTTCATACCATGAAAAAACAGCTGTCCACTACTACCATCTTTACTATGTTCCTCCAACTGATGTCAATCCATGATGAATACAAACTCTTAATTTCGATATTGTCAAAATCAATCTCGTGACCTGAAACTATGGCTGAAGTGTTATCAAGATTTTGAGTTCCACTGGATTTCTAAGGGATCTGATGGAAGCTTCTCAGTGTTCATTCTTCCTAATTCTCATTTCATGGCAGGTTTGTCTCATGCATATCGTATTGCAATCTGAGCATTTTATTTCACAAACACAATGAGATTGTGAATCTAGAAGGATCTCGTAGTTCAAATGAAGGAAGATGCTCTACCATCTCGTTTGATGTTCTGCAGAGTACACTCTGATGTTAGATTCATTAAGCACTCTCCTCATCTCATCCGGCGTGTGTGTTCTGTATGCGATAACTATTGTTGATACCCATGATCTGGGAGTGGTTTCACGATCTAATTTAATGCTATTTCTACATTCTGTACACGAATTTCACTGGGTAACTATTCACTTTAAGTATCTTGTTCAACATATTTCAATTCCTTAACCCTTAACCCATTGTCATCCATTATTACAGTGTGTCCTCTCATTACAAGACTGAAGGCAACAGAAACCTTCACACTGACTGGATATGATGAATTGAAATGTAAATATTTGTTTGAATGTGTTGCTTTCCTGTAAGTGGTTATACCCAGGTGTCCGTTTTCTTTCCACTTAACAAGTCAATCAAGGAAAGGTAGTTATTTCCCTCCTATCCGTTTGATTTTCTCAGCTCAACTTGATTCTGGATGACCTAGAGTTCATCTAATCTAAGAATGTCTGGCATTATCGAAATTATTCAGAAAGGCTTTAGAAATTATAAAGAATGTCTCATAGCAGAATCACTTCACATAAAGTGGAATCAAGATTGTCTAAATAGGAATGAGTGAGTGAGACGTAGTTTTACCTGGTCACAATCCACCCCGCTCATCCACTGACGGAACCAACATACACCAAAGCGATAAGAATTATCAACACCTGTGCGCATACAAATCTCAACGTTTAATCCGTACACTCGTCACACACACATACACACACACACACAACATACTACATATTGATATCATCTTTATTATTCAATTCTGATAACCTGGAATCCTTCATACAGAAGAAGACTTGTCAAGTTGTCATATATAAGCATGGATATTCTAAAGCCTGGTTTACTATAACTTTGATCAATTTACTAGTGGCATTAAGTAGAGCAAAATGTCAGTTGAAACAACTTCATTTTGTTATTTTGATCTCGGTGGGTTAAAGAGAAATCCAGGATTTGCGTTTCGTTTTAGTTGGTGCTTGTCAGATTTATGCAGCTCCTCCTTAGTGAGTCATGTTTTTTCTCATGGACGCTGGAACCCATAACCCTTCGCTTTAAATATCAAACGTGTTATCCTTTAAGCTACTGGGTTATGATAGCCACCTGATTTTTGTTCTGCATTCATTCAGATACACAAATACCACAATATTGAAGATCATTTACCCAATAGCCAATTTTTTTTCAAGGCATCAAGTCTCTTTACTTGGTATGGATGTTTGTCCACACCCCAACTAACTATGTGATCAATCAATAGATTCATCTACTTCAGCATATAGGAAACCAATTAGTAATGTCAAGAAGATGAATCAACATTTTTCTTTATTTCTCCTATTAAAGAAAGTCATTAATTATACAAATTTATGTTTACAATAGAAAATAAAGTTCAATGTTTCAGTGTTGGTATTTCAGTAGTATTAGAAGAAAATGAATCTCAGAAAATATTTGTTGAATATTAAGGTATGTAATTGATGTAGATTTTCAGTACTTGAAAGCATTTTACAAGTAGAAGGGAATTTACATTAATTAGTACTTGAATTGTTATGCTGGCCTCAATTGATCGATCCATGTTGGTATTTGGTTTCTAGTGTAGATGATTTAACATTACCTGGTGATTGATTAAGAGGTATTTCGATCGCTATTAGCGATTCATTCAATCCAGGGTGCTCATCTTGGGCTTTTCGAGATTCATTAGACGGTTGTTCCTGAATCCTAGGAAGTGGTTGTGGTGATGCACTTTGAATGATGAGTGGCTATTGTGACGCTCTGGCATTTGCAGTGGTATCCACTGGACTTAGTTCTTAGGGAGGTGGGTATTACCATTCAGCAGGACGCAAGTACACTGAACTGATGGGTCTCAAGCAGAAAGAAACTCGCCTGTCAAACAACAGCAGTAACTCAGGAGTGTTTGCACCTAATTGACATCAATACACTTCTATTCCATAAATAAAATGCTCAATACTCATGGCTAGAGTGTCTGTGGATATTCAAGTGCAGGATATAGCAAGCAGGCAAGAAACATTACCGTCGGACAAACAGTTCACTGTCAGGTTTTCTTCTTATCCCTCAAACACAAAATATGTACGATACTACTACATTTGATTTCAGCGACGAAAAATATTGATAAATTTATGCTTGGCAATAATTGGTACAGGCATTTTATGTGTGGCTTTCATATATCGTACTGCGTTAATAAATGAATTTGCATCTAAAACAAGAGACAGTTATTCACCTCTCCTTTATACACAACTGACAGTCCTCAGCGCCAAGCTTTGTTTACTTTATGTAATATATATATGTATGTTTACACGTTTCATCGTCGTGTTGGACAACTTTATGTAGAAGGAAAACGTTTTCAAGCTGTATAGATGCTTTTAAAGCGTAGTTACTGACCTTGAGAACAGATGGCTTGTGTGTAGGTCAGCAAATGACCTTTTTAACCAGCCATGCAAGTCTAAAATACTTCACTTTCTTCATGGCGTCTAGTCTGATGATAAAATGGTAGGTGACAAACGTCAAAGCCCAAAAAACACAAAAAAATATCCATCAGCTTTGATTGTTTGTTTGTTTTTTTATAGGGAAAGTAAACTAAATGTTGTCAAAATAGTCAACAGTATGAATAATATGAAAAAGAACGGAGTGGTTATGTGCTAGGATACACTGAGAAAATATGAACACACAATCATATCCTTCCTTCGAATAAGGTGTAGCATTCTAGAAAACCCTTTTCAAAAATGTCACATATTTAGTTCCCTTGAACAGTGCAAGAAGAAAGACATTTAGAGAATAAAAGAAACCCATTTTATTTCATAGCCTCTCATCAGATGTAAACAGCCTACAATTAAAATAAAGTATTACTAGTAATTATAACGTAGCATACTTTAAACACACCGAAATAAATGCAGATTCGAAATAGAGCATTACATAATAAGGTAAAGAGTGAAACACAAGGGAAATAATCACAATTACCAGGCAAACTCAGTGGCCATTTATATCTGATGAGATGGAAAATTCAGGAGCAGTGAAGTGGGGGAACAACAAGCGGAAATCAGTGTGAAAGAAGTCACGGTTTAAGAGTTAATAAATTATAAGAGTGAAACTTGTGAACTCTGGTAGAATGTAATTCCATTTTTATTGATTTATTAGATTTATCACACAGTGAAGAAACATTATTGTTTACTGGATTACGTTTCGGACATAATTTATTGTCTATAGTCATATGAAGATGAGTAACTACACAACTTTGAGATATCCTTTATATAATCCTGATTTTCTCGTCTCTTTATCAGATGATCAGTAAGATTTTCCATATATCCGGAACAGGTGATCAGTCATTCCTGTTACATGTGTTACATGTTGGTTGATTTGATAAACAAGGATTTAGTTGTCAATCTCTCCTTCCACCCTGTTATGTTAGTTTTAAGAATTTTCACCCTATCCCATTCTATTGTGTAGTTGTGTTTAAGCTCCTTAGGAATTGTAAGAAAAGTATCAGTAACACAGTTATCAATAGCAGTAATAACAACAACAATAATAGTATTAATGATGTTAATAATAGTAGCGACAATACTGTGAATAGATAATTCAAAACCTCCACAGTATTACCATACAAAGAAGGCACCTCAGAAACACTACGTAGAATTCTCAATAAGGCTAGGATTAGAGTGGCATTTAAACCTACAAACTCACTTCGAAATAAGCTTTGTAGGTTAAAGGATCCTACTGACCCAATTAAGCAGAATAACTTAGTTTACCAAATCCATAGCAATGATTGCGTTGTCAAATACATAAGTCAAACTAGTCGACCAGGATCAATTAGGCTATCGGAACACAAAAACTTAGCTAGGTCAAAATTGGTAGATCCTAGTAAGGTAAGGAATTTAGAAAAAAGCTCTGACATAGCTATGCATGCGATTTAACAGAACTACACAATAGAATAAGATAGGGTGAAAATTCTTAAAACTAGCATAACAGGGTGGAAGGAGAGATTGACAACTGGATCCTTGCTTATCAAATCAACCAACATGTAACACATGCAACAGGAATGACTGACCACCTGTTCCGGATATATGGAAAATCTTACTGATCATCTGACAAAGAGACTAGAAAATTAGGACTATATAAAGGATATCTCAAAGTTGATAAAGAAACAAAATTTGAAGACTTATATCAACAACTTCACGATTTGAAGCCTATAGATGAGAGTAGAAGCTGTTCGATATTGCCAATCATTTCTGGATATCTCCATACCATATTTTGATTAAACAACATTTGTTTTAAAGTTAGCAGATCCCAAAAGGATACAATAGTTTCAATTGAAAACAAACTAAACAAGCAGTTCAAAAACTTTTGAAGAAGTAATTAATTGATGGAGCAACCTGTTATGAACTTAAACCAAAAGGTTCATGACTACCCTTTATATATGGCCTTCCAAAAGTTCACAAGTTCAGTGTTTCTTTGAGACGTATTTTGTTCATGATAAATTCATCTTGTCATAAATTAGCTCATTGGTTAACAAAGAAGTTAAAACCTTTTTAGAAAATGGCTCACAAATCACAGCTTGAAGGATACATTCCAGTTCTCTGAAGAACTGGATAAATTAGGTATCTAAGATAAATTCATAGTATCATTCAATGTTTCCTCATTGTTTATAAACATACCAGTGAATGAAATGATAGACATAATTTGTCAACAATCTGATCTACTTCTGTTGCCAAAAACAGTACTCAAATAATTACTGTTCCTCTGTACAAAAGGTGTTCACAGTTCCAGTTTAATAATCAATTATACTGGCAAAATGATGGAGTGGCTAAGCGTTCACTACTAAGACCTATCCTAGTTGATATATTTCTGATTCATCTTGTGTGTACAAGTCTGAACTCGGCGATCAAGGAAATGATACAGTACTGCAGGCATGTAGATAATACTTTCATTGTTTGTGATAATATAAATCATGCCTCAGAATTGTTCTACAACTTCAATAAAGCTCAACCAAATCTACATTTTACAGTGTAATAAGAAACTGAGGAGGAATTCAATTTTTTGGATCTGAGTATAAGATGCAGATGTAATGGTTGAGTTGGGAAACTTATGCACAAAAAACACATGTAGATTGGTCAATACCTTCATTAGAATAGCTTCTGTCTTGTCATCTATAAGTGTGGCTTAGTCAGGACACTATTCACTAGAATAAAAAGACTGTGCTCTAAAGATAAACACGAAGAAGCATTCAGTATAACTTAGAAGACTTTAATAGAGAATGGATATTCCAAGAAATTCATCGTGAAGCATGGAAAAGAATTTATTGAGAGACCAAAACATCCAGCTGTTGAGAAGAAGCTTGTGTTCCTTCACCTTGCATTCAAACGTGATGAGACATCTGAAAGAATAAACAGAAGAATAAAAGCTGCACTAAGAAGGAGGTTCCCTGCTGCTACGCCGATCTCAGTTTACTATATAGTAACCTATTACTAATAAACAACCTTTCTTTACCTTGGTAAATGTATGCAATTTTTTCTTTACATGTGTCTGCATACAGTTTTCCCTTTTCTTTCTTTTGACTGCATCATCTCTTCATTAATTACTTACTGAATATTTATCACTTTGCGATTTTTAAGGTTTTCATGTAATCACGTAATTTATTAACTCTTAAACAGTCACTTCTTTTACACTGATTTCCGCTTGTTGTCCCCCCCACTTCACTGCTCCTTACTGTTAATGGTATATTTCGAATCTGCATTTATTTCGGTGTGTTTAAAGTATGTTATATTATGATTACTAGTAATACTTTATTTTAATTGTAGGTCGTTTGTATCTGATGAGAGGCTATGAAATAAAATGTGTTTCTTTTTTTCTGTATTTGTATTTTTTTCTTGCTTTGTTGAAACTTCCATAAATAAATTCACTCACTATTAAGGTTATAGGAGTAAGACAAGGCTGTCTACTATCACTCATGATCTTCCTGATTGTTGTCGACTGAACTGGATCATGCAACAGACAACTGTGAGGAGCGAGAAAAAGGGCATACGCTGTTCGACCGATATAAAAGTAATCTAGAAAATTTGGATGTTGCCGCCAAAGATGATTTATGTTTAATGTCTAGTTGCACAGGCGAATACTAACAAGTTGACAGAAGAAGCGTCGCAGCGAAAACGGGACTTCAAGTGAATGTAGAGAAGACGGAGATGATGAAGATATCCAACCGAAAACAGCATCAACAATAAGCACCAATCACCATTAACGGGAGAAACCTAAAGGAAGTAATCTCTTTCATCTACCCACCTGCCTAGGCACAATCGTTTCAACTATTAGTGGCACAGGCGAGGATGTCAAACCAGGATAGGAAAAGCTAGACAGGCGTTCAATAATCTGAAATCACTGTGGATTTTCAACACTAATATCAGTCAAGTGAGTCAGTGCTTCTATGTGATGGTTGAGAGACTGACTTGGCGTGTCACGTAAAGTACTTCCAACAAACTACAGACATTGATCAACAGCTGCCACCTACGCTCACTCGATACTGAAGACCACACCAGATGGCCAGAATAATAAGAACAAGCAACAAGGAAGTGTGGGAATGAACCAACCAAGAACTTATCGCCTAACGTGTATGCAGAAGGAAATGGAGATGGATGGGACATACACTGAGAAGGCCGATTGGAGAAATCACGTAGTGGGCCAGGCCAGGCCGTTAAGTGGAATCCGAAGGAGGAAACGATGAGTTGAGTGTTCCAACTGAGTGTGACATAGAGGAGGTGGTGTGAGGAAGAAATGAAAGGTTGTGGGCAGTCGTGGCGCCAGGTTCAAAAGACTGGTGAGAAGAGAGTGGAATAGAGTCGTGTTATTGAATCCCTATGTTCCACTAGGAACCCAAGGAAAAAATAGATATAAAATAATTTAGGTTATAGGCTTTACGTCACAAGAAGAATGAAGCGAATTTAGACAGAGTACGATAAGTGTCATTGTGATTTATCTCAAGTGAAAAATGAATAATTAACAATGAATTTGTTTTTTGTTTTTTCTTTATTCGAAGGAAATAAGTACTCAATACCTAACCGATTAGGGTTATTCTATTCACAGAAAAATGTCAATATCGTCATGATTAGCGCTAAGATCTACCGCTTTCTCGAGTGATTGACTTTCTCCGTTATAAGGAATACTTTTTTCATTCTAGTAAGTGGACACTATAAAGGGATAATGACTAATAAAGCACCAGATTAAAACAAAACGGTAATATCATTAGAGTAAATCAGTACCTGGTAGCTGCTAGTATAAACAAGCGTAGATAAGCTGTTTACAATCCATTTTCTGTGGAGGCCTAATTATGGGAAATAGGGTTAAGCATATGGATACTTCTTTCCCTCTCTCTCTCTCTCTCTCTCTCTCCCTCTATATATATATATATATATATATATATATATATATATATTACTTCGTCCTCATAATAATATGCTTCAATTTTCTAGTGACATGCAAATTCCACAGTCCACGTTAGAATTCCTCACAGTTCAATAGTTTTTCAACTGCTATCTGTAGGATCCATCAGGCTGACTAGTAGATTTTGTCAACTAACCATATCAGATTAATTTAAACACTGGATGACTGTTTTACTCTTTTGGCAACAAGCTTATCACCAGTATACATGGTGGTTTCCAACAGAAACCTTTTTGGCACCACAATTGGGAAGTTGAAAAACAATTACTCAATTATGAGAAATGTGAACATAACCTATGTAATTTACAAATTAATTATCCTATTTTAATAATATCAATCCATGTTAGTCAGATAGATTCCGGTGGTCTGAAGTGATTCACCTCTATGGTCTGAATTTGTTGGGGTACATCTCCAATAAACTGGCTCGCCCTCCCCCAGCTCCTATCTACTATAGTCACTTCATGAGACAGCTTCAGCGAAATTAAGGAGGCGAAATGAACGTCCCCCAGTTGTCACCTGTTTAGGGGATAAGGAGGATGTAGCTGGGAATGTTGGAAAACTCAAAAGAATTGGAAGCTAAAATTACTTTGATCACTAATGATCGTGTAAACGCACTTACTACTGTCGTCCCACTGCTTTTGGGACTAAAACTTTAAGTCAAATGTTAAGAGTATGGCCTATTACGACAACCATCTGCTTCTATCAGATAGCCTCTAGGCATACAAAAATTCATCGCTACCATTGGGTAGCTGGATAAGCTAAAACCCAAATATCTATCACCGTAAATTGAAACAGCTTTATAAATTTACACGTACTTTACAACTGCCTACTAAGAAATATGCATTACTATTCTGTTGTCAAAGGACCAAGCCTTTGTTTTGAGAAACCAACGAAGACTTTGCTTCCTAGGAAAGGTTTTCACTCCAGATGGCACGTGTACGGATGCTTTGGTACTTTCTGTGTTTCCAAATTTAATATCGATTCATTGCTACCAACCACGAAGACGTGCAAGCCATAACATTCAGACAATTACGTTATACCCATCTCACAAAATGTGACTATCGTGATTCAGTGGCTTAGTCGATAATGATCTGGTGTTTGGAGCGATTGGTCCTGGTTTCGAGTCTTAGTGTGACAATATCACTCAGTGGAAGGCAGACACATTCAACTGATGAGTTTCGAATAGGATGAAACATGCGTGATGTATTCCACTACTAGTCGTCATCCAGCATTAGTTGCAAGAGTGGTCATCCCACTTGATAACTTCATTATATTCTTGTTTAAACCTTTTCTTAAAATAATGAAATGTAAATTGACTGAATGGACAATAATAAATACGTGAGCGATAATAGTAATAATAATAATAACGCGGTGAGACACTTAAGCTGGATACGAATAGTGACTGTTCTTCCATTTATATACAGTTTTCATGAACATAAAAAACCACTAGGTCAAAAGTTAAATGACTCGATTTGATTGGTCAGTAGTAGGATAAAATCGTCCAATAAGATTTGTCCTGACTACACAGTAATACGAAGCAAAAATTGAGATCATAAAATATTTATTTCCATTAAGGTCTCTTCCGACCAAAATATAATCATATAATTAGATTTTCAATGTCTAAACGACTATGAGTAGTAAGCTACTGCAGTATTTTCACTATAAGCTTGTGAATAGTTTATTGTCATTTGGTAACCAAAATAATTTAGTGCAGTGAACTGAAAACTCAAATTCATGCTAAACTGGTTGTGACAGATTTATATTGTATACCCGTTCACATTGTTATCTCACCACTTCAGTATAACATCAAAATTTAATCAATTAAATTACGAATTCGTTTCAATTCCTAAGGGATTTGATCGAATGTCATGGGAATTCATGATCCCTTGATCGTACTCATGCTGACTGCCCAGTCAAACATTCTCATCCAAATGCAAATCTACATAAATAAGAGAGAGAGAAGCATCATTATTGATTATCAAATTGACTATCGAAAATAACTATGGTTTGGTAGACTTCTATTGACACCGACAGCCGCCCAGATTTTCTTGCAACTTTTAATCATTACCCAGTATCAATAACACAAGTCTATCAGATAAAGACTATCTCAAATAGTCAAACTCATGACTCCTTTTTTGCCGGAATTATTTGACGGTCTGACAATTAACTTCTCAAACAGCTGAATAGTTGATTTGGTTGGCTGTGGCTAGTAGAAAAATCCAGAACAGGTGTTTCGTCGAATTCGGGACTTGTTGGCTGGATGTACCTGAACCCAAATGATGTTGTTCCCACTAAGACTCTAACCTCGTACCCGTCGCATCAAACGCCAAGGCGTTGTCGACTATGCCACGGAGTAACGACAATTGCTTCTTGTACAACGGGTAGTAGTCATTAGTACCTATTGACATACTTATTATTCTCAGTTGTTTTGTTGGATTGAATTGTTCAACCTCTATTGCCATACGGGTTCCAATGCGGATGCCTCGATATTGCATGAATGTTAACCATGATAATTTGGTTGGTTGTGGCCAACAGAAGACTCTAGGATGCGTGTTTCATCCTATTTGGGACTCGAGGTTTCAGTCTCAGTGGGAACAACATCACTGGGATGCAGGTACATCCAGCTGACGAGTCCCAAACAAGATAAAACGCGCCTCCTGGATTCTTCTACTAGCCACAACCAACCAAATTATCATACAACACTTGATACCTGATGTAGTTTATACCTTTATGTTAGTAGATAGCTCATAAGTCGGCTTCAAGTGAAGTTCTAATTCATGTTCATCTTTCAAGTATTTATCACTGATTGTTTGAATTCTGTGAATGGGATAAAACATTTCCTTTGTAAGGTAGATGGAATTAATCACCGTCGTTAATCTATACAGGAGATTAAATGACCTAATTATTATTATCATTATTATTGTTATTATTTTTCACTTGGGTTCCTAGTGGAACATAGCGCTTCAATAGCATGTCTCCATTCCACTCCCTTCCCTGCATTCTTTTGGACCTCACTCCACGACTACACACAATCTTTCATTTCTTCCTCACACCATCTCCTCCACGTCACCCTCGCCTCAGATGCCCAACTCATCGTTTCCTCCGTAGGATTCCAATCGATGGCCTGGCCTGACCTGACCTGGCCTAGTGCATGATGTCCCCAATCAGCCTTCTCAGTGTATGCCCAAACCAATCTATCTCCACTCTCTTCTGCATACACGTTGAATGATAACTTGTTGGTTGATTCGTTCTCAGAGTGCCTGGTTGCTTATTCTTATTATTCTGTCCATTCGATGTGATCAGTATGTGTGTTCAGTATGAAGTGAGTGTAGGCAGTAGCTGTTCATGGTGTATGTCTGTAGTTTGTTGCAAGTGCTTTACGTGACACGCCAAGTCAGTCTCTCAACCATCACATAGAAGCACTGACTCATTTGACTGACATTAGTGTTGAAAATCCTAATCTTGTTCACGCTTTATGATGAGCGCAGTAGGTCTCCACAGTGATTTTAGACTGATGAAAGCCTGTCTTGCTGTCTTTCTAATCCTGATTTTGACATCCTCATCTGCGCCATTGCCTCTAATTGAATGATCTGATTTTACTGAATCCTTTTGTGAATGACTTCAGTACGAAAATAGAACCAGTTATGTAGTGTATATTCATCATCATTTCACGCATACGACATACTTCATAAAACTCCATGATAAGTTCAGAAGTTCCCTAGTTTAAAATCTTCAAAATTCAACTAGTCACAATCATTGGCTAGATTTCCTTTGTACATTCATGTTAGTGATAGTGTCTTGTAGTGTAACAACTCGTTGGTTGGATGTGCTTGAACCCTAGTGATCTTGTTCCCACTAAGACTCTAACCTCGTACCCATCGCTTCAAACGCCTAGGCGTTATCTACTATACCACGGAGGAACGATAACCACTTCTTGTACAACGGGTAGTAGTTATCAGTACTTATTGACATACTTGTTATTCTCAGTTGTTTTGTTGGATTGAATTGTTCAACCTCTATTGTCAAATGGGCTCCTATGTGGATGCCTCGATATTGCCTGAATGTTAATCATGATGATTTGGTTGGCAATATCGAGGTATCCGCACAGGAGCCCATATGCCAACAGAGAACGAACAATTCGATCCAACAAAAACAACCGAGAATAATAAGTATGTCAATGAGTAGTAATAGCTGAATAGTTAGTTTGATGAAATAATTTTTACGAAAATGTATTTTTCTTTTTTATTATTATTTATAAGTGATTGATGATTTTATGTTTATCACTCATGATAGATTTCATTTTATAATTATGGCACCTTTATGTCCAAAAACTTAGTTATACAATTAACTTTTATTATTCTAGTGTTGTTATAATTACACTGATGAATTATTATCTATATAAATCATTTTACATATGAATCGTCACTATTAACGTCGAAGTATGTAAAAGAATGAAATGATCGTTATCAATCAAGTTCGTTAAAATGTTTATTTTTTTTTCATGCTTTCATTCACTGTAGTCCATTAGGCCAAAATATATATATATATATATATATATATATATATATATATATATATATACTTTAGGGATTTGAATTTTGAAATTTATTGATTTTATTTATTAAAAGGAGTACGGTTGTATTCTTGCGCATATAAATTATTGATTTTAGTTGTGGATTAACCGAATGACTCAGACCTTTATTTATTTTAATTTTCTACATAAAGTTAGTTAACTTTTTGATGTGATTTATTGAGACACTTTGAGTATTTTACATTTATTTTTACTTCCTATTTCTTATTATCATCATTTCGACTATAATCAAAGTGGATATGATGTTTGTGGTGAAGAAAACCGTTGCTTTTTTTTCTTCCATCTATTAGATGCAATAAATCATTATGAATTGATAAGATTATTTTGAAAATTCTTAAACACTACTTAACAAAATATTGATTTATTCGAAAAAGAAAACGAAAATCAAAGTTTTATCCTATCAGCTTGTGTTTTGAAATATTATTAAGAAAATAAATCCACATTTCAAGTTGATGTTGAAAAGTCTACTGAACACATAAACAAATACACATACACGTCATGATGACATGACGTCAGTTAACAAATAACTAGTCATATTATGTATCTGTTACAAGTAGTTTTGTCATATAGAAGAGATTAGTTAAAAATGTTGAATTTGACAAGATTTGTGGTAAGATGATACTAAGAAAAAGCGTATACCTTTTTTCATGACTACTATTTCACATGATAATAAAGAAAGGTATGTACAGTTGAAAATATGTTGTGAATACTTCAATGGATTGTATTTAATATTTATTTGTCGCTTAAATTCCTAGTAGCAGGTCTCCATTCCACTCTCTTCTATGCAATCCTTTAAACCTGGCTCTATGACAGCCCACAAGCTCTCATTTCTTCCTCACATCATCTCCTCCATATCACCCTCACGTTGAACGCCCAACTCACCGTTTCCCATCTGGGTCTCAATCAAGTGCCTGGAGCGTGATATCTCCATGTGGTCTTTTCAGTGTATTGTTGTTGATGAATATCTGTAGTTTGTTGGAAATCCCTTTCGTAACGCGCCAAGTCTCTGAACCATACAGAAGCATTGACTTGAATGACGTTGGTGTTGAAAATTCGCATATTGTTCACACTTTATGCTGAGTGGATTAGATTTCCATACTGGTTTCAGGTTAATGAACTCCTGTCTTGCTTTACCGATCCTGGACTTCAGCTGATAACTGACTACAAATCAGCTCACTTCACTTATCACTGATTGGTTAGATGATAGTAGTTTGTTCTGAGATATAATTTTGTTTTTGTTTCAGTTTGTGGTCTGTGGTGATCTATGATGTTAAATTATAACACCCTTCAAGACAGTGACTCATTGATGACATCAAATTATA
Organism: Heterobilharzia americana; assembly: GCA_944470555.2. Lineage (NCBI taxonomy): Eukaryota > Metazoa > Platyhelminthes > Trematoda > Strigeidida > Schistosomatidae > Heterobilharzia > Heterobilharzia americana. The sequence goes on along the minus strand of OX104129.1, from coordinate 59,868,119 downwards.
ATCATATCATATCATTAATCAATAGAAGTTAGAAAACATGACTTATCAGATTCAGACTCAGAGATAGGTTATTATTATTATTATTATTATTCAGCTTATTAAAAGACAGGGTAGTCCCATATTCCATCGGATTTGAGATCGTAGGAGCTCATGAAGATAAACGACGTTTTACTCCTATCTTACGATGGTTATCTAAGTGAACACAACACCTTAGTGAAAGTAATCATCAGCACAGTTAATTGACATGTTTATCATCCTTGAGAGTTATTTGGTTCTTTAAAAACAGAAAGAAGCGATAAAAATCTTGATGAAAGAGTTATTGTCTAGTTGAATATTTATAAACAGTAACGATTTATACTTGTTTTCGATGACCTTGGTATGTTCTACACTTTTCTAAAAAAAACCCTTTGACCAATATGAGACGCACAAATATGATCATATGTTTTATTTCATGAATTTTTGGTATACCATGATTGTTTATGAAAGCTTTCCAGGAAATTGCATATTTCTTTGAAGTATCTAGAAGGTATTGTCTCACTACTTGACACCTCCATCTTTAAAATAACACCCATTATTAAGAGAGTTGCTTTACATTCATTTGAATCTTCTAGATGGGTTTCCTAAAGTGAATTATTCGACGTCGTAATGGTTTTAGACTACCAGAACTATGACAATTGTTCTTGCTGCTTGGAAATCGTGAATCAAGTTCTTATTGCTATGGGCTATTCAGTAACAGATCTAGTGGTTAACTGGGAGAAAAATCGCTTCTACTGACGTCTTAGTCTTATTTGATTTGCGTGTCTGTTCCAGATTTCGTGATCAATTTGCACTTCGTAAAGTACTCCCTCAATTTCATGTCTCATTAACCTCATTTCCTAAAGACGTTTTACCCAGGTAGGTTTTGACCATAGGCTTATCACTAAGGATTTCAAAGCAGCTAAGCAAACTAGTTAATAATAATGAGATACATTTTGCCCAGCAAAGCCAATATGAATTCTTTTCCATAGAGTTTCAGTCATCAGCTAAGAGTGTGAGAGAGACTGTGGTGGATTTCTTACTGAGAAAGTGCAGTTAAGATATTTCTTGATCCATATTGTAATAATATACGTAGCTACGCGGTAGAGGTTTCATTCTAGTTATACCTGGATGGTCACTGTGAAATTGGTTCACCACCTTTTATTGATGACTATTTGGCAGTACAGTCCCGTCACCAAGCATGACAACCTTATTTCACAATACACACTGAATGGTGACAGTGATAGTATTGATTAAGGTCATCAGTGCACTGAGATGATGCTCACTCAGTCTTGAAAAACCGTTGAGCAGTTCTAAACTTCTCATCTCTATCAGTATATGTATTCAAAACCAAACACAAACCGAATCAAACCTTCCAAACAGTAAGAAGAATCACTATTTGACACGCTTGCAATTTTTCGTCAGTTTACCAAGCCGAACTGTTCGACCTCCATTGGCATATGGGCTCCTATGCGGATGCTTTGATATTGCCTGAATATTTATTATGATAAATAACTTAGTTTTAGCTAGCAGATGAATTGAGGATACATGTGTCTCAGAAGCCTAATTGATAACGCGATGGGTAAGAGGTTAGAGTCTCTGTGGGAACAACACTCAACGATATGTAGGTACATCCAGCTGACGAGTCCCAAATAGGACAGAACGCGTGTTCTAGATTTCTCTGCTGAGCAAAACCAAGTAAATCATCATGGTAAGAAGAATTGTTAGAATTCTTCTGGTACGAAGCCCCTAGACCTTAGAAAGACAAGCGATTTGAGACGACTGGTATATGCTCAGTCACTTCCTACTGTTTTCTTAGTGTTCAGAAGTTCCTTTCCATGTATATTATTTCTCCTCGCTCCTTACCTCTTCACTAGGTTTCATCTTTCTGTCTTCTGTTAATTTTTCATATGCGAGTGGGTAGGATACATAAAACCTGCCCCCAAAATTCTGCTTAAAGATGGTTTTTTGACCTAATTTTTGATGGAATTCGAACTTGTATCAGTCGTGGATAATTTTATCATGTATGCTTGTTCGGCTTGCCTAGGGTTAGGGTTATATAATAACAACCAAAATAGGCTCATTTTTTCAACAATCTGCTAACATATTATTCATACGGACAAACTGTTGTCAGAATGCCCGCCTAAAATGACCACATGATTAATGTTGTTGCTTGTATTATCCCGTCATTGACTGGACTAAATTGATCGGTCTCTATTGGCACTTAGGTTTGGGCTCGGACGCCCTGATATTCCCTGTGTTTGAGTTATATTTTCAGTATAGGTAGTGGCTACCACAAGAAATGACCATCGTAACTCAGTGGTCTAGTCGACAACCCTCTGGCATTTGAAGTGATCAGTTCCAGATCCAAGCCCCAGAGGGGACAACACTTGTTGAGAGGCAGGTATATCCATCTGATGAGACCTAAATAGAATGAAACGTGCGTCCTGTATCCCACAGGTAGCCAGTGCCCATCATTAGCATATGATTGATCACATGGCTATTTGTAAACAAACAAATAAATAAACAGTATTGAGCATGAGAGTAAATCGTTCACTAGTTCTTTAGCGTAATTGTTCAAAATATAAATATTATCACATCTATTCATTATGTTGACTACATGACTGGATAGAAACACTTTAAAACTATCCCGATTGAGAATAATAATATTATCGATTGGTCAGCTGATCGTTCTACGGCCAAAATTTTGATTTCTCCTTGAAGCATCACTTAGGTTAGTATAAGTCTGTCGAAGTATGGCTATTTCAGCCAATCTAGAGGATAATAATATAATCTCGTTAGTATTACTACTATCGCCATTATTATTATTATTATTATTATTATTATTATTATTATTATTATTATTGCCTGAAGTATATACCTATCTCCTTTTTATGCTTGTATGAATTTCACGCCAGTTTCACTATAGGCTCTCATGTGTGAAAAGGCTACTGAGTATAGTTATACATTTATTCGCCTTTCAGTTATTCCCCCGTTCCAGGTTATAAACATTATCCGGTTGACTAATTCTGTTAAGCAACTGGATACAGATGTGATCAGTTTTTCTTTTGAATCGATTGCTATATAACTTCAGTCATCACTTTTTGTAACCATTGTACTAACTACTTCATATAAAGTGAGTTGTTATTTGAGTGTGAACCCCTTTGATGATTGCTCAGTTTCTCGATAAATGGAAAAGGCTGTACGATCACAAAAAGTGTATTACAACATCAAAAAACATCTACAAAAGAAAAGGGTTTATATACATTTTCAATGACCTTGATTATTTCTGGATTTGAATATCCAATTGAATTTCGTCTCTTCAACCAATTTTATATTTACACATTCATTCGCATACTTTCTCTCGAAACCTCAGCGCAGTCTGATTGGTTGTAGAAAGCTTCAGGGATTTAAGGTTTTTTTAAAATAAAGATCATGAAAATCTTATTCCACATTATAACACCCTGCAACCCCATACGTTACCATCTGCTGAACCTGAGTTGTGACTTAGTTTGAATGAACTGAATTCGATCTATAAAAGCGTGTAGTCATAGGATTCAGTGAGTCGTTTCCTCTGTACGTCAGCAAAAAAACACTTTCCATACCTCTAGATGTTGAATTCCAATGTTGTACTACGTTGATTTTTGCAAAAATGTTTTAAGGTCATGCCAATCAGTTGTATGGCATCTCAGGAGGATGATTTTGATGAAGTTATGTTATTTCGGCTAGATTGTTTCATCGTCAATCTTTCATAGTCACTCTAGACAACACCATCAGCTCAAACTTAAGAATTTTGAAGTGAACTATAGAGATTTTCTTCACAAGTGGTTGGGTAATTTGTCGTGATCACCTTGAATATGATTGGTCGTTTCTCGCGTTTCTTATTGGTTGACAGATTGTATCAGCATGATATGCGTATTGAGGTCAGTGACTGACTTCAGGGTGAACTTTCCATGAATTCTTTGGCATTCTTCGTATTTCGTCTATCTAATATTTTCACATTTTCCCAGTCGAATCCATATGCACAACTATCTATACATATTGGTATGAGCCAAGATAATATCAAAGAATATGAGCAGTCAAGATGTTGAAAACTTTAGACATAGGAAACACACTCAACCCTAGAGAATTTATAGACACTTCACACTCAGTTCAATCACTGATCTGAATGCTCATATCGATGCTGACATAATCTATTAACCAATAAGAAACACGAGAAACAATAGGAACGTCAGAGGTCAAGTCAACAAGACAACCAATCAAAATACGTATGGCGATAAAGACAGTATCAGATCAGGAACAACCAATCACATCTAAGGTGATCACGACAAATTACTCAACCACTTGTGAAGAAAATCTTATAGTTCACTTTGACGCATTCCGTTGAGAATTTAATGTTTGACTATCTCAGCTGTTGACAGATTAGGAAATAGTAGCAGGCAGTTATTTATCGGGCACTTTTTCTTCTCTTTTCAGAGTATGGCTTCACTGTACAGTCCCTAGAAAAACCAAGTCTGAGCAGAGTCTATAACCTGATGACCATCTTCAGGACTTTGCTTTAGTAGTTAAAAGATGCTTTTCTTAACTTAGGGGTAATCTTGTCTTTTTCTGTCCAATTTGGCCCTGTCAGACAGTTTCTCACAGACAAGGGGTAATAAAATCTCTTGATAACTAAAATAGTTTCTCAAGTTCCCTGCTGTGTTGTCGTTCAACGAATCTTGCTCAGAAAGGGTAGAACACGCTTACGGTGTGAATGAAATCTAAATAACTTTTTCTTTGAGAATAAATCATTTCTAGCTTTTTAACTGTCTAGTGACAGTGTCCTAATCTTGACCTTCAAGTTAGATCCATGATCAACTTGAAAATTCACGTCTGTTCTTTATCTGTATGTTCACAGTTACAGATCTGCTGGATGTACCACTCACAGGGGTTTTTAGATTTCACTAGCCAGATTAGAATGATCTATCTATTAATCTGAATGTTTCAAACTAATAGAGCTTTTCAAAGGTTGTATATTTCGCTAGTTTTATGAAACCGCCATGTCAGAGATCATTCTTTGTGATCTTAGTTAGAGACGAGTTCCCAGTGGAAATCCCACTGAAATCATCACAGATGGATGGTTGAAAAAACTACTCAACTGTAAGAAATATCAACAGGGATAGTGAAGTTTGTGAATCAGATTAATTTACATTTCTCTTCTTGTATTTCCTTTTTCTCTCTCAAATGGCAAGAAGTATTTCACCAAACTTCTAAATGTTATGCTCTTAATTTGGACTCTGCCTCCTGATCATTTCTACTTTTTGTGAGCTTTTCCTGCTTACTGCATTGTTTGACTTAGGAAGTTCGTTATATCAGGTTATCTTAGGCTATATTCACTTTTCCGCTGGCATATATATTCTGAAGGAATCTTATAAAATTGACGCCTATTTAATTTCAGGTTAACTGGTTCTCCATTTAGTGATCTAGGAACATTAGATTCAACCATCATGACTAGTCATCAGATCTTTAAAATGACAAAGATTCACAGGTGTTTGTCAGTAGCCTAAGAGGCGCTTAAGATGATGAGTTTTCCCCATCGTTTCAGTATATTATTATTATTATTATTATTATTATTATTATTATTATTATTATTATCTGTCTCATGAGTTCCTAGTGGAACATAGAGATTCAGTAGCACATCTCCATGGCACTCTCTTCTCTCCAGTCTTTTCAACCTGGCTCCATGGCTGCCCAGAAGCGTTCATTTCTTCCTCACACGGTCTCCGCCATGTCACTCTCGCCTCAAATACCCAACTCGTCGTTTCCCATTCCAGTTCCTTTCGAGGACCTGGTCTGTGATATCCCGAAACTGTCTTCTCAGTGTGTGTTCAATCCAATCCAATCCAATCCGCCTTCACTTCCTTCTGCATATTTGTTGGGCGATGGGTTGTTAGTTGGTTCGTTGCCAGCCAGGGTTCCTTGTTGCTTCTTATTATTATTATGGCCATCTGATCTGATCAATGTTCAGTATCAAGTGAGCGTAGGCAATAGCTGTTCATGGTGTATGTCTGTAGTTTGTTGGAAATGCTTTTCGTAACGCACCAAGTTAGTCACTCAATCATCACTTGACTGATATCAGTGTTGAAAATCCGAATCTTATTCATGTTTTATGCTGAGTACAGATTAATGAAGGAAGGCCTGTCTTGCTTTTCTGATTCCGCATATGATGTCCTTATCTATGATGCATGTAGTTAAGACGACGCAGGCTAGGTAGGTAGGTAGGTGAAAGAGGCAACTTTCTTTTCGATTTCTGCCGTTGATGGTGATTGGTGCTTGTTGTTATTATTGTTGTTGGTTGGGATTCTTCATCATCTCTGTCCTCTCTACATTCACCTGGATTCACGTCTTCCTTCGCTGCCTTGCCTCTTCTGCCAACATGTTAGTTTTTGCCCGTAGATCTTCGCGTTTCTGTGACATTAGAGATAAATCATCATTGGTGAATACAAATCTTCTAGGGTCGTTTCATCGGTGAGACAGCATATGCCCCTTTTCTAGCTCCTCATAGTTTGTTGCGTGATCACTAGTTAACCCTTAACTAATGGCAATGAAATATGATGTACCATGTAGTACATCTAATTTGTCAATTTCAGTCAGTACTGAGAAGTTGATGGATGATGATTCAAAATGGAGTATTTTTTTAAATTAGGCAACTCAGCATTACGGCGCACTTTCCTTGATGCTAGTTGGTTTAAGGTGATTGTGAGGACGTTCTAGGTTTTGCACTTGTCAGGATTTGTCGGCAAGGCGTAACGAAAACATCCAGGGGATTGATGTCTCCCCAGAGATTCGAATCCAGGTCACCTAGTGCTGCAGTCACAGGTGTTGTGATTCACAACTAATCTTCATTGCTGACTCTGTAAAAACATGATACTCCACAATATCTTTATATAAACATGTCATAGCTATTAGAAAATCAAGTGAGCACATACTATAAAAGAGTTGAGCATACTTTATGAGATACCTAAAAAAGGAAGGTGAAATCTATGCAGAACATCCTCTGTCGGTGACTGGAGTGGATTGACCGGCAGCTGTTAACATATGAGCTACTGTGTTGATGCCTCGATACTGCCGGTTTTTTCTGCAGATTCCACTCCTAGTCATTATCAATCATGAATATCGAAAGTGAGAATACAGGGAATACCAAGCTGTCCTTAGAGGAGCTCTTATACCATATCCGGGGTATTACAAAGTATAACATCAAGGAAACCATGCTATACCATTGCACAAGGAGTCATTATCGTAACTCAGTGGCCTAGTGGATATCGCTATTACGGTTTGAAACGATTGCCGCCAGGTAAACGTTTTAGTCGGAGCAACAGCATTCACTGGGAGGCATGTACATCCAGGCAGTGAATCTCAAGTAGGACAAAACGCACATCTTGGATTCCACTGCAAGCCAATCACCACCAGTAATATCAAAATCCTGTTCTTGTCTGTAATATATACATACCCTGGAATTAATGTGGTTATTCATTTATTTATTCAAGATTCTGTTCCCTCAAAAATACACTTTAATTTAAAAAACAAATCTCTTCGTTTTCTGTTTACGCAGAAAGAGAGAGAGAGGGAAAGAAGTAAAAATTAACAAATTACCTCTTGTTTTGGAATGACTACTCAATCAAATTAACGTTTAATTTGCATACTAATACTTAATTAGTAAACAGTTAAACAAAGGTGATAACTCACTGAATGAAAATACCAGTAGATTTTTACTTCATTCAAGGTAAAGAGTGAGGGTAGGAGAGAGGGAGAAGGTGAAAAAATACGATAAATTTATCAAGATGCTCTTTAAAAGCAGAGAAGAGAAGTTATATACAATGACGAAAGTGTATTCAAGTCTCTTTTGCTTGGGAAATTAGATAAAGTGTGTTTCTGTTTTAAATTCATTCCCATTAAAGTTCAACATGATGAGTAAGCGGACAATGTTGGGCCTTCCGCCTAGGAGCTCATCTGAGCAATTCAATCCTGTATAGTGACGAGAGATTATAAATGTCAAATAAACAACAACTGATATCTGTTGCAGAAGAGGTGGCCTTCGTAGTCAAGCAGCGTAGTGGATAACTTTCTGGCGTCTGGAGTGGTAGCCACTGGGTTTGAGTCTCAGGAGGTACCCCCAGCTGACGAGCCATGAACAGAATGAAATGCATGTCTTGGGTCCCAGTGTATGTCCAGCATCCCATTTCTCAAACTGGTGCTTGACACATATGGAGTTCTTGTCTCTACAGTGAATACATAAGATCCTTCTGTCATCGGTAGGAAGCTCTGCTCCATCTAGGTTTCGGAATTATTGACACTCATTAGCGAAACTGATGTCCCACTTGAGATGTGAACCCTCATCACCTAGTGCTGCAGTTGTCACGGAGCTATTCGGCCACGACTGACCTCCTGCAAGACTGGATTTGGCACATTGATTGTTCATTGGAGGGTAACCAAATTAGAACTGATTAATATATATGTTTACCTCTTATTTACTTGATCTTAGTCATTAGTGAGTAAAACGAAGAACTTCCGTTCCAGCCTATCTAGGACTTTTTGGCTATGAGTACAAGCACTTTACTGTTCCAGGTTCCTTCAATGAGGCTAAGATACAGTATACGCAGTTCAAATATCGGATCATTATCCATAGAGTTAATGAATTTTCAAAACTATATAGTGTACAATTATCATTATATTTTATTTATCCCTTGGGTTCCTAATGGAACATAGGAGTTCATTAACACGTCGCCATTTCACTCTTTTCTCTGCAATCTTTTGAACCTGGCTCCACGACTGTTCACAAACCCTCTTTTCTTCCCCACACAATCTCCTCCATATCAACCTTGCCTCAGACACGCAACTCACAGTTTCCCATCTATGTTCCACTAGAGTGCCTGAAGCGTGATATTCCTGAATGGTCTTCTCAGTGCATGCCCAATCCATCCCAACTTCCTTCTGCATATTTGTTGACCGATATGTTCCTGGTTAGTTCATCGACAGCCAGAGTTCCTCCTTGCTTACTCTTATTATTCTGGCCATCTGAGCTTCAGTATCGAGCAAGCGTAGTGTGTAGTTGTTGATGAATATCTGTAGTTTGTTGGAAATCCCTATTGTGACGGGCCAAATCCCTGAGCCATACAGAAACACTGACTTGACTGACGTTGGTGTTGAAAATCCGGATTTTGTGTAAGCTTTATGTTGAGTGGATTAGATCTCCATACTGGTTTCAGGTTGATGGAGGCTTGCCTTGCCTTTCCGATCCTGACTTTAACGTCCTGGTCTGTGCCGCCTGTAGTTAAAACAGTGCTGTCTAGATAGATGGGCGAAAGAGGCTACTTCCTTTAGGTTTCTCTGATTGATGGCGATCGAGTCTTGTTGTTCGTGGTGATGGTGATGTCGGTTGGGTATCTTCATCACCTCTATCTTCTCTACGTTCACTTGAAGTCCTGTCTTCCATTGCTGCCTCACCTCACCTCACCTCTTCTATCAACTTTTTAGTTTTCGCCTGTAGATCTTCAAGTTTGTGCCACAAGACATTAGATACAAGTCATCGTTGACGAAATCAAAATCTTCTAGGATCTTTTCCCTAATCCAGCGTACCCCCCTCTTTTCCCTCCTCACTGTTTGTTGGATAATCTAATCTAGTCCACTACAGTCAGGAACATCATGGGTGATAGTAGACAGTCTTGTCATACTCCTTTCTGTCTTCACTTCGAAGGCATCACTGACCTTCCCACTGTGAATTACTTGGCATGTGGCATCTTCATATAGTTGTTGAATGAGGTTGATAAAGGTTTGTGGTATTCCGTAGTTTTGAAGCTGTTGCCAAATTACTTGTCGGTCGATGCTGTCGAAGACTCTTATCTTAGTATTGAATGGTTTCAACCTATTTACCCATTAGTAAAAATATTTTCAGAAATTCTTTCTAGTTGTAATTAGTTCCTTAGTTACACATACAATAATGTATTTATGATTGACATACACCGTTATATGTCCAATATTTACCTTTTGACCTAACAAATCCCTTGATTGTTGTATTTAAAATAAAAATTTAGTTGACAAATAGTTTATGGTAATACACTACATTAAGTGAAATAACTTGGCATACCTTCTTGCAGACATGGACTCTATAAATCATCGACAGTTTACCAATTTGTCTTCGAGAAAACGCTTAGATTCTCTGAAAGATAATCATAAGGTTGTGTAGATTGACAAAAAATATGAATCGACGCAAATAATCAGCTTCATTACAGATATAACTTAGTCAGCTAGTGTGTCATATGAAATAAACAAAACCAAGAATATGAGCAGTACAATATGGAATCATTTTACTCCACCAATTTTAAACAATCTCCTTACACCAAGGCACAGAAATATGATAATGTTAATACGAAATCGTAGTAAGAAATTATGAAAATAAATCTGTAAGAGTTAAAGAATATGTAGGTGTAAACCCTGGGCATCGTGGTAGAATTCAATTCCATTCCTGAATAATTCAGTCAGTAGGACAAATACTGGACAGCTGGAAACCCAAGTATACACGAAGTCAACATACACCGAACAAGACCTTAACTACAGTAAGAACAACCAGACAATCCACAGAATAAGTTGCATGCAGACTCTATTCAAAAGAGTCAGAACATACTGCAGTACAACAACTTCATGGAGAAACGAAGAAAATTACGTGATGTCCATCATAATGAAGAACGACTGCACACGAAGTCTTCTCAGAAAGTGCCTAACCCATACATCAACAACTAAAATGTCATCGACAGAAATCAGTAAACGCATCATCCGACTATACACCAAGAATATATCAGAAATCATGACAAGATAAGTCAGACCAGTTGGAATTCATGTGCCTCATGAACAAACAAATACCCTACAAACACTAATATGGAAACCAAAAGATACAACAACCAAAGAAGACAAACAGAATTTCATTGACAAAATCAACTGTAATAACTGTACTCAACACTACATTAGACAAAGTGGTCACCCTCTTCGCCTTCATCTACATCAACACCATACGGCCATTAAACGTCACGACATTTCACCACTCATTTCAATCCAACTGGATAACAACTATGCACATGAATTCAATTTCGACAATGTAGACAGATATCTCGGACAGACAAAACACAAAGAATATCAGAGAATTCCTAGACACTTGACATTCACATCATTCAGTCAGTCAGTCAGGCAGTCAGCCAGTCAGACAGTCAGTCAGTCAGCAATCAATAGACACATGTACAGATATACACTCAATCTATCAACCAATGAGAATATTGATAAACAGCAGAAAGGTTAGAGGTGAAGCATAGCATCTACCAACAAGGAAATCTATACAGTCACTGACACAACAATCAGTGGAAACAACCGATCACAAAGCAGTTGGTCAGGTCAAACAACTAAATCACTTATGCAGAGATATTGACAACTCACTTCATACTGGAGTTAGTGCTGATGATATTGTCTAGCAAGACGATGACAACTTCATGACTAAACAACACAGATCACACAACACAACACAACACAACCAACATCACTCATCTGAAATACAAATATTCTCCAACATTTCAGAATTCATTTCCATGTCACATTAGTCAATTCGATGTATAGTACACAGTAATCTAATATTTATTCACTTGATGATATTGCGAGCATAAATTATCATTGCTCATATCAATATCACTGTAATCACACCACATTCGACATCTAATTTTTACAATCCTGTCACCTCTCATTGTTTGTTTCTCTTGGTAGTGAAATATTCCACATCTCTGGTATACAAATATCGCGTCATTCCCGTAACATGTGTTGCGTGTTGGTTGGATGAACAAAGACTATTCAGTAATCAAGCTCTCCACCTCTCCACATAATTATATTGGACTCGAGTAGAGTGGTTTTATCCCACCCTATTATGTAGTTGTCTGCCAACACATCCATTACAATAACCACGTCTTCTTCTAGATTATCGATCTCAGACGCGTCTGTCACCACATATATATATTAAGGTGAATTCTCGTGTTCCACTATTCTGACTGACACCGACCGCCTAGTTCCATCTATGCACTTCACCCGACTCACAGTCACTACATGGAATCTGATAGATTAGATTAGTTTGCTCAATTCGTTCTATCGAATCCTTAAACCAACCGACAAACCCCATCTCGGAGTGAGTTCGTAGGTTTAAATCCCAACCTAATTCCAAACTTCTTGGAAACCCTATGCAACATCTCTGATATCACTTCCTCATATCGTAACGCAATGGAGGTTGTGAACTCCCATCTACTCGTGTCATCACTCTTATGATTCTGTTTCTTATGTTTTCCTACGAATTCGTCAATAAACTGTAGAGGATAATTATTGAATGCTAACGCTTCTCTTCTGTGTTTCATTTCCTTGTCTAAGTCGTCACAATGACTGATGACTAAACCTGTCTCAACTGACATGGATTGGATGAGATGACTTGAAGTCTAGATATGTGTTTCAATGTGTTGGTTTTGTGAAGATGGTAGTATGCAGATCATCGTCTGTCCCTCTTTTTGTCCTGTAATCCAGCACAAGTAATTAATTCTCTTTGTTCATTTTCTATGTCATTGTGAGTGGATTGGATTGCGCCTACTTCTGAGTTTATATGTGTTACGAAATTGTCGACATATTTCGATTTACCAAGATCACATACATTCGAATAATGACAAGTTGAACAAGGTTACAATATGGAACTCATAGTGTATGATTGCAGAATGATGTCAGTGATTAAGTAAGAAACGAACTATGGAAATTATAGTAAGGTGAATTCAAAAAGCTTTACTTAGACAAAACGAACGAGATTTGGTGAATGTAATGATATCATCATTTTACATCATAAATACTCCTTCACTGCTGCATAAATTCTTAAAGGGCAATAGTTATTAGTACATAAGATATTTTAAAGTTAGGAATTCAACTGTCTTAAGTTGTAATACGAAATCATGAACTACAAATCAAGCAAGATCAGATTATAGTTATCAAGGGAATTAGTGATTACCCCCCACACTTTCCTTCTGTATACATAGGTTAGATTGGAAGAATTTCATAGTGATGTCTTCCGCGAAGTGCAATAATCCAGACATTTTCTGTACCTTCATTATCTTTAAATCCCTCAAGGTTTCAGCTTGTCTTTGAGATGTCTAGTTATTCCATTGGTTCTTTGGAATAGGCTGTATGAACCGAATAGACGCTCTCCTCTCAGTTCTTCCAACGTACTTACTACCAAAAGTAAATATAAATTCATAAAAACAGTTGAAGGTGATATGAGTAGGGTAATTATCCAATTTAAATTGATTTAGTGAACATGTAATATCATGTACTAATACAACTTTAGCTGCATGGAACCTCCTTCCTTGTGTTTCTTTGATTCTTGTGTCTATCCTCTTGGATATTGCATCTTTTGTTGAATGTAAGATGGATAGAAATCTTCTTCTTTTCAAAAGCTTCTTTCCTGTATTTCATAATAAATCTCTTAAAATATCAATCCTCACTAATGTTTAGTTCTTTTTCTAACTTCTTCATACAACATACGTTTCTAGCTCTACTGTAGACTTTTCTGACTAGCCACCATCAGAAGAACAATTGATAGTACGATTTGAAAGACTATCCATAGAAAAGACATATGGACTGGCTAATACCTTAAGTCTTACTATTTCTATCCTGCCGACTATAAGCATGTGCTAATAACCACTGTACATATTGACTGTATGCAGCTGAGGAGAGTTCGTGATGGCTTTGATCTATGTTGGACACGTAAAATCATCACTTATCTCAACGTGGTATGTGTGTGAGGTGACCAAGTGAATAGTAATATTAATAATAATAGATCGACCATAATAACGCAACGAGACACCCGATTGGATACGAAAAGTGACTGTTCTCCCTCAGAACCTTATGCTCCATTAAGCCATAAAAATCAGAAGACAAGGACTGTCCAATGACTGCTATGAAGACTCTTTATTCGACTAAAATACATCATTTATGCACAGTTCTCATAAAACCAACAGGTCAGAAGTTGGCTGTTTATTCTGATTGGTCAACTGTAGGATAAAATGTCCAATAAGGTTTTCCTTGACTACACAGCAACATGATAGAAAATTAAAATACAAACTGTTTGACCTTATTGACTGAAGACTTAGTGTTTTCGTTTCCACTTAAGCCACCTCCTATCAGTTAGTTTATGTATGATTAGTAGGAAATCAAACCAAGACTACCATAACTTCATGAAGTCTATAGCTTGGTGTGATTAGGTAAGGTAGGTGCGCTCTCCATGTCTGGAACCAATAGTTGCAAACTCTTGGTGATATGTCTCACAGTTGTTAACAGTGGTGCAAACGTGAACTCTTATTTTTCACCTTCGAATTCCTTATTTCATTAGGATCTACTAATCTTGCTTTGGCTAAGCTTTAGTGTTCTGTTATTCAAATTGACTCTGTTATACTACTCTGACCTAAGCATTTAAGTGATTTGGTAAATTGAATTGCTCTGCCTCATTGAATCGGTGGGATCTGTTTAAACTACAAAGCTTGTTGCCGAACAATTTTTTTTGGTTTAAATGCCGCTCTAATCCCAGCCTTATTAAGATTTCTTTGTAACGCTTCCAAGGTGCTTTCTTTGTGAAGTAAAACAATGGAGGCTTTGAATTCTCTCTCAATCCTGTCACCTTCATTAATACTACTGTTACTATTACTGGTAGAGTCAGTACAAACACCTGTGTTACTACTACTGACTATATTCTTCCTCTGATTACTTATGAATTTATTGAGAAATTTAAGTAAGTAGTTAGGGAGACATAAGGTATTCTGGATGTCTGATTACTTGTCGTAGATTTTCCGGCCTACTAGTAAGCTTTTTTGCCTTGTCACTAAGGCATTTATCTCATCCTACTTTAACTGAGATGCGGTGAGATTATATGAAGTCTAAGTAGCGACTCAAATGGGAAGGTTTTCTGCAGACACTAGTCTCTAAACTCCCATATTGTTTTCTTTTAATCTTGCAATCCAACACTGCTAGCTCACCTTCCTCACTTTCTAAGTAATTCAGAAGTAAATTGGATTACACTTACTACTGAATTTATATGTGTACAAAGAAGCTGTTGATGTGTTTTGTTTTCAGTGCTGTTTATATGTATCATCTACATATCGGAAGGATATCTTTGGATTAGGACTAAATGTTTAAAGGGGATATTGGCGATCCCTTGGCAACCCCTTCACTTTGTTTATATATTTTATTTTGAAGCTTAAAAATTGGAGATGTTATGCACGTTAGTACTCTCAGTATGATTTCCTCGATCGGCACCTTAGTTTGATGCATAAGCTAATTTTCATCACTAAGCCCATTTATAACTGCCTCCAGAGCTATGTCTATCGGTTATTATCTTCCTTGACCTGAAACATCCTGTTATTACGTGTATCGAATTGATTCAATGAAATTCTATGCCGGGTTCAACGTTGACTAGTCAAAATGTTAGGTGAAAATTACATGCAGTAACTGTAACCTCTCTTTTTCTCTCTATCTGACTGTTTGCTTTTTCACTGTTTCTTAAATTTCAGACACTACAGACGCCAGCAGAAAACAAGTAGTCAGTGGTGTTCACAATACAAACAACAATATTAGAATCGTACCCAGTTATCCTATCACTGCCGCTACTGCCATTACTACTACTACTACTACTACCACTACTACTGGTAGTATAGTGAGTAGCGCCAACAGTCATATCAACATCTACGGAACCAGTTATCCAGTAAATCAAGCACCTTCAATAAATACTAGAAGACAAGTAAGTTATTTTGCTGCTTCATAGTTAATATGGGTAAGCATACAGATATTTTATAATATTAACAGATAGATATAATTACGCAATATTATTACCAGTGCTATTAGTTTGATTTTCAAGAAACTTTCCAACCGGACTTATTCCTTGATTTAACAAAAACTAAGCTAAATTACTGGTTCATTGTCATCTACTCACAATGAATTTTTATGTGATTTCAATAGTACTATGGAATTGACGACATAAACCCACTACATGACTAAATTCATTAATATGATTTTTGCCCTGGGTGATGATTGGAGATGAGATAAAAATCTGAACCGCGGTCGGATTCGAACCAGCGACCGCCGGGTATCTTAGTGAAATCATAATCAGTACAAGTGTAAAACTTTAACAGTGTGGTAGAATGTTATTCCATATCAGAAATTTTTATTTGATGTAAAACAAACAGTGATACAGTATAATTTACTAGTTGGTCTTTCAAGTACGAATTATCATTGCACAGAATCGTTCAACTATGGTCACACCATTTTCGATATCTAACCTTTATATTCCTGTCACCTCTTATATTTATTCTTATTCATCGAAAAACTCCCAATATCTCTGATGTAGGTGTTCTGTCATTCCCATTATATGTGTTGGCTACTGATTCAATGAACAAAGATTATTCAGTAATCAATCTTTGACGCTTCACCTAATTAAATTGTATTTGAATAGAGTGATTTTATCCCACTCTATATTGTGGTTACGTGTCAGTGCATGCATTGCAATAGTCAAGTTCTTTCCTTGATTATTGATCTTATTCGGGTGTCATCCAATACTTAGTGGATAACACAATCACTTTGTTGAAATCGGAATATGTCGACAATTTCGTAACACATATAAACCCAGAAGTAGGCGCAATACAATCCACTCACAATGACATAGAAAATGAGCAAAGAGAATTAATTACTTGTGCTGGATTATAGGATAAAACGAAAGACAGATGATGATCTACATACTACCATCTTCACAAAACCAACACATTGAAACACATATCTAGACTTCAAGTCATCTCATCCAATCCATGTCAGTTGAGACAGGTTTAGTCACCAGTCATTGTGACGACTTAGACAAGGAAATGAAACACAGAAGAGAAGCGTTAGCATTCAATAATTATCCTCTACAGTTTATTGACGAATTCGTAGGAAAACATAAGAAACAGAATCATAAGAGTGATGACACGAGTAGATGGGAGTTCACAACCTCCATTGCGTTACGACATAAGGAAGGGATATAGAGATGTTACATAGGGTTTCCAAGAAGTTTGGAATTAGAGTGGGATTTAAACCTACGAACTCACTCCGAGATGGGATTTGTCGGTTGGCTTAAGGATTCGATAGAACGAATTGAGCAAACTAATCTAATCTATCAGATTCCATGTAGTGACTGTGAGTCGGGTGAAGTGCATAGATGGAACTAGGCGGTCGGTGTCAGTCAGAATAGTGGAACACGAGAATTCACCTTGATATATATATGTGGTGACAGACGCGTCTGAGATCGATAATCTAGAAGAAGACGTGGTTATTGTAATGGATGTGTTGGCAGACAACTACATAATAGGGTGGGATAAAACCACTCTACTCGAGTCCAATATAATTATGTGGAGAGGTGGAGAGCTTGATTACTGAATAGTCTTTGTTCATCCAACCAACACGCAACACATGTTACGGGAATGACGCGATATTTGTATACCAGAGATGTGGAATATTTCACTACCAAGAGAAACAAACAATGAGAGGTGACAGGATTGTAAAAATTAGATGTCGAATGTGGTGTGATTACAGTGATATTGATATGAGCAATGATAATTTATGCTCGCAATATCATCAAGTGAATAAATATTAGATTACTGTGTACCATATATATCAAATTGACTAATGTGACATGGAGATGAATTCTGAAATGTTGGAGAATATTTGTATTTCAGATGAGTGATGTTGGTTGTGTTGTGTTGTGTGATCTGGATTGTTTAGTCATGAAGTTGTCATCGTCTTGCTAGACAATATCATCAGCACTAACTCCAGTATGAAGTGAGTTGTCAATATCTCTGCATAAGTGATTTAGTTGTTTGACCTGACCAACTGCTTTGTGATCGGTTGTTTCCACTGATTGTTGTGTCAGTGACTGTATAGATTTCCTTGTTGGTAGATGCTATGCTTCACCTCTAACCTTTCTGCTGTTTATCAATATTCTCATTGGTTGATAGATTGAGTGTATATCTGTACATGTGTCTATTGATTGCTGACTGACTGACTGTCTGACTGGCTGACTGCCTGACTGACTGATGTGAATGTCAAGTGTCTAGGAATTCTCAGATATTCTTTGTGTTTTGTCTGTCCGAGATATCTGTCTACATTGTCGAAATTGAATTCATGTGCATAGTTGTTATCCAGTTGGATTGAAATGAGTGGTGAAATGTCGTGACGTTTAATGGCCACATGGTGTTCATGTAGGGGAAGACAAACGGAGTGATTCATTTGTGCTATTAGAACTATAAATGTTGGATGTCAAAATTGGTGTGATCACAGTTTTATGATACTGGTCAATGATAATTCATATTTGAAACATCATGAAGTAATTTATACTGTATCACTGTATGTTTTACATGTAATCGAAGAATGTACTATGGAATAAATAAATTCACGTTTGAAAGGTTTTCATCCCACGTTGAATAGCTCAGGAGATATACGGTATCTTTTCTGGTTTTATATTGATTAAGCTAAATAATACACGAAAATAATAAAAGGATTATTGGTTGCAAGATATTGTTTATGAACTCTTCTTCATCGGTCGCTACACTAACAATGGAGGTGGGAGTTGCGATCAACTCTTTTATATCACACTAATAAATTAAGGTAAGTGAAAAAGATTTGTTCTTCATGAGAATCTGGGTCGAAAAACAGCTCAGAGTGTATTAGTTTCACCCAACAGGTTTTGAACACAGTCTGTTTTAAGACTGTACTAAGTTAAAGATCAGAAGAGATCCCCATAAATAAATAGAGATAATTGTAATTCAGTTTGAGGTTTATTGAGCGTTTTTATTTATTTCAAGGTTGTATTCATCATGGGTTTATATTATTTGGGGAACCATTAAAAACTTGTAAGCCCTGAACTGCTGCTTCGTCTCACTAAGGAGCTCCTCAGCATTTCACACCTGTGATCTTGTCAGGGCTCAAACGAAAGATTTTTAGGTTTCATGGTAAGCATATAACCATTGAGTCACTGGGGTAGGAATCTACTGATCCATATTTTCTTAATCCCACAATTGGTGAAAATGCACTGTCTCCATTCAACGGCGTTGTTGAGTAGTTGCCATCAGTTCCGACTTTGTTTGACCCATCGGTCATGACCAACCTTTAAAGCTTGCCCGCTGTGGAACTTGAATGCGCTGGAGGCGACACCCAGTAGGGTTATGGATGCATATTGCTGAAGAAGAAACAGTTGTCCAGTGATTGCAGGCTTTCAATAGTTTTCCAACTGATGTCAGTCGGCGATGAATACTACTTTGAGAGATAAATGTATTTCTAGCTAGATATCTTATCTATAGAACACTTGTCCTGGAAAATTCTACCCAAATGACTGAAGTGAAACCTCACATAGATATGCATCGAAATCAACTAGTGATGAAGAGATTCCAAACTCTCCTTCTTCGATAATCAAATAGTATCACCACTATGATAGCCTCATATTTTATGACCAACTAAGTACGCCGCTAACGTAAAAATACTCTTAAGGTAATCAGCAAACAATGAAACTTAACAAATAAAAATTACCCACTTAGGGAATATTAAATGATGGATTGAAAACTAACTTTTCAATTGTAATACCTCTAGTAGAAAAATATGAACAGTATTGATTTTTCTCTCTTTATATACTTTTTTTTGTTTACCAATAGCAATGAAACTTAACCAATTACCAATCAATTGTACTTTATTTTTTTGTCCTTAAAACTGTTCTTTCTTTGCCATATTTCGTAATGGCTTGTTATTTCAACCGTAGACTCCAGGAACAATGCATCATTTACATTACATCACCTGAGAACTATATACTCAAATCCGCTTCTTTTATTGCTCTCTGATAAAAATGTGTTTTATTAGATTTGAGTGAGAACAGCAATTTCATCTTGAACATATGGACGATATCGTCTAACTGTGAGATAACTCACAGGCTACTCAAGTCGTACTCAATCAGTTGGCGATCAGTGTCCGAAAGTATAGTATGTACTTTGCACAACTGAAGTGCATATTACTTTAACAAGATTGGAAGGCCCTGTACCTCAGCTCACCCTCGGTGGTGAACCATTGGAAGTACTCGAAAAGTTCGTGTATCTGGGTAGTTGTACGTGTGTTCTTGGAGGTGTGAGTGGTAAAATCTCCAACTGTATATCGAAAGCCTGAGTGGGTAACCTTTCGCATCTTCGTTACGTTAGTCTGACCGTAATAGGTCAGGTTTACAACGCTCCGGTGCGAGTAGTTCTGCTCTGAACCTGAGAAACCTGGCCTCATTGAGCTGAGGATATGAGACGACTATGTGTGTTCGATGATAGTTGTCTCCTTAGGATTGCTCGAATCCGATGGCAACACCATGGAAGTAATTCTGGGATACGATAGAGTGTGTTCGGTTATGATGGAGGTTGTCATTCAGTAAGTGAAGTCATCTGAAAACCATGGCTTTGGTGGCTTGGACATGTTTTACACACGTCGTCGCAACGGTTTCACACCCTGAAACTGGGTAGAAGGAGTGGAGGATTGGCCAGTTTGTGATGTAGTGTCGTGGGATGAACGATAGTTGTATTGGGTTTACACCTGTTGGCATATCACGACTCTCTGGGTAGGGTCCGAGAGATCAAGTAGCTCAGTGGCTTGAGGCATTGGCAGATATGCATCAGAACCGAAACCAGTGGTGGTCATGCTGTAGCTTCGAAGTACTTCAGGTATACATCGTCAGAAGGAATCACAAAGAACAGAGTTAACCAGTGAATTGAAAGAATATAGGATATGAAATCATTTTGAAGCGGTTTAATATCATGAAATATCCTAAGGTTGATAAGGAAAAGGAAAACGCTTCAACAAAAGAGAACTGATACTAACCATATCTCCAAGAAAAAGAACTCACATATAGATAAGGTAATCAGAAAGCTTATGAAGGAATTACTTACCCCTTCAAATGATGTGAAAAATTAAATCCAGTTACCAGAGCAACATGAGGTTAAATAAACTTTCTGCCTGAAAAACTGTCAATATTCGTTTTGTTGAAGTGAAGTACATTAGGGTCATCTTAGGAGGGTTCACAATTTTTTTTTACTTCATATCCTTGAGGAGAAGTTCATCAGTCATTAAACTCTATCTTACTGAAAGTAATTTCTAACACAAAAAAGAGTTTATTATCTTAGTAAAGTGTGTAGTTGACGTGATAAAAGTTATCTGGTTAGATAGCACTTTCTATGAAAAACTCGATGAGAAATCCATAGTAATGGATATACACAAAAGATCTTAGTTAAGCCTATAGATTCATCTTACACGAAAATCGGAATATCAACAGCTTCCAAGTAATCTCTGTTCATAAAACTACAGTTTTGGAGTAACATCATCAGAGAAATTGTAATAAATAGCCTAAGTACCGGTACTGACTTCTTGGATAAAAGATAAACCTAAAGATTTTAAATTCACTCATGATTGGTGAATTTCTCTTTCACTTAACTACCTAGGCAGCATCGTTTCAACTACAGGCAGCACAGGCACAGTTGAGGATGTCAAAACCAGGATTAGAAAGACAGCAAGACAGGCTTTCATCAGTCTAAAATCACTGTGAAGACCTACTGCACTCATCATAAGGGTGAACAAGATCCGTATTTTCAACACTAATGTCAATCAACTGAGTCAGTGCTTCTATGTGATGGTTGAGAGACTGACTTGGCGTGTCACGTAAAGCACTTCCAACAAACTACAGACATTGGTCAACAGCTGCCACCTACTCTCACTCCATACTGAACACACATACTGATCACATCGAATGGACAGAATAATAAGAATAAGCAACCAGGCACTCTGAGAACGAATCAACCAACATGTTATCATTCAACGTGTATGCAGAAGAGAGTGGAGATAGATTGGTTTGGGCATACACTGAGAAGGCTGATTGGGGACATCATGCACTAGGCCAGATCAGGTGAGGTCAGGTGAGGTCAGGTCAGGCCAGGCCAGACCGTCGAGTGAAACCCGACGGGGGAAACGACGAGTTGGGCATCTGAGGCGATGTTGACATGGAGGAGATGGTGTGAGGAAGAAATGAAAGATTGTGTGTAGTCGTGGAGTGAGGTCCAAAAGACTGTAGAGAAGAGAGTGGAATGGAGGCGTGCTATTGAAGCCCTATGTTCCACTAGGAACCCAATAATAATTTATGATTGGTGAATTAGTTTCCCACCTATAGCAGAAGTCATTGGGATTCATCTAAACAAACTCACCTTGTGTGCTAAGAAAAAAATTCTACCCCTTTCATTTTTATCTATTAGTTAAACTTCTCGTATAGAAATAGTCAGCGCGTACGATGAGGCAGGTGCACCACCCATCATACCTGAATAAACGACAGATCGGAGCAATGAAGGGTTGCAAACCTGCATACTTAGTTGACACCAGACATTAAGTGGATCTTAGTGAAGCATCTAAGAGTATTTATTACATGCATTCATTCACTTTACACAGTCGAAGCGACTGCTATGCATCTTTACAAACTTAACCTTTGTATTCAAAAGAAATTTATTCAACCGGTTGCATTACTTTGGCCGTCAACATGATTTGACTTCTAGTATTACGTTGTATCCCTCTACTCCTTATGTTCTGTCAATAAACCTTTGCTTCGTTTATAATTGACCCATCCGAAAAAGCACTCGATTTGCCCTACAAATTTATTATGCAATTTATCATAGAATGACCTGTTTCACATCATTATAATTACTATTTTTAATCCAGTATAATTACTCTTTTGATGAGTTGCGTTTTGATTTCTCAGATTCCTTTTGCTCTTGACCTGCTTAAAACCCATTATTACTATTAATCACTTCTTTCCCCCCCCCCCCACCTCCGCCCACTCAACTAATTGGTATTTTGATGCAAAAGATGTTATTATTTTGATCGTCTTAGTCAAAAATGATCATCAATATGATGCCCCCCCTCTAATTCAGTTAGATTTGGATTAGAATGAGAAGTCCTGACCAGGCAACCCAGTGTGAGTGTCATCAAGTAATAGTAGTCAGGTTTCGTAGCTCCATTGTTAGAGCATTGGGCCAGAAACCGGGTGGTCACTGGTTCGAATCCAGCCGCGGTCCAAACTTTTATTGCACTTTCAGTCATCACCCAGTAAAAATATGTTATTCACAAACATTTTTCAGATCTAATTCAAACTGAATATTTGAGTTCCTGTTGGTCAATATGCTTAACGTAGTTTTGATGTCATTGCTTGTCAACCTCCGTCGTTGATTGCCTTGTCACGCAATGTTGGCTGAAGTAGGTTCAGTCTGGAAAAAGGCCCGAGGTGGCCAGACTAAGACATGACACCAATGTATGAAGTCTCTGACTGTTGATTTGAGCCATGTCAGGCGATGCAGACTTGCCGGTTGGGGTCCGTGGGACAAGAGGAGCCAGTCGTTGGAGACTCTAGTTGATATAGCTCAGAACCGATGTCAGTGGCGCAGATGTATACATACATTATCCTCATCTTAACGAAGCTATACCGAATCTCACCACTTTCTCATTCTCCTTTTCTCTCTTTTCATACTTTATGTCTCTCTTGACTGCATTTCCTTATCTTCATCTTGTGCCTCACTGGCTTTTTACTTGATGTGGTGATATGAGGTGTGGCAAGTCGGACGGTTACGTAGTAATGCCTGGTCCGAGGTTGATCACAGTTCTTTGTTCCAGTCGTTGACTGAACCGAATTAATCGATCATTAATGGCATATAGGTTTCTATGCAGACGCCTGAATCTTGCCAGTATTCTCAGTTTCGATAATAACGATGAATAGGGCATAGTAACTGAATCCAGAAAACACCTTTCATCCTATTTCAGGCTCGCAAGGCGGATGTAACTGCCGCCTACAAGGAGTGGCTGTCATAAATCTGCGGCCTAGTGGATAACACTCTGATGTTTGAAGCAACTGTTGAATAATCCTAGTCTTAGTGGTAACAATTTCATTCATTGGAAAGCAGGTATATCTGGTTAACAGTTCCCAAGTAGTTCGAAACCCACGTCCTGGATCTTGCTGCTAGGCTAACGTTGATTTACTTACTAACTTGCTAAGCTACTACCTTTATTAGTACATAGAAGCCTAGTTTTAGAATCACAGTTATCTGAAACAATATCAAGAGACTAAGAGTATGTAAAGAGTTTATTTTATCTTTTAAAAGTTCATTAATCTGCATTTATTTAAACGCAAATCATGTGCAAAAGAATTATGATTTTTAAGGACAACCACAGATAATGTTTGTTTTTCTGCATACCTTATCATGAGATGCATTTCAATGCATGTAAGTCTGTACTGTTATAAATAAATCGTATACGCAACTAATTTTGTACAGTACAGATTCCAAATAACATATGAAATCATTATTTTAGAATTTATATCACCTTAACTTGTCATCTACTCGGTGGCTAGCAGTGGAATCCAGCACACCTATTTCATTCTTTTTGGGACTTATTGACTGGATGTACCTGTATCTAAGTGAATGACTCTGTCCTTATTGATAATTGGACACAAAATTCGTCGATTTAAACGCCAGAGAGCTATCCACCAGGCCATATTGCGTTATATTCTCTAAAACGTTAAAATTATAGATTACCAATTAAATTAAAAACATATATTACAGGTATGCCATCAGTAAGCGTTTGAGCAAAAAGTTTTATTTCATTCTGTGTGGGAATCAAGTTGGATACTACACTTAACAGATTCCCTTCTAATGTGTTAGTTGGCTAGAGAACCATCGAAAACTTGGGATAAGTGAACAGGTATGTGTTTTCCTAGTATGAGACTGCTCAGCAGTGTGGACTCATGACCCCATCAGTCGTCGAAACTAGGACCTTAAGTTTCTGCGGGGAGTCAGTTCTTGTGAGACGTGAGGAGGTGAGAACGGTGCCCAGAAATAGCGCTTGATGAACTGACAGAAATACGCAAATAAGGATCACTGACTTCTGACCTAGTGACTCAATGATAACAGGATTGCCATGGAAACTGATTGTCCTGGGTTTAGTCGTTGATGCGGTTATGGATGCGTATTACTCAGCAGTCTGATGCTAGGACAAAACGGCTGTTCAGTGCTCATAGATTTCGAATAGTTCTCCAACTGTTGTCAGTCTGTGATGAATACAAATTAGAAGTCAATCAATCCACAGAGACTTACAAAGTTAAATCATGAAACTATTCGTTTTGAAGACTTTTCTACTCGAGGTATGAATTGTTTGCTAACTATGCAAATAAGTTTAACATAAAATTTGCTAGTTAATTGTTTCTTTTTTATGTTTAAAAGAATATTACAGAAGATGAATCAGTTGTTCCTAATACTTCATATCTTCCATCACATACAAAACCTGTCAATGAAATTCTCCGAAAGCTATCATCTTCATCATCTGTTTCTCCAAATGCATCCAACCAGATTCCTAGAAGTCAAAGTTTATACACCTACTTGTTTAAACAAAACGAACTAAATAATAAGCCGGTTACAACCAGTATAAACTTATTGTCAAGTACAATAAGACCTTCAAGACCACATGATGGTCAACCTAAATTACCTCCTAAGCAGACTCCTGTAAACACAACCATCAACAGTTCTGATACGAAAGATAACAACAAGAATACTGTTGATTATTCTGTGGCTAGAAGGTCAACATGTTCATCAGTATATGGATTAGAAAACATGATTTCTTCGAATTCATCAACTACATCTCATATACCTATGTACACTAAACATTTCTCACCAACTCCTATAAGAGGATCTCCATGGCAAACGGAAGCTGACAGATTCATCGACAGAAATCAATCCAGTGGACCAAATGTATGTTACAGAGTATATTTAAAAGATTTTTAGAAGTCAGTGTAAATTTTTGAGTAATGAAGCTGATACGTTGTCATTAGGTTCTATACAACCTAAACTTTTATTCCTACTTCTGTCCAAAATGTTTTCTGAGACTTAGAGAAAAAGTTATTTATATGGAATAAGTATAATTTGCGTTACTGTCTTGTAGTTTTGCATTCACTCCAGAAAAAAAGACCATTCTGAGGAAAAAAATAAGTAAACCAGGAGATATAGTGCAAATAAGTTCTGAACATATGTGATTAAATGATTTTAAGTTGGTGGTTTGACTTTGAATCATTGGGTCATAAGTTTGAACCTCATTCCCCCTACTAAGGTTAATGGTAGCCGCCAGGTAGTATCATTAGCTGGTGTAGCTCATTGCTTATTGTACAAATGTGTACATGGTTGTTGAATACACTTTGGTTTGTATCTAATACATCAAGCTTCATTTGAAGTTACTGGAAGATAAGTCTTAATCAGAAGGTAATATCTCTAGAATTTCCATTTTCCCATAACAAACTATTTTATAGCATATGATAATGTCACTTTTAAACTACTTTTAAAAACCAACAGAATTTTTGTGAGTATTCTAAACAATCAGTTGAATGATCAATGCTTCATAACAATTATCTATGCTCAAATTTTCAGATTTTATAAACATAATATTACTTTAATAGTAATAGGTGAAAAGGATATATTTCCGCGTGATTACACTTTTAAATAAAACGTTTACTCTTATATTTCATACGGAACACGAATGCATTCGAAGGGATTAGGTACATTTATTATTGACTTGTATGTTGTTTTATTTCTTTAATCTGTTGTGTATATCTTAGATAAATAGTCGTATCAGTTTTCTTCCACTTTATTGTGTAATCTTTCATCCAATAGGACAACTGGAAGTTGATTTATATCCGTTTATTTGTCATCAAATATGATACTATAAACAGTAATGCATGAAAAAGATCTATTATCGAATAGAATGTCTCCAGTAAGCAAAGATTATCCTTATTCAATTTTGCATCACAGCATTGCAATCAAAGTACTTCGATCTAAAGTAGACTTGTACCTTGAAATAGTGGAGAATATTTGTGGCTTAGGTGGATTGTCTTGATTGTATTGTGTTCTCTGAGGTGGGTTGTTTATTCGTAGAGTTTTCGTCGTCTTTCTAGATGACATCATTAAAAATCATGACAAGATAAGTCAGACCACTTGGTGGAATTGGTGTGGCTCATAAACCAACAAATTCCCCCAAACACTATTATGCAAACCAAACGATGCAACAACCAAAGAAGACAAACCGAATTTCATTTACAAAATCAACTGTAATAACTGTAGCCAACACTACATTAGAAAAAGTGGTGACCCTCTTCGCCTTCATCTACATGAACACCATGTGGCCATTAAACGTCACGACATTTCACCACTCATTTCAATCCAACTGGATAACAACTATGCACATGAATTCAATTTCGACAATGTAGACAGATATCTCGGACAGACAAAACACAAAGAATATCAGAGAATTCCTAGACACTTGACATTCACATCAGTCAGGCAGTCAGTCAGGCAGTCAGCCAGTCAGACAGTCAGTCAGTCAGCAATCAATAGACACATGTACAGATATACACTCAATCTATCAACCAATGAGAATATTGATAAACAGCAGAAAGGTTAGAGGTGAAGCATAGCATCTACCAACAAGGAAATCTATACAGTCACTGACACAACAATCAGTGGAAACAACCGATCACAAAGCAGTTGGTCAGGTCAAACAACTAAATCACTTATGCAGAGATATTGACAACTCACTTCATACTGGAGTTAGTGCTGATGATATTGTCTAGCAAGACGATGACAACTTCATGACTAAACAACCCAGATCAGAAAACAGAATATAACCAAGACTTGCACCTTGGGATTAAACTTACAAAGGCCTAATCTTCTGCAGAATAAGGTGTTTGATCGTATATGATATATTACCAGGCTAGGTGATATTAACAGAACTATTTTCTTGTAGAGGTGAACTATGTCTTGAGGTAATATAATACCGAAGTTGAAAGCATACTAGGCTACTTTCAGAATGTACTTTCCCAAAGTTGGAGAACGAACATATTTTGCTCAAGAAGAAAGGTAACACAGATGTAGGTGAGACTGCAGAAACCATTAAACAACGTTCAAATTTTTTTCAAAATGGTTTCATTAATACTCTAAGAGCAGTAACGAACTTTGAGGATGATATTAATAAAGTGGTCTTTGTGAAAAAGTTGTCGTGACTCTGTAAGCGGTTTAAAATTATTCAGTAGTTACGTTTCAAGGCTTCAATGCAAAAAAGCTCTACATGAAATACTTAATTGGTGTTAGGTTTGTTTTGCTCGCTTATAAAACCCGTGCATTATGGGAGGAGCCCGACTGTGAACGATAATGAGGCTCCTAGGTATCCAACTGAATAAATTAACCAGTCTTCTGTAAACTTAGCGAAAACCATGTTTGAAAAGATCTAGTTGCATAATATCACTGATACAAGTCTCTAAAGCATAAACAGTTTGGCAGGCCGTCAGGATTTTGCAAAGTTTGCCGAGGGCAGCTCAAGCGAAAGGTAAGGGGATTCAAATTCCAGTCCAAAATGTCACGGTGGCTAAACGTCTAAAGAGAGCGGTGTTGACTCAACCCTGTGGTAAGTGAACTACTACTTGGCCCGAAGTCCAACATTGTTAACCCTAGCTGTATGGGTTAATCTGAACCATATCACCCAATGGGCAGTAAGCAGTCTTCCTAATTCTGGAAGGAAGGGTTGCATTACTCTTTCACAGCACCAAACCATCAAAGAGAAACGCCCAGCTTACGCTGACCTACGGAGAGGAGAGGTCGGCTGTATCATTTCGATTACTTGGTGAATATAGATGCACTAAAGCCCGATACTTTGTTGGATTGGGTTGGCACATAGTTTTCAGTGGACGTTAACAGAGTGCTGTGGTATAAATGCTTGTTTTCATGTGTGAACCACAGCAATAATGTTTACTGCTCAGGAAGGAGGCCAGTTTCTCAGAAGCAAGCAAACGTACTCCAGGTTACACTTGGAGTTTATATTCATGAGTTCCATTCTGAACATCATCTGATGGGGAACTAATTAATTGATAGTGTCTATTTAGTTAACACTGAGAGAAACTCAACAAAGGAGGCTATTTTGGTTTCCTATAGGAAAATGATGTAAGTTTAAAGGTTATTATATAGTTTCCGAAAAAGATATACAACACATAACCAAGAAATTGCTGCTGTGACTCTTACAGCAATAAATAAAATGCACGAACCCATGTATCAGCTCAAATACTTACTTGAATATCAAGGAGGTTCAATGGACAGATGAAACTGAACAATTAAGTATGGACTCAGCGTTCATTAGTATCCAAAAGACTACAGTGAAACAGTTAATGAGGAAATTACTATTAACGATGGATTATTATAATTTATTATTTGTTCTTTGCGTTCCTAGTGGATCATAGCGCTTCAGTAGTACGTCACCATTTCACTCTCTTCACTGCAGTATTTTTAACCTGGCTCTACCACTGCCCACAGCTTTAATTTCTTCCTCACATCATCTCCCCCATGTCCTTCTCGCCTCGAACGCCCAACTCGTCGTTTCCCATTTGACCTTCACTCCAAAAGACTGAACTGGCCTGGCACGCGATGTCCCCAAACCGTCTTCTCATTGTATGTTGCATTCAATCCATCTCCACTTCCTTCTGCATATTTGTTGGGCGGTAGGTTGTTGGTTGGTTCGTTGCCAGCCAGAGTTCCCTGTTGCTTCTGATTATTATTCTGGCTATCTGATCTATCTTCAGTATCGCGTGAACGTAGGTGGCAGCTGTTCATGATGTATGCCTGCAAATTGTTGGAAATGCGTTTCGTAAAGCGCCAAGTCTCTCAAACATCACATAGAAGCACTGGGTTTATTGACATGAGTGTTGAAAATCGTTATCTTGTTCACGCTTTGTGCTGAGTGAAGTGAAGTGAAGTGCAGTACAGTAGATCTCCACACTGATTTTAGAATAATGAAGGCCTATCTTGCTTTTCCGATCCCGGATTCGACGTCCTCACCTATGACGACTGTGGTTGAAACGATGCTGCCTAGGTAGGTAGGTGGGTGAAAGAGACAAATTCCTTTAGATTTCTCCCGTTGATGGCGATTGGCATTGATGCCCGACAGTCGCTAGCAGCGAGATCCAAAATGCACGTTTTGTCCTGTTTGGGACTTGTCTGCTAGATATACCTGCTTCCCAAAGAGACAGATGTTGTTCCAATGAAGACTTCAACTCAGGACCAATCATTTGAAATGTTATAGCGTTATTCACTAGGCTACTGAGTCACGATAGCCACTTCTTGTGTGATGGGTATGGTTTTAATGTTGTTTCTTGTATTATTCCGTCGTTGGCTGGAGCAAATTTGATCGGTCTCTTTTGTTGTATAGGTTCTTGCATGGATGCTTAGATACTGCCTGTGTTTGAATCATGTATTCATGATGTATAGTGGTTAGCAGCGGAATCCAGGATTACTGTCTGTCAAGCAGGTCACAGAGACATCAAACTCTAATTAAAAAAGTATAACCAATCAAGCAGACAGAAAGTAAACATTTTCTTATTTATTTAAAGTTTGTTAACTACATAATCGAATAGTATAATCTCAATTCATTTCACTATTATAAACTTAGTCGATTATATTTCCTCTTGTCTGTGTGAATAAAGCTTAGCCTAAAAATCTACCTACCGGATCGTACAAGTAGATTTGTATCTGTAAATAATACAACAACTGTACTGCAAACTTTACAAAGTTTAACTGGTTCAAGTCAAAAACTTCTCAATATGCGACATGCTCTAGTGGAAAAAATTCCTGTTTTACAATTAGGTGAGTGAACAACATTCTAATTGTTCAGTTATTTTATTTTTACACAGTGATTATTGTTTTTCTTAAAGTTTTGGCTTCGATTTTAATGAATTAACTTATAACAAAGTAAGAGCTGACTATGTCATAACTGAATATCACTTTTAGTTAGATGTACTAAACAGGACTTTACACAAATTGTTTGTCAGATGAGAATTGATCCAGCTGTCAACCTTCAAGTGGTCAGCACTGATTGAAGTTCATCATTCACGTCTGCAGTGTGACCGGTAAGCTGAATAATGCAAAACTGTCGTGTACCATATCTTCATGTTGAACGTCAAAAGTGAATCAGTTTGAGGCTCTGCACCAAGGTTTCAACTTTATTGGCACTTATAAGTAGTGTAAAGCCTATGATCATGAAAAAACTCATGTTTTGTCGAAGACCTGAGAAAGCATCATTTTGTATTGATAACAAACTCCTATTTAGGATGGTATGCAATAACTTTATGTAAAGCTGAGTAATCAGGCTTTATCTGTCACTGACAGACACCTCTGTAGCGTGTTTAACAGTGAACTCTATCGACTAACGTTGCTGTATAACTCAGACGAACAACTTCATTAGTATTTTCTGTTTCATAGGCAGTTTCTTTCACCTACCTAGGCAGCATCGTTTCAACTACAGGCAGCACAGACGAGGATGTCAAAGACGGGATTGGAAAGACAGCGAGACAAGCCTTCATTAGCCTGAAACCAGTGTGGAGATCTACTACACTCATCATAAAGCATGAATAAGGTCCGGATTTTTAGCACCAACGTCAAGTCAGTGCTGCTATATGGTTCAGAAACTTGGCGCGTTACGAAAAGCATTTCCAACAAACTACAGACATACATCATGAACAGCTACTGCCTACACTCACTTCATACTGAAGACAGATCAGATAGCCAGAATTATAATAAGAGGCAACAAGGCACTCTGGGAACGAATCAACCAACATGTTATCATTCAACGTGTATGCAGAAGAGAGTGGAGATAGATTGGTTTGGGCATACACTGAGAAGGCTGATTGGGGACATCATGCACTAGGCCAGATCAGGTGAGGTCAGGTGAGGTCAGGTCAGGCCAGGCCAGACCGTTGAGTGAAACCCGACGGGGGAAACGACGAGTTGGGCATCTGAGGCGATGTTGACATGGAGGAGATGGTGTGAGGAAGAAATGAAAGATTGTGTGTAGTCGTGGAGTGAGGTCCAAAAGACTGCAGAGAAGAGAGCGGAATGGAGGAGTGCTTCTGAAGCGGTATGATCCACTAGGAACCCAAGGGAGAAATAATAAAAAGTGACAATGATGTAGCTATGAAATTTTGAAATATCATTACTGTTGCCAGTTTCAACTTTGTAAAAGGATACCCTTCAAGAATTGTCAAGAAGAACAATAATTATTTGTATGTCGATATTCATGCCAGTGAATGTCAGCAGGAGAATAGAACTAGTGTTATCAGTTGGAACTTTGACTTATAGCATCTCATAGAACTGTGTAGGGAGACGATTTGATAATAGTGACACTGTACTTCTCCCCTAATTGTGGCGAAAATGAAAGCAGGAAAAGAAACGATAAGTAAATGTTTTGACTATACGTACATCTTTTGGAAGTTTGAACGAAGAGTACTGAGATATGACCGGATACGTCTGGCAGTAGTTTATCAGTTCAACGCCTGCTTGTATCAACGGATAAGATATTCAAACATGAGGTACTGATACATAAACTAGTCAGTTATTTTTCTACTCAGCGACTATCATTCCGTCTACGAAATACCAAAAACTGATTGGTGGAATTCGATCAGCGAATGGGACTAGACAATATGAAGTTGGTTACCCTCCGGTAACCAGTCAATGTATCTTATCCGTCCTAAAGGAAGCCAATCGCAACCTAAATATCTCTCTGACTGTAGCACTCGATAGTGAGGTTTAGAATCTCAGGCTGGTCATCACTCCCATCGAGGTTACAGATACACCCTGCTGACAAGTGCCAAAAGCCAGGAAACCTAGGTCAAACGGGGCTTGCTACTGATTACCTTTATCCACCTAACATACAGACAGAGATTTTGTAGAAAATACAACCATTGACGTTGTTTGTTGTATTATCCCATCGTTGATTGGACCGAATTGGTCGGTTTCTATTAGCATATGGGCTCCTACATGGATGTCCCGATATTGTCTGTGTTCGAATTATGTATTATTGATCGATAGTCACTAGCAATAAAATATATGATGCGTGTTTCACTTTATTTGCGACTCATCAGCTGGATGTACCTCCCAATGAGCCATGCTTCCCGAGCCCTAATGGGAACAGTACTCACTGGGAGACAAGTGTATCCGGTTGATGAGTTCCAGGTAGGACGAAACACTTGTACAGGGATTTCACTACCAGCCGTTATCCACCACTAATATAGATAAGATAATCATTGCCTCGAAAATGCTCACGAATTGGCCAGTGATACTTTTAACTTGAGGAGAGTGAGTAGAATAGTTGGTATTTTTCTATAACTTAACTTTTAGGCGAACAAATGAGCGAAAAGTGAAAAAGAAATTATCTGAATATAATTTTTGAAAATTCATCAAAAATGCATACCTGCCTGATTTTTAACAATCAGTAATGCGCATAGTTTGATAAAAGGTTGTTAGTTGAAGCCTAAATGAGTTAATTTGGAAAGATCGTCTATTAACAATTGAAAATATCCTGAATAATGATCATTGTCAATTAATAAACTACCTGCAATCAACACTGAACGAGTCTAATCTGCAAAAGCAAGAAAAAAAACCCGCCATATTCGGTAAATTAATCGTAACCTTTATAGATAACTGAATGTTTTTACTGTTTAGCTGTTACACTACAAGACACTATCACTAACATGAATATACAGAGGAAATCTAGCCAATGATTGTGACTAGTTGAATTTTGAAGATTTTAAACTAGGGAACTTCTGAACTTATCGTGAAGTTTTCTGAAGTATGGCGTATACGTGAAAGGATGATGAATAAGCACTACATAACTGGTTCAATTTTTGTACTGAAGTCATTCACAAAAGGATTCAGTAAAATCAGATCATTCAGCTACAGGCAATGGCACAGATGAGGATGTCAAAATCAGGATTAGAAAGACAGCAAGACAGGCTTTCATCAGTCTAAAATCACTGTGGAGACCTACTGCACTCATCATAAGGGTGAACAAGATCCGGATTTTCAACACTAATGTCAGTCAAATGAGTCAGTGCTTCTATGTGATGGTTGAGAGACTGACTTGGCGTGTCACGCAAAGCACTTGCAACAAACTACAGACATACACCATGAACAGCTACTGCCTACACTCACTTCATACTGAACACACATACTGATCACATCGAATGGACAGAATAATAAGAATAAGCAACCAGGCACTCTGAGAACGAATCAACCAACATGTTATCATTCAACGTGTATGCAGAAGAGAGTGGAGATAGATTGGTTTGGGCATACACTGAGAAGGCTGATTGGGGACATCATGCACTAGGCCAGATCAGGTGAGGTCAGGTGAGGTCAGGTCAGGCCAGGCCAGACCGTCGAGTGGAATCCGACGGGGGAAATGACGAGTTGGGCATCTGAGGCGATGTTGACGTGGAGGAGATGGTGTGAGGAAGAAATGGAAGGTTGTGTGCAGTCGTGGAGTGAGGTCCAAAAGACTGCAGAGAAGAGAGTGGAATGGAGGCGTGCTACTGAGGCCCTATGTTCCACTAGGAACCCAAGTGGAAAATAACAATAATAATAATGATAATAATAATTAGGTCATTTAATCTCCTGTATAGACTAACAACGGTGATTAATCCCATCTACCTTACAAAGGAAATGTTTTATCCCATTCACAGAATTCAAATAATCAGTGATAAATACTTGGAAGATGAACATGAATTAGAACTTCACTTGAAGCCGACTTATGAGCTATCTACTAACATAAAGGTATAAACTACATCAGGTATCAAGTGTTGTATGATAATTTGGTTGGTTGTGGCTAGTAGAAGAATCCAGGAGGCGCGTTTTATCTTGTTTGGGACTCGTCAGCTGGATGTACCTGCATCCCAGTGATGTTGTTCCCACTGAGACTGAAACCTCGAGTCCCAAATAGGATGAAACACGCATCCTAGATTCTTCTGCTGGCCACAACCAACCAAATTATCATAGTTAACATTCATGCAATATCGAGGCATCCGCATTGGAACCCGTATGGCAATAGAGGTTGAACAATTCGATCCAACAAAACAACTCAGAATAACAAGTATGTCAATAAGTACTAATAACTAGTATCCGTTGTACAAGAAGTGGTTATCGTTCCTCCGTGGCATAGTAGATGACGCCTTGGCGTTTGAGGCGACGGGTACGAGGTTCGAGTCTCAGTGGAAACAAGATCACTGGGGTCCAGGCACACCCAGCCAACGAGTCCCACATAGCATGAGACGCTCGTCCTGGATTCTTCTGCCAGCCACTACCAACCAAATTATCATAGTTAACATTTAGGCAATATCGGGGCATCCACATAGAAGCCCATATGTCAACAGAGGCCGGACAATTCGATCCAGTACAACAATAGAGAATAACAAGTATGTCAATAAATAATATTAAGTGTTTTATATGAAGAAAGAGGACCAAACTGTTGAAGCTATCATTTGAAGATTCAGTTTCTTAATATGTCATGAGTATAGAATGGCAGTCAACTCTCCACCTCAACTTTATCGAATTTGAGAAGGCCTTTGACAGCGTCGACCGAGAGGTAATTTGGAAGCTGCTTTGTTACTACGGAGTACCGCAAACCTTTATCCACCTCATTCAACAACTATATGAAGATGCCACATGTCAAGTAATTCACAATGGAACGCTCAGTGATGCCTTTGGGGTGAAGTGAAGACAGGAGTGAAACAAGGTTGCCTACTATCCCCCATGATATTCCTGATTGTGGTCGACTAGACTGGATCATGCAGCAAACAGTGGGGAGCTGTGAGAAGAGGGGGATACACTGGACTGCGGAAAAGAACCTAGAAGATCTGGATTTCGCCAACGATGACTTGTGTCTAATGTCACACAAACTTGAAGATCTACAAGCGAAAACTTACAAGTTGACAGAAGAGGCAGGGCTGCGAAGACGGGACTTCAAGTGAATATAGAGAAGACAGAAGTGGTGAAGATACCGCACCACCACCACCACCAACAACAACAACAAACCCCAATCACCATGAACGGGAGAAACTTAAAGGAAGTAACCTCCTTCACTTATCTAGGAAGCACTGTTTCAACTACAGGCGGGACGGACGAGGACGTGAAAGTCAGAATCGGAAAAGCAAGACAGGCGTTCATTAGCCTGAAACCAGTGTGGAGATCTTCTGCACTCAGCATGCGGAACAAGATACGGATTTTCAACACCAACACCAGTCAAGTCAGTGCTTTTATATAGTTCAGAGACTTGGTGCATTACGGAAGGGATTTCCAATAAACTACAGATATTCATCAACAACTGCCTACACTGGCTCGCTACTGAAGCTCAGATGGCCAGAAAGAATAAGCAACAAGGAACTCTGGGAACCAACCAACCAAGAACCTATCACGCAACAAACATGCAGGAAGAAGTGGAGATGGATTGGCCATGCACTGAGAAGACCGATTGGGGACATCACGCGTCAGGCCAGTTGCTCGAGTGGAATCCCCATGGGAAGCGACGAGTTGGACGTCCGAGTTGAGGGTGATATGGAGGAGATCGTAAGAGGAGGAAATGAGAGGTTGTGGGCTGTCGTGGAACCAGGTTCAAAAGATTTCGGCGAACAGAGTTCACTGGAGACGTGCTAGTGAAGCCCTATGTTCCATTAGGAACCCAAGGGACTAATAATATAATAAAATAATATGTCATGAAGAAAAGAAGAAATAGTTCAATGAATTCAGTTGTCTTTTTCAATGATATCATTTCGTAAAGCTATACAGTCTCATTTATACATATCAACAATATAGAACAGTGTATTATTCAATAATTGCATAATTGTATCATTAAGCTAACACTAAAAACTGAAATCAAGAATGGAAAATAACTGCATAACAATCTTTCTGATAGTGGAAGCAATGAGAAAGGCAAGAAGTTTCACATGATGAAAATTGTTAGACAATGTTCAATGCATAAATTGAGTGTTCACTTGACAGATATAAAGAAGATGAATGAAATAAGGATCATAATGAAGGTGGTTGAATTTAATTCTTCTACACTGAAAGATTAAGCATAAACAAACGAATTATCAGTACTTCTCTATGCAAAGTTATCGAAAAAGTACTCCTTTTGAATTATCCCCTTTGACTGTGTAAATGAAACTGAACTCTGGAGGACACCAGTAGAGATCTATGTCCAGAGTTGATTAAATGTTCAAGATTTGAACTGTTAACTGATCTAAATTTTCTTCTTGACCAATCATACATGATAGTTCTCATAGATATGTTTTGAAAATGTGAGCCTTGTTGGACCTATATAACTAGCTGTACATCAGCAAGTAAATTTGTAGATATACACTAAGGTGGCCCAAATTGGTAACTTCTAAATAGAAAAATACCATTTGAGTGAAGAAATATACACCTTTTCAATTAGATCTTCATCTTGAACTCTACACTAATATATGTGGGTTTACAATTTAATCAAATTACTAATCACGTGGTGATGTTTCGGAAATAATGATGTAAATAATGAATAGAATTGGAACCATGAAACAAGCTTTTCTTCGGTAAGTGGAATGACACTAATGAGTGTTCAGTCATTCACAATAAGCGATTACGTAATACTAAGAAACTAAATGAATATTGATAGAAACAAGAAGGGGAACAGGTGCATAAAGTAAACCTAGAAGTTACATCATGTTGACGGCCACGGTAATGAAAGTGGTCGAGCAGACTTCTTTTGAATACAAAGGCTAGGTTTGTGAAGGTGGATTACAATCGCCTCTAGTATGTGAAGTAAGCGAGTGCGTAATCCCATGTGGTAAATTAATTGGAATCTGATAGATGATTTTGAAGACTTTTCTAGTAACCACTTGATGTCTTGTGTCAACTAAGCGTGCAAGTATGGAGCTCTTTATAGTTCTAATTTGTCCTTTGTTCAACCATCATGGGTGATGCTCAGAAATTGGACGATAGAACTGCCTCATTGTATACTCAATGTAACTCGCTTCACATGAGCAGTTGAAGTGATAAATGTATTGGCGAACTAAACAACAGTTACTGATCAGAGTAGGTGATCTGTAGCTTTACAGAGAAACACATCTTCTTTAGGGATTTCGATAGCTGATTTTTCAGGATCTCTATCACCGTATCACTTCTGAAACCAACGTTGACAAATAAAGTCTTCTATGGAGCTGTGAGTACTTGCTTTTTGTAAATCGATCTCCGTTTCAATGAAACATTGAGAAAATGAAATTCTGAGTTCTTTTCAAATTCTGATATGAATTAAAAAGGGAAATATAAAAATTTTTTTCGCAAAATTATCTCTTCTTTTCACCAATGTCTTAACTACTCTATGCATTAGCTAAACCTCGTTTGAACAGTTTTACTCTTTGGTGAGGAATAGCTTTAAAATCTACTCATTATGAAGTGGGTGAACTAGTGGTTCCTAATGTTTTTATAACTAGCTTCAAATAGGTGACAAGTATAGCTTATACCAGAATAGACTTTATTAGAACACTGAGTACGATACTCAAAATAGAAGGGTAATTAACAACTATCACGAACTGATTTTTGTTTCATTATGAAGCCACAATGGAACATCATACCTTTGTTATGTTTTGTAAACTACTTGTATTTCTGTTATCATATTGATAGTAACAAGAAGTGCATAACCTGATTCCTTATTATTCAGTCAAGTACTATGTAGCAAACTCTTTATTCTGGAACTAACTTCCTCCTTGGAAAGACATCACTCATTTAAGATTGATTTCAAACGCTATATGCAGAATTTTTTGTACTCATACTTACTGTTTACAGTGATAATTTACTTGACTATGGATAGTAGAGGAGTCCAGGATGCATATTTCATCCTTTTTCGGACTCGCCAGCTGGATGTACCTACACCCCAGTGCAGAGTAACGTTGTTCCTATCGAGACTTGAACCTCGAACTCGCTGCTCTTAACTCCAAAGCGTTACCCACTAGGCCACTGAGGCACGATAGCCACCTCTTGTACAATGGGTATTAGTTATTATATGGGATTTTATGCACATGCCTCAATATCACCTGAATGTTATGCTAATTAACTTGGTTGTGGCTAGCAGAGGAATTCAGGATGCGCGTGCCTCAGTGGTGAAGTGGACAACATCTTGACGTTTGAAGTGATGCGTACGAGGTTTGAGTCTCAGTGGGAATAACACTCATTGGTAGGTAGGTATATCCAGTTGACGAGTTCCAGAAGGGACGAAATGCGCATCTCGGATTCCTTTGGTGGCCAAAATCATTTAAATTACCATAAAGA
Source organism: Heterobilharzia americana (assembly GCA_944470555.2). Taxonomy (NCBI): domain Eukaryota; kingdom Metazoa; phylum Platyhelminthes; class Trematoda; order Strigeidida; family Schistosomatidae; genus Heterobilharzia; species Heterobilharzia americana. The sequence goes on along the minus strand of OX104129.1, from coordinate 59,828,787 downwards.
ACATTCAATCAATATCGAGATATCCACATAGGAGCCTATGTGCCAACAGAGGTTGAACAATTCAATCTAGTAAAACAACGGAGAATTACGAGTATATCCTACATTTGTATCCATATAAAACTGTGGGAGAATATTGTTGGAAAGTTCCAAACTAGGAGGAAAATACTATGAAAACGTCTATCTAATCCTATGAATTTTTCAATTTTCTTAACAAGAATTTCACTTTCCATAGAAATTTGGAAATGAAAATGAAATCTACTTGACCGAAGTTTTATATGATTGTTTATAAGGTATACAGATTACTCAAAACTATAATTATATGGATCGATCACTGATTGATCTAAGCAATCGATTTACAATTAGTCAGTTATAGTCATCAATTCAATTTCACCTACCGGTAGTTTAGGCAGTCAGGTAGTATTACTAGCACTTCCTTAAGCAATAGATGTGGCTGTTAACCAACTGTTACATACAGATGCACAACATTACTGAGTAAATGTTTACTGTTACATTTTATACATTAACCTTTTTTTTTCCCCACCTTTTAGAACGCTGTCTTGAAGACAATGAATATTTACTAAATTATTTATCAACATGGAAAACAGAAAATGAAAATTTAATTTTTTTTGAAGAACGTCAAGATATGTATGGATTATTTGAAAGTCCAAAGGTAATTCAAATAAATTTTAGTAAATTTATTATCACATATTGAATTTAATAACTATGGTAATCAAATAACTATGGTTTATAGGTGAAAGTGTCTACCTTTCAACAGAAATATCCTCAGCATCAAGATTATTGATATACTTACTGGTAATATGCAAAGTACCATTCATGTAGTTATCAACGCAAAAATGAATTCCATCTTAAGAGGTTAAATCAATCAAGCGAGAAACATAAGAACCATATTGGTTGTCATGTTGGTCTCTTTCTTTAAAGTATTTGCTTTGCTTCATCTATCATGTCTACATGAGTATTGTCCAAAAATGAACTTCATTCTGTAGAAGTGCTAAGTATAACCAAAGAAGGACAAACACTTCAGTGAATAGATGTTTTTTAGCGGTTTCATTCTCAAAAAAAGTGTACAATAGTAAATTTGTATATCATTTATGTGAATACTTATATGCTATTTGATGGTTAATAGTGACCTGAATGTATCACTCGTCTGGTAACTTCAAAGTACGAAATCGAGGTAAATGTAGGCTTCCCGTTGACTCTACAAACAGTTGACACTGGTTTATTAAACATACTAACAACAAACATGAACGGTGAAGATTAGTAAAAATGTGACATGAGTTACGTAGATATTACCAAGTTCGAAACGAAGTGGTGCAACATGAGAAACCACTTGGAAAATCAAGCATGATCACAAAGACCATAAAGACAATAATCAGTAGGAAGAAAGAAGTAGTCTGAAACACTATAGAAGAAGACAATGCAACGTTAAGGAGATCTGCATAAAGCTCAAGATTCTTCAAATAAGTAACAAGTGCTTCCATGACGCAAAGAATATTAAGAAATACAACCATTGGCAGGTTTCTCTTCCCTTTATAGATCACTTCAAATAGAAAGACGAAGTGATCCGTATTAACAATCTGTTAAATAATGATATTTTCAATCAGCTCACCTTTACCTCTGTCTAACACCCCCACCAACGTTGTTCTAATTCTTTCATTTCCTAATAGGTATCTTCTGTACATTGAAAACTATAGGTAAATCAAAATTATGATTTTTTATTAATTGTCCCTTGGATTCCTAGTGGAACACAGGGCTTCAGTAGCACGTCACCATTTCACTCTCTTCTCTGCGGTCTTTTGAACTTAGCTCCATCAATGCCCACCAGCTTTCATTTCTTCCTCACATCATCTCCTCCATGTCACCTTCGTACTCCCAACTGCTCGTTCCCTATTTGGCCTCACTGAAGGGCCTGGCGTGTGATGTCCCAGGCCGCCTTCTCAGTGTATTCCTAGTCCAATCCATATCCACTTTATTCTGTATATTTTTTGGGCGATAGGTTCTCGGTCGGTGAGTTGCCAGTCAGTCAGTCAGTCAGTCAGTCAGTCAGTCAGCCAGAGTTCTTTGTTGCTTATTCTTATTATTCTGGCCATCTCATCGATCTTCAATATCAACCCAGCATAGGAGGCAGCTGTTGATCAATGTCTGTAGTTTGTAGCAAATAACTTTCATAACGTGCCAAATCAGTCCCTCAACCATCACACAGAAGCACTGACTCACTTGACTGGCATCAGTGTTGAAAATCCGGATATCGTTCACTGTTTATGCTGAGTGCAGTAGATCTCCACACTGATTTCAGATTAATGAAGGATGGCCTGTCTCGCTGTCTTTCCAATCCTGCCTTTGACATACTCATCTGTGACGCCACCGCGGCCTGTAGTTGAAACGATGCTGCCTAGGTAGGTAGGTAGGTGAGTGGGTGAAAGAGACTACTCCCTTCAGACTTCTCCCATTGATGATGATCGCTGCTTCTTGTTGTCGTTGTTGTTGTTGGTTGTTGCAGTGGTCGGTTGGCTATCTTCATCACCTCTGTCTTCTCTACACTCACTTGAAGATAGTTCCATCTTCATTCGCTGCCTCACCTCGCCTCGTCTCGCCTCGTCCCACCTCTTCTCCCAACTTGTTAGTTTTGAGATGTGTAGATCTTCGAGTTTGTGAGACAAGACATTAGACATAAATCATCATCATCATGGAGAGAATTCAAATCATCTGGGGTCTTTTCATCATCACATCGGTCCAGTCAGCCTATGCCCATCTTCTCGCTACCCCCACTTGTCTGTTGTATGATCCAGTTCAGTTCAGTCCTGTCCAGTTGACCACAATCAGGAAGATGATCGGCACTAAAACGGTAGTGTTAGAGCAGTTTCTAAATTACATCTCGGTTGGCGCTGTGGAAGGTCTTTTCAGAGTCGAGGAAGTTGAGTTAGAGAGTTGACTGCCGTTCTACGCTCCGTTCTTTGATGTTGCGTAGCGTTGCGATTTCATCCACACACGTTCCAGTCTTAATTTTGAATCCAGCTTATCTTTTTGTCTCTCCAGGATGATGTGGCTTAATGTTTTGCTTGGTGTGGACAGAAGCATGTTTCGGCTCCAGTTCTTGGTCGTGAGAACAGTTAGCTCTCCCTTGTTTGGGAGTTTGAAAAGATAGTCCTTCTTACAATCAGTCAACTGGTACTTTTCCTTCCTTCCTTCCAAACCTTCTGCAGTAGTGGTGTGAGCATGGCCGCTGTTGTCCCTGCGTCTATTTTCAGTGTTTCTGGCGGAAGTCCATTTGGTCCCGCTGCTTTCCTGGAGTTCAGCAATTTTATGGCTTTCGGGACTTCTGCTTTTATTGAAGGGCTTATGTTCACTGGTAATTCTGCGGTTACTAGTGCTATTTCTGGACGAGTTGAAGGTGGTGATGGTCGATTCAAGAGCTTTTTGAAGTGATTAGCCCATCGTTTCCTTCGTTTCTGCTCTTTGGTAACTAAGTTTTCTTCACTATCTCTGATTGGTTTCATCTGTGTTGATGTCTTCCTAGATAATAACCTGGTTATTTGATATATATATATATATATATATATATATATATATATATATATATATATATATATATATATAATCCCGGATAAGTCGGGAAGGTTGTGTATTGTGCCAGCGACCGTACCTCGTAAAACCAATCTAACCACTAAAGAAACTTCAAAGCACAAAGAAATCAAAATTAACACCCGGAAATTCGATCAGCTTTTTCTTTTACGTTAATCTATACCAAATGCAACCCAGAAATGGTGTATTTATTTTAGGCATCCAAGGAAAGTGTTCTAATCTGTTAGAATTTCAAAAACATTTATCTAACTTCTAAAATTTTCTAGCTGATATTAGCTTGATAAATAAACAACTTTTTTATTTTTGAGGTAGTATTCATCACAGATTGACATCTGTTGAGGAACCATTGAAAACCTAGGAGGACTGGACAGTTGTTTCGTCCTAGTATGGGACTTCCCAGTAGTGCACATCCATGACCCCCTCCAGGGAATGAGAAGTCGTGACCGATGGGGCAGACCTGATGGCCGTGAGCACAAATACTCAACGATGACATCGGGTGATGATTGCACCCTGTGGTGAACTGACAGAAGTAGGAAGTATGGACCACTGGATTACAGCCCAGGGGCCCGATGACAACGTGCTGGCCACGGAACCTGGAGGTCCTCGATTCCACCCGCGGGGAGTAGGGTCATGGATTCACAAGGTTGAGGAGTCCCATACTAGGACGAAACAGCTGGCGAGTTTCAATGTCAGTCTATGATGAACACCAACTTGGAACTTTCCTATTCTTTTCATATTTTCAGTCATTATTTGTGTTCTTTTCGTTTGCTTATAAAATTAAGTTTTCCTAAGGGCCACTGATGTCCTTAAGTAGATATGATAGCAGTGCCATCAATGGAGTTCACTATCATTTGTACAGTTGCTGAAACTAAATAATGGTGGAGAGGAATGGTATATACTACTCTAGAACTCAATATTTATCATGCATAAATAATAATATAGTGGAATAATTGAACATTGAACTTTGTATTTGATGGAGGGATTTTTAAGTTACAACAAAAAACGATGAAGCAGACAATATTTTACCAGTTTAACAGAGCGCAATATAATGCAACCAATTGAACTGCAGAATTTCGCTACCTTGACCTTGAACCCACTAGAAAGAATGTGGATGTCTTTTTGTTTACGGAATTACAATTAAAAATTTACAAAGGTTTTTGACTGGTTCATGTGTTCAAAATTTGAACTACGTAGGATAAGGAGACTCGTTTGTGTAACTTCAAGGGATTATTCCATATTAGCCATCGTATTGACGCATGTAAGCCATCAGATAACTCCGAATTACCTCTACATTATTAGAAGTAACCGCCTGTTGAAGGATCTATGAAGTGCTGATTGTAGATGAAAGTGTGGGGGTCTTACTCAAGGTTTCCCAGATTTCGATCTGCTTTCTAGTCATCAGTGTAAAGAGGAAATACTAACAAATAATTGGAAGTAATGTTGTAACCTTAAGACTGTGGACCTTCTGAAAATATCCTTTCTAAGATGTCCTGCTGCGAATTCCATTGCCCTAGAGATAAAAAGGAAATAAGCGACCAACATGATCTTTATTTAAACTTCTGCTACGATTGTGTTTCCTTCCCCTTTACATTATTTCATCTTTATTGATTATTTTACCCCGTCCACCAAAGACGATAGTCGCCTGAAAGAGTTTAGGAGCAAACATGACTTTAATGCTGACAGTATTTTATATCAGTCGTCTCTGTCATATTCACCAAGGAAGGCTATTGTGCTTGTAACCGTTGACCAAGTTATCCACTGTACGTGAAGATAGGTGCACATCGGTGATGCTGGATTCAGATTGCGCTACATCATTAACTGAAAGAAGTAGAAAATGTGGGCCGTTGGATTCTGACGCAGTGGCTCAACGGTAACCTTCTGGCCACGAAACCTGAATGTTCTGGATTCGACTTCTTGTGGGTTTATGGATACGTACTGCTGAGGAGTCCGGTGCTAAGAAGAAATAGCTGACGTCAGCCCGTGACGAATACTACGTTGAATTAAATAAATCCCCACAAATCTCCAGATCAAATTGTTCACTGTACGCTACACAACATAATTTTTCGCAGTGGTTAGTTATATACTCCAAAAAGAGAATCAATGAGAATAGATTTCTGGCTCTTCGTTCTACTATCACCTCATCCTAAGTGGAGTTTTGTGGAGGTTGCAGCATGCTTCTATCACAGTTGCATGGCATACTTCTCCTCATTAGTTTGTTATCAGTCAGATATACAACCATCTTCTGGCCATTCAAATTCTCCATAAGCGTGTCTATGGTCAGTAATATTTTCTTAGAATAAAAATTGTATAGAACGACCACATCCACACGATGAATGACTATCCAGTTCAAGGTCAATGTTGACTCCCTCAAAGATAGTTTCACTAGGCAATTTTTTCATCATATGAGAGTAGTTTCCTTTTTATGAAATCTATAATACAATATGTTAGTCAAAAACAAATAGTTTCAAGCAAGTTACAAATAACAAAACGTAATTTACGATGTACAATTAGATAATATAAAGTGAGTAAAAATTGTTGACCATGTTGGTTTCAGTAATTCATAGCAGTGACACAAATGAATGGGCCATAAAGAAGTTATACTGGTAACATTGATGACATCAAACTACCAAAATAAAGCTTTTTCAAAATACCCTGGGACACATTTCTTCATCAACATCTTTTCACCTATTACTCTGCTGCACTGACCAACTCAGTCACGACTACCACTACTGCTCGCACTTCTACCACTACTACTATTACTACTATCACTATTACTACCTACATTACTATTACTACCACTATTACTGCTGAAGAAGCAAGAAGACAGACATGACGGAAAGAACGTTTAATGCCAGCAATTGGGATCGTAGTCATTACATATGGTACACCTAGCGCTAAACCCGTCATTTGTAAAATGTGCTTCGTTTCCTCTTCCCCTTCTCTCTTGCTCTTCATACATTCTCATCAATAACATCCACTGTAATACGCCTGCGTTGTGCCTTGCGTTGCTCTTGGCAGAATCCTTCGTCATTGTTGGTGATTCCCTATGATTTCTGCCACCCTCTCAACATACACTACTGATATTCATTCTCATCAGTGACGCTCACTATACTACTACTACTACTACTACTACTATTACCATTAGTATTAAAGTAGTGCAGAATTAATGTAATGCTGGTCACAGACTGGTTTGTTTACTTTTGAGTTAGACTACGGTAACTTTCATTATCATAATAACAGTTATGATTAAAACAATAATAATAAAAATGATAGGAAAATAATTGAAAACTAATAATCCAATGAGACCCATTGGGTGTAACCAAAGAATAAAGATCATTTGAATGATAGGGCAATAAAATTTAAAATTTAGAAAAATATCTCTTGATATATATATATATATATATATATATATATATATATGTCAAGGTCTTTCTTTAGGTAAATAAAACAAAAGTTTAACCTTTACATTGAATTGATCAATTCTCTTAGAAGGTTTAACAAGGATTTTCAACAGTTTAAGTAAAAGCGAAGGTTTCAAGCAGAATTGAAAGATACAAATTAGTTAAATTTGATTTTTGTCACTATTTCCCTGATTCATATTATGATCTCTTTATCCATTTTGATATGTGATAAAGTGAGAGTTTCAAGAGAAAATTGCTTTCTTCCAAGATTTTTATTTCTTCTAAACATAAAGCTTTTAGATTATTATTATTATTTGTCCCTTGGGTTCCTAATTGAACATAGGGATTCAGTAGGACGTCCCCATTTCACTCTCTTCTCTGAAATCTTTCGAACCTGGCTCCACGACTGACCACAACCTCTCATTTCTTCCTCATACAATCTCCTCTATGTCACCGTCGCTTCAGACGCCCAACTCGTCGTTTCCCATCTGGGTTCCACTCGAGTGCCTGGCCTAGTGCGTGATGTCCTGGTATGGTCTTCACAGTGCATGTCCAATCCATATCCACTTCATTCTGCATATTTGTTGGGCGATCCGTTCTTGGTTGGTTCGATCCCAGAGTTCCTTGAAAGCTTTTAGAACAAACTGTAAAATTCCAATCATTTAATTGAACACACAATAGTCATGAACAGTCTAGCCTTATGAAGTTTATATAATTGGCTGAAAATATCCAAGACAGATAATTCCCTTCAAAGTATAATTTATATGTCTACTCAAAGTATTTCACACTTGTCTCTAACATCAATCACAAGAATGATAGTTATTATTAGCAAGATACATGATCTTTCACCAAAACAACAATGAAAACAATGATTTTTCATGTTATTGCTTCAGTTCTCATGTCAACTGCTTTGAAAATTAGACAGAAGTAACCAAAACAAAAATAGAACTGATCACAACAGAGTTTAAGAGACTTTTAAGACTTGATTCAGTTGAAGAACTATTGAAAACCTGAGAACACTAGACAAATATTTCGTCCAAGTATGTTGAGGGTAAGAAGCAATACCAATTCAAGCGAATACCATTTAGTCTTGCAGGTGCACCCTGTACATTTAGACGATTGATGTTGTTGCTGAAGAATTTAGAGAACGTGGAGGTGTACGGCGATAACCTGGTGGTGTACAGTAAGACGGAGGCAGAACATATAGAACACCTTGAAGCTGTTTTGAGACGCATTGATGAGTTTAGACTCTGCATCAATAAGACAAAATCTCAAGTAGCCAAGAAGAGTGTTACGTTGCTAGGAGACAAAGTTGGGAACAGCGAAATAAAACCACTACCTGAGAAAATTCTGACGGTCAGAATTATTCCAGTGCCAAATTCCAAGAGGAAAATGCAACAGTTCTTGAGTAAAACAGCATTCTACAGTCGGTTCCTCAAAAAGTTCAATGAGGTAGCAGCACCTTTATATAAGCTACTGGGCAACCCCAAATTTGTGTGGACGCAGGCGGCACAAAAAATATTTTGATCACATCAAGGAACTCCTAAGTTACCAGGAGATGATGTTAAAACTACCAATACCTAGGAGGCCAGTTGTCGTATCCACCGATGTAAGCGATTATGGAATAGGCGCAGTCCTGAAACATTGAAGGAGTAGTGGAGTATGCCAGCCGTGTCCTAACAACCGCTCTATATCACGAACTAATAGAAGTTGGAAAGTGTGAAACATTGAACTTAAACCCAGTGACTGAATGGTTAACGGATTCACTGTGAAATCTGAAGGTCCTGCAATCGACTACTGATAAATAGGGTAGTCGGTGCGTACTTCTGAGTAGTCTTATACTAGGACGAAACAGGTGTCCAGTTCTCTCAAATACTCGATGATTGTCCAATACTACCTCAAATCTTTTTAAGTAAACAAGCATACTAACATCTATATTAAGTATGATCGAGATCTTAGTAAATAGTACCACAAATATTGGGTATCGAGTGAACTTAAATTAAAGAGCGTATGTGAATAAGTTCACAGATACAGGAATCACTAAGTGATTGGTAATCACATTTTAGAAATCAATTACTGTGAAAACACAGTAAGACAAGGAGATTCCTTATTTCTTTGAAGAAGCTTGAGTCAAACTTTGGTGCCCAGCGTTGAAATTATTTCATGTCAAGAAGAGGCGGATACGTTGGACCGCGGAAAAGAACCTAGAAGATTTAGATTTCGCCGATGACTTATGTCTAATGTCACACAGACTTGAAGATCTACAGGCGAAAACTAACAAGTTGGCAGAAGCGGAAGAGAAGACAGAAATTCAAGTGAATGTAGAGATGACAGAGGTGATGAAGATACCCAACCAACATCAACACCATCAACAAGCTCCAATCACTATCAACGGGAGAAACTTAAAGGAAGTAGTCTCTTTCACCCACCTTCCTAGGCAGCACTGTCTCAACTACAGACGGCACAGACACAGGCACAGACGAGGACGTCAAAGCCAGTCAGGATCGGAAAAGCAAGACAGGTGTTCATTAACCTGAGACCAGTGAGGAGATCTTCTGCACTCAACATAGAGCGTGGACAATATACTAATTTTCAACACCAACATCAAGTCAGTGCTTTTATATGGTTGAGACTTGGTGCGTTACGAAAAGCATTTCCAACAAACTGCAGACACTCATCAACAACTGCCTACACTGGCTCGTTAATGAAGATCAGATGGCCAGAATAATGAGAATAAGCAACAAGGAAGTCTGACTGGCTGGCGACGAACCAACCAACAACCTATCACCCAACAAATATGCAGAAGGAAGTGTAGATGGATTGAACTGTGCATACACTGAGAAGACCATTCCAGGACATCACGCACCAGGCCAGGCACTCGAGTGGAACCCAAATGGGAAACGACGAGTTGGTCATCCGAGTCGAGGGTGACATAGAGGAGATTGTGTGAGGAAGAAAAGAGAGTTTGTGGGCAGTCGTGGAGCCAGGTTCGAAAGATTTCAGAGAAGAGAGTGAAGTGGAGACGTCCTGCTGAAGCCTTATGTTCCACTAGGAACCCAAGGGACAAATAATAATAATAATAATAATAATAATAATACTGAAAATGATTTAAATATGACCTGTATCTTGATGCCATAGGTTGTAGACTTATTTCGTTGATTGGATGGAACTCATTAATCACTAGTGGCATATGGGCTCCTGTGTGGATGCCATAATATTGTCGTTATTCCAAATTTCGAAAGTAGAGATAGTAAGTAGGTAGTAGAGGAATCCACTAACACTTTTTTTGTCTCTCAGTAGGTTTTGTTTCGACTCATTGGAAAAGCGAACTCTTTAACTATTTGTAAGTAATCATGCTAACTTTCTCAACAAGATGGTAGTTTGACATTAGGTATGGGTTATTAAATGTTGGGTAGTATTGGCTAGCAGTAGAATCCAAGACGTATCTTGTCCTATTTGGAACTCGTTAGCTGGATATACCCGCCTTCCTAATCAGTGATTTAGTTCTCACTAAAATTCCAAATCTGAACTAGTCACGTCGAACGCCAGAGCGTTCCCCGCTATGGCAGTGAGTCGCAATAGCCACTACTTGCTTGCTATGCTCGTCGTACAAGGAGTGGCTATCGTGACTCGATGCCATAGTGCATAATGCCCTGGCGTTCGACGTGACTAGTTCAGATTTGGAGTTTTAGTGAGAACTAAATCACTGATTAGGAAGGCAGGTATATCCAGCTAACGAGTTCCAAATAGGACAAGATACGTCTTGGATTCTACTGCTAGCCAATACTACCCAACATTTAATAACCCATACCTAATATCAAACTACCATCTTGTTGAGAAAGTTAGCATGATTACTTACAAATAGTTAAACAGTTCACTTTTCCAATGAGTCGAAACAAACCTTAGAGAAAGACAGAAGAAAATGTCAGCGAATAATGTCTAAAGAAAAAATGAGGCTTATTTGAGCTGAAGCGGATTGACGAAAGCATTGGATTGATAACAACTTAATGATTTAAAATGCACAAACTTACGATACACTACTGAAAAGTAATCAGTAGTTAGAGTCAGCTTTAATCATCTACACATTTTATTGTCATATGAGGTAAGCTTATTTTTATGTGATAAACTGCATAACTCTATTACTCCTCCCTATGTATGTGTGACCACACACACATGTAAATTGGTAAACACAATGGGATGTGACGTAATCACTGGTGCAGTGTTTAGGTTTTTGGTGAAGCATGTGTTTTGTTTTCTCCACAATGGTAAGATTAGCTGCGTAATACGTTTTCTCAATGGCTGATGTTAGCCTACGTCTCAAAATGATACTATTTAGCTCCCCTCTGTATGGTAGAGTGATATGGACGCTTTTCTTAAGGACCGTGTATAGAGTTGGCTTTGGTGCTACTTGACCTCTACAACGGTTTATAAACTTCAACGGATATCCATTTTCCATAAGTGCTTTGGTCAGTAATTTGATGCCTTCATCCATCGCATCTAGTGTACTGATATGATAGATCCTGTTAAACAGGCATTTTACTAAACCTCGCTTGTATTGGATTGGACAAAAACTGTGAAAATTCAGGTATTGTCCTGTTCATGTAGGCTTTCTGTAAACTGACCGTCTTATTGAACCATCTTCTTGTCGACTGAGGAATTTATCTAGGAATGGCAGTTGATTACTATTCTCTTTCTCACATGTCAGGCTGATGTGTGTTTGTACAGCGTTAAGTCTATTTAGTAGACAAACCATATCCTCATGCGTCCCACAAATCACTATGATTTCATCAACATATCTCTTGTAAAGAGGAACTTTAGTGATGAGATCACTAGCCAGATTTTCGATATATGACATAGGAATATCAGCTAGTAGTGGTCCCAATGGACTATACCCATAGCTACACCATCAACTTGTCGAGAGCGTTCACCTTCAAATGTGAAGTGGACTTTGTCGGTACACAGCAATAATAGCTCCCTAAGAAGGGTTGAAGTAATAAGAAATGGGAGGTTTTTACGGGACATATGGTCACACAGAATGCTAACAGTCTTGGTCAATAGCACGTTAGTGAATAAGGAATTTACATCGAAAGAGTACACAATGCTTTCGTCGCTGAAGATGGATAGCATTTTATTTTTATAATCAGATTTATTCATCACAACGATACCTGATCCGTTATCGGGTTTAAGAATGATTATATCCGATCTGTTCCGTAATTCTCTTAAAGATTTGAAGTGCTGTGAACTCAAAATGCTTCTTTGTCTTGTTTCTGAACTATAGAACTGGTGAGTAATATCAACTAATTTAGCCTTTAACCAACTTTGGTTATCTGAAGGTGTAGGGACATTCCAAATATGCAGTGAAGACTGATTGATAAAACATTTACATTTCTGAAACCACACCAGCTTTTGCTATAAATTAACCCAATAATAGATCCATTTTGCTTCACTATGAAATGAAAAATCGAAGATGCGAATTGCGTTTGTTGAACTGTAAATTCCAAAGAAGAGGTTGTAGTTTTTTAACTAATCTGGATAGAAAACCATTACACCCAAACAGACACTTGGATTTTACTCAACCTAATCTTATTTACGAATTCAGGTTGAAATTCATCATGGAGCGACATCAAGTGGAGGAATACTGGAAACCTGGGAGCGCTCGACAGTTGCTTCATTTTAATAAGGGACTCCAAAGGTACGCACATACTACCCCACCCCGGCAGGGATCGAACCCAGGACCCTCTAGTTCCGGGGCCAGCACTCTACCATTTATCCACTGGACCGGAATCCAATGGTCTCAAGTGGTATTATTAGTGCGCACTTCTGAGGAGTCTCATACTAAGGCGAAACAGATGTCTAGTGCTTCCACGTCTCCAATGCTCCTCCAATTGATGTCAGTTCATGAGGAATTTCAACCCGAGGTCTAATAATAAATCTCGACCAACCTCCAGATTGAATTAATCTAGTGTTCATTAGTGATTAGCTTCAAGAAGTGATTCCTGAAGTTGCAATGAAAAGTCGTGACCAGTGGAGTCGATAATGTCGAACATGAGGAGGATTACACAATGGCGACATTGGATATGGTTCGTGCTATATCGGCTACCGCTTTACATAGTTTGGCTCATAATTGCACCATAGAGATAGACGGCATGCTAAATCTAAAGTTCAAGATGGACAGGATATTCATCACTGAATCCTCTTTCATTCGATCAACACCTGATACATGCAGACAATTGAACCGTTAAACATTGTAGAATTATGGACTGTTGGGCTATGGAAGTAAACTTTCTAATTAATGTGATTACTTTGAAATGACTGTGAACAACAGATTGGGCTCAAAATCAAGTTGAGTAAAGATTGCTGTAACACTGTGTTATACAACAGAAATACCTGTCTGATAGGAAAATATGTCCTACTTTAATACCTAAGTTTTACCCTTACGCTACTTCATCTTTTACTTAAGAATTCCACACGATTTGTCAGACAGATAGGGAAGAAGGTTGTGGAACGAATTTAGTAAATCAGCTTGACAGTTTTAAACGTATATAATTTTGTCAAATCAGACAAATTCGTTGATTAAATTATCTTCAACATGTATCGCTTACCAATGCATACCCTTACAGATCACTTTGTTCCAGACTTCTATCAAAATTCAATGAGTGAATCTTTGATTGTTGATGGTCTTCGATTCATAACCTCAAATATGATGTTAACAAGGTTGTACAGACTGACATCAGTTGGAAAACTATTGGAAAACTTTGGGGTACTGGAAGATTCGATACATAGCGATGCCACTGGTGCGTATTGCTAAGGAGTTCTATACCAGGACGAAATGGTTATCCAGGTTTTAAATAATTCTATAACTGAAATCAGTCTATAATGAATATAGCCCTAAAGAATACAATCCTCAACAAGATTTTCGACTATTTTCATTACTGTAAAATTTATATTCGTAATATATTATCTACGAACTCAAAAGAAAATATCATGATTTTTCCCTTAGAAAAGTAAACTAATAATTAACTAGTAATTAGAAGTCATGAATCAAATGGGGGCTAAAAAAGAAATTAAATTACTGAAACAGCTCCCATTTCACTTGTCAAAAGTACAATTTTTAATGTTACATTAACTTTTAGGCTGAACTATGTATTCATGTATGCATAAGAGTATGTAGGTGTGAAACTGTTAATATATTTTTACTAAATATTGGAAAATAAACTATATTTTACTTGCTTACAAAAAATTTCTTTCCAGATTTGGTTGGGGGAACATTTTACTGCCTTCAGTATTACTTCCAATAAAGTAAGTTGCTTTTAATAGCTTCTTGGTAATATTTTCAATTCGAAACCTTATTTTATTATGCCTAATTATAGGCGTTAGACAAAAAAAGTCGTGTGCAGATCAAATTACAACACTACGTTGTACATCATCATAGAACAGAGTATAGAATGCCAGTCAACTGAATGTTTACCTCAACTTCATCGATTTTGAAAAGTCCTTCAACAGTGTCCACTAAGAAATAATTTGACAGGGAGCTGCTTCAATACTACCGTTTTAGTGCCACAAACCTTCATCAACCTCATTCAGCAACAACTATATGCTATATGACGACGTTACATGCCAAGTGGTTCACAGTGGAAACCTCAGTAATGCCTTTGAAGTGAAGTGAAGTGAAGAGTGGAGTAAGACAAGCACGCCACTTACCATCACCGATCATCTTCCTGATTGTGGTCAACTGGATAGGACTGAACTGAACTGAACTGGATCATACAACAGACAAGTGGGGGTAGCGAGGAGATGGACATAGGCTGACTGGACCGATGTGATGATGAAAAGACCCCAGACGATTTGGATTTTCCTCATGATGATGATGATTTATGTCTAATGTCTTGTCTCACAAACTCGAAGATCTACACATCTCAAAAACTAACAAGTTGGGAGAAGAGGTGGGGAGAGGCGAGACGAGGCGAGGTGAGGTAGCGAAGGAAGACGGAACTATCTTCAAGTGAGTGTAGATAAGACAGAGGTGATAAAGATACCAAACCGACAACAGCAACAACCAACAACAACAACGACAACAAGAAGCAGCGATCATCATCAATGGGAGAAGTCTGAAGGGAGTAGTCTCTTTCACCCACTCACCTACCTACCAACCTGCCTAGGCGGAATCGTTTCAACTACAGGCTGCGGTGGCGGCACAGATGAGTATGTCAATGGCAGGATTGGAAAGACAGCGAGACAGGCCATCCTTCATTAATCTGAAATCAGTGTGGAGATCTACTGCACTCAGCATAAACAGTGAACGATATCCAGATTTTCAACACTGATGTCAGTCAAGTGAGTCAGTGCTTCTGTGTGATGGTTGAGGGACTGATTTGGCACGTTATGAAAGTTATTTGCTACAAACTACAGACATTGATCAACAGCTGCCTCCTATGCTGGGTTGATATTGAAGATCGATGAGATGGCCAGAATAATAAGAATAAGCAACAAGGAACTCTGGCTGGCTGGCTGGCTGGCTGACTGACTGGCAACTAACCGACCGAGAACCTATCGCCCAACAAATATACAGAAAAAAGTGGTGATATATGCAGTCAAGTGGAAGCCAAATAGGGAACGACGAGTTGGGCGTCCGAGTCGAGGGTGATATGGAGGAGATGATGTGAGGAAGAAATGAAAGCTGATGGGCACTGGTGGAGCTAGGTCCAAATGACTGCAGGGAAGAGAGTGAAATGGCAACGGGCTACTGATGGCCTAGATCCCACTAGGAATCCAAGGAACAAATAGTAATAGTAATAATAATAATAATATGCATTAGATGGTTGAAGGCAACTAGTTGGAAAATTCGGGTATAGGCTTCTTGCTTGTTGGATTATATCCTGCCTATAGAAAGGTGATATCTTCGGAGAGATTCGATACTGCATCACCCATTGCAGAAGTCAGAGATGCCAAATTGAAATTCACTGTGGATATATTATTGAGGCATATTTCATAATATTTTTTTTATTATTAACGATTTCTTTACACCCTGAAAAACTGTAATAAGGCTGAATTTATGATCAATGCTCTATGACTCACGAGTACGTATTCAGCCTACGTCAGTCAATCCCGGAAAACAGGTTCTGATGACCAACAAACATGAAAACTACCTCTCCTTCAATACTGACTCACTAAGAATAGACATATTTCTCAAAGTCTTAAAATAAAGCATCAATCTATTTTGACAGTTAAAATCACCTTCATGAGTGGCAATAAAGTTCAATTTATCTGCTTCATGAAGTCAGTGGAACTATGGTTAGACTTTTCAAGGATTTTCTAACTTCTTTTATTTCCCTGGCAGAAATAAATTAGTGATAATATCTCTGACTGCTTAGCTGGAGGATCGCAGCCTCTAATTTCATACGGAATATTGGTTCCTTTGAAATCAAAGATACACCTTGCTGATAGCTGCTGGGAGACCTGAAACCTGGATTCATGACTTTTTACCATTTTCCATCAATGATCTCATAAAGGTGATTTCTAAATTTTAACTATTCCAACAGAAAAATTAATACAATAAGTAAATTGAATATCAAAATAACTTTAGTTTTTTCTGACAGCATGCAAAGCTATCTTGAATAAAATATTGACTTGAGTATACATGCTAAAAGCAACCGTACGTCTTCAGTTCTAAACGATAATTAGTGTCTAAAAACCATACAGAGACTTTGATTAAAGTTTAGATAGATGGGGATCGCAGAATTCCAATTACTGTAAGAATTTGCAACAAATATGAGTTGAGTTGGTAGAAGGTGAACCACCAGATTGTGCTTAATTCCTCCAGAATGACACGTTCACAGAGTATGTCCAGAATCAAAGTTGAATTACATTCTCCTCTAAAATATTAGTCTAACCTAAAGTTGTAACTGGTATCTCATGAATGGAATGACTGAATCGAATAATAAGAATAAAAACACGATGAAACGCTTGAAGTGGATACGATTACCGACTGTTCTCCCTCAAAATCTTATATTTCACTTAGCTGAAAAAAATCAAAAGACAAAAATCAACCTTAGACTGTAGGGAAGACAAAAAATACATCATTTTCAAGAACATATAATAAAGGCACTAGGTCAAAAGTTGGATATTTGTTTTGATTGGCCAACTGAAGGATAAATTGTCCAATAAAGTTATTCCTAACCACGCAGTAACGAAAAACAAAAATTGTCATACAAAAACTTCTACACTAGAGGCTATTGACTCATTATGTTGATTTACATTTAGGCCGCTTCTTACCAGTTACAAATAGTAAAATAGCTTAATTATATTTTGTACCTTTCTGCTATCTCCTGCGGAATCTCTCATTTGCTTTCCATAGGAACATAATAAAGGAATTGAAGTAAGCTTCCAGCACAAACTAGGGATAAACAGCATTATCAGTTTGGAAGACTAGTATTATTAATACTGGGTGATGATTGAGGTTGAAATGGAAATCTGGGTTACAACAGGCATCAAACCAAAGACTTCCAAGCTACTGGCCTAGTGCTGTATCAGCTGAGTAATGAAGAGCGGTTGCTGACTTGATTTTAATTTCACTGCAATCGCTAAGAGTTTCACTCGACTACCATATGAATTCGTGATGCATTACCTTCACATGATCTACTCCACACTGGCTGCCCAGCCAGGCGTTCTCATCCTAACCCGGCTGGATTAGAGAGTGGATAATAGCATTATGTTGATTATCTGCAACCCCGAAGGGACTGACATACCGCCTGAGATTTGAACCAGTCAACGGTGTAACCGCGGAGCTATTCGGGGTAGGACTGATTTTGTGTAGGGTTGGTTAGATACATTGATTGGTCACTGGAGGATGGCTACTCGACTAGGCATATCAGTGTCTTGATGTACTTTGGTCGATATCAGTTGGATGAGGGCAATCGGCAGGAAGCTCTGGACCTGGTCATTTACTGAATTACAACGTGTGACTTCCACAATTTGCTTAAACTTTCACCATCGTTTAGTGTTATGTGTGCGAAGTAAACTCAAACTTTCCTGAAGATGAACATCAGTAATAAAAAATGTCGATTACAATGAGAAGTTGGATCTGAATCCAACTAGCACATTTCTGGGTTGTGCCTATTACGTGAGGGTTAAAATTACTCCCTGTCTACCTCAAACCAACAAATCACTTGTCAACTCCCTAAGCCAGCCCATAATGGAACTGGCACCCATTTGGAGATAACGATCTTGTGCTTTATATAAGAATTTATCTCCACTATAAAAATATTTAGATCATGACTGAGTTTATTTTGGAACGGTTCAAATATATCTCAATGTGGGGTCAAGTATTATTTAATCACCGTTAAGAATGTCACTGCTTCATATAAATTACTGCGCACTACGACTAAATTCTTTTTTTCTTACATAAGTATTTCTTTCAATAATTCATTTCTCTCATCACTGTTTATTTTTCTTTTTAATTTTGTAGAATATTTTCAATCGAAATGAAAAATTCAGCTTACCCTCACATACAGATCAGTTGTATTTACGTATTGGACCTACAAAATGGAAAAGAAGATACTTTCATTTGAATAAAAATGGTTTATATTTTAGTAAACAAAAATCACCAGATGTAAGTAGTTTGAACACATTGTAGAAATTGATTTGTAATCACAGTTTGCACCTCAGTTATATGAGAACCTGGTCACTGATTTAAGTCCAGTCGTACAAATCCCACTAGAAACGGTTCTGTCTTACGTCTTCAGCTATCACACACAACATTAAACAAAACTGAATATTTTATATGGTGGTTTGTGGGATTATGGTGGTCTTTTTCAAGTTGATATTCATCATGGACTGACATGAGTTAGAGAAACATTAGAAACGCGGGAGCACTCGACCGCTGTTCCACCCCAACATGGAACTCCTCAACAGTATGCACTCATGACCCCCACCCTACCGGGGATCGAACCCAGGACTTCAAGGTTCCGTGGTCAGTGCGTTACCATTGAGCCACTCGGTTGGAATCTACCGGTCCATATTTCCTACTTCTGTCGGTTCATGATATCGCACAACCTACATCCAATGTCGCCGTTGTGTAATCCTCCTCATGTTCGACATTATCGACTCCACTGGTCACGACTTTTCATTGCAACTTCAGGAATCACCTCTTGAAGCTAATCACCAATGAACACTAGATTAATTCAATCTGGAGGTTGGTCGAGATTTATTATTAGACTTCGGGTTGAAATTCCTCATGAACTAACACCAATTGGAGGAGCATTGGGGACCTGGAAGCACTAGACATCTGTTTTGCCTTAGTATGAGACTCCTCAGTAGTGCGCACTCATAACTTCACCAGGGATAGAACTCAAGACCTTCTCCAACTGACGTCAATCCACGATGAATATCGACTTGAAAAATCAAATACTTCTAGCTTTTGCAGATAATTTAACTGTTGCCTTATTGTATTTATGTAGTGAGGTCACATAAGTGATGATGCTGGACGTGGTACTGTAAATCTACTTAACTGGAACTGGAACTGAAGTTAAAGTCTGTCCATTTGTGATACTAACGCTTTGAGTTGACAACATTTTCCAATACAAACTGAAGCCATGTGTACACCAACAATTATTTGCTACCATTTTACAATCCTACTGCATTCAATCTAAAGGGGAGTTTTTATTAAGCGACCTCTTCAGATTAACTATTACTGAAGGAGAGGGAAGATAAGATGGCTTCTTCATTTTACAACGTAATTCATTCTTACTCTTCGCTGTATTGTGCTGTCTGAGCTTTCATCATCTTTCCAGATGACATCTTCAACACTAACTTCAGTCTGTAGTGAGCTGTCAGTATCTCTCGGTGAGTGATTTAGTAACTTACCCTGACAAACTGCTTCGTGATCGGTGGTTTCCACGAACTGTTGTGTCATTAGCTGTACAGATTTTCTTGTTGGCTCTTCCCCCGCTTCACCTCTGATCTTTCTGTCGTTTGTCATTTTTCTCATTGGTTGATAGATTGGGTCCATATCTGTACATCTGTCTATTGATTTCTGACTGCCTGACTGACTGACTGATGTGAATGTCAAGCGTCTAGGAATTCCCTGATCTTCTTTGTGTTTTGTCTGTCCAAGATATCCCTCTACACTATCACAATGCCATGACGTGTCGTGATTTCTGATATATTCTTACTCCAATAGAGTATTCATCGAAATATCATAAGTTTTTATTGGATAACACTTCAAAGTTTATGTCGAATGCAGGAATTTATGCAATCCAATCTTCTTACTAACAAATGAGCTGTTTCAAGTTGGTATTCATTACGGATCGACTTCCTTTGGAGAATCACTGGGAAACTAGGACGACTGAACAACCGTTTCGTTCTAATATGGGACTCTTCAGTTGTGTGAACATAGACCTCCACCAGGGAGCGAACCCTGGAGAATTCAGGTTTCGTAGCAAGCGTGCTAACATTCAATTATTTGCTTGGAACCTAACAGTTCACATTTTTCTACATCTGTCAATTTGGGATGTGACGTGACCTTCATTCACCTCTTACTTGATTAGCTGCACGGCCCCTGACTTTTTATTAGAACTTCGGGTAATCATATCTTGAAATAAGTCAGTAATGATAATTGGACAGTACTTCAGTTTGGAAGTTTGTGGAGGGTTTATTGATTTCACATTCGTGCTCATCGAAAACTGACATCGATTAGTACTGCTCTGTGGTCTTTGCTGTTGATCAGTGAGATAACTCTATGGTATTGAAAGTGATGGCCACGTGGTTCGAGTCTCAGTGGGAGATGTGAGTGCATCTAGCTGATGAGTCTCAAATTAGAGGGAATGAGCGTCCTGTATTTCATTGCTAACCCCTAGTAAGAAAATAAAATCAAAATTTATGATCTTAGTTTGAGTAGCAACTTCAATGTTTCCTTCCGTCCTTCATCTTTTTGAGTGTTTTGTTTGTTGGGTATCGTAATGTGGAATCATTACTAGCCGCTACAAAACTAGGCATACTTCGAAAAAAATTAACAGTTTATACCATTAAAAGCATATCTTATATATTTGTTGTCAGAATCTTGGAGATTCAGTCGTAATTTCTGAGAACCATTTAATCAATACTCAGTAGTTCAAATTATTAGTTAGTCATTTCGAGAACTATTGAAAAGTATTGAGCGCTGGGTAGCTATTTTATCCTAACATTGGTCTCCTTGGCAGTATGCATCTGTAACCCTACCATGGATAGATCACGGAACCTTCAGGTTTCGTGGGGAACACTTTGACAATTTTGCCCACTGTTAATAAAAGTAGGAAAGCTGAGGACTACTGAACTCCCACACATTGGCTAAACAGTCAATGCGTTCTCTGTGAGACCAAGAAGGTCTCTAGTTCGATCACTTTCTGGGTCCTCAATAGAGTGTCTAAATCAATAAAGTAAACAACATTCAATACTTTTCTAAATATTCATCTCTCAAATCCGGCAGCCTTTTGAATGCCCAATGGAAAGGAGTATCTTCTGGGTATGAATTTATACATTTACGAATATTCTAGAATTTTTAGACTGTCTCAGAATCTAAACCGAAATCAGTCACACTTGATGCTGTTTTCCAATCAGATTATAAAAGAATATAATTGCAATACTATGAAGCATGTGATGGAACCGAAGTAGCCTCTTTCACCTATCGCGGCAACATCATTTCAACTACAGACGACGAAACAGATGAGTATGTCAAAACCAGGATTGAAGAGACAGCAAGACAGGTGTTCATTAACCTGAGACCAGTGAGGAGATCTTCTGCACTCAACATAGAGCGTGGACAATATACTAATTTTCAACACCAACATCAAGTCAGTGCTTTTATATGGTTGAGACTTGGTGCGTTACGAAAAGCATTTCCAACAAACTGCAGACACTCATCAACAACTGCCTACACTGGCTCGTTAATGAAGATCAGATGGCCAGAATAATGAGAATAAGCAACAAGGAAGTCTGACTGGCTGGCGACGAACCAACCAACAACCTATCACCCAACAAATATGCAGAAGGAAGTGTAGATGGATTGAACTGTGCATACACTGAGAAGACCATTCCAGGACATCACGCACCAGGCCAGGCACTCGAGTGGAACCCAAATGGGAAACGACGAGTTGGTCATCCGAGTCGAGGGTGACATAGAGGAGATTGTGTGAGGAAGAAAAGAGAGTTTGTGGGCAGTCGTGGAGCCAGGTTCGAAAGATTTCAGAGAAGAGAGTGAAGTGGAGACGTCCTGCTGAAGCCTTATAATCCACCAGGAACCCAAGGGACAAATAATAATATAAATGTGGTTGAACCTATCAAGAACAAAAAATGAATGTGGTTTTTTAAGAGCTGTTATTCCAGCTTCCTTGAGGAGGTAATAGGTAGTAAGCTTTAAACAATGAAATAACAAAATAAGAGAGTAAATTGCTATAACCGGTAGTATGACCTAGCAAACTACGAACGATACGAACTTAACGCGCAAACAAATAGACTTCAGTGCAAATCTGAGCATCAGCCATCACCACAACAATATCACCCACATGCATAGACAAGAAGAGAAGATAGATCGTTGACATAGAGCTTTTAACTGTCACAACAACAGTCAATACAGTTGACAGGGATGCTGAAAATTTATATTTCTAAATAACCTTGATAACACTAAATCCACATGTAAGCAAAAATAGTTAACAACCAGTAAGAATTCAGCCTTGAGAGGAGGGGGGGAAACTAGTAGGGGTGTGAAAATAGCTATATATGTTACTTTAAGGTCATGAGCAGAACAGTAGGTAAAAGCTATGCAAAAATTAGGGGTATGCAGCATAAATAATGCAATCCAATCAGAGATTACGATACCGACATGTAATGGGTATTCTTTTATGTTCCAAAGTTGTCGAATGAACATTATTATCGAAAAGTAAAGTGATCCCAAAATCTTTAATCTAAGAACCTCGAAAAGGCGTTCATTTCCAATTTCAGCATGGATATTAGTGTTAGAGAGTTTACTCAAAAATTACTGGTAACATGTGATTTTATTTGACCAGTGTATTGTGCAGCTGAACTTTCAGAATGTTTCACCGTTTAAAGTGTAGGAAAACTTTGAAGTGTTTCTCTTGGAGGGATGCCGGGGGGCGTGGGGGGGGATGAAATGATTCCTTTAAAATCCCAATGGCCACTTCTATGTTGAACTGTGCCACATAAAAATGTTGTTATAAGGAGAAAAGTGAAGCCTTAAGCATAGTGAAATAGTCTCATCTTCTTCAAGTAGTGCTGACAGTACCAGAAAGCTTTTGAAAAGTATTTAACTTTGCGTTTGATGAAGATCACAGCTAAGAATCCATATTATTCCATTCTATAGATCATGGTTAGTAAAATATGAGATTAACTGAAGAGACATTGGAGAGGTCACATCTAGTCGAAAGTTATTGTACCTCACTGAGGGAGATGTTCTACAGTACGATACACCAGTGAAATTTCCCATAGCCGCACAACCAAGAGATTCAAAATTAAATTACTGAAGTGTTTACCAAGATATACTGAATTCTATTCTGCTATTTAACTCTCTTATCAGTTTGTTGACTGAAAATTTGATCGTTTTGCTGAAGTTAGGTCTTTATTACAGACTATTTAGATGGTGAAACCTTTGGTGTTAGACATAACTGTTCTCAAAACTGTTCTCAAAACTGTAAGGCAATCTTAGTCATCCCATTCCCTCAAGAAGATTCACCTGAACTTGTGAACAGTTTCCACAATATAAACATTAAAGGTAAACTTATTTGCCCTATTGATATAGAATTTTCTTTTTACCCGTTTTTCGTCACATGAAACAGCTGGACTTATGTTTAACTATAGCTAAATAAAAGATACTCAGTCACTGATATCTTCTTCGTGGCTAGCAGTGGAATCTAGGCCGTACGTTTCGTCTAGTCTGGGAATCGCCAGCTAGTGAGTGATGTTCTTAGTGAGCTTGGTGCCCAATACCTATCACTTCACATGCCAAAGTGTTATCCACTAGTCACTGGAATACGACAGCCACTTCTTGTGTAACGAGTACCATTTTTTGTTGTTTGATTCTTGTAATCTTGTGTCAGTATACTGGATCGGGTTGCACGACTTCTGTTGTTAATATCAGTTCCTCTTATTGTAGTGTTTAATTTAAGGTAAACTAAACCGTATAAATGATTGATTTAGTGAATGTAACTGACCATTGATAAAATTTACAAGTTTAAACTTCACTTTGATTCCTAATCATTCATAAAATCACAAATAAACGTTATTTATTTTTATCTTCTTCGTGTTGTTGAAATGTTGAACATATAGAAGTCTTCAATAAAACGTTTGAATATCTTTCAACCAAATTTGTATCTATACATTACAATGCCAAATCAAGTCAATACAGAATCTCCTACCCCATTTGGACTGGTTGTAAGGGTAAGTAAATGTTTATAAAATTATTTCAACTTAGATTCGACTATTTGAAGTGAATATTATATTGATCTTTGTGACTGGCAAAGGAATCCAGGACATGTGTCTTGTCCTATTTGGGACTAGTCATCTAGATACACTTGCACCCCAGTGAGTAATGTTGTTCCTACCGAGGCTCGGACCCAGTACCTTTTACTTCAAATGCCAAATGCGTTCTCCACTAAGCTACTGAAGCATGACAGCTACCTTTTTTGCAATGAGTATCAGTTGTTGTAATGATACTCTTAATTTCCCGTTGCTGGGCAGGGCTATCATGCCCCAGTGGCATAGCGGACAACGCGTTTGATGTTTGAAGTGAAGGGCACTGAGTTTGAACCCCGGGTGGAAACAACAGCACTTACTGGGGTGCTGGTACATCTACTTGACTAGTCTTAAATAGGATGAAATGCGCGTTCTGAATTCCTCTGCTAGTCACCAAGATCAATATAACATCACAAATATTCGGCGATATCGAGGTATCCGCATAGGAGCCCATCTGCAAAC
Source organism: Heterobilharzia americana (assembly GCA_944470555.2). NCBI lineage: Eukaryota > Metazoa > Platyhelminthes > Trematoda > Strigeidida > Schistosomatidae > Heterobilharzia > Heterobilharzia americana. The sequence goes on along the minus strand of OX104129.1, from coordinate 59,803,825 downwards.
AGAGGTCGAGCAATTTCGTCTTGTATAGCAACCGGAAATTACAAGTTTCATTAATATAATAAATTGAATATTATTGGTTTCCTGTTGCCTCATTATCTATGCCACTAAGGTGAACAGTCATTCCATCGCCTTTGAAAAGGATTAAATGATTGGTATTTTAAGAGATATCAACACACATGAAACCAATAAAAGATGATAAAGGAAATTTAATTACCAAAGAAGAGAAACAAAGGAAACGATGGGATGACCACTTCAAAAAGCTCTTGAATCGACCACCACCTGCAGCCCAGCCACAGAACTACAAGTGAACACAAATCCTTCAACAAAGGTCAAAGTTCTGAGTGCCATAAAGCTGCTGAAATGCGGGAAAGCCGCAGGACCAGATGGAATCCCTCCATAAGCACTGAGAGCAGACGCAGAGATAACAGCGGACATGCTCACACCACTATTGGAGAAGGTGTGGAAGGAGGGGAGGTACCTGAAGATTGGAAGAAGGGTTACCTTGTCAAACTCCCGAAGAAGGGCAACCTAAGTGTTTGCAAGAACTGGCGAGGAATCACGCTCCTGTCCACCCAGAGCAAGCAAAATATTAAGCCACATCATCCTGGAGAGACTAAAGGATGCGCTGGTTTCACAACTATGGCCGTAACAGGCTGGCTGACTGGCTGAATTCAGGAAGTAAAAGTCATATGGGATCAAATTGCAACGCTTCGTATCATCATAGAACAGAGTATAGAATGGCAGTCAACTCTACACCTCAACTTCATCGACTTTGAGAAGGCCTTTGACAGCATCGACCGACAAGTAATTTGGAAGCTGCTTCAACACTATGAAATACCACAAACATTTATCAGTCTCATTCAACAACTATATGAAGACACCACATGTCAAGTAATTCACAATGGAAAGCTCAGTGATGCTTTTGAAGTTAAGACAGGAGTGAAACAAGGCTGTCTACTATCACCAAAGATATTCCTGATTGTGGTAGAGTCGATTGGATCATGCAGCAGACAGTGAGGAGCGAGGGAAGGGGGATACACTGGACTGATGAAAAGAGCCTAGAAGATCTGCATTTCACCGATAATTTATATCTAACGTCGCACAGACTTGAAGATCTACAGGCGAAAACTAACAAGTTGGCAGAAGCGGAAGAGAAGATAGGACTTCAAGTGAATGTAGAGATGACAGAGGTGATGAAGATACCCAACCAACATCAACACCATCAACAAGCTCCAGTCACTATCACTTAAAGGAAGTAGTCTCTTTCACCCACCTTCCTAGGCAGCACTGTTTCAACTACAGACGGCACAGACACAGGCACAGACGAGGACGTCAAAGCCAGTCAGGATCGGAGAAGCAAGACAGGTGTTCATTAACCTGAGACCAGTGAGGAGATCTTCTGCACTCAACATAGAGCGTGAACAATATACTGATTTTCAACACCAACATCAAGTCAGTGCTTTTATATGGTTGAGACTTGGTGCGTTACGAAAAGCATTTCCAACAAACTGCAGACACTCATCAACAACTGCCTACACTGGCTCGTTAATGAAGATCAGATGGCCAGAATAATGAGAATAAGCAACAAGGAAGTCTGACTGGCTGGCGACGAACCAACCAACAACCTATCACCCAAAAAATATGCAGAAGGAAGTGTAGATGGATTGAACTGTGCATACACTGAGAAGACCATTCCAGGACATCACGCACCAGGCCAGGCACTCGAGTGGAACCCAAATGGGAAACGACGAGTTGGTCATCCGAGTCGAGGGTGATATGGAGGAGATTGTATAAGGAAGAAAAGAGAGTTTGTGGGCAGTCGTGGAGCCAGGTTCGAAAGATTTCAGAGAAGAGAGTGAAATGGAGACGTCCTACTGAATCCCTATGTTCAATTAGTGACCCAAGAGACAAATAATAAAAATATTTCAAGAGATTAGATAAAAACTGCATAAAAAGTGTCTTTGCCATCTTCCTTCATCAACAATCCAGGTTTAGAAAAATAAAACATTACCATTAAAAGCTTGTATAGTTGGAAACACTTCCCTAAGAATCATTCAAGGAATCACTATGTATCCTAATTGTAGACAAAGTCATTCACAGTAACTTAACTTATCATAAGCTTAAGCGGGCATCATGCGTAATTTTAAGTTGATATTCTTCAGGAACTGATGTCCGTTGGAGAACCATTGAAAACCTGAGAGCACTGAACATCTGTCCCTGTCTAGTGTGAGACTCCTTGACAATGCGTACCCTTACCAGGAATCGAACCCATGACCTTCCGATTTTGAGACGATTACAATTGTTATAAAATACTTCATCAAAACTGAATGAAATAAAAATTGTCCATTATAAAAAACCATTAAGTGCGAACATAAGGTCTGTGAAATCCCTAAACTAGAAGTCATTATCGAAGTGGACAAGTTATCAGCTGAATAAACCTCTCTAAAAAGCATTTTCATAATTAGTTCCAACGCTCAGCAAAATGTTTTCTAAATAGTGGACATTTTAAAGTCTGAAAAGTGTTTTACGAGATCACAAAACAAATATCTTTTGTTAAGTCAAACAAAACTGAAAGCCAACAATATCAAAATGATCCTTTGGTTGTGAGGTAAGCTGATTCTGATTGGTCAGTTGTAGGACAAAATTATCCAATAAGGTTTTTCCTGACCACACAGCGACATGAAATAAAAATGGAAATGCATAGACTTCTATCTTATTGGCTGATGAGTTAAAGCGTTGATTTCCATTAAAGTCGCTTCCTATCATCTGCTAGTACAGTTAAATGACAGAATTTTTGGTTGAACTCATATCATATAGAATCAGTGGAATGATTTGTGTAGAATGATCATTTAAAGTGAATTGTAGTGAAAAGGCTATCTTTAAGTCACTTGCAATAAACCAACTTGAGTTCTGTCAATCAGTCAATGATTTACACATCCGATGCTTTGTTGACTTGGTTATGGATTCAACTGTCAATCAAGCTTTAGTTTCTCTTTATTCCCTGAGATTCCTTTACCCAATGGTCTATGAAACAAGGCTATTTTAGATGATCTGCTCAGCAGAATGATATTCCCTCCTTATTCTACAATGAAGCGATATAGCACAAACTTAATAAGCTGTCCAGATATGTATTAAGCCCTGAAGAGCCTCCTCTTGGTGACTGACGTAAAATTAATGTCCAGTCAGCAGGCAGGTCTTGTAGGCTAGTTGGTAAAGTCATTGGTGGTAGTTAGTTCGAATCCTGCCGCCGTCAAACTTTTCATTTCACCTTCAATTATCACCCAGTATGAATAATGCACGTCTGCCAAACTACAGCAAACTCAGTTAGTCAAACTAATATATCTTTTTGGTATTGAACTGTGCTTACTTGACTATTCTGAGTGTTATATTCTCAACTCTTTCTGTTTTATGAATATCTCAGCCTCATTCAACGCAGCAAGCTGATTCACGTGTCATTGTTGAAATGTGTGCACTTAATGAGGAATCATGGAAGATATGGTATTCTTTACTTCGTACCGCTTTGGTAAGTTAACAGTTATTAAATTAACCTCTAAGGGTAGTTTGCATTGCTATGAACATGGTAGAATTCTAAAGATACGAATCTGTGATCGATTAAAAGTCTCCAGTCATTTATAAAACTGGCTAGCCGCCTGAAATCCTATGTGTGCATATAAAGGTCAGTTTTATTTTATAAAATCTAGTAATATGCCACTCAATCTAAGAAAATTCAGGAGCGTAAAGAAATTTATTGTTGACGGAGATATCGTGCAAACCTCCACAAGTACTTGGAAATGATTACTACATAAGTTGGTCATCAAAAAGACTAATTAGCAAACAATAGAAGAAAATCGGGTTTATCATAATACATGTCACCTTGACAATATTTTGTTAATTTTCTTCACTTTAAAGTAGATTTTACTACTTGTTATTACCGTTTTTTAAACATTAGGGAACAATAGAGTTCTAAAGCATAGTTCTGAATTGTTTGACCGATATTCTATGAAGTTAACTAAGAAGCTTGAGAGTAAAATGCTAGAGAAAAGAACTAAGCAGTTTGAAATCACTAAAAAAATATTTATTATCGAATGGTCACAACTGCATACACAATCCCTTAGAAGTTTCGTGAATAATCCAAATGAACATCATACAGTTACCTTAGTTATAAGATAGATAAGTTAATAAACAAGACATGCAAGATGTTGTGAGTTAATTTCAGTTTGTTAAAAACATTTGACAAAAACAATAGATGATGAGTTTCAAATAGAACAAAATGGGCGTCGTGGATTCTATTCCTAGTCAACAAGATAAATATAGAAGATGACTCAGCTAAATAAGTGTGAGGAGATAAACATCTAAGGTTAATAAAGAGTGATGTAATCAAATTACAGTTGAGAAGGGTTACCAAAGTAGATAGAGGTTGACTATATCTTCTGTCAGGTTTGAGGCATTTCATGGGTATGATTTTAGCAGACTTCAGGAGAATTCGACATGTCAGAATTAAAAGTGTCCAGTATCAATCAGATACAGAGTGATTTTTCTGTTCATGGTGTTACTTCCCCTCTGTTGTAGGCTCTTCAGAATGTGTTCAGGTTATGCGTTCTATGCGTCCATTCATAGAAATAACACATTGAATAACACCTATCTGAATTCTATCAACTTTTTTCCTATCGAATACAAATTGGTATTGGCTAAAAGCTTATTTCACAAAAGTAAATTATTTGTCCCAGTGGTTAAGTGGAGTAAGAGTTGAGAAAGGTTGAAAGATGACTAGGGCATAACTGACACTTGACATTAAACAGATGCTTTCAATTCCCTGATAATAATCGACAGACAGACAAACATTCTTAATTCTCTTGAAGTCCGCTGAGGTCATTGCCATCAGATGCCTCAAACGTGATTTATATCTTCAGAAAGAAGCTATAGTCAAATTCTGTCTACCTTGATAACCTTTCTCTACCGTTATCTGATTACATCGTCTTCTATCAACTCTACGTGTTTATTTTTCGACTTTTATTCAATTGCATCATCTTGTGTTCTTATCGAATGTTTTTAATTAACTGAGTTTAACCAGAAATATTATGCTTGTTTATCGTATGACCTACTTACGTAATCTATTAGTGTGAAGTCCTTTTATTTGGATCACTACTCATGTCCTTATTTTTATTCAACAAACTTTCATTGGGCAATGTATGTAAGTATAAGAACTCACTACCATTTACTAACTCTCCATGAATTTGCCATTATGAGTGTCCTTTCATCTATCACTAATTTTATCCATCTTAACCACTGACCAATATTCTGTTCCCTTCAAATTTTCGATAAAACTATATATTAATGTTGTTGCTTAGGCGTGGACTGAATTGATCGGTGTCTATTGCCATCTGGTCTACTATCCGGATGCCTCTATACCGCCTGTGTTTCAATTATATCCCAATAATAGGTAGTGGTTAACATGTTTCTTGTTATTTGTTTCTGGGGAAAATACAAGTAATAACACTAAAATTGTACTCATTGATACAAGAAGTAGCTATGGCGACTCGGTGGTATGGTAGATAATGCTTTGTCGTTTGAAGTGCTCGATTCCAACTTCAAGTCCTGGTAGGAACAAAACCGCCTACTGAGAGGTAAGTTTATCTAGCTGATGAGTTCAAAATAGGATAAAACACGAGTCCTGCATTCCTCTGCTAACCAATATCTATCAATAACATAAAACTATGTATTTAAATATTCTAGGTTATAAGAAGTTGACATGATACCACGAGAATAAAATGAATCCATTTTATTCTTCAACCATTGTTGTTTTATTCCTTTCAAATACACTACTTCCTTTAAAGCTTTTTAATGGAGTAAGCAAGCTAAATGATAGTTCATAATCCTCTGTTGCATCACTTAACTTGCATAACCTATCCATTAATATCCTTTTCGTTAATAAACAGCATTAGGTTTCATCATAAACAAATGCTTGTTCACTTCTCATTTAGTTGTATTCAATATTAACCACGCCCAATAGACTGTAGTGCAAACAATTACCAAAAAAGTTGATTAAGTCAAAGGATAGACAGACAAGTAGATAGGTGAATAGAAACAAAATACTTACTGATTTCAGTTCAGTTTTGTATTTTCTATAATGTGAATAAGGCGAAAATAATATACTGAATAGAAGGCAACTAGATATATCTCTTGCATGAGAATATGAATGGGATAAAAATGATTCATTGACAGTATGCAAAGAAACGAGTAAGGCATCAAGCAAAGTCGTAGTAGTAGCATTGTAAATGATAATAATAAGAGCTACTAATACTTATATTACTACTGTTCATACAGGCATACTGTCTACTGTCAATATTTACTCAAGCATAATAATAATAATAATAATAATAATAATAATAATAGTAATAGTGATAATAATAATAATCTCACTTGTCCCATCAATGATATCAATGTTCTTTTTCACAAAGAACATACTGGATCTATTTGTGATAAGATATGCTAGTAAACATTTATTCAGTAGTCAGTCATTTCACAAATGAATTTCTTACTGATTAAAACAAAAAAATTAAAATTACTCGATACAAGATTATTTTATACCAAATTAATTGCTAAAATGGAAAAAATAATCATTATCTAACAGTATGACAATAAGATGTAATTACTACACTAAAGGAAAGAATACACTAGCTTACTATTTTGAGCTTAGACTAAGAAATTCACTACACCTACCTCCTTTGCCTTAACCAACTAGATAGTATCATCAACTCTTGAGCAATAATTGTGGTTTATATAGCCTAGAATATAAAACTAAACTAGAGTAGTTTGCATTACTTGTATATTCCATCATGTTTATGGCAGGCTAAAATTTAGTGGATAGTAATGTTGTCATAGATATTGTAGCATATAGTTGAGTGATATTTCTGTTCACTGTTAAAGTCATCTATAATATAAGTAGACCAGTGATAAAACCTTTGGATATTAGCTTAAAATAAAGCACTTTAGAGGGTTCTTAAAGCACTTTTCTATTCACTATCCTGAAAATAGAAAATTCGTTTCATTTTACTAAATGATTCAGTTTAAAACAAGTTTAACTTTCATCCTCTTATTCGGAATGAAAACAAGAAATATGCGGCTGACTGACTGACTTACTGGCAAAACCAACGTAGAAGCCCGCACACAAGTTCATCGGCTTCAGTTGCCGAACTTCATAGAAGTGAACTGAGATAGTTGGACAGAATAAGAGTGATATCAAAATAGATAGGACAACGGTTAGTGCATATTCTATAGCTTTAGATGACGTCAATGTGTGATTAAATCTCCGCCATTGTGATCGATTTCCATCCATTTCAACAACATTCCTCAACCAACGATTACTTTCCTCTCAGAAACCTTAACCAGGTAGTGTACATCGCCCCACACAACTCACACCAGTAGTAAGAGATTTCATCGAGTGACACTAGGTCTCCGTCTAGTCATCCTGAACCCTCTTTTAACTTAATCTTCAACTTCGATATACGCAACACAATTCCAAGCCATCTTAGTTGACTAACATTCACGACATAATCAATCGACTTGCTTGTTTTGCCAAGTACCCTTCACCTGACCCCAGCATTGCTGATATGGTGATACCATCAAACGTGAGCAATGCCACGAAGATATCTATGATCATAACACATGTAACCGCTTGATGCCTTCCACTTTTAACGGTCATGTCCCATAGCAGTAGAACAGGATGGAACAGACTATAGCACAGTGTACTCATCCTTTGATAGATGGTCGGATATCTCGCCAGCCGGCGCCATATGTGATGCAAGTTGGCAAGTGCTGAATAGGCTTTCTGTATCTGAAGAATGTGAAGCAGTCGTTATCTGTTGTTTATTCGCTTCCTACGCCTTGCTAAGTGCGAATTCGATTGTTGGTAATTTACAAACTTTTTCATAACTTTCTCGTAAAGTTATAATCAAATTAGCTAGATGTTCTACAATCATCACATGAATTCTTATATTACAATTCAGGAAATGAGTGCTAACTAGGTTTGTGTACATATATATGCGTGTATTACATAACAAGACTGCACCTTCCTATTTATAATCTTATCTTCATGTTGTTATCGGATTACTTTTTCGAGCTACAGTCAACCATGATGTTTAACATGATAAAGATTCTTCATTGTGCAGTTCTGCTGTTCGTGATAATGTCTTGGATGAAACCAAGAAGTTCAAGCTGATGTTCACCAAAGACTGACATCATTTGGAGAACCAATGAAAAACCTGAAGCATTAAACAGCTGTTTCGTTCTAGTATGGGACTTCTCAACTTTGCCCATCTTTGACTCAGTCAACTATTTCGAATTAGAAATCTAGACCGGTTGGATGAACTAAATCAGGTGTGAGAAGACCACATTGAACCAACAGAAGTAAGATTATGAAAACCATTGTATTCCGACCCAATGAGGCAATAGAAATGTAGTGGTCACGAAACTTGAAGATTCTGCCTGGGTTCCATTCCAGGTCTGGTCACGGATGCGTGTGCACTGCTGAAGAGTCCCACACAAGGACGGCACAAGTTTCCAGTGCTCTCAAGTTTTAAATGGGTCTCCAAATATTCAGGCAATATCGGGGCACCTGCATGGGAGCCTATATTACCAACAGAGGTGGAACAATTCCATCATGTATAACAACGGAGAGTTAAAAGTAAATCAATGAGATGATACTTGTTACAATAATGGTCATGAATAAAGCTTGATATTCAAGGTATAAACTTGCCAACTGGTTAGTAACTTTATCTCAAAAAAATCTACCAGTCTTTACAGTTAATTAGAAATACTATTGATAAAGGTGGTCAGTGATAGCCGAATCTCATTATGAAATATTCATGAGTATGGAATTATCTTCCTGACAGCTTTAAGGAGCTCAAAGTTTAAAACTTTCATGAACAATTTTATATGAAGTATAAACAAGATATAACCGAACAGTATAGCAAATATTGGGTGCTGAGTAAAAGGTTAACATTGGTTGTAGTCTATATTTGCGTATTTAAAATAAAATAATTTCAACGTTTCGCACAAAAGTCTGGTCCGAGCTTCTTATTCTTCAGAGGAATAATCAAAAATTAGAATATCAAAGGTATATAAATGAGGAAGTATTTATCATGGACTGAAATCAGTTTGAGAACTGTTGGAAACCTGTGAGCATTGGACATCTGTTTCGTCCTAGTATGAGACTCCTCAGTAGTAGGCACCCACGACCTGGAAGGAGATGGAACCCAGGACTTTCAGATTTCATAGTGAAAGCGTTAGCCATCTAGCCATTGGGTCGACTTATAACGCAACTATCACCCAAGGACTTCAAATAAATGGATTCAAAGGCGTGTACGTAATCTGTTTCTCCAATCCTCTTCATGCATTCATTATTTTCTAAAGTATAACTACTAATCATTCAGGATGAATTTGTACATCTCTTGTTGTATGGCTGACATATATATATATATATGTGTGTGTGTTACTATGCCTATTCTATTGTAAATAGGAGCAAAAAAGGTTACAGAGTACATCATAGTCATTCGGTAATTTCTATCAGTACAATAGGGTATATGAGTTAGAGATGTGTATCATTTTGACTGGATGAATGGTATTCATAATTCCCAATATGATATCAAAAACAAAACTCTTTTCAAAAGAATCCTTTTTGCTGAATATCTTCTTTCGATGAATGATATTAACGAATTATTATTGATTTGTCGGAATATAATGGAACTAAATGGTAGTAATGATGGAGGTGATAATTATAACAATAATAATAATAATAGTGGCTTTATACGAAACAAGACGTGTGATACAATATGTAATAAATTACCCAATTTACTTCCAAAACAATATTTTCAAACAAAAATGATTATGGCGTCTGAATGATGTTCACAATAACGCCATCAAAGGTAATAATCTGAAGCAGCCAATTTGTATTGGATTAGTGTCTGATGTTTAGTGGTGGTAGTTCATCCAGCCAGTAGAAGAATGTGCTATTCGAGATAGGTATCCTAGAAGTAAAAATATGATGATAATAATATCAATTATATGTTAATAATAATAATAATAATAACAGTGAATCAAATTTATTTCAGATTATGTATTATTGTTGATGCAGCAATAATAAAGTTGAAACTGGTGTTTAAAGTAAACCCTAGAGTCACTCTTTCTGCTAACTAATTATAGTTGCCAAGAGGTAGCTAACTGTACTCCATCTTGTCTGTTCAAACTATCTGAATTCGCCTATATATGTAGGAATTCAGCTGTCATTCTTTCTTGACATGACCCAAAATTTATCAAAGTCAATTTTGTAGCCCGTTTCTATGGAGTGTAACTCGATTACTATTGCTGATGTCTTCAGAATCTGCTTTAGACTCTTGAATTCACCTTCCTGGTTGTCTCTCCCCCCCCCCCCACCCTCCCCACATATATTGTGGTACAATCTTTGCATTTGATTTCATAAACTCAATTCTGTTCATTTTCTTTTAGTACCACATATTGAAACTTTCATCAAATTTAGAGTGTAGGGTATTAGTTACACAAAAATAGACTCTTAGGTCATTTTTGCTCATAATCCTTCTTATTTCTTCCAAGATCTCCTTAGGATATAGGATTATCACTATGTTTATCCAGTTCTTCAGAGGGAGTTTCAGTACATCCTTAACTTTGTCTTTTTTAAGAATAATAATTTTTTCACCTTGAGTTTTTGTAGTTTACTTTACGATTAACAAACTACACCATAAAAATGTTACTTTAAGCAAAATACAGAAGAGTGGTATACCTCTACATATTTGTGAAGGTATTTATCTCAAAGTTTGAGTACTGTATTCAGTAAACCTAAACGTTACCTCACATATCACGTATATCGTTCATTACTGTAAGTAAAAAGAATATATAACACTAAACTGTCTTCATTCATTCTTCCTGAGTTCGAGGAACAACTTTTGTCGAATTGTTACTCTTTATACTGGTAATACACGAACCTAATCTAACGATCAAGAAATGAAGTGGCCTAGTCAAAATAACGCTGACTACTCTCAACAGATATAAAAAGTGATTTCTGCTGAAGAAACTCTGAAGAATATTTTTGATTGTTGAAAGAGGTTAGGAGTAAACTCATTTACACAACTGACCCCCCTCTTGATGTACCTCAATCGCTACGACAATAAAGTTTTTAGAATGAAATGAATTTATTTTATTTCACAAGAGTTTCATCAGCTGCATACAACCTTAGTAAATACACAATCAAAGTATATTTTATGGTTGCTGAAGAGTAATAGATTCCAGTTTGTTTACTACCTGTATACTGACTGAATTGTATCAATCATTTTACACTATGGTCTCCAAATGAAGAGATTTACTACCATGATAAACTTTGATTCTTGTTAGTTGATTGGACGCAGTCGATAGCTAGCTTTGGACCCAGATTTTATGTATGTTGGCAAACTTCAACAAGGCATGTCTACAGCAAGAATACTTTCATAGTAAAGTGGTTGACTGTAGCACTGTGTGAAGTGGATTCAGATTTCGGAGGCAATACACCAGCTACCTTGAGATTGCAGTTATGTCTTAATGACGAGTGCCTAAAAGGAGGAAGTCTTAGTTCAGGACCTCTGTCCATCATATTATCAATATGAGAATGTAAACATATACATAACTTGTATTGATTGATCACGGGAGTGCGACCAATTTCATGTCTTCTAGTCCTGAGTGTAGACTGAATCCTATCGGTCATACTTGTAACCGAGGTCGAGCAGGGCTTCCTAACATACATATAACTTCTCAGATTATTAGTTTAACTTCTGAAGAGGTTAAATCAAAGGTCACATAATAAAGTTCACAAACACATAAGTCTTTTCAAGACATTTGTAACAACTATGGTTTGGATATTTATCAAGAGATACTGAGCTGAAAATCAATCCTCTTTCGACAATGCCCAAATGTTAAAAAAACTTATCAACCTTCATCAATATGCATCTTTAACTGATATGTAGAAATGTTACTAAGATCCCAATTAACAATTATGTTTTACGGCACCACAGATTGTTTTAATTCTTCAAACTCACACATGATATTGGGAAACAGGTCACTTTACATTGTTAGTAAATAGTGTTTTGAAATATTCTACAGTAGATTAAGACCTGAGAGTCTAAAAATACATTTCGGCCTTTCTGTCCTAGGCTTGTGGGTTCACTGTCCATGATTTGAGGACATTGAAAAGTTATACAATATGAGGAAGTAAGCTTTCATTTGCTGTTCATTCTTAACAACTGTGAGATTGATACGGAACTGTGATAAGATTATTATTATTAGTCCCTTGGGTTCCTAGTGGAACATAGGGCTTCACTAGCACGTCTCCAGTGGACTCTGTTCTCTGAGATCTTCTGAACCTGGTTCACGACAGCCCACAACCTCTCATTTCCTCCTCACACGATCTCCTCCATGTCACCCTCACCTCGGACGTCCAACTCGTCGCTTCCCATGCGAATTCCACTCGAGCAACTGGCCTGACGCGTGATGTCCTCAGTCGGCCTTCTCAGTGCATGCCCAATCCATCTCCACTTCTTCCTGCATATTTGTTGCGTGATAGGTTCTTGGTTGGTTGGTTCCCAGAGCTCCTTGTTACTTATTCTTTCTGGCCATCTGATCTTCAGTAGCGAGCGTAAGACTGTGATAAGATGCTGCAACACAACCATACTCACTGATACCTATTAATAGCTATATATCCTAACCTGAAGGTCGGATTTGACTCTGTTGCTCGAGACATCTTATGGTAATTTCTCTCACTGAAAGTAGTTCCGAGTAAGTGCATCACTTTGTTGAAAGCTGTTTACTTTGAACATTTATGGAAAAGTTATGGTTTATCTTGGATTACCAGATGAGTTGTGTACGCTAAATGATGTCCATCAGAGTTCTCCACACGTACCATTCATATTCTGATAACTTAAATAGAAAATTGAGAATGTTAGGGATGGATTTCCTATCATTCAAATGTAAATTGTCGCTTAAGGACAGATATTCGTTAGTGTCTTGTCTAATAATAGGCGGCGAAATAGCTGACCACTTCACATACTTCGAAAGTCGAAATCGGCTACGGTGGGCCAAAATCTCTGCATGAACACAAATCTATCGCTTGGCTTTCACCAGTTTACCCATCTGTGATGTTGTCATGATTAAAAGCTTATGGTATGGCCATTTGGTTACTAAGGGTCAAGTGCACTGCAGCACTCTGTTCTACTGTATGACTGTGAAACGTGGCCATTGAGGATAGAGAACATGAGGAGGCTCCAAGTTTTAGACCCCTGCTATCTTCCTAGCATATAACCATATGTCGTGGTTTCACTACACCAGCAATATTGAAGTCAAACGTTGAATTTTGGACAAAAGAGGAAAGCCGGCTGATGAGGTTGTGAACCTCCACTGACTCATGACTGACACATGTGTTATGCGTGCATAGTCACTGTCTTCATGGGAAAAGGTTACAAAGCGACCAGACTAAAACATAGCATCATTGCATGAAGTCCTTGACTGTTGCTTTAAGCCATGTTGTAAGCTAAAAACTAGTCATGATAACAGAAACCAATGGTTCGATAATCAACATCAGTGGCGTAGATGTATTCACACATTATCTTCTTAATCGCCAGTAGGTTTTCATTCCTCCATCCTCTCTTTTGATAGCTTTCAATTATTTTGAATTGCCTTCATATTTATTTCTTAATCGTTCATCTTGGCGTATTCTCGCATGATTTGTGGCAACTTGAACCATTATGTAGTAATGCCAGATCCTATGTTGATATCTTTTGTCTCTTTTAAATAGTTAATACCATAGTATGCTTACACTTTAGCCTCCTGTCCGTAAATCAAATCATCTTATAAACATCTGTGAAACGTAAACAGGAACGAGTTAATTACCTTAGGATTTTTCAATTGTTGAATGATTGAACGTAGTTAACAGAAAGTCCCAAGGCCGCTTACATGCATATAAGTTCACAGACCAAAGCAATTAGTTGTAATGCTACTGATCGCAGCAATAAGCGACTCAAACTTGTGTGTTTAAGGTGCGGTATAGATCATTATTATTGGGTTCCTAGTGGAACATTGGGCTTCGGGAGCACTTCACCATTTCACTTTCTTCTCTATAGTCCTTTGAACATGGCTCCACATCTGACCACAAGCCTTCATTTCTTCCTCACACCACCTCCTCCACGTCACCCTCGCCCCGAATGCCCAACTCGTCGTCTCCCCTTTGGATTCCACTCGACGGTCTGGCGCGTGATGTCCCCAAACCATCTTCTCAGTGTATGGCCAATCCACTTCCACTTCCTTCAGCATATTTGTTGAGTGATAGCTTCTTGGTTGGTTCGTTTCCAGAGTTCCTTGTTGCTTATTCCAATTATTCTGGCCATCTGATCTTCAGTATCAAGCGTAGGCATCTATTCATGATGTATGTTTGTAGTCTGTTGGAAATGCTTTTAGTGACGCGCCAAGTTTCTGAACCACCATATGGAAAGACTGACTTGATGTTGGTGTTGAAAATTCGGATCTTGTTCTTTGTGCTGAGTGCAGTAGATCTCGACACTGATTTTAGATTAATGAAAACCTGTCTTGCTTTTCCTATCGTAGTTTTGACGTCTTCATCTGTGCCGCCACCGCCCCCTGTAGTTGATATGACGCTGCCTAGGTGGTAGAGGAGAAAGACAACATCCTTTAGGTTCCTCCCGTTCACGGTGATTGATGCTTGTTGTTGCTGTTGTTGGTTGAATATCCTCATCACCTGTGTCTTCTCTACATTCACTTGAAGTCGCATCTTTGCTGCCTCTTCTGTCAACTTGTTAGTTTTTGCCTGTAGATCTTCGAGTTTGTGCGATATTATGCATAAATCATCATGGGCGAAATCCAAATCATCTAAGGTGTTTTCATCGGTCCAGCCAGCGTATACCTGTCTTCTCGCTATTCACGTTTTGCTGCATGACACAGTCGACCACAGTCAGATCATCGGTGATAGTAAGCGTCAACCTTGACTTACTCCTGTTTTCACTTTTAAGGCATCACCGAGCTTTCCATTGTCAATCATTTGGCATATGGCGTCTTCATACAGCTGTTGAATGAGATTGATAATTGTTTGTGGCACTCCGTAGTGTTGAAGCATAGGCCATCTTTATCTCACCCTAAAGTCCAAATGCTGACTTCCAAGCTTCTTTTCTATTGTCTTCAATGGTTCAACTTTAATCACTCCGTAAGAACAACATTTTAACAGTAATGTATTTTTGAGATGAATGGGGATTTTTTAATTTAGAAGTAGTATTCATCATGGACTGACATTAGTGAGGGGAGCATTGAAAATCTGGGAGCACTGGATAGCTGTTTCATCCTAGTATGGGACTCGTCAGCAGTACGCACCAAGGACCCGGCTAGGGGTCGAGCTCAGGACCTTCAGGTCTCATGGCGAACGCGTCAACCATTCAGCCACTTGGCTGGTTTTCAGTGATTCACAGTTTTCAACTTCTGTCGATTCACGACATAGCGAGACCATCACCCAAGGTCTTCAATTAGCATCCACTTCACTTCGGACTGCTTGACACCACAGGTCAATCCATGATGAATACTACTTCTAAATTTAAAAAAATCCCCATTCATCTCAGAAATACATTACTGTATAGTGCTCATTAGTGACTTGCTTCCCCCCAGATGGATATCACTAAGCCCTAGCCAGAAGCCGTGACCTGTGGGGTCAACCAGTCGGAAGTGAAGTGGATGCTAACTGAAGACCTTGGGTGACAGTCGCGCTATGTCGTGGAATGACAGAAGTTGGAAATTGTGAACCACTGGAAACCGACCAAGTCGCTGAATGGTTAACGCATTCGCCGTGAAACCTGAAGGTCCTGAGTTCAATCCCTAGCCGGGTCCTTGGTGCGTACTGCTGAGGAGTACCAAACTAGGACGAAACAGTTGTCCAGTGCTCCCAAATTGTCAATGGTTCCCTAACTGATGTCAGTCCATGATGAATACTACTTCCAAATATTTTAACACTAAATTATGCCCAAATTATGAATTGCTGTGATGGTATCACTACAGTGTGCTAGAATATTCTCCAGTTTACTATAGACATCTAAAGACAGATAACGTCAACGTAGAACGACGCACACAAGTTCATCGGCTTAAGTTGTCATAATTCACAGAAGAACATAAAGAACAGCTGGATAGAAAAAAAGTGGTATAAGCCTGGATAAAGTATTGTGGGAGAATAAACGATCTGAAGATAAAGGTTAGTGCATATTCTATAGCTTTAGATGACGTCAATGTGTGATTAAATCTGCGCCATTGTGATCGATTTCCATCCATTTCAACAACACTCCTCAACCAACGATTACTTTCCTCTCAGAAACCTTAACCAGGTAGTGTACATCGCCCCACACAACTCACACCAGTAGTAAGAGATTTCATCGAGTGACACTAGGTCTCCGTCTAGTCATCCTGAACCCTCTTTTAACTTAATCTTCAACTTCGATATACGCAACACCATTCCAAGCCATCTTAGTTGACTAACATTCACGACATAATCAATCGACGTGCTTATTTTGCCTAATACCCTTCGTCTGACCTTAGCGTTGCTCGTATGGTGATCTCACCATATACTGGCAATGATATGAAGATGCATATGATCAAAACCGGGTAATCTCTTGATATATTGTACTTTTAATGTCCATTTCTTTTCTTTTTCTTTTATAGTTTGGTAAACGATTATCCATAAATTATATGGTCAGAACAGATATTGTGAAAGTTTATCGTGAAAATTGTTCACATGGAGATTATCAACTCAGGAATTCATCATGTTTTAATTCAATAAGTGATAGGCCTATATCATCAACTACTTCAGATTTAGAAAATGAACAAATTTTAGGTGATATACATTCATCATTTGATCCTAGTTCAAAAACAAGCTCTATTGATATTGGTTATCCATTGAAATCAGTCAGTTATAGTGTAAATGATTTATCTAAACCTTTACAATTAAATCTACCAATGAATGAAGGTAATCATCGACCAAATGAAGCGTCAAGTTTAACTAGTCTTACACTTTATCCAATTCAAACATCAATAGATCAATCAATAAATCGTCAAAGTCGGCTAGATAAACGAAATATTAAATTAGTAAAAAAGCGTATTTTTGGTAATGGACCAGCTGCACGTCGATGTACACGTTCTATTAGTCAAATTAGTTCACCATTTAATATTAGTTTACCTAATTGGATACGTGCAAGTTATGAGGATAAAGTGAATGAACGATTCAATGAAACAGTATTATAATTGAAGAATGATAAATAGACTTTTGTATGTATTATATCATTCATGAGATGAATATACAATAAGATAGCAAGTAAGCTATATTCAATGCCCTAACAGGAGGTTATTATACATCACATCATCTGATAGATGTACACATACACATACACACAGGGTGATTAAGAATCTCCAGGTACCTTTTAATTTCATCTTTTATAGAACTCAAATAAAAAAATTCACTAATAAAACTATTGTCATTAATCAATATTATTCAGTTATTGTATAAAAGTATAAACCAGAGCCATTTTAAAGATTGACAAAATTCTTATTATATGAAGTTATTACTATCAGATATGCATATTAATCAGAATATATGATTTAATAAGAGAATACCTACATATTTTTTGCTTTTTTTTTTAATTATTACTATTTAATCATACAAGATTTTCATTATACTTATTATACTACTCACAAAACTACTTATTACAATATTATCGTATCAGCTATTCATGTACTGATCTCGTTTCGTCAATCTAAACAAATGAGACTAACCCGTATACAAACATTGAACATATATGAATGTATATGGACTACTTTTCTGTTGTTGTTATTGTTGTTTTTTCATGTATCAGACAAATTTAATTGTACATACATATATATATCTTTAAAGTGAACTGATTTAAAATGTTTTCTGCCGTAAGATAATCTACAGAAAAAATGATGGAAATAAACTATTTTATTGTGTTGTATTTTTAAGGTAGAATAAATTTATTTTAAACATTGTAAGTATTTTTCCTCATTTTGTTTAACTATTTGAATTTCCCACACTTTTTTTATTTTATTGATTTAAACAAAAGTGTTATTGAAAATAAAACTAAATTATTATCATTATTAAAGATTATTATCTACAGTATTTATAATAAACATAGTTGATGTATACTTGGAATTATTGAGAATATAAAACACAAGAATTGGCTAGAATGATGTGCAGAAAAATAAATTATTTATTTGTATAGGAATTTTATTATTATCGGTTGATGCTTTTCTGGATAAATGCTTGAAACTGCTTATTTAACTTCTTCACTAGTAGTCTATGTGACATCATTCTGAATAAACTCATAGTGAAGTAGCTAAGAGTGTCAACTAATTGACTTTCTACAGAATAGAATAATAGGTAACAGTGGAATCCAGTATGCGCATTTCGTCCTACTTGGGGCTCGTCAGCTGGATGGTATTGTTCCTACCGGGATTCGGAATCCAGAGCGATTGCTTCAGACGCTAAAGCTTTATCCATTACACCACGGAGCCATGATAGCCACTTCTTGTGCGACTGGTATAGTTTTAGTGTTATTGATTGCATTATATCGCCACTGATTGGACCGAATTGATCAGTCTCTGTTACCATATGGGCTCCTGTGTGCATGCCTCGATATTCTCGGCATCCAGCTGGCGAGTCCCAAATAGGACTAAATGTGCATCGTGGATTCCATTGTTAGCCGCTATTTATCATTACTATATAGTTAAGAACACAGGCAATATTGAGACATCCGAACAGGGGCCCATATGCCAACACAGACTGATCAATTCGGTCGAATCAACGACGGTATAGTACATGGAATAATAATAATAATTGACTTCATGTTTAGCTTGATGATAGACTACAGTCTCCCGTTTTTGTTTGAATAGAGAATATAGGCGTCCTAATATGCTAGTAATCATATATTACTTGGTAGTAGATTCTTCAAGTAGTAGTACTAGTCAGTATTGACTGAAATTCATGCGAATTCTTGCACCAATAATATCAGTCACAATCATTCTATTATACTCACTTACAGTTTTACATTGAACAACTCAGACGAATTACTTAGAATTTGGAGGTTTGTGAAGATTTAGAGATATTTTAACTCGGTATTCATCATAGACTGACATCAGTTGAAGGAACATTTAAAGTTTGGGAGCACTGGACACTTGTTTCATCCTAGTATGAGACTAGTCAGCAGTGCACATCCATGCTCCTTCCAGGGATCGAAGCCACGACTTTCAGGTTTCGTGATCTAGTCTTCAAGATGAGTACACGTCAACAGATGAACAGATGATCAGTTTCATGTATTTTTAATAAGAACTTGATGCTAAACACTGTAATCATTAAACAGTCTGTCAGACAATAAACTTTTTAAGGAAAATATCTAATTAGTATTAGAATTGTAAACATCACAAGTAGATATAAGAAGAAAAGCACGATAGCTATCATGAGAGAAGCAGAATGCACATAGGACATAGGATGTTGATGCCTCCCAAAATAACTGTCCTAGTTCCCTGTCAACCAAACTATCATCTATGGTAATAAATGTGAACATCTTAGATTACTAAAGCCTAGTTGTATTGTGTTCATACTGAAGTAAGTTCTGATGATGTCGTCCAGAAAGACAATGAAAACTTCACGATTGAACAACCCAGCTTACAGAACACAATACAACCAAGACCATCCATCTTAGCTACAAATATTCTCCACTATTTCAGATTACTAAAGCCTTTTCTAAAATAACTATACCTCATTATTATTATTATTATTATTATTATTATTATTATTATTATTAGTCCCTTGGGTTCCTAGTGGAACATAGGGCTTCACTAGCACGTCTCCAGTAAACTCTGTTCTCTGAAATCTTTTCAACCTGGCTCCACAACAGCCTACAACCTCTCATTTCCTCCTCACACGATCTCCTCCATGTCACCCTCACCCCGGACACCCAACTCGTCGCTTCCCATGGGGATTCCACTGGAGCAACTGGCCTGACACGTGATGTCCTCAGTCGGCCTTCTCAGTGCATGCCCAATCCATCTCCACTTCCTCCTGCATATTTGTTGACTGATAGGTTCTTGGTTGGTTGGTTCCCAGAGCTCCTTGTTACTTATTCTTTCTGGCCATCTGATCTTCAGTAACGAGCCAGAGTAAGCAGTTGTTGATGAATGTCTGTAGTTTATTGGAAATCCCTTTCGTAACGCGCCAAGTCTCTGAACCATACAGAAGCAGTGACTTGACTGGCGTTGGTGTTGAAAATCCGGATCTTGTTCCACGTACTGAGTGCAGGAGATCTCTACACTGGTTTCAGGCTAATGAACACCTGTCTTGCTTTTCCCATTCTGACTTTGACATCCTGTAGTTGAAACAGTGCTTCCTAGATAGGTGAAGGAGGTTACTTTTTTTAAGTTTCTCCCGTTGATGGTGATTGGAGCTTGTTGTTGATATTGGAGTTTGTTGGTGCGGTATCTTCATCACCTCTGTCTTCTCTATATTCACCTGGAGTCCCGTCTTCGCTGCCTCTTCTATCAACTTGTTAGTTTTTGCCTGCAGATCTTCAAGTTTATGTGACATCAGGCACAAGTCATCATTGGCGAAATCCAAGTCTTCTAGGTTCTTTTCCGCAGTCCAGCCAGCGTATCCCCCTCTTCTCGCTGCCCACTGTTTGCTGCATGATCCAGTCCAGTTGACCACAATCAGGAATATCATGGGGGATAGTAGGCAACCTTGTTTCACTCCTGTCTTAACTTCACCTCAAAAGCATCACTGAGCTTTCCATTGTGAATTACTTGACATGTGGCGTCTTCATATAGTTGTTGAATGAGATTGACAAAGGTTTGCGGTATTCCGTAGTATTGAAGCAGCTTCCAAATTACTTCTCGGTCGACGCTGTCAAAGGCCTTCTCAAAGTCGATGAAGTTGAGGTAGAGAGCTGATTGCCATTCTATGGTCTGTTCTATGATGATGCGAAGCGTCGCAATTTGGTCTGCACATGATTTGTACTTCCTGAAACCAGCCTGCCTGTCCCGGTCGTAAGTTTGAATCTAGTGCATCCTTTAGTCTCTCCAGGATGATGCGGCTTAATATTTTGCTTGCACTGGGTGGACAGGAGCGTGATTCCTCGCCAGTTCTTGCAAACACTTATGTCGCCCTTCTTCGGGAGTTTGACAAGGTAACCCTTCTTCCAATCAATGGGCAGGTACCTTCACTTCCTTCCACATCTTCTGCAATAGTGGTGTGAGCATGTCCGCTGTTATCTCTGCTTCTGTTCTCAGTGCTTCTTGCGGGATACCATCTAGTCCTGCTGCTTTCCCGCATTTCAGTAGCTTTATGGCGTTCAGGACTTCCATTGTTGTTGGAGGATTTATGTTCACTTGTAATTCAGCGACTGCAGGTGGTATTTCTGGACGAAGTGCAGGTGGTGGTCGATTCAAGAGCTTTTTGAAGTGGTCATCCCATTGTTTCCTTTGTTTCTCTTCTTTCGTAATTATCAATTGAAAAAAATCTAACATAAGAAATTTAACCAGTCCTGAAAAATTCTTTTAGAAGCTTTAAACTCAGATCAAATATTGATCATTGATATTGTTACAATCTATCAACCAATTAAGAAACACAAAAAACAACAGTAAGGTCAAAGGTCACATCAACAAGACAGCTAATCGACGCACACATATGATGGTAAAGACAAGATTATAGCAGAAATAAGTAAGTTTATCAGGACCAGTTAATAAGCCACTTGTGGAGATATGATCAGAGTTCATTTTTTTCTGAAGTTTACGCTACTGGAGTTGTGTAGAATGGGAGCGAAAGCTTCACTATTAAATCGTTTAGGTAAGATAACAACACAACACCAACATAGTGATTCTTTCTGAGATGCAAATATTGTTCAAACTAAACTTTCATCAATCTATTAAAATAACTCAAGATGATCTACTAGATATAAAAGTAAAATTTATGCTTATCCTATTTTGGTGATTTCTCCACCTTCAGCTGAATTTCAACTTACGATACTCTTCCTCAGAGTGAACTAGACAGGAGATGAAATAAAACTTCAACGTGAAGTAACTGCTGATGTAGTCGTCTAGTTTAGTGAAGAAACATCCATGGATAAGCCTGACAGCTCAGATAATACCAAACTATTATCAAAAAACCAATCTGTAAGCCGCTAATGTGGTCCCAATTAAACGTGTTTTTAAAATCACACAGGGGGGATGGTGAAGAAAACTGTTCGATTGTAAAAGTGTTGTTATGGTACTTTCCATCTTGACAATAAGTCGAATTTACTAACGTATTAGGGCTTCATATCAGCTATCAACATAAGATGGAAGAAAAATCACAAAGATACCAATCGAAGACAGAATAAAAGTCAATTATATTGCTTATTTGCTGGAAAAACCTGGGATGTGCAGGGTGTCTTCATGTCCTTGTGAAGTGGCTGAGTGTGTAACATACTAATGCAATGAGACATTTGAATTGGATATGAATAGTGACTGTTCCCCTCCGTACTTTGTATTCCACTAACCTATGAAAATATCAAAAGACAAGCTCTAACCTGTGACTGTGAGGTAGACACTTGATTCGACAGAAATACACCGTTTACATACAGTTTTCATGAACATATAAATTCAGTAGGTCAACAGTTAAATAGCTGATTCTGATTGGTCAAATACAGGACAAAACTATCCAATAAGGTTCTTTTCCTAATGCAAAGACCTTATCTTTGGAGGAATAGGTTATTTATACAAACAACACGATACTACTAGCTATCATGTTTGAACTCTATTTCTTGAAGGTTAGAAAAGCAATTCACGAGACCTACATTAATGTTTTTAGGACTTTTTCTAGCTAGATTATATTGATTACAAATAAGTGATGGTATTTCTAATGAAATTGGATCCTAGGATCTACTTTCAATCCTTAGGGAACAAATAACATTACGATTAAACTTTAGGAAGATTGCCTTCTGAGAACTCTATAGATTCACAGAAAGAACTTATCCTTTTTACTTAGTGAAATATATATGAGGCAATTGCATGGATCCGATATCATAGTTATAAAAAGTCCTTTCAAGTAAATAGTTAAGGTGAATGAAAATACGCATAAAGCCATTTTATATGAATATGAAATTTATCAAAGCTCATTTCCGCAAAAGAAAAACAACCGTTCCTTATTAGAACGTTGATTTGTCAAGCTAAAGCATATCCTTAAGTATCGAAAGCAGAGTTGATCCATCCTTATCATACAACCCATCCAATTAAAAAGAGTAAGGATAAATGTATTAGCAGGTTAACATGGATCACCTTTCTTTTAGATTGCCTATAACGTAAAAAAGAATGTTGAGGCACTGGATTCAATTCGATAGGAAGTCATTTACTCGAATAAAAGATAACACAGTGAGTTCGCGTAACTTAAAGTTATAAAGGGAAGGTCTTAATTTACAAGAGTTATTATTGATGCTATTAATATATATACAGAATAACCCCTCAAGAAGAGTGAGGGCATACAACTACCTGTCTCCATTGTCGCAAATAAGCAGTGGGGTTAGGCAGGGTTGCCCGATTTCCCTATTCATCGTTAACTTTGCCAAGTATGACATTCTTGAAACAGCTCTAAAGGAAGTGCATCATGATTGTGAAGGTCTACTACCTGGAGAACGACTATTCGATCTTGAATATACGGACGATATCATCTTACTATACGATAACACACAGGTTACTCAAGTTGTACTTATTCAGTTGGCGATCAGTGTCTGTAAGTATGGTACGTGCTTTTTGCACAATTAAAGTACTTTTGCAAGACAGGCAGCCACCAGTGTCTCCACTCATCTTCGATGGTAAGCCATTGGAACTAGTCGATAGTCGGTAGTTGTGTGACTGCTGGTGGAGGTGTGTAGTGAGATTTTCAACTACCTATCTAAAGCCAAAATGGCATACTTCAATCTGGGCAACCTATGGCGCCGTCGCAACGTTATTCTGACAGTAAAAAGACGGGCTTACAACTCTTCGGTGCAAGTAGTCCTGTTGTGCCTCTGTGAGACTTGGTCTCTCCTACCTGAGGATTAGCGATGACTTTGTATGTTCGATTATCGTTGTCTTCATAGGATTGCTCGTATTAGGTGCCAACACCTTGTAAGTAATTCTGAGATACGACAGTGTGTGCTTGTGCATGATGGAGATAATCATTCAGTAAGTGAAGTCACCTGCAAAAACCCACTTCGGTGAATCAGACATGTGTTACGCATGTCGTCCCAACGGTTTCCACGCCGTTCATTGTTTGTTAACTCTGGAACTGGATGGAAGAAGCGGAGGGTTGGTCAGTGTGTGATACGGTGCAGTGAGATGAAGGGTAGTTGTATCGGGTTGGCATCCGTTGATTCATTAAGTCTCTCTGGTTGAGGTCCGAGAGATCAGGCAACTCAGTTAGTTCAGACGTTATCGAATATGGCTCAGAATAGAAACCAGTGGTGGTCATGCTGTAGCTTCCTCCTGTTTTCTGCTGCTATACAGTAGTGAATGTTTTGATATGAATGTATCTTACTGGACTACCCTTCTAATCATTCCCTTTTCATTGTGTTTTCTTTTCAACTTATCCACTTCCCTTCGCTTTATGTCTTCATAATGTTGTTATATTATTTTGTGTGGCGCATCTCTTAGTGTCCTTGATGTACCACGTTTGTGTGCTAACTTTAAAATTAATATAAAACCTTGATCCTTATATCAGAGTTCCTGTTTTCTTAGAACATCGTAAGCTACTATCCTTCAGCTGAGTGAATTGGGGCACGACGCTCACAAATTTTTCATATAACTATCGAAACATATGTAGAGCATATCCAATGTTGGCTTCCTTATGTTCATCTTTAGGGAAAAAAGATACAAAAGCCGAACTACTTATATGTAATACAAGTAGCATAGTTATACGCAATAAAAATATAGTGGAAAAAGCCGATTCTTAATGAAAATAAATAATAGAATAACTCGTTAGTTCTAAATGATTCCAGATAATGTGAAAATCCGGTTTCTTAATTCAACCTTTATGGCTGCCTCAGAAGAGGCATACGAGGGATCATCAATAAGGTCCCTTTTCGGGTACGAAATAATTACCCATGATAAGTCACAGTAAAATGGCATACAAACATCTACTAATCATTTAAAAAGAACCTAACTTATCATATGTTACTGGATTAATTCGGACACAAACCTAAACAGACGATGAACGATGAGCATGAACTATAATCTCTTACTATTGTTTCGTCGGCTAAAACTACCTTTCCTCGAGTGACTTTACGAAACTAATTTTGCACGCCGGCGGATTGTTGCTACTGTAGTTGAGGAATTGGTCAGTGTGTTCCCTTCCTGTACATAGAGCTCATCATCTTTTCCGAATTTGTCCAACTGACTAAGACATCCAGTAATGGTAGTTGGTGGTTTGACTCCTTCTCCACTGTCAATTTCACGTCATTGAAGACGTTATTCATGCTGACCAAGTCTCACTTCCGGGAACTACAACATACACCATATCAAAAGAACTTTCGAAAAAAATGAAACACCTCATACATTCATGCGCACATTACATCAAATCACCAACAGAATTCTTTTCTTACAAAAGATCAAAAACACTAACATCGAAAACGAAGAATTAATGGTATCCTTCCATGTCACAGCACTGTACACATACATCAGACCTCAATTCACCATGGAAACTGTGTCCCTTCTACTCACTTAACACACAAGCATTACAGAATGCACAAAACCGAAATGTTCAAGTCAGATGGAACTCATCGACCTATGCCTCACAACACACTTCCAGTTCAATGGCAACATACACAAACTGATAAAAAGCAAACTCCAATGGGGTCACCAATATACACACAAATTACAGAAGCAGCAACGCAGAGACTGGAAGCCATCATCCTACCTGTGATCAAACAAAAAATTTGGACTCGCTATGTCGACGATACTTTTGTCACCATTCAAAAAGATGATATAGAAAACACTCACAGTTTCATCAACAACGTTCTCACTCAATAACATCAAACTCACAAGCATGTTCTAGTCAATAGGACAAATGTGAGGAAGCTGGAAACCCCATGTACAGGAAGCCAACACACACTCATCAAATACTCAACTACACTAGCAACAACCCAACAACCCACAAGATCACTTGCGTGCAGACTCTACTCAGAAGAGTGAGAATACACTTCACTACAACAACTTCACGGAGAAACCAAGAAAATCACTCCATGTCCATCCCAAACAAGAACGGCTACACACAAAACTTTATCACACCATACCTATCCCCTACATCATCAACTACAAAGCCATCGACAGAAATCAACAGACACATCGTCCTACCGTACACAAAGAATATATCAGAAATCACGACAAGATTACTCAGATCACTTGGAATTCGTGGGGCCACTCATTAACCAACAAATTCCCCACAAACACTATTATGCAGACCAAGGGACACACCAACCAAAGAAGACAAATCGGATTTCATTCACAAAATCAACTGCAATAACTGTAGTCAAGACTACATTGGACAAAGTAGTAGTCACCCTCTTCGCCTTCGTCTACATAAACACCAATTGCCTATTAAACTCCACAACATTTCATCACTCATTTCAATCCACCTGGATAACAACTATGCACAAAAATTGAATTGTGACAATGTAGAGAGATATCTTGGACAGACAAAACACAAAGAATATCAGACAATTCCTAGAAGCATGGCATTCACGTCAGTCAGTCAGTCAGTCAGCAATCAAGAGATGTATAAACATAGACCCGATCTATCAACCAATGAGGAAAATGATAAACGATAGAGAGGTCAGAGGTGAAGTAGAGGAATAGCCAACAAGGAAATCTATACAGTCTATGACAAAACAATTAAAGGAAACAATCTATCATAGACCACTTCATCAAGGCAAGCTACTAAATCAGTCACGGAGAGATATTGACAGCTCACTTCATACTGGATTTAGTGTTGATGATGTCATCCAGAAGGACGATGACAGCTCCACGACATAACAATCCAGCTCAGAGAACATAATACGAACAAGAAAGACAGGTTAAACTCAGAAGTCGTTAATTTACCTAAGTTTTTAAGATACTGAAGGAAAACACTTCAATCAAGGGGCTCAATGTGGCCAGACCATAACGTGACACCAGTCGATAAAGTCTCTTCCTGTTGGTCTCAGCCGCATAGGAAAGTATAAACTACCTGGCTAGTGTCTGCAAGATGATAGAAATCAGCAGTTGAAAACTTTTTGGTGATATGACTGAAAATAGATGACAGTGGCACAGATGTATTCACTCTATGATGTCTTCAAAAGCTTGAATGTTTTAACGAACCTTGATTTTTTATATCCCCACTCATTCAATACACTTTTTTCTACTTTGATGTCAATTCGTTTATATCCACTTATTGTTTACGTGCTGGTGTGCAGTTTGACAATTTGAACCAGCAAACTTCTCTGTGAAGATCTACATTAATTTCATCTATCCCTCTGTCTGTCTGTCTATGTCTGTCAGTTTGTCGATCTGTCTGTCTATCACATATGATGAGAATACTGAAGCAGAGTAATTCCATAGCCAAAACCGTTTATTGGTTGTCAGTAATTCATAAAATGCCTATCAGAACTCGTTGATACATTCAAGATTTCATTTCATGAATGCTTCGACGAAAACTAAACATAATGAACCTCTGCAAAGCTCAATCTACAAGAAGCTGAATGCAGGTTTCCATAGTTGAACTTCATTCAACTGCAAGAATGATCTAATTCATTCGCTCTTATTACTAATCAGATAGTTGTGTACAGACGGTACAATTCACGATGAATTAAAATTGGAAGATATCCCAAGAAAATTATGTATTCACTCATATTCACTGAGACTGAATTTGAAACCGACTAATACACAGTGTATAGTCCATGCACCTACAAAGAAGAATTTACCCATGGATGATGATTCCAAGAAAGATGCTCCAACAAACAACCAAAAACATCAGGCTATACGGATCTTAAACATTACATCAAATAACCAGGCTACTACTATCTGTGAAGAATAAGATGAACACAGATGAAACCAATGAAAGATAGTGAGGAAAACGTAGTTACCAAAGAGGAGAAACAAAGGAAACAATGGGCAGACCACTTCAAAAAACTCTTGAATCGATCACCACCACCAACACCACCACCACTTGCAACTCATCCACAAATACCATCACCAACCGCAGAACTACTAGTGAACACGAGCCCTCCGACAAAACTCGAAGTGAAGTCCCGAAGGCCATTAAGTTGCTGAAATCATGGAAAGCAGCAGGACAAAATGGAAATGAGCAAGAAACACTGAAAACAGACGTGGAGATAACAGCGGACACGCTCACACCACTATTGCAGAAGGTTTGCACGTTAGGAAGTAAAGGTAACCGCCTGTCGATCGGAAGAAGGGCTACCCTTTCAAACACCCAAAGAAGGGCAACATATCATATGCGGATCAAAATGCAACGCTGCGCTACGCATCACCACAGAACAAAGCATAGAATAGTAGTCAACTGGATTTTTACCTCAACTTCATCGATTTTGAAAAAGCCTTCAATCGAGGCGTCGACCGACAAGTAATTTGGGAGGCATCTGCTTCAGCACTACGGAGTACCACAAACATTTATCAACCTCATTCAACAGCTAGATGATGATGATGATGCTACATGAGATACCCAACCAACAACAACAACAAGGAGCAAAAATCACCACCAACCACAGAAATCTGAAGGAAGTTGCCTCTTTCACCCACCCACCCACCCACCCACCCACCTACGTAACTATCTACGCAGCATCGTTTCAACTACTGGCAGTGGAGGCGGCAGCGGCAGCGGCGGCGGCACAAATGAAGACGTCAAAGCAAGAATCGGAAAGACAGCAACACAGGCCTTCCTTCATTAACCTGAAGTCAGTGTACAGATCTACTCCACTCAACTCCACTCCACTCCACTCAGCATAAAGCCTGAACAAGATATGCATTTTCAACACTAATGTCAGTCAACTGAGTCAGTGCTTCTATGTGATGGTTGAGAGACTGACTTGGGTGTTACGAAGATCATTCCCAACAAACTGCAAACATGCATCATGAACAGCTGCCGCCTACACTCACTCCATACTGAACATCGATCAGATCAGATCAGATCAGATCAGATCAGATCAGTTCAGATCAGATGACCAGAATAATAAGAATAAGCAACAAGGAACTCTGGCCTGCTAGCTCCCTGGCTGGCAACGAACCAATCAACAACCCATCGTCCAACAAATATGCAGAAGAAAGTGGAGATGGATTGGTGTGGATATACACTGAGAAGACGGTTTAGGGACATCACGCGTCAGGCGAGATTAGGTCGTCGAGTGGAACCTGAATGGGAAACGACGAGTTTGGCATTCGAGGCGAGGGTGACATGGAGGAGATGGTGTGAGGAAGAAATGAAAGGTTGTGGGCAGTCGTGTAGCCAGGTTGAGAAGACTGGAGAGAAGGGAGTGAAATGGCGAAGTGCTACTGAAGCCCAATGTTCCACTAGGAAGCCAAGGGACAAATAATAACTAATAAACATACGGATTTATGAGAAATGATATTCTTTTCTGGTGAATCGCAGAATAAACCTCTTTTCTTTGCAAATCACTTCAAAGTATGTTAGAGACAGGTCATCCATCACCTTAGATAACATCAATATGTTGTGGTAATTTGTTTAGTTGAACAAGTGACATAAAGCATCTTTCACTAATATCGTACATAACTTTTGAGAAGAGATTGTTAGAGAAATACCAAGTAGCTACTTGAACAAATGGACAGCGCTGATTAAAAGGTTCTCTCCGATTCCGCCTGGTGGGGTCAAGGGTAAGTGTTGCATCTAACCGAACGAGGCTAGTTGCCGACGAAATCTCAGCTCGGATATACAAAGCCCGTTCAACAATTGCAGACATACATCATCTGTTGCGTCAGCGAGTATACTGCGCTGCAATCTATCCTGTCCTAATGAACGGCTTTGAGACAAGACCGTTAAAATTAAAAGATACGAAGCGACTATACGGTTTCGATCACACGTATCATCGTAGCACCACACGTGTTTCGTGGGATCACCATATGAGCAATGTTGAGGTCAGACAAACGGTACCAGGTAACACAAACAAGTCGATTGATGACATTGGCAACCTTAGTCGAGTGAGATGGCTTGGAAATTTGTTGCGCATACCAAAGTTGAAGACTAGTTTGGAAGAGAATTCAGGGTGGCCAGATGGAGACCTATCACCACTCGATGAAGTCTCCTACTATCGGTGTGAGTCGTGTGGTCAGATGTGAACTGTCTGGTTGAGGTCCCAGAGAAGAAAGGAATCATATGCCACTTTCACCAGTATTTACACAGCTAAACAGGTACTCAGACTTTCCAACAACTTCCAATGACTCACCACTAAAGGTGAGTGTTGGTACAGACTCCTGACAATCTTGCAGAAGAAGTTTACACTACGTTGGCTTACACCACTGATCGCTGACCGACTGAGTACGCTTTTAGTAGCTTGTTTGTTTTGCACAGTAAAAAGATGTTATCTGCATACTAGAGGTCGAAGAGTCTCTCACCTGGTACCAGGTCTACACCCCCACCACCACCACCATCACTATTCACTTCCTTCAGGGCTACTTCGAGAATGTCATCGATGGCAAAGTTGAAGAGAATAGATGAAGTCAGGCAATCCCTCCAGGACACCCGTTTCTAACAGACAAGCCCAGAGTGCAGGGCACTTCAACGAACATAAAGTAGCCCTGATATCGAGGAATACAACGATTGTCTACTAGCAATAAGCGTAACGTTGTTTCAGCATCTGACGAATGGTGAACACACGATCAATGCATCCGCTACCTGACTGAAACCCAGTCTCCTAATTGCGGACGAAGTTCCCACGAGTTTTGCGAAGCCTGATAGTAGACAATACTTCGAAAACTATCGGAAGCAGACTGATGCGCCGATGAATACTAAATACACTGCGTAAACACTTTTTATGGATAAGCAAACAACAATGGTCTCATTGTGGAGTGATGGAAAACTTATAGTCAGTTCCCTGCTTCAAGTTCCTCCTCACCCTTCCCCCACATTCTAAAGCAGAGCCGGGGGTAGGTTGTTTGGGTCTGGTAGCTTATGGCACTTTAGCGTTTGCAGTTTCTTAGGAAACTCCCCATCGTCAGGTAGTCAGTGTTGCTGGAGTAGTAGGCCAGCTGAACTCCTTCTTCAAATACTCTGACCTGTATTTCAGGTGGATGAACGTTGCTGATCAGTGTACCATCTAATTCACAGACCGTCTCACACACCAGGCTCAGATAAGCTAAAACCGCCTCCGGATATTTTCAGATCACTCTCCAGTTCTGCTCATAACACCTCAAGGTCTGCAGCCGAATGCTGTTTGATTTGTCACACAAGGGGCTCATGGATACCTTTTTAATCTCTATCCAAAAGAATAAACCAATAACAATCAAGAAGTTGCTAAGATCTTACAGTAACGCAGCATCCTATGGAAGGACGTTCTTCAAAGTTACACATAGGTTTACTTACCGTTTTCCCACTGTCCTGTGAGTGAAGCCAATTTACATCTATACCTTGTGGAAGTTAGGAGCTCGTCTCGAATCGGTTCTTAATTATAATACCACGTACAACCAGTTTACCTGCTTCGACGCGTCCACGACGACGATTTCGATGACCACAAAAATGAAACATAAAACTGGCAGGCGCTAAGGCATGATAAGAGTTCAGGCAGGTGCTCTAGAAAAAGTGATAGTCTTGATAATCTCACACCCTCGGTGACTGATTGCAATGTGATCTGCTGCAATCCAAACTTCAGTGGTAGAAAGAGGATTAAAGGTAGCACATTAGCAGTGGTGATGGTCGAAGTTATTGGTGGCTAGAAATAGGCTGTGATCTGCATAAATCTGCAGAAGATGTTTCCCACTATTTGATCTGCAATCACTTAATTTCGACTGACTGCCTAAACAACTCTTCTCTTGGCCTAGATACAAAACCTGCACATTCAAGTCCACAGACAGTGCCATGATATCTGTCCAGGGCTAATGGTTGAAGTCACTCAGTTGGTGGTAGGACTCATCCTGAACTGCATCAAGGCTGCAATCGGTTGGAATGGAGATGATGAAGAAATCGTTTCCCTTACCAGTTACTCTTCACTTCCACTGGACCTTCTAACCGAGTAGCACAGATGACTTTTGGTGCAGTCGCAGTCGACTAGTACAGATTTGGCTCCGAAAATCAATGTGACACAAACATCAATAAAGTCAGTTGCTGATGTCAAATGGTTTCCGGATAAGCACCCTGCGAAAACACTTTCTCAGCTGACGCATAGGGAAATTGTTCAAAGCATTTCACCGGGTATCCGTGAACTTGGATACATAAGCTTCATATGGACTGCCTAGACCGAAGTAGGTGGTTGTCATGAGGAACCACTCCCCAAACTTCTGAATTGAAGTGTGATCCACAACGCAACACAGTAACATGAAGTGCTGCATGCCCATGATTGCTGGTGATCAAGGCACATACATACACATACATCCTCGTCCTGGATGGTGAGGTCCATATGACCAATTGATTTCGAATCACGTTTTCCCAAGGTGCAATGTTCGTATGCCGAATGTCCTCTCTCCCAACCTTTCACTTCCGTAAAAAATAACCCCCATCACATAAAGGCAGTGAATAAAACCTCTCCTATGGAGGCTGTGAACCTAAATCATATGACAGTATTTCGAAACGATGACCTGGCACGTCATGGTATTTGGAAAGCCATAGAGAAATCATCCATAAAAGAAAAATGACCATACTTCAGTTCATCAAAATAGAATACTTAATCACTTACGAGAAAAATCTCATTTCAAATGATATTTACAAAAGAATTCAGCCTCTTGAATAATCAACTGAAGGTATTGATAAGAGTTGATTCAATAATCATGAATGTGAATGTTTACAGGATTAATGCATTTTATGAGATCTAGTGTCGTCCAATACATGTACATAATCAAATGACCTTCATTTATAATTTTCTATAAACTCGATCAATAATTCAATCTCTTTTATTAAGTTCATCATTGAAGTACAAAAAGTAATAAATTATTTCATATTGTATTACAAATAAATCAAATACTTTACGGCCTGTTTATAAAATATAACCTTCAAAGACTTAATTCCTTCGCATTAGATGTGTAACAGTAAAGGAAAATTCGAAATTTCGCCAAGAAATGACTTTATTCAAATTTGAAGAATACCCAAATCAAAAATGTAAGTTTCAAGTAATGTTGGTAGATCACTGAACTGAAGGTCGCTGTTGGTTCAAATCCTGACGCTGTCCAGATATTTATTTCACCTTCAATATCAATAACGGAAGTCTGGCAAACCATGGCTATCTCAAACTGATAATGTAATTAGTTGTGTTTGTTTAAACCTCTCACCTACCACTAACTGGTGGCTAGCAATGAAATGTAAGACACGCGTTTCGTCCTATTCGGGACTCATCAGGTGGATGTACCTGTGCCCAGTTCAGTCATGTTGTCCCCACTGATACTCAAGCCTAAGATCAGTTGCTCCAAACACCAGAGCGTTACCCACTAGGCCGATGAGGCAAGATACCTAAATCTTATTCAATGGGTATCAGTTATTATCAGTATTTATTGCTACTTGTAAATAATAAAATTGGAAATCCTTCGCTCCTCTTCCTGTTTCACAAATATTTACACTTTCTCCTACAAACCTCATGGTTAGGTAATTTAGCAAATGTTATTCCATGAAACTCTTCACGATACAAAAGATATGACACATTACAACAGTTAAGAATTTACACAACCTTGTCATGGTGTGGCAGGTCATGCTGCTATCAAGTGTTCGACACTGAAAAAAGTCAGTTGATCACTTTCACAATGTGACCAATAAGTAACGAGACATAACATTGAACAGACTCTTTAAAGCAGAGGAAATAACAAAGTAAGACAATTGGAGAATGAAATCGAATGGACCTGTCCTTCCTCAGTTCTATGGCAGACCAAAAATACACAAACCAGACATCCCTCTACGACCAATTGTCTCACTTCCGGGGAACTACAACATACACCATATCAAAAGAACTTTCGAAAAAAATGAAACACCTCATACATTCATGCGCACATTACATCAAATCACCAACAGAATTCTTTTCTTACAAAAGATCAAAAACACTAACATCGAAAACGAAGAATTAATGGTATCCTTCCATGTCACAGCACTGTACACATACATCAGACCTCAATTCACCATGGAAACTGTGTCCCTTCTACTCACTTAACACACAAGCTTTACAGAATGCACAAAACCGAAATGTTCAAGTCAGATGGAACTCATCGACCTATGCCTCACAACACACTTCCAGTTCAATGGCAACATACACAAACTGATAAAAAGCAAACTCCAATGGGGTCACCAATATACACACAAATTACAGAAGCAGCAACGCAGAGACTGGAAGCCATCATCCTACCTGTGATCAAACAAAAAATTTGGACTCGCTATGTCGACGATACTTTTGTCACCATTCAAAAAGATGATATAGAAAACACTCACAGTTTCATCAACAACGTTCTCACTCAATAACATCAAACTCACAAGCATGTTCTAGTCAATAGGACAAATGTGAGGAAGCTGGAAACCCCCATGTACAGGAAGCCAACACACACTCATCAAATACTCAACTACACTAGCAACAACCCAACAACCCACAAGATCACTTGCGTGCAGACTCTACTCAGAAGAGTGAGAATACACTTCACTACAACAACTTCACGGAGAAACCAAGAAAATCACTCCATGTCCATCCCAAACAAGAACGGCTACACACAAAACTTTATCACACCATACCTATCCCCTACATCATCAACTACAAAGCCATCGACAGAAATCAACAGACACATCGTCCTACCGTACACAAAGAATATATCAGAAATCACGACAAGATTACTCAGATCACTTGGAATTCGTGGGGCCACTCATTAACCAACAAATTCCCCACAAACACTATTATGCAGACCAAGGGACACACCAACCAAAGAAGACAAATCGGATTTCATTCACAAAATCAACTGCAATAACTGTAGTCAAGACTACATTGGACAAAGTAGTAGTCACCCTCTTCGCCTTCGTCTACATAAACACCAATTGCCTATTAAACTCCACAACATTTCATCACTCATTTCAATCCACCTGGATAACAACTATGCACAAAAATTGAATTGTGACAATGTAGAGAGATATCTTGGACAGACAAAACACAAAGAATATCAGACAATTCCTAGAAGCATGGCATTCACGTCAGTCAGTCAGTCAGTCAGCAATCAAGAGATGTATAAACGTAGACCCGATCTATCAACCAATGAGGAAAATGATAAACGATAGAGAGGTCAGAGGTGAAGTAGAGGAATAGCCAACAAGGAAATCTATACAGTCTATGACAAAACAATTAAAGGAAACAATCTATCATAGACCACTTCATCAAGGCAAGCTACTAAATCAGTCACGGAGAGATATTGACAGCTCACTTCATACTGGATTTAGTGTTGATGATGTCATCTAGAAGGACGATGACAGCTCCACGACTTAATAACCCAGGACACAGAACACAACACAACCAAGACTTAACATTGCGTTTAGTGTTAAATGTTACAATAACTGACTGATGAAATCATCATAGAACCTCACACACAAGCGCATCGACTCAAGTTGCTACACATCACAGTAGTACACAAAGAACGGGTGGATTGAAAAAGACTGATATCAAAGTAGATAAATTTGTGTGAACATATCGGTTGGTGCAAATATTCAAGCTTTAGAAGATATCACGGAGTGTCGAATTATCGACAATGCCATCAAGAGACAGACCTCAACCACTGATCCCTTTCATTTCGGAGACCCCACCCAGGCAGTCGAAATTTCTCGACATGGCTCACACCAACGCTGAGAGAATTCATCGACTGATTCCATGTCTTGGTCTGGTCACCCTGAACACTTTTCCAACCTAATGTTCAAATTCCTCTAGCATTCGACATTGAGGCAGGCGGTTGCTTGGCATGCACAACACATTTCTAAGCCATCTCAGTAACCTAAGACTCGCAACTTCACCAATCGACTCGCCAATCTTGTATTGCACCCTTCATCTGACTTCAACAATGTCCATATGGTGATTCCAGCACACGTCAGCAATGCTACTAAAACATCTGTGATCTAAACCCCGTGATTTCTTGATACCTTCCACTTTCAACAACACTGTTTTACAGCTATACATGTTACATAGAGTTCAGTCCGCAGGAGGCACTCAACCCAATGCGTGGTATAACTATCAGGACGCTGATGTTTCAAACTATGTTACTTTGCGCTAAAGCTGGAAACTTTGTCACTAGCCTATTAAGATCATAGCTTACTTAACCGCTACATGACTAAATAAGCACAGAAAAGTCATACAGACAAAAAAAATGTTACACAGCATTTTATATCACCTACTGCCGATATTTTCGCGACATTCCTCATTATGATGAAAGCTTTCATAAGAAAACGGATCGCACAGTTCATGACGTAAAGGCACCAGCTCAGAATGGAAATATATAACAAATAAGGTAAAGTCAACCGTCCTAATTTACAGATACTAAGGATTCCCCATTATTTTTAAAAATCATCTATGCTAACCTACTTGTCAACAAACAGTTGGCATACGGAAGTTTTATAACCCTACCTAATAATTTTGTAAATTTCAGCAATTCTGCATAAAACTACGATATCTCATATACATGATCCCAAATACGGATAAGTCACCAAATCTGTCCACTGGCCAACGTTCGTACAACAAAAGGCAGTACAGATGCCCGTGATGCTTGCATATCTGCGATCTGATTCAGGTATAAACACTATTAAATTAAACGCCCAAAAAGTTCTATAACACACAAAAATAAAGTAACTGGCCTTAGATATAGAGAAAGTGGAATGCTGCAACCCAGCCAATAGCTGGCACCTTGATATGGTGGTCAAGCCTGCATATCACAATGACCCAACCAGCTATGCTGGTGGAACGCTTGTTCCTTGGAGCCCCTACCAAACCAGAAAGGTCTGTTGGATAGTAGTAAGACGAAAAACAGTTACCGTTGTAGTACAAACTACTTCACTATAATGAAGGTCTGAGGACGAAGACGTTCTGCTTCCCGCTGGATGAGGTGTGACAGCATTAAGATGTTTCCCTTGAATTATCAGCATTGCTACGCTCATGCAGCCTTCTTAATAGGAATCGGGCGGGGGTTAGAAAATATCATCCCGAAAATTAACACACTCCTCTCTGCCTCATGGTCTTCCGGTGCCGGCGGGATAGGTTCTCTCTATCCAGCGTTAGGACAAGCAATCCTAAAAACAAAATCCCTCAAAAGACCATGTGTGGTAGGACTCGAGAAGATGTCTTAAGGGCTCTACGGTGGCACAAATCTTTTTCTCCTTCAGCGACCTTAAGAAGAAATAGCCTTCCACGATGAGAGCAGGCGGGAAGTATCAACCGCCGGCACACAGTCAATCAGGAATACGGTACAACAACTGACTTCATAGAGCATGAAGTTATCCTGTAACCATAAGTCGTTTGGGAATACGTGGAGGGTCAATGTAAAATTCGCGAGTTGAGCTATACAATAATACTATGAAATAATTCCTTAGTAGAATGTCTCCTTAAATCAATAAAGTAATACAACTGGTCATCCTCTTTTGAGTTTCCTGTTCGCATAACAGATATTTTGTTTAGTGGGTTCGATGGGATCTTTTAGCCGCAATATTTGTCCCTTAATGAGTTCGTAGGTTTAAATGCCACTCTAATCTCAGACTTGTTGAGGATCCTACATAAGACTTTCAACATCCTTACTTACTATGGTTTTGTTATGAAGGCTTTAAAATCCTTCTTCGTGATTTCATTGGTAATACGTTTTATCTATGATTCCATTGTTCGTACTACTCTTTATCTGCTTCTAAATAAATTTACGAAGATAGTTGCTGAGTAATAATGCATCCCTGCTATGTTGCATTTCTTGACATAAACTTTCTGTGTTAGACTTCTCGTGCCCTGTTACATAGGGCTTTAACTAAGCCTGTCTCAAACGATATTGCGTGAGATGATCGAAGGATGAGGCATCGGTTAGACTGTGAAGGCGTTTTCGCGCACTCCTGAGGAGTCCCATACTCAGAAGATGCAACTATCCAGTGTCTCGACGTTTTCAACTGTTCTCCAGCTGATGTCAGTTCGTGATGAATACCACCTTGAAATAATTAAGTCCCCAAAAACAGAAATAAATCATATACGTCTATTACTTGGCACCTTCATCAAATATCATTTTTTTTCAGGAAGCAGTTTATTTTGCATGAATAGAGTGTCCTTGGGTAAACCATGACCAAGTCAAATATTTTATTACGTACGATAAAACAGCATTACAAGTTGGTATTCACCATACACTGACATCAGTTGAAGAAACACTGGAAACCTAGGAGAACTGAACAGGTGTTTCGCCCTACTACGGGACTCCTAAGGAGTATACACTCATGGAGCCACCAGGGATGGGATCCAGAGCCTTCAGGTTTCACGACTAGCCCATTACCATTGACCCACTGGTTTGGAATCTAGTAGTTCATATTTCTTACTTCTATCAGTTCACGATATACTGCGACAATCACCAAATTTCATCGTTGAGTATTTGTCCACATGGTTTACCTCAACGGTCATGATTTCCCATTGAAACCTCAGAAATCATCTCTCGAAGCTAATCACAAAAGACTACTAAATTCAGTTGAGAACAGTATACAGTGACCAAACTACCATACTACCTGGAATCTCTAAAATACAAAGAAAACGGGAAACTTATTACGCTGTTCAAACGAACCGAAAATATGCATAAAATCCTTACAAGCTTCTTTTAACAATGTGATGTTGATCAACATTATAACAAGAAAATAAGAGAAACAGTGTGTACGATCTTTTCCTTCACTATTCACTCTTGTCAAGGAGAAAACGTCACTACAGCTTCAACTCAAAAAAACTTGTACATGAGAAGCTGAAACCAAAAACAACAGCTATCCTACACAGTATAGGAAGGGAGAAATAAAAAGTAACACAACAACAATTGATACTCATTGCAAAAGAGGTAGCTATCGTGCCCTAGCGGATAACTCTTTGATGTTTGAAACAATGGATACGAGGTTCTAGTCTCAATGGGAACAATATCACTCAGTGGAGTGGAGGTAAATCTAGCTGAAGATTCCTAAACGCGGGTCCGTAATTCACTGATAGTCACCAATCTTATTGCACGAGATTTATTTTCAAAGTCTACGCATTCCCTATGAACTGCTTAATTTGTTGACACTGATTTACGAAACCTATTTGTGAGTGATTCTCATCAAATAAATCCAAAACTTTCTGAAATTAATACTACTGTTCTTGAAGATACCATTTAGAGCCTGTGAAATAAACATAGAAATTATATGTGAAGATAGATACACACATCGAAGAAGACTGATGGGTTAATTAGACCTTCGGCTACCATAACGTTTTTCACCTAATATATTTCATAAGATTCTTCCCTCTCTGTTTGTTTTAATCTTTTAAGTAAATCTTCTAAATGGATCATGTATTCTGGCACCTTTTCAAAATGCTTTCAAACTGTCATTTCTCAAGCTAACGATGAAACAAATGAAAGGTTACGCCGAGTGGCATTATTATTTCTCCCTTGGGTTCCTAGTGGAATATAGGGCTTCAGTAGCACGCCTCTATTCCACTCTCTTCTTTACAGTCTCCTCAACCTGGCTACACGACTGCCCACAACCTTTCATTTCTTCCTCACACAATCTCATTCATGTTACCCTCGCTTCGAATGCCAAACTCGTCGTTTCTCCTTTGGATTCCACTCGACGGCATGGCCTGGCACGTGATGTCCCCAGTCGGCCTTCTCAGTGTACGCCCATACCATCTCCACTTTCTCCTGCATATTTGTTGGGTGATAGCTCCTTGGTTGGCTCGTTCCCAGAGTTCCTCCCTGCTTATTCTTTCTGACCATCTGATCTTCAGTATGAAGTGGGCGTGGGCGACAGCTGTTGATGAATGACTGTGATTTGTCGAAAATGCTTTTCGTGGTGCGCCATGTTTACGAACCATATAGCAACACTGACTTGACTGGATTGGTGTTGAAAATCCAGATCTTGTTCTTTGTGCTGAGTGCAGTAGATCTGCACACTGATTTCAGGTTAATGAAGGAAAGCCTGCCTTGCTTTTCCGACCTTGGTTTTGACTTCTTTGCCTGTGCCTCCGCCTGCAGTTGAAAAGATGCTGCCATGCCTAGGTAGGTGAAAGGGACAACTTCCTTTAGGTTTCTCCCGTTAACAGTTATTGTTGCTTGTTGTTGGTTGCGTATCTTCATCACTTGTGTCTTCCCGGCATTCATTTGAAATCCCGTTTTTGCTGCCCCTCCTGTCAACTTATTTTTGCCTGTAGACCTTCGAGTTTGTGCGACACTAGACGTAAATCATCATCGACGAAATCCAAATCTTATAGGCTCTTTTCACCAGTCCAACCAGCGTATGCTCATCTTCTCGCTCCTCACGGTTTGCTGCATAATCCAGTCCACCGCAATCAGGAACATCATTGGTGATAGTAAACATCAACCTTGTCTTACCCCCGTCTTCACTTCAAAGGCATCACTGAGCTTTCCATTCTGGACCACTTGGCATAAGCGTTTTCATATAGCTGTTGAATGAGGTTGATAAAGGTTTGCGGCACTCCGTAGTGTTGAAGTAACTGCTTGCCAAATTCCTTCTCGGTTGACGCTGTCGAAGGCCTTATGAAAGTCGATAAAGTTGAGGTAGAGAGTTGACTACCGTTCTATACTCTGTTCT
Organism: Heterobilharzia americana; assembly: GCA_944470555.2. Taxonomy (NCBI): domain Eukaryota; kingdom Metazoa; phylum Platyhelminthes; class Trematoda; order Strigeidida; family Schistosomatidae; genus Heterobilharzia; species Heterobilharzia americana. The sequence continues at coordinate 59,762,769 of OX104129.1, read as the reverse complement.
ACGATGATGCGTAGCGTTGCTCTTTGATAATGAACATATAAATGCTTAAAAATACAGCACATTAGCATTCCTAGGATACCTATATGGAATTGCAAATTTTTGTACTGACTGATTGAACTACCATCACAATGATGACACTCGATTTTCTGTTCATTTCTAAGTCCAGACTAAACGCTTATGTAACACCAGTTGCCCGTCCCACCTAAGTGCCTTTAACACTTGTAATATTAACACTATTCAGATGTAATAATTACTTCGTTTAAAAATATTGTACAAGGAGCTAAATTTGTTGAAATATTACATGCTAAGAATTCCATACTGTATCACACACTGTTCTTTGAATAAAGTCATTATTATTATCACTACTATTATTATTGTTAAAATATATACTGACTAACTGACTGCAATGGTATCAAGCTTGATATAGGACAGGCAAATATAACATCACTGAAAACGGTGGCCAAGGGTAGTCAAACTATATTATAATTTCTACATTTTTCAATAATGTTCCTGTTCCGATTCGAAATAGAAAAGACACTGAATAAATTAGATAACCACGAGCTGACAGTGTGAAAAGTCAGCAGTTTAAAGGAAATTATTCTATGCTCACTGAGACATGATTTTAACAGGGAACAAGTATAGATGTAGGAAGGATAAAAATGTTACGACTGTAAAAATGGATCAGTTATTTACACCGATCAGTAGCTAGGTAATGAGAACGCCTTCCCTTCAACAGAATGCCGTTCTTTAAAAACATTCCTAAAGATCACGCAGTCTGAAGTCAACACCACCCAATTCTATATTTCAGACCACGGGAAACGCTACTTCCACTCTATTTTATTGTACTATGCGTGAGACACCAATAAAACTAATGATATTTTGTTCATTCATACACCCTAAAAAATCCTAATTCCTCCTGAATAATTTCTAAAAAGTGAATTCAGTGGAAATCAATATCTAAAGTCATCAGCCAATAAAGTAGATATCTTTACATTTCAATTTTTGCTTCATGTCGCTGTGTGGTCAGGAAAAGCATTACTGGATAATTTTGTCCTACAATCAACCAATCAGGATCAACTATTTAACTTTTGACCTAATGGTTTTATATATTCAACACATCAGTATATAAATGATGTATTTTTGTCGAATAAAGTGTCTTCTATGCAGTCGCAGGCCAATCATTCTCTTCTGTTACTTTTGTGACTTAGTAAAAGGTCTGATGAAGAACAGTCATTGTTCGTATCCATTCTAAGTGTCTTATCGTGTTACCTTCGTTCTTACTATTCCACTCTGTCACTTTACTACTAAAAAGACAGGAAGGACTTAGAACGTTATTCACAAATTCTGATAAAACATTCAGATTCCAATAAGAATTCATCATCTCTTCTAGTCGCTTTTACTTTGATCTACCTTACAGCTTCAAAATGATAGGAATGAATGGTCGAACAGACTTAAGGATGTGGTTGGAAATTGATCACAATGGTAGAGATGTAAACAATCTTTTTCATTGTCGAAGCCAAATATCAAGAATAGGGTTTTACCTAGATGATCTAAGGTCAAAAGAACTCAAACGGTACACTTCCGAATTGACCCGAAAAGACAGGGATACTCAATTTTGTTCTTGTACATATTCATTTTTTTTAAGCAGGAGGTGCAATATTCCCCTAATTTTACTTAGCTTTCGCCCGTTGATTTGTCCATGATCTAATAATAATCTACATAGCCGTTTTCACACTCTTACTAGCCTTCCTTCCCTCTGCTCTCAAAGCTGAACTCTCACTGGCTGTTTTTTACTCAAATGTGGAGTGTTGTCAAGGTCATTTAGAAGTGTATATATTCAGCATCGCTGTCGACTGTGTTGACAGCAGTTAAGACAGTAAAAAGCTCTCTGTCAAGTCTCTCTTCTCTTCTTATCTTTGCACATCAGTGGTATTGTTGTGGTGATGGTTGACGTTCAGATTTGGGTTACAGTGGATTCGTTGGGTATGAGATTCGTAGTCTGCTAGGCTCGTACTACCCGTCATAGTACTGACGCCTTCTAAAGCTTGGATATTTTGATTAATCTCGCTTGTTGAATATCTTCCTAACCCTGCTCCCTCCCATACACCTTTGTCTACCTTGATATCACTCGTTTTTATCCACTTGTTCGTTATATTCTACTGCGAAGAATCATTATCAATATCAGCATAGGACCAGGCATTACTGTGTAATGGTCCAACTTGCCACACCTCATATCAGTACATCAAGTGAAAACCCAATGAAGTGGAAGATGAAGAAAACAAAATTCACTCAAAAGAAATATAAAGTACGAAAAGAGAGAAAGGAGAATGAGAAAATGATGAGATTCGGTATAGAGTCGTTATGATGAGGATAATATGTGTACACATCTGAGCCACTCACATCCGTTCTCACCCATATCACCTACAATCAGTCTCCAACCACTGGTTCCTCCTGTCCCGTGGACATCAAAACCGGCTAGTCTACATTGCCCCACATCACTCAAAACCAACAGTCAAAAACTGTATACATTGATGCCATGTTTTAGTCTGGTCGCCTCAAGCCTTTTTCCAGCCTGAACCTACTTCGACCAACATTGTGTGACAAGGCAATCGGCGACTAGGCGTACGTAATACATGTCTCAACCATCTCAGCCGATCAAGGTTCATAACCTCGTCAACTGATTTACCTCTTCTCCCTAAAACTATACACCTCACTTTTACGTTACTCATGTGGTGACATCACGGAATACCGCCTATACTACGAAGCCAAAGGTTGTCAAACACCTGAAGCCTTCTCATATCTTTCATCTTCAATGGTAATGTTTCACAGCCATAAAATAGAAAAGACCAAACTGCTGTGCAGTACATGCGACCCTGAGAAGAATGGCCAAATTGAACTGATGCAACACGTGTGTACAAGATTCTATGTTGATTTCATCTATCTGTCTGACTAAAAGTGTGATCGTTCGACGCATTCCAATAAAACCAACCTTCAATAAAGAATACAAAACAGTTACATAAATAGATTATAATAATATTTTTATTAGAAGAAAACAAAACCAACAGGAAAGTTGACCGAAGAGTTAAACTGATGTAATATGATAGTTTCAGTAGGCTATTCTTTTATTTTAGTACACTATCTATTTATTCAGCTTCTTTATATATCGCTATTGTCTAGAAAACATAAACATATGCCATATTGTAGAAGCAAGAAATCTACACATGAAGCCATCTACTAATCCTACTTTGAATACACAAGAGGATAAAGAAAACTAACTTTGTTCTTTTTTCTACCAACAATAATCGTATACTCTTATGTATGCTTGGAAAATAACACATGCCCTTGTGCTTTTGTTGATGTTTATAGAAGCGGAAAAAAAAGTAAAAAATAATCAAGATGGAGTAAAACAGGATAAACAAAACAGAATTCTCCTCTCTTTCAATCTTTCATTAAAAATGTTATCTTCTCACTTATCTGATGGGACAAAACACAAAGGAGATGAATATAGAATTGAGCCAATTACCTGCAGTCGATAAACAGGTACACGAAACATCTTGAAATTCTTTCATTCCTGCAAACATCATGACTTTAAACACCCATAATTCATAATAATAATAATAATAATAATAATAATAATAATAATAAGACGGATACAACGGAAAAAAACACAACAGTCTATGGAATAAATATATGTATATATAATGTATATATCAGATAAGAGAAACAAAAATGACAACAGTAGCAATAATGGGAAGGGGGGAAAAAATGCATCAAGACGCACTTGATGAAGCAGATGAAGTAGACCTGCAGTATTCTGGTGGACAATGACCGAGTACAGCACTTTCAGTTAGAATTACAGTTGAAATATCTGATCCTGGGACATCATATCGTGCCTGTAGTAGTAGACTTTCCTGAAAGGCAACAAATGATAACAATCATGTATACATTCCTTTTAAAAGTTAGCGAGGATTTTAATTTTAAGGCAGTATTCATCACAGATTGATATCAATTTGGAGAACCATTGGAAATCTGAGAGTACTGAAAATCCATAACCCAGGGGGTCAAAAAGTCACAAGAAAAGAGGATGCCAATTGAAAACCTTGAGTGATAGTCGCACTATATCACTCGTTCCCCGTGAAACCAGAATGTCTTGAGTTCGACCCCTAGTCGGATCATGGGTCCATACTGCTGAGCGGTCCCATACTACGACGAAACAGCTGTTCAATGCACCTCATTCTCTTCAAAATACATAACTGTAAACTGCTGATTAGCGACATCCTGAAATTCTAATGAAAAGCTGTGACCTGTAAGGTCAACAAGTGGGAAGGGAAGCGGATGCTAATTGAAGACCTTGGGTGATCGTCACGCTTTATCATAAATTGACACAAAAGGGAAACTGTAGATCACTGAACTCAGACTCAGTGACTGAATAGTTAACGCGCTTGCTGTGAAAATTGAAGGTCCGAGGTTCGATCACTGGTGGTGCCTCTTGCTTAGGAGTCCCATACTGGGACGAAACATTTGTCCGTTTCTTCCATGTTTTCAATGGTTCTCTAACTGATATCAGTCCATGATCATTACTAATTTTTATATAAAAATTTCCATTAACCTCAAACAAATACAATAGTGATCTCCCCTATTTCCACAAGTAATGTCAGCAATCATTTCATATATTAAAGTGTTCTAATTAATTTAAAGTACTGAAATATATCAGTGATTGGTTCAATACCCAGTATCCTGAAATCTTCAGGATTCTACAAAAGTACTTTCATCTCTATACCGTCATAAATCACTCGACTAAATATTATAATTTCAACCTACCAAGCGCCAAACTTTATGAGATTGTGGTCTTCTTGATAAAGTATTGTTTATTGTTATTATTATTATTATTATTATTATCATTATTTATCCCTTGGGTTCCTAGTGGAACATTAGGCTTCAGTAGCACTTCGCCGTTTCACTCTCTTCTCTCCAGTCTTCTCAACCTGGCTACACAACTGCCCACAACCTTTCATTTCTTCCTCACACCATCTCCTCCATGTCAACCTCGCCTCGAACACCCAACTCGTCGTTTCCCATTTAGGTTCCAGTCCACGGCCTGGCCTGACGTGTGATGTACGAACAATTTGCCGGAAGTTATGAAGAGGTCACGAAGTCATTTAGTATACAACACCGTATATATGAATGAATGGAATTACATAATAAGTTAGGTCTCAGATTTATTATTAGTACTAAAAAAATTGAAAATATACAACACATAAAAGAAAATCTCAACTATGTAATCATTCACAATTTTTATAGGACAAGAACGCAAAAAAACAACATTGAAATTGAATGTTACAAGCAAAGACAGAAGCAGAGGAAAGAAGAGTAAATGGTAAGTCTAGGAAAACAATCATCGATCGCATCGTTTATGAAATCCCTTCATTCATGTAGGGAGATGCAAACTCCTGGTTAGAATTTCCAAGACGAATGTTCAATGGTTCAGAATGGAAACCTCTGTGAAACCTCCGAAGTGAAGACCGAACTAAAACAAGGTTGACGCTGACTATCATTGATGATCTTCTTCGTCGCGGTGGACAGGATTATGCAACACTGTGAGAAGAGGAGCATACGCTGGTTAGACCGATGAAAAGACCTTAGAAGATTTCGATTTCGCCGATGATGATTTATGTCTAATATCTCGTCGCACAAATTCCAAGATCTACAGGCGAAAGTCAACAAGTTAACAGAGGAGGCGAGGCGAGACAGCGAAGGAAGATCCGACTTCCTTCAGGTGAACATAGAGAAGATACAGGTGATGAAGATACCTAATCAACAACCAACTAGCAGGTCACCATTTCACTCTCTTCTCTCCAGTCTTCTCAACCTGGCCACACAACTGCCCACTACCTTTCATTTCTTCCTTACACCATCTCCTCCATGTCAACCTCGCCTATCTGCTCACTCATTATGTTGATGTCTGATGGGTGATGGCTAGCAATGAAGTGCAGGTCAGCTGGATGTAAATGCACTCACTGGGACTCGAGCTCATCGCTTCAACTGCCAAAATGTTAATGGTATAGTAGATTTTAAGATGGATGACTTCGATATTTTTTAACTAGGTGATTGGAAAACTGTGTATATCCAATCATATCCATTTCTATGAAGTGATGGAAAGTTGTTTGAATTCACAGCAATTTATTGTGTTTATTAACATATGTTAGCACGTTAAGATCAGATAGCCAGAAAGAATAAGCAACAAGGAACTCTGGCCTGCTAGCTCCCTGGCTGGCAACGAACCAACCAACAACCCATCGACCAACGAATATGTAGAGGGATTCGATTCGACATACACTGAGAAGACGGTTTGGGGACATCAGGTGTCAGGTCAGGGAGGCCATGTCAGGGCGTCGAGTGGAACCTGAATGGGAGACGACGAGTTGGGTGTTCGAGGCGAGGTTGACATGGAGGAGATGGTGTGAGGAAGAAATGAAAGGTTGTGGGCAGTTGTGTGGCCAGGTTGAGAAGACTTGAGAGAAGTGAGTGAAATGGCGACCTGATAGTTGGTTGTTGATTGGGTATCTTCATCACCTGTATCTTCTCTATGTTCACCTGAAGGAAGTCGGATCTTCCTTCGCTGTCTCGCCTCGCCTCTTCTGTTAACTTGTTGACTTTCGCCTGTAGATCTTGGAATTTGTGCGACGAGATATTAGACATAAATCATCATCGGCGAAATCGAAATCTTCTAAGGTCTTTTCATCGGTCTAACCAGCGTATGCCCCTCTTCTCACAGTGTTGCATAATCCGGTCCACCGCAACGAAGAAGATCATCAATGATAGTCAGCGTCAACCTTGTTTTAGTTCGGTCTTCACTTCGGAGGTGTCATAGAGCTGGACTGGAGAGAAGAGATTGAAACGGCGAAGTGCTGCTGTAGCCCAATGTTTCACTAGGAACCCAAGGGATAAGTTAGAGACAAAAGGGGAAGAACAAGATGGCTAAAACTGTATTAATGATGATGATAATAATAACACTAATAATAATAGAGGTATTAAAGTGTTTGTTATCATCATTTGTGGGATAACTAAAAGGAAGGGTCTTGTTGTAATAAATAAGCTATGCAGAGAGGCCGTATGTATTTCTTCTGAACACACAGACTTGGCTTGTTTAGGTGGATTCTTATAACTTCTGGTGTATGTAAAAGAGCATGGGTGAAATTAGAAGAAATGTGATAAATAACTTTGAAGGCCTTGTGTATATTAACTCGGTGGCTTATTTATTACAACGTGACCCGTCATTTTATTCATCCCATAAGTGATTATCACTAATACTTTACTCTCGGTATTATTATTATTACTATTGCTATCATTACTATTATTATTACAAGTTTAACTATCTTGTTCCCCCCCCCTACTCCTTCTTATTACCGTCAATAATTTACCACTTGGCGTAACAATTCATCTTTGCTTATTTTTTATTATACAAAATGTCAATTATGGTGTGGTGGATAACGCTCTGGCGTTTGGAGAGGTCGCTCCCGAGTCCGAGTCCCGGTGGGAACAACATCACTCACTGGGAGGCAGACACATCCAGCTGACGATTCCCAAATAGGACGAAATGCACATCCTGGGTTCCACTGCTAGCCATTATCCATCATTACTATGTAACAATGTTAAAAAATTTTATTTTACTACTACTACTACTTTCTACTATAATTAATCTATACTTTAGTTACTTGTCTTAATTACCTGATCAATTATCACCTTTCTTGATACTTTGAGATTGATATAACACCACGCATTAAACAACTTTCACCATTAGATTGGTATGTACTCTGAAGTTTTGAAAATGCTACATATATTAGTGTAAAGTGATTGATGAAGAAGTGATTGAAAAGAGACATTTCTTCACTTATATTCTTTGTTTTACTAAATGTCTAAATGGGAATTATTGCACTATTAAAGTGTAATTGGTTCTTTCAGTAGCTGTTAGTGTCTGACCTTTAAACATAATCCATTTATGCTTATTACTATATTACTAGAACACTTTATTGGTTATATTACTCTTCAGAGCTTTCATAAATATCTAGCTATATTCCATGTTTTTATGTAATACTCTTGAAAGTCTATAGGAAGTTGACTATATCAATTGATTAGTATGGTTGAAGTTTAGTTATTAACCTTTCTAGTTAACAAACATTTTTACAATGTACTTGTACTTGTGTTGTATTCAATTATCATCACAAAAGAATAAAATGTTTATTTCTCTTCTTTGCACTTTTGCATTGCTTTCAAGTTAGGTCACAAAATGTTTTACATTGTCCTTAAATTGTTATATTTCTATTTGTTTAAAGATTAAATTAATATGTATTCCCAGTTATGTTGTCCATCAGTTTAATTGAATCAAATGAAATACTCAGTAGTTCTTGATCGTAAGATTATGATTTCACAGCTATTATTATAATTATTTGTCTTTTGGGTTCCTAGTGAAACATTGGGCTACAGTAGCACTTCGCCGTTTCACTCTCTTCTCTCCAGTCTTCTCAACCTGGCTACACAACTGCCCACAACCTTTCATTTCTTCCTCACACCATCTCCTCCATGTCAACCTCGCCTCGAACACCCAAATCGTCGTCTCCCATTCAGGTTCCACTCGACGCCCTGACATGGCCTCCCTGACCTGACACCTGATGTCCCCAAACCGTCTTCTCAGTGTATGTCGAATCGAATCCCTCTACATATTCGTTGGTCGATGGGTTGTTGGTTGGTTCGTTGCCAGCCAGGGAGCTAGCAGGCCAGAGTTCCTTGTTGCTTATTCTTTCTGGCTATCTGATCTTAACGTGCTAACATATGTTAATAAACACAATAAATTGCTGTGAATTCAAACAACTTTCCATCACTTCATAGAAATGGATATGATTGGATATACACAGTTTTCCAATCACCTAGTTAAAAAATATCGAAGTCATCCATCTTAAAATCTACTATACCATTAACATTTTGGCAGTTGAAGCGATGAGCTCGAGTCCCAGTGAGTGCATTTACATCCAGCTGACCTATCTCACTAAATAAGACGAAATCCGTGTCCTGCACTTCATTGCTAGCCATCACCCAGCAGACATCAACATAATGAGTGAGCAGATAGTATTGAGACATTCGAATAAGAGCTAATCTATTGACAAAGATCGAATAATCTGACCTTGAATATCAACAAGACATCAAAAGCCTTTTTGATTACTCAAAGATTTTCAAAATATCTTATTGATTAGCATCAGAAACTATTGTGTAATTCGAAAAACAACTAATTCTCTACATTGAAAGTACTATCCAAACAATAAATCACAAGTAATGATGGGCAGTGGCCAGCAGTGACACTAGATACAAACACAAGGTTGAAATAATTATCAGCTGATTACAGATCATATGATCAGCTGATGTCAAGATATATACCGAGTTTTCTATTTCTCTAGCTAGAAAATGATCACATGAATGAAACTGACCTAGATACTAAAAATATTAATCCTCTAGGTCTAAAGTACAAAGTTAATAAATGCACTATTAACTAGACTGAATTAAAAACTTAGTCCTTTTTATAACCATAAAAGTTCAAAAACTTTTTATAACAAATATGATAAGATAAGATGTACGCCTAACTAGCAGTAATCGTACAAGTATGAACAGGTGACCTTGAAAAAAGGAATAGTTGAGAAAAATGAACTAAAAACTGTACAGTTACTTTCGCTATTAAGTTCATATTCATAATCAAAGCAAAACATCCCACCAACAGAAAACAGAGTAATTTTGAGCGAATTTAACTGCGAAAATAACCAATCAGGTTGAAGTATTTTGGTTGGGAAGATAGGGTGACCTTGAAAGTCATTCGTAGTGTCCAACGGCGCGCTTTTAGATGGTCCACCGCTCACAATTTCCAATATATTCAGCTCCACAGTAGCATGTGAATTTCTAGGTACACATACATGTGAACATAAGCGGTAGTCTATCCTTCAAAGGTTGTCGAATCAAAACGACGGTTCAGAATACAATGTACTATTGATATACTTCGACGAACGACTCTTCAACCCTTCAACAATGGCGTCCCCTTTGAATTGCGAATCCATGATTACAACTTTCTTTGGAACTGTAATAGAGTGAGAGGTAATTCGTATCATTAACTCTTCAAGGGTATCCACTAATCAATAGTGTTGTTCTAAGGGCTTTCAAACCTTAACATCTACAATGTCTTCTGAACAGATTTTATAGATTCTAAAATAAAGTCAGTGGGTTTGATTTCTTTTGCACTTCAGAGGTACCCAACTTTGAAAGTTGATGAATTGTCCAGTTCAAGTTGGTTTGTGCTAGACTGATTTACAAGAAACTGATAAACAGATGCGCATCATTTAGCATTGAGTTTTAGCTCAGTGATCTAGAATCATGATTCATATCCTTTTGATTACAGGATAATTTGCGCCACCTATGGAGCCGCCGTGATATTCGTTTGTCTATTAAGGGTCGCGTGTACTGCACAGCAGTCCGTTCTGTTCTACTATATGGCTGTGAAACATGGCCACTGAAAAAGGAGGATACAAAAAGGCTTCAGGTGTTTGATCACCGTTGCCTTCGTAATATAGGACGTATTCCGTGGTATCACCATGTGAGTAATGCAGAAGTCAGGTGTAGAGTTTTGGGGAGAAGAGGTAAGTCAGTTGACGAGGTTGTGAACCTTCATCGACTGAGATGGTTGGGACACGTACTACGTATGCCTAGTCACCGATTGCCTCGTCACACAATGTTGGCTGAGGTGGGTCCAGGCTGGAAAAAGGCCCGAGGTGGCCAGACTAAAACATGGCACCAATGTATGAAGTCTGTGACTGTTGGTTTAAGCCATGTAGGACGATGCAGACTAGGTGGTTGGGGTCCACGGGACAAGAGGAACCAGTGGTTGGGGACCCTAGGTGATATGACTCAGAACCGATGTGAGTGGCGCAGATGTGTACACACATTATCCTCATCTTAACAACGCTATACCGAATCTCACCATTTTGTCACTCCTCTTTCCTCTCTTCTCGTACTTTATATTTCTTTTGACTGCATTCACTTATCTTCATCCTTCACCTCACTACCTTTTTACTTGATGTGCTGATATGAGGTGTGGCAACTCGGACCGTTACGCAGTAATGCCTGGTCCTATGTTGATAATGATGATGATGATTACAGGATTTAACCCCAATTCACCTACTTTGATCTGAACGACTGAGTAATACCACTAACCCGAAATACCCTACGTATAGCTGATAGATTAGTGAATCACCTGCCTAAAATTACGCGTAAGTGTCTTAATCAAAATCGCAGACAGATAAAATCAACGCAGAACCTCACACAAAACAGAAATGGAAAGGTCCAACTTGTCACACTCAACAACAAGATGCAAAAAACAAGTTCATTGACAAAGGTGTACAGGAGGAGAGAGAATTTGAAGATGAAAGTTAGTGCGAATTTTCAAGTTTTAGAAAACGTTAATGTGACCGTTTTCCAATCATATCAACCATTAGTTCCTATGGTCTCGGGGACCCAACCTAATCCAACTTCCTCGAGCATTGCACGTCGAGATAGACAGTGAATAGGCATGCGCAGTTAGTGAACGTCCACAACCTCATCGATTAACTAGTTTGTCTTCAATACTCTTTTGTAATGGACAATAATTTATCCAGTGTATCACTCTCATAAACTACTAATTATAAATACATAATTAACAGAATTGATAAACTACTAGTTAGTTAGACCATTGCAAGTCAGTAATGTAATTAATTCTCAGTATTTAAACGTACCTCTAAGTTTCCCGCCTTGAATATGATCATAGATTGCTAAATACCTTAGACAGTATATGACGTTCATATTGATACCTAGTATGACATTCAAACGTCTGTTCATGAAAAACCCACTTCAGGAAAAAGTCAATCTGAATATCTATATATTTTGAGTAGATTTATCTGCCCCTCACCGTACCAAAAAAACACCGTATATACAATTGAATAGTCATTATTATGAGAGGCAGCTCGTCAATTAATTAATATAGATTAAGTAATAAAGTAACCCTGAAACGATAAACCAATCGATACTGGGTAATGACTGCAACTGAAATGAAAATTCAGACCGCAGCCGGATTCTAACCAGCAACTATCGCGTTTCCGGTTTGGTGCACTACCGATTGACCAACGAGGCCCGACTCCTGACCAGATTTTTATTTCACTTCAGTCACTGAAGGTTTTGCCCGACTACCATGTTAACACTTGATGTATCACTATCGCTTGATCGTATTCACACTAGTCGTCCAGCTGGGACTTCTTATTGCAATCCGGGTCTCCTGGCTCAGTTGGTAGTGTATCGAGCTGGTGACCCATAGTAACGCATCATGAATTCCCATGGTAGTCGGGCAAAACTCTGCTTGTGATTGAAGTGAAATAAGAATCTGGTCAACAGTCGGGTCTCCTGGGTCAATCGGTAGAGACCAGGCCGGAAACCCGGTGGTCGCTGGTCCAAATCCCGCCACGGTTCAACTTCTCGCTTCACCTTCAATCATCATCTTGTATTACTACAAGTCTGCCAAACCACGGCTCTATCTCAGATAGTCATAATATTTCAATGATTTTTAATATCTATAGGTACAAAAATTTAAGAGGACTGTACGCCCAACTAGTAAATAAATATTAGACAAAAGTAATGTGAAAACTAAGAAACAGTTAGTTACCATGATTGCACGAAGACCTCTAGCTCCTGTACGATGGCTCAAAGCCGAACGAGCAATGGCCTTCAAAGCACCTGGAGTCACTTCAAGTTCACACTATGAATGAAAACATGTGTAGGAAATATCAAGTTATTTATGACCAGTAAAAATAATAATGTTTCAAGAAATATACACACAAATTTATAAACAAGAAAAGCTTATAAATAATAGGAATGAAATACTGTTAGTATAATTGCTTGTATTATACAGTCGTTGATTGGAAAGAACTGATCGGTCTCTACTGGCAAATGGACTCATATGCAGATGCTTCAATATTACCTGTATTCTAATCAAAGTAGTAAAGGATAGTAACTAGCAGTGGAATCTAGGATGGGCATTTCGTCCGAATGCTTGTAGGAACAACACCACTCGCTGGGAGGCAGGTACATTCAGCTGACGAGTCCTAGATAGGACGGAATGCCAATCCTGGATTCCATTGCTAGCCAGTATCCATCCTTACTATAACTAGGACACAGGTATATTGAGGCATCCGCACAGGAGCCCATATGCCAACAGAGATCGATCGATTTGGTCCAATCAACGACGGTATAATATAGAAACGATTAAACTAAAAACTATACCCGTCGCACAAGAAGTGGCTATCGTGGCTCGGTGGTGTAGTGGACGACGACGAAATGCGCATCCTGGATTCCAGTGCTAGCCACTATCTATCCATCATTACTATGAAATACTGTTGTTCGATTCTTGTAATTTTCTTTCCGTTGTCATATAAGATCAAACTGCTCGACCCTTATCGGCAGATGGGCTTCAATGCGGATGCCTCGATACTCGCAAATAGTGATTATGCTGTATTCACCATTCGTGACTACCAGTGGAGTCCATGACAAGTGTTTCATCCTACTTAGGACTTGTCAGCTGGAAATACCTGAATCCCAGTGGGTGATTAATATCCCACTGACAATTAAGCCCCGTCCTCATCGCTTCAAATGTTAACGGGAAATTCCAATTGCAAAAAAGAGGTGGCCCTCGTGTCCCAGTGGATAACAACTCAGTTTTTAAAGCGATGAGTGCTGTGTTCGAGTATCAATAGGAACAGCATCACTCAATGTGGTGCAGGTGAATCCAGTCGACGAGTCTTAAATAGGACGAAATGCGCGTCAAGGGAATCATCACCATAGCAACAGATAATTAAAATACTTAGACCTCTATATGACATTAGTTTTATATGAAAACAATAAACAAATCAACTTACACCATCAATACCGAAAAGAAATTGAAATTGTTTCACAAGAGCATTACGTGGTTCCGTAAGAATACGAACAAGCATATTTTCATCCAATGAATGTAGAACAGTAATTATTGGAAAACGACCAACAAACTCTGGTATAATTCCATATTCAATAAGATCACGTGCTTCAACTCCTTGTAGTAAGGAATCACGTTCAGCATTCTCTTCACTGGCTGAACATTCAAAATATGAAGTTGATTTATCGTATGTACGAGTTTCAAAGGTCTTCAAATCCATAAATCCAACAGACTATACATGAAGAAAAGAAGATACGGATTGAATTTTAGCTAAATAGTATTGTTATGCAACTTATTAGTTAATTATCATGTAAACATTTTAGACTGATGAATAAACTCTAGAAGATTTCGATTTCGCCGATGATGATTTATGTCTAATATCTCGTCGCACAAATTCCAAGATCTACAGGCGAAAGTCAACAAGTTAACAGAGGAGGCGAGGCGAGACAGCGAAGGAAGATCCGACTTCCTTCAGGTGAACATAGAGAAGATACAGGTGATGAAGATACCTAATCAACAACCAACTAGCAGGTCGCCATTTCACTCTCTTCTCTCCAGTCTTCTCAACCTGGCCACACAACTGCCCACTACCTTTCATTTCTTCCTTACACCATCTCCTCCATGTCAACCTCGCCTATCTGCTCACTCATTATGTTGATGTCTGATGGGTGATGGCTAGCAATGAAGTGCAGGACACGGATTTCGTCTTATTTGGTGAGATAGGTCAGCTGGATGTAAATGCACTCACTGGGACTCGAGCTCATCGCTTCAACTGCCAAAATGTTAATGGTATAGTAGATTTTAAGATGGATGACTTCGATATTTTTTAACTAGGTGATTGGAAAACTGTGTATATCCAATCATATCCATTTCTATGAAGTGATGGAAAGTTGTTTGAATTCACAGCAATTTATTGTGTTTATTAACATATGTTAGCACGTTAAAATCAGATAGCCAGAAAGAATAAGCAACAAGGAACTCTGGCCTGCTAGCTCCCTGGCTGGCAACGAACCAACCAACAACCCATCGACCAACGAATATGTAGAGGGATTCGATTCGACATACACTGAGAAGACGGTTTGGGGACATCAGGTGTCAGGTCAGGGAGGCCATGTCAGGGCGTCGAGTGGAACCTGAATGGGAGACGACGAGTTGGGTGTTCGAGGCGAGGTTGACATGGAGGAGATGGTGTGAGGAAGAAATGAAAGGTTGTGGGCAGTTGTGTGGCCAGGTTGAGAAGACTTGAGAGAAGTGAGTGAAATGGCGACCTGATAGTTGGTTGTTGATTGGGTATCTTCATCACCTGTATCTTCTCTATGTTCACCTGAAGGAAGTCGAATCTTCCTTCGCTGTCTCGCCTCGCCTCTTCTGTTAACTTGTTGACTTTCGCCTGTAGATCTTGGAATTTGTGCGACGAGATATTAGACATAAATCATCATCGGCAAAATCGAAATCTTCTAAGGTCTTTTCATCGGTCTAACCAGCGTATGCCCCTCTTCTCACAGTGTTGCATAATCCAGTACACCGCAACGAAGAAGATCATCAATGATAGTCAGCGTCAACCTTGTTTTAGTTCGGTCTTCACTTCGGAGGTGTCATGGAGCTTTCCACTGTGGATCATTCGGGATGTGGTGTCTTCATATAGCTGTTGAATGAGGTTGATAAATGCTTGTGGTACTGCGTAGTGTGGAAGTCTATGCCTCGATTGAAGGCGTTTTCAAAAT
The DNA here is from genome assembly GCA_944470555.2 of Heterobilharzia americana. Classification (NCBI taxonomy): domain Eukaryota; kingdom Metazoa; phylum Platyhelminthes; class Trematoda; order Strigeidida; family Schistosomatidae; genus Heterobilharzia; species Heterobilharzia americana. Next base: position 59,747,019 of record OX104129.1, on the reverse strand, counting down.
GGATGAAGTTGAAGTAAGGATCCAGTAGACTGCCATTCTATACTCTGTTCTATGATGATGCGTAGCGTGGCATTGCAATTTGATCCACACATGGTTTGTTTATGCTGAAGCCCGCCAGCCAGCCTCTTCCGGTCATAATTATGAATGGAGAGCATCCTTTAGTATCTCCAGGATCATGCGGCTTAGTATTCTGCTTGGGGTGGACAGCAGCATGATTCCTTGCCAGTTCTTGCAAAGACTTAGGTTTCCCTTGTTTAAGATTTTTACAAGGTAGCCCTTCTTCCAATCAATCGGCAGGTAACTTTCTTTCCTTCCAAACCTTCTACAGTAGTGGTGTGAGCATATCTGTTGTCTCTGCGTCTGTTTTCAGTGCTTCTGAAGGAATTCCATCTGGTCCTGCTGCTTTTTCGGATTTCAGCAACTTTATGGCGTTCAGGATTTCACTTCTGGTGTTGTTACTGGTAATTCTGTGGCTGCTGGTAGTATTTCTGGACGAGTTGCAGGTGATGGTCGACTCAAGAGCTTTTGAAGTGGTCAGCCCATTCTTTCCTTTGTTTCTCCTCTTTGGTAGCTAGGTTCCCTTCACTACCTCTCATTGGTTTCATCTGTGTTCATCTCTTTCCAGATAGTAACCTGGTTATTTGATATAGTGCTGTCAGGTCTGTGTCTCTCCTACCAGAAGCCTGTTCTGCTTCACTCGCCAGTGTGTCGTAGAAGTTTTTTTCGTCTTTCCGCATACTCTTATTCACTTTTTATGCAGTGTAGTGTTTTATTGGTTGTATTCAGCTTCTCTTTTCGTTGTTTATCCCTGCACTGCACTGCACTGGTTCATCTTCTGTTTCACTATATTCTCTCCATATGAGCTTCCATGTTTTATGTGAATACTACTACTCTATAAATTTAAGGTCTTGAACCGCATAACCGTTTATCATCAATCTCCCCCTAATAATAATTTACAACCTAACTTGAAGATCGCCAGTATGCGTTAGAAATTGATTCTACATCACTCTAATATATCGATAGAATTTTATTTCCTTCCTTAGGTATATCAGCACAACAAAAAAGCAGGATGACCAAATCGCTAGTGATTTACAAACCGCATAGTACACGATGACATTTTTTACAGCTGAGTAGATTTTAATTATAATTTGACTGTCTGAGACAGACCCATAGTTTGGTAGACTAGTAATGACACTGGGTAATGATTAAAGGTGAAATGAAAATTTGGACCGCAACCACATTCGAACCAACAACCACCAGGTTGCCAACCTGATGCTCCATCAGTACAAATACTAGTCTGTCAAACCACCACTATCTCAGATAGTCAAAAATGATAATCAATATTATGCTCCCCCCCCCCACCCACACCTCTAATTCAGTTAGATTGGGATTGGGATGAGAAGTCCTAACTAGGCAGCAGGTGTGAGTACGATCAAGCAATAGTAATGCGTCACGAATTCACATAGTAGTGGCGCCAAACCCGACTTATGATTCAAGTGAAATAAATGTCTGGTCAGCATTCGGACCTCGTAGCTCAGTTGGTAAAGCGTCGGGTCGGAAACCCGTAAGTCACTGGTTCAAATACGGGCACAGTACAATTTTTCATTTCACGTTCAATCATCAGTCAGTACTTGTCTTTTTTTCAAGTTGATATTCATTATGGACTGATATCTAACCTGGTGGCCGTGAGGACAAATACTCAACGATGACATTGGGTAATGGTCGCACTATGTCGTGAACTGACAGAAGTTGGAAATATGGACCACTGGATTCCGATCCACTCGCTCAATGGTAACATGGTGACCATAGAACCTGAAGGTCGTGGGTGCGCACCTTTGAAGAGTCTCATACCAGGGCGAAACAGCCGTCCAGTGCTGCCAGGTTTTCAATTTTCTTCCAATTGATGTCAGCCGATGATGAATACCAACTTGGAAAATCTCAAAATCCCGACAAACCCTGGAATCCAACTACTAGTCTGCTATACCACAGCTATCTCAGATAGTCAAATGATAATTAATATGATGCTCTCCCTTTCAAATTCAATTACATTTGGATTGGGATGAGAAATCGTGACTGGTGGGCAGCTAGCGTGAATACAATCAAGCGGTAGAAATGCGTCAAGAATTCAAATGATAGTTGGGCAAAACTCCACTTGTGATTGAAGGTGAAATAAAAATTTGGTCAGTAGTCAGATCTCGTAGCTTAGTTGAGTAGATTTTTTTCAATCCTCCATCCAAATATGGTTTGATCTCTGATACAAAATTGTCAAGAACAATAATGTGAACAGGGTAATTTGTACATCATTTGCAAATTGATCATCCTATTCAAGATATACGAATCCACTGAAGTGAGCTGGTGAAACTCAGTTGATCTGAACTATTTGGCCCTATAAGCTGAATCTGTCAGGAGGTACACTAATGATAAGCACGGCCTCAAATGAAAGAAACGGTCATCCACTGATAAGACCACTCTAATGTAGCTATCGAAATGGACAAATCAGCAAGAGTGTAAATTTCAAACTACGAATATTGTATTAGTTGATTGCAGGTCATTGGTAAGGAGTCCTATTTGACCCAGATTTAATGCTTATTAGCACTTGTCAACAAGGCGTACGTGCAAACTTGAAGGAACCAATTTTCATTGATGATTGCCTCCAACCGAGTAACACCAACCAAAGTGCATCCCCCCAACGGTATGTTCTAGCTTGGTAACCCACAATACAAAATGAGTGATAGACTAGAGTTATTTGGCAGAAATCTCTGGACTTATATTTCATTTAGGACTAGACATGATGAAGCTGTAGGCTATTGATTTAGAAAATTGACTTTCACTCAATGGGTCGCTGGTTCGAACCCCACTACATCGACTGAAATTTGGGCAGCTAGACGGTATCCTTGACCCTCAGAAAATAGATATGGATCACTGCCTACCGCACGAATATGCGCCAAGTAGATTTCGATTTTATTTTCTTCGTTATTCTGTAATAAGCAGTCAATGTACCATTACTTCTTATTGTCTTGTTATATAATCGTAGTTCAACAACTGAATTTTCGGTAATTAGTAGCCACTGAGCTACTAATGAAGAACGGAATTAGCAAGAAATATTGATTCAACACACTTGTCTTGAAATAGTAGAATGAGTTAAGAACAAACAGGATACACAAATAATAGTTGGTAGTAGTGAGTTTAAGAATGAGAGAGAAAAAAAGGTATACCTTTTTATGCTTTCGTCGAGCAATAATTTTATCTAATCCACTGAATGCACCTGAAGCAACAAAAAGTATATTTGTTGTATCCACTTGAATAGTTTCACCGCGTACTTTACGTGAATTTTTCCCATCAGGAACATTTACAATTGAGCCTTCTAGAAGTTTAAGCATACCCTAGAAAATAAAAAAAGAAATTTATAAATGCAATTCAGCATAAATTGTTTCTACGGTATACTTGTTATACATTTAAATATTAAAATGGCACTTACATCTTCTTGTACTTGAAATTTCATTGAAGACTTTCAGAGATCCAAAACAATTTGCTTACAAACACAGGAAAACTAGGCTGCATTATAACATTGTTTCTAGTCTAGACAAAGTTGCTAAATATGTTCCCTATGCCTTCCTGGATCATGTATAAGCCTTCGACTCTGCTCCTAGACCACTCTTCCTAAATAAATTTACTATAGCTGATACTGAGCGATAGGTTACGAAGTGACTGTATTCTTAGAGAGAGAGGCTTCACTTCATTGCTTACTGAGGTTGGTGTGCCTCAAAGTTGCAGTACTTTCTGAGTTTCTCTTTTCGTTCCTTTTGCATGATTTATCCTCATTCTGTTAAAACTAATTTTATTAAGTATGCTAATGACGTGACAGTTTCTATATCAGTTAACTCTCACTTAGATTCCTCTGAATAATTGACCAATGGTCTCAAACTCCACTCTTCTAAATGTCAAAATATTAATTTTAGCCTCATGCGTACTGATGGTATTTCTGTAGAGTGTCAACTGTATTGGATTGAGTTTTACTTCTAAACCTTCTTGGTAGTCTTATATCTTATTGACAAGTCACTCTTTCATTTAACGTATTACATAAAAAAAAAAACTGAGACTGACTCTTGTCATCGTTGAACATCTCTCCTTTTCAACTGATATCATTTCATGATGAATCATAAACTGAAATCAATAAAATCCCCCCCCCCCCCCCAACAAGCCTTCAAATTACTTTAAAGTATTGTTTGATTACTGTTTTATGCTAATAGCTTTATCAACGCAATTATAAAGAGAGAACTTTGATACTGTCAAAATTTATATCGATCAAAGTAATTCTGTGTTTTAAAAAGTGAGTGAAATAGATTATGAATATGTGTAGCATATGAGATATGAAAACTGTATGAAGTACACAACTTGCAAAACATCTATGTGTACACTTGAGTATTATACTCTCAGGAAAATAATTTTGTTTTTCACTCAGTAAAAAATACATATGCAAGAGGTAGTGAATACTGTTTACTTAATTCAGTGAAAATTTGTTTTAATCATTCCAATGAAGATGAAATGTAGTACAATGGAGTACAACCTGAAACAACTGTGTTGCAGTTCGCTCCATCCTACTAAGTGGCTTTGAAACATCCATTAAAGGTAGACATGACACGAGATGGCTTCAGATTTTCGACCATCATTACCTTGGAAAGCATAAAATGTGTGCTATGGTGCCACTACTTCAGTAACATAATCAGGTATAAAGTTTTAAGAGGAAGAAGAAAATTAATCGATGATGTTGTGAACCATCATCTGTCTTGTCGCACAATGTTGGCTGAAGTCGATTAGAGGTGGCTAGAGACTAAAGCATGATATCCATTGCATAGAATCTTTGACCATTGGTTTAAGATGCATAAAGAAACGAAGACTTCTCGGTTGAAGTTCGTAGGATATCAGAAAAAAGAGATTAGAAACTAGGTAATATGCCTCAAAATCAATCTCAATAGCATAAATATATTCACGCATTATGAGGAATTCCTAACACTTTTGACTGGCTTTCTTTCATCTGAGTACATTCTTACTTGATGTGCTTATACAAACATATGACAGCTTGGATAGTTACACAGTAATGCGATGTCCATATCCTCTACTGTCTCTTTGGTAGCCACATAACAGAAGAAATATACATTCAGCAAAATCTCAATCTTACTATCTTATATTTACAGAGCAATCAATTATTTTTCAACAACTTTCATCATAGATTATCATCAGTTAAAATACGTGAAGAACTAAGAAACCGAAACGTATTGGATGTGGTGGAAAATCCACATTCTGAAGTAAAATAGATCGGAATGAAATAGTAATCTGAACTTTCCTCGTCTCTAATTATCTTCTACAGAATAACTACGTGTAACAAAAGTTATCCCTTGCAAATAATCGAATAGACAGCTAGATAAAACAAAACAGAAATTTCATATGAAAGTGTGTCGATTCAACTTGTCACATTCCATACCACCATACAAACAATAAGTGCATAGAAAAAGATTGATATCAAAGTAGACAAGGTTGGATTGGAGAAGGAATTTGATAATGAAGGTCACTGAAATTTTACTATTCTCACAGCCTTTGGAAAGAATTTATACTCTCATAATTTAAACTCAGCTGAAACTTTAACTTGAGCTCGAAAACAGCATACTCGAGAAAACCAGGCAGGTTTCAGACCTGGACGACGGTGCATCAATCATATTTTCACCCACCGACAGGTTCTGGGACACAGGCATACCTACCGGTCAACATTTCTTTCTTGACCTGGAGGTGTCGTGGTAGTGTCTGACTGTGAAGAGAGCATCCAGCAAGTATGTAACGCTAATCAAAGTTTTCTACTCGACCGCTCCCAAATTAATGACATAGAGTGAAGTGGTGGAATGTATCTATACGTTCACTTGCTTAGGGAGTTGCATCAGCCCGTCAAACATGCTGGTTAATATAAGTGAAAAATTTGGGCACTGTGGTAGAATGTAGTTCCATATTAGATTTGTTTATTTGATATAAAGCGCACAGTGATACAGTATTATTTACTTGATTACGTTTCGAGCATAAATTATTGCTCATAATCATATCAATGTAATCACACTTCTTTCGACATCTGATTTTATAGTCCTGTCACCTGATCTCTCTTTGATTTTTTGATTGGTAGTAAAGTTTTCCATATCTCTGGTATAGGTGTTGCGTCATTCCTATTACATGTGTTGGGTGTGGATTCGATGAACAAAGATTCAGTAATTAATCTCTCTCTCCACCTAGCTATATTAGACTTAAGTACAGTGGTTTTGTCCCATCCTATTGTGTGGTTGTGTGTTAATGAATGTAATGCAATGGCTGAGTGTTTTTCTAGGTTATTGATCTTATTGGGGTCTGTCGTTCTATGTTTAGCTAAATTCCTATGTTCTGTTAATCTAACTGACCCCGACCGGCTAGTTTGACCTATGTATTTGACTTCACAGTCATTACATGGAATTTGGTAGATTATATTATTTTGCTTAATTGGTTCTATCGGATCTTTTAGCCGACACAGCTTACCTCTAAGTGAGTTTGTTGGTTTAAATGCCACCCTAATTCCAACCTTGTTGAGAATCCTACGTATGGTTTCTGATGTTCCTTCCTTGTATGGTATCACAATAGAGGTGTTGATTTCCTTTCTACTTATGTTGTCACTATTATTTGTATTTGTATTAGTGTTATTATTTTGCTTCTTATGCGTCCGTGTGAATTTCTTAATAAAATGATGGGGATAATTAATAATTATTAACGCTTCTTTTATGTGTTTCAATTCCTTATTTAAGTCCTTACAATGACTAGTGAGTTTCTCAGCTCTGTTATTTAGACATTTGACTAAACCCGCTTTAACTGACACTGGATGAGATGACTTGAAGTCTAGATACCTGTTAGAATGTGTTGGTTTTCTGTAGACGGTAGTATCTAAACCACCATCTATCCTTCGTTTTATTCTGCAATCCAACATAGGTAATTCTCCTTGTTCATTTTCTACTTCGTAAGTGAATTGGATTGCGTTAACTACTGAGTTTATGTGTGTCAAGAAACTGTCGATATGTTCCGATTTCAACACTGTAAATGTGTCATCTACAACATGCTGGTTACTGACGAAATCTCAGCTCGGATACAGAAGACCCGTCTGGCGTTCGCCAACTTGCATCATCTATGGCGTCGGTGAGATATCGGGCTACCTATAAAAGGACCAGTATGCTGACCTTCAGTCAGACCAATACCTAGTAACAGTTGGTGAAGTTTCTAATGGTGGGTCTGAGTCGTGCAGGGAGATGTAGTCTGCCTGATTAGGTTCTCTCAGACGACAGGAATCAGTGGTTGTTGAGGAATCTTGATGAAAATCAGCCACAATGGCACACATGTATTCACTCTTTGACACCTTCGAAAGCTTGAATGTTTCGACTAACCGTTATCATCAATTTTTTTATTCTCTCATACAACTTTGTCACCGTTTTTCTATGAACCTGTTCTTTGTATACTTCTGTTAAGTGTGGCAACTTGAGTTGATAAATCTGTGCGCGAGATTCTAAGTCAGTCAGAAACTTTAACAATTCCTACTGGATAATTCCGCTTCACTTCGAAGTATATTTCAAGTGACCTTTGAAATCAAAAACGTTTATTCATCCTATATGATCACTTTAAGAATATTCATTGCATATAAATATTTTTAATTTATCGATTTTACTATTCTAACTTTATTATACTATCTAATTACTAGGTGAACACCTTGATAGTGTAATTGATCTCTACTTCAAGTATTCAGAAGTTTATTCAAGTTAATTACAATAAAGTCAATCAGAGACAAAAGGTAATTTCCATAGTTAAGAAAATTTCAACTTTGTCTATTATCTGTTTTAATATATACTCCTATCATGGTTGTTAACGATTTTCTGTTTTTAGTTGACTGTAGAAAAAGCTTGTGTGTATTTAGAAAATAAGAAATAAAACACTAACTAACTATAGTATACATGTTATTGTATCTGTAATACTCATATACACTCGCTGTTTACTTAAACTATCTACATTTCTAAAAGGAATATGAAGTTATAAGTTACTGAAGAAAGAAAAAGGATATCCACAGCGCTTAGTGACGTCTTCTTCCATTAACAGACTGTAAAATTCATGTTATGCATCCATCCATCAAAGTCAACATAGGATCAGACATTACTGTGTAATGGTCCAACTTGCCACACCTCATATCAGTACATCAAGTGAAAAGCCAATGAAGTGGAAGATGAAGAAAACAAAATTCAGTCAAAAGAAATATAAAGTACGAAAAGAGAGAAAAGGAGAATGAGAAAGTGATAAGATTCGGTATAGAGTCGTTATGATGAGGATAATATGTGTACACATCTGAGCCACTCACATCGATTCTCACCCATATCACCTACAGTCAGTCTCCAACCACTGGTTCCTCCTGTCCCGTGCACATCAAAACCGGCTAGTCTACATTGCCCCACATCACTCAAAACCAACAGTCAGACACTTCATACACTGGTACCATGTTTTAGTCTGGTCGCCTCAAACCTTTTAACAACCTGAACCTACTTCGTCCAACATTGTGTGACAAGGCAATCGGCGACTAGGCGTACGTAATACATGTCTCAACCATCTCAGTCGATCAAGGTTCATAACCTCGTCAACTGATTTACCTCTTCTCCCTAAAACTATACACCTCACTTTTACGTTACTCATGTGGTGACATCACGGAATACCGCCTATACTACGAAGCCAAAGGTTGTCAAACACCTGAAGCCTTCTCATATCTTTCATCTTCAATGGTCATGTTTCACAGCCATAAAATAGAAAAGACCAAACTGCTGTGCAGTACACGCAATCCTCAATCAATAGACAATCGAATATCACAGTAGCCCCACAGATGGCGTAAGTTGGTAAAAAGCCACCAGGGCTGATCCCACAATTCATTTTAGATAATTCACAAAACATATACTTTGGAAAAACACACTGAGTAGTATAATAATCAACTTATAGTCTAGGTTTTGGTAAAGTAGTTAAGTTGGTTGAAAAACACGGATAATTACAGTATAAGAAAGTAAGTTGCATATATATTTCCCTTAGAACTTATGAATTATCCTCTTTACTTTTTTATCATGACTGAGAATACACGCTAAATTGTACTAAAACAACAGTTTACAAAATGTTATCTTTATATTTACCTGTATCAAACACATACACAGTCGTCACGACCGACATATTATCATCAAAAACTATTAAGAATACTTTACAAGTCATATGCAGTTAGCAAATAAATTGCTGAGTAGGAAGAATAGTAGGAAATTGGCTAAGAGAAACAAACATCGATCAGAAATGTATAAGGCAATACTGTAATCATGTCTCATTTTACTTGATGATGGCTAGTAGTAGAATACAGGACGAGTTTCATCCTATTTAGGACTCGTCGGCTGGATTTGAGTCTCAGTGGAAACACAACATCACTCACTGGGTTTCAGGTATATCCAGCTGACGACACGCATCCTCAATTCCACTGCTAGTCACCAACAAACAAATCACAATCTAATGAATAATTCGGCAATTTCGAAGCATCCGCATAGAAGCTCATATGCCAAGAAAGGTAGACCAAATCAATTCAGAATAACAACGAGGGGGGGGGAAGGGGGAATTACTGGTAAGTCGAAATGTTAAACTTGATTAACTAAAGTGATTTATTATTATTATTTGTCCCATGGGTTTCTAGTGGAACACTGGGCTTCAATAACATGTCGCCATTTCAGTCATTTCTCTCTAGTCTTCTAAACATGGGTCCACGACTTCTCATAAGCTTCCACTTCTTCTTCACACCATCTCCTCCATGTCAACCTCGCCTCGAACACCCAACTCGTCGTTTCACATTCAGATTCCGCTCGACGGCCTGACCTGACACCTCATGTCCCCAAACCATCTTCTCAGTGTATGTCGAATCCAATCCTCTGCATATTCGTTGGTCGATGGGTTGTTGATTGGTTCGTTGCCAGCCAGGCAGCAAGCAGGCCAGAGTTCCTTGTTGCTTATTTTTATTATTCTGGCCATCTGATCTTCAGTATAGAGCATAGGCAGCTGTTGATGAATGTCTGTAGTTTGTTGGAAATGCTTTTCGTAACGCATCAAGTCTCTGAACTATATAAGAGCACTGACTTAACGTTAGTGTTGAAAATCCGTATCTTGTTCACGCTTTATGCTGAGTGCAGGAGATCTTCACACTGATTTCAGATTAATGAAAGAAAGGCCTAGTCTTGATTTTCCGATCCTGGCTTTGATAAACTGAAGTATAATCACCTATAAACACTAGATGATCGATTAATGTTCTGTTTAACGCTAAATCAAGAAACTATGTGCTCTTAGATTAATTCAGATTGAACAGTTAATCTCTTGAGAATGTGATCGTCATATCATATTACACTGAATAACAACTTTCTATATTGCCTTGATATAATCATTATGTAAACGTTAACCAGCAAGCGGCCTGCTTAAATCTTGGGCCACTAATTATATTTCATCAAATTCTTCTCTTTCATCACTTTGTTTTAATATTTTAATTATCTTCTGAATGCATCATGTACTCTAGCATGTTTTTAAAATGTTTTCGTAATTTCATTTCTCAAGCTAAGAACAAAATAAAGGAAACACATTCAATCAATTGGAAATGGATTTGTAAATGCTGAAAAATACACCATATTACTATTCCTAGGATATCTGTACGGGATTATGAATGAATTTCTGTGCTGGTTGACTAAACTGTTACCATCAAAATTACACTCGATTTTGTGTTAATTTCCAAATCGAGAACAGATGCTTATGTAACACTAGCTGTAGCTGTGTCCGTTTCGCAATTATGCCTTCAATACTGTTCTTATTAACACTATGCAGACGTAATAATTATTTCCTATAAAAATATTGTATGGAAAGCGAATTTGTTGGGATATTCCATGCTGAAAACTCTAAACTGTATCAGACATATTGCTTGGAAAAAAGCGATTATTATTATTATTATTATTATTATTAGAGCGATAGAACTAAATAATATGAACTAACAGATAAAGAGATGTCTGAAATACAAAACTGTTTAGTTTCAAGTTAGAAGAGAGCAAAGTGGAAGCATTTTTCACAAGCAATCACTTATGATACTGCAGTGGACTACATTTCCAATAATACTTATCAATACCCACTGCCCTTTACAATGCATATGAGCAGGTGATAATGAATTATTCGTTGAAATACTGGAGTGAGGACAAGGATTATAGTGAAAATCTATATATCATTACAAGTTAACAGTTTGGGGACATCACGCACCAGGCCAGGCTATCGAGTTGAACCTCATGGGGAAACGACGAGTTGGGCGTTCGAGGATGACATGGAGGAGGTCATATGAGGAAGAAATGAAAGCTTCTGGATAGTCGTGGAGCCAGGTTCAAAAGATTGCAGAGAACACAGTGAAATGGACACTTGCTACTGAAGCCCTATGTTCCACTAGGAACCCAAGCGACAAATAATAATAACAAAATCTGGTTGAGGTCTGAAAAGACGAAATCAAAGTAGATAAAACCTCATACACAACTGCATCGATTCAATTTGCCACAATTCACAACAGTACACAAAGAATAAGTGGATGCCAAAAGGTTGATATCAAAGTAGATAAATTTGTATGGTAGAAACAGGAACTTAGAAATGAAGGTTAGTCAAAACATGCAAACACTAGAAGATTTCAAAGAGTGAATGCATCTGAGCCATTGCGAACAATTTTCAACTATATCTCGCAGAACCCCAGTCACGTAGTCTACATTTTCCCCACAGGATTCAGACAAACAGTAAGAGACTTTATCGACTGACGCCACATCTTGGTCTAACCACCCTAAACCCTCTTCCGACTTAATCCAACTTCCCCCAGTATAGCACGTTGGAGTAGGCAATGGCTCAGCATGCACCATACATGTCCATGCCATCTCACTCGATTAACATTCACAACCTCATCAATCGACTTGCCTGTCTTGCCTAGTTCCCTTCGCCTCACCTTAACATCGCTGAGGTCTACAAGGTGATCTAAATTGACGAGTGCAGGTTATAGAAGATATAGGTAAAAATGAATCGTAGTGGTCCAGATGCATCTACGTCTTATTTTTTTATCTGTTAGTTTTTGTCTTACATCTCTACATAGTTACTGAGAATATTATGATTTTCGTCCTACTATTTCCCCTTTCTTGTAGATTTCTGTCTTGATGTGCAAATAAAAAGTGTCTTGACTCAGACTGATACACAATTGTCCCATTCCTATTTATTTGTTTCCTTTAATAAATTATCAAGAAAAATTGAAACGATGACGACAACTTAATGAAGTGAATATATAATATCTCACTTGTTGAACACCTTCACCGCCAACATCCCGTATTGAATGAAAGTTTCCACTTCTACTGCTTATTTTGTCTACTTCGTCTAAAAATATTATACCTTGTTGAGCACGTTCCACACTGAAATTTGCATCTTGTAATAGTTTACCAATAACTGACTCAATATCTTCACCAACATAACCAGCTTGAGTTAATGTGGTACAATCACAAATAGCAAAAGGAACATCTAAGCATCGAGCCAAAGTTTGAGCCAACAATGTTTTACCTACGATAAAGAAATATAAAAAGACAAGGTGGAAATATTATCATCTATGTATGTTCGTTATACTTATCTTTTGAATCATACAACACTGGTGGTAGCTATGATAGACAGAAGGCGAATTCAAAACTATAATGGTACACAGGTAAAAGGAAATGATAACAAGCGCAAGTAAATTATCGCTCTGAAGAGTCTAATAGATACGAAATAACAGTTGACTGATAAAAGTTATAACATATTACCATCTAATTAAGTATAAATTGGAAACCTAAGCAAGATTCGAAGTCATAACCCACAGTTTCTAAGTTGAGTGCCTAAACCAAAGAGTGACAACTCAAAACATTAATATACTTAGAATGCAATGACCTAACAATGAGATCCTAATCACAAACACGCCTAGGTTCTTGGTCGTATTGTGCTGTCTGAGCTGGGCTGTTTAGTCTTTCTAAATAACATCTTCAGCACTAACTTCAGTATGAAGATGTCGTCTAGAAACGAGAAGACAGAGATGAAAAAAGGAATGGTTTGAACCGTCAGAATTTTCTCAGGTAGCGGTTTTATTTCACCGTTCCCAACCTTATGTCTTAATAATGTAAAACTCTTCTTGGCTATCTGATATTTTGACTTATTGATGCGAAGTCCAAACTCGTCAATGAGTCTTAAAACAGCTTCCATGAATTCTAGATGTTCGGCTTCCGTTTGATTGTACACCACCAGGTCATCACTATACACCCCTCACTGAATGATTTCCATGTAAACTGACAAATGATCCAACGGATGGGTTGTGTTTTGTCATTCAGTCACTCCATCTGCTTATATCGAAAAGATGTTTTTCAGATGCATCTTGCTCTGAAAAGCAAAGTTCCATCAGGGTTTTTGTGGCACATCTGTTTACTTGTGTTCATTGCCTCAACTAAATGTTCAATTGTTTGATGCCATTTCTATTCCATTCTATACATCGTTTCCAATAATGCGTGAAGTGAGAAACAACTGAGATTCAGCGCAAAATGGAGTATTTTCAATTTTAGAAGAATTTCTCGTATAGTATCTGCGGAATCCATAGATAAGTCAATTCCATTCATAGAAAAGCTAAGAGAGCTCCGGTTACGCAAAGGTGTTGGTAATAGCAAAGTGTTGGGAACGATACCACTAAGTGAGAAGTCAGATGATTTAGTCAATCTGATAACTTCCATGTTTCACTTGAAAAGTCACGTGGTCTTTACTGTTATGTAGAAACCGACTATTTCACATCCAAAGGAGAGGTCAAGTCCTTTTCTGCAATAGATGAAAAGATTTCACTCACGTAAGCACCAGAGTTGAAGTACTCTTAAATTGCTATTGGTGACACCCTGAGCAAGTGAAGTTATGCCCGAGTAAAATTTAAGTCAATAGACCTCTTTAATTTAGATATTGGACTCTTTAGTTTTCTGAGGTATCGCTTCACTGGATCTGGTTATCGCTTTTAGTAATTTGATATGCAGAGTAAGTTATCAAAATGTCACACTCTGGGAGAGTGAGAAGATATACAGATTTTTTTTCCCATGGTTAGCTCTCTCTGATCCGGTAAACAGGTCGATACGAATCGTTCCCAACTAGTCACCTTGTTCATTACAGTACACTACAAGTAGCACCAGAATTCCTCAAACTGAACAATGTTTTCGTATTCTACTAACCAATCCCTGTTTAAATCCACCATTTCCTTATTCATTTTTGGCCTCAGTTTGGAATGCAGCAGACGTACACATGCTCAAACAAATACATGATAAGTGTCTAAGTACTGTTGTCGAGGTGATGTATTCCTCTTATACGATGACTAACTATTACATGATACATCCAAATCCTACTTTCGGTTGAAGTTAATGACTTCCCAATTAGATAGTGTCTTTCTTTAAAAATGATACTCGCTAGCAAGATATACTTACCCGGTTATAGTTTTAGCAAGTGTTCGTCACTAATTATTCACTGAGCTAGGATCCCGAAGGTGTCACCTAAGTACTTTTCTGTTCAACAGTTTCCCCACTTTAGTTTGAAGTTGTATGCTATGACGACCATATATGTACGTTTGGCGTTTAGTAGTACACTAAATAGTTTTTGGTGGAATGCATCGTGTCTATTACCCAGTGCTAGTGCTACAAAAATATATCAATATATATCGTGATCTATAGTTCTTGCTGTGGTCATCTAATCATTTAGGAGTTCCTTGATGTGATCAAACGTTTTCTCTGCTTCTTCTGTCCACGTAAATTTAGGGTTACCAAGTAACTTGTATAAACGTACTGCTATCTAGTTGAAGTTTTTGAGGAACCCACTGTAGAATGCTGCTCTACGCAAGAACTGTCGCAGTTTCCTCTTGGAATTCGTCACTGGACTTGTGTACGGTTATTCCGTTCTGTCAAGTGGTTGGTCTGCGGGTGGTACGGTATCATTCTTATCCTCTTGATATCGAGTTGCTCCAAACAAGATTTGAATTCTTCACTCTCAAAACAAGGAACTTAGTCGATCGGTATCACCTTGGGCATACCATGATCCTCGACAATATGCCGTATCACCGCCGTGGTCACTGGCATTCGTTTGAATTGGTATTGCTTCTTGCTCACAATAAATGCTGTTTTCTCTTTATCGCCTTCTTTTATTAGTAGCCTGGTCGCCGGTCTAGAACTGTAAATACTTTTGGATTCTGCAACCGATCCAGTGTTTCAGCTACCATCGGCATGGAACACGGCTTCAGTTGCATTATGCTGTTTAACTCTCGGAAATCAACACAGAATCTATATTTCCTATTGCACGTTCTTACTAAAGGCACTGGCGAACTGTGTGGGCTATCAGCCTGTTCAATAATGCCTTGATTTGGCATTTCCTGAACCTGGCACCCAACTTCTTCTTCCAAGTGACATGGTATTCGCAGCGTTATAAATGCTGTCATTGCTTGACTTGTCGCTGGGATTTCATGCTGAACCTTGTCACAGTATTCATAGGGGTCTCTATCTTCCGTGAAAAATCTGTCGTATCTCTTAACCATGTCGTCTAGAAAGAAGATGAAAGCTCTACGACTAAACAATCCAGCTCAGAGCGTACAATACAACCAAGACCATCCACCTGAGGTACAAATATTTTCCACCATTTCAAAAACGCCTAGGCTCACAGTTGATTTACATTTTAATCAATGAAAATGGTACATTTTGGTAGAAGTCAGATTTTTCCCTGATTAGAACGAGCGTTACAAATGAACGAAAAGTAATTCACTCAGCTACCTTGTGCACATTCGTACGATAGGCAATAAGCCACAACCTAATGTGTGAGGGTTAATGATACTACCTGGTTTCCCAAACCTCGGTAGCTGGAAGCCCCGCTCGAACCTGCGGCTGAACGATTGGTAGTCATCTCCCTAAATCAATAAGCTACAACTTGACATGATAGGACGTTAACACTTATACAGTCAAGTTGAATTGTTCTATCATATTCCTTATGATGTAACACAGGCGATTAGTAATTAGTAGGCGAACTACGGTAAAACCTCCGTAATAGTAGTCAAAAAAAATGACATACGTTTTCATTTATGTAAAGATGATGCCAATCAATATAAAATCAGTCAGTGTATTCCATCCAGAACCTAATGATGAGTAATAAATAGTGGTAAACAAGCTGGGATTAACTTGTTCTCCTTAACTCAATAAAATAGCATTCTAGAAAGACTATTCACAGACACCATT
Source organism: Heterobilharzia americana (assembly GCA_944470555.2). Classification (NCBI taxonomy): domain Eukaryota; kingdom Metazoa; phylum Platyhelminthes; class Trematoda; order Strigeidida; family Schistosomatidae; genus Heterobilharzia; species Heterobilharzia americana. The sequence goes on along the minus strand of OX104129.1, from coordinate 59,730,655 downwards.
ATTGCACTGTTTGTCTCTATGTGATGGAGTTAAGGATTAACTAGTAAGGTTTGACATTTAACCTATGCTTGTTAAGTATCAGTCGACTTGTAATCAGATGTGTAGACGGATATCATACAAAGGTGTATCAACACTAAACCAAATGATTGTTCAATCTGATAGTCAGAAGGTTAAATAGCTTTCATTGATGTTCTTTTCTCAAGACTAACAGATGAATTGATAAACAGGAATTTCTATCTAGAGGTTTGTGAAGGCTTATTAGTTGATTTTAGATAGGAATTCATCATGGGCTGACATCAGCTGGAGGAACATTGGAAGTCTGGGAGCACTGGACAACTGATGTCAGTCCATGATGAACACCAGCTTCAAAAATCTCTAAATCCCCACAAACCTCCAAATTCAACTGAACTGGTGCTCATTTATGAGTAGCTTTGAAAATTGATTCCCAAAGTTCTAATGAGAAATCGTTACCAGTAGGGTAAACTTGGTGGCCGTGAGAACAAATACTCAACGATGACATTGGATGATGGTCGCGCTAGGTTGTGAACTGACAGGAGTTGGGAATATGGACCACTGGATTCTGACCCAGTGGCAACGTGCTGGCCATAGAACCTGCAGGTCACGGGTTCGATCGCTGGCAGGGTCGTGGGTGCGCACTGCTGAAGAGTCCCATCCTAAGACGAAGTAGTTATCCAGTGCTCCCAGCTTTCCAATGTCCCTCCAACTGATGTCTGTCAATGATGAATTCACACCTAAAAAAGAGGAATTTGTCTAAGAGAAAGTATGAGGACAGGACAGTATCCAATTAAAAAAACTGTAAGTTACAGAATAAAGGCTATAGATTCGGAAGATACAATTGAGCAGGAACTGACAACTTCACGCAATGCACTAATCAAAAGTGGCTACTCCTTATAAATTCAAGAAGAAACATCCGAATACAAAAGTAGCAAGAAACGATATTCCAAAGGCCATGCATCCAAGTACAATTTAGAGGGGACGTGCTCAACAAGATATCAATTTACAAATTAGGCAAATCAATTCAGAGAACTTTAAATGCTGGTAAATTAAAATTTTCATCATTCACACGCCTAATAATGACACCGAGACTGAAAGATGAACAGCCTAGGCTGGACACTTTCTGTTGTTTCTGTTTTATCAGTTCGATTGCTCCTTTGGAACCAGTTATGTCAGCGGCTAGTCTAGGAATTTAGTTTTCCGTGCTCGTGAACATCTCCCAGGATGATTGAGCAAAGGTGTGGTAAAGACCATTACCAGCTCCATATTATTAGCACGCTTAGTTGAAACAAACCGTAAAGTGGATATAAATAAGTCATTTTCCATTCTGTACCGGGTTCTCATTGACTTGGTAAAAAGGTACTGGGCTCAGGATCCTTTAAACTGCAGAAGCAGCATCAATTAGCATAAAACAGTTAGTTTTCTAATCCTTTACCGCATTTGTCCTTCTTTCCCTACAATGAAGCTATTACTTCCCAAATTATCCATTTGTTTGTGGCATCTAAACTTCATACAAACCTTATTTTCTGATTAAACTACCAACTTCTACCACTTTAGTCTGTCTATTAGGGCTAGGGGGGTAACTACACCGGCATTCTGGACCAGATACCGGTAAGACAAACCGTACCCCATCTCTAGCGACTGCTTCAACAAAGATTGCTTTGATAACAGTAACTACCGAAATTAGGGAGCTGGACTACCTAACCTTATGGTTTATGCTTTGAAGACCCACACATCACTGATCTTGTGCATATTGATCTCATCGACCGCGGTTTTCGTCAAGTCAACTAAACGGTGTATTACATGATATCCAGTTGGCCCATGAGGAGGTTTACTGTTGTACCCAGTTAGGCTTGACTCGTAACACCTCATGCACAAAACATCACACAGTTTAGTGTTTCTTCACGTGAATGATCTGTCATGTAACTATGATGAAGATTTATACTACCTAGAGAGTAATAGTTATTCTCATCAAACGTTCATAACACAGTGTTGCTCACATTTTTGTGATATCATAATAAAATTAATTTCCAATTCAAACTTCCAAGATTACTTATTACATTCGATAAATGAGGTTAAAGAATGAAATACTACTTTAAGCATTAATTTTTTTGAAAGAATTTAAATAAAATATAAAAAAAAAAGGAAAACAACTTACCTGAACCAGTTGGTCCTAACATGATTATATTACTTTTTTCCAGTTTAATTGTTTCATTTGAATCATCTGTAATAATTCGTGAACCACGACGATATTTTCCTCTCTCTTCATGTGAATTGTCTACAGTGAACGGAAAAGATGATAATAAACCTGTTGGACTATCACCAATATTCATATTTTTTGAATTATGGTATAAGAAATGCAACATTTCTGAAAAACGAATAAAAGTATGTATAGATGTTGAGATAAAAATTTATATAACAGTGAATAAGACTATTTTATAGACAAGATATTGATTATCATGGATATCATTAAACTGTTTATATATATAATAAAAATACTGGCTAGTTGAAATTATCCCCCTCCTTCTCTGCTTGAATTAATAACTATCTGAAAGCCTTTTTACACTTGATCTTAAAACTTAGTAATAATGATTACAAAATATACAATGAACATTGTATATGAAACAAGTTAAGCTTAAAATGAAAATCAACAATTTCACCTATTGAAAATAGAAACCAAACATTGATTACTGTTATATTATTTATTGGTAGATGAGGACTTCAGGTGAATATAGAGAAGACAGAAGTGATGAAGATACCGCACCACCAACAACAACAACAACAAACTCCAATCACCGTCAACGGGAGAAACTTGAAGGAAGTAACCTCCTTCATCTATCTAGGAAGCACTGTTTCAACTACAGGCGGGACGGACGACGACGTCAAAGTCAGAATCGGAAAAGCAAGACAGGCGTTCATTAGCCTGAAACCAGTGTGGAGATCTTCTGCACTCAGCATGCGGAACAAGATACGGATTTTCAACACCAACGTCAAGTCAGTGCTCCTGTATGGTTCAGAGACTTGGCGCGTCACGAAAGGTATTTCCAATAAACTACAGACATTCATCAACAACTGCTTACGCTCGCTGCTGAAGATCAGATGGCCAGAAAAGATAAGCAACAAGGAACTCTGGGAACGAACCAACCAAGAATCTATCACGCAACAAATATGCAGGAAGAAGTGGAGATGGATTGGCCATGCACTGAGAAGGCCGACTGAGGACATCACGCGTCAGGCCCTCGAGTGGAATCCCCATGGGAAGCGACGAGTTGGACGTTTGAGGTGAGGGTGACATGGAGGAGGTCGTGCGAGCAGGAAATGAGAGCTTGTGGGCTGTCGTGGAACCAGGTTCAAAAGATCTCAGAGAACAGAGGTCACTGGAGGCGTGCTACTGAAGCCCTATGTTCCACTAGGAACTCAAGGGACTAATAATAATAATAAATAATCTTAGTGACTAGTGTGTCAGGATTCAAGATGTGCATTTCAGCCTATTTGTGACTCATCAGTTGGAAGAAACACTGAGTAGTATAAACGAAATAAATGTCATAGCTTCAACCTAATTAGCAAAAGCATTTAATGATTTATAACTAGTCTAAAAATTCATTCAACAAAAGTTCATAGGTTGATAGACAATGATCATAATGAATAGTTGGAAGCGGACAGTAAGTATGCATCTCTGATAAATACACCGATCCATATGAATTGTAACTTGTTATCTTCATTGGATAATTTACACCTGACGCCGATATTCTAACAATATAATGAGAAGATATCTTGAAGACAGTTTAGCAACCACAATCAATTTATTCATATCGTTAACAATACCTCTACCATAGATGTTATTGGCTCGTTAAAGAGACGACGTACACAAGCTGGGATAGCAGATAGATATCAGAAGAAATAGAAACACTTATAATATAAAAGCTGACTATCATACAGCAAAAAATAATGCCTCCAACCATAAAGAAATAACTGACTGACAAAATTTACGTAGAACCTTCCACATAAGTGTATCAATTCAAGTTGCCAAACTTCCCAGTACTACACAAAAAAAGGTGGATAGAAAAAGAGTATTATTAAAGTAGATTAAGTTTTGTAGGAGAGTAAACAATTTCAAGATAAAGATTAGTATAAATATTCAAGTTTTAGATGTCATTAAGAGTCCTCATCCTATCGTCTCACGGACTCCAACCACGGAGTTTACCCCCGACACACACACACGACTCAACAGAACAGTAAAAGACTTCATCGACAAATATCAGGTTACGGTCCGGTCACACTGAACCCTCTCCCAACTTAACGCAGCTTCCCCTAGCATCCCATATTGAGATAGGGGGTGGCTCGGCAAGCGCAATACATGTCCACGCCACCTCATTGGACTAAGATTCACAACCTCATCAATCAACTTGTTTGTCTTGCTCAGTACCCTTTGCTTGACTTCAACATTACTTACACGATAATTTCGCCAAACACCAGCAGTCCTACGAAGAAACGTGTGTTCAAAACAGTGTATCCGCTTTGTGTCTTCCACTTTTAACAGCCACGTCTTACAGCCATAGAACAGGAGAGAACGGACGTCCTTTGGTAGATAATTGGATGTCTTGCCGATCAACGTCACAGATAATGCAAGTAGGATAACGTTAAATGAGTTTTCTATATCTGAGCTGAGATTTCGTCAGCACCAAAAGGGAAAACCGAAGAACCGTGGTGTAATATACGTCGAGTTTTCAAGTAAGGTAAGTGTGCAGGTGAAAATAGCAAAAAATAATCTAACTCAACCCAGTTTATGTATGCATACTAGGTTACGAGCCATATTTAACGTGCAGTGGATTTTGATACTAACCAATTTCCCGGATCAAAGTACGTGGACTGGAACTTATCTTCACACAGCAGTAGATCAGACAATCACTCAATATCAACATGAGACTTGGAGACACTGAGTAACAGCCTAAGTGTTGCTACACCTCAATATCCCCAGATCAAGAAAAAAGGTAGCAAAAGATGAAAGATGGACAGATAAGGAAGACAAATGTGGGCAAAAGTCACAGAAAGTTATTAAAATCAACACTAAAGAACTAGGCAAACATAACAAGATTTAAAAATGCATTAGCTTCGAAAGATCAGCCAGAGTACGATTGGTTACACTTGATTGACTAATGATTTATCAATGAAAGACGTTAAACCTAAACTTTCGTTCTCGAATGATTCGAATCAAAGTGTTGGCAGTAACCTTGGTGTACATTGAGGCAATAAGCCACATCTATTGTGCAAGGACTAATGATACTACCACCAGTCTGCCCAAACGCCGGTAGGCGGAGCGGTGACTGAATCTGTTACCTATGGGAAGAAGATCGATTACCCAAGCCAATGAAGTATTAAAATAGCATCATCTTACTACCCATAAGAAAGAAGTTTATTTTTGTTCGCACTTGTGATATGCGTTTACTATTGCAATTAGAAGACTATGAGACGTTAACTCTATAATGGATCACTTCGTTTTGTTTCAAATGGTATATCTTCCGAATCTGTCGTCTTCCGTGTTATATAAACATCCAATATTTTTCAGCTAATATACATAGTGATTTCAAGTTGGTTTTCATCACAGAATGACATCAGTTGGAGAAACAATGGGAACCTGGGAGCACTGGACGACTGTTTCACCCCAGTATGGGACTCCTCAGCAGCGGCCACTCATAACCCCACCAAAGATTGATCCAAGGACCCTCAGGTTCCATGACCAACATGTTAACAAGATTGAATTATTCTCTTGCGCATAAAGTGACTTCCTTCGAGATGGGATTTCCAAAGTTTCGATGAAAAGTCGAGATGTGTAAGGTTAACCAAATTGAACAAGACAATTACTCAATGACGGCATTGACAGAAGTAGAGGATGTCGACCATTTGACGGTAACGTGCTGGTCGTGGAACCTGAAGGTCCTGGGTTCGATCTCTGGAGGGCGGGGTCGTGGGTACGCACTACTGAAAAGTCTCATATTAAAGTGAAACAGCTGTTCACTGTTCTTAAGTTTTTACTGTTTCTCCAACTGGTGTCAGTTCGTCATGAGTGCTAACCTGAAATTAACATAATTTCATAATTTTTCATTTCATATGTTCACTGAAAATAATTGACAACAAGAAGGAACACAAATTGATGGTATCTAAAAACTACCAACTTCCATAGATATATAAACGCAAAGACTAATACCTTCTTGAATATGTGGTGCATAGCTCAACGAATAACATTTAGGCGTTTGAAAGGAGTGCAGGATGGATTCCAGTATCAATAAGAGTATATATATAGTATAATATTCAGTTCCAGGCATATGATTGTCTGTTTGTCAAACATAGAGTTCGTCAGATGCACAAAAGTCACAAAAATTCTTACCCTGATCTCATCTCTCAGAATCAAACTGTCCTTAAGTATTTCGTGTAAGCACTTTAAATCATGAAACATTTTTCGCCTTAATTTCCTGCTCAGGCTAGGCCATTTAACTAATTCTATTGGGTTCATATAGATTACTTCATAAAGTCAATGATAAAACGGATACAATAAATTCTTTCCATTTCACTGATCAATTAGTGATTACATACACAGAAAACGACAAGGGTATTAGGTTCAGAGGATAGACAAACAGTTCTGATTCAAAAAAAACTCGTCAAGGCACTTAAGACTAAGGTTATAAAGTGTTCAGGTAAATACCATTACTTCACTCTGAATGTCGTAGCTCAGTTGGTTGAGCATCGGGTTAAAAACCCGATCGTCACTGGTTCGAATCCAGACACGGTCCAAATTTTCACTTCAGCTTCAATCATCACCCAATATCAACACACTAGTCTACCAAACCATAGTCATCTCAGTCAAAATGATAATCAATATGATGCTCTCCCTCTCTAATTCAGTTATATATTCAGAGCGGATATAAAACTCACGCTTAACTAACAGCTAACTTCGTAAGCAAAAGGCGCCAACTGCAATCCGAGAAGAGAATAAAGAAGACAGAAGCTGGATGAGAGAGTTTATTTCATCGAAAATAACCAATTAATTAGTTCAAAAACACGTGAGTATGTATACACATGAGACATGACCTTGTCCGCAAACTGACTCATTAACGTAAGGTAAGGATGATTAACCAATCAGAGAATTATATTTCAAATGGAGATAGAAAATGAACTGCTAGTCATGTAAAAAGTGGCGTGAAAACGACGAGTTAAAAAAAAATATTCAGATCGATAATAATGTTTTACGCACAACTGAGGCCTTACAACAAATTTGGATTCGGATGAAAAGTCCTGACTAGGAAGCCAATCTCAATAAGATAAAACGGCAGTAATGTGTCACGAATTCACATGGTAGCCGAGCAAAAACCTTAGTGATTGAAGTGACATAAAAACCTAGTCACCAATCAGCCTTCATAGTTAAGTTGGTAAAACATCAGGGTCGGATACTCGATGGTCGCTGGTTCGAACCCGGCTGCGATCCAAATTTCCATTTCACCTTCAATTATCTATCACCCAATATCAAAAGTATCGAAGTCAAATTAGTAACCACATAAATATTTACATACTACAGTGTGAGAACTGCTGCTAAAACCTGATTCTCCAAACCTCTGTAAGCCGAAGTAGACTTCAAACCTGTAATACAGTTGTAAGCATGAGGCTGTTGACATCAAAATCGAAATCCACTTAGCAACCTCGTTTAAGTTCCAGCAAGAGGCAATGAATCAAAACCTAATATGTGAGGTCTAATAATACTACCATCTGGCAGCCCAAACATCGGCAGGTCGGGTGGTGTTCGAACCCATGAACCGCTAGTTGACAGTCAAACCCCTAAACCTATAAGCCACAACTCCATAATGCCTACAACAATACGCCACAACTTAACTTGCTAATCTTTGCTTGATTCAATTTTAATTTTCTTGTCAACTTTGCTGGTCATCTCCATATGTCTTCTCAAGTTTTACTTCCTTCTTGCAATGCTGCTCTTTGCTAGTACGTGAGCTTTCATTTAAATGCACTATCCATTCTACAAATGCTTGTAATTATAGTAAGGGTAATCGTAATAATCACTTCATTTCAAATAATTTTTAGCACAGTAATGATGGGTAGTGTGGCTAGCAGTGGAGCCCAGTGGAATCCTGAGTCCGGATCCCGCTGAGAACAACATCACTCACTGTGATGCAGGTACATCCAGCTGACGAGTCTCAAATAGGACGAAATGCGCATCCTGGATTCCACTGCTAGTCACTACCCATCATTACTATACATAATTAAGGCATAGGCAATATCGAGGCACCCGCACAGGAGCCCATATACCAACAGAGACTGATCGATTCGATCTAATCAACGACGGTGTAGTACAAGCAATAATCCTAAATTTTTGGTACAATTTAGAATTCTAAGCATGAAATATTGCAGTACCAACAACAAAATATACGTAGGTATATACTCCTATGCAACATTTGGAATTGTTATCATAAAGATTTATGTAATATAAAGAGCAAAATTTTATGTTTTTAATTAAATTATTGAAATGGGATTGTTTAACTGTTAGAAAGTTGATAAGTGAGTTCTGTTCTAACACTTTCTTCTCACATAATATGCGTGCTATATAAGATACAGCCAAATTCTTAAATTTCGCTGCTCAAGAGTCCACTCTGATGTAATTTCTTCTTGTCCTCAACCGTGAGGAGATACAAGGAGAGAGCTGTGAATGATGAAGTAGATGCTCAGTATCAGTTAAAATAACTGTAGCTAGTTGTCTGCTGGAGTTGAAATGTCTGTCAACTAGTGTTAATCAGTTGAGCCAGAGGTACGGCACTCACCTTACTGACTGACGGCATTCAAAGTCCTACGCAATTTAAGATAGTCCTTTCCTAGTAGACCAGGAAACATCAACAGGGAACAATGTAAAAGAATAGGTAAAATGTAGAAATTAATAAATTGTAAAAGTAGAGGTTGAGTTATGCCAGAGAGAGGAGCATATAAGCATCGACCTGTCAACTGAAGTTTTCGCATCTATCCTAAGTAAAAAAGCGATTCTAAATAAGGTGAACCACATATGGATCGGTCATCGATCGGCAACATATTTGTAGGTAATAAGTTGTGAGTGCTTGGTACTGATCGAAACCTACCGATCAAACTGGTTATGTTCTACCAAGGACAATCCAGTCTTACAGGACGATAATCACGACCCGAATAACTCAGTGGTAACGTCTCTAAATGAAGCACTGGGTGACGCGAATTCGAATATCAAGCGGAGCACCAGTTCCGTCGAAGTTGCAGATACGCTTCGCTGATGAGTGTAGTGCCGAGAAGCATGAAACCCAAATGGAGCAAGGCTTCCAGCTGATTGCTACCATCCAACCGACAATTACATATTGATTATCTAGTACAACAGTGAATGCCTTGAATAAAGCTTAAAATACGCCAGATCCTTAAAACTAAAAACAAATGATAGATATTCCGTAAGAAAAATAACTTGTGCTCATACGACACTTAAAAAGATATGATTGTATGAAGGGTTGATACATTAGACATTATCAAAAGGGAAGGCAAGTAATGAGACGATGTATGTTGTATTCAGCTGAATATCTACACAATTTTACTGTTTGATTGAAAGAGGACCTACTGAAGTGGACTCAAAGTATCCCTGCAACCGCTCCCAGTTTAATGATAAGAAATGAAGCGTTTGAATGCATTGGCTAATTCCCCTACTTCCATCACCCCCGAACGGATAAAGAAGGCTCATTTGGCATCTGCCAACTTCCATCACCTACGGTGCCGGTGAGATGTCCTACAATCTACCAAAGGACAAGTATACTGCGCTGCAGTTCATTCTGTCCTGTTGTACGGCTGTGAGACATGGTCGTTAAAAGTAGATGTGAAGCGATTACTGGGTTGATTACAGATGTCTTCGTAACACTGCTTATATTTGATGGAATCATAGTGTGAGCGATGATGAGATCAAGCGAAAGGTATTAGGCAAGACATGACATGACGTGAACCTTAGTCGACTAAGTTGGCTTGGACATGTACTGTGCATCCCAAGTCACCACCTACGTCGAGATGCCATGTCAGAAGTTGAATGAGGTTGGAAGAGGGTTCAGGGTGACCAGACCAAGACCTGACACTTGTCTACGAAGTCCCTTACTGTTGGTCTGAGTCGTGTGGGGGGATGTAGACTGCCTTGTTTGGGTCACCGAGACGAAAGGAATCAGTGGTTGAGGACTCTTGGATCAGTCACAATAACGCAGATGTATTCACTCGTTATCTTCTAGAGCTTAAATATTCGCACCAATCTTTATTAGTGCACATGTGTGCAAGGTTCTACGTTGATAACATCTGTCAGTTATATCATAAAATGCTATTTCAAAGAAGAACTACAGAAAAGCAGGGATACATTTAATAAAAAGTTGAGTAGTACAGTTTTAGTTCATTTTCTCCCTACTACTAATATAGGCTATATGATTTACTTGATAATAGTTGAGTGTCAACTAACTAGAAAATAATGAAATGACAAGCATTCATGAGACTTTAGAACGAAATCTAATTTCAAGAAGGCGAAATCACTAGAAAGAGAAAATGATCACTGACTAACTTTTCTAATTTGTAAGCATTAACGTTTGCTACGTGCCAAGTGATTCATAAGGGAAAGCTCAGTAATGATGTCTTTAAAGTGAAGACAAGGTTGCCGCCTACTACTGTAGTGGGCGTTGCTGATTACAATGGATATAAGAAATCATAGGGAATTACCAACAGTGGGTAAGAACTCTCCCCAGAGAAACGCAAGAGACAATGTAGGCGTATGAAGAGCAAATCAGGAGAGAAGCAGAAGAGGAAATGAAGAATATTATGCAAATGACGGTTTTAGTGCAAGGTGTACCATACTTAACGACTACTGTCCCACTTGTTGACAATCAACACTCTTTCCTTCGTCTCTGTCTTCTTGCTTCTTTCATTATCACCGATCACATTCCTGATTGTGGTCGATTGGATCATGAAACAAAGTGTGAGGAAAGAAAAGATAGGTATTCGCCAGAAGATTTGGATTTCGCCAGTGATGGTTTATGACTAGTGTCGCACAAACTCTAAGATCTATAGGCGAAAACCCACAAGTTGGCAGAAGAGGTGAGGTGAGGCAACGAAGGAAGATGGGACCTCCTTCAGGTGGACGTAGAGAAGACACAGGTGGCGAAGATACCCAACTAACAACAACAACATGCACCACCGATGGGAGAAATCTAAAAGAAGTTGTCCCTTTCACCTACCACCTAGGCAGCATCGTTTCAACTACAGATAGCATCGGCACAGATTAGGATGTCAAAGCCACGATTGGAAAGACAGCCAGACAAGCCTTCCTTCATTAACCTGAAATTAGTGTGGAGATCTCCTGCACTCAGCATAAAGAGTGAACAAAATCCGAATTGTCAACACTAATGTCAGTCAACTGAGTCAGTGTTTCTATGTGATGGTTCAGAGAATGAATTGGCGTGTTACAAAAAGCATTTCCAACAAACTACAGACATTCATCAACAGCTGCTTACGCTCTATACTGAAGATCAGATAAGCAAAAAGGAACTCTGGCCTGCTAGCTCCCTGGCTGGCAACGAACCAATCAACAACCCATCGACCAACGAATATGCAGAGGATTGGATTCAACATACACTGAGAAGACGGTTTAGGGACATTACGAGCCCGGCCATGTCGGGGGGTCGAGTGGAATCTGAATGTGAAACGACGAGTTGGACATTCGAGGCGAGGGTAACATGAATGAGATGGTGTGAGAAAGAAATGAAAGGATTGTGGGCAATCGTGGAGCCAGGTTGACAAGACTGGAGAGAAGAGAGTGAAATGGCGACCTGCTAGTGAAGCCCAATGTTCCACTAGAAACCCAAGGGATAAATAACAATAATAAGCAAACACATTAGGTGTAAATTTACTACTAACATTAATTAATGAAAACTTTAGTGCAATACTACTCACGTGTTACAGACGGTTGCATTAAATCATCTCGACAATCCATACTACTAACGTGTAAGTAACTTGTATATGCATCGCCAGGTGATGTTTGAGAACGCGGATGTGAAGGTCCACCACGTGGAGTAGAAGAACTGTTTCTAGAATGCTTAGCGTCACTTGGTGTAGTACTAGTACTAGTACCTGAACAGGCCGAACTAAAAAGACCACTTTCTGATGTTACCAGAGATAGATTATGCTGTATGCGATTGTAATGAGCATATACTTGAACAGCTAAAATCCGCTTAGCCTTCTCTTGACCTATTACATGGCGATCCAAGTATGAATGTATCTAAGAAGAAAAAAGCAGAGTTAAACCATCAAAATCAGATAGATCAATAAGGAAAATAAGTAGTTGGTTAGTTGATGCAGTATTATGCAACCACATGTTTAACACTTATGTGATACGATGTATCACTGATGCCTAAACAGCACTGAAAACTGTGTATTTCACCTTGGTCTTACGCTGCTCTCCATCCATAGTGACAGGGCTGTCTAAATACGGACCCAGATCGACAAGCTCCAGTATAATAGATCCAGTTAGCTCTAGTTATATATATATATATATATATATATATATATATATATATATATAAGTATAGAAATACTTTTAATATTTGGTCCCTTTCAGTCTCATTGAAGAGTTCCCTTCTATCGAGCACTGCAGTCAGCAAAGTTACTCATGAACTTTTCAAGCCATGACTGAACTCCTAAAGGACCTGATTAGACACAATGATTAGCCAGTGGAGAGAGTAACCAATTTCACATTATTTAGCCTTAAAGTATGGGTCGGATTCTATCGATCACTTTGTAATGTAATCACCGTGTTGATGTGCAAGTTAGAAAGCGACGGTTTTAAAACGTAAGTACATTCTTTTGACATGTACTCTCTCATTATATGGAAAATACTTTTATTCTGTGTAAGGTGTAATAAGATTTAAGGTCCACTACCAGGTCAACTACTTTGAAAGAGTGTATCCACCCATCCATCAAAGTCAGCATAGGATCAGACATTACTGTGTAATGGTCCAACTTGCCACACCTCATATCAGTACATCAAGTGAAAACCCAATGAAGTGGAAGATGAAGAAAACAAAATTCAGTCAAAAGAAATATAAAGTACGAAAAGAGAGAAAAGGAGAATGAGAAAGTGATGAGATTCGGTATAGAGTCGTTATGATGAGGATAATATGTGTACACATCTGAGCCACTCACATCCGTTCTCACCCATATCACCTACAATCAGTCTCCAACCACTGGTTCCTCCTGTCCCGTGGACATCAAAACAGGCTAGTCTACATTGCCCCACATGGTTCAAAACCAACAGTCAAAAACTTTATACATTGATGCCATGTTTTAGTCTGGTCGCCTCAAGCCTTTTTCCAGCCTGAACCTACTTCGGTCAACATTGTGAGACGAGGCAGACGGTGGCTAGGCAGTGGAATAAGTGTAACCCAAGGATCAGATTTTCACATGAAATTGAAAACCAGAAAAATTCCATTCTTAAATGTCTTCTATAGCAGACATAATAAAGGAGTAGTTATTAGAAGTCTATAGCAAAAACCATATTGGAGAGGAGAATACACACAATTCTACAGTTTTGTTTGTTTGTGACCGAAAAAATCTGATTACAATTTTGCTCAAACACACAATCAAAAGAATGCGCTCAGAAACTACAATTAACAACAAACTTTACACATAAACTAAAAATGGTTACTCAGAGAACTTTAATCAGAAGAATATGGTAATAAGAAGGCATAGATCAATCATTTCAATACATGAGAAAAAACTATTTCTAAACCTTCAGTCTAAGGGAGACAGTGAATTTATAAATTCACCTCTTATAGATAAAAGTTGCGGGACCAACTATCGAATGCTTTTTCGCTACCTGCTAAGTGTCATCAACTAGTGATATTGATATAAGGAGACTGTTACTAGTTCCATACTAACATTTTGATATCCGATCGCTTTTATCTACTTCATCTTCAAAAGTTTGGCAACAGTTGAACGAATGGACATCGGTGCGGAGTTTATGTTGACTTTGTCTACTATCACGCGTAATCGATACCTTCTCAGTAACTTAACAAGATACCTTCGCATTTATTACAAGAGGTGAGAAGTCATCTCATGCGAACTGCTGAGACAGGATTGTGTGTATAAGAGAAACCACAGTTCCCATGGTTTCCAGATAATCTTCAAGGAACCTAGATGTAACCTAGACGTAACTGAGTCTCAAACCGACTTACGGTAACTTAATATTTATTTATTAGTAAACCTTTCGTTTTTCATCTGGTCGTTATTATCGTGTTGAATAATTTTTAATACCAATTTCAGTTTATTTAATTCATTCTGTTTTGCGTTAATGATTTCATAAAGCTGCCTAAAATCTAAAAATACTGGTTACCTGTGCAATAGCTGTCACTCAAAAATGTTTTTATCCACTTAGTGTCATGTTTAAAAATTATACCATTTCAAAAGGTAAGTTAGATGAGACCAATGAAAACTGTGTATTCGCTTCGATTTTCCACCTCCGCATATCTTTAATCGTATCATTTGCTGAGTTTTGCTTGTCGAAAGGTTCAAGTACCTAAGTGTTTAAGGGCAAGATATGGTTTGCTTGATTAAGTACTCAACTTTTAGTCAATAGGTTTTCAGTTCAAATCCCATTCAATGAAACAAAATTTGAGTAACTAGGGTAGTAAGTAACAAGACTTGCGTATAATCAGTATGATTCACTGTTTAACTGCATTGAAATCAGAATGACCCTAGATATTAGCTATGTTGATAGCTTAACCTACAACGAATCGGGATGATGTATGAAGCAAAAAGGTAGTAACTTAGTGCAGTTCAATCCGTCACACATATTGTGTAAGGCACTATGATATTACGAAGTAAACGAAACAGATTTCGACTATGTGATCCACTGCTTGAAACTCAAGTACTTAAGCCAATGAGTCACATCTCCAATAAAAATGGAAGGAAACCTATTGAGTAAACTCCTAAAATCTGTTTCCATGAACACGATACGCTTAATATCAAATATATATCTTACCTCTTTAGGGATAGGCAATAGAGAAGTTCGATTCTCTTCAACGTTTTCGAGTGATTTAGCCACAGATTCGTCAACCACTGAATAGAGTTGTTGACAGGCTTCACATTTCATGAAACGTGATACGTCTGTAGAAAAGACAGGAAAAACAGAAAACAGCCTTACTAGTATTCATTTGAGTGAAATGAAACATACTCAACAACCTTGCGCACATTCGCGCAGTAAGCAGTGAACCATACATATTGTGTGCTGGGTCAGTGATACTACTCAGCTGCCTGAACCTTCACAGGCGGGTGGGACCATAGCCCCATTAATCTTCATCTATGAAATTATGAAGAAACATGAAAAAAAGGCGATAAAAACTAAGGAGTAATTAAATTTTTGCTGACTGTATAACAGGGCAAGTAAATGCAAATAATGACTGGATTTTGTGGATCATTCCTTAAAGTCACCATATATATATATATATATATATATATATATATATATATATATCAAAGCAAGATAGGGCTTCAAAATTGATGATTTATAAACATTAGATTGATATAGAAATCTTACCAATAAAAATATTCATATCACAAGATTTATCCCTTTTAAAAGTGTTACTTAATAAGATCTTCTAATCAACAGTTTTAACTTTGTTTTCAGAGTATTTTTACCCTTTCAAATAGTGGGAAAAGGCTTTCGAATCTTAGTTCATACATTTTACAAAATATTCCTCGAAAAGTTACAATTTTCAGGACTTTTAAGAAAGGACAAATGTACCTCCTCTCCGACTCCCCATCCCTGATTGAAGTTAGCTGTTGCTAACAGAAAGCATTCTTTTAGCGAATGTTCGGTTTTATGTCCCTTCTTTGACAGTTAATGATACCGTTTTTATAGACAGAACGACATGTTTACTAACTACATAATGTAAGTGACTAGCATTATATTTTTTTTAGATCCAGTTGGTTTGTATAAGAACTACCTGAACATGATAGTGTAGTGGGTGTTGCTGATCACAATGGATATAAGTAGTATGTGGTGAGAGGGTGGAAGAAATCATAGGGAATTGCCAACAGTGGGTAAGAACTCTCCCCAGAGAAACGCAAGAGACAATGTAGGCGTATGAAGAGCAAATCAGGAGAGAAGCAGAAGAGGAAATGAAGAATATTATGCAAATGACGGTTTTAGTACAAGGTGTACGATATTTGATGACTACTGTACAAGATGTCAATAATAAACATTCCTTACTTCATCTACATCTCGTCGTTTTCTACAATTGGTGTCGCTGCCTCTTGATGTGATCAAAACTCTGTGGCCTGCAGTGTTCGAGGATGGAGACATCAAGAACTTCGAGTCGGTCGCGGAGCTGGTGGGTGTCCGGTATCTAGAAGCGAAAGTCGTGGTGCTTGGCACGCAGCTGAGGGGTAGAGCGAAAACGGTATATGACGGTGTGGAACGTGTGGATGGGAAAAGGACTTCTAAGAGAATAGTTGAACGACTGAAGGCGGAGTTTGACAGCCCAGTGGACAGGGAGCTCGCGATTCAGCAGTTCCGGAGCACGAAACTGGAAATAGACAAAGATCCGCTGGTCTTGGCTGTGAAGTTGACTAAACCACTTCGACGAGCATTTCCCACTCTGGATGAGGACTCCCAGTAGCAGTTGCTGGCTGCACATTTCCCTGGAAGTGTCCCGAACGCCATCGCCCAGCAGTTACGACTAGTCAACGCAGCCCAATCCATGGATATTAGCGAGATGGCCAAGGTCACCATGCAGTTAATAGGTACAGTAGTAGCTGTGGTGGAGTCACTGGAGGTGAATAATTGTAGAAAATGACGAGATGTAGATGAAGTAAGGAATGTTTATTATTGACATCTTGTACAGTAGTCATCAAATATCGTACACCTTGTACTAAAACCGTCATTTGCATAATATTCTTCATTTCCTCTTCTGCTTCTCTCCTGATTTGCTCTTCATACGCCTACATTGTCTCTTGCGTTTCTCTGGGGAGAGTTCTTACCCACTGTTGGCAATTCCCTATGATTTCTTCCACCCTCTCACCACATACTACTTATATCCATTGTAATCAGTAACTCCCACTACAATAGTAGTCAAAGTCGAATTAAGGGTTGGAAGAAAGCCGAAAATGGTTGGATAAAGAGATGACACCACCTACTTAGAATCCATGAGTTGTAAGAAACCAAAAGTTGGAGACCTCCTTTAAAATAGATTACAATATCACTGGTATCCCTCTTAAATAAAAAATGAAGTCATGCTGGTTATGGGTGGCAGAGAAATCCAGGACATGCGCTTTTTCCTATTTGGGACTCGTCAGCCGGATGCAATTGCACACCACTGAGACTAGAACCTAGTACCCATCGCTTCAAATTCCAAGGCGTTATCCACTAAACTACTGCGGCACAAAAATCAACTCTTGTACAACGGGTATTGGTTATTACTAATTGTTGATACGTTTGTAATTCTCCGTTGTTGTACTGGATCGAAGTGTGCGACCTCCATTGGTATATGGGCTCTTATGAGGATGCCTCGATATTGCCTGAATAGTTATCATGATAATTTACTTGATTATAGCTAGCAGAGGATTCCAGGACGTGCGTTTCGTCTTATTTGGGACTCGTCAGTGGGATGTACCTGCACCCCAGTGAGTGATGTTGTTCCCACTGAGGCTGGAACCTCGTAGCCATCGATTTAAGTTCCAAGGCTTTCTTCACTACACCACTGGGCGATGACAGTCACCTCTTGCAAAACGGGGGTTAGTTATTACTATTTCTTGATATACCTGTAATTTCCCGTTGTTATAAGGGATTCTATGCGGATGCCAATAGACGTCGAATAACTCGATCCAGTATAACAACGGAGAATTACAAATATATCAACAAATAGTAATGACATAGTCTATTAGTCTAACATCTATACTAATCCTTATTAACATGAAGTTTGTCAGTGTTGAATATTTTCCAAGCAACCATTAGAAAAGCCTGCATTTGTGTTTCGTGACAGTATCCCTTCAAGGAATTCAATCCAAACAAATGTGGTATATAGTCAGAAAAATCACACTTACTTCCGTTATCACTAACTCTCTTCACTATCAAATTACGTGGATGAATTAGTTGCTAAATGCTAATTAAGGTCAGCTTCTGATCTTTAACAACCGAATACACTTTACTGCACTAGGCTATGAGTAACGTTTAATGTGGAAAGATCTATGTGAATGAAGTTGGTGGGGATTCTCACCTCCCAATAGTCGACAATCCAGTTAAAATTCTTCCACATAACTGTTGACTAGATTATTCAGAATTATGGTTAGAAATAATTGAATGTTGGATGAAAAAGAGCAACTAATAGAAATCTTCAATACTATATATATAATTCAAGTATATGAAAACTAAAAGTTTATTTGCCCATCACAGATATAGGAAAAATCACGATCGTATTTCCTGAATCTCATTTCATGACATCCAATAATCTCCTGTCGACAGAAATGGTATGAAAATTAACTATAAAAAACAGATCAGCACTCTAATATCGTTACAAGCTGCTACATAAACAGATAACTTAAGGGATGTCTTAAAATTAGGTCATATCCCCGATCTACCTATGGATCGTAAATACATGACAAAGCGAGATATTAAAGGTTTCATTGGAAACTTTTAAAACTAAGTGAATTCTATAGCCATTAATCTACTGAACTGTTATAATTACTATGAGTTGTGGCTCATTAGGTTTAGGGAGTTGGGGCTCAACTATGTGGGTTGTGAGTTTGAATACTGCACCACTTAGTGAGGTTTAGGTAGTCAGGTGGTAGTATCATTAGCCGTTGCACAACTGGTGTGGTTTATTGCCTACTGCTTGGATTTAAACAAGGTTGGGAAGTGGATTTCGGTTCAGTTCGATTCGAATTATGGAAGAATAAACATGAAACTCAACATCTATACACACTTTAGCCTTACTAGAGTACTTATCATGAATGCCTTGAACAAATTTTATGCAAAGTTTCATCTCGAAACATCTTGTACTTTCTTCATGCTTAACACTGAGCAAGCACAGATGTTTCACGGGAGGTGCACGTGCTCAATCCAGATGTTACTGTGACTATAAGGGATTTAAGTTACGAAATGCACTTAGCAACCAAGTGTATATTCGTGGAAAAGGCAATAAACCACACTTATCGCGTGAAGCCTAACGATACTACCTGGGCTCCCAAACCTTAGCAGGTGGAACGGAATTTGAACTAAATTACCAAGACTAAAGAGTTACAGCTTCATTTGAGATAGAATGGTCAAGTGATAAATTGAATCTAAAACCTGAATATTACCTAATTTGGTGTTGTTGCTTGTATTATCCCATCGTTGCTTGGAACGAAATGATCGGTCTCTATTGGCATATAGGCTCTTGCGCGGATGTCACGATATTGCCTGTTTTAATTATATATTTAATTATATATCGTGGCTCGGTGGTCTAGTTGATAACGTTCTGGTGTTTGAAACGATCGGTCGCGAGTTCAAGTCCCGGTAGGAACAACATCACTCACTGGGACGCAGGCACATCCAGCTGATGAGTTCCAAATAGGACAAAACGAGCGTCTTGGATTTCACTGATAGCCACTATCCATCATTAATATATTGCGTAACTTCTATGAAATCGTTCATCTAGTATGTTACTTTACCCATTTCGATGTATTTTGTTGCATCATGCAGCCTAGTAGGAACGTGTAGATTTGTGCCCTAGGCTGAACTATACTTTTTGTGACGGTCGAGGAAACCAAATAACTTCCTGAAAGTGAGTTCGAAGGTTGAATAGCTAAGTAGATGAGTCATAGAACTACTTTAACCCTTATTCTTTCATCAGACTAAGAAAAAAGTGACAGATTAAGATGGATTCCGATATCGGATTTCCGCTCTACGACAAGCTTCTTTACTGATTCAGCATATGCAATACGGAACCTGGAAACCAATTTAGGGTGAAAATTGTCAAGGTGAAAGTGCTAAACACGATTAGTAAAACAGAACTATAGGTAAACGACGACATGGATGGCTATGAATGAATAATATATAACGAAACATCCATAATTACAGTGATTATGCTTAATTTAAACTGCAATGAACAAAAATGTACCATTTTAGACAAAAATATGAATAAGGCATCAACTGGGCATCAATCTCAGTCAAAATTAGTCATCGGAAAAGACAATAATTACATGAAGTAGTTGGTTCAATAGATTTCAAAGGTCCACCACATTCGCGGCACTTTACGAAAGGATCATGACCACTTCCAGAACTCCCTCCTCCACCACCAATAATCTGTTCTTTAGTATAGTGATCAAATTTGCCAGGGTTTAAAGGTCCACTTTCACCTTCGACAGGTCCTCCCGGATTTTGAGGTTTATCTAATTTGACATAAAACACATAGAGACCAAACAGCGTGATTTTATATACATGCATACATACATACATAGATATAAAGATTAACCAACATCAGCATAGGGCCTAGCATTACTACGTAACAGTCCAACTTGCTAAATCGTACACTGATACACCAAAATACAAGAGAAGAATTAAGATAAAGCAATGTTAACAATATGATAAAACTTGTAAAAAGCTATGAAACTTCAAAAAGTAGAGATTATGCAAAGAAGCAGAAGTGGTATACGAGTTAAAATAGAGATTAAATTTGAATGTACCTGTAGCATTGAGATAAACTCTGAGTGATATCACCTTGAAACTCTAACCGTCAGTCGGTCTCCAATCATAGGTTTCGGTTGTCGCACAGATCTAAATTTAGGAGCCTGCCCCCCCCCCCTGTATTGCTCAGACCAACGGTCGGAGACTTCATGAAAAAATACCAGATTTTGGTCTGGCAAATCTTAACCTTTTCCCAAATTGGCCCTACTTGAGCTAACATCGCATGTCGAGATAGGTGGTGATCATGCAAATGTAACACAAATCGCAGTAACTAGAGCCAGTGAATGTTTACAACCTCATTAGCTGACCTACCTCTTTTGCTTAAGACTACGCTTGACGTCTGTATCACTGGCTTGGTGGCTCTACTAAGTATTACCAATGTTACAAAGGTCACATTCCTGGAGCCTCTTCATGTCCACTTTTTCATCATACAACAGGACATACAACTTGTCACTCAAGGCGTCCCGCGGACTCGGCATCTTTACAGTGTCTTCACATAACAGGACTATGTGGTCTGCATGAATCGAAATTGAAATGCACCCAGAAACCAAGCGCACACTCGTGCAGTAAGTAACTAACCACATCTATCGTGTGAGGGGTAATGGTACCAGTTGGCTGCCTAAAACTTGGTAAGTTAATCTGGGTCCGAAACCGTGACTCACTAGTTGTCATCTACGTACTCTAGGTCGACTGCTACGTCAGATAAGGATAGACGGACCTCTACAATTACGTCTGTGATAAAATTTAATACAAATGAAAAAATTGGATATCTTTTGATAAACACCAGTCGACCTGGATAACTCACCTGATAGCTCACTGCAGGTTGTAATGCGATTACTAGCATTCGCGTAGAAAGCTTTAGGTACGATTATAAACTTGCCAGGCAGAACTTATAGTGATGGACATTCTTAAAAGACCCGTTGATTGATGGCGGCAAATGATGACTTTATGTCAAGAAGTACGACCGATATTGAGCAACGGTAAACATGCCTATGTTCTAAAAACTGATGGATGGTTAAGAAAACTACACTATAATCTTGACTAAATTAAGGCGGAGTAGACCATCAGATTGATTTAGACCATAGTGCTTTGTAAACAACAGTAACGACGACTATCCAATAGACTGAGTGTTTTAAGTAAATAATGACGTTAACGAAGTTGGAAGTCTTCCTCCAGCTGATTACTTTCAGTGTGTGTCGAATCAAAATGCACTCAGCAACCATATGTACATCTGTGCAGTAGGCAGTGGTTCATACCTATTGCGTGGGAGTTAAAGATACTACCTGGCTGCCTAGACCTTGATATATGGAGCGAGACTCGGACCTGTGACCCATCGGTTGAAAATCGAGTACCTAGACCAACGAGCTACAGCTCCACATAGAATAGTGAAATAATGTAGCTTGAGTTCACAGTATGTTAGCTGACACGCTACTGAATCTGTTTAATACTCCCTCCACGTGTAAAACCCATCTCGTGTTTTAGGGGTTTTTTCAAAACCATAACTAAACTTCAAAAAATTCCAACTTCAAGAACTTAAAGGTATGAAAGTGCATCATTCCTTTGAATTATCAACAGCTGGTATCTTCGAGGATTCACCTATGTAAGGTAATAACCATTTAACATCAATAGAGGACATAGACGTCAAATGCACCTGTATGACTGAACGGAACATTTTTGGCATATTGCCTAAATTATTCAAATGGCTAAAATCAATAAAACCTTCCCCAAAGCCTCGGACCAGATAGCATGCCAGGTATTCTATTTAACAAATTTGCTGATACTTTCTGTCATCTAACAATTTTCATGAGTTATTCGCCAGAAACGACGTACCAACCGACTGGAAGGGAATGAAAATAGCCCTGATACCTAAGTCCATATCTTTTAGAACAAAAGTGAAGTTCCGACCAATCGCAATAACTTCACCATTCCTAAAAACAATAGAAAAGCTATTGCTTCCTGTGTTTGAGCCTTCTTTGGAGGCTTTCAGAGATCCAAACCCACTTTAGATGGTACAGTTGTTTTTCATGATAATATCATTGCCATTCTGTACAAAATGCTAAGTATGTTACATCTGTCTTCCTGAATTATAGTTCTACATCTGATTCTGTCCCTAGACCACTTTTATTGAACAAGCTTGCCAGTTTCGGATTCCAAACCGGCTTGATTCTTGTTTTTTTGAGAGAGGACAGTACACTCAATACAGAGGGGAGTGCTCTACTTAGCTACTTAGTGAAGTCAGTGTGCCTCAAAGTGCTGTTCTTTACCCCTTTCTTTTGCCTTTCTTTTAGCATGACTTACCAACTTCAAGTAAAGTTAACTTTGTTAAGTACGCAGACGACCTAACAGTATCCATGCCATCTCTTCAGATTGATTGACTGACTGACAAAATCAACGTATAACCTCGCACACAAGTGCATCGGCTCAAGTTGCCACACTTTAAAACAACATATAAACAGTCGGATAGAAAAGGAGCGATATCAAAGTACATAAAGTGGTGTAAGAGAACAAATAAAGGTTAGTGTGAATATTCAAGCTTTAGAGGACGTCAAGGAGTGAATACATCTGCGCCACTATCAGTGATTTTCAGCCATGTCACCAAGTGTCCTCAACCACTAATTCCTTTCGTTTCGGAGACCCCAACCAGGCAGTCTACATCCCACACGGCTCAAGTCAATAGCCAAGGGCTTCATTGACTGGTGCCAGGTCTTGGTCTGGTCACCCTGAACCCTTTTCCATCCTAATCCAACTTCCCCTTCTTCAGATTGTTCTGAGTTTAATAACTTCTTAACCGAAATTGGTCACTGGCCTTACTTAAAAGGGCTCACATTCAAACCTGCCAAATGTCTGATGATTAATTTTAGATTAATATGTGAACAAGACCTATTTAAATTGCTTTGGTCCCATGGCTCTTGCCCTATAGATAGCTGTATTGTAGAGAATATCAGGCGTGACCAATCTTGACTTTATGTGTTCGATCAACGTTATCTCCGTAAGATTGCTCGTATTAGGTGCCAGCACCTTGTAAGTAACCCTGAGGTACGACAGCGTGTGTTTGGGCATGATGGAGATCATCATTCAATAAGTGGTCATCTGGAAACACCTACTTCGGTGACTTAGACATGTGTTACACATGTCGTCCCAACGGTTTCCACGCCGTTCATTGTTTGTTAACCCTGGAACTGGATGGAAGAAGCGGAGGGTTGGCCAGTGTAAGACGAGGTCGCCGTGAGATGAAGGATAGTTGTATCGGGTTAACACGTTGGTACATTACGACTCCCCGGGTGGGGTCGGAGAGATCGCACAATTCAGTGGCTTCAGATACGGCTCAGAAGAGAAACCAGTGGTGGTAATGCTGTAGCTTTTTTCTATCTTTTGTTGCTGAAAAGCAGTGGATGTTTCGTTTCGAATGTACCTTACTGGACTGCCCTTTTAATCATTCTGTTCATAGTGTTTTATTTCTATCCACTTCCCTTCGCTTAATGTCATCATAATGTCATATTATTTTGTGTGGTGCATTTCTTCGTGTCCTTGTTGTACCATGTTTGTGTTCTGATAATATTACTAATCAATGTCAGATACTTATGAAAATACCAAAGATGCAGTGCACTTATGCTGGAAAGCAGTAAAATTAACTAACTCAGCGAAATCCTTTTCATCTGTCAGTACGATGGCTACGCCGAAAGCAACCAGAAAAAAGTTTACTGAACTAATTCATCATTCTCGTGATTTATTTATAACAATGAATGTAACAAGAAATTCGTTGCAGATGGATATGCATCACCTTTGACTGAAAGTTGACTGAGTTCTCACAACCGGATAAAAAAATCTACACAGCTTAGTCCACCCTAATAATAATAATAATAATAATTTACCTTATTCCAAACAATTTGTGGTACACTTTGGAATTCTCAGCGTAAAATCAATAAACCAGTAGCATTATTATTTAACAGGTAGTCATTCAACATTATGAGCAATACACCAGAGATGTAAGCTGAGGTTTTATTTTATGCATGTATTATTTAGCTTGCCAGTCCAGTGCACAGCAGAAAGCAAGAGAGCCGCAAACATCAACGAAAACTGTGTAACTACACATTACCATTCAGAGCAAGTCTTGACGGCGCTGATGTCTGCCTCACTGACAAAGGAAAATAGGAGAGAAATCTTGATTATGCATCGCATTTCGAAACTTTATCAGCATGCTTAGGCATGTTAAAAGAACTTGACATTTCGCTGCTGAATAGCTTACGAACGAAATGAGTGTCGAAAGGTCCTCAGGAAACACTAGAAGTTTAAAGAGTAAAAGCAAACTGGATTTACCAGTAATCTCATAGGAATTCAGCCATATGGAACTGAAAACGTCAAACAACGAATACAGGGAAGATTACGTAAGTTCAGGGATGTTACTCATTTCTTTTCTTTTGTTGCTATTTGCAAACTTATTATTGTGGGTAATAAAACCAGGCAGAAGCGAATACTGCAATACCCATTCGAGCAATACTTAACGAAAGGTACAACAATTGAATTTTTATTTTCTCTGCATCAGCGTTGAGGAATTTTCGCAAAATGGGATCCCAGGAGTCTTGCCAAGAAAAGTGTAAACATTGTTTTTATAATCTGCGTGACCATTATGGTGGGAGAACGCAAAGAAAAATATTATATGACCCAACCTTATCATTCAACTTATTACCCTTTCTATAAGCTTCCGAAGAGAAGCAGGAAATAATGCAGGACAGCTGTGTTGACTCCCAACACTGATCGGTTAACAAATGGACTGATTAACCATTCTTGAACTTGCTTAAGTAAATATTTTCCCTGTCTGAAATAACTGCACTCTCGAAAATTGGATGGGTTCGCACTAAATTAGTACAGCATATCAGTAAATATGCGTCACATTCCTACTACTTCAGACCAAAATTTCAAGGGCCAAGAGGTCAAAATTCTAGCCTCCTGTTAGAATTCTATGAGCATAATGAAAACATACAACTTTAAGCGGAAGTGAAGGACGAGAATAGGAAACGTTGGGTCAGAAGTAGTGTCCACTTCGTTACGCAAAGGGTCGTATAGCTAGGGAAAATGTGGCGACACCCCGCTTCAGTACCTACATTTGGTCGAACATTTTCTACATTGAGCGACTCAACATTGACTTCTTTAACCCAATGAACATAATGACTAGGTTAATACAATATGAATAAATTAACAGACAATACTCACTGCTTCTGCGACACTCTACTACTTCCAGACACCCTGAGACGCCAGATTCTCTAAAAACATCAGTCCTTGGAGGAAATGTAAGCGAAACAGCATCATCTGGTTTCCACGATCGGTTTCCATAACGAGCAACAACTATTCATACGATTTAGTAGCGTAAGCCTACTTAGAGATACACGTCCAGGGATCCTCCAACTTTTAAGAACGCACGAAAAAGTGAATGAGGCGAAATTACTCATAGTCGTAGGTAACTTCGATGGCCAATATATTTATTTACAAAACCTAAAAGATTTTGAATTTATCGAATACTTAGGTCACTAATATAACCCGCCCACAGATATCGAAACATGTCCAACATCCAATATCTTTTTACGAGCTTCTGTAAATCGGCTGGTGTCTTCGCGCTCGCTTCTAGGTCTTGCGAAACGGACCTCAGTCTTTAGGTGGATTCCGATGCAGTAGGTTTGCCTACTCTCCTACTTTAGATCTGGCTGGATATTGATTAGGTTTGTAGTGGCTGCATGATTTGTCTAAGGACTTCGGTGCAGGTGAGTTTCCCAAATACCATGTTACCAGACCCTTGTTTCAATGGGTTGTAAGAGGTTGATACTAGGAGTGAAAAGATTTCCGGTGAAAACGTGAAAGAGGAAATGAGAAAAGAGTAAGTTCAAAAGAATCATCACACTCTTGAAGTACGTTTATGTACAGTAAAGACACATGGATCAACGGCTAAAGTCAGCGACCAATTGTGTTGAGTTCCCATGGCATAATGCTTATTTTTATGGTAGAAATACTTGTTAAGCTGCATCTGCAGCTTCCAGTAACTGACTTCAGCTTAATTTGAGTCCATAAAACTTATGTTCTCAATGGGCTATTATCACGCTCTAAGAGGCTGTACAATTTTGTGAAGTCTTGGGGTAAGCTAACCAAATAACTTGACGACGACCAAGTAAGCGATTGGATAAACTCCGTTGACTTGCCATAAAGAAAGCTGCAGTTTTCCAATGCCATGCAGAATATTCAACACTTGGAAAGCGTGCCAACAGGGTGGTTTAGCAAGCACAGTGTAATACTTGAGAGGTGAGCGCTTATGAAAACTTCAATTACAAGTACAACACTAACCCACTGAGTTGACATAGGAAGACAGGACTGGTAGCGCCAGAAATGGATTTATATCATTTCCGTAAATCAAGTAAGCTATCATTTGGTGTCATCTTTAATAATTAACCGCAAAATATCTGTCAGATGGTAAATAGTTTGTCAGAGATGATAAAACGGTCAAGAAACGAATCGATTTTATCAATAGGTGAGCAAATGTATGTTTTAACCGTGATTTACATCCCTTTCTCATATCGTATTGATCTTTCCCAAGAACTGCATAGATAAAGGCCTGGTAGCATAGCAGGTTTAACTAGCCAGGCTAGCGCTGCCCGTAGACACTGGTTGCGACTCCATGAGGCTATGAAAATTAATACGTAAAGCATCCCCCATAGCGGATTCCCAGATGAAGGATGATAAATAATGATAGAGCATGCCGACATCTGCATCTAATTCCTGAGCCATAGACATGCATTAGCCGAATAGACTGGTCATCTGTCAACCTCTTCAAATCGTTTACTCTGCGAAATACCATTGCAGCGTCAGAAAATCAAGAATCATCGGAGAGTCATGTTTCAAGCCTAGTTAAACTTTCAAGCCCTCATATTTCTTCAGTTAAAAAAGAGACAGCGAGATGGAATTCTGCTAAGCTTCAACCTCACCACTCTAAGCTACGATGGTAATCACAATAATAATAATAATAATAATAATATTTATTCCTGAATATACAGGCACACACCACTTTTACAGGTATGAACAAGCTTATATATAAATTACATGTCCACCAGATCTCATAGAGGTAAGGAATTCTTTCGCTCACCTATGCCAATAACTATGATGGCGTCTTATCGAAGAAAGGCTGACGCTAAACCAGTAAGTGTTGGTAGTTAAATCTGAGCACCGAGGACGTTACGATAGGTTAGGGACAGAAATCTCCGAGGCTCTTCTCGTCGGAAGTCGTTGACGGTATGGGGATAAATTACTCCAACTTGATATATTATCCGGCATTGTTAGACTGGCCAAGAGATCTGTGATATTTGTTTGGTTCACTTCAAGCTTTTTGGTTTGGCCTCGAACATTTCTTCATCAGGGTAGATGACTTCATAAACGTTTACCTACCCCATTCACTAATTACTGATGATGTCCCCTAACCTGTAGCTAAAGCATCCCAAAACAAACATAAAGCCTGAATTACGTCAGACAGTTATCATCCTAATCCTGAGTACAAAATACCCTCTTTGAATGGTTTGTGATCGAGTGGGTAGCATCAAAAAACTACCAGTTACAAGAAACAGTTAGGCGCAAGTTATTGTGAAACTTTGTGCACATGATGAGTAGTTACATGTCCTAAAGACCTTCTGCAAGCTCTGAAAACCACAAGTTTCGCATATGTCAAAGTGATCAGCAGAATACCGCATAGGAAGACTGCTGATGATCCATGCAAAACCAGTACTGTTTCAACAGCCCCATAATCAGCACCCTGTCATGGGCAAGATTTTAACCCATAGTCAGGTGACTTGTCTGGTTACGGGCCTTAGTAATTGTCCTGGTGCGAACTCGATAGACGCAGAGGCCAATCGCCAATCATTCGCGCCTGTCATGTGCTGAAGAATACGCGAACAAAGAAAATAATGGCCTAGCGGGATGGAATGGTGTACTCGCGTGGCCGTACCGAGATACTGATGCGTCTAACTGGCTGGAGGGTCGATTACGAGCAGTGAAACGTGGCACGACAGAGTGTCAAATGGCTTGGTTGCTTGACCTGGTGCCTTCAGCTTGGCGAGCCCAGTTAAACTATAAAGGTCATCATCAACGTTGAATCTTATCGAACTCTAGGCTATTGATTCTGTAGAAGTATGTGACGCCATAGGCCCCCCCTCTGGAGGGCTGTAAGACACTACCAGAAAGAAGCAAAAGCCCAGTGCTTTCTCCACCAGTAAAACTCCTCCGATGGGATCACTGCAAGAAGTGGCCTGCGGTTGTCTAACCTTATTCTGTGGTGTCGTGGCGAATGGAAAATAAGATACAGAGAATCGAGTTGTGCGTCGATCGCGATCCCGTGTCCTTTGACGTTTAGTTCAGTGCCCCTCACGCCGGAATTGAGACAAAAGTCTCAAATATCACGAAAACGTCTCGGAAAAATGGAAAACTTCTACGCGTAAGTATATCGAAAATAGATTTTATGCCTGTTTCCATTTCCTTCCTTGAAAAGTATGATTACGCGGTGGTAAAAATTGCCACAAAAAGCAAAATTCAGGAGAATTTTCGCATTCCTAGCAAAATACAAAAGATGGCGCCCGAAAACATTGGACTTCAAAGTGGTTGGCATATTTTAAATCATACTACTTAGTTTAACATGCCCTTAGATACTCCGGGAGGCTGACGGTTTTACCCGGTCGTGTTCTTCGTTGTGCTGGCGGTTGTTGTGTCTGCTTGCTACCCGACACATCGTCAAGAATTTCGATAATTAGGCTAACCACCGGTCGGCTGAAACGTCACTTGTGACTGGGTTGCCTTCGAGATAGGCTAGTTTCGAAGGGTCGACACTAGCAGTGTCTTCACATCCGTTCCGCGTGACTATATGGAATTTCTTGTGCAGCTTGATCACTTTGAGTGGAACATCGTAAGGTGGTTCAAGTGGTCGGCAACCGACATCTTGGAGAGAGAACATGCGATGTCTTTTGTAAAACGGGGTGAACGAAGAAATCCGCTGTTGCTTGAGGTCTAACAGGAGTTTGCCTAACTGAACGCACTGCGTTTGTAGACCTAGTCACGTAAGATGTTTTGTCAAGAACATGTCTGAAAGTTTAAGGGGAAACAAAGTCTCCCGGTAGGCGAAGAATAGGTCCCGTAGATGAGTTCTCCAGGGATGCATCCAGCATCAGCTTTCAACGCATCACGAATGCCCAGGAGGACTAGGGGTAAGGCCTAGGTCCATTGAGGCATGTTTGCAGCTGAAGGTTTCCTTTTCGGCCGTCAGTGGAAACGTCCTACCTTGCCATTTGCTTGTGGGTTGTGGGCTGTCGTCCGGAGCCGAGTGCAACCTAAAAGTGCGATTAAAGCCTGACTGCGGCTCGTAAACCTGGATGGGACAGTTTGTACAATATATTGAAGACGTTGCGTCGGCACCTCTTCGAAACCATTAGGTGTGGTTGACTAGCACAGACATAGCATAAAATTGTATCCTTGCCTGATCCTACTGCATAAAGCTGCAGCCTGAGAGTTGCGGACGACAAAAAATGGTGTAGCCCAAGGCCTTCTTCTTGACACCAAGCTAGTTCGACGAGATCGTCACTTTCAACACAGTTTATCGAAGCTATTCGAGATAGTGCGTCGGCTACGAAGTTATTTGCTCCAGGCATCTAGCAAATACCTGATGTGAACTGGGAAACACGATCCAGTTGTCGCGACTCACCAGGGGAGTACTTAGCAGATGCTGAGCCATGAAAGTTGATGGTTCGTGGTCTATGAAAATGAAAAGTCACAACTTTTAACGGAATGTCGAAAATGGTGTACAGAGCAATACATAGTCAGGAGTTCCCCGCAAAATGTACTGTTTCTTCTTTCCCCCCGCAGTCGCCTCGAGAAAAAAGCCTAGGGTTGCCACTGGCTGTCAGTCAACTGATGCGAAACTGCTGCAACCGTAGAGTCGGATGCACGAACGGCAGTACTCAAGGTAGCTTCGGGGTCATGATGCATAAAAACGGCTGCACTCGAAATGGCTTCCTTGACTTTGGGGAGAGCAAGCCTATCCACGTCGTCCACGGTTGCGAACTACGTGGCAACTGTGGCATAACCGAGACACAGCTGGGAGTAAACTTTCTGTAATAACTAACCAGGCCACTAAAAGAGTGGAGCTGCTCCACAGTGGTCAGCCCCGGATAGTTCATAATGGCCACCACTTTATCTGTCAGTGGACATATACCTTTGCATTCAGTAGCATACCCAAAGCATCTGAGTGATTCAACTCTTGTTTCACACTTCTGCACGTTGACTGTGATGCCATGTTTTCCAGTCTGTTGAATATGAGGTCCAAATGTTCAAGTTGAGTTTCCTTATCTGGACTTGCACCAAGACAGTCATCGACGTAGACATGGACAAAATTCTAAACCACAAAAGGTATCATCCATAAAGCGTTGGGATGTTCGTGCTGCATTCCGAAGACCAAATGGCATAGAAAGGAGTTCAAACAGGCCAAAAGGAGTAATAATGGCTGTTTTCGCGATATCTCCTGCCTCCGCAGGTACCCGACTGTACACTTTTGCTAGATCGATTTTAGGAAAGGTGTTTATTCCGCATAACGTCGCGGTCAAGTCGTAAATATGAGGTGTCGGGTAGCAGTCTGCTGTTGTTTTGGCGTTAAGCCTTCGGTAATAACCGGTTGAACGCTAGCCGCTGCTGTCCTTTTTAAGAACCATGTGCAGCGGTGATGCCCAAGGACTACTTGAAGGTTTGATAGTGCCCAGTTCGAGCATGCGGTCAAATCCACCCTTCACCGTTTTGAGCTTATCAGGGGCTAGATGGCGTGCTTTGGATGCCGCAGATAGACCTGTGGTTGTGATGTGATGCATAATATTGCTGGTTCTGCACGAACGAGTGTGCTTCGGTTGTTGCAACTTTGGATATTTCTCCAACACTGCCTGATAGGATGCGTCGCCTGATTGTTTGTTTCTAACAACGGCTAAACTCGGAACGACGTAGGTGGTGCCGCCAATAGATAACTTTGTGTCGTTATCTATCAGATGTCGACGGCGAGCATCTACGAGAAAATTGTAATGGCTTGGCAAATCTATGCCAATGATGGGCCAGGAGGAATATCCAGTGGGTGGGTTTACGTAAACCTAAGTTGGGGCGGGCATACTGTCTGCCAAATGTCGCGTTCGCCTTGCCGTTGGCTGCTTGGAGATTGAAGGATGGGCCATAATGACGCTCCTTTGTAGGTGTGGGAAGAACGCTAACTTCTGCACCGGTGTCGATGAGGTCGCGAACTTTCGTTTTGTTATCCGTGACGTAGAGCAAACGGCTGTTTCCGCCGGCTACGGTTGCCGTGAATATGTGCCGGTGTGACCGTTTCCCGAGTTTGTGCCCTTGTTGAAACTGCATGGCTTCAGAAATTTTCTGGCTTCGTCTTCGCTAGCATCGTGAAACCAGCACCATTTCGGGTTTTCTACCCTGTTGGGTTTAGTTTTGGGGCAACCACGCAAGTAGCTGCGATGCGCTAAGATGCGTTTCTATGGAGTTTTGTGTGAACTAGGACTTCGAGATCGTAGCAACTGTTTAACAGAGTTGCACAGCTTGCTCACCTCTGAATACTGGCTCTCTGGTCTTCTGCAGACAGGATATACGGTGAGGACGGGCCCGCCAGGAATCTCCAGTATTTTATCTGCCGAGGCTACCAGGTCATCGAGTGGGACCGACTGTAGTGTCACCGACACGGTTTGCACCGGTTGTGGTAGTTTTAAGAGAAACAGTTCTCGGAAAAGGCCATCGTCGAATGTTCGTGCACCCATAAATTCTAGCATGCGTGAGAGGACTTCACCAGCTGAGTGGCTGCCTAGCTCAACGTCACGAAGTAATTCGTCCAGGCGCCGTCGATCTGCGAGACCTCTTTTCTTCAAGAGTGCGGCCTTTAGAAGTGCATAAGGGTCACTTACTTCAGGAATAAACGTCTGTTTAATTCCCGCGGTAGTGAACGTATGACGGCAAGAAATTGAGGATGAGGATCTGAGACGCCCTGTTCTCGAAAATCGGACTCGGCATACAGAAACCATGCTTCCACATTGTCTGGCCAATATGGCATGAGTTGGATTGTGTTCGTAGTCGGCTTGATACGAATAAGCTTGGGAGTGTGGTCGGACGTGAGAAAGTGTAGTAAATGGATATACAAATGTTATCGAAATGAAAACAGTGTGCAAATATAAAATAGAACAGGCTCACCAATTCAATATTTGTTATCGGTCGGGATATGTGATCACGTCGGGCTCAACAATTCAGGATTTGTCCTGGTGCGGACTTGACAGACGCAAAGACCAATCACTAATTATTCGAACTTGTTATATACCCACAAGTACGAGACCAAGGAAGAACGCGATAGCGTAGCCTGATGGAATAGTATATCTGGGTGGTTGTGCCAAGAAACGGATGCGTTCCAACTAACTTGCTAGAGAGTCGAATACAAGCAGTGCAACGTAACACGACAGCGTGCCAAGTGGTGAGGATGCTTGACCGGGTGCCTTCAGCTTGGCGAGTCCAGTTAAACTATCAAGGTCAGCATCAACGTCAAAAGTCGTCAGACCCTAGGCCATTGATTTTGGGGAAGTGTGTGACTCTACAGCAGGATCTAAGGCTAAACGCTCTAAAATTGACTGCTCTAGTGAGAAAAGGCGGGGACTCGGTCATTCCAGTGCTCTTTTCTATGACAGAAGCGTTTTGCTCCGTATACCTCAGATGTCGATGAACTGGTATGCCCCACGCCTTTCGTCAGAACCGAAGACATCATATCAGTCATGAGAAGCAGTATTAACGACCAAAGGAAAGAAATCGATGACATTAAGACCATGATGGAAGAGATTCGGGGGATAGTTGAGGATTTCCACCCATTAGCATATCTTCTAGGGAAGCATAAGAATTTGGTTGAAGACCATGTAGTGAAAGGAAAAAACTTGATAGACCACTTGGTGACGGAGGCAATGAAGAGACTATCGTCGTCCCAACAGGCCGTCTTTTATAACATACCTGATGCCCTACCCTTGGATGTAGTTAAGACAGGTATTAAACTCATTCGGTATGACAGTAATACACTGTGACAGTAAGCGCCTCCGCAAAAAGTCAGCGCAGTCTAGCTGCCCCACTATCTTCAAGTTCACTACTCCATTTGGCGCCAAAAGATTTATCAAACTACAAGACCATATAAGGTTACATAGCAGCTTTAAAAATATTGCTATTGCACAGGACAAAATCGCGTGCCAACGCAGAAAACAAAAAAGAAGTAGTCTGACCAGTTCATCACCTTTAAACACAGAGGCTGCTGTGTGCATGAACAGACCACCAGAAAGTGCCGACATGGTCAGTAATTCCGTCAAATGTACCTCTTCCTCGGTACGACGGTCTCAGTCAGGTCTAGTCACAAGTAAGCACGATCCTTCAGCGACTAGTAAAAAGAAAACTGTTTGTACCGTGCCCTCGAAGGTTACCATAATTAGAAGCCTGCCGGGTGACAGAAAGCTCAAAAGCGCAGGCGGAGCCTCACCGTATAAAGCCACAAACGTTCCTGAAGAAAAGCCGCCTCAGGCGCATTTTTCCTGATGACGGAAAAGAATATTTCATAGCCAAGACACTGGCAATAGACGAACTCAAAAGGGAAGTTTTCCGTCAAACCCCTCCTTTCATGAGTGAGTGCCGCGACAACCAGGGGCTGCATCACACGAGACACTCCTACGGACCACGTCCCTTTAACCACAGGGGTCATAACGTGGTGCCGAGTAGCGTACCGAACGCTCAAATGTCCTACGTATCACAAACGCCTAACCACCGTTCAGCTGTGCATCTTGATAATCCCAGTCAATACTTTGGGAACAGATGTACACCCCCCCTGCAAGAAACTTCCTCACTTATGAACCCTACCAAGATTTTTTTCGGATCCCGCACAATATGTACGACCCACGGTGTTTAGGCTCGTTCGACCCCCGATAACACAGGGCTGGAACCAATTTCCTCGACTTACACCGGTCACAAACTATACCTTACGCCAGCAGTAAAGAAGAGATACACGTTGACAACCTATACGTACCGTGAAAAACTAAGTAATCAC
Organism: Heterobilharzia americana; assembly: GCA_944470555.2. Classification (NCBI taxonomy): domain Eukaryota; kingdom Metazoa; phylum Platyhelminthes; class Trematoda; order Strigeidida; family Schistosomatidae; genus Heterobilharzia; species Heterobilharzia americana. The sequence continues at coordinate 59,695,775 of OX104129.1, read as the reverse complement.
ATACTTGTGAGAAGCAGAAACTCATTATCCACACGGGCACACCCCACTGTTGAGTCTTTTCACACCCGAGACATAGGTAGTGCATCGTCTAGCGAACTGAATGCTAGAAATTCTTCCACTCACCGAGGCTTAAGAGACATAGTAAGTTACTTCGCAAGCTGTGGTAGCCTTTTCACGCTTCTACTTATTAATGCCCTCTCGTTACTTAGGAAAATATCCGGCTTTAGAACGATAGTTTTGATGACAAAACCCACTGCATTACTAGTTACTGAATCATGTTGTACTGACTCAATCCTAGACGTGGACCTGTGCATAGATGGCGATACTCTGTATCGCAATAATCGTGACCACAAGCCTGATGGGGGCTGTTTGACTTCCATGTGTAGTCTTGCTACCTAAAATAAGATTGAGGATGATATCTTCAATGACCTGCCGGACTCACTTTGGATCGTTATAAGCGGTACCAAATACAAAATCCTCATAGGCCACGTGAATAGGGCACTATGTTCAACAAAAGAAAATGATGAACTGATGGCTGGATCATTTGCCCACGCTGGATCCCTCACTGTTGACTTCAAACTGATAGCAGGTGACCTTAACCTCCCTGAAGTCAACTGGGAGTCCGGTCGCGGCCCATAACGCTCTGATGAAATACATGCCGTCACAGATATCTATGGCTGGGGGTAATACATCCGGCAACCCACGCGTGCAGACAGTTTACTGGACCTAGTCTTTTGCTGCGACATCATCCCTGTCGCTACCCACGTTAGTAACGAATTTTCTGACAGTGACCATAGGATGGTATTCTATTGCCCACCACCTCTTCCCCCCAATGAAAAAATAAACAATCTTCAAATTATACTCGGTATAGAAGCTACAGGAATATAGAATGGGAAGTACTCATCGAGCTACTCAGGTGCTCTCCATGGGGTGACTACTTTACCACAGCTTTATTAACACACACACTCACTTTTCTGCAGAAATGTAGAGCTGTGTCTAGATACTGTTGCCCCCGTGAAAACATTCAGGGTTTGTGAGGAGCCGGACCCATATATTCCCAAAATATTCCGCAATAAACTTGGGAAATTGTCATCACATTACCACTCGTCGAAAAGCTTCATGTCACTGCACTCAATTTGTGAAACCTACGAATCTATCAAGACACTGCGCGCGAAACAGGCAGTAAACGAAGAGATCGTTGCTCTCAAAAGTGGCTCTAGAATACACAAGTTGACATTCCTTCTGAGTAAACGTCTGCAGCCATCAACGGATGTGGCCTATCGACTACATAATGGGGTGGTACACAACGATCCCCTCAAGGTCAGTGAACCGTTTAGCGAACCGTTCGCTAACTTCAACCCCGCTAGCTTTACTCCAATTACCACTAGTTCGTGTGCTACAGTGAAGTTCACCGTCAAAAGTATCACTGAGGCTATCAAAAGCCTGAAACTATCTACAGGTACGGGATAGATGGCCTAAACTCAACAGTCATCAGAAACAGTGGTGATAATATGCCTCTGTTCTCGCTTAAGATATTCACACTATCAATGGAAAGTGGGGAGTATCCTAGCGAGTGGAAGACTAGCTTTATAATTCCTCACTACAAGTTCGGTGACGAAGCGAATGTTGGTAAATACAGACCTATCAACAAAATGCTAGTCGTCTCCCGAATCATGGAAAAAGTGATTAAGAGAAGCATGTCTGGCTACCTACTTAGAGAAAACCTCATCACAAAGTCTCAACGCGGTCTCATTAAAAACAGGTCTTGGGTTACTTGCCATTTCGACTTCCTCCACCTTATCACTAGTAGCCGTGAGGCACGAAAAATCGTCCTTTTTCTATACTTTGGTATATCAAAAGCATTTGACAAGGTGCTACACAGTATTCTCTTTGATAAGCTACGATCGACTGGCATTCATCAGCCTTTACTTCATCGGTTAAAATCATTTCTTAGTGATCGTAGCCAAATAGTCGAAGTAGATTCTATGCAGTCTACACCTAGGCTCATAACTAGTACAGTAAATAGGGTGGTGTCCTTGGACCTTTGTTGTTCATAACTTATGCTAATAGTGTGTTCAAGTGCTACACTGTAGGGAAAACATTCTTTCACATTGATGACCTTAAGGTTATATACTCATGTCATACCCATGAACTGGGTAATACGCTATCTACTGCTCGACAAGAATTAGGTGAAGTTGCTAAATGGTGTGACGAGTCCCATCTCAATTTCAACACTGATAAATGTGGTTGGATTAGCATAGGCAGCGGTAACCTAACGTGCCTCTAGAAGTATGTGGGCAAAAGCTACCTGGACGTTCTTCAGTTCTAGATCTCGGTCTCAGATATTCCAGTGACCTAATATTCTCCGAGCAGACGGCTCGTATCACATCCAAGTCACGTAGACTCCTTGGATGCATCATCTGTAACTTTTATAGTACTGAATCAGGGGTCTTACTCTACAGAGTGAGCATCCGCCCAATTTCAGAATACTGTCTGTTTTTCTTAAGTGTCCTTCGTACAAGCGGCAAAGGAAAAATTGAAGGAGTACAACACCACTTTACACTAAGAACACTAGGAGCTGACTGCCGCCCAGACTATATCTCCAGATGCAACATGCCAGGGCTGGAACCTCTCTAGAAGAGACGATTTAGAATGAATCTTATATTTTACTATAAATTACTTCGTAAGCAAGTGCACTCATGTGGCCCGGAAATTAAAATAGTTGTAACATCTACTCAGTATTTACGTCATCACCTGTCAGCGGAAAAAGAGTGTTGTAAGACCGAACTGCGAAGTAACTTCTTCATCAATAGGTTCTCTCACGTCTGGAATAGACTTCATGAGGAAATACGTGCCGCGGGCTCATTATCTATGTTTCGTTCTGCACCTAATAAGCTGTTAACAGATGACGAGTTCATCACTCGCCTAGGCACTACCCATACTTTCCGGGCTAATGAAAGCATACTAGGATCTCTAGACGTATAGAGTAAAGCTAACATAAATCTCAAGTACTTTTTACCTCAATAAGCTCATAGAGGGTGTTCGACTACTAGTCCATCTGGTCGGACTGTGCAGCACAAATACATAACCAGTGTTCCCTTTAAGTTTACCAACAAAAACTGCCTATCTAACAACTCGTATGAACTTCATATAAGAGAAAAGGAAGATTCATTCCCATATGGATAAATTAAAGTTTACATATAGCTCGAATGACTTTAAAAAGACAAGAACTTCTCCCCTCCCAGTCTGTTTTACTTGGTACTCCGTTGTCCAGTTTCTCCCTGAGCTTTCTTTTCTATTCTCTTTTCAGTATCAGCCTGACGAGAAAGTCTTAAGCATTAGTTTGATCAAAAAGTATCAACTTACTGGAAATCCTACCTCCAACCCGATACTGGAAGCTGATGTTAAAGGTATCCAACTGGCTCGCCCCGATTTTCCTATTTTTTGAACAGCTTCAAAACCAACTCACTTCCCTACCAGTACCCTAAATGCTACCGCATACGCAACCCCAAGTACAATAACTGGTCTCAGATTTCTGGTCCGTGACAAATGTAGCGGAAGTCCGGATAAACAATCAAACCCGACAGATCACTTTACCTAACGGCAACACATCCGTAATAATGCTGTGAAACAGATTTCTCTGGTACTTTGTCTTGTATCAATCCACCTAATGGAAGTCAATTAACAGCCAATGTATCTTCTTGACAATGTTGCATACTTTAATGTGAAGTCTATGAGATTTTACACATGTGTAATGTTCACCGCTGTTGAACGACGATTCTTCCACTCTATAATTACTTACACCACAACAAATGTTCTCAGTCTGAATTGCTGGAAAAGGTAATACTTGAAGAGTGAGAAACGCCTGAACTTGGACATTCACCTGGATTAAATGATTATATGGACACTTACTCATTCCTGAAATCACTGAAAATCACTGTTAAAATAGACGTTTACCTGACGAAACGCTGGGTCTTGCATACTGCTCAATCATGTTGACTACTCAAGACACAAACACCGAATATTGCGCCGTTTGGTGTGAAGAAAGAATTGTGAGCAAGAATGACTTAAACTCAGAACAATGTGTATGTACTGTAAAGTAATATTTTCCTGCTATTTTTCATAACGTTTAGACGCTTAGTGTCATGACAGAGTTTAATGTCCTCCCTCCGTATCATTCAATGCTGCTAAAACTTTTTATGTTTCTCTGCAATTATCAATTTGATGAGGCCCGTAAACTAGCTTCCCTCATGTTAACTTCATAACTTGAGAATACAGATATTTATTAATTATTTATTTACAACTCAACACATGCGGATGGATCTGCGTTGGTAACAGCGAACACGACTTAGTATTTGAAGTATGTAGATAATAGTTACCAAAACTTGGTCATGTTTTAGGCCAAAGGCTCGAATTTCCCTGAACAAGCAGTGTATAGAAAAGCGAAGTCACTCAGGCTCCTAGGATGCACCGTTTGTAACTTAGGCATCGAGAGACATGGCTTATTTATTACACAACGGGATGGTCTGTAACGATCCCCCCGAAATTTGTGAACTGTTTATCGGATCCTTCGCAAAATTCAGTCCTAGCACACTTAGCTCCACCACTTTTACACTGCTCACTACAGGATTATGTCCCAATGTGAATTTTACTGTCAACAATATCACAAAAGCTATCGTGAACTTGCGACTAGCAACAAGTATGAGAATAGGTAACCTAAACTCGATCGTCATCAGGAACGGCGGTGACGATGTGTCTCTGTTCCCGCTTAAGATATCATACTATCAGTGTAAGTGGCGTATACCCCACTGAATGGAAAACTAGCCACGTAACGCCTCGCTTTAGGTCCGGGGACAAGTCGAACGCCGATAATTACAGACCCATCAACATAACACTATTCGCTTCTAAAATTATGGAAGAAGTAATTGAGAGCGGCGTCTCTGATTACCTGTTGACAGAAACCCTAAATCACAAAGTTTCGGCATGGTTTCATAAAGAATAGGTCCTGCATTACCTGCCTTTTTGATTTCTTCAACTTCGTCACTAGTAACCGTGAGGCACGTAAAATCGTCATTGTTCTATATCTTGATGTATCAAAGGCACTTGACGAGGTGTCTCATAATATACTCTTTAATAAGCTGCAATCAATTGGTATTTGCGACCCCCCGCTTGGTTAGATAAAATCATTTCTTAGTGATCGTGCTCAAATCGTGAAAGTAAACTCCGCACAGTCCTAACCCAAACATATAACTAGCGGAGTTATACAGGGTAGTGTCCTTGGGCCTTTGTTGTTCATAGTTTATATCAATAGTGTGTGTAACTGCTTCGGTGAATGCAAAACATTCCTATGCGCGGATGATTTGAAGGTTGCGTACACTCTCTCATGGACTACGTAATACTCTGGATATTGCCCGACAGGAACTAAATAAACTTGCATCATGGTGTACTGAGTCCCACCTTGAATTTGATAGTGACAAGTGCAGTTGGCTTACTATCAGCAACGACAACCATGGCCTGACCCTTGAGGTATGCGAAAAACAGCTACCTAGACTAGCTTCTGTGCTAGATCCTGGCATCATGTATTCCAGAAACTTCACATTCGCGCAACAAACAGCATACGTCAGATCCAAATCACACAATCTCTTGGGACGTGTCATTCATAACTTCTGCAGCACCGAATCGTGGGGTCTGTAAAGTGTGCATTCTCCCACTTTCAGAATATTACCCGTTTATTCTCAGTGACCTTCGTAGAAACGATTAACTGAAAGTTGAAGGGGTACAACGTTACTTTGCTTCAGAACGTTAGGAACTGACTGTAATCTGGACTACACGTTCAGACATGATATGTTGGGATTAGACCCACTCTGGAAGGAGAGACTTAAAGTGAACCTTATAGCTTATTGTAGGTTGCTTCATCAGTACTTGCCCTTTCATGGTCCGCAAATCAAGCCATCTGTAAAGTCTACATACGATATGCGCAACTACAAACTATTGGTTGAAAGTGAGTGTTGTACGACGAGCCTGCAAGATAATTTCTTCCTCGATGAATCCTCATACATTTGAAATAAGCTTCCAGAAGAAACTCGTACGGCAAGCTCGTTCATACTTTTCCGCTCTTCACTTAATAGGCTGCTAATAAACGGCGAGTCAATCGCTCAGTTAGCTACCGTCTCTGCATCCTGGGCTAATGGGGGCATGCTTGGATCTCTAAATGTAGGAAATAGAGCTATTACTGCCCTCGAGTTCCTCCTACACTTATGGGTTGACGATTGCCTACAAGGGTGTGAGCACTGGTTCTCCTCCTCACTATACTGAATTTAATGTACACTAGCTCCCTCTCAAAACTACTACGATAAACTCCAGATAAGGAAAAGTTTTAAGAATCTTATAATAGAAAACTATATGGTTAATCATACACGCACACATGAAAATGTACGTTAAGTCCGGATAGGTTTACAAGTATAGGAACTTCTCTCTCTTCCAAGCTGGTCTGCGTGGTAATTCCCTTTCCCATATCTGCTGGTGCTTCCTCTTTGCTTTTTACTTTACAGCAACAGCTCGATGACGACATTCACTGCTGATTTTCAATCTGGACATATCTACTAAGTGGAAATAATACCCACTGTTTAACTCCATGAATTATTGGACTGCTCCTAATCTTTCGCGGTCTCTGGAACATCTTCACACTCAACTCATCAGCTGGCCAGGTTTCTTCTTGCGACAAACCGTCTAAAGTTTCCCAACAGCCATAGTAGCACAAATATTCTGAACAAATGATCAAACAAGAGACCAATATACCTACTGGCTCGGAATATGACTTACTTGTGGTAATTCCACACTACATGTTCTATAGTACTCTGTATCAAGTGATCTTTTCAAGTAAATGTTACCATTCATCAAATACACTTCTTGAATGATGCTGCTTACGCTAATATGAACAATGCCTGAAGTCTATATATAACTGCTGGCATTTGGACTATTAACCGTCTCAACGTCTACTTCCATCTACCATTAGTAGTACTCCCAGTGGAGTTAATGTATTATTATTATTGTCTGTCCCTTGGGTTCTTAATGGAACATGGGGCTCCAGTGGCACGTCTCCGTTCCACTCCGTTCTCTGAGATCTTTTGAATCTGGCTCCACGACAGGACACAGGCTCTCATTTCCTTCTCACACAATCTCCTCCATGTCACCCCAGCCTCAAACGTTCAACACGTCTCTTCCAATCTGGGTTCCGCTCGACGGTCTGGGCTTGCAAGTGATGCCCCCAGTCGGCCTTCTCAGTGTATGCCCAATCCATTTCCATTTCCTTCGCCATATTCGTTGAGAGACAGGTTCTTGATTGGTTCGTTGCTAAAGTGTGTTCCTTGATGCTTGTTCTTTCTGGCCATCTGATCTTCAGTAACGAGCGTAGGTAGCAGCTGTTGACGAATGTCTGGAGTTTGTTGAAAATCCCCTTCGTAACGCGCCAAGTCTCTGAACCATATAAAAGCACTGGCTTGACTGGTGTTGGTGCTGAAAATCCGGATGTTGTTCCTCGTGCTGAGTGTAGAAGGTCTCCACACTGGTTTAAGGCTAGCGAACGCCCGTCTTGCTGTTTTACCGATCTTGGTTGGCCTTGACGTCCTCGTCTGTGCCACCTGTAGTTGAAAAGATGCTACCTAGATGGTTGAGGGAGGCTACTTTCTTTAAGTTTCTCCCATTGATGGTGATTGCAGCTTGTTGTTGTTGCTAGGGTATCTTCATCACCTCCGTCTTCTCTACGTTCGCTTGATGTCCTATCTTCACTGCCTCTTCGGCCAACTTGTTGCATTTTGCCTGTAGGTCTTCAAGTTCATGAGACATCACACACAAGTTGTTGCTGGCGCAATCCAAGTCTTCTAGGTTCTTTTCCACAGTCCAGCGTATCCCTCTCTTCTCGATCCTCACTGTTTGTTGCATGATCCAGTCCACTACAATCAGGAATATCATGGGTGTTAGTAGGCAGCCTTGCTTCACTCCGTTCTTCACTTCAAAGACATCACTGAGCTTCCCACTGCGAATTACTTGACATGCGGCGTCTTCATATAGTTGTTGAATGAGACTGAAAAGGTTTATGGTATTCCTCAGTGTTGAAGCAACTGCCAAATTACTTCTCGGTCGACACTGCCGAAGGCCTTGTCAAAGTCTTTAAAAAAATTATCAAGAGTGAGCAGGAAGCGGAGTGCGATACGATTTCCAACAGTGAACTCAGTAGCTACTCGAATGTAACGTACATTTGTCCATTTGAACGTTTGGACATTTCTTCATAACCTACCTGATCTCACGACTTAACACCTATTTCCTAAAATTTGTCCCTTAAAACAACCTATTCACTCCGAAAAGTTAAAAGAACTGTCTGTCGGTGCGTTTTCATAGCATGTAACACGTTTCATTATTTGCCGTTTGTTATCGGCACTTACATGTAAGTACTCCGCACCACCATATCGCTTCGGTAGCCCCGATATCGTAATACTCACCAGGTAACACCATGATCATCCCTCCTCAGTGACCAGATAAAGGGTGGTTGCCGTCTTAGAAAAAACCATGAATTTTATTTAAATGTTTACAACTTCAAACTTTTGTACATGGGTCTATAACAAGTGAATGCCCGGTCCGAAATCCTCTAATCTCTCCATTTTGTAGTGATATCCTAGGCTTCGGACTAATTTTCATTACCATCGTGCGCACCTTCATCTTTTTCCACCTAAGCTTACCTCTAAACAGTTGGTTCTAGATATTTCTTCAAGTAAGTTTTGTGGTCAGTACAAAGAACTCACCCAGGTGTATCGTTGTTGATCTACTCCTGCGTGTACTTGTGCTTCTGTTTCGAATTTCGCCTGCTGTTCGCTTTTGTTATTCACTTTTCAGGTTTGCCTAACCAGTCCTGCATTCAAATGGAATCCTAGAAATCGCATTTGTCAGTGGGATCCTGGACATCAAAACCTCATTACAAAAGCGCACACCTCGGGGTCAAGGCTGTGATGCGGCCCCACCTTCAAGAATACTGGAAGGTTCAAACAATAACCGAATCATCCCTTAATTCGAACCGAGCCCGCTTCAACACACCTCTTATGTGCCATAAGTAACGGTATCTAATGTAAAGCTTAACAGTGTACATAAGAATCATTTCTCATTGCCAAACCTGTAGACTGGTTTGTATTCATGTAACCTATGTTGTATGAAATATATATTATTATTGTTATCGTTATTATTATTATAAAGTCGACGAGGCTGAGGTGAGGTAGAGGGTTCACTGGCATTCTATGCCCTGTTCTATGGTAATGCAGAGCGTCGCAACTTGATCCGCACATGATTTGTACTTCCTGAAGCCTGCCTGTTCCAGTCGTAGTTTTGAACCCAGTGCATCTTTAAGTCTGTCCAGAATGATGCGGCTTAATATTTGGCTTGGAGTGGACAAAAGCGTGATTTCGCGCGAGTTCTTGCAAAGGCTTAGGTAGTCTTCTTCGGGGGTTTGACGAGGTAGCCCTTCTTCCAATCGCCAGGTACCTTCTCTTCCTTCCACACCTTCTGCAATGGTGGTGCGAGCATATCCGCTGTTGTCTCTGCGTCTGCTCTCAGTGCTTCTGGAGTAATTCCACCTGGTCCTGCTGCTTTTCCGCATTTCAGTAGCTTTATGGCGCTCAGGACTTCGACATTTGTTGGAGGATTTATGTTCACTTGTAGTTCTGTGGCTGGGCTGCAGGTGGTATTTGTGGAGGAAGTGCAGGTAGTGGTCGATTAAAGAGCTTTTCGAGGTGGTCGACTCACTGTTTCCTTTGTTTCTTCTCCTTAGTGGCAACCAAGTTTCTTTCACGATCTTTCATTGGTTTCGCCTGAGTTGATCTCTTCCCGGATAGTAACCTGGTTATGTGATATGGTGTTGCCATGTCTCTGTTTCTCCTACCTGCAGCCTGTTCTGCTTCGCTTGCCAGTGTTTTGTGGAAGTGTCTTTTGTCTTTGCGCCCACTCTCCTTCACTTCTCTGTCCAGTGTTTTACACGTTGTACTCAATCTCTCCTCTCGTTGTGCATCCTTGCACTGAACTGGTTTATCTTCTCCTTCACCATTCTCCTCTCCCTGCTCTATCAGCTTCCATGCGTCCATAAAGATACATTCCTTGTCTCGTTTCTTCTTCTTCCTTCCTAATACGGTTATGCAGATCTCTTTCCACATCTCTTTCAGAGAGTTCCAGTGCTCATCCACACAGGTTTCTTCAAGGATGTTGTTCGATATCTCCCATTTTGTCTTGGTGGCTGCCTTGAAGATTTCCTTCGTAGTTTCGTCCTTCAGTTTCCGGGTGCTGAACTTGGACTGTTGTCCATCACCAGCTTCCCTGAAGGCTTTCAACTTGATTTTGAAGGTAGGTTCCTTGCACAAGATAGTGGTCTGAACTTACATCTGCTCCTCTTGATCTGATCTTGTGTCCAGTAGACTGCGTCTCCATTTTCTTGAGATTGAGATGAAGTCAATCTGATTTTCAGTGTTTTGTGTCCATCTGGTGAAATCCATGTCGCTTTGTGGATATCCTTGTGCTTGACTACAGTGTTTCCAATCACCAAATCGTTGAATGCACAGAAGTCCGCAAACAATTCTCCGTTCTCGTTCATTTCACCGAGTGCTTCTCTACCCATGGTTAGTTCTCTTCCTGTGTTGTTCGCTCCTAGCAGTTTGCCATTCACGTCACCCCACACATTAGAATTTTGATACCGCCAACTGAGGTCTTGTCCAGTGTTGATTGACGTTGTCTGTGGAGTTCCTCCTTCTCCTCTTCGTTTGCATTATTTGTAGGTGCGTAGCGTGGCATTGTGTGATTGTGACTTTCCTTCCCTTTGAGTTGAAACTTGCTGTCATGATCCCGGGGAGATTGGTTCCCACTGCATGAGGGCCTTCGATGCTTTTGGGGACCTTATGATAGCCACTCTGAAACTCAGTGTGCTCGTAGTTGTCGTCTGAGTGACAATATCGAAGTAGATTATTGACTCTCCAGTTCACAGTTTGGATAGTCCATTTCCATTCCATCTGCAGACTCCTAGTACTTTACTGCGATACCTTCTCATCTCGTTTGCAATATGGGCTGCCTTGGTAGATTCAAACATTGTGCGGACACTTCATGTCCCCACCCTTACTTTCGCTTTCATCGACAGAGGAGAAGACACATCGGCAATTGGCTTCCCGAAGGCTTTCACCAACCAGCGTCATTTCGTCTCTCCGATTCCAGAGGGGAATTATTTTGTTCCTATTTTTATATTTTGTTTGCGCTTTGAAGTTTCTTTGGCGGTTGTATTCGTTTTGCAGGATAGGGTTGGTAGTCATATGCCCAACCCTGCCTCTCAACCCGGGCTTAGGACAGGCTAGTAACTAGTGAACTAGTTGGCCAGACGAGGTTGGGATTAATGCACGCTACCTTTAAACCACATGGTGAACTGGAAATCCATGGATTTAGACACTCATCTTGACTATATAACTGTGGATATTTACTGATACTGTAGATTATATAAATAGACCCTCTGTGGTTAGAAAAGCTAAAAACCGAAGGATTTTCTAATGGATGGATGTTTTTGTTGCTAAATAAGAAAATATGCGAATGAACTAACAACGTCGTCTGGTTATAACGCAAACTTCAAATATCGTGCGCTTTTGTCGTTGATAGTAGAACCTACCTGTGTAATGACAAATGGAATTTCACACCCGTCTCTTGACTTGCGACAAGTTCTAATAAGTTTATGCATATCAATAACTTGCTGTGTGAAACAGCACTATTCACTGGATGAAACGCTGGAGCCCGTGGGGACAAAAGACGGCATGACTCCAGTGCATGTGATTTTCAGGTGGCTTAGGCATGTATAGTTTTTCTAATCTATCGAAGACTTCCTTAGGACGAACTACGATGGTAAACAGCCAAAGGAGAGCCTTACTGACACCGAATGACGACGGTTTCCAGTTTACTGTTGAAGATGTTACCCGCGTTCAGGACCGATTCACTCCACCTAGAGCTTGAGAGTTAAGTTCCGGGGAATTGACAGGAACTCCTCATGTCTTCCATTCCAGGGGGCATCGGCGAAATTATTGTTATGCTAAAAAACATGCTGCTCATCATTCATTAAATCTCCGACGTGGAGGTATTACTGGGACTGCCGGATTATTCATGACGCATGCCAGTGCGGAACTTTAGTAGACATGTTGCAAGTCTTTAGTGTGAGGTTAAAAATGCCCATCGCCATCCAACACCCGCTCATTTATCAAACGTATGTACTCCTGGTCTACTACAGTCAACCCTTGACTCTAAACGTGGTCAGAACAAGCCCAGAGACATGATTCAACAAGTTGAATGCCTCTTATGGGTATATCAGGATAAATTTTACGAAATTTAGGATCAAAATTTGACCTGATAGAATTGAATAACTTGAGAATTGGGTAAACGGATTTTGACTGGAATGTATTTATGGAATCTGAATGTGGTATAGAGGAATTTTTTCTACTTCATTTGGATGGACGAAAAGGAGAGGTTTGGAAGATCTACACAATTAATGCTAGTCAACCAGAAAATTTTTCTTGTCTTTCCCCTGTAGGGGACCAAAAGGAATGTCGTATAAACTAAAATGTCAGGCTACGTATAGGTTACAAAAATAGATTTGCCGATACAGAAATATGAGGGGTTATGCATTATAACACGAGTAGTGATGTCGGTGTTGTGGATAATAATGGGTTATTTGAATGTCATTTTTTCGGAACCATCCAACACAACTTAGTATGCTCCAAAGTTAGTTCAGAAAGCAATGCTTGCCAGCTCTCCGCAGTCAGCGTTGGTCGGCTTGATTGCCGTGATATCTAGAAGCAGGATGAGTGGTCCTGTAAAATCCAAGGCTAATCAGTGATTATTCACATCAGACAACAGTCTACGAAGGCGGAGGTCAGAGTGGATAGGAGGACACTATATTTCCGCGTTTAACAGCAGAGGCCAAGTCAGTAATACCGCTACAATGAAAAAGTGTACGGATAAATAACATTCGTTTTTTCAAGTATTAGGAAGAATGTACAAAATGTGTAAAAGGCGATGGAAAGGAAACATTATTTTTAAATTAATTGGTTCTAATATAATCCCGTGCAGTCTCCACATCCCCGGGGCCAGAGCCCCTGACTTTTGAGGGCTCAGAGGCCCTAAGTTGCAGCCTTCCATTGTCTAAAAACTTGACAAAGCAAGCGGACTAGTATCTGGTGCCAAAAGTTTTCACCAAGCCTACTCGTGAGATTTTAGATACTCAGGCATTCATTTCGTGTACCCGTCAAAGTAGGCTTGTTTACATTTGCTAAGATGACTGAGGTGGGATCGGTGATCAGAGAGAATAGCTTTAGCATGCTGGCTATCTTTAGACCCTGAGTCACCACGGAAGTAAAAGACGATGAATTTTCCATGCAGAGCTCGACTTAACCGGTATGGACGGGTAAGAAGGATCGGAGGAAGGATTATTCCTTGCACCTGTTTTTTGCTGAAAGCCCTTGGGGTTTTCTTCTCCAGAACCACAAACTTGTGCCCTAGTGTTGCGTAAACTTTCGTGCAATCTCCATTTTGGTAAGGTTTCGTACCAACCTCCAGGGGCCACCGCAAAGGCTCACTAAGAACATGACTCAACCTATCAGGTGAGTCCTGGATTTTGAAGTTCTCTCACTTCTTTGGGGGTGATTTTAGCAGTCCTCGCCTCTTCACCACAATTAGTGGCTTGCCATAGGTAGAGACGTGCGGGTAATGGCACTAGAGAACTGTTTAACTGAATACTTCTCTTAATACGCTGACCGGGAGCCCGACAGTAAATCCTCCGGACTAAGCCATGTTCTGAACGATCAGATCATTGATGTGTCCACTTAATTTATCCTCAGCCTTTTTCGATGGGCTGATGATGTGCTCATTCATTCATGCATCGAGATCACAATTCTTCCAGAATTAAAAGAAAACTGATCACATAGAGGTCAGAAGAAATCTAAGGCATTCTACTCAGCTTAATTTTGGTGGCCCGCTAGACCAAAGTTTCTTTTGCAAACTGGTGAAGAACGAATCTTCCAAACAACTTGCGAAAACATTCCCGTAATCTTCTCCCGTAGAAACGGAAGGATTTACCTTTTCTGGGCACAGTTAAGCACTCGCAACCTCAGACAGCGCTGTTAAATAGCCCTGAATCAGTAGAAGGTTGTCAGCAGCACAACTGACTAGACACACCAAGGGCATCTATAGCAGATGGATGACAAAATCAGAAAGGAAATGGTTAACCGCCTGGTGGTTCCGGTTTAGGCACTGGAAGGGAAAAACGGAACATTGTACTCACTGATGAAATTGATGAGCAAGTACTTACCTTGCGTATGTGACTTTAATTGTTTGGAGGTTCACATCCTTTGTGGTTTGAAGCGAGTGGTGGTCGTCCCACTTCATAAAGGTAGAAATAAGCCTCGCTATGAACCACTGACCAATCTTCTTGGCTTTTTCAGTCGCAGAGGTTGTGGAAAATGACTCACTTCGCCATTATTTACTTCGAAACTCAATTCTAACCAACTGTGGATAAGCGTCTTTACTCGGAAGGTCATTATATGCCAAATTGTTGGCATACTGGAATAGCCGGAATACTGGCAGAAAAAGTTTATTCGTATTGGGTCGCTTGACTTCCGCAGAGCCTTTAACGGAGTTAATCGTGATATGTCATATCAGATGCTTCAATTTATGGGCGTACGAAAAAGCTTTGATTTCTAACCAGTAACCCTAAGCTCTCATTTTCCGTAATGTGGTGGTAGTCTGGAGGTATGCGGTGCCATGCACATCCTAAACGATACCTTCACCTTCCAGTAGGACCTATCAAGGATTCCCAACCGGACAAGTAAAATCCTGCGATAACGAAAGTAGACAAGCATCGGTGTAGTGCTAGTTTATACTCTTCTTGGGAAAAAGATATTTTTCCATTATCACCCTTGGGTGACCAAGTTCTACAAGGTCCTGCGATTCGCTTCTCGGACTTTCGGGGGGGGGGATTAACTCCAATCCTGTTCACGACATTACGCTGATCATACTTTGGTCTGCGCGTGGAGAACAAATCCCCTGTTATCTTCATGTGCTACTGTGGAACCGGTTCAGGGAGGAAGTATGAGAGTGTAGTTGGGCTGCGGCGCAAATCTTGTCAAGATCACTTAGTTGCTCGTCATCTGTAACCAGTGCAATACAAGTGGATCAAAGGGGGATCACCCGGGTGTATCATACTGCCCAACATCCCCTTTATCTTAACAAATCGCAAGTAAGCCATGGTCGGAAACCTCACCTTAGAGGCCACCCTTAGGACCAAAATATGTGAAGGCACGAACGAGGACTCATGTCAACACACATGGTTAATATATGTAATAAGCAAATTTCCCTCCTGAAGCTCTACAGTCCCTGCTGATTCTTTTAAAAGGCGGCTCACCGGCTGCTTAGAGTCTTGAGATGTAGACGGGGTGTACTCAAGAAGCCTACCATTTCTGTACATTCCTTAGGAAGTAGTAAAATCAGAAGAGGGCTGAGTAATTGGTAATAGATTGACTTTGTCGTTATCCATTTTTCCTATGTCAGGATAACATGTGACTATTTGAAACAAAAGAAACATTCCATCAACATAAACGCAGAATCCGAAAAACCATCATTCACTGTTTTCCCAACACTAAGTTTCAGTTTTGAAGTCTGAACTAATCGTTTTGTAAGCTTGCGTTACAGTAGGTTTTGTTACATGTAACAGATAATTGTAAAACTGCTAGTAAGGAGAATGTGTAATAAAATTTTGCTTTAAAACGTGTCAGTTGCACTTAGGCCTCAGGAATCAGAGATTTCGGTGCCTTTTAGTAACATAAGTGACAAATGATAACTTCAACTCAAGTTTCCGCACCGCACTGAGCTTAGAACGTAGCTTCTTGTCATGTTTCTACAGTAATACAACAGGTCTTAGAAGTAAACTACTCGAGCTCCGAAAAATGTGCTGTCATGTGCATGCAGATACAATTTGATTACGGAGGCAGGGGTGTTCTCAGACATCTTCACAGTCAACATTTTCGCGGGGCAAAACTCGTGGTTATATTTGAGATTGCCATTAAAACATGGGGCAAAACGCGGGATTGTGTAACATTTCCCCGAGTTTTTAACCTCCATGTTTTGCCCCGCCTTTAACCCCGCTTTTCCCCTCGATTTACCTCGCGTTTGTAAAATGGCCCCGAGTTTCCCCGCGAAAATGTTTATTGGGTTGGACCAGGAAGTATCTTAACCTAGCATGACCATGTTCTGAATGGACAGACATTTTAAAGAAGATGGAGGTGGATCAACCGTTTACATAAGCACGCACCTAAAAGTCAAGGAGGCGACTGATAGTATGTTTAACCAATTACCAGACTCCTTAGTAAGTGATATTTCACCACAAACCAAACAAGGTACCCATTAGGAGTGGTATACAGGCCTCTTCTATGCCAAACAGCACAAGGTACAATCTCTCATTACGATTTCGGCACCCACCTCGGCAGTCTATGACTATCTAGTCCTCGCTTCAGACTTCAGCACACCAGCACTTAATCCGGGATGTAAAGCGAGCTGTAGACGTAAATCATTGGAAAATAGACTTCAAAACATGTTTATGGTAGCAGGAATAAGAGACAAAGTTGAGGAAAACACCCGATAGGGACCAGTTGGAAAAGAATCACGACGTGACTACGTTCTAATAGACGATAGTCTTTTGGTGGATGATATGTGTCCAGCGCTATCGAAAGGAGTTTTCTAATAGTAACCAGACGACAAACTTTCAAATGGCCTTAGGTTACTTGCGCAATCCAAAAGCAAGTAAAGAGGAAAGAGAGGCCATGGTATTGGTGGGGCACATCACACAAGGAATCAGACTTTCCTAGCTACAAGAAATCATGCAACTTACGTAAAGTATGTTCGTAACGACAGGTACAAATACTGTAGTAATCTGGCCAAATAGGTAAGCTACGACCCAAAAAGTTTATATTGGTTTATGCCACTACGAAAGCCGATGAATAAAGGTTTAAACCTGATCACAGGACCCAACGGAGAACCCTAGAATAGCATTAACATAGTGGAACTGTTGGGCTGCTGAGCAGCTTTCAACACTCAATAGGGAAATCTCTGAGTTGTGACGACAAACAATTTGTATGTACTGCGAAGTGATATTTTTCTGTTCTTTTTATAATCTGCAGTCACTCTTGCTATCATGATAAATCCTGATGCTATACCTTCTGTACCATTTAGGACAGCTCAACTGCTGGAGATTTCTTTACCATTATCAATTTGATGCCTGTAAACTGGCTTCTCTCATGTTAAACTCTTAGTTTGAGAATAAAATATTTATTTATTTATAAGATCGGTGGTCCTGCGGAATTGTGCCGAAGTGCTAAGCACACTCATTAGCAACTTGTTCACGCACTAGTTGGATGCAAGTCTACTTCCCAAAGAATGGAAGCATGCTATTTTTTCACCAATCTTTAAGTGAGTAGACCTAAAACATCCGTGCAACTACAGACCCTTAGTGTTACTTCTCATACTATTCAAGGTACTGGAAAGCCTAGTTGCAGATGTTGTTTGGGACTATCTCAACGGAAACATCGTTCAGCCCACCCAACATGGCATCAGAACCAGACGGTCATATGCCACAAACTTGGTGACTGCTTGAAATGACTGGACCACTAGATGGGACAACAAGCGACCAGTCTGCGTTATCTTATTGGACGTGGCCAAAGCTTTTGATAGCGTCTCACACTACACTATGCTCGCTAAAGTTTGAAAAGTGGGTATCACTGAACCACTCATAACATGATTTAAAACATATCTAGAGGACGGAGAATTCTGTGCTAAAGTAAACAGAATTCGATCAGTTTGGAAGAGTGCAAGAACAGGAGTTTCTCAGGGAGCCATTTTTGGGTCACCCCTATTTTACTATTCGTCAATGGCCTTCCTGTTAAAATCCCGTCTGTCCTTCTATTTACTGGCGGTATTAAAACATGGAAGACAATAGGAAGGGAAGAGGATCTTAAGATGCTCCAGGACGACCTGCTGCATCTGGAGGCATGAACAGTTGCAGATAGTCTAAGCTATGGTGGGATATTGTTCAAAGCCACAAAGTTTTACTCATTGTTTTCGTGGCTTATTGTGAGTGCAACCAATGTACATCTATACTTTGTGAAGATTTGGCGGCTACCGTTTTAATCTAGCTCGGTTTGATACTAGGTACAACCAGTTCACTTACGTTAACGCATTTCGGACGACGATTTCGATGACCACTTGAACACAAGATAAAATTAGCCCACACTGAGGTATGATCAGAGGTATGACAGCTGCTTTAGAAGGAGTAGCAGTCCTGATACACCCACCATCCGTCGCTGATTGCAATGTGATCTTCTGGAATCCGCGCTTGATTAACAAATAGGGGATGCCACGTAGAATAACAGCAATGACTGTGGTGGAAGTTGGTGGTGGATAGAAGTAGGTTGTAATTTACATAATGCACAAGACGTTCCTCATTAACCCACATGCCGAATAATCCCCATTAGCTACCTAAACGACTCATCTCGGCCTAGATTCTGAGCCTTCACATTCACGTATCCAGACAGCACTACAATATCTATCATGTGCTCCTGGTAGAGAAGGTCACTCAGTCGGTAATAGGACTCATCCTGAATCGCATTCGGGCTGCAGTCAGGTAGAATATGGTTGGGATGAAGTCGTTTCTTCTACCAGTTACTTCTCACTCCAATCTTGTCTTTTAGTCCAGCAGCACAGATGACTGTTGGTGGAGATGCAGTCGACTAGTGTTGCCTCGCCTCTTGCATTTAACAGGATGCCAATGCCAACAAGGTCAGCTGCTGATGCCATATGGTCCTCAGATAGGCGTACTGCGAATGCACTTTCTGAGGTGACAGATAGGGAAGTTGTTTGGTGCATTTACTGTGATCTTTGCGGGTCTCCGAGATGCAGCAAGCATCACTAACGAGACTTTCCAGATGCGTAACCATACCTGTTTGCTGTCCGATCTGCATAAACGTTCAGATGTTGAAAGTAGCTAGCCTAAGCTAAGCAGTGAATGCAGTGTCAATATTTACATCATACGTCAAACTGAAGGACAGCTTTCTGGAAGCAACTCATTGGCTACTCAAAACGATACACACAGGCCAGGATTTCTGTCAGTTCCAGCCAGCTGAGTGAAGCTCAAATATATATAAAGATAAATGTAAAAATGATAGCAACAAGATAGTATAGTTCGTAAATAAGATTAACGCTGATAGTATAAGGATGAATTGAATAATTAAGCAAGAAGTTAATTATACCGTGAATTTGGATTCATAAATTGTATGTGGATTGTGATACTACCCGGATGCCTTGACTAAAGTAGGAGGTTATCTTAGGAGACCACTCACAAACCCTTTGACTTGAAGTCTGAATCATAAAGCAGCGAATAAACATGAAGTACTGCATTTCAGTGGTTGCATTAACTTAATTCTTCTGTTCAAGTATGGAATTAGTCAGTCAGTCAATTAATATCAACATGGTTTCTCATGTTGTAAGACGTAACGACCCAAATTACTTCACCTCATAACAACAGATACAGATAGAAGGTACTAAGGTACTAGAAAGAGAGGAATGAGGAAAAAAGTGACCGAAAGTAGTAGAAAGTCATAAGAAGAGGACAAAACAATGAAGAAATTCAACATTACGATTAGATGGAGATAAGATAATGTGTCATTGAAACCGACTCTGAGTCATACTACACCCCGATTTACAATCACTGATTTCGGTTGTCACGAGGACCCTAATCATTTTGATCCCACTAACAGACGTGTTAATGATGTAGAATGTGCTTTACTTTGAACCAGTTCAAATTACCACAACCTTAGATTGGCATACAGAATTGAATTTCAAGAAGACGAGGAAAGTGAAAAGAAAGTAATAATGATGTTAGTATTTGCACAAAGGAACAAGACAAAAATGACAAAGAGTGAAGGACATAAGTATACACAGAATATTATGATTCAGATGAAAATACAACAAAACTTATCTGCTTCAGGCTTTTTAATCATACACGCAAATATAGTTTTCTTCCATATCATTAGATTCTATTATACTTGCAACAGGCACTTTCCTGAGTAAACAAACTATTAATGTATTCCGTCATTCCAAAACTACTTGAAGATTTTAAAGTACATTTCAGTGGTGTTTATTTTATCTACGCGTAGTAGTAATTGTTTGAACCACATAATTTTCATTCACTGAATAGTAACGTTGACGTTACATCTCGTAGGTAAAATCCACTTACAATAAGTCATGAAATTTGACCCTTCCAACCTCGTACAACAAAACACAAAGTCTAGCGCTTATCATTCATCAGATAAGCAAACAAAATTAACGTAGAACCTCGCACACAAATGCATCAATTCAAGTTCTTAGACAAAGAACAAGTGGATAGAGTAAGACTGATATCAAACTATACAAAGGTGTCTCATCAATTCATTTCATCAAGAGTCCTCAACTGTTGGCCCCCATGGTTTCAGGGACCCGATTCAGATAATCTACACCTACTTACACAGTTGAGATCAACGGTCAGAGACTTCATGGACTGGTTCCACGTCTTCGTCCGGCCACCCTGAGCCTTCGTTCAGTCTAACCTAACTCCGGATAACATTGTACATCCAGGTAGGGGGTGACTCAGCATCCGCAACACATGTCCAAACCTTCTCAGTCGATTAAGGTTTGCAACCTCATTGATTGACTTACCTTTATTTCCTAAAACCTTTCACTTGACCTCAAAATTGCTGATATGGGGATTCCTCGATAAGCGAGCAATGCTACGAAGACACCTGTGATCAAAACTTGCAACCACTTCACATCTACGTTTAGTGGCCATGTCTCACAGCCATATAGCAGGACAGGACGGCAGGCAGCGTAGTATATTGACCTTTAACAGGTAGTTGGATGTCTCACCAGTGGGCACAACAAATGAAGCAAGTTGGCAAATACCAGACTGGATTCCTGTATCCGTTAATAAAATAGTTGTGTTCTCTGTTCATAACACCGAAATATGAAAAATTATCTAGCAAAAGAGTTATGGTATTGCTCTACAATTAAAGTCGTACATTCTTAACAGGTCCCTAGCTAGAATAACACTTTACATATTGTGACCTAGGTACAGTTTTTCGACCATATGTGTCTTCGTAGCATTGCTTACGTGTGGTGGAACCACCGTATGAGGAATTTTGAGGTCAAGCGAAGGGTAGTAGGCAAGACAGGCAATTCGATTGGTAAGGTTGTGAAGGTTATTCGACTGAGATGGGTTGGACACGTAGTGCTCATGCCGAGCCACCGCCTATCTTGATGTGCCCTGTTATGGTGAAGCTGGATTAGGGTTGAAGAGGGTTTGAAGTAGTCAGAACAAAACATAGCAGCAGTCCACGAAGTCCCTGACTGTTGGGTTGAGGCGTGTACGGAGATGTAGACTACCTGATTGGGGTCCCCGATGTATTCACTACTTGACATCTTGAGAAGCTTGAATATTCACACTAACCATTATCTTCAGATTGTTTATTGTCTCAGACAACTTTATCTTCTACCTTGATATCACTCCTTTTCTATCCACCTATTCTTTGTGTCATTTTGTAAAGTATGGCAACTTGAACCGATTTACCTGTGTGTAAGTTTCTACGTTGATTTTGTCAGTCAGTCAGTCACGAAACCGCTGCATAGAATAAAGTGAGCAGTCAAACTTAATTTACTTTCTAATATTTTATTATTTTTTTTAGACAATAACCAACGTGATTTATAACTTACGCCTAAAATAATTAGATAGTTGTGCAAGAAAAACTTCTTTTTCGCTTCGACTATCATCATCATCATCGTCATCATCATATTTTGAATATTGTTACTCATTATTAGAAAGGCATCATAAATATAACCTTATTGATGTATATCAATTTCCTCTTTTAACTTTTACTTATGAATGAATATATGCTACAGTCTGAGAATTAGCTTTCTATATTATTGTAAGAGAGGAATTTTAAATCTTGAAGTAATAATAATATTATACAATGATTTGGTCTTGGGAATATATTACAAAGTTACTTGTTCCATGTGAAATTTTAATTATTACTAAACTATTATTCTGTTTTATTACATTTCCAAATAATCTTTCTTTATATACTATTTTATCTATTATTATTAAGACTATCTTCTCATCACCGATTACAGTGTTTTCACTTTTCTTATTCATCAATTGGTTCACATATTATGCTTATTTAGTATATTTTATTATTATATCTAGTTCTTCTATATACTCAGATGTCTATAAATTAATTCATTTTGGTATAACTTATCAAGTACCATTCACTTTGGATAACATTGAATTATTTATCTATACATATACAAGTACATTATACTTTTTAGAATTATTAAATATAGACGAATGTATTTATGATATTAATTGTTGTTTATTATTGTTTATTTCTTTTCGATTGTATTCTTATTTAAATTGTTGGCAAATTTTACGTCTATCTAATAAATTCTATACAAATTTATTAGATACACATTTATTCTCATTTTTAACATTCTATAGTATATATCTTCTATGGCTTTTCACTGTATCCTTTTATATAGGTTCACAGATTTTTATAAAAATTTCCACCTTCCTCCCTAATACTATTCTATGTACTAGTATATTTCTCTTAATAATTCATATTAATTTAATACTAACAAGTATAAAATTTCTTATTTTACCTATTAAAAATTATTATTTATACAAAAAAATTTCAACTTTATCTTTATTAATGAAGATTATTAGTTTCATTACTATTCTTTTATATTCTTCATGGAAATTTTATCTAAGTGAAACATCACTTACATTTTTAGGATATGCTGAAATCCCTAGTCATGTTATCTTTTTAACTGTTATCTTCTGTTTATTGTATACACATGAAAAATTACTACCATTATTAAACATAGAATTATTTCCTATACATACAACTACTTTCTTATCATCAGAATATTGTAGTTTATGTATTCTACCATTGTATAGACCAATTATTTTATCATCAAGTCTCACTTATAATTCTACAAGTGAATGTCAACATTTATTACATGTTTCATGTGCAACAATTGCTAAATTGATTTCTTTCCCGTGTTTACGGTGTTCTGAAGAATCTTTTATATTTATACAAGGTAAGTTATATATTGTTTTACACTGGTCTTGTGTATTGTTTCATATCAGGTTGATATTCATCATGAACTAATATCACTTAGAAGAACATTGCAAACATGAGAGCACTGTACAGATGTTTCGTCTTAGTACCGGATTCCTTAGGATCTTCAGGTTCGACGGCCAGCATGTTACCATTGAGCCACTGGGTTAGAATTCAAACGTCGCAAGAGATGAGTCTCGTGGCCTACTGGATAACGATTTTTCGTTTTCAGCGATGGGCACTGATTTCGAGTCTCGGTGGGAATAATATCAGTCAATAGAGTGAAGGTACATCTAGCTAACAAGTCGCGGACGGACGAAGCTTCCTTTCTGCTACCCACCAACCAGACTACATGATTAAATATGGCCTATTTCAATGTGAAGTACTCTTTAGTGTATGTTAAGACAACGTAGTACCAGATTCCTCTTGGTTTTATTATTATTATTTGTCCTTTGGGTTCCTAGTGGAGCATAGGGCTTCAGTTGCACGTCGCCATTTCATTCTGTTCCCTGCAGTCTCCACGACTGTCCAGAAGCTTTCATTTCTTTATCACACCATCTCCTTCATGTCACCCTCACATGCTCAACTCTTTGTTTCCCCTTTGGGTCCCACTGTAGGACCTGGCCTGCACTGGCACGTGATGTCCGTGAATGGTCTCCTCAGTGTATGCCCAATCCATCTGCACTCTCTTCTGTATATTTGTTGGTCGATGGGTTCTTAGTTGGTTCGTTGCCATGCGAGAGTCGATTGTTGCTTATTCTTTCTTGCCTTGTGATCCATCTTGAGTATGGAGCCGGTGTAGGCAGCTGTTGATGTCTGTGTGTGGTTTGTTGGAAATGGTTTTGGTGACGCGCCGCCAAGTCTCTGAAGCATGACATGGAATCACTGATTCAGTTGACTGAGAGAATTAGTGTTGAAAATCCGGATGTTGTTCAGGCTTTATGCTGAGTGGAGTGGAGTAGAGTGAAGTGTAGTTGAGTGTAGTAGATCTGCACACTGGTTTCAGGTTAATGAAGGAAGGTCTGTGTTGCTGTCTTCCGGATTGTGGCTTTGACGTTTTCATGTGTGCCGCCACGGCTGCTGCCGCCTGTAGTTGGAACGATGCTGCCTAGGTAGTTAGGTAGGTAGGTAGGTAGGTGCGTGTGTGGGTGGGTGAGAGGGACACCTTTCTTTAAATTTCTGTGGTTGATGGTGATTTGGCTTATTGCTGTTGTTGTTGTTGTTGTTGATTGGGTATTTTCGCCACTTATGTCTTCTGTTCGTTCACGTGAAGGAAGTGCCGTCTTCACTGCCTCACCTCTCCTTTTTTGTCAACTTGTTGGTTTTCTCCTGTAGATCTCTGAGCTTGTACGACATTAGACATAAACCGTCACTGGCGAAACCCAAATCTTCTAGGCTCTTTTCATCGGTACAGCGTATGCTCATCTTCTCACAGCTCCTCACGGTTTGCAGCATGATCTAGTCCTGTCCACCACAACGAGGAAGATCATCGGTGATAGCTGGCGGCAGCCTTGTCTTATTCCTGTCTTGACTTCTAAGGCGTCACTTCGCTTTCCATTGTGAATCTCTTGGCATGTGGCATCTTCATATAGCTGTTGAATCAGATTCGTGAAGGTTTGTGCTATTCTATAGTGTTGAAACAGTTTCCAAACTACTTCTCAGTCGACTCTGTCGAAGGCCTTTTCAAACTCGATGAAGTTGAGGTAGAGAGTTGACTGCCATTCTACGCTCTGTTCTATGATGATGCGTAGCGTTGCAATTTGGTCCACATGTGATTTGTACTTCCTGAATCCAGCCTGTTCCGGTCGTAATCGTGAATCCAGCGCACCCTTTAGTCTCTCCAGGATGATGCTGCTTAATATTTTGCTTGCTCTGGGTGGACAGGAGCATGATTCCTCGGCAGTCCTTGCAAAGACTTAGGTCTCGCTTGTTTCGGAGTTTGACAAGGTAGCCTTTCTTCCAATCGACAGGCAGGTACCTTTCCTTCCTTCCTTCCTTCCAAACTTTCTGCAGTAGTGGTGTGAGCATATCCGCTGTTGTCTCTGCGTGTTTTCAGTGCTTCCAGAGGAATTCCACTTGGTTCTGCTACTTTCCCTGATTTCAGCAGCTTTTTGGCGTTCAGCACTTCTGGTATGTTGAAGGGCTTGTGTTCATTGAGAGTTCTGTGGCTGGGTTGCCGGTGTTATTTCTGGACGAGTTGCAGGTGGTGGTGCTGGTGGTCGATTCAAGAGTTTATGGAAGTAATCGGCCCATGGTTTCCTTTTTTTCTCCTCTTTGGTAACTAGGTTTCCTCCACTATCCTTCATTGGTTTCATCTGCGTAGACCTCTTCCCAGGTAGTATTTTGATTATTTGATATAGTGTTGTCAGGTCTCCTACCAGCAGCCTGTTCTGCTTCACTTGCCAGTGTATCATAGAAGTGTCTGTTGTCTTTCAGCGCACACTCTTCTTCACTTCCAGTGTGGTGTTTTACAGGTTTTTCTCAGTTCCTCTTTTCGTTGTGCATCTTGCACTGCTTTATCTTCTGCTTCACCATCCTCCTCTCCTTTATCAGCTTCCATGTGTCCATAGAGATCCATTCCTTATCTTCTTTCTTCTTCCTTCCTAATACAGTTATGCAGGTTTCTTTCCACATATCTTTCAAAGAGTCCCAACGTTCTTTCGCGCAGGTTTCTTCAGAAATGTTGCTCAATATCTCCCATTTTGTCTTGATGGCTAACGTGAAGATGTCCTTTGTAGTTTCGTCCTTCAGTTTCTGTTCTTGATGTTGAACTGTGGTCTATCACCAACTTCTTTGAAGGCTTTCAACTTGATTTTGAAGGTAGGTTTCTTGCATTACATAGTGGTCTGAACCTACATCTGCTCCTCTTGATCTGATCTTGTATCCAGTAGGCTTCTTCCCCACTTTCTTGAGATTGAGATGAAGTCGATCTGATTTTTAGTGTATTCATGTGGTGAAATCAAATCCGTGTTGCTGCCTTGTGAATATCCTTGTGTTTGTACATACTGCCTTCAATCACCAAGTCGTTGAATGCGTAGAAGTCTGCAAACACCTCTCCATTCTCATTCATCATTTCACCGAGTGCTTCTCGACCCATGATTGGTTCTCTCCTTGTGTTGTCCGCCTCCAATTTGGCATTCATGTCACCCCACCCATTGGAATTTTGATGTCGCCATCTGGGGTGGCGTCTTGTCCAGTACTGATTGCAGTTGTCTATAGAATTCCTCCTTCTTCTGTTGATCTGCATTGGTTGTGGGTGCATAGCGTGACATTGTGACTTTCCTTCCTTTTGAATTGAATATGGCTGTCATGATCCTGGAGGAGGAGATTGGTTCTCACTGCATGAGAGAGAGCCTTCGATGCTCTTGAGGACATCATGATAGCCACTCCAAAAATCAGTGTGCTCGTCGTTTTGGTCCGGGTGACGATATCGGAGTAGATTATTGACTCTGCAGTTGACAGTTTGGAGAGTCTACTTCCATTTCATTTGTAGATTCTTCGCAGATTCCTAGCACTTCTATGCGATACCTTCTAATCTGTTTGTAATCTGGGCAGCCTTGGTAGGTTCATACATGATGCGGACATTCCATGTCCCCATCTTTACTTCTGCTTTCGTCGAGGGAGAGAAGACATCAGCCGACTGGCCTGCCGAAGGCTTTCACCAACCAGCATTGTTTCGTCTCTCCGATTTCAGCAAGGAATAAGTTTGTTTTTATCTTTTATATTTTCTTTGTTCTTTGAAGTTTCCTTAAGGGTTAGATTGGCTTTACGGGGTAGGGTTGCTAGCGCTGTGCCCAACGTTCCGTCTTTATCCTGGTTTAGGACCGGCTAGTAACTAGTGAACTAGTTACGTAGGCGAGGTTAGGAAGCTGAGAGGCTGAGTATAACCCAGCCTCTCATCTTGTATCTTATAAACTCATGTATCCTACTTGTTCTCTATTTTTTCCTTTATTGTTTCCCGGGTTGCTGGAAAAGACTATGCTATAATAGGTAGAATTTTGAAGATTGTCGGTAGAAGTAGTGGTGTACCTATGAACCTCGTAACTGAAACTGTTGTGCACAAGCATCTTAACTCATAGATACTCATATCAGATGACCAGCATCTTCTTCACTCGAAGTTCTTTGCGTGTCGGTCATCAGGAAAGACCAGCAGCAAGTATATAAGACTTTATGCACATACTACGAGGTATGAAAACCTAACAATGCTACTGTATTTAACCCGTATCCTGTGTTAGAAATGAGCTAACTAACTAATTAACTTTATACTGGGTGATAATTGAAAGTGAAGTAAGAATTTCGACCGCGGACACATTCGAACCAGCGACCACTATGTCTCCGGCCTGGATGGTTTACCAACTGAGCTACGAGGTCCGACTGATAGAGCATTGGGCCAGGAAGCCTGTGGTCGCTGGTTCGAATCCGACTATGGTCCAAATTTTCATTTCACCTTCAATCATCACCCAGTATAAATACCAGTCTGCCAAACTACGGCTATCTCAGTCAAATGAACTAATTAATCAACTTTTGAAAGTAAACTAAATAATAGGTATACAGCTTGCTAATATAACTGTTTACTCATGTTGTAGATGGAGTAAATATTCTTATCTTTTATATGTAATTTTTGACATGCTGAAAATTCTGTACAGTATTTGCTAAACATGTTTCAGAATAAAGCCATTAATATTATTTGTCCCTTGGGTTCCTAGTGGGAACATATAGCCTCAGTAGCACGTAGCCATTTCACTCTCTTCTTCGCAGTCTTTTGAATCTGGCTCCACTACTGCCCAGAAACTTTCATTTCTTCTTCACACGATCTCCTTCATGTCACCCTCCCGTGCACCAACTCGTCGTTTCTCATGCGGGTTCCATTCTAGGACTTGGCCTGCTCTAGCGCATGGTGTACCTAAACAGTATTCTCAGTATGTGTCCAATCTAATCCATCTCCACTTTCTTCTGCATATTTGTTAGGTGATAGGTTCTTAGTTGGTACGTTGCCAGACAGAATTCCTTGTTGCTTATTCTTTCTGGCCATCTGATCGATGTTTAGTATCGAGTAAACGTAGGCGCAACTATTGATGGTGTATGTCTGTAGTTTGTTAGAAAGGCTTTTCATAACGTGCCAATTTTCTCAACTATCACATAGAAGCACTGACTCAGTTGACTAACATTAGTGTTGAATATCCCACTTTGGTTCAGCAAATGACAACTGATGATTATGTTCCACTGAACTATTCATCTTTAATACAGATAGTGTTGTTTGTAAATGATACTGAAGCATATGTTTATTATTATTATTATTATTTCAAAAAATCCTTTTATCTCAATTTTTAGAAACGAATAATATTTCAGTGGATTTTGATGAATCACAATATAATTGTGTAGATACTAGTGAATATGAGTCTTCAAGTTTACTTGAAGACTCATCATCTAACTCTTCTGTCTATGATGATAAAGATATTGATCTTAATGTTTATCTAAATTTGGATCATTTTAAAAATGGTAAAATTGGTCGAACAATACGGCGATTAGATGGATCAGATACATCTTCATCTTCTATTTATGATCAATCATCAATTGACAGTAAACATTATGATTATGATTATTTCAATTATGAATCAGAAATAAGTAATCTTTGATAAGTATAGTCAAGTGATCTGTTTTTATTGGCTTTCAACATTGATATTATAGTCTTATGCTTTAATGAAATAATACTACCATTATTATGATTATTAATTGCATTTATGAACTTTGAGTTGTTTATATCATTACTATTTCGCAGCCAACTCCTGTTATACGCATCAACTTGATTATATATATATATATATATATATATATATATATATATATATATATATATATATATATATATATATTGCTTTTTTCTCTATGCATAAAATAGTTTTTTCTTCCGATTTGTTTATTTTATAGCAAAGTATGATTGTTTCTAATGTGATATAGAATATATATATATAATGATGTGATAGCCCATAGCGTGTTAGCTTAACGCTACAGCCTAGATTCATCATCTCAAGGTGACTATCTGAGATAGCCCATAGTTTGATAGACTAGTATGTATACTGGGTGATGTTTGAAGATGAAATGAAAATTTGAACCCTAGTGGGCCTCATTCGAATCACTGGATTTTCGACTAAATGCTCTACTAATTGAGCTATGAGGTCTGACTGTTGACTAGAATTTTATTTCATTTTCAATCACAAGTGAAGTTTTACCCGATTACCATATAAATTCATGATGGATTACTAGCTACTTGGTTGTATTCAAACTGACTGCCCATCAATCAGGACTTCTCATTTCAATCTAATTGAATCAACAATATTTATGACTACTACTGATAAAAATATACAGTTTGAAAATTGGTTCATACTCATCAACAATACTATGAGTTGTAATTGTCGTAACATAAATATCTAAAGAGTACTTTGTTCATTTAAAGTGTATCTGTATTGATTCGAGTTGTTTAAGTGACTTAATTTTTTGTGATAGTTGAATTAATGAAATAATATAACTGGAAGAACTATATACAACTTCATTTACTATGTTATAAACACAATATCTATGATATCAAGACTGAAGTTACTACCTTATTTACCTAAATCTGATAGAAGTAATGATGTTTGAACTTTTGTTAACCGATTAGCTTAGTAAGCTGATTCTTTCAATTTACCTGAATTGTAATACAAAGCAGGTACACAAATCTGTCCTATCCAAGACAACTATGTTATAAGTTTACTATTATGCATTTCTCAGTCTGAACTATATATCATGGTATTCATAAACAATTTGTACAATGTTCACTTCCTCGTGAAGAGCTTGGTGAACAAGAAAATTTATTCGAACACAATGTTCACTATTATCATAACTCAGTAAATTATCATTTTCAACATTTAGTGCTAGTAACTACAAATAAACTTTGGGAAGTTGAGTGAGTATTATTATTTTTATTTG
Source organism: Heterobilharzia americana (assembly GCA_944470555.2). Lineage (NCBI taxonomy): Eukaryota > Metazoa > Platyhelminthes > Trematoda > Strigeidida > Schistosomatidae > Heterobilharzia > Heterobilharzia americana. The sequence continues at coordinate 59,665,560 of OX104129.1, read as the reverse complement.
TCCTTTGGGTTCCTAGTGGAACATAGGGCATCAGTTGCACGTCGCCATTTCATTCTGTTCCCTGCAGTCTCCACTACTGTCCAGAGGCTTTCATTTCTTTATCATACCATCTCCTTCATGTCATCCTCACACGCTCAACTCTTCGTTTCCCCTTTGGGTCCCACTGTAGGACCTGGCCTGCACTGGCACGTGATGTCCGTGAATGGTCTCCTCAGTGTATGCCCAATCCATCTGCACTCTCTTCTGTATATTTGTTGGTCGATGGGTTCTTAGTTGGTTCGTTGCCATGCGAGAGTCGATTGTTGCTTATTCTTTCTTGCCTTGTGATCCATCTTGAGTATGGAGCCGGTGTAGGCAGCTGTTGATGTCTGTGTGTGGTTTGTTGGAAATGGTTTTGGTGACGCGCCGCCAAGTCTCTGAAGCATGACATGGAATCACTGATTCAGTTGACTGAGAGAATTAGTGTTGAAAATCCGGATGTTGTTCAGGCTTTATGCTGAGTGGAGTGGAGTAGAGTGAAGTGTAGTTGAGTGTAGTAGATCTGCACACTGGTTTCAGGTTAATGAAGGAAGGTCTGTGTTGCTGTCTTCCGGATTGTGGCTTTGACGTTTTCATGTGTGCCGCCACGGCTGCTGCCGCCTGTAGTTGGAACGATGCTGCCTAGGTAGTTAGGTAGGTAGGTAGGTAGGTGCGTGTGTGGGTGGGTGAGAGGGACACCTTTCTTTAAATTTCTGTGGTTGATGGTGATTTGGCTTATTGCTGTTGTTGTTGATTGGGTATTTTCGCCACTTGTGTCTTCTGTTCGTTCACGTGAAGGAAGTGCCGTCTTCACTGCCTCACCTCTCCTTTTTTGTCAACTTGTTGGTTTTCTCCTGTAGATCTTCGAGTTTGTGCGACATGAGCAGTTGAGTTCAATGTAAGAAATTCCGATGTGTATTGATTAGTCACTGAAGAGCCATTTAATTGCATATTGTGCTGACCTAATCTTATCTATGATTTTACAATGACCTATCAAGCTAGAAGGTTAACATCACAATGATTCAAAATAATCGATAGAATTTGTTCATCATTCAGGATTAGACAACATGAAATTGGTTGCTCTTCAGTGTCTAATCGTTATGCCTTATTTACTCCTACGCGAGGTCAGTTTCACCTCAAATATCTCAATGATAATGTCGTTGACTTCATGACTCGGTGATATGAGTTCAAATCTCATAAGGGACATCATTTCCTGCGACTAATAAACAGCTGTTTCGTCCTAGTATGAAAGTCTTTAACATTGCAGACTCATGACCCCACCAAGGATCGAACTCAGAACCTTCTCCAAGTTGGTGAAAGAAATAGTCTAGAGAAATACGTTTTCCAAAATATAGATTGAAATTGAAAGTGGTTATATATTTCCATCGCTTTGTTGCATTTTATAACCATAAACATATCAAAATATTGAGTGATTAGAACAGCATGTGCAATCCAGTACTACAATAACTCAAATTATCCTTTGACTTGTTTTAGAAGTAGAAATTCATCTTGATGATGATTAGAAAGTGTATTTGTAGCACTGGGTGCGCTGAGTGGAATCACTGTATGTAGCTAATTTTGTGGACAGGCGAAAGGTGGTAGATAAGATAAGCAAGTTGATTGGTGAGGTTGTGAACCTTTGTCAACTAGGATGGCTTAAACATGTGTTGCTTTCGCCGAGTTTCTGCCTATCTCGAAATATCATGATAGGCGAAGCTGGATTAGGTCGAAAGAAGATGCACGGTGCTTAGACCAAACCGTATTAGGAGATGTAAACTACTTGGCTTGAATTGCCGAGATAACAGGAATCACTTGAACTCTTGATGACATAAATGAAAATAGGTCGCAGTGTCACGGATGTATTCACTCCTTGACGTCTTCTAAAGCTTTGTATGCTACTTTAAATTGTGGTAACTTATGTACAAAGTTCTACGTTGATTTTGTCTGTCTGACAGTGGACCGAGTTAACATACTCGTAGTCGGGAACATTCAATTCACATCGCATCGGTTTCACATTATAAATACGGTAGTCTAACTGTTTTTCTGGTTACCTGGTGACATCAATACTACCTCTGGCTAAGAACTGTAGGCCAGATAGCTACTGAATATTTTACTAACCTCAGTTTTTGCATACAATTGGACTGTCTTATCTCACTGATGTTCTAGCTTTTTAGGGTGGATGCTGTTGTTAGTAGTATGTACGTGTTCATGTTATCAGATACTGAATTATCGAAGTACTAAATATAGAGAGTCACTGTATCTAGGCTAGAAATTCTGTGCCAAATCTTAAAAATTTTAATACAATTTGAGAACTGTGATCATCAAAATTAAAGCTGTTTGCTTGCATCCGAAGAGAAACTCTAACACTTTAAGTAGAAAGTTCTCATCAGTCATCTCATAGGTACATGACCACACGAAATCAAACTGCCAAAGTTTATTAAACAAGGAAAAACTGTAAAAAGCTCAGAATTGTTAAGTAATAAAGGTGTATTCAGGTTTCTTTATAAACGAACAGGTTTTGTATGGATGAATTGTCATGAAAATATGAGACGGATCAACGACAAGAAATACACATAGTAGCTATTCCTCGAAAATGATCTTTTATTTCATAAACTCCGCATCGTTTGTATCCATATGAGCATTTAAATCAAATAACATTACCCAACTGTATGAACCACCAGTGAAGGTGCACCAAAAGTAGTGTGTATTTCTACAGTCTATTTTCCATGTAATAGGTTTATCCTATCATCGTATCACCCCATGTTTAATTAGAAGATGAGTCTTATTTGTTGGGAGAAGTTTTTTTTATAAACGATATTTGATTATTCTAAGATAGTTTTCTCTTCAGCAAGGGTCTCATTCTTTACAAGCATCCCATTGACTGGAATAGTTTGTCGCCGATGCGACTATATTGATTCTATGCATTAGATCTTGGGACACCTGCGCACTATTTAAAGGAGATGTTATTGAGATTACCCTTTATGATATCAAAAACAAGATACTCAGCTAAGAGGACTGTTTTCAAACAATTCATTCTCAAGCTGCATTTTCGTATATGAGAGACATTGAATTTTATATAGTGTGAGATTGAAATAACAATAATGGTGGTTATAATCATAATAATATTGATAGTTGATGTCGTAAACATTGAATGATCACAAAAAGAGATTACGTAACGATTTTTCAATCGTTTATCAGGTGCATATAGATTGTATAAGGATGAAAATGTGGTGTGCAATCAATTGAAAATGTTGTTATTCATCGTAGACTGACATCAGTTGGAGGAACAAAGGAAACCTGGGAGCACTGGACAGCTGTTTCGTCCTAGTATGGGACTCCTCAGCAGTGTGCACCCACGACCCCACCAGCAGGGATCGAACCCGCGACCTTCAGGTTCCGCGGCCAGCGCGTTACCATTGAGCCGCTGGGTCAGAATCCAATGCTCCATATTTCCAACATCCAACTGATGTCAGTCTACGATGAATAACAACTTGAAATAATTCCAAATCTCCACAACTCCCTCAAAATTTAATTGAACTGGTGCTCATTGGTGACTAGTTTCGAGAAGTATTCCCGAAGTTCCAGTGACAAGTCGTGACCGGTGGAGTCAAAGCCTGATGGCCATGAGGACAAATACTCAGCGATGACATTGGGTGGCGGTTGCGCTATATATCGTGAGGTAACAGAAGTTGGAAATATGGAGCATTGGATTCTGACCCAGCGGCTCAATGGTAACGCGCTGGCCGCGGAACCTGAAGGTCGCGGGTTCGATCCCTGCTGGTGGGGTCGTGGGTGCACACTGCTGAGGAGTCCCATACTAGGACGAAACAGCTGTCCAGTGCTCCCAGGTTTCCTTTGTTCCTCCAACTGATGTCAGTCTACGATGAATAACAACTTGAAATATTTCCAAATCTCTACAACTCCCTCAAAATTTAATTGAAAATGTCTTGTAAAAAGTGGCAATTATTGGGAGAACTATTAAATGTAAAACAATAAAGTGATTGTAGGTGGTGTGTGTTACTATTCCTTAACGTTTGACCAACCCTACTTTACTTGATATGCTTTTTGACCGGTTTAACCAGTGCCTTACCTTACCTAACATGTTAGTACTGATAACGAAACACAAATCAAAAGAACTAGTTTCAGGAATACATTCGAAGAAGTAATATACTTATTTCGAATAAATGTAATAGTAATGAATAGGGGAAAAGTTTATTCAACTTATCTGGGTAATACAGCTGAACTAGGAACTCTGAGTACTTGCGTGCTAACCAGCACAAAGGGAGCGCAAAATGGCGTCGAAGCCTGCTCGTTAAAACAACTTGAAACACCTAAAGCATCCGGAGGTGAGCTAGAGGTTTATTTAATCAATTTAATCTATTTATTTTAGCCCTAGTTGTATTTTGATGCCAGGAAGGTGCACTACATGCTAATGACGATATAAGAATACAAAGATTATTCTGATAAAAAGAAAAATTTGAAAAAAACAGAAAAGGGAAAAAGTACACCATGATCAAATATAAGTTAAGGCCAAGGTAGGGACAAAGACTGTACATACTTCTTACACACTCACACCTCAGGCTTCATTCACTTCATGGATATCCAAGGTCTCTGCTGCTTTTAGAAATTGAATATGGAGATGTGAGATGTCTGGGTTGGTGGGATGGTTGGAATCCATCAGATATTCAAGTATAGAACTTCTAATACATTTCCTTTCACTCTAATAAAATTAGGCAGGAATATGTTCTCGTATACATGTTGACTGGAATCTCTGACTATGGCCGATATGCCTTGCTTCACAGGAGCAGGTGAACTGGTAGAGATACACACGGAGGGGGCCCGTCATAGGATATTGTTTTTTACACAAAGGGAGAACAATTTATGACTAGTAAAGATTAAATGAGATTTGACTGCGACAAACGTCCTACTAATTAATCCTGAAAAATGATTTCTCAGGATATCTGATACTGTGTATCACCTTTAAATTGCAGTATCATGAGCAAAGATTTTTGCAAAACTGAGATGAGGACTGCTTTCAGATGTCTTTCTCGCATATTCTTATCATTAAATCGGTTAGGATAACCGTTTTCTGCAAACGTCCCTCTTATAAAGTTAAGTTCAACTTGAACATAGTCTATGCTACAAATATTTTGTATTCGATAACAGAGTGAGTGAGTGAATGAAGTTTCTTTTCCATATGATTGACACCCAACTATAGAAATTAGTAAGTTGTCCACCCTACGTGGGTTTTCCGTAGATGGATCTTTCCAGCATTCCATTACTACGTCTCGTAATCAGCTTGTCAAGCAAAGAAATCGCTGATTTATGCATAATGAATTCCATTACTGAGTAGCAATTTATAAACTAGCGTAAGATGCCATCCAGATCGATAGTTGAATTGTAAAAAACGAATATGTCATCCAAATATGATTTATAGATGTCAAAATGATTAGTAGTTCGGCTAAGAATAGCATTTTTTAGTTTTGACATAAAGCAATATACCATTCGAGGTCCCAGTTGTGATCCCATTGAAATTCCATCATTTTTCCCGGTATATCTCATCATCGAGACTAAATTGCATAATTAAAATGCATTTATTCAAGAGTTCTCTCAAGTAGTTCCTTCGAATTCCTACTTCTATTTTATGTGAATCGATGAAATGGGATATATAACGAACAATTTCAGTGAGTGATACACTGGTGAACAATGGGGTGACATAATTCACTCACTCTGTTATCGAATACAAAGTATTTGTAGCATAGACTATGTTCAAGTTGAACTTAACTTTATAAGAGGGACGTTTGCAGAAAACGGTTATCCTAACCGATTTAATGATAAGAATATGCGAGAAAGACATCTGAAAGCAGTCCTCATCTCAGTTTTGCAAAAATCTTTGCTCATGATACTGCAATTTAAAGGTGATACACAGTATCAGATATCCTGAGAAATCATTTTTCAGGATTAATTAGTAGGACGTTTGTCGCAGTCAAATCTCATTTAATCTTTACTAGTCATAAATTGTTCTCCCTTTGTGTAAAAAACAATATCCTATGACAGGCCACTTCTGTCAACTTGTTGGTTTTCACCTGTAGATCTTCGAGTTTGTATGACAAGGCATTAGACATAAATCATCATCTTAGGTGAAATCCAAATCTTTTAGGGTCTTTTCATGGATCCAGCTAGCGTATGACCCCCTTCTTGCTCCTCACAGTTTGTTGTATGACCCAGTTCAGTCCAGTCGACCACAATCAGAAAGATTATCGGTGACAGTTAGCGGCAACCTTATCTTACTCCTGTCGTCACTTCGAAAGCATCACTGAGCTTTCCATTGTGAATCACTTGGCATGTAGCATTTTCATATAGCTATTGAATGAGTTTGATAACATTTTGTGGCACTAAAACTGTAGTGTTGAAGCATCTGCCAAATTACTTCTCGATTGACACTGTCAAAGGCCTTTTCAAACTCGATGAAGTTGAGGTAGAGAGTTGACTGCAATTCTATTACATGCTGAGAACTCTATACTGCAGCGCGAGTTTTGTTTAGAATAAAGTTATTGTCGTAGAAGTTAGTTGTTTGGAGGTAGTCGGTAGGAAGCCCTGGACATAGGTTTTGTGCTTGTTGGCACTCGTCAGCAAGGCGCATCTGTAACCTCGACGGAAATAATGTCCCGCCTGAGATTTGAACCCGCATCACTCAATGTTGTTCGTGATTGACCTCCTGTAGGACTGGGTTACTATTGTTGTTGCTGTAAATATAAAATAACCCAATGGAAATCAGCCAGTATTGTTTAGCTAATTTGTACTAGTGTAGTTCGTTATCTGTACTCACCTCCGACCGTGTGTGATATTGGCTCGAAGATGATCAGATCGTATGGTGAATATGTGACCACTTAGCTTATATCGGTTCGTAATTCAACTGAGATAATATTTTAAAAGTTTTTCCGATCTGTGAGATATTTCACAATCATTATTCAGTTCAGTCAGGTGGCATCTGTCCTTTCACTCTTGTTGCTTGTCATTACAAATCAAAGACCTCCATGGCGATTATTAGAAAATTATTTATATTCAGTCACCAAATGTTTGCAAAATATTCAACAGATGATATGCTTACTCTATGCTACTAAATGTCGACCAAATATCTCATTAAAGTCGGGGGAAAAAAGTAAAAATCCACCCAGCAACAATATATACAATCGTGCAGTGACCAATGCCTCGAAACTAGTTTATGACGGCTGGTGATATTACCTGGCTCTCCAAACCGCGGTAGGTGGGAAAGTTTTCCAACCCATGGCTTACTGGCTGATAGTTAACTCTCCAAGTCAATGAGTTACTGCTTGATGTCATAGGTTTTGTCGGATGAGATTGCGAGGACGTTTTACTAATTAGTTTTAGTTATACGATCTAGAGACTATTGATAGGGGTCAAAGGAGTGGTTTGTTTAGATTGCATCATGGTCAGAAGTTTTTGCAGTGGTTGAACCAAGTTTGTTTCTATTCCACACAATGTTAGTTCTGGGGATATGTCTGATACTTACTGGTGGCCAACACTTGGCATTTTTAGTGACCTGAAGGTGGGATTTCAGTTGTGTTGCCCAAAAGGTGTTGTGCCAGTGTATGGCTATGAAAGGATTACCGAGAAAGTATGTAATGCAACTCAAAGCTCTCTAATGGAATGCAGCCTCGTAAGAGGTTGTTGAGAGTTGTCATCTGAATTGGCGCCAGGGATGCGTACCATCATCGTTCTTATTTAACTTCGTTATAGATACAATAATGGGTATGACCCAACTTATCTCTGACTTCACAGGGATTGACCTACCCTTTGGAGGTTTCCTGATTAGCTTGAAGTGCGCAGACGATATCTTCCTGTTAGGCTTAAGATTCTGACAAAATGTAGGCTCTTCTGGATGTGTTGTGCAGAAATCTGAAGGTGTTTTACTTATCTCAAGAAACAGAATTTCATTCATCAGTGATTCATTTCACGCCTTCAAACCACCCACTAAAGCAATGCATATCTCAAAACACGAACGCCTACTAACACAGAAGACCCCAAACTCCACAGCATTGAACCACATCTCTTTAGCCAACATGGCAGTGAGTGTCAAACCTGGGTTATCCCACTAAGAAAAGACGTATATCACACTCATCACTACACCAACCAGCTTCAGGAGTCAACAAGCCAGTCCTTCCGAAGACCAATTACCCAATCAGGAGAGGTGATACAAACATTCATCCCTTTGAGCGTGTAGTCACTTACATCGACCTCATCACCCACCTCAAACCCCCAACAGATATGTATGTAAGTATGCCAGCCAACTCACTCCTAATTGCATGTCACTCGGAGGAGACGACTAGCATACAGTCTACATCATAACTGACATACATCGCGAGATGTACACTATCGCATCGCGCGAGATATTTCAAAAAGTAAGTCACCGTAAGAAACACCCTAAGCTTACAGGTTAGGTACCTCGGAAGCTATCTGTACTTCTAACTAGCTCCATCATTAACCACTGCAGAGTGGGTTTCTTCACTTCGAAACACTAGAGCTACTGAATCGAAATTAAGTAGATCGTGTTGTATAAATTCACTTATATTTCAATACTGTCAGTATACATCCCTTCTAACTACCAATTTGGTTTAAAGTCAGGTATTTAGTTAGCATAAGGAAGCGCCTCAAGATTTCCAGAAATCAGTTAAACTCTACGTAAACTACAGTATTCACCTCTTTATTTTCTCCACCTGATTGACAAAAGTATAATTATGGTACAGGTATTTTAAGCTGTCGTTTTGAATTTCTCAGCCTATATAAATAATAGTATGCAAACTTAAAAGTGCTATGCGACTCGATACGGAGTACTGGGACAATAAGACAAAAGTTTAATCTCTGGATACTTCATTCTGATCTCATATAATCATCAAAATCAACATGGGACCAGGTATTACTGAGTAATAGCTCAAGTTGTCACACCTCATATCCGGTCATCAAGTAACAAACATGGCAATAAAATGGCAGATGAACAGAAAGAAGAAAACCGGTTAAGAGAAGAAGCTATTAGTAAAAGAGAGGAAGGAGGAATAAGAATTCAGAGTAGTGGATTGGATGAAGTTAAAGTGTAAGGATACATCTGCGCCTGTGACATCGATTCTGAGCCATATCACTTACAGTCTCGAACCATTGGTTCCTCTTGTCACGTGGACCCCAATTGGGTAGTTTACATTCTCCTACATAGCGATATCATGTTTTATTATAGCCACCTTGAGCGTTTTTTCAGCCGACAGTAACTAGATATGTGTAACAAATTCTATAAAAGAAAATTGAACATTTTTATTCTAAGGGTAAACTGGAGAAGTACTTATATTTACGTTAGGGGGATGTTGCCAATTAGAAATGAGTTTATGAAGACTAGTTTAGAATTCTAGAACAGCATGATTAGAAATACTTCATCTTTGCGGTATTCATAGGTGGAATTATCGGGTAAAGTATTCGTAAACAGAATGAATAAGTATTCGACAATAATTTCGACCTCACTCACTTTTCGGAGAAAATGAAATTTGATCAATTACTAGTTAGTATTTATCAATCGCTCAAATGTTTATACATCCAAATCCTCCTTCATTATCACCGGATTATTAGTCTTGTTTCCTGTATCTGATGTGAGTTATACACATTGATTGTAAATCTATGATCTACTGACTGAAAGTTTGAATAACACTGGTTTAAATGCAGTCAAACGTCGATTCATCGACGTCAACTGTTGTGTATGATTATTATTTGTCCCTTGGGTTCCTAATGGAACATAGAGCTTCAGTAGCACGTCTTCAGTGCACTCTGTTCTCTGCAAACTTTTGAACCTGGCTCCACGACAGCCCAGAAGCTCTCATTTCTTCCTCGTACGATCTAATCCATGTCACCCTCGGACGCCCAACTCATCGCTTCCCATGGGGATTCCACTCCAAGGCCTGACGCATGATGTCTCCAGTCGACCTTCTCAGTGCATGTCCAATGCATCTCCAATTCCTTCTGCATATTTATTGAGCGATAGGTTCTTGGTTGGTTCGTTGACAGAGTGCGTTTCTTGTTGCTTATTCTTATTATTCTGGCCATCTGATCTTCAGTAACGAGCGTAGGCAGTTGTTGATGAATGTCTGCAGTTTGTTGGAAGTGCTTTTCGTAACGCACCAAGTCTCTGAACCGTATAGAACCACTGACTTGAATTTAGTGTTAAAAATCTGGATCTTGTTCACGCTTTGTGCCGAGTGCAGAAGATCTCCACACTGGTTTCAGGCTAATGAACACCTGTCTTGCTTTTCCGATCCTGGATGGCTTTGACATCCTCGTCTGTGCCGCCACCTGTACTTGAAACGATGCTGCCTAGGAAGGTGGGTGAGAGGCTACTCCCTTTAAGTTTCTCCCGCTGACGGTGATTGGAGCTTGTTGTTGGTGGTGGTGTTGATTGGGTATTTTCATCACCTTTGTCTTCTCTACGTTCACTTGAAGTCCTGTCTTCGCTGCCTCTTCTGCCAACTTGTTAGTTTTCGCCTTTAGATCTTCTAGTTTGTGTGACATTAGACATAAGTCAACGACGAAATCTGAATCTCCTAGGTTCTTTATCGCCGTCCTATGTCCCCCCTCTTCTCGCTCCTCACTGTTTGTTGCATGATCCAGTCCACTACAATCAGGAATATCAGATTTACCAGCATCACAACCTCCAGGCGTTAGCTATCATGAAAACATTTGTTACTGTTTCTCCATCTTTAGGGAAGTTTGTGTAACTCAGCTTACGGTTTAGAGCTCCACGCAACTTCCTTCATCCATGCTATTCTTATTTATCTTCAGAAGAATACTTTGAATCTTACCTATATGTTATTTGTTTGTCTCATGTCATCAGTACTCATATGTAGTACGAAAACATCTACTTATGTGAGACTGATTACGTGTTAAGTACCAGCATTCCAACAAGCCGCTTAAAAGTTTTTTCAAGATGTATATTTATTATCAGTTTGACCGTCTGTGAGACCTGTGGTTTGGCAAACTTTTGTTGATACTGGGTGATGACTGAAGAAGAAATGAAAATCTGACCCGCGGTAGGATTCTAATAAACTACCTCTAAGTTAGTGACCAGGTGCTCTGTCAACTTAGCTACTAGCCTAATAACCCTTAGGTCGCTAGTTTGAAGCCTATTTCGAGTTAGATTTTCACTTCAACCTTAAATCATTACCCGGTATTAATACAAGTTAGTTAAGACTGTGGAACTCTATGAAAACAATGAAGATGATGTCACATAGCTGTCGAAACAGAATCAAACAATAACTACACTGAAGGATATTTTAGTTTCTAGTCCAGGAAGTACTTTATGTCGTAATGTACAAGAAACTCAATCATACGAGTTATTACTAAGATATGAAACTCAATTTCAAATTAAGAGTTATACTACTGATAACCGGAAAAGTAAGTAGTCAAAATATCTGGTTGTACAAATTTGTTTGAATGTATGCCGGTTAAATATGGTCAACTTTATTGCTTCAATGTTTTTTATTTTCTTTTGACCCTTTTAAAAGAATTTGCTTTGTTCTTTGTTCAATATGTATTTCATTTAATTATGTTTAACCTTGAATGTTTATGTCTGAACAAATATTTTTCAATTACAAGATTTATGCAGTGGATTACAAATTATTCATCAGAAAAACAAAAAAGGTGAGTAATAAGTGGATATCCTCTTAAAATAAATTGGTGTCCATTCATCAACTTGAAATTTTGATCAATTATCCAAACAATTAGTATATCCGGGCAAGACTTCAATTTTGATTTGACTCATTTCCTGAAAAAAAAGTCAACTAGGTCCTCTATCATATTCATATGTAAAATTGTAGATTTTTTCCAACTTTAATAATCCTCCTAGCAAATTATTTTCGCTTCCTTATACTAACTAACTACCTGACTTTAAACCAAATTGGTAGTTAGAAGGGATGTATACTGACAGTATTGAAATATAAGTGAATTTATACAACACGATCTACTTAATTTCGATTCAGTAGCTCTAGTGTTTCGAAGTGAAGAAACCCACTCTGCAGTGGTTAATGATGGAGCTAGTTAGAAGTACAGATAGCTTCCGAGGTACCTAACCTGTAAGCTTAGGGTGTTTCTTACGGTGACTTACTTTTTGAAATATCTCGCGCGATGCGATAGTGTACATCTCGCGATGTATGTCAGTTATGATGTAGACTGTATGCTAGTCGTCTCCTCCGAGTGACATGCAATTAGGAGTGAGTTGGCTGGCATACTTACATACATATCTGTTGGGGGTTTGAGGTGGGTGATGAGGTCGATGTAAGTGACTACACGCTCAAAGGGATGAATGTTTGTATCACCTCTCCTGATTGGGTAATTGGTCTTCGGAAGGACTGGCTTGTTGACTCCTGAAGCTGGTTGGTGTAGTGATGAGTGTGATATACGTCTTTTCTTAGTGGGATAACCCAGGTTTGACACTCACTGCCATGTTGGCTAAAGAGATGTGGTTCAATGCTGTGGAGTTTGGGGTCTTCTGTGTTAGTAGGCGTTCGTGGCCTGTTGTTATCGGTCCTCATGCATGTGCTGACCTTGAAACTATTAAAGCCTGACAAAACCGTAATAACTGAATATTATTATGCTACCAGTTGGAACTGTTTGTTCTGAGCTTCATATGCTTATGGGGCTAGAACGATAACTTTCGTTAAAATAATGCAGTTTTCGGTGGTTTTTTTTAGCTTTCATCGATCAGCGGTGTTTAATGTTTTCAGGAGTGTCTTCCTTTGCTATACAAGACATAAATTTTTTTCTGAAAACTTCGCTACATTTTTATTTATAATATTCACCTTGCAGTTACCAGTATGAGGACATTTAAGGTATTATTCATCTTTAATTCAAATTAGTTGATGGGTTGTTGAATACATGGAGGTACTGGACATATTTTTCGGCATGGCATGGAACTTTTAATCAGCGCGTACCCAGGACATTAAGGTTCCATGTCCAACACGTTACATTTGACCCACTGGGTTGGAATCCACTTGTCTGCATTTTCTACTTCTGTCAGTTCATGATATAGCGCGACCTCTTTCCATAAATGCACCTTATTTTAAGATATTTTCAATGGAGTTTATTTTCCACCCGATAGTAAGTGTGGTTAGATTTTTTTATTTTGACCACTAGAGATAAACAAAAATATTACTAGATACTGCGGTAGGTGTTAGTTAGATACAGATATAAATCGGTTTCTATTGATCCCGATGACTATCACAGGAATGTAGGATGTGCGTTTCAGACTATTCAGGACTCGTCAGCTGAGTGTGCCTGCACCCCAGTGAGGGGTGTTGTTCCCTCGAGGCTTGAACCAAGAACCCTTCACTTTGAACACCAGAGCGTTATCCGCCACGTCACTGAAGCTAGATTCCTCTTCTAGTCACCTAAATCAACATGACATCATAAGTATCGAGGCATCCGCATACTATCCCATCCTGCAACAGACGTCGAGCAATTCGGCCCTCTATAGCGACGGGAAATTACAAGTATAATTACTACGGAAATCAGCTTTCTTTCTTTTCGGTAGTCGCCAGCAAGGTGTGTCTCCAACTTTGACGGAATGGATGTTCCCTCTGAGATATGAATTCATGTCACCAACCAGTGTTATAGTCAGCGACGTTAAAATGGAGTTATTCGAGGCAGGACTAACATATTTTACTACTGAATTGTGTACACTGACTGGTCACTGGAGGGTAGCCAACTTCATTTTGACTACTTGTAAGTGCTGATCGAATAGATACAGGTATATATTGCTAATCATATTGTTCAGAATGCATAAGAAATCAATGTGTACTCTTTATGATGCCCTATCCTTATTTGGACATGCAAAGTCCCTGATTTGATTTCTACATGTTTAGTTCGAGTTTAGAACTAACTAGTGGCTGGTGTACATAACATCACATCTTGATTCATTTCACTGTTTCAGAATTGCCACCGAAGTTGTTTATTCTTGGAATGAAAACCACAAGTTCCCTGTGACTGATTTCCTTAGCACATCGAAATTTATACTTCTACTCATCAATTATTAATCTTGATAGAAATGTAAAGTATGTCACGTTGACATTTTTAGACTATACTTCAGCACTTCAGTCTCTTCCAAGACATCTTTTGAAGAACAGGCTGGATAAGACAAATATTGAGTGGTGAATAATCAGCTGACTGTATACCGATTTGTCTGAAAGCAAACCACACACCGTTCACAGAAGGGAGAGCTCCACCCCATTGTCTCCCATGGTGCTGTTCTTGTCTCGGCCTTCTCTCTTCCTTTCTGCGTGACCTGCCATCTTCAGCTAGTTTCAGTTATCAAATATGCTGATGACCTGAGAGTTTGCATAGCTGTCTCCTCTCCAACACATTGTTCTCAATTGAATGATTTCCCACCTCATGTTAGACGATGGATGGTCCTCCGACAATGGTCTGATGCTTGATTTTTCAAAATATCAATGTATAAACTCTAGTTCTAGACGTGAAGACAACCTATGTAAACTGCTTAGAGAATATTATCAGTGTGATTTATCTGAGTGTGTGTTTTTCTTCAGACCTTACCTTGTCCTCCTATATCTTACTATATTCCCAAAGAATCTTCCTGCTAACTTCCACTTTTAGGAAACTGAGAGTATGTGGTACAACTCAGCCTCTCATCTTGTGTCTTATAAACTCGTGTGTCTTGCCTTTTATCCTCTATCCTCCTTCTTTGTTCTTTCTTTGGTTGTTGAAGAAAGACTCTACTGTGATGTGTCGAACTGTGAAGATTGTCAGTAGAACTAGTGGTGTATCTCTGAAGCTTGTGATTGAGACTGTTGTGAACAAGCTATGTAGTTCATGTAAGTATGTGGTAAGAGTTAATATGTGAAATGATGAGCATCCTGTTCACTGAAATTTCTGTGTGTGTTGGTCATCTTGAGATGCGAGGATCAAGTATGCAAGTTTTTATACACATACTTCGAAGTGTAAAATAGTAACAGTGTTGTATTTAGTTCACATTCTTTGTGATGAATAAAATGTTGGAAGTGAAGTAACTAACTAATCAGCTTTAGTTTTTGGAAGAAAAGTTATCAAAGATTGTGCAGCTTGTCGTTTTATTTGTATATTATGAATCTATCTTGTGATATGACTGTTTACTCAAAGTTAACTGTGCATGTTCAATAAAGTTATAGATAATGGTAATATTCTTAGCGTTTATGTGTAATTTATGGTATGCTGATAATTCTGTAGAGTATTCCCGAAATATCTTTCAGAATATAACCAAGATTATTATTAACTTTTTATTTTATCCTGGATGATTGAAGGGACCATTGGTTGTCGCTTGTTCGAGTCCAGCTGCGGTTTAAATTTTCATCTCACCTTCAGTCATCATACTAGTCTGCTAATCTAAGTCTATCTCAGAGAGTCAAATGATAATTTTTTATTATCATTATTATTACTATTACTATTCGGATGATATGAATGGGTTATATATTGGAATGATACTTGACTAAGCAAACCTAATCTTCTTCACTGTCATAGTGATTTCACAAGTCAGTATAACAGTTTAGGCACATCTTACAGTCTATCTCGCATTTTCGGGTTTCGAGAAGACGATTCAACCTTCAAATTGTACGTTAAAATTATTTTGCTAAATGGAATAATTGACTTTATGTCACAATTTCAGGGAGGTCGAAAATTCTAGTTACCGGGACTTATTTGAATAAATCAAAGAGTAGCACTACCAAAAGGACCTTAAAGACTATCAGTTTGAGTCTTATAGTGATCATAATCATACTTCAATAAGAAGTAATGTGACTGGCATCAGTTGGAGGAACAAAGAAAACTTGGGAGCATTGAACAGCCGTTTCGTCCTAGTGTGGGACTCCTCAACAGTGTCCGCCAACCACCCACCCCCCAGGGATCGAACGCGCCACCTTCAGGTTCCGTGGCCAGTACGTTACTATTGAGCCACTGAGTCAGAATTCAGTAGTACATATTTCCAACTTCTGTTAGCTCACGATATACCGCAACCAGATGGTCGTGAGGACAGTTACTCAACGATGACATTGGGTAGCGGTTGTGCTATGTCGTGAGCTAACACGAGTTGAAAACATGGACCTTGACCCAGTGGCTCGATGGTAACGTGCTGGTGACAGGACCTGAATGTCTTGGGTTCGGTCCCTTGCAGGGCCGTGGATGCGTACTGCTGAGGAGTCCCGTACTGGGACGAAACAGCTGTCCATTGCTCCCAGGTTCCCTTTGTTTCTGCAACTGATGTCGGTCTACGATGAATAACAACTTAAAATATTTCCAAATCCCCACATCTCCCTTAAATTTCAAAAATCCGACTTTTAGTAACTATTCAATTGCCTTAACCTTGTACTAGCGTAAATCCTTGAAGGTATCGTCTTCCGCATAATGAATATTTTTATTCACAGTCCTGAATTTTGATTCCTTTCTCGAAAGTGATTTGCCCTTACAACAAAGTGTAGAATGAAATATTGAAAGAAAAATTGTAATGACAATTTTATTATAATTAACTTTAAGTTGAACACCCCATAATTGTCAGTCTACTCATAAGTAGCTATCAAGATAAACAGGAAGTTTTACCTGATAGGTTTACTGACACTTATCTGGGATGTCAATTTGACTATTTGAAATAGCCATGGTTTAGAAGACTTGTATTATTGGTATTCAGCGATGATTGAAAGTGAAATAAAAGCATGAGCCATGGCAGGATTTCAACCAGTGACCTCCAGGTCACTGATTTAGTGCCGTGGGAGATATGGTTAGTGATCAGATCCTAATTTCAGTTTAATCACTATGTATTTTGCCTGAATACCATGTGAATTTGCGATGCGTTACTATCCATCCATTGTACGGTTGAAGGCAAAAGTAGCAATCAGTTCATGTTAAGTTTATGATACAATCCTTTTTATCCTCTGAATAGGTTAAACAATCAAATGAATATTCTGATATAAGATATTCATTTTGAATGATATTCCAGTTGAATAAGATAACACATACAAAAGCATACGTAAAGTAATAGGAGGAAACCGTTGAAAACTTGGGACTACTCGGCAACTGTTTTGTCCTTTTATGAGAATTCTCAGTAGTGCGTACCCATGTCCCTACCAGTGATCAAACCCACAACCTTCAGGTTCCAACGTCAGCCTGAAATTAATAAATCAATCGTCATAAACCTCCAAATTAACCTAATCCGGAGAGAACAGAGAAAATTTGGCTGTTTTTCAAACTGTTTATTGAAAATCCAGACTAGGTGTAACAGTAGTAGAAAATTGCTTGTAAATAAATGAAAATTAATCTTCCCTCTGATTTGATTAGTTTATCTTTTCATTATTGAAAACAGTCTACTTAATATTAGGCGGATTTTCAGCCTGATCACAATCATAGTCCATGATTATTGTTTATATTATTTTGCGGTATCCAGTGGGCGGATTACAATGCATGTTGGGTATGATGAAACTGTAAGTTGACTGAGAATAGCCTAAGTATTTAGTTGTAAAAATAGTAAGTTGATCGTCCCAAAACAGCTATCTAGTATTTTCAGCTTTCGAATGATTCTTCGTTCGCTATTAGTTCTTGGTGAATGTCAAATTGAAATCAGTCAATTCACATAGACCCTTAAATTGAATTACTATCTACTACTCATAAGTGAAATCCATTTAAAAGGATTTCTTGAAATTCTAATTAATTGTGAGATCAAGTTAGTCGAGTATTAGGATAACACCAGCGACATTAGTTGATGACCACGCTATTTGACGAATTGACGGAGATAGGTAAATGCAGACCATCGGATTCGAACTTGTAAAGTGAGCGGTAGAATGCCCACTGCTTGAAATGAGACTCGTAGATTCAATCCTTTGGCGAGTGGTTAGTGCGTAATGCTAAGTAGTTGCAAAAGAGAATGAAACAGGCCTACTGTTCTCCCGGATTTTCAGTATTTCTCTAATTGGTGTTAATCAGTGACGAACAAAAGTAATGAAATCCAGGAAATACAATGTAGTAATTTTAATGTCAAGTATGTAGATGAAAGTAATTGATTTAGGTTGCCTGAGGATCACAACAGATTAAAATAGACGATAAGACTTATTGATTGGTCACTGAAAAGTAACCAATTTCACGTGGTCTAATCCTATGTGCTGATCGAATTCTACTCATCATTTTTTAATGTGGCCACTAGGCTAGATGACTCGATATTGCGATTCACTTTGATAGATATCAGTTAGATGGAATCAATCGGCAGAAATCCCTGAACTTGGACCATCCAACCATCATCCATCCAATTACCTAGAGATTATGAGTCAACTAGCCTGTTCGCCACATTGCAAAAATGAACGACAGAATTCGTTCAGCACATAGGACTAGATGATATGTAGTTGGTTTCCCTTCTATGACCTACAGTAGATTAGTCGTGGACCGAATAGCTTAGTGATAAAGTCTCTGATCGCAGCATTGGGTGACGCCGGGTTCGAATCTCAGGCGAGACATCAGTTCTGTAAAGATTGCAGACATACTTTGCTGATGAGTGCTGAAAAGTATGAAACTTAAGGCCGGAACTTCCTGCCAACTACCTCCATCTAGCTAACAGATGATAAGACTGTTAGCACATTCTGCGTTATGCGAGACAATCTTCACTAAACAAACAAACAAGTGCGAAATGCCATACAGAATTTCAATATTTCAATATATTACACGATATAACAACCTACAAATTGAAAGTTAACACGAGTAGAATTGATTTTTAGACAAAAAGAAGAACTATCAAGATGATTATCTGAGACAGCTGTGGCTTGGTAGACTTGTACCGATACTCAGTGATAACCAAGAGGGTCAATCTATGCTCTCTGGTTCGAACCCTATAGGTGCTCAGAATTTCAATGCATATACTTTCGAGGATGACATGGAATGAATTCATTTGACACTTTGTTCACGATCTTCAGCTTCTGTTAACACAATAAATCCAATAGAAATGGTTCTGTTAATAAAAATATCAGGTAAATCCGAAAGCGCTGAAAAGTCTCATGTTGTTAGTTATGTGAGTAACTCGGTATTAAAACGGTCATGAATTTCACCGAAAGGAAAAAAAAACTGTGGGAAATTAGATTCTGTGTCAAATAGAGGCTGAAGTTTAGGTGAAGTTGAACTTGACGATGAAACATACTACTTATATACTTTGGATCTGATATACTTGAATAACTAGTATTTTGTGGTCGATATTGGGCTAGAAAAAGAACGAACTAT
This sequence comes from Heterobilharzia americana, assembly GCA_944470555.2. Classification (NCBI taxonomy): domain Eukaryota; kingdom Metazoa; phylum Platyhelminthes; class Trematoda; order Strigeidida; family Schistosomatidae; genus Heterobilharzia; species Heterobilharzia americana. The sequence goes on along the minus strand of OX104129.1, from coordinate 59,646,255 downwards.
CTGTGTGCAGAATAAGACCAATAGTAACAAGGTAGGTGGTAAGTGAGTGAACCGGGCATATATGAAGCCCGTAAACAGGCTCCGTTGTTGAATTCTGACCACAGTAGAGTACGCGTTTTACCCGAAATGTTTGGCGATTTACATATGAAATCTTTTGGACACCTTCTCAAGAAAGTCCAGTACAGATGCTATTCACAAGAGGATATATTACGTCCGAGAAGCATGCTTATAAAAACAGATTGGTGCATATTTGCTGATGAAGTTGTTGACAACATTATCACTAATATCAAGAGCTATCCCAGATTCTGTCTCGATATCTGCTGCCCTACTGAAACAATTTACATGAGATTCGACAGACTTTCCTTTCCTCATCTTGAGAGGCTCTGGAGAGAAAAGGAAAGGTTATATAAGGCGAGAGATCATCCTGGCGTTAAAAGACTTAACTGCGTAACTAAGTCTGAAATACATTGTCTGAATACTATTTACAACCAAAAGTTCCTGTTGTGTAAGAACTCTTCCAATATGCGGAGATTATTTAAAGTGCTTACTGGTAGAAAACAGATGACAAAACAAGCTTGTTCAGATGTCTTCATGTTAAACAAGTCATTCATACGTCGGAAAGCTGATTTCATCCTTCCTAATGTCCAAAGTCAAATGGACAGCTACATTCCTCGTTTTGATATACATAATGTATTTAAATGTTTAAAATCCTTGAATCTATCCCATAGCCTAGGTTATGATGGTGTTTCTAATATTATATTTAGGAAACATGAAGATATTCTATGTCATCCCCTTACAGATATCTTCAATGAATTATTTCCAGATAAAGACAATAGCCATTGCCTGAAAGAAGATCAAAATTGTACCTGTGCCTAAGTCATCTAGATCAGTTTCGATACATTGCTATAAGTCCCCCTTTTTTGAAGACAGTGAAGGAATTATTTCTCCTTGTGCTTGAGCCTTCATTGATGGTTTTCAGAGGTACAAAACAGTTTGCTTACAAACATAGGAGAGGTACATTAGATCCTCCCAGTGTCTTGCATCATAACATTGTTTCTAGTCTAGACAAAGGCGTTCTCTGTGTCTTCTTGAATTACTACTCTGTTCCTAGACTACTCTCGTTAAATAGGCTTGCCATAGCTCATACTTAGTTCTGTGTGTGAGCTTCTTAAGTCCCATGACACCTGTTGCATTGATGGTATTGGTGCAGAAAAACGATCCAATGTTAACTATCTTTGAGTGAGTTTTACTTCTGATCTTTGTTGGTCTTCTCATATCTTGTTGACTTACAAGAAAGTCTTTCATTTAACTTGTTACATAAAGAAACCGAGACATTCTGGTATAACTCAACCTCTCGTTTACCATTTATTAATTTCTGCATTTCCCTATTCGTCTCTATTGTTTGCCTTTGATCTCTTCTGGTCTACTAAAAAAGGACTATGTTATGTTGCGCAGGGCTTTGAAAGCCATCAGCAGGGTGAGTGCTATACCTATGGCTTAACTAATTAATGCTGTAGTTGATAGACATTTAAATTCCAACAAGCAACTAGCTACAGTAATTTTAACTAACATTGAGCATCCATCTCCTTGTATCTCCTCACAGGGAGGACAAAAAAAACTACATCAGAATGGATACTTGAGCAGCTAAACACAATAATGCCTCTGTACCTTACCTAGCACAGATATCATGTGAGTAGAGAGGTGTTAGAACAGAACTCATATATCAACTTTCTAACAGTTAACCATCTCATTTCAATAATTTAATTAATAAGGTACAATCTTCCTCGTTATTAATACTCTTCATGTTACTTACATTTTTTATAACATCACAACTAGAAATGATGTAAAAGAGTATATATCTACGTGTATTTCGTTGTTGTTGTTGTTGTAATATATCATGCAGGGAATTCCAAAGTGTACCAAAAATTGTTTAGAATAAAGTGAATCATTATTATTATACATAAAGAGGATTTGAATTTAGTGATGATCAGAGCTTAGATAAATTTAAACACTTTGCCCTGGCTACTTTAAAGACTGTTATCAAGTCTACCAAATGACTATTGTCTAGTATACGTTTTGCACTGGATAAAGATAGACGTCTTTTATCTGCATTTATCAGATTAGTTGGCGTCATTTGTTGTGGAGCTACACTGGTACATGTTCAACCATCTTCAAATGAACATCCCGATAACCCATTGCCATTTGTCTCCACATATACAAATAAACTCATAGGCACAATGGGATATAATTTGTTTTGTGGTGGTTATTGATGAAATTCAGGACTCATCTTTCGTCCTATTTAGGACTCGTCAGCTAGATGTACATGCATCTCAGTGAGTGATGATGTTCCCACTGCAACTTGGATCTCACGTCAAACGCCACAGTGTTGCTTACTAGGCTAGTGAGGTGCGAGTGAATTATAACAATGAATATTAAGGCAATATCTGGGTACCCGTATAAGAGCCCATATGGCAACATAATTCAATCAACTGGATCAAAAAAATAACAAAGTGGGTTGTGGTGGAACCCTTTATGTGTTGTTGCAAGAAATTTCTGTTTTCTACTATTATGAACTTAGCTGTATAATATGTGCTACAAATGGCTGATCTATGCCTTTTTTTTTCTCACAATCAGGCTTTGTGACTCCTCTTTAAATGGTAGCGAAATGTAGACATTTTTCTAAGAAACTGAAAACTGAATACTTTTAAACACTGCATGATAAATTTCAGAGGGTAGACATTCTGTATCAGTTTATGGCAATATTTTCGTTTCATCTTCCTTCGTATCACTGATGAGAATGCGATCTATTGTGTTAAATAAGTATCTAATTAAAATGGGTTGAATAGTAGCTACGGATACTAAGAAATTGCCCTGTCTAAGTTAGATTCCTATAGGTCGACCTTCTAATTGAACGATCCTCACATCAATTAAGCAATATTTCTAAGAATGGCAACTGACTATTCTTCTCTTCTTCACAAGTAAAACTAAACAAGTAAACTATTCACTACTTGTCATAATGAATTGAAAAACAATGTATAACTTGGAACTTTATTAAAGAAAACGTAGATTTAAGCATCGTAAATAAGATTGATGTCAAAATATCTGGCTAATGAATTACAAACATGATTAATCAGGTTTTTACTGACGTCTTGTGTTGACAAGATCTGTGTAAATCACAAGTAGATGAAGTATTTGAAACAGTTAGTCCCATTTATGAATTTCGAAGAGGGGGATACGCTGGACTGCGGAAAAGAACATAGAAGACTTGGATTTCGCCGACGACTTGTGCCTGATGTCACATAAACTTGAAGATCTACAGGCAAAAACTAACAAGTTGATAGAAGAGGCAGGGCAGCGAAGACGGGACTTCAGGTGAATATAGAGAAGACAGAAGTGATGAAGATACCGCACCACCAACAACAACAACAACAAACTCCAATCACCGTCAACGGGAGAAACTTGAAGGAAGTAACCTCCTTCACTTATCTAGGAAGCACTGTTTCAACTACAGGCGGGACAGACGAGGATGTCAAAGTCAGAATTGGAAAAGCAAGACAGGCCTTCATTAGCCTGAAACTAGTGTGGAGATCTTCTGCACTCAGCATGCGGAACAAGATACGGATTTTCAACACCAACACCAGCCAAGTCAGTGCATCTATATGGTTCAGAGACTTGGCGCGTCACGAAAGGCATTTTCAATAAACTACAGACATTCATCAACAACTGCCACTTACGCTGGCTCGCTACTGAAGATCAGATGGATTGCCAGAAAAAATAAGCAACAAGGAGCTCTGGGAACGAACGAACCAAGAACCTATCACGCAACAAATATGCAGGAAGAAGTGGAGATGGATTGGCCATGCACTGAGAAGGCCGACTGAGGACATCACGCGTCAGGCCAGTTGTTCGAGTGGAATCCCCATGGGAAGCGACGAGTTGGACGTCCGAGGTGAGGGTGACATGGAGGAGATCGTGCGAGGAGGAAATGAGAGCTTGTGGGCTGTCGTGGGACCAGGTTCAAAAGATCTCAGAGAACAGAGGTCACTGGAGGCGTGCTACTGAAGCCCTATATTCCACTAGGAACCCAAGGGACTAATAATAATAATAATGAATTTCGATAGCGTAATTAGAAGATGAAGTTCATCTGAGCAATGTGATGTAGTTACGAAATACATTTCGAACAATCTGATCACACATTTACTTATCAAGTCAATATATATTAAACCGAGGATTGGGGGGTGGAGGGGTGGGGGACAAATACAACAATTAACACAATAGAGGATTTAATTTAAGAAAGATTAGGACAAACGGGAAGTGACATAGTTGGTCCTAATCTTGGTAAGAAAACAAAGTTTACCAAGGTAGGTGTAGTATAATAACAAACTGTTTTTGTACATATAAAAGTGGTTTAAATTTGTGTATGGTTATGGCTTCCGCAAATCTCAGAATACGTCCCCAACTGTTTTTATATAAAAACCTTGAAAGCTGTTTGGGCATTAACTTTGTGACCTTAATATAAGTGTAAAACTTGGGCACTGTAGTCGATTGTAATTCCATTTTAGTCTGTTTATTAAAAATATCACACAGTGAAACAGTAACATTCACTGGATAACATCGTTTCGGACACAATTTATTGTCCATATTCATATCAGGTAACTCCACATCTTCGAGACAGTCTTTATATATTACTAGTTTTCTCTCCTTCTCTGTGTTGACACGCAATCGAAGTGATGCTGCACCTGTCCCAGATATATGGAAAATTCTACTACCCTTGTCATCACAGAGAAGGAGAGAAAACTAGTAATATATAAAGACTGTCTCGAAGATGTGGAGTTACCTGATATGAATATGGACAATAAATTGTGTCCGAAACGATGTTATCCAGTGAATGTTACTGTTTCACTGTGTGATATTTTTAATAAACAGACTAAAGTGGAACTTTGTGACCTGTTTCTATGATATGTTTAGCTATAGATGAAGAGGGTAGTCTCCCACTAGACATAGCCATACACAAATTTAAACCACCTTTATGTATACAAAAACAGTTTGCTCTTACACTACACCTACCTTGGTAAACTTTGTTTTCTTACCAAGATTAGGACCAACTATGTCACTTCCCGTTTGTCCTAATCTTTCTTAATTTAAATCCTCTGTTGTGTTAATTGTTGTATTTGTCCCACCCCCCAATCCTCGGTTTAATATATATTGACTTGATAAGTAAATGTGTTATCAGGTTTTTTGAAGTGTATTGCGCAACTACATCATATTGCTTAGATGAAGTATGTTTTTGTTACAGTGTTTACGCTACTTTCTAGGAGGTGAATGTGAAATGACAATCTCTGACAGAATCATAAGTCCTTATGATATGTTGGCAAATAAACTCATACAATTCGATAATATTCTGAAGAAATTAGAAATAATGTGAGTTTGTATTCTATTCTAAAGGTGGATGGTGGGCCGTAATTATGTTTGCGAACTTACATTGGGAAGAAACTAATCCAGTGACTCTTTTAGACATCGAAAGACTTTTCCTAACGGATAAAAGTCTAAGACATGTTATCTTCGGTTACGGTTCAGTATATCACACAGATTTAAATCATCTTTAGTGGATTTATTTAACAGAAGGTAGAATGATTAGTGAATTCAGATACTGACTTCACACAAATGTAATGACCTGGTATATCATCATATATAAAGTAAAATGACCTACTATCTACTGCCTAATGTAAACACAAGCTGAACTTTCATAGCATATCATGGAGGACTATGCGCAAAAGCTGTACCATCTATTGGACTGTCGACAAATAGGGAATTACAAGTGGCAGATTAACTTGCCAAATAGATTGATCTTGGGAATCTGAAAAAAGTTCACATGATATGTTAGAGCTCCATAATATGAAGGATATAAAAGTTAAACTTAGGTGTGAATAAAACAGAAGGGTAAACTGATGAGGCGATTATCTTCTAAAGAACTTTCAAAACTTCTCTATGAGTATTTTCCTTATTTCTAGGCTGTATTTATCACGAACTGATGTCAATTGGAGAGCCGTTGCAAACCTAGCAGCACTGAACGGCTGTTTCGTCCTACTACCAGACTCCTCAGTGGTACGCATCAGTGATCCAACCAGAGATGAAACTGAAGACCTTCAGTTGTGGCTGCGAAGGCGTGGCTATTCATCTACTGCGTCGAAGTTCAGTGGTTCACAGTTTCCTACTTCTGTAAGTTCGTAATGTAGCAGGAATATTCACCAATTTTTTCACTTTCAAGTGGTTGACCCCACAGGTCACCCCTTCCATCCTCCAAGCACGTCACTAGTGAGTATTACACAACAATGTAGTTTAGCCTTGTTAGGGATTTCATCTATTTCAAGTGGATATTCATCACGGACTAACACCACTCGGAGAACTACTGGGATTCTGAGAGCACTGGACAGTTGTTTCGTCCTGGTATGGGACTCTTCAACTATATACATCAATAACCCCACCATAGATTGAACTCGAGAACTTCAGGTCTCGTGACGCATAACGACGGAATCTCAGGTTCTCAGCGGCTCTCCAACTGGTATCGGCCTTTGATGGCAATTACATCGTAGTAAGTAATTATTTGTATATGTTAAAACAATTAGTTCCCTTTATAAACTTCAACAAAACAATAAGAAGACGTAAATTGTCTGAACCGTTTAATGTATATGTTAGTTGGATGGAGCCAGTTGGCAGGAAGCCTTGCTCAACCTAGGTTTCATGCTTGTTGGCACTCATCAGCAAATCGAGTTTGCCACCTTGAAGGAGTTGATGTCTTATCTGAGATTCGAACTAGCGTTATCTATCACTGAGCTATTCGAGTCATGTTGAAGCGTCAGTTAACACGGTTGACCAATGCTAGCAGCCATGAAACCTAGGTCTATGGCTTGCTGTTGATTACCTCTAACTAACTAACATCTACCAATGTGCACCTCGATACTGAACCTCTTAGCTTGATGATCACATTGCAAATATGATTGATAGGATTGAGTCTTCACTCAGAACTAGACAACATGTAATTGGTTACTTTCCCATGACCAATCAATGTAATTATTAGTATTTTTTTTAAATACATTTAAACATAATATAATAGTTTTTAAATATCCCACTGTCCTGTCAATAAATAAACAAACAAAAAGGTGACTTGAACATTATTCCTAATTTTCTTTCATAATTTTTACCTAATAAGAGAAGTGAAAATATTAACAGACAAGATGTCATTCAATTTTGAAGGTGAACTTGTCATAGAATGATGTACAATTACACTGATTTGAAATTTACTTGAAATAAATAAATAAATAAATAAACGAAATGTATAATATATATTGTCTTCGAATTATACACATTTCAACTTAAATAGTGTTTTATTTCATTAATCTACCTCTATGTAAATGAGGATAGGTAATAAGATAAGTAATCTTTATAAATATTTCAATATTTTTAGGAAGGTAACAAAGGAGAGAGTAAGAGCGAGAGAGAGAATGAGAAAGAGATGAAGAGTGTAAAAACGTAACATACCATTTTTATAGTTTTGTTCGATTTCAACAACAAGTTGTAATTAAAACAACATATGACCTTGACATATTTAATATAGATAATGAAGTATATATTTTTGAGATGAATGGGGATTTTTTTTGATTTAGAAGTAGTATTCATCATGGACTGACATCAGTTGGGGAACCATTGAAAATCTGGGAGCACTGGACATTACTCTATAGTGCTCATTAGTGACTTGCTTCCAGATGGATGTTAGGAAGTTCTAATGAGAAACCGTGACCTGTGGGGTCAAGCAGTTGGAAGTGAAGTGGATGCTAACTGAAGACCTTGGGTGATAGTCTCGCTAGGTCGTGAATTGACAGAAGTTGGAAATTGTGAACCATTGGAAACCGACCCAGTGGCTGAATGGTTAAAGCATTCGCCGTGAGACCTAACGGTCCTGAGTTCGACCCCCTAGCCGGGTCGTGGGTACGTACTGCTGAAGAGTCCCGTACTAGGACGAAACAGCTATCCGGTGCCCCCAGATTTCCAGTGGTTCCCCCAAATGATGTCAGTCCATGATGAATACTACTTCTAGATGAAGTATATGTTTAACAGAAGAAAAGGTCAACATCTTTGTATTTTATATTTGACAAGTTTATGTACATTTATGTATGTTTATGATCTAAAATTTAGTTGAACTACTTAACCAATTAATTTCTTAAAATTCAAATGTCAATGTTTTACTGAGAGTCAATTATTCTCATTACTGATTTAATTTATTTTAAATTTCTCCTGGAAAATTTTTTTTACGGGTTCATAATATTTTTATATTACATAAAATGATTACATGTAGGTAACTGATGTAACCAGTTAGTCTTTAGTAAGCAGCACTGACTTAAGTATGTCAACCAGGGTTGTAATATATTATTATGTTATTATTATTTGTCTCTTGGGTTCCTAGTCGAACATACCGCTTCAGTAGCACGTCTCCATTCCACTCTCTTCTCTGCAATCTTTTCAACCTGGCTCCATAACAGACCACAAGCTCTCGTTTCTTCCTCACATGATCTCCTCCATGTCACCCTCGGACGCCCAACTCATCGCTTCCCATCTGGGTTTCGCTCCAAGGCCTTGGATAACGTGTGATATCCCCGAATGGTCTTCTCAGTGCATGCCCAAACCACCTCCACTTCCTTCTGTATATTTATTGAGGGATAGGTTCTTGGTCGGTTCGTTGCCAGCCAGAGTCCCTTGTTGCTTGTTCCTATTATTATTCTGGCCATCTGAGCTTCAGTAACGAGGCAGCGTAGACAGTTGTTGATGAATATCTGTAGTTTGTTGGAAATCCCTTTCGTAAGGCGCAAAGTCTCTGAACCATATAGCTGCACTGACTTGACTGATATTCATGTTGAAAATCCGGATCCTGTTCCACATGCTGAGTGCATAAAATCTCCACACTGGTTTCAAGTTAATGAACCCCTGTCTTGCTGTCTTTCCTATCCTGGCTTTGACGTCCTCGTCTGTGCCTCTGCGTGTACTTGAAACGATACTGCCCAGTAAGGTGAGTGAAAGAGGCTACTTCCTTTAAGTTTGTCCTGTTGATAGTGATTGGAGCTTGCTGATGTTGTTTTTGTTGTTGGTGGTGGTGTTGGTTGGGTATTTTCATTATCTCTGTCTTCTCTACGTTCATTTGAAGTCCCGTCTTCGCTGTCTTGCCTGGTTAACTAGTTCACTCGTTACCAGCCGGTCCTAAGCCCGGGTAAAGAGAGAGGGTTGGACATAAGGCTAGCAACCCTACCCCGTAAAACCAATCCAACCGCTACAGAAACTTCAAAGCACAAAAATATATAAAAGAAAAACAAACTTATTCCTTGCTGGAATCGGGGAGACGAAATGACGCCGGTTGGTGAAAGCCTTTGGGTTGTAAAATGGTACATTATATTTCGTTGTTAGACGTTGAGTATCTTAGTAGCCAAGTGGTTGATGGCTTAATGTTTTAAAGCGATGAGTAATAGGTTCCAGTGTCAGTGGGGACACTATCACTCACTCACTCATTCATTCATTCATTCATTGACTCACTCACTTATTCATTCACTCATTCATTCACTCTGCGACTCAATCACTCACTCACTATTGTCCAGGAATATCCGACTGACGAGTCCGAAATAGGACAAAACGTGCGTCCACAATTCAGCCGTTAGTAGCAAGTAAACTGTACCACAATAAATATTCAGGCAGTATTGAGGCATTCGCATACTAGCCCATGTGAAAACAGAGGTTGGGTGGTTCAACCCAGTATCGTAACAGGAAATTACAGATATCAATGACTTATTCGACTCTATGAAATCAAATTTTGATCCTGAAGTTTTTTTAAAATAACTTAGGATCATGTTCGCTACAAACAGAACGATGATCAGACTGTGTTTTAAACGAGTAGAATCTAATAAAACACGGATCACGTGATTTCAGCTCAGTCGCTGATTGGTTACCTACGTTTTATAAAACCTGGTCCTACATAGGTTGCATCTATGATAGGTGTAGGCTGATAAACAGTTTCAAACTATAATCCAATAGCTGTGGTTTGGAAGGCTTGTGCTATCGATATTGATGAAATGAAAATCCAGGCGGTGATAAGATACAAAACAGTGACCTCCGACCCGATGCTCTACTAACTGAACTATGCGACTAGACAGTCCTGACTACTCAGCCAAGAAAAGCCTTTGGTATTTGACTGAAATGAAATAAAAATCTGCTCAACAGTCGGGTCTTGTAGCCCAATTAGTGGGACACCCAGCCGATAACCCCAGAGTTTACTGGTTCGAATCTTCACGTGGCGCGGTACCTACATACCTCTCAAGTGAATAATGACAATGCTATTATTTTTTTTCGCTGATTAATTTTCACATATTATTTTTGAAGAGAAGAAAAAGAATCGAACTTTCCTTTTCTGTTTATACATGTACTCGTACACACACGCACACACACACACACACAAATAAACAAAAATTGTTAGAAGAATGAATAAACTACTGAAATATGAACAGAATATAAGTAAATATGAATAAACACGGAAAGATGTTGTAAAAATAAGTTTACCTTACTTCTTATTCTGTTTTTTCAATGTGTTAAAATATTTATCAGCTAAAAATTTGAATTACACTCACTTGTTAACACAAATAGATTTTGAAAATGTTCATCAGTTAACAAGAATATGGTAAATAAATAATGTAAATAAATTATTTAGAAGTTCAATGAGAAAAATTGTTTTTTATTTTTTTATTATACATATTACAGAAGGAAAGGAAAAGAGAAAATATTTTTGAAAAAGAAAATCTAACTGTTTCTAGGTGTTTTTCACCCTACATATTTAAAAAAATAAAATAATTAATGGTCGAGAAGTTTTTCAAAAATAGACAAGTCAACCTTGACCTGAATAGCTAGTTGGTAATATTGTTGACTGTAGGACTGGTTGACATAACTTCGAATCTTACAATGTGGGCATCATTTCAGTTGAGGTTGCAGATAGGCACTCTTTGTTAACAAGTGCTAAACAGCATTAAACTTGGGTGAAGCAGAGCTTCTTACTGATTGCCTCCGTCTAAAATGCAGAGTAAGAGTTTATTATGAGTGTCTTATTTCAGATGTGTTATTCATGTGGTTATAGTTTCGTAAAAGAACTGTCCAACTGCCATAAGGTGACTATCATCCTCATAGTCTTATCAGTGTTGGGCTTTCAAGTTTTAGAAAACAATAGGCTTATCCAATGTAAATAAGATGGTAATCAGGAACCATGTAGTGTTATCAAACTTCTGTTAATCAGATAAGCGTCAGTTAACTTGTATTAACGCTAATCAAAGCTGTTACGGATTACTATATCTAGTGGTGTTCTCCAAAGATATCTACTTCTACTGTTCCTATTCAGCTTCTTTATAAACTTATCAATGAAGGTCTGACTTCATAGCGACTGATCTACTCGCTGAAGGTCATTTGGTTGACTTATCGAGCTAGATAAAGACGCTGATGGAATACAGAATTTCGTGAATGCGTTGAGCGAAAATCTGAGTATTCTTGGCATGTATTTCGCACCTGCCTCAGCACTGGTCTCTAATCACCCCCAGTTTAGTGATCGAGAGTCAAATGGTGGAGTATGTCGACAACTTCTCTTACTTGGTGAGTTGCATCAGCCCTAATGGATTGATTGCTGACGAAATCTCAGAAGACACGTTTGGTACTTGTCAACCTGCATCATCTGTGGCCGTGACGTGATATCTAACTACCTGTCAAAGGACAACTACACTGCGCTGTTATGCCTTCTGTTCTGTTATGCACCTGTGAGACATAGCCATTACATTCAAGAGAGATGAAGTGGTCTAAGGGTTTTCATCACAGGTGTATTCATAGCATTGGTTGTATATGGTGGAATCATTTTGTGAGCAATACTGAGGTCAGGCGAAAAGTAATGGGCAACACAGACAATTTGATTGATGAGGTTGTGAACCTTAGTCGACAGAAATGGCTTGGACATATACTACGCATACCAAGCTGCTCCCTACATCAACGTACCATGCTAAGGATCAGACCAAAACGTGGCAGCATTCGATGAAGTCTTTAACTGCTGATCTGAGTCGTGTGGTTGGAATTTACAGGACGATAGGAATCAGTGATTGAGGACTCTTGGTGACATGTTTGAAAATCGGTCACAATGGTGCAGATGTATCCATTCATTGACATCTTCTAAAGCTAGAGCATTTGCATTAACCATTATCTTCAGATTGTTTATTCTCTTATAAGACTTTGTTTATGACCCCGCCAGAGATTGAACCCAAGGGTTTTGATTGTGCACTGGTGATGAGTCCCATACTGGGACGAAACAGCTGTCTAGTGCTGCAGGGTTTCCAATGTTCCTTTAACTGATGTCAGTCCAGGATGAATACCAACTCTAGGTCATTCGGGACCACTTCAGTCTGCAAAATAGATATTACCGTATACGTATATATGTATATGTATATGTAGTATGGCTACAAATATAAGTGAGGATTCGGAGAAGTATATTTTAACATTTCCTGGGAGAAGCTTGAAACTTCCGCTTGTCATTATGAAACTGAGAATATATGTTATCATAAAACTACTGAAATCGTCAACCTCAAGACTACTCATTTGAACTATTTTTTACTGACCGTGTCTGTCTAATGATAACTGAAGTAATATAAGAATATGATCAGCAGTTTAGTCTTTTAGATCATTTGGTAAAGCATCAGACCAGAAACCCAGTAGTCCGCGATCTAAATTTTCATCTCACCTTCAATCATCATCCAGTATCAGTAACACAAGTCTGTCTAACCACAGCTGTCTCAGACAGGCAAATTCATAAAAGTGACTGAGGTCACGCTGTATCATGAACTCATAGAAGTAGGAAATGTGTACCATTGGATTCTAACCAGTTGATTTAATGATAACATGTTGGTCGTGAAACCTGAAGGTCCTGGATTCGACCCCTGGTGGGGTCACGGGGGTAAAACGGCTAAGGAGTCCCATATTACGATGAAATATCTATCTGGTGCTCTCAGGTTTCCAATGGTTCTCCAATTAATGGCAGCTCCTAATGAATACCAACTTGAAATTAATAGTGATTTATACTGAGTGATGATTGAAGGTGAGATGAAAATCTGGACCGCGGCCGGATAAATATAAATAGTATGAATAATAGTCTGTCAAACTACGGCTATCTCAGATAGTCAAATGACAATCAGTATGATGCTTCCCCTCCCTCTGATTCAGTTAGATTTGGAGTGAGATGAGAAATCCTGACTAGGTAGCCATTATGAGCATCCTCAACCGGTAGTAACGCATCATGAATTCACATGTTGGTCGGGTAAAACCCAACTTGTGGTTGAAGTGAAGTAAAAATGTGGTAAGCAGTTGAATCTCGTAGCTTAGTTGGTGTAGCATTGGGCCGATAACCCATTGGTCACTGGTTCGAATCCAGCCACGGTACAGATTTTCATCTCATCTTCATTCATCACCTAGTATAAATACTAGTCTGGCAAATTATGGCAGATACCTCAGATAGTCAAATCATAATAGTGATTTGTTGATTTCATGAATATTAATTCATCGTTTGTTAACGCTATCAAGTGACTAGACAGATAACATAAGATTTTTAAAGAACAAAGAGAATATGATTGTCTCATCAGTGCTAAATGAACTCGTCTTTGTCTATACAGACTAATAGATAGATAGGTAGATGGATATACGAATAGGTAGACAGTAAAGAGAATTAATAAAAATTCTTTAAACAATTCACATGGTAGTCATCATTACAATAACAGGATAACTTGATGAAAACTTGTTCATAAATATATTTTCTAGGTCAAAAGTCTGTTCATTGTAAAAGTGGATTATATAATTGTATATTTGTTAAAATTATTATTAATATTATTATTGGTAAAGTTCATCAACATTTAAGTCATGTCTAGATGATCAAGCGAATCCATAAACAAAGACTAATATTAAGAACAAGATATTCAGCGAAGAGACTCTTTTCAACGAATTTATTTTAAAGCTGTACAATCGTATATATATGGTATTTGGAAAAAATTATATCACCTGCTCTTGTGGAGCAAGGTACATCGGCCGTAGCCAGAGAATGCTTTCTACATGTATACGAGAACATGTTCCTGCTTGGTTTTATAAAGGTGAAAGAAAGTCTGTTAGAAGTTCAATTCTAGAACATTTGATTGACTTCCATCACACAACAAATCCAGACAATGACTTTGAAATTATTTATCAAATTCGCCCAAACCTCCCACGTTCTCTTCGTTTTCAACTCCTTAAAAACAGCAGAGGCTTTAGCTATTCATGTACTAGGACCTGATCTGTGTGTACAAAAGAAGTATGTGCAGTCACTGTCTTTATCATGGCCATAACATTTTCCCACCCCATCAGCTCCCCCTCCCACTTTGTTAATTTAACCTTCGTATCCTTCCTTTATCACTATTATTGTTATTATAGTCGCCTTCACTTCAAATAGTTTCCGGTGTTGTTTCACTTAATTGTCTTAATCCTTTTAGAAAACACTGACTTCATCTTGTCCAATTTGTCTAATGTCATTACATAATACTTAATTGATTTACCATTTTCAACAATTTTTTCACCCCCTTCTGAGTTATATACTCTCTATGTACCATTCCATATATTACATAATCTATTTGTTATCATTCGCACTTCAATTGTTATTATAATCATAAATGCCTATGTCATCACCCGCTCCATTATTATTGTCATCACCATATAGTGTTTAGTTTTCCTCACAGGATATAATTTTTTTCCAAATATCATATATATATGATTGTACAGCTTGGAAATAAATTCGTTGAAAAGAGTCTCTTCGTTGAATATCTTGTTCTTAATGTTACAATGGGAATTATTAAATTATTAAAATGACTAATATGAAAAATTTTGATAAAGTTCATATTGTTATTGATAGATAATAGATAGTAATTGAGTCCAGTAAATGGATGTTCATCCTAAATTCCACTGCTAGCCCCTTTATCCATCATGAATGTCTAATTCAAAAATACTGGTAACATCGTAACATCCTCAATGGAGTTCGTAGGCTAATAATCGTCAGTCAGTCTTGTCCAATTAACGAAACTATGTCACACATTGGACGATATCTAATCGGTAACAATGAACGGGTACATTATTTCATACACTAATGTTCTCATCCACTGTTATTCAAATAACCAGGTAAACATATTACCAGTGAATGATACTCTCTAAGATTTGGATATGAAATTTAATTCACTGGCAGATGTTCTTTGTTGTTTAATAAGGATTTATTTAGACAAGTAAAAAGAGGATGTTAGAATAACTGTTTTTATATCATACCGTTGTTGATTAGACCGAATTCATCCCGATGGGAAGCAGGTACATCCAGCTAACGAGTCCCAAAACAGGGCGAAATCCGCATCCTCGATTCCACTGCTAGCCACTATCCATCATTACTATAATTAGAGCACAGGTAATATAGAGCTATCCGCACAGGATCCCATATGCCAATAGAGACCAATCAGTTCGGTCCAATCAACGACGGTATGATATAAAAACAGTCATATACTGAAAACTATACCCATCGAACAAGAACTGGCTACCATGGCTCAGTGGTGTGGTGGATAACGCTCTCGCACTTGAAGTGGTTGCTCCCGAGTCTGAATACCAGTGGGAACAACACCGCTCACCAGGATGCAGGTACACCCAGCTGACGAGTCCCAAAATAGGAGGATATCCGCATCCTGAATTCTACTGCTAGCCACTATCCATCATTACTAAAAAGAAGATTGCCGTCGCTATTCATTTTGTCTGGAATGTAGATTCACAATGAGTATTATTCATAAATCAACCAGTTATCTAAGATCCTTCTCAGTGTTAGGCAGTTGGGGTCAACTGGTAGGAAACCTTAAGTGATCTAGGTTTAGTGCTCGTTGAAGCTCCTCAGAAAGATATATCTGTAGTAAATTCCTAAGAAGTGTTCGCTGATGTAACTGTTTAATCCTTAATGCAAAGTCAATCAATCCACCTTGTAATACCATTAAGGCCAGTTGAGGTGCACTGTATTTTGATGTCACATGATGAGAGTCGGTAAACTACCTTTCAATGTTTAATTAGTGCAGGTTATTCACTCCCACAGGAGGTTGGCTGTAGTCTGAATCACTTAGTTATCGAGTTTGTAAACTCAGAACACAGTGGCACAAGCTAGAATCGTCGAGAGAAAATCAGTTTCTTCATGGTTGTGGATATCCTTATGCTATATACCATTCTGTACCATAAATTTGAAATATATATAGTAGTGTTGTGGTCCCTGTTTATTTACGCCGAAAGCCGCAACAGTTAATCGCTGAAGCTCATTT
The DNA here is from genome assembly GCA_944470555.2 of Heterobilharzia americana. Classification (NCBI taxonomy): domain Eukaryota; kingdom Metazoa; phylum Platyhelminthes; class Trematoda; order Strigeidida; family Schistosomatidae; genus Heterobilharzia; species Heterobilharzia americana. The sequence goes on along the minus strand of OX104129.1, from coordinate 59,629,846 downwards.
GATGTCATTGTTCCCTAGTCAGTGCTATTTTCTGAAGGTTAGTTGACAGAAGTGCTGCAAAATTATATCAGTTTCAGTTCAGATACGAGAACAGTAGTCAGACTAAACTGTTCAACGCATGGCCAATGTGTTAGTTGGATGAAGGCAATCGACAAGAAGCTCTTCTCAATCTCGGCTTGTTAGCACCCATCAGCAAGGCTTATCTGTAACTTTGAGGGGACCCATGACCCACCTGAGATTAGTAAAGGTCTACTCGAAAAGTCACCTCATTAAATTACAGTGAAAGTGTGAAAGATTTAGGTGAACAACTGAAGAATTTGCAAGGGGTCGTTGAAATCTACATTGGTATTCGTCAGTTAACGAGGTGCATCCTAGTCAAAATCTAATTCCAATCTGTGGGTACTGATGACTGAAGGCGAAACAAAAAACAGTGCAAACTAAGGCTCATCAGACGATTAATATATTTAGGAGTAGAAAAATGTAGTTATCTTTGGAAGAGATTTACCAACCAATAGGATTACCATTGAAAACCTGGGAGCAGTGCATGGAATTACTGTCTTGAGTTCACCAGTGACTTGCTTCAAGATGACATTTCCCCAAGCTTTGACCAAAACTGGCTATACGAGAGGCCCAACAAAGTTAGATGTGAGAACAGTTACATAACGACAATATTGGAGGAAGGTCATGGTATATCCCGAATTTACAGAAGTAGGAAACTGTGGACCATTGGATTCCGATCCAGTGACTCAATGGTGATGTGCTAACCGTAAAACCCTTGGCAGGGTCACAGGTGAGAACTGAGGAGTCAAGTACCACAAGGTTTCTTAGTGGCTTTCCAAATGATGTCAGTCTGTGATGAATATCAACTTGAAATTAACAAATTCCCACAAACCTCCAAACCAAATGAACATCCTTGTAAATGCTTGAGTACAAAAGATATGTTCTTCAACCTTATTGGTATCTTATTTTCTTGATGATGCGCGGCAGTGGAATCCAGGATCGCGTTTCCTCCTATATGGGATGAGTCCGACTTCTTTGCTGAAGTAGAGAAATAAGACCATGGTACTCACTAAGTTTTAAGTAGTATGAAGTTGTAAGAGAAAGTTTCAGTTCATCAGTCTAGCACAAAAATGTAAACAAACCTATGACCAATGGCTCTTACAGACGAACCAGCATCGTAATGGACTTCAAAGAAGTGAGTGTCCACGCCAGGACTCGAACCAGGCATGTACAGAGTGACGTCGTACTGTTCGTTCTATAACCACTGAAAAAATGAAGGCAACATGATGTATTGTTTCTTAAAAGTAAACAAGAATATCAGGTCAAAATGATTCATTGGATTAATTTTTTACAGGAATTGATGGTCACTGGTAATTACAGTCGATAAACTTCTTCATTATGATAACAATAGGCGTTTGAGTTTCTGATGAGTTCACCATCACAAATAATCATGAAAAAGCAATTACTAGCATGTTCAAGAGAAATCATAGTGCAGTTTGACCCCTGATGGGTGTGCAATGCTGAAGAATCCCATACTAGGACGAAACAGCTGTCCACTGCTTTCAGGTTTCTAGTGTTCCTCCAGCTGATGTCAGTCCACGAAAATGACCAAATTAAAATCAACAAATCTCCACAAGTCTCTCAATTTGAAAGATTGGTTAGCCAATGAAAATTCAGGGTTGAGTTGAAATTAAAGGAATGCAATTAAAAAGTGTCTTGACTGTTAAGATCACGTCCTTGAGGCAACCATGGTAACCACTTTCGCTTCTTATTCAAATTTCAAAGTACTACAAATTATTATATTCATCTGTGATTTATTCGTGTCTTCCTCCAGCAGAATGTAATCATTCTTAATCATTGTTTAGACAGTAAAGTAGGTACTGAAGACTAAAATTCATCAAACTTCGCAACGGTTGTCTTTAGTTTATTCATGAGTCAACTTTAGAAGGAAGTAGCTAGATTTTCAGGACGGAAACTGAAGACACTATGGATAACAGTGTTTAGATGGAGGGATATGGGTGTGCGATAACTTGTAGTCATATAAAAGATGAACTTGTGTATGGTAAACACAATATGGTCTGCTTGTTTCATGATTTTCCGAGTAATACACATTCCTCAACGGCTAACACCTTTCATTTTCATTTTAGTCATTAAGTATTTCTCTAGATCATCCTTTCATGGGAGAATCTACAATGATCCATATTTCATCATACTGACTGCCCAATCAGTGTAAATATATGTCAGTTATAAAAGGGGAGTGGCTTAATATTTTTTAATTATCCTGTGTAACATAGATTTGGTGGCCTACTGAGCTGATACCTATAGTTGGATATCCTTTACTAAAATGAGCCGTAGGCCAATGAATAAGTAAATGGAATTCGCCTGATATCCGAACAGAACTTTGTTCTCATATACTGTCAAACTGACCCAGTTTAAGTGTGTAATGATATAAGTTAAAGTGAATACTTCACGTAAATATGTATAAACCTATAGATAGATAATCAGATTTACTCTGAAATCGACCCAAAACGGAATGATTCAACTGAGATTAACTTGCACGCTGATACGCCTATAATTTTCCTAGACTATATTGAACTTCCTATACTAGAGATATCGGTTGAACGATAAAAGATAATTCTTTTTAATAGTGATGAGAAAAATCAGTAAGTACTCAAAGGGTATCGGACTGATTACGACAGAGGGTATAAGCTATATCTTCTTACTGTTCACCTCTCCAACCGATGGGAATATTTCACTGCAGTGCAGATAGTCTTTAGTTTGTTCCCGAATGCAATAGTGAATTTGCTTGATGTTAACTACCCAGAGGAATTCGGTGCATACGTTTCGTCTAAAGTGGAACTCTTCAGTTGAAAGTGCTTACATTTCAGTAATTGGTGGTGCTCTCAACTGAGCAGACAACTCTCCAAATGTTAGGTCATGGCTACCGTCCCAGATGCTGAGTCATTACAGCCATCTCCTAACCAAAGGGTATCTTTTGATATGTGCACATTTGTAATTTCAAAGTGTTCATTTTACCGGAACAAATGACGCCTAAGTAACATCAAAGTATATAAGACTGATCAGTTCATTGATAATAAAAAACAACAGGCACATAATGACACGTAATGATGTGTGAAAGGTAGTGCATTTTAAGTAGTTGTCTCAAGTTTTTATCATTACAACCACTAGTTTGTTGGAAGGCATCAGCAGAGAGTACCCCTTATACGTACGTAGGTTCTCCCCTTGTTGACACCCGTCGCAAGGCATACTTCTGACCTCAAGAGAACTGATGTCCCAGGAGGGATTCACACGGGTGTTACCCGACGTTGGAGTCAATGGCGTTACCACTGGTCTTTTCAACAGAGAAAATCACTGAGGAATTGGACTACAAACTAGTGAAATTCCTATGCGATGTTTATGTCATTTCAACGATAACCTTTATAGAGCCAGAAATTCATAGGGTTAAAAATGTTTGACCAGTCTTGACTACTATCCTCCCACTGAAACTAAATCATGACTAAATAGTGCAAGATATCATAGCAGTTATCAGCCGTTTTATCCAACTCCAAGATTTCTCTGTGGTACAACACGTGAGCCTACTGTTCAGGAGGTTTAAAGTTTATTGGCTGAAGTCTATGCTTCACCTATTTCATTGAAAAAATACTGCAACTCATCTACCTGAAATCAAAATAAACGTTTGGTTCTAGTTGTTGTTGTTTTCATTATCCCGTCGTTGAATGGACCAGATTGATCGGTCTCTATACTGACACATAATCACCCGTGTGGATACCTCGATATTGCTTGTATTTTCAGTTTTATATTAGTGATAGATAATGGCTAGAAGTGGGATCCAGAACGCGTATTTCATCCTACCTGGGACTCATCAGCTGGAAGTATTCGTCTCTCAGTAAGAAATGTTGTTTGAAGCAATTCAAGCACTCAGTCTCTGGTCTGAGTCTAAGTGGGAACAACATCGCCCACTGAATGGCAGGTACATCCAGCTGACGAGCCCCAAGTAGAACGTAACGCACATTCTGGATTCCTTTGCTGGCCAATATTCACTACTGCTATGAAATCATGAATCCCTAGCAAAAAATAGGAAAAGGTTATAATGAATTTTATGCGTTTCCAATCATTTAGAAATCAGGATACATACTCATCAATATAAATAAATTTATTATGTACCGCCTTTTGTGTTTCTTCTTTTCTCGTGCGTTTTCTTGTTTGTTTACTATTTGTAGAAACTTCACTTCCAGAAATGAAGGGAACACGAACGTTAGAAGGAAGAAGATGGAAAAAAGGAGAATTTTATTTATTTGTATATTTTTTTTATACATTCACCTCTCTCTCTCTTTCTCTTACCAACCATCCCAAACGGGGTATTTTTAATCGTTATTTATTCATTTCAGCGTTGATCAATATGATTTATTGATTATTTATGGTAGAAAATAGCAATGAATACTTTTTCAGTACTTATGTGAATTAGTCCAGATTGTTTACAAAATAAAGTAAATGAAAGCGGATTGCTTCGAAAGTCAGAGTGTTATTCACTGGTTCACCGAATAACGATAGCTATACTCATCGCAAACACAATAGTTGTCGTTAATCATTGATCTGGTGAATAACACTGTGGTGTTTGAAGCGATCACTCCCGAAATTCCAATGAGAAGTTGTGACCAGTGGAGTTAAACAAATCGAAAATAAGGACAGCTACTCAATGACGACAATGGATGGAGGTGGCGTCATATCATAAACTGACAGAAGTAGGAAGTACCGACCATTGAATTCTGACCTAGAGTTGGCTGAATGGTAACATTCTGGCCTTGGAACCCGAAGACCCTGGGTTCGAGCCCTGGTGAGGCGGAGACATGGTTACGAACTACTGAGAAGTCTCATACTAGGAGGAAACAGCTGCCGATTGCTCGTAGGTTTTCAGTGTTCCTCTAACTTAGTTAGTCCATGATGAAATCCGACCTAAAACCAATTAATAAATCTCTTATAACCTCTAGAGAGAAGGCTAACATTAGGTGAGAAGACTTTTGTCACTCAATAAATTGTGGTTTCCTATCCGGTACTCTGCTAACCGAGAAGTTCTGACTTGGTAACTAGTGTGAGTACGATTAAGTGATTGAAACATGTCAGTAATACACATAACGGTCGGGAAAAACACTTGGTGATTGAAGTGAAATCAAAATCATATCATCAGACAGATAGAACAACTGACCAGAAACCCAGTAGTCCCTGGTATGAATCCTGAGGCGAGGCAAATTTACATTTATGAGGGAGTTGTGAGGATTTGGAAATATTTTAAGTTGCTATTCATCGTAGACTGACATTAGTTGGAGGAACAAAGGAAACCTGGGAGCACTGAACAGTTGTTTCGTCCTAGTATGGGACTCCTCAGCAGTGCGCATCCACGATCCCGCCCCATTAGCGATCGAACCCGCGATCTTCAGGTTCCGTGGCCAGCACGCTGCCGTTGAGCCACTGGGTCAGGACCCAATCGTCCATATTTCCAACTTCTGTTAGTTCACGATTCAACTGAACTGGTGCTCATTGGTGACTAGCTTCGAGAGGTATTCCTGAAGTTCCAGTGAGAAGTCGTGACCGGTAAGGCAAAGACTGATGGTCGTGAAGACAGGTACTCAACAATGATATTAGATGGCGTTTGCGCTATATCATGAGCTAACAGAAGTTGGAAATATGGACGATTGGGTCCTGACCCAGTGGCTCAACGCCAACGTGCTAGCCACGGAACCTGAAGATCGCGGGTTCGATCGCTAATGGGGCGGGATCGTGGATGCGCGCTGCTGAGGAGTCCCATACTAGGACGAAACAACTGTTCAGTGCTCCCAGGTTTCCTTTGTTCCTCCAATTGATGTCAATCTTCGATGAATAACAACTTGAAATTTACATTTCACCTTCATTCATCACCCATTATCATAAATAAGTCTTCAAAACCACGGTTATCTCAGATAGTCAAAATGATAATTATACTAATTAACATTGTTTGTATGTGTAAGCAGATCAACTGAAAGTTAAATTGGAGGGAATAAATGAAACCTCTCAGCGGTATTGCATAAAGTGGTATTGTAGGTCCTTAAGATTGAAGCTCTTGACCAATATATTATGGTTTACGACACTCTGCATATAGTATGATCTTCGTTTCCAGTTGATGAAACAGGTAAACTAACTGGTCACTGAAATCCAGCAACTCCTTTCCTGTTTTGTCGAAAGTGTTGGCTAAATTCTATCGTTTACTTTAGAATATTGTCAGGGATTGAGTATTCATATTGCGCTTTTTTGATATTAGGCAGCTGGAGACAATCGACAGGAATCTTTCTTTAACATGAACAAGGCATGTGTCAGCGAAGAAATATTTCTCTTCAACGACTTCATTATCAAGCTGTACAGTCGTACTTCTACTGGATAAAAGGACAGATAATTCCACTAAAAATTTGCTCAGTCAATATGCAAAATATATAATAAGTGTAGGTGGTAGTATTTGTTCAAGTGAAAGTGATAGAAAATGGGTCATTGAAAAGGAACGAATTGATAACAGGTGGTGAGATAAGCGACAAGTGTTGTCAAAGAATTGTAAAACGGTGATAATTAAGCTGAAACGTGTGAAATAGGTCAATAAACAAGGAATGAATCGATATTAAAAGGTGAAATATGGGTCAAATGTTGTCAATGAAGTGAAAATTGGTGATAATGATGATAATAGAAGAGAAGTATACCAAAGTGAAATGAAACTGACAAAATCAACAAAATGAATTGTTAAGGCCAGTATACTTATCAGTCAGACGTACTGGATTCATAAGGACACTGGTATTAAATCAAAGATTTAAATTTACGTCAAAATTCGTCGGTTCGACTTGAAAATACTTGATAATCTTTCATTTATCTGCCAGCTTTAGCTATGTATAAGATATTGGAGGTAGAATGTGTGTAGTTGAGAATAAACCATACCATTATTTGATTAATAGTTCCATTCAGGAAGTGGTTTTATTGGAATGGATACTCAGCGAACCAAAGTTTGACTACAGCCTACAGTCGAAATGAAATACTCCCAGTGTTAATGACATAATGTACTTCAGATATGGCACGTGATGAACGAACATGTCTTAACTCAACGATCAAGGAAATCGCATGTTTTCGCACGGATGCTGGTGATACTTGCATGATTGTTGATAATATGAAGCAAGCATCAAAGGTTGTACTGATACTTGTAATTTCCCGTTGCTATATAGGGTCGAATTGCTCAACCTTTTCTGTTTGCAAATGGACTCGTATGCGAATGCCTCAATACTGCTCGGTATTCATAATGTCAATCATGGGTAGTGGCCAGCAGTGGAATCCAAGATACGCATTTGGGACTCGTCAGCTGGATGTACCTGTCTCCCAGTGAGTGGTTGTTCCCACCGGGATTCGGATTTGGGAGCAACCGCTTCAAACACCAGCGCGTCATCCACTACACCACCGAGCCACGACATCCACTTCTTGTGCGACGGGTATGGTTTTTAGTATAAGGGATTTTACATGATGCCGTCGTTGACTGGCCTGAATCGAACGCGCTGACGTTTGAAGCGGTCGCTCCCGAGTCCGAATCCTGGTGAGGACATAATTCACTGGGAAGCAGGTACATCCAGCTGACGAGTCCCAAATAGGACGAAATGTGCATCCTTGATTCCACTGCTAGCCACTATCCATCATTAACATAATTAGATTGCCGGCATTATAGAGGCATCCGCACAGGAGCCCATATGCTAATAGAGACCGATCAGTTCGGTCCAATCAACGACGGTATCATATAACAACCCTTATACGATATTCATAATGTTATACTGATCTTAGTGACTAGCGGAGGGATACAGAACGCGCGTTTTGCCCTATTTGGGACTCGTCAGCTCAATCTAACTGCACCTCAGAGCTAGAGTGTTATGTACCAAGCCACTGGGGCCACTGGATATCGCACTCCAGTAGATCGACGGATAAAGTTCTGGCGTTGAAAGCGAACGGCATTGGTTTGAGTCTAAGTGGAAATAACACCATTCACTGGGGTCCAGGTACATCCAGCTGACTAGTCCCAAACAAGAAGAAACGTGCCTCTTGCATTCCTCTGCTAGTCACCGAGATCAAGAGGAACCAGTGTAGTTCGACGGCTTCAACCAAACCCATCCAGATATGAGTAAAGAGGTTAGGATGTGATGGTACAGTTGAGAAAACTATCCACAAGAAAGACATGTGGATTGGTTAGCACCTTCACTACAATAGTTTCTATTCTGCCAGCTGTAAGCAAGTGAGGTTTAGTCAGGACTCTCTTCACTAGAATAACAACGCTATACTGGAAAGACGAACAGGAAGAATAATTCGCTGTCACTGAAAGGACTCCTGTCGATAACTGATATCCGGTAAAGAATGGAAAATAATTTACTAAGAGACCCTAATAATCAACCATTGTGAAGATACCTGTTTTTCTTCGTCTAGCATTCAAAGGCGTTGAGACATCTGTAAGAAAAGACTGAAGAATAAAAGCTACACTGAGGAGAAGCTTCCTTGCTGTTAGACTGATCTCAGTTAACATTACAGTATACTCAGTAACACAATCGAAAGTAGATAAATACTCAGCTCACGTAAAATTCAATTGTAGGTATCGAATCACCTGTGCTTGTTGAAGAAGGCAGCAGAATAAGAGCATCGACTGGATTTTATGAACATATTCCGAGAAACCGGTGCCTGAAAGGTAGTAAGGTTTTCATTAGCGCAATAACCAGCACCTGATTGAAGCAGAATATCAAATAGATGTTTCTTAATCCTTCAGAATAATCAACAAACAAAGAACGCCATCTTTATTATGGTTTGTAGAAGCTCTCACTATCGAACATTTTCAACCTTATCTATATACTCAGAAAAAGACTGTAATTAACCTTTCTCTACTCTGGTAACTGTATATAAGTTTGTGAATATGCATCTGCATACTTCTCGAAAGGTATTTGAGTGAACAAAGAATATTCTTTCCGATAACTTCTTCTTTGAGTCCTACAGCGATATTTACATACTGAGGAATTATGCATCAATAATATTAAGGTTTTGCTTATCATCTAAACGATTGTACGGTTTATGTAACACACTTATAGGTGATAATTCAGTAATACAATAGGAAGTTGTTTATGAAAGTTGAATGAAACAAACTAAGAAAGATAATTTGAAGAATAATAGCTTGATAGAATGTTACTAATATTGGGGAATAAGATAGGTAAAGGAAATATGTTAAAGTTATTTCAGATCATATGGAATTAGATTATCTGGGGTAGGATGCTAACGAATTTGTACATCCAAAATCTCACCACGGTAACTGTAGAGGTAACATTTGCTTCTATTGAACATACCATCAGGCTATTTGATCCTGATTGCTACTAATTCTACACTTTGAAGGATCTTGAGCCCAGTACCTTTTGGCAAGTTGATGAAAACCCGGTACAGAATGGAAAACGACTCATTCATATCCACTTTATGGTTAATTTCAACCAAGTGTGTTAATATGGAGCTGATAATGGTCTTTACCACAACTTAAGGACTTAAGCACGTTGGCAGACGTTCACGAGAAAGGAAAATTAAATCCCTACAGCAGTGACCGACGTAACTGACTTCAAAGGAGCAGTCGGACTGATAGATACATCAGGAAGTGGCCAGTCTAGGTAGTCCATCTTTCAGTTTCAGTGTCACCAGTGAACGTGTGGAAAATATAATTTGTAATTTGTCACCAGTAAAAGTCCTCTGAATTGTTCTGCCTAGTTTGTAAATTAATATCTTCCTGAGCACGTCCCCCTCTAAATTGTACTCGAATGTATAGCCGTTGGAATATCCTTTTCTGTCAGTTTTGTGATCATATGTTTAGCCTTAAAGTTATAAGGACTAGCCATTTTTGACTAGTGTATTGTGTGAAGTTGTCACTTCCTCCTCAGCTGTATCTAATTTCGGTAATAAAAAATAGAATTGTTTGTTGTTTAGAGACCATTGGCAGAAGGCCTCGTCCGCCCATCCCTGAGCTTTGCTCTTATGTCTACATGTCAACGTGGCATATCTTCAGCGTCAAGAGGATTCGTTTTTTCTCAGAGATTCAAACCTGTAACACTTAGTGATTCGGGTAAAAATCTCAGAGGAGATAACAGTTTCACCAACCTTCCAGATATGACTTTCTGATGGCTTCCAACAAACACGGAACGCAAGTTACCGAAAGCTTTCTACCAATTGCCTGTAATCACCGAACATCAATCAAAGTGCACAACGACGATGAGTTCGGTGGCTTCGTAACCCTCTTGCAAAAATGATTGGTAGAAATCGGACAGCACTGAGGAATAGACAACATGATATCACTTGCCCTCCAGCGACCAACCAACTTATCTAATTCAGTTTTACAGGAAGTTAAACACAGCCCAAATAGATGTGTGGGAAAGTGGATGACCGCAACACTGGATGACGTGGCTTTGAATCTCAGACGCAATACCAGTTTTTTTAAGGTTTCAGAACAATCTTACTGACGATTGACAACAAGAACACAACCCAGTTGGAGCAGGACTTTCTGTCTTTTGCCTCCAACCAACTAGCAGACTCAAACTTACATTCTTCCTACTGAAGTTGTTCACGAAGTTAAATAATGTCAGTAAAAATTCTAACTAATTGACTTTTAAATGTTGGGGGGAGATTTTGAAAAATTCATCTAGGAGAAAAATTTCACTGAGGATATAGAAGTTCATAGGATGCCGATAATATCTGATTAATTTCTAGGCGAATAGTTTCTAGTGGAGTCAACCAAATCAAACATGTGGACAGCTACTTAACGATGACAGTGGATGGAGGTTGCGCTATATGGTGAACTGACAGAAATAGGGAATATCGGCCATTGGATTCCTACCCAGGGTTGGCTCGATGATAACATGCTGGCCACAGAACCTGAAGGTCCTGGGTTCAATCCCTGGAGCGGCCGGGTCATGGGTACGCATTGCTGGGAAGTCTCACACTAGGAGGAAACAGCCTTTGTGTGCCCTAAGTTTTTCTATGTTCCTCCATGTTGAATTCTAACTTGACATTTCCAGCATACAAATGATTCCGGTTGAATTAAGTGATGCTTTGTGTTGTTCACCTCTGTATCACACGTATCCACTTGAAAATTTATTCCGTAATATCAGTTTTGTGTTATTCTTAACCACAGATTATATTCACAGTGAGGTGATGAAAGCTCTTCATCATCCACCACTGCTGCTACAACTTCTGTACCACTTCATCAATGATCTTTAAACGTTTAAGTCTATCTATAAATGCAAAGGTGATTTCAGTAACGTAAAAGCCACCAATGTTTTATATCCAACAGAATGTTTGGGCATATACACACATAGAACAACAATAACAAGCAGTAGCCAATGTTTTGAAATTCTTGTTACTCTTATTATCCCATCGTTAAGTGGACCGAACAGATTGGTCTCTAACTGGCACATGAGTTGCTGTGTGGATCCCTTGATATTGCCTATCGTATCAACTTTATGTTAATTTTGGGTAGTGGTTGGCAGTGGAATCTAGAACATGTGTTTCATGCTATTTGTGACTTGTCAGTTGGGTATACCAGCCTCCCAGTGAGTGATGTCATTCCCACTAAGACTTGAACCCAGAACAGGGCTCCAACAGAGACTTATGCAATCTACAACAGAACAACTATACACATCACACAAGGAGCGAATGTCATCACTCGGTGGTCTAGTGGGTAATGCTCTGACGTTTGAATTGATCAGCCCCGAGTTCGAGTCCTGATGGCAGCAACATCACCCACTGGGAGGCAGGTACATCCAACTGACAAGTTCTAAATAGGACGAAATCCGCCTGATCCATTGTACTGCCAGCTGCCGAACATTGTTGCTAACAGAATAGCGAAAGATACATGTCGAGGGAACAATTCCCAGTTAACTCTACATCACTAAAGTTAAGAGTAATCTCATTGTGATATTATTGCCACTTTTTTATGGATTTCTGATTTCACTCATGATAAGATGCAGAAATAAGAAGATGAATGGTTTGATGAATATACGCTCTTATCCATACAAATATGCACAAAGTCTTACTGGTACTGGTAGACACATCAACACGTAATGACAATATGTGTTGATATTATGTTGTAGTGGATTTTTCTCTCCTTCTTTCTTTGTTTTCATGTCTATGACCTAATTCTTTTTCTTTTCTCTTGTCAAGATGATTACAGTTCTTTAAGGGATGTAAGGAAACAAGATTTCAAAAATTAAATTTTCATCAAATGTGTGAATGTTCAACTAAGCGGTGAATATCTTTCATAATAACCTTCTAGGCCATTCTGTCAACTGTGATAATCTCTTATTGAGATGTTGACTTTTTTCTTATTGATTCGCATGATCTGGTTGATAGAGTTTTATCAATGTGCTGGCAGTTTGTGTGAAGACCATGAAAGAACCCTAAATTATATGACGATCGTATATGTAAGTAACTATGCCTCTCATTGGGTGCTAGAATTCCTTCAACACAGATACGTGCCAACAGCGTCATCGTGAAGAAGGTTTGCACAAAGCGATTAGTTGATGTGGCTGTTTGTGCTACTGACCTGGAGACCTGGTGATAATGTGTGTTTCGAAGTCTACGGATCGAGCCTAGCTATATGACAACACTATAGTCGACAAGATAGATATGCATAGATCATTGGCTAGGGTCTCCGAAGCACGGATGACCTAGCTGAACATAAAGATCCCGCCCAGGGATCTGAGAGCAGTAAAAGGCTATCCAGCACCCTAATTTCAGTAATCACTGTTGTTTAAGTGGGCCCTAGAAATGGGGTGTCACCTACCTTGCGAAGGTGGGTGACATCCAGCACATAATGTCCTGGCGTCGTTTACCCTAGCCTTGACTGTCTTTCAGTATCACAAAGGGAGCCACTGCTGCGAATCAGTCTGTGTTTACAGGTCCGGCCATTTAGAGGAATGTCCTATCAGGAAGAAGAGCCACATTTCTTTCTGTATCATTATGGAAACTCAGTGAGACGCATCCTGCGCAAGTCTGCTTCGGAAAGACGACTATGATGAACGAATCGATTACCTAACAAATGTGTATGCGTTGAAGCCTGAATGGTGGGAAGGTTATGAGAGGGCACTGATTAGTTTTGACGGGGCTTAAACAGAGTTATCTGTTACGATGCTTTGCTATAATGTTTCCTAATTGAAGAGGGGACCGATCAACCAGGTTCGTGCTGGAATACGCATATATCTGAAGACTGTTAGGTGAATGTATCTAATGAGTGTTTAAATAGGAAACCTTATTTACTCAATTTCCAATTCAGATTTTCAGATGACATTATCGACTGACTATCTATAGTCGACAGATTCTTAGGTTTTGTCACAGGACTACTGAGCATCACTGCTTATGTTTCCCGAAAAAAGGTCCTTCAGAATGCCATGTTTTCTCTGTATCAACTAAGAAAAATGCACACCAGCTATTCTTATTTTGAGGTGTATCGAAGCGTTTACATTTACTGACTTACCTGAAGGTTGCAACAAACGATCAATTTCTATTTATTACTTAAGTGTGATGGTAGATTGTGATTGAACGTGATATTTGGAGTTTTGTATGATGGTGAAAAATCACAGCGATGGTTGTAAATGTTCTAAAGATTTAAACAGTCTTCACGTTTGATCATTTATGTGTACAACTCTTGACATCAATCTATCTTCATTCATTGCAGCTTCCCAACAAATGAAAATAAATAAATAAGATCTTGACTGTACCGTCTAGTGGGATGACGGTTGATTCATTGCCTTCTTCTTGACTGGTCTATTCATGAGAAGCTATCATGTTTCGTCTCTCTCTTCGACTATAGCTTCTCCTTCTTGTGAACCATTGACGTAATTTCTTTTATCATCTCAGGGTTTATTCATGTTGGTCACATGTGAATTTGTTTCTGTATGATTAACCTTGAGATCATTGGTTTCAGATTTCATCAATCTTTCTTAACCTGTCTGTCTAATAGCTTCTCACTTGACTGCTGACTTTGAAAGTTTTTAACTGAATACATTCAGTTTTCTCCAAATGACTGACTGGAACACTCTTCACTCCGTTCAATATACACTGTTTAGATGATAGGAACTTGTGAAGCCAACGTTTAACAGTTGTAACTCAGGATTATAAATTTGATGATTTCATATTTTCTTGAGTTAGACGGCCTGACAACTACAGGCGGGACGGACGAGGACGTCAAAGTCAGAATCGGAAAAGCAAGACAGGTCTTCATTAGCCTGAAACTAGTGTGGAGATCTTCTGCACTCAGCATGCGGAACAAGATACGGATTTTCAACATCAACGCCAGTCAAGTCAGTGCATCTATATGGTTCAGAGACTTGGCGAGTCACGAAAGGGATTTCCAATAAACTACAGACATTCATCAACAACTGCCTACTCTGGCTCGCTACTGAAGATCAGATGGATTGCCAGAAAGAATAAGCATAAGCAACAAGAAACTCTGGCTGGTGACGAACCAACCAAGAACCTATCACGCAACAAATATGCAGGAGGAAGGGGAGATGGATTGGGCATGCACTGAGAAGGCCGACTGGGGACATCACGCATCAGGCCAGTTGCTCGAGTGGAATCCCCATGGGAAGCGACGAGTTGTTCGTCCGTGGTGAGGGTGGCATGGAGGAGATCGTGCGAGGAGGAAATGAGAGGTTGTGGGCTGTCGTGGAGCCAGGTTCAAAAGATCTCAGAGAACAGAGGTCACTGGAGAGGTGCTACTGAAGCCCTATGTTCCACTAGGAACCCAAGGGACTAATAATAATAATAATAATAAAGACAGCCTGACATATCATATCCGACCCTGCTGGTGGGGTCGTGGGTGCGCACAGCTGAAGAGTCTCATACTAGGAAGAAACAACTATCCATTGCTCCTAGGTTTCCTTTGTTCCTCCAACTGGTGTCAGTCTACGATGAATATCAACTTGAAATACCATAAGTAAGTAAATTCAGTTGAAGTATGGAGAACAATAATTCAGTATCTTATAAATCAGCTGATTAGGTATTCCAAGTCATTTTAAGCTTCTTGAAGTAAGAATGAACAGTTGTCAGTACCTCGTTGACAGTTTCTTTATAGACTATATAATGTAATCTACACAAGATACTGTGGAATTATACACTTAAACTTTTTTTAATGTCACAACGATCGTCATCTTCTATATTTCAGATCGTCCATCCACTGGCAGATAGCTGTTATGAATAAATTGAAAGTAGTAATCATCAGAGTGTTATCCACTAAGCCAGATACATCCAGTTGACGAATTCCAAATAGGATGACACGTGCGTCTTGAACTCCTTTGACATATAATATCATGACCATCTGGCTGTATCAAGGCATCCTCATAGGAGCCCATCTGCCAACAGCAGAAGTGGAGCAATTCGATCCCGTATAGCAACGGGAAATCGCAAGTATCATTAAAATAATCCTACTTACTTAATAACCAAACACCTAGAACTGCAATGCCTACAATCTGGATAGAAAAAGAACAGTACAGCTATTTTTTGAGTGATTCACTGCCTCACTAATAACAAGAGCTGATTAAATCAATTACGTTTGAGTGCATCATGTGAACTAGGCATTAGGTGGTAACAGATCTAACTGTCGAACCGGTAGTGGTGATAAACACTTACCAAAGACTACCAGTCAGCTTTTGCAACATAGCCAATAGACCAAAAGATATGATGTTGTGAAGCCCTACATTTTGGTCCAAGAGGTTAAAACTCCTTCAATAGGAGGCCTTGTTTAGCCTTTGATTTAGTGTTTGTCATCATTCATCAACGAAACGTTTAACCACCTAAGAGTAAAAGCCACTTCCACTTGGCAACTCTAATGTAAATAATAAGGATTTGAGGCGCTTTTGAAGACTTCTTAAATAGTCTTTTCTACTGATAGAATGTTTTGATAGTGTAATGCATTTCCAACATTTTTCAAGCTTTCTGAGTGAAAAAACACCTGATACTAACTGGTCATCCTTCCTACTTCTTTTACATGTTTACAATTAAGTGGACGGATTTAGCGAAGTGTACAATCGCATTAGCTTCAGTGTGTCTGCAGGAAGACAAGTTGATGTCGTACTAACTGTATGACATGCTACATTGGTAGTATTTCAATAAAACAATTATGGACTAATTGTACATTACACAAGTGATCTCCGTTCTACCATGAGGTTAGAAACCTTGAACGGTTAGGGTTATGTGATGTATTTGACCACTGAGGTAATTTAGGTCTCAGTGAGTTATATTAAGAAAGCACTCAGTGTTAATAACTTTTAGTGGCTAGTATTGGAATCCATGATGCGCGTTTCGTCCTTTTCGGGACTCATCAGTTAGATACACCTACCTCTCAGCGGGTGATACTGTTCCCAATAAGGCCCTAACATAGAATCAGTGGCTTCAAACACTAGCGCATCATCCACTAAGTCATTATTTCATGATAGCCACTCCCTCTAAATCTCTCTGTATTGACAATCCGAAAGAATATATCCCCTTTTAGAGGTAGCTGAACTCACGCGCGAAAACCTCGATATTGGAGATAGTTCTTGGATTCCGCTTCTAGCCATTATTTATCATCAATACCGAAAATTGAGAATACCAGCATTATCTAGACATCTTCACAAGAGTCCATATGACAATAGTGGTTGATCGATTCGATCCAACCAACGACGGAGATTCATAAGCTATAAAATCAAGTAACCACCAAGTGGTTTAAATCTATAGAGCATTCAAAAGGAGATCACAACTATGGAAAGTAACAGTACAATTAGAATTACAGTCAAATCCATTTATTCTTTATACTTTATTTATTCATATTGTACACAAATCAGATACATGAAAATAATAAATCTTGTACGAAATCAACTATATCATCAATTACATGTCTATAAATAATCAGGTTTAAAGGAAAAACTAACATATGTTTCAGTGTGTCGGTGGAGAATAATATCTTCTTTATAAACTTCGTTGCACACACATAGATGCACTAATACATAGACTTTTTAAAGGATTAGGTTGTAGAAATTAATGATGAGGCCGCTTTTCTTGGACTACAATGAAAACGAGAACCATATTAAGGATGACAGTAAATTGTTCATGAATATATATATATATATATATATATATGTTAGCTTGTAAGTTAGTGAAAGGGTAGTAACAGTACTACTACTAGTAATAATAACTATAGTGGTAGTAGTAGTAGTAGCAGTAGTAATAATAATAATAATAACTACATACAACATATAGTATACACACACTGTAATAATCATTCCTCAGAAACAAAAGAATTTATGAAGAACATGAAAAAAAGATTAAATAAAACAGGGTATTTAGTGTATATTTGTGCGAAATATAATCTATTATATATATATATATATATATATATATATATAAACCTTTGTGTAATAAATTGTGAGATATAAGGAGGGATAATAGATAATAGTAAAAATAATCATATTTTGTCGATAAACTTTACCCTTTATTCTTTCGCATACTTGATGAGTAAGAAAATAAACTCTGAATATGTGTATAAATTATTATTTTTATTTTATTTTTAGTCCCTTGGGTTCCTAGTGGAACATAGGGCTTCACTAGCACGCCTCCAGTGACCTCTGTTCTCTGAGATCTTTTGAACCTGGTTCCACGACAGCCCACAACCTCTCATTTCCTCCTCGTAAGATCTCCTCCATGTCACCCTCACCTCAGACGTCCAACTCATCGCTTCCCATGGGGATTCCACTCGAGCAACTGGTCTGACGCGTGATGTCCTCAGTCGGCCTTCTCAGTGCATGGCCAATCCATCTCCACTTCCTCCTGCATATTTGTTGCGTGATAGCTTCTTGGTTGGTTCGTCACCAGCCAGAGTTTCTTGTTGCTTATTCTTTCTGGCCATCTGATCTTCAGTAGCGAGCCAGAGTAGGCAGTTGTTGATGAATGTCTGTAGTTTATTGGAAATCCCTTTCGTGACGCACCAAGTCTCTCAACCATACAGAAGCACTGACTTGACTGGTGTTGGTGTTGAAAATCCGTATCTTGTTCCGCATGCTGAGTGCAGATCTCCACACTGGTTTCAGGCTAATGAAGACCTGTCTTGCTTTTCCGATCCTAGCTGGCTTTGACATCTTCGTCTGTCCCACCTGTAGATGAGACAGTGCCTCCTAGATAGCTGAAGGAGGTTACTTGCATTAAGTTTCTCCCGTTATGTGTATAAATGCTTCAGTTAAATCAAATTTAGTAGTTTGTTATTCAATTAATTCCCCCTATTTATGATGAGTGTATCATTTGTTTCCTTTGATAGTGTCTTTTTGGTGTAAATTTTCACTAGTCTGTAATAATTAATAATTGAACTGATAGTACTCGGTACGTTTCAAACAATGGATATAAAAGTTATTTACTATTTACATATGAGTTGATTGAAGTCAATCAGTAGAAAACTTTTTTCTTGATATAGTTTTTAATACCTTTTAATAATTCTCAGCAAAGTGTCCATGTAGTCTTGATGGAAATGATATCCTGCCTAAGAATTGAATCCGCGTTACCTAGCACTGAAGATTAGATGACATGAAATTGTTTGCTCTGTAGTGATTAACCAATATACCATTAACTATTTAAATATCCAATAACGTGTACAAGTTTTATTCTCAGAAGAATTTGGCTTCCATGACATTGTAAACTGTCAGAAATTCACTTTTTTTCAATCTCACTGAGATTATTAAAAATCTATTCCCTTAATAATCCACCGTCAACTTAATCAAGTCTATCAGGTCAAATTTTGATCCTGAAATGCATATAAACAACACATTTACAAGCGAGTGAAGAAAGTACCTGGAAACCGACGAAATCCTCATAGCTTCTGTATAAGAAGAAAGGAGAAATCATACAGTTAAATGAAGTATTGATCATGAAATCAAATGTGTTGATATTTACGGTTGAACACTTTTGCTGTTATGCATCACAGTAAGATTTTATGGTGAAAGAATTACATCAAAGCAACCAAGAACTTCCTTACAACTAGGTTCTACTACATCTTAGATCGATGCTTGTCTGTGAAATCGTGGATACTCATTCTGGTTAGTCCAGTAACAACAAGTGTGAATACACTGAGGAGCAATACAAAAAACTGGAGTCCATAACGCGAATCTCACCCTATTTGGGACTAGCCCCCTGAATACGTCTGCCTCTCACCAAATGATTTCATTCCTACTGAGACTCGAACCTCGTACTCATTGCTTCAAATGTAAAGGTGATTTCCACTAAACCACTATGGCACGTTATAAGTAGTTCTCCGCTGTTTCACTGGATTAAAGCGTTCAACATCGGTTGGCATAAGAGCGCATATGTGGATGTCTTGATACTGCCCAAATATTTGTTATTATTATCGACTTCGTTATGACTAGGAGGGGGAATCCACGATGCATATTTCCTCCTATTTGCTAATAGAGATCAAGCAATTTGATCCGATATAACAACTATCAATAATAGTGGTCACTAGAAAATATTATGAAATAATAAAGAATATAATGTCTGGAGCTTAATTAGTCATTAAACTGGCTCAAGTCAATCAAACTTTATGATTTGCATCATACAATATGAAGCACAGGAGTTTTCGAAATTCGTTATTGCTAACTACTTCGATAATCCCACTTTTGTCCTTAATGAGGCAAACGTTTAGAATTTTGAGGGAGTTGTGGGGATTTGGAAATATCTCGAGTTGTTATTCATCGTAGACTGACATCAGTTGGAGGAACAAAGGAAACCTGGGAGCACTGAACAGTTGTTTCTTCCTAGTATGAGACTCTTCAGATGTGCGCACCCACGACCCCGCCCCACTAGCGATGGAACCCGCGACCTTCAGGTTCCATGGCCAGCACGTTGCCGTTGAGCCACTAAGTCAGGACCCAATCGTCCATATTTCCAACTTCTGTTAGCTCATGATATAGCGCAAACTCCACCTAATGTCATCGCTGAGTAACTGTCCTCACAACCATCAGGCTTTGCCCCACCGGTCACAAATGAAAGACATCAATGTTGCATGGTTGTGGATATTGGCATCATCAAAAGATTGTCAACTTATATTTGTGTTTAAACAAGACTATCAGAGATAATATCTGAAGGCTCATTTACGCTTACACTTTGAAAGACTCATAGATGACAAATTTTAATGAGATGCAGCCATCAAATACTAACCAATATATAGTCTCAGGTGTTCACTATTGATCAAATTCTATACATCTTCGGTTTTAACACTGAATAAGGCACATTCAAATCTTCCAGAAAACTTCGATTTAGATATTAATTTCTAACAGATGTTAAAAAGGCGGAAATATACCACTACTTTAAGTAGTATGATAATTTAGGCCTTTTGAGATAAGTTTGACTGGTTAACTGAATTTGATAAGCTTCATCAAATAGAGTAATAATACAGAAAGTGATCTCACAGTTAGTTTAAGCATTATTGTTGTCAGAAATTTTTCTCCAGCTCTCTTAGGCATTGTTATTAGTTTCATCTCCTCAGGATTAGATAATTATGCCTTTGTCACTTAGTCTTCAATAATATTCCACTTGATATGATGCCTCATGACTTGGCAAAGAATTGAACTTGAGTAAAATCCTCATTAACCGTAAAATACATTACTGTATAGTACTCATTTTATCAAAGTTCTGATAAGATGTTGTAACCACTAGAGTTAACCAATTGGCAATGAAGCGGATACCAACTGAAGATTTTGGTAGATAGTCAGGCTATGTAATGAACTGAGAGAAGCAGGAAACTATGAATCATTGAACTCCTACCTACCGGCTGAATAGTTAAGGTGTGCATCGCAAAGACTTCCAAGGTTGTGAATGTGTACCGCTGAGGAGTCTCATGCTAAGATGAAACAACTCTCCAGTGCTCGCAGATTTTCAGTCTATGCCATTTAAAGACTACAATCTGTGAGGCCAAAGTGAGAACAAAGACTGTACATACTTCTTTTGTACACAAGCGTCAGGCTTCACTTCATAAATAGCCAAAATCTCTTCTGATTTTACAAGTTGAAGACAGAGGAAGCTTGAGATATTTGACTGAATTCGGTTATTATTATTATTATTTGTTCCTTGAGTTCCTAGTGAAACACAGGACCACTTCAATCTCTTCTTTCCGGTCTTTTCAACCTGGCTCCACCAATGCCCAAAAGCTTTCATTTCTTCTTCACATGGTCTCCTCCATGTCATCCTCGGCTTGGACACCGAACTCGTCGTTTTCCCTTTGGGTTTCACTCGAGAGCTTGGCCTGGCACGT
This sequence comes from Heterobilharzia americana, assembly GCA_944470555.2. Taxonomy (NCBI): domain Eukaryota; kingdom Metazoa; phylum Platyhelminthes; class Trematoda; order Strigeidida; family Schistosomatidae; genus Heterobilharzia; species Heterobilharzia americana. The sequence continues at coordinate 59,608,494 of OX104129.1, read as the reverse complement.
GATATCCCCGAGTGGTTTTCTCAGTGTATGCCTAATCCATCCCACCTTCTTCTGCATATTTTCTTGGAGATAGGTTCTTGGTTGGTTCGTTCTCAGAGTTCCTTGTTGCTTAAAGCAGCCTTTCTAGGTTCATACATGGTGCGGACATTCCATGTCCCCATCCTTACTTTCGCTTTCATCGAGGGAGAGAAGACAGATCGGCCAATTGGCTTACCGAAGGTTTTCACCAACCAGCGTCATTTCGTCTCTCCGATTCCAGCGAGTATAATAAATTCATTTTATTTTTTATATTTTCTTTCTGCCTTGAAGTTTTTTAGCGACTTCACTGATTTTCCGGGGTAGGGTTGCTAGCCCTATGCCCGACCTTCCGTCTTTATCCGGGCTTAGGATCGGCTAGTGACTAGTAGACTAGTTAACCAGGTGACGTTAGACAACCTTAAAATCATTGGTTGGGTTAGCTGAATGGTTGGAATCGATTAGATGTTCAAGGATGAAACTTCTGATGCATTTCCTTTCACCATTATAAAATTAGGCAGGAATATGTTCTCGTATACGTGTTGACAGCAATCCCTGGCTAAGGTCGATGTACATTGCTTCAAAGAAGCAGATGAACTGCTAGATACACATAGAGGTGGCCTGTCGAAAAATATTGTCTTCTACACAAATGGAGAACATTTTATGAATGGTAAAGATTAAATGAAGTTTGGCTGTGACAAATGGTCTTCCAACTGATCTTGAAAGACGATATTTCAGGATATCTGATGCTGTATCACCTTCAAATTTCAGATTCATAAACAAAGATTTTTCAGAAACTGAGCTGAAGACTGGCTTCAAATGTCTTTCTAGCATATTTTCATCAACGAATTGCTTAGAATAGCAGTTTTCTACAAGCGATCCTGTTAAGACGTCAAGTTCAGATTGCATACAGTCTGTGCTACAAATACTTTGTACTCGATAGCAGAGTGAGTGAGTGAATGAGGTTTCTTTTCCTCATGATCAGTACTCTATAACAATCTAGTTTCACTCCTTTTCAGTCTCTAACATGTTCATCAGACTTGGCTTCTGAAATAAAGTTATCTAAATCGAGTTCTACAGTATTCTGCATTCCTTTGCTCCAATATCCCGACTTTTAGCTCCATTTCACTGGCAAAAACCACCGAAATGATTTTCAAATTGCTGTTAGATGGTTGGATTTTGTGCTTATTCGTACTCTCCAGTACGCCGCATCCACAACCTCGAGAGGGCTGATGTACCCTGACAGATATGAACCTGTGACACTCAGTATGCATCCAGAGATATTACCACTGAGATACTTAAACGTATGTCCAGTTGTGATAGCAGGTGTCTAAGGTTGGTCAATTCTATCTACTGATTTGGATTTTTACGATTCAAATTATTTGCAACAGGTTTTCCTATCACTCATGGTTCAAATTAAAGGAGCAATTTTGTATTTCAGAAACATTTTTACACGCACCACTTAATGTAAATGCATCAGGCTAACTGAGGATGTTTTTCGGTGGTAACGTTTACCCTAATTCGTATAGTTTAGTCATGAAACTTTCAAGGTTTAGAGAAGTAAGTATATTACTTTTAAAGTAGTATGTATAAATCTTTTGTTTTCATGAATTTTCTTCATCACGTTGTCCAGAATAGTTAGAAAAGCGTAATGATTAAACCCTCCATTTTGGAGAATGCAACACAACCTACGCCATCCCACTTACCTAAAGATATTCTGAATGATTTTGAGGTAATCTAGAAGTTTTAGAGCTTAGCCTTCGTAATTCTAGCTGGGCATTTTTATGGTAAACTTTCTCAGAAATATGAAAATTATGTTGACATTCATTTAGTGATTAACCGATCGTCGCTACTATTTAAATGTCGAAACAAACATTTTTTTATCACAGAAAGAGGTGGAAGATATTTATGATGGATATCAGCTAGCACTGGCGTTCACAACGTGCATTTCGTACCAGTTGCAAGTTGTCAGCTGGATGTACCTGCCTCACATATACCAGTCACACAAGAAGTCGCTATCGTGACTTGGCGGTGTAGTGGATAACACTCTAGAGTTCAAAACGATCACCCTGAGTTCCAGTCCTAGCGGGAACAATATCACTCACTGTGAGGCAGGTATATCCGATTGATCAGCTCCAAAAAGGACGAAACGTGCATCATGGATTCCACTGCTAGCCACTATCCCTCATTAATATATAACTGAAACACAGGCGATATTCAAGCATCCACACAGGATCCCATATCCCAATACAGACCTATGAGTTTGGTCCAATCAACAACAAGATAATACAAGCAACAATATTAGAGGCAGAAGACGATTGCAGCAAACAGAAACGTTGAGATGTAATCATTATCCCTGCTGTACATCTGTGAGCACATACAGTGGGAATGATAGAACATTCTAGAGTCACTTCCGTTCAGAGGTCAATGAAAACCACATCGCAAAAAAAGCTACTTAATGTCTATTAGTGTTTAAAATTGGGAAATAAAGAAACTGATTACAGAATGAGCACAGTTACATCATATCGAAATTATCTAGAGTGTTGGATACTCTACGATGGCCATGGCAAAGAAAAAGGTTGTACATACTTTTCTGAAAGTATAATGATAGCTTTAACTTTTGAATCAGTAATGCTTTAGCTATGCCCAGATATCCTAGTCCCACTCCTTTTAAGTAACTTAGTCACACTTTATACAGCATTTTGAAGGAGTTATCACAAGGAGCCAAATATCCTGAGTTTGCTAAGTGTTCTGTTACACAGCTGAGTGTACATTTGATTTCTCCCCTTGTCAGCTGTTGGATAGTATTCGCGAGTGCGTTGCATAAGCTGGCACATGGTATGGCCGATTTACTCAACTCCATATGAGCAAGTAAACTGATATACACATATCGAATTCATAGAAGATATTGTAAAAGATGAACTTAGAAAAAAAGCTATCAGGATCCATAAACTGGACATTCTTAGCCACCAGTTTTAGAATCATATTCTTCTGTCAGAAATTCATTCATCAATTAGCAAAGAACAAGCTGAAAGCGTTGGGTTACATCAGGTTATTTCTGTCATAGAGTTTTAGTTTACTACCTTAATTCCAGACGATGCCTTTGAACTATCCATCATACTTATCTAGGTAGTTGATGACAAAATGAATGAGTAAGATCTCATTTGAAAATTTTGTCCTAAATGCTTAAAGTGAATGAGTTGCTTCTTTATTATATATTATTATTTGTCCCTTGGGTTCCTATTGGGACGTACGGCTTCACTAGCACGTCTCCATTCCACTCTCTTCTCTGCTATCTTTTGAACTTGGCTCCACGACTACCTACAAGCTCTGATTTCTTCCTCACACAATCTCATCCATGTCATCCTCACCTCAGACGCCGAACTTGCCGTTTCCCATTTGGGTTCCACTCCAAGGCCTGGCCTAACGTGTGATGTCCCCGAATGGTCTTCTCAGTGCATGCCCAAACCACCTCCACTTCCTTCTGTATATTTATTGAGGGATAGGTTCTTGGTCGGTTAGTTGCCAGCCAGAGTTCCTTGTTGTTTGTGCTTATTATTCTGGCCATCTGAGCTTCAGTAACGGGGCAGCGTAGGCAGTTGTTGATGAATATCTGTAGTTTGTTGGAAATGCTTCTCGTAACGCGCCAGGGTTCTCAACCATCACATGGAAGCACTGACTTGACATTAGTGTTGAAAATCCGGATATCGTTCACGCTTTATGCTGAGTGCATAAAATCTCCACACTGGTTTCGGGTTAATGAACGCCTGTCTTGCTGTCTTTCCTATCCTGGCTTTGACGTCCTCGTCTGTGCTGCCTGTAGTTGAAACAATGCTGCCTAGGAAGGTGGATGAAAGAGGCTACTTCCTTTAAGTTTCTCCTATTGATGGTGACTGGCGCTTGTTGTTGATGTCGTTGTCCTTTGGGTATCTTCATCACCTCTGTCTTCTCTACAGTTACTTCTTTGGTACGGATTATTTATCTTAGAAATGGTGTGATGATAGAAATGTCACCCAGAAATTAGCCACTTTTGACATTCCACCCCAGAGTAATCAGTCATTAGGTGAGTAGTTTCGCTCAATAGCACATAAGTTATGTTATTTCGGGATAATATTTTTCACAAACTGCCATCTTTTGGCGAACCACTGAAAACCTGGGAGTACAGGACAACTGTTTCCTACTAGCATGAGACTCCTCAACAACACACACCCAGGAGACTGCTACTGAATGAACTCGGGACCTTTAAATCTCATGATAAACACTAGCCATTCAGTCACTGAGCCTGACAGAGTTTTATCTATTTGCGATACAGTGAAACTATCCATCAATGTCTCTAGTTGGCATCTGTTTCACTTCTGACTTGTAGGCTCTACACTTTACTGGTGTGTTTTGCTGAAGTCTCACAGTAGAAACAGATGTGCTCACGCACTTTCAGTGACCCTCATATAGAATGCAGTTGAACTCATTATTACCATTAGAGTGCATGAAATGTATATGTAGAGCAAAGGGGCCATTTCGAATACAACTTTTATCACGAACCGATAAAAGATGGCAAACTATTCAAGACTATATCGGCGCTAGACAGGTATTTCACACCATTCTGAAGCTACTCAGTAGTTCTTCTACTCAGTCGATGTCTTCTGTGGCTTAAAAATAGATGATTATTCAACAACCACTCTTTCTGTTGACTGCAGCAATAAAGTATGTTCACTGGAAAAGAACAGAAAGTTATATGCAATGTATTTCAGCAAACATATACCACATATGTACTAAATACTGATTCTGTAAATTCAGTCGATTTCTTAAAAAGATTTTAATACCACTTTGAAAATATCATTATATATCCTACTATCTGCTTCATTTATTTTATGTATATATGAAAGAGTATACATTTTCCAGTCCACGATGTGAGATACAATTTCTAGCGATTCGCATTTCTAATACAGACTACTTACATTACACATGCTGCTAGTCCGCTAGTATGTGAGGCAGTTACGAAGTTTTCAGCATTGTACGAAGTTTGAAGTGTGGTTGTTAGGCTGAGAGGTGAGACAGTAAAGTGGACTTACATGTAGACGTCGATGCCAAGTAACATGAAACCTGAGACATTCTGCCGACTGACCGTCACCAGCTAATTTTTCATGCCCTCTACTCAGACATCATATTGCTCTTTAAAAGACACATGTAGCGGTTATTTACTTAAAGATAATTACAACTGTTCTGCAAACATGTTCAATAAAGCTCTCGCTCTTTCATTAAAGCTGCAGGTTCTTGAGTTATTTAAACAGATGAGGATGCAGAGGCGTACTCCTGGCTGAAATGAGTGGTTTCAGATGACTCATACCTTTTAGGAATGTTCACTAGCCAGATTAAGGTGATCTAATCAACGGATGACCGTTTCGCACGTTTTGGATTGGGCTCATCAATGATTTGGCCTGAAGAGTTCAGCTCTAAAAGCCAAACCACTTGGATTTCATTTAGCTTCTTGAGCAGGTGGGTAATATCTGGAATCAAAATCAGGGATTTGCGGAATACATAGTCCAAAGTGAGAAATCTCACTACAGTTTTCCAGCATCGTGTTGGTTCGAACAGCTTAACTCTGTGAGATAAATCACTTGGTGTACACTAATGATTAGCTTGACCCCACACAAGCTAAACAACCGTTCAATGTTTAGATCACATTGGTCTTACTAGCGAGTACTGCTGATTGGCGTGAGTGGTCTAGAACTACTGGTGCTAGTCAGTAGTATATTACAGGCTGCTTAATACTCGGAGCCTTCACACCAATTGTAATGTCAAGCAGGTTGCATAATTTCATCTGTATAGTTTGGTTTCTGTGTGGTTAGAAATCTCACTTGCCATTAGATGCTATGTACTAGTTCATTTAGATGGACTTTATACACTGATGAGCTGGGTTCATAATATGTAAGACGAAAAATTGGGTCCACATGGATGCTGCTGTTAGCTAAAGTATATGCAGCTTCTAAGTAGTTACTTCAGTATTTCTCATAGTTATCGATTCCAACATTTTCTATTTAGTTCCACCGCAGCTGTGAAAAACTGATTAGGATTACTTACCATGAACTCATCTAGATGTCCTTTATTATACATAGATCCCGACACATATAAGACTGCCTAGGCAAGTGGAAACCTTCAGACTTCATCCCACTAGTTACTTCAGTCCTTCAAGGTAGGATAGATGGTAAAAAGACAAAAGGAGTGCGACAAAGTTGATATGCTTGCAAAAAATTATTCCATTTATATATTCACAAGTGGCATCGGTTGTTCACCTTGGGTTTATAGGTTATCCACCTCGATATTCACACTAGCAAATAGAATTTCTAATATTTTTCTTGTATCTCCCCAACACTAACCCTTAATTCATATAAATCAAATTTCTTGGATTCATTGAATTTTGGAATGGCTCATCTGCTAAAATCAATCAATTTTCAATGAGTATTTTATCTAACCTATAGTTATTTTATTCTGTTTCCTCCTAGTATGGGACTCCCTGACAGTTCCCACCTGCCTTTCAGGAATTGAACCTAAGACTTTCTGTAACTGATGTCAGTTCATGATGAATACTAACCTAAAGCCAAAAAGCCCTCATTAGTGACTAGCTTCGAGAGGAGATTCCCGAAGTTTCAATGAGAAGTCGTGACCAAGGAAGTCAAGCAAGTGGACAGTTTCTCAACGACGGCATTGGATGGAGACCACGCTACATCGTGAACTGATAGAAGTGAGAAAACCGATCACTGGATTCCTACCCAGTGTTTGCTCAATGGTAGTGTGCTGGCCACGAAACCTGAAGGTCATGGGTCTAGTCCCATGAGGGGTGGGGTCATGGGTTCGCACTGCTGAGGAGTCCTATATTAGGGGGAAACAGCTGTCGATTGCTTCAACTGATATCCGTCCATGATGAATTCCAACTTGAAATATATTAATAAATCCCCACAAACCATTAGTTGAAAGCTTCTTCTTCCAAACACAACATGGTGTAGTCCATTACTAACTATCTCTCACTACTATGAATAAGTTTGCTTCGAGCAGCCACAACTTCACATGTAAGCTAATCACTTATTCGAGACTAGTTGTTATTTATTTCTATATTTCCAAGTTGCTGGTCACTGATATACCGATCACTGCTAGAGGATACCATATTAGAGTAAAATGACTGCTTAGTATAATTGAGTTTGAGATTCGATTATTTTTTATTTAGGAAATTATCTACTTTCAGAGTGTTGAAGTAGGCTACTTAAGTCAATGAAGTCCGGTTTTCGCAGCTTATTTATTGTTAAATGGTCAAGATTAACTAAGAAATTTCATAAATATCGTAAACAGCAAAGCTTTTTGAGGTCACCATTTCACTCGTTTACTTCCACTGAAAATAATGACTAGGATTGTGACCTTTTTAAGATGGCACCTTTTGCAAAGACACTGACCTTATTGTCTATTTTAAGGCAGAATGTGTGGATCTATTAAGGAGAAGGTTAGTTTTAAAGAACATCTTTCACTAATAAAGAAAATTTCGGAAACCTATTTATCGATGTCCTTTGACATCAATGGTAACTCTTTAGTTCTCTATTTGGTATCAAAAATAAGGGTCGAAATACATGGTACCTACTAAACCCCAGTATAGTAGTGCATGATTTATATTGTTCCTAAAGTACTTTCAGTCGGATAACCACATTTGATGGCAGAGTACTTTACTTGTGCAATTGTTACTTTGCGTACATTTATATCATTTCCACTGGGTGTTTGTTTGCCAGATATGCTGTTAATGAGTGTGCAATAATACTTGTAATTACCTGTTGGTAAGAAAGGTAGAATTCCTCGACCTCTGTTGGTAGATGGGCTTCTATGCAGATACCTTGGTACTGTTGGACATTCATGATGGTGTATTGATCTTAGTGACTAGTAGAGGAATCCAGGACGTGCGCTTCGTCTTGTTTGGGACACGTCAGCCGGATGTACCTGCACCCCAGTGAGAACAATATCACTCACTGGGGTGCAGGTACATTCAGCTGACCAGTCCCAGTTAGGAAAGAACGTGTGTCTTGAGATCTTCTGCTAGTCTTATAAGCTTTAATATCTGAGATAGCATGCTTTGGCAGACTGGTGCTGATTCTGAGTGATGACTGAAGGTGAAATGAAAGTTTCGCCCGGCCGCGGAATCTGAATCAGTGACCACCAGGTTTCTAGCCTGATGCTCAACGCTAACTGAACTATGAGACTTGACAGCTGACTAGATTTTTATTTCACCTTCAATCATCACCCAGTATCAATACTAGTCTGCTAAACAACGGCTATTTTAGAAAGTCGAACTATTAATCAGTATGATCCCACCCCTCATGTCTAGATTGAGAGTAGATTGGGAGAGGGATAAGAAGTTCTAACTGGTTAGCTAGTGTGAGTAGGATCAATTGATAGTAATGTATCACGAATTCCCATAACAGTCAGGCAAAACCCTCTGATGATTCAAAGTGAAATAGAAGTCTGGTCAACAGTTGTATCTTGGATGTATGCTCTTGGCAACAAGTTTCCACCAACAAAATTTGCAACCTATTAACATTATCTTATAAGATAAGAAAGGAATGCTTATCAAACTGTTATTTTTACACCTGTTTTAGATAAACGTACGATTGTACAACTTTTAAAGCAAACAGTAACAATACTATGAAATCAAATACGCCTAGAACATAGAACAAAACGTCATTAATAATATTGCTTGATACAATATAACATCTGTTCCCAGTGCCTTTGCCTTTCTTTACACTAGACAGTATAGTTGCACACAAATCTATTTTGTATTTTCAAAAGAGACAGAATTACCTTGGTAAGTAATATGTATAACATCTTAACAACTCTACATTTTCGCATTAATCTATTCATTCTAAAAACTGGCCTTTCAAATAATAAGTGGATATATCTAGGTTGTGTTCTCTAAGCTGAAGCTTTCATTGCCTTTCTAGATAACATCAACAGCACTAATTTCAACCCGCGTAGCACTGGGTGACCCGGGATGTCAGTTCCTTCGAGCCTGCAGATATGCCTTGCTAACGAGTACCAACAAGCACGAAACCTAGGTGAATCAGGCTTTCTGCAGGTTGCCTGGAACTAACATGGATCTATTTTTGGTATATAGTTTGTTTTCTTACTCTTCAGTGTAGATGTAACCTTGCTGAAACTAATAACAGCTTGGATAGCTAATCCTAATTAGCGTATTGCAGAAGTCAGCGACCCTATCATTCTTAATTAGTCAGTATCAGTATGAGACCCCCCATTATTACTTAACGGTCAGAGTTACAAGAACCCACATTAGCATATAAATATGCAATGTAAGCAGGAGAACGACAAGGGAATAAAAACAGCGTAGTCAAATCTTAATGGAAAGCCGGAGAATGAAAAAAAGAAGCATGAGGTAAATAAAAAAGTGTGACATTACGGTTCATACGAAACTAATTTATAATAATAATGATAATAATAGTTTTTATTTCTACTGGGTGATGATTGAAGGTGAGATGAAAATCTGGATCGCGGCCGGATTCGAACCATAGACTTCCAGCCGTGGTCCAGATTTTCATCTTACCTTCAGTTATCAACCAGTATAATTACTAGTCTGCCAAACTACGGCTCAGATAGTCAAATGATAACAATTTTTGTTCCTGAATTTACAGGTATGGTTATAACATTCAGTGGTAAAAAAACCTTGGTAATGTTCTTTACCATCTCTCCTTCATCCAACGTTGTGGAAATCCGCTGGATGAAAGAAACAACATTTCACATCTTAGACAAATAATTCACTGTAAGTAACATGATGAAATTTTATGATGTTTAATGAATTTATAAAAGCATCATGTAAAGAAGAGGAAGCTATTCAGCAAGTTCATTCTCAAAGAAGTGATGCTGGCCAGCTTACTCAAGTGTTTTCATTTAAAAGATCATGAATATAAAGGGAAATTCCACGGCAGGTTCTATGTATTTTTAAGCAGATTTGCATCTTGAGGTTCATTGAAACGTCAAGATACACTGTATAGAAAGTAATTAATAGTACTGATAATAATATATCACCTCTCTGATGTTTGTTCATGCTAAACTGAACATATATCCACCATAGAAGCTATAATGCTTTGAATTGCGTTTACTACCTCGGTGAATAAGGGTCAAATTCCTCTGAATTTCGAGGTCAACTCAAAGAGTCCACACCTGCAGATAACGTTGTAGGTATTTCTCTGCATTTCTGCATACTGTTTACAGTTGTAGTGGATGAGATGGCACCAGTCAACCATTGGGAAATAAGACATTGGAGTAAATGTATGATTCCTTGTAATGGTGGATGAATAAGTAAGTGTCAAGAGGCTTCATGTATAGATCATCGTGTGACGCCATAAGGAAGTTCATCACAGCTTACACAATTGAGAAGGAGCTGCTTGGAGACGGATACAGTGATATTTAAGAATAATACTGATGAGACATTGTAATTTTCAAGATTCTATTTACGTAAAGAGTAGAGAAAACAGACAGCGGGAAATCAAGGCATAAGGAAGCGATTTACATGTCTATTTTAACATATATATACACGGAACGTCATGAAGTGGATGCATCTAGTGCAGTACGATCAATTCTCAGTAGTCTTATTTCGAGTCTTAAACAATAAATCTTAGTTGTTGCACAGACTGCAACTTAAGTGTTGCAATTTCTTAGTTCTCAAGCAAAAACTTGAACAGCTGATGATGTGATTTACACAATTGCATTTTCTATGTTGATATTTGTCACACCTGAGTCATTTTTCAACTATCTATCTGAAGTAACAAAATACACCATTACTGACTAACTTAAATAGTTGTAAACTACTCAAGTTGACCTCTAATATTTTATTAGAGGAAATCTTGGTGACTTCATAGTTGGGTAGTTGAAAAACTACCCAGTAGTTGTGTGAAATGTCAACGTGGACCGTGCAATCTGTAAAAAAACCATATGCATACATCCAGGTCAATGAAAACTAGCTATCCAGCCAGATTCAGATGATATGAATTTGTCTGGGTACACCGCTGATAAGATCGGCCCCAAACGAACGAAGCTACCATCCGGTGTTTCTATTACTCTGATCTCGTTGGAGAAATATTAGAGACCAATTGAAGTGATTGCTAACTACCCAGTTTGTTCAGTAGTAGCATCTTTAGCTGATGGCATAGTTTAGTCTTTTCATACTTCACTTCTTACCAAGCTAATTGTACTTCATATTAATGATGGATAGTGGCTAGCAGTGGAATCCAGAACACGGGTTTCGTCTTATTCAGGACTTGTCAGCTGGATGTACCTGCCCTACAGTGAATGGTGTTGTTCCCACTACAACTGGAACTCGAGACTGATCGCTTCATACACCATAGCGTTAGCCCCTAAACCAAAGAGTCACGGTAGCCATTTCTTGTGCAACTGGTATATGTGAGGCAGCCACATCCATCTGACGAATCCCGAAAAGTATGAAACGCGCGTTGTGGATTCCACTGCTAGCCACTATCCATCAATAATATATGACTCAAACACAGGCAGTATCAAGACATCCGCGCAGGAGACCATATGCTAATAGAGACCGATCAATTTTGCCCAACCAGAGACACAATCATGCAAAAAACAACATTAATTCTATTTCTCTAGACAGAATTCACAGGGATAAATGATAGTTTGACATAAGTACACATATTGTAGTCACCTCAATTGCCGCAAGTCGACAACCCCATGAACTGACGAACGTCTTTTATTTAAACATTATGTTCATCGGTTAGCGGTTTAATAACGCAGATCAAATGTTTCAGAGGCAACAGTATTAGAACACCTGAAGCACTCTCATGTCTTCAGTCTTCATTGGTTGTATTCCACAACCATAGAGTATAAGAAAGCAAACCTCTGTGATGTTCACCAGGCCTTTAGTAGGTCAACATAATAGATGGTGTAAGTTGGAAAGCCTTCAGTATTTATGCATAGATTCCTTAGTGTACTGATTTATCAGGTGTCCTTAACATAGCCAAATTATTACCGAACATGCCCAAAAGACTCAGCATATTGTCGCTTAGTTTGAATGGAATAAAATGGTCTGCCTTCTGAAAACTTAATGAACAATCCATTACAAAAATACTCAGTGAACAAAAACCGGCTCTTATTCCTCAGTGGTCTAGTGGATAACTCCCTGGGGTTTGGAGTGATGGGTGTTAGATTCTAGCCCTACTAGGATGAGAATCATATGCAAAACCACATAGTTTTGACGTTTTTCCAATATACTTGGCTGTAAAGCATGAAGCTATTGCCACCATTCAGTAGTATATCCACGGATATATTGTTGTTTTTCTACGAAACATAGATCTCAACCTTTTATATGGATCAGATTATTTCCAGTCAAATCTTTACGGAAATCACAAATTGGTGATTAACAGCGATAGTGTAGTTAAAACAGTGTTTAAATTGTCATTATGAGTATCAGTAACAACCATCTCAGTCTGTTGTACAATGATTATTCAATGAAGGTAATGAACTCAAAAATCTCTAGAAAAAGTCGTATCGGAACATCTCAAGTTAACCATTGAAGTAGGTTAACTTTTAAATGATGAAAATGGAAATTTTTAGTTCATAAAATGTGATATTCAAGTTTGATTATCATCATGGATTGAAATAAGTAGGAGTAGCATGGCAAACATGGTTGAAGTTGTGAGCTAGTTCATCAGGGCGCACCCATGACCTCATCAGGGATCAAACTCATGACATACATCCAATACCATTGTTGACTAACTGTCCAAAACTAGTTGTCTCCACTGGTAGTGACTTCTCATTAGAACTTCGAGGATCTCCTCTCTCAGTAAGCCAAGTATATCCAAAATTTCATTCTCCTAGTTTAGTAGCAAATGATTATTTGTGTATTTGCAAACTGAGGTCGTGTTATACAATGATTTTGATCTTGTGGCTTAAATACTGCTCGTGAAACCTGAAGGTACTGAGTTCGATGCCTGAAGAGGTCATGGGTACACACATGGAATCAATAAATAAATCCCCATTAACCCGCAAACTGCATTAATTTGGTGAACATTGGTAACTAGCTTGAAAGTTCTTATCAGAATCGATTGATCTGTGGGGCCAACCGAATTGAACATGAGGAAGATTACTAAATGATGGCATTAGGAGGAGGTCACATTATATCGTGAACTGACAGAAGTAGGAAATCTAGGACATTTCGACCCAGTAGTTCAGTAGCAACGTGCTGACCGTGTAACGTAAAGGGTGGGATCATAGGTGCGCACTTCTGAGGAGTCCCTTGTTAGGAAGAAAAACTTGTCAAGCCCTTCAGTCCGTGACGTATACCAACCCGAAACCAATAAAGAAGTCCTTCGTTAACCCTCCAAATTGAATCATTCTCTTGTTATCTTTTACTTCAGAAACACCAAACAAATGTTGAATCAAGTTGTTATCGAAAATATTCTCCTATTTTGTTTTATTTCTTTGTTAGCTTACAAATCAAATATACAAATATTTATTTGTTTACCAATAAAATGTGACATTGATTCGAATAGAATGGCTGAAGTCATTTGACAGTCTACATATACACATACCGGAAAAGCACCAATTTATGCATTTACCACCCATATTGTTGTTTTGATAAGTAAGACAATTTTCTACAGTAGCATATGGTTTAACTTGTCAGTGTCATTTATCTTCTTCAAGTAGAAAATCCACATAAAATATAAGGTTTCATCAATAAATATATATTTGTAAGGATTATTTTTAAAAAGAATCTAAATGATTGCGTGTGGTACTTGTGACATTATTTTTTACATCAGTAAGGTAATCAAAAAAGAATGATGAATGTAGCCTACCTCTTTGTTTAAGTGAATTACTTTCCCGTTGAACTAAGCTGTAGTTAAATTTGAATATAGCTGTAAAGTGTGGCTAAACGTTATCCCCTTGTCTTGTTATGGGTTGTCGCGCTAACTTGGAAAAGTGCGTGTTTTCTAAGGACATATTTTACCTGGTTCTTCAACTTGAAACGGTGTTAATCTTTTTATCGTGTTTTATACAGTCTATTTATGTGAAAACTACTGACTGTGCTGGATTTCTCCGGTGTTCTTTTTTAAAGTAGGCTGATTGCAGTAAAACAAGTGATAAATAGTACTACCTACATTTCTTCCTCTTGATTTCGCTGGACATCTTTCCTATCTTCTTTCTACAACCAATCTGAACAACTACCCAACCATACCATTTTAGGGAAATTCTTGGGAACTCTAGGGGAAATTTCGGGAAAGTATGCGAAATTCTGTGTGTATTTTGGAAATTTTGGGGAATATCTGCTGGCACGACACTGGAGAGATCCATATGCATCATAGTTCTTACAAAGTTACCTAACACCTGACCATTTGTTGGGCTAACCAGAGCTATGACAGTTGAATAAGGGGACATACAGCATTGGAATACACCAAAAACCTGGAATTGTATATTTGAATAAACTCATGATAAATAATTGTGCATGAAAATAGCCTCTGCTGTTGTGTTTTGAAATGAAACAGTAGTAAAGCCGAAAGAAGCAAATAACCTAATTAAATTCAGGTGACATGAAATATAGCAACTTCTGCTTTTTATTATACTACTTCTACTACTAATTTTAGGTTAATGTCAAGTGCCAAGTGGTTCACAATGGAAAGCTCAGTGATGCCTTTGAAGTGAAGATAGGAGTAAGACAAGGTTGCCGTCTGCTATCGCCAATCACCTCGCTGATTGTGGTCGACTGGACTGGATCATACAACAGACAACTGTAAGGAGTGAGAAGATGAGCATACGCTGGCTGGACCAACGAAAAGATCCTAGGGACTTAGATTTCGCCAATTAGGATTTATGTCCAGTGTCTTGTAACACAAACTCGAATTTCTACAGATCTCGAAAACTAACAAGGCAGAAGAGGCGAGACAGCGAAGGAAGACGGGACTTCCTTCAAGTGAACGTAGAGAAGACAAAGGTGATGAAGATACCCGACAAAACAACCAACACCAACAAGCACTTATCACGGACAACGGGAGAAATCTAAAGTTGTTTCTTTCACCTACCCACCTACCTATCCAGCATCGTTTCAACTACAGGCGACACAGGCACAGATGGGGATGTCAAAGACAGGATCGCGAAGACAGTAAGACAGACCTTTCTTCATTAATCTGAAATTAGTGTACAGATCTGTCACACTGAACTTCATTCCACTCTGTGTAAAGCGAGAATAACATGTGGTTTTTCAACACTAATGTTATTCAAGTGAGTCAGTGCTTCTGTGTGATGGTTGCGAAACTTGACGCGTCACGAAAGTATTTCCAGCGAACTGCACATACACATGATGAACAGCCGCCACCTACGCTCACTCGATACTAAACATTGATCAGATGGATAGCCAGAATAGTAATAAGAACAAGGAAGAAGGAACTCTGGCTGGCTGGCTGGCTGACTGACTGACTGACTGGCAACCAACCAACCAAGAAGCAAGCGCCCAACAAATATGCAGAAGAAGGGAGTGGAGATGGATTGGATTGAACGTAAACTGAGAAGACTATTCGGGGAAATTAGGCATCAGGCCAGGCCTGACCAAGCCGTTGAGTGGAACCTGAATGCGGAACTCTGAGTTAGGTGTCTGAGTTGAGGATGACATGGAGGAGATGATGTAAGGAATGAATGAAAGGTTGTGGGTAGTCGTGAATCCATGTTTAAAAGACTGTCGAGAAGAGAGTGAAATTGTGACTTGCTAGTAAAGCTCTTTGTTCCACTAGGAACCCAAGGGGCAAATAATAATGAATACTAAGCCAAAATAAATCCTATTCATTGAACAATATCGCCTACACTAAAGCCTCTACCTTACAAAATCTACTTGAACCGGATTAAATATGAGAAACACGTTTCACTTCTGTCGCTCAAGGTCCGCTGAAAACAAAAGCCAGCCATCTTTGTTTTGGGTATAATTCTTAGCCATATTGGTGTATTCCCTCTCCAGATTGCATTCAGTATATTCAATAAAAGGCTAGAATTTATGTCATAGTCACTAATAAACTAGTGAAGGTTTGTGGGGATTTATTTACTGATTTCAAGTTGAGACTCCTCAGAAGTGTACACCCATGAAATCAAACCCAGGACCATCAGGTTCTACTGCCAATACTCTATCATTCCCCCACTGGATCCTAATTTAATGTTCCACATTTTTCTGCTTCTGTGAATTCACAGTACAATATAACCTTCTTCCAAAACCGTCGTTGAATTAGTGTTATCAAGTTCAACTTAACTGGTCCCACTGGTCACGACTTCTCATTAGAACTTTTGGAAATCTTACCTTGGAACAAGTCAAATAGATCCAAGAAACCCTAGACTGGAGAGTGTCACGATAACCCCATTAGTTGATTTTGTTTACTGATACTAGTAGTTTTGAATTACTCGACCTCTGTTGGTAGATACTACCCGAATATTCATTATATTGTAGTCAATACTGCAGCTAGATCCGGCTGATGAGTTCCAAATAAAACGAAACGCAAGTCCTGAATTTCACTGATATCTATCAAGTAGACTATATTAGCTAGTCATCTGTTTGAACCGTCTCTTCTAATCAAATTATATTCACTGAGAATACTACAGCCTATATTTTTCTGTTTCAAAGTTTACTTTGTTTACCATGGAGTTAATGTTTACAAGTAATCTCATTATGAAATAGTTTTGCTGCTCACTTCCGTAATGCTGAATTATATATGAAATTATCAGTTAAATAGTTGATTGCATAATTTTTTTGTTTTTTAACATTAATATTAGTGTACAATTTGAATTAGAAATTTTTGGTAACAGGTGAAATTTACGCTTATTTTCCTCTTATTAAATGAAGGTCACTTAGAGATTATTCAGGCAAAAGGTTTACTAAAAATCATTCACAAATAAAGAGAAATTTTTAGATTGACTTATTCAGTTCGTTAAACAAATTATGCAAAATAATTGTTTTGAATTATTGTTGATATTGAAAAAGATTATCACATTTTACAGTTTGCTTAATACCTTACTTCTTTTTGTCTAACAATATACTCAGTTCAATGGCTAAATAATCATTTTCCAGATTATTACGATTATTATTTTCCCCTTGGGTTCCTTGTGGAACATTGGGCTTCAGTAGTACGCCTCCATTCCCCTCTCTTATCTGCAGTCTTTTGAATATGGCGCCACTACTGCCCACAAGCTTTCATTTCTTCTTCACATTAGCTCATCTATGTCACCCTTGCCTCGGACTCCCAACTTGTCGTTTCCTATGCAGGTTCCACTCTAGGGCCTGGCACGTGATGTCCCAGAATGGTTTTCTCAGTGTATGCTCAATCTATCTCCACTTTCTTCTGCAGATTTGTTAGGCGACTGCTTCTTGGTTGGTTCGTCACCAGCCAGAGTTCCTTGTTGTTTATTCTTTCTGGCCATCTAATCTGACCTTCAGTATCGAGCCAACGCAGGCAGCAGCTGCTGATGAATGTCTGTAGTTTGTTGGAAATGCTTTTCGTGACACGCCAAGTTTCTGAATCATATATCAGCACTGACTTGACTGACGTTGGTGTTGAAAATCTGGATGTTGTTCACACTTTATGCTGAGTGCAGTAGATCTTGACACTGGTTTCAGGCTAATGAACGCCTGTCTTGCTGTCTTTCCTATCCTGGCTTTGACATACTCATCTGTGTCGCCACCACCGCCTGTATTTGGAACGGTGCTGCCTAGGTAGGTAGGGTTGTTAGCTCTACGTCCAACCTTCCCTCTTTACCCGGGCTTAGGACTGGCTAGTAACTATTGTACCAGTTAACCAGGAGAGGTTTTTCAAATCACTAACTGTTCATATTAGCTGTTAAAATCAGTAGTGGAATGACTCGTTAT
The DNA here is from genome assembly GCA_944470555.2 of Heterobilharzia americana. Classification (NCBI taxonomy): domain Eukaryota; kingdom Metazoa; phylum Platyhelminthes; class Trematoda; order Strigeidida; family Schistosomatidae; genus Heterobilharzia; species Heterobilharzia americana. The sequence goes on along the minus strand of OX104129.1, from coordinate 59,590,577 downwards.
GAACTAAATGGTTAATCTTCACGAAACGGATAAAAACTTGTGGACCGAAACGAACGACTTCAAATGAAGCTATTCCACATAGTTTGGTATTCTTTCGCAAATGCTCAGGTTTCTACAAGCAAGTCAAAATAACTGTCTTATTGCTTAGTTCATCTCATATTTGATACTGGGTGATGACTGGAGGTGAAATGAAAATTTGGATAGCAGTCGGATTCGAATCAGTGACCACCAACTGAGCAACGGGGTCCGAGTGGTAGACCATAGGGTTGGAATCCGACTGCTGTCCAAATTTTCATCTTACCTTCAATCATCGTATCGATCCTTGTCTACCAAACCACGGCTCGACCTCAGATAGTCAAAATGATATTTCATACTTGTATACATCCCACACTGGAAACAGTCTTCTGTACTCATAGTGAGCGAACAAAACTGTACTGTAAAAAGAAGTGGATTGTTAAACTGGGCTATTAAATGCAGTTATCAGAAAGCTCAAATAATTTACGCTAATTGCTGTATTACCCTAATTTTCCAAAGCTTTTGACTCCTGCTCTGCCCATGGCCTTAATAACCTACATAACTGTTTTCACACTGTTACTAGTTTTTCTTCCCTCTAGTCTCAAGGCCGAACTCTGGTTGTTAACTATATGTGCTTTAAGCGCTTGTCACGGTCATTTAGAAGTGTATATATTCAGCATCACTGTTAACTGTATTGACGGTTGTTGTGACAGTAAAAGACTCTGTGTCAATTGTCTGCTTAATCTTCATGTCTTCGCGTGTCGGTGGCGTTATTGTGGTGGTGGTTGACGTTCAGATTTGTGTTAGGTTCGTATCATTCTTAGTCTACTAGGTTCGTAATGCTCGTAGACTGGTAGGTCGTTCTTCCGGTCATAGCAATCATAATAATTAATTCCTGAACTTATAGGCGAACATCATTTTTACAGATACGGTTATAACATTTGGTGATGGCAAATCTTTGGTCACGTTCTTTGCCATCTCTCCTTCATCCCAGTTAGTGGAAATCCCCAGAATGAAAGAAGGAAGATTTTACATCACATACAAATAGTGTGTTGAAATTTTGTGATACGTATATTTATACTGAGGGAAATGAAAAATTGGACCGTGACCAAATTCGAACTAGCAACGACTGAGTTCCCAGCCTGATGCTATACCAAGTGAGCTACGAGGTTCCACTGACGACCAGATTTTATTACACACCGGTCACAGAGGGTTTTACCCGACCATCTAGTATCAGTACAAATCCGCCAAACTACAGATATCTCAGATAATCAAAAATGATAATCAATAGGATGCTCCCCTACCTCAATTTGGATTTGGATGAGAAGTCCAAACTAAGCAGCTATTGTGAGTATTATGGAGCGATTGTAAGGCGTCATGAATTTACACGGTAGTCGGGCGAAACCCCACCTGTGATTGAAGTGACATAAAAATCTGGTCAGCAGTTGAGCTTCGTAGCTCAGTTGGTACAGCATCGAGCAGGAAAGTCGGTGGTTGCTGGTTCTAATCTGGCCGTGGTTCGAATTTTCATTTCACCTTCAATCATCATTCAGTATGTATCATAAATACGGTTGATAACAGTATATCACCTCCCCTGCTAAATTGAACATATATCCACCATAGAAGCTATAATGCTTTGAATCACGTTTAGCACCTCGGTGAATAAGGGTCAAATTCCTCTGAATTTCGAGGTCAACTCAAAGAGTCCACACCTGCAGATAACGTTGTAGGTATTTCTCTGCATTTTTGCATACTCTCTTCAATTGTAGTGAATGAGATGGCACCAGTCAACCATTGGGAAATAAAACATTGGAGTAAATGTATGATTCCTTGTAATGGTGGATGAATAAGTAAGTGTCAAGAGGCTTCATGTATGGTTCTTAGTGTAATACGATAAGGACGTTCATCATTGGTTGCGTGATACCTTCGTTTTAGTTCAATAACAACGATGTTAAAAGGTAGCTTGTGACCTATCACTGACTTGCACGTCTTAGTGTTTGAGTTAAGAATGTGACAGTTCACCATTTAAGACTGCATATGCTGACCGGTTTTAATCAATTATATTTATTGAGTTGAAAATTTGTGTCACAACAGGTTATGATAACAACTTATTTAATTTTGGGGGTTTTTTGGGTAACCACTGATCTCAGTTTGATATTCATTACAAACTGAGATCAGTTGGGGAACCATTGAAAACCTCTGAACACTTAACAGCTGTCTGGTCTTTGCATGGGAACCCTCACAGTGCACACCAATGACCCCATCAGAAAGTAAATGAAGTTGGATGTGAAAATAGTTATTCAAAGATCGCATTGGATGGAGGTTGTGCTACATCATGAAACCATAGAAGTATGAAAATTCTGACTATTGGATTTTGACCCCATGGATCAGTGTTAATGTGCTACCTGCGGAATATAAAAGTCTTTGATTCAATCCTTGGTGAGGTCAAAGGTGCACTGTGCTGAGAAGTTTCATAGCTAGAAGCATTAGCTGTTCAGTGCTTCGAGGTTTCTGATGTCACTCTATAATGAATACTAAATTATTTATTTGTTTGCTGAATTGTTCAAAACTTTTTACGACCTGATATTCAGTTTAGACACTTATTCAGTTAACAATACTTGTGTGTGTGTGTGTGTGTGTGTGTGTGTGTGTGTGTGTGTGTGTGTGTGTGGTGTAATCATCAATTCAGGAGTTTCGAGGTTGCATACATAGTTCTAAGCAGTAAGAGCTAGTCAGTAGGTTATGTAGTTAACCAACATCTCTGCGTAAACCTAATACATTTCCTGTATTTGCTGTACCATCACCCATTTCGATTTGTACTGCTGGTTAAACATAGTACAGGTTAGAAAGAGGATATAAAGAATAGCTGAGTAAGTTTTTTTCTCTCTCTCTTTGAGTTGTATGTGGAAAACTAGATATATTAAAGTATTAAATCCCGCTAGAAACAATAGAAGGGTTAATATACTCATACCACTTTTGCTTTGTATCTACTTTTATCTCTTTAATTGTATCCACATTTCAAGGAAGTACGCATCAAAGACTGACATCACTTGGAGAACCACCGAAAACTAGGGAGTACTGGACAGATGTTACGTCTAAAGGTGAAAATCATCACCAGTATGCACCTATGACGCCTCCATGAGAGATCACTGGTTCACAGTATCCAAATTTACTCAACTAACTATCTAACTAACTAACTACCTGATTGACTGACTGACTGACTGAAATAATAATGATAACCACTTTAATCCAAGCAAATTTTACTACAATTCGCAATTTTCAGTATGATATATTGGAACAATGTAGATATACTCCTTTGCAACCTTTCGAATTGTGATATTATAAAAATCTAAGTATTATAAAGAATAGTAATATTGGGAAAATTTTCAGATTGTTAATAAAAATATTGGGAAGACTGATTATTCATTGTTGCAAAGTTGATGAGTGAGTTCTTTTCCTACACGTTTTCTCCATATAATATGCGTGCTAGATAAGGTACAGTCGAATTCTTGTACTTCACCGTACGAGCGTACAGTCTTATATAGTTTCTTCTTGTCTTCCCTGTGAGGAGGTACAAGGAGAGAGTTGTGAATAGTAAAGTGGATGCTCAGCGTCAGTTAAAATTACCACAGGTAATTGCATGTTAGAATTTAAATGTCTATCAACTACAGTATTAATCAGTTAAGCCAGAGGTACAGCACTCACCCTGCCGATGGCTTTCAAAGCCCTAAGCAATATAACATAGTTCGTTTTTAGTAGACTAGGAAAGATAAACGAGGAACAATACAGAAGAATAGGGAAAATGTAGGATTAATTAAACTGTAAAATTCGTGGCTGATTTGTATCGGAGAGCCTCAGTTTCTTTATGTATTAAGTTAAACGAAAGACTCTTTTTACAAGTTAAGAAAATTTGAGATGACCAACAGAGGTCAGATATAAAACTCATTCAAAGATAAATAACACACAATTTACTTTCTACTGCAATACCATCAATACAACGAACGTTTTAGTTATTATATTATTATTTGTCCCTTGGGTTCCTTATGAAACATAGGGCTTCGGTAGCACATGTCCATTTCACTCTGTTCTCTGCAATCTTTTGAATCTGGCTCCACGACAGCCCACAAGCTATCATTTCCTCCTCGCACGATCTCCTCTATGTCACCCTCACCTCGAACGCCCAAATCGTTGCTTCCTAATGGGGTTCCACTCGAGGGCCTGAGGCGTGATGTCCCCAGTCGGCCTTCTCAGTGTATGCCGGATTCATCTCCACTTTCTTCTGCAGATTTGTTGGGCGATGGATTCTTGGTTGGTTCGTCACCAGCCAGAGTTCCTTGTTGCTTATTCTTTCTGGCCATCTGATCTTCAGTAACGAACGTTTTAATAGAAGAAGGCAAATCATACAAAAGGAACGAAAAGAGAAATGAAGAAAGTACAGCATTTTGATGTACACCAGTTTCAGGTGAAAAAAGTCTCGAAATCAACCCATTTATTGTTAACGTTTAATTAATTAGGCTTATTTACAATTTGTAAGGGGATAAAAGGAATGAGATGAAATGCTTCAAGAAGTGATTAATCTGTTATTTCCCATCGACACACTTTATCACTCAAGTATTTATCCTTTTTTTGGAAGCAGATTCGGTATTCTGATATGACCATCATGGATTGATGTAGTAATTGTAAACAGTTAATTTGTTATTTAAAATATACCCTGAGGGTAGATAGAAATAAAAATGACTGACTTCACCTGAATTGTGTATAATTAGTCTGTTGTTGGATTCATTAACTATCGACAGTAATAATAATGGTAATAATAATAGTAATGATTGTTAAAAAGTGTTTTTTTTAGAGTAGCATAGCTTGTAGGCTTAATTTCAAGCTTCATTGGTTTGATAGGCACTCAGTGTTAATGAGAAAGAGAGAGGTAGACAGTAAAGTCGACCAAACGCCTATTGTGTTGTTCTGTTTCCTGATATCCAGTTATAAAGATAACTGTCACTCAACTATATTCATACTTATCCTATGCGAGGAAATATGTCAACATTTATCGCATACAATTAAGATGAATGATTCATATGAATAAATCTATAAACATCTTGAAAAGTTTATACCTTGGGAATAAATAGAATAGGTTATCAGGGGTCAGATATTTTATAAAATTATTTCCTAATATAACTGAGTACAGTGTATAAAACACTGGACAAAGAAGTGAAGAAGAGTGCATATAAAGACAAGAAACACTTCTACGATACATTGGCAAGTGAAACAGAACAGGCTGCAGGCTGCAAGAGAGACCTGAAAACACAATATCAAATAACCAGGTTACTATCGGGGAAGAGATCAACGCAGACGAAACCAATGAAAGATACTGAAAGAAACTTAATTACCAAAGAGGAGAAACAAAGGAAACAGTGGGTTGTCCACTTCAAAAAAAACTCCTGAATCGACTACCACCACCTCCTGGAACTCGTCCAGAAATACCACTAGCAGTCCAGCCACAGAACTATCAGTGAACACATGCTCTCCAACAAAAGCCAAGTCCTGAATGCCATAAAGTTGCCGAAGTTCGGGAAAGGAGCGGGACCAGATGGAATTCCTCCAGAAGCACTGAAAACAGAGGCAGGGACAACACCGGACATGCTCACACCACTATTCCAGAAGGTTTGGTAGGAAGGAAGGGAAGGTACCTGTTTATCGATTGGAATAAGAGCTACCTTGTCAAACTTCCAAAGAAGGGAGACCTAAATGGCACAGAATCACTCTGCTGTCCACCCCAAGCAGAATATTAAAGCCGCACCATCCTGGCGAGACTAAAAGATGCGCTGCATTCAAAATTACGACCGGAACAGGCTGGCTGGCTTGCTTCAGGAAAAAAAAAATCATGTGCGGATCAAATCGCAACGCCTTACTATGCATCAGTCAACTCTCTACCTCAACTTCATCGGTTTTGAAGAGGCCTTTGACAGCGTCGAAAGAGAAGTAATTTTGGCAGACAACTGCATCAACACTACGGCTTTAGTGCTACAATCCCTCATCAACCTCATTCAGAAGCTATATGAAGACGCCACATGCCGAGTGACTCACAATGAGAAGTTCAGCTAAGTGATGCCTTTGAAGTGAAGTGAATACAGGAAGGAGTAGGACAAGGCTGCCAGTTACTATCAGCGACCATCTTCCTGATTGTGGTCGACTGGACTGCATCATCCAGCAGACCTTGAGGAGCTAGAAGACGGGAACACGCTGGCTGGACCGGTGAGAAGACCTTAAAAAATTTTGATTTCGCCGATGATTTGTGTTTAATATCGCAAAACTTGAAGGTCTACATGCAAAAATCAACAAGTTGACAGAAGAGGCAGAGCAACGAAGACAGGACTTCAAGTGAATGTAGAGAAGACAGAGGTGATGAAGATGCCCAACGAACAACATCAACAAAAATGACAAGCACGAATCACAGTTAAAGGGAGAAATATAAAGGAAGTAGTCTCTTTCACCCACCACCTACCTAGGCAGCATCGTTTCAACCACAGATGGCACAGATGAGGACGTTAAAGACAGGATCGGATAAGCAAGACAGGCGTTCATTCTTCTGAAATCAGTATAGAGATCTACTGCACTCTGCTGCACTGTAATACAATACACTCAGCATAAAGCGTGAACAGGATCCGAATTTTCAACAATAATATCAGTCAAGTGAGTCAGTGCTTCTATATGATGGTTGAGAGACTTGAAGTGTAACGAAAAGTATTTCCTACAAACTACAGACATATATCAACAGGTGCCTACGCTCCATACTGAAGATTTGATGAATGGTCAGAAAGAATAAGCAACAAAGAACTCTGGCTAGCTGACTGACTGTCAACGAACCAACCAGAGGCAGTCGCCCAACAAATATGCGGAAGAAAGTGGAGTTGGATTGGCTACACGCTAAGAAGACCATTCGGGGACATCATGATACGAGTAGTTCTGGATCCGAATCTTAGTGAATACAACATGACTCACTCACTGTGTTTCAGGTACATCCAGCTGACAAGTTCCAAATAGGATTCCATTGATAGCCACTAAGTTGAACACAAACTTAGACACAGGACCTTTAGTCTATGATACTGTAATCTAAATTTTGTCTAAATTTTATTGCTCATAATGAAAATCATGCTGTGATTAAACGTGATAATTTTAAGTTGACTGGTTGTCTACATATGGATATCTTAGTGTTATTGTGAACAGAGGTTAGACTATACTTGTTGTTTGTTTACTGGTGGTAGAACTTCAGTTCAAACTCACCGACTGGACTTGCTCACACTTGTATTAATGACCGGCAGTGAATCCTCACTTTTCTAGATTCCAGAAAGTTGTCGACTAAAAAACGTTTTCAAATCAAAAGTCTTCATATTATAACTGGCTGACAAATTTATTGTAGTGAAAAGTGATATCGGAACAAATAGTTTATTAACAAATAATGGTCCTTGTGGATATGGCTCTAAAATCTTGTTGAAAAGCTTGTCGGTATATGTGATGATGAACTCTGAGACTTAACACCAAGAACACTGAAAAATTCTTCAACTAAGGTTTATCCAGCTGATCAGCTGAGACTACAAATATACCTACCTACTTCAAAAGTTGCGTCAGCCTAAACAAGCTGATTACTGACTACATTTCAATTTGGATATAAAAGACTGTTTTGGTGATTCTCAACGTCGGATATCTCTCACCAGCTGGCGAGATATCTGATTAGACATAAGGAGAGGTGTATGCTGTCCTATAGTCAGTGCTGTTCTGTTACATGACTGTAAGATATTATCGTTAAGAGTAGAAGGCATGAAGAGAATATAGGTTGCACACGTATGGTGGAATCACCGTGTAAGTGATGTGGAGGTTAGATGAATATTAGGCAGAACTGACAAATCGGTTGATGGGTTATACATTTTCATGTGTTCTACCGAGAGATGTTGGATTGGTTAGAAAGAGAGCTCAGGGTGGCAAAATCAGGGCATGGTACCAGTTTAAGAAGCCTCTGATTGTTGGTCTGCAGCGGGTATCAAGGTGTAGACTACTTCACTGGGTTCTTTCAGACGACAAGAATCAGTAGTTAAGGACTGTTCGTGACATTGCTGAAAATCTGTCACATTTTTATGTCTTTCAAAGCTTAAATGTCTTAACTAACTTTCATTTTTAAATCCTCTCTCTACCTATACACCTTTCTCTACTATGATGTTAGTTTTTTTCAATTTAAATATGTGGTAACTTGAACTGATGCATTTATGTGCAGCGTTCAGCGCTGAATCTCTCTCCAGCTGTCCCTGTCTACTTCTCTTCAAGACGTTAATTACCAGTCTCAACAAGTTTCACATATTCTTAAGGTGGGAGATAAAAGCGTACTATTGATGTATAATTTCATGTTTCCTAGAATAGACTATCATATATGTTGTTGTTACCTTTACATCACCATCAAAGACCAATATAAAGGACAGTGAAAGTAGGAGAAAAGTTCAGCCATCAGTTGGTTCATGTATGTGATAACAATCTAAGGTGTGAAAGTAGATTAACCGGTCAGCAGTTAATGGTGTTGCGTGATTTCATACAAAAAAGTGGTTGGAAAATATCTTTGATTTTTATGCTTCAAGTTCCATGTGATCATTGAATATTCAAACTGTGGCAACATTTACAGATTTACCTCCTGTTTCTTACTGATACACAGCTGAATTTCAAAGTATTTTGAAGATTACGATTCACGTAAAAAACAATTTTTGTGAACAACAGCATAAAAGAGACCAACAGGCAACAGCCGGTCCACTTTTTTCACCTGCGTCACTAGAATCTTGATAGTGAAATAGTGGAGAATTTTTGTAGCTCAAGTGGATGGTCTTGGTTGCATTGTGTTCTCTAAGCTAGATTTTTCAGTCGTGAAGCTTTCATCGTCTTTCTAGACGACATCGCCAACACTAATTTCAGTATAAAATGAGCTGTCAATATTCCTCCGTGAGTGATTTAGTGGCTTGCCATGACAAAGTGGTTTGTGATTGGTTGTTTCCTTTGGTTTTTGTATAATTGAGTATATAGATTTTCCTGTTGGCTGTTCCTCTGCTTGATCTCTGACCTTTCTGTCGTTTATCGTTCTTCTTATTGGTTGGTAGATTAGGTCTATGTCTATATATCTGTTGGTTGCTGACTGACCTGGATGCCAAGCATCTAGGAATTCCCTGGTATTCTTTGTGTTTCTGCTGTTCAAGATTTCTCTCTACGTTGTCGAAATTGAATTCATGTCCATAATTATCCACCTGCATTGAAATGAGTGATGAAGTTTCATGATGTTTAATAG